>CM062919.1:64537500-65800000 GCA_031878705.1 Tapirus indicus | reverse complement strand
AATAGCAAGCCCTCAGGCAACTGGTGGGCTTGCATAGGCTACGTGCATGAATCATCTGCAGCTGGGCGAGTGGGTCCACCTCTGCAGAGCAGGGCATGCATGAAGAGCAGGTGGAGTGTGGGGGACCTCTGCAGTGGGGCAACTGGGACCACTTCAGGGACTTGGGGACTGCACACAGGGCAGGACTGTGCTGACAAGGTGTGTGGCCCAGTGGGCAGTGGGGCTTAGCTGCAGAAGACTTGTGCTTCTCAAACAGTCACATAGGGGATTGGCCCCATTTCCAAAGCCTGAAGTAATTGGGTTCTCCCATGCCTGGGGCCAGTCCCACTCTGCTGCAATCCTGAGAGAGCTGACAAGAGCCTTGTAGGCTGGAGGCCTACAGCAACTGTAAGCCCCTGAGCCTAACAACCAGCCATACTGGGGGCCTACTCACTTAACAGAAAAACTACAACAGGAATGTGTTATTGGACCTGGCAGCCAACTGTGCTGAGGGCACCCCACACCTGATAAATTGACCAAAGTGTCCATAGCAGCCACATGCAGCTGAGCAATACAACCAGCTGGCCAGGGAGGCAGCCCAGCCACCCTGGGAACCTGCAGCAAGAGCAACCTGCCACAACAAAAAGACACACATAGCCCACACAGGGGACACTCCTGAAACATTTGGAACTGGTGACGAGTGGGAAGTACACTGCTGGGCCTCATAAGGCTTCTCTTACATAAGGTCACCTCTCCAAGATCAGGAGACATAGCTGACCCACCTAATACATAGATATAAGCACAGAGAAAGAGGTAAAATGAGTAGGCAAAGGAATACGTTCCAAGTAAGGGAACAAGACAAAATCCCAGAAAAAGAACTAAATAAACAGAAATGAGCAATCTGCCTGATAAAAATTCAAACAAAAAGTCATAAGGCTGCTCACTGATCTTGGGGGAAGAATGGATGAACTCAGTGAGAACATCAAAAAAGAATTGGAAAATATATAAAAAAGAACCAATCAGAAATGAAGAATACAACACCGGAAATGAAAAATTCACTAAAGGGACTCAAAAGCAGAGTAGATGATACAGAAGAACAGATCAGCAAGCTGGATGAAAGACTAGAGGAAATCACCCAAGTTGAACAGATAAAAGAAAAAAGAATTAAAAAGAACAAGGACAGTTTAAGGGACCTCTGGGATGACATCAAGCACACTAACATCTGTGTCATAGGTGTCCCAGAAGGAGAAGAGAGTGACAAAGGGGCAGAGAATCTATTTGAAGAGATGATAGCTGAAAAGTTTCCTAACCTGAGGAAGGAAACAGATATTCAAGTACAGAAAGCACAGAGAGCACCAAAAAAGATAAACCCGAAGACACCCACACCAAGACACATCATAATTAAAGTGTCCAGAGTTAAAGATACGGAGAGAATCCTAAAAGCAGCAAGAGAAAGGCAACAAGTTACCTACAAAGGAAACCCCATAAGGCTAGCAGTTGACTTCTCAGAAGGAACCTTACAGGCTAGAAGAGTGGAATGATATATTTAAAGTGCTAAAAGGCAAAAACCTACAGCCGAGAATACTCTACCCAGCAAGGATATCATTCAGAATAGAAGGAGAGAGAAAGAGTTTCCCAGTGGGCTGGCCTGATGGCTTAGTGGTTAAGTTTGTGCACTCCACTTTGGTGGCCTGGGGTTTGCAGGTTTGGATCCTGGGTGCAGACCTATGCACCACTTATCAAGCCATGCTGTGGCAGGCATTCCACATATAAAGTAGCGGAAGATGGGCATGGATGTTAGCCTAGGGCCAATCTTCCTCAGCAAAAAGAGGAGGATTGACAACAAATGTTAGCTCAGGGCTAATCTTCCTCACCAAAAAAAAAAAAAGAGTTTCCCAGAGAAGCAAAAATTAAAGGAGTTTATCACCAAGAAAACCAGTCCTACAAGAAATGCTAAAAGGACTTATTTAAGGGTGAAAGAGAAGACCACAAATAGGAAAAAGTTATCTATTTCCATGATAAGAGGGTAATGGATACACACACACAAAAAAAGAGGTTAGATTTGATATCAAAAACATAAAATGTGGGAGGAGGGGAGTGAAAGAGTAGAGCTTTTAGAAACAGGCAAAACTAAAGAGATCATCAACTTAATATAAATTGCTGTATACGTAGGTTATTATATATGAACGTCATAGTAATCACAAACCAGAAATCTATAAGAAATACACAAAAAACTAAGGGAAAGAAGCCCAAACATAATACTAAGGAAAGCCATCAAGCCACAAGAGAGGAGAGCAAGAGAAGAAGAAAGGAACAGAGAAGAACTACTAAAATACCCAGAAAAAAGTAACAAAGTGGCAATAAGTACATACATATCAATAGCTACTTTAAATGTCAATGGACTAAATGCTCCAATCAAAAGGCACAGGTTAGCTGATTGGGTAAAAATATAAGACCCATATATATGCTGCACAAAAGAAACACACTTCAGACCTAAAGGCAGGGGTGGAAAAAGATACTCCATGCAAATGGCAATGAAAAGAAAGCTGGGGTAGCAATGCTTAGACAAAATAGACTTTAAAACAAAAACTGTAATGAGAGACAAAGAAGGGCACTACATAATGATCAAGGGAACAATCCAATAAGAGGATATTACACTGGTGAATATCTATGCAGCCAACATAGGAGCACATAAATATACAAAGCAATTATTAACAGACATAAAAGGAGAAATAGACAGTAACACAATAATAGTAGGGGACTTTAACACTCCACTTACACCAATGGATAGATCATCCAAACAGAAGATCAATAAGGAAACATTGGCCTTAAATGACAAACTAGACCAGATGGACTTAGTAGATATATACAGAACATTCCATCCAAAAACCAAAGAGTACACATTCTTTTCAAATGCACATGGAACATTCTCCAGGACTGATCACATTTTAGGCCACAAAACAAGTCTCAATACATTTAAGAAGACTGAAATAATACCAAGCATATTTTCTGACCATAACAGCATGAAACTAGAAATCAACTACAGGAGGAAAATCAGGAAAGCCACAAATATGTGGAGATTAAACAAAATGCTACTGAACAACAACTGGGTCAATGAAGAAATCAAAAAATACCTGGAGACAAATGAAAATGAAAATACAACATGCCAGAATTTATGGGGTACAGCAAAAGTGGTTCTAAGAGGGAAGTTTATAGCAATACAGGCCTACCTCAATAAACATGAAAAATCTCAAATAAATAATCTAACAGTGCACCTAAAGGAACAGGAAAAAGAAGAACAAACAAAGCCCCAAATCAGTAGAAGGAGGGAAACAAAAAAAATCAGAGTGTAAATAAGTGAAATAAAGACTAAAAAAGACAAATAGAAAAAAATCAGTGAAACCAAGAGCTTGTTCTTTGAGAAGATGTGAATAAAATTGACAGACCTTTAGCTAGACTCACCAAGAAAAAAAGAAGACTCAAATAAATAAAATCAGAAATGAAAGAGGAGAAATTACACCAGACACTTGAGAAATACAAAAGATTATAAGAGAATACTATGAAAAGCTATACACCAACAAATTGGATAATCTGTAAGAAATGGATAAATTCTTAGAATGCTGCAACCTTCCAAAACTGAATCAAGAAGAAATAGAGAATTTGATTAGAACAATCACCAGTAAGGAGATTGAAACAGTAATAAAAAACCTCCTAAAAATAAAGTCCAGGACCAGACGGCTTCCCTGGTGAATTCTACCAAAAATTCAAAGAAGACTTAATACCTATCCCTCTCAAAGTCTTCCAAAAAATTGAAGAGAAGGGAAAGCTTCCTAACTCATTCTATGAAGCCAACATTACCCTGATACCAAAACCAGACAGGGACAACACACAAAAAGAAAATTACAGGCCAATATCACTGATGAACATAGATGCAAAAATCCTCAACAAAATATTAAGAAGTTGAATACAATACATTAAAAAGATCATACATCATGATCAAGTGGGATTTATTCCAGGGATGCAAGAATGGTTCAACATCCCCAAATCAATCAACGTGATACACCACATTAATACAATGAAGAATAAAAATCACATAATCATCTCAATAGATGCAGAGAAACCATTTGACAAGATACAGCACCCAACTATGATAAAAACTCTGAATAAAATGGGCATAGAAGGAAAGTACCTCAACATAATAAAGGCCATATATGACAAACCCACAGCTAATATCATTCTCAGTGGTGAAAAACTGAAAGCTATCCCTCTAACAGGAACCAGACAAGGAGGCCCATTTCCACCACTCCTGTTTAACATAGTATTGGAAGTCCTAACCAGAGAAATCAGGAAAGAAAAAGAAATAAAAGGGATCCAAATTGGACAGGAAGGAGTGAAACTGTCACTATTTGCAGATGACATGATTTTATATATGGAAAATCCTAAAGAATCCACAAAAAAACTTTTAGAAATAATAAGTGGGTACGGTAGAGTTGCAGGATACAAAATCAACAAACAAAAATCAGTTGCGTTTCTATACAACAACAACGAAGTAGCAGAAAGAGAAATTAAGAATACAATCCCATTTATAATTGCAACAAAAAGAATAAAATACCTAGGAATAAATTTAACCAAAGAGGTGAAAGTTCTGTACAGTAAAAACTGTAAAACATTGTTGACAGAAATTGAAGAAGACACAAAGAAATGGAAAGATATCCCATGCTCTTGGATTGAAAGAATTAACATAGTTAAAAGGTCCATACTTCCTAAAGTAATCTACAGATTCAATGCAATCCCTATCAAAGTCCCAACATTTTTCACAGAAATAGAACAAAGAATCCTAAAATTTATATGGAACAACTAAAGACCCCGGATAGCCAAAGCAATCCTGAGAAACAAGAACAAAGCTGGAGGTATCACACTCCCTGATTTCAAAATATACTACAAAGCTATAGTAATAAAATCAGCATTGTGCTGGCACAAAAACAGACACACAGATCAATGGAACAGAATCAAGAGCCCAGAAATAAACCAACACATCTATGGACAGCTAATTTTCGACAAGGGAGCCAAGAACATACAATGGAGAAAGGAAAGTCTCTTCAATAAATGGTGTTGGGAAAACTGGATAGCCACACGTAAAAGAATGAAAGTAGACCATTGTCTTACACCATACACAAAAATTAACTCAAAATGGATTAAAGACTTGAATGCAATACCTGAAACCATGAAACTTCTAGAAGAAAACATAGGCAGTATGTTCTTTGACATCAGTCTTAGCAACACATTTTCAAGTACCACGTCTGACTGGGCAAGGGAAACAATAGAAAAAATAAACAAATGGGAATAGCTCAAACTGGAAAGCTTCTGCACAGCAAAGGAAACCATCAACAAAATGAAAAGAGAACCTAACAATTGGGAGAAGATATTTGCAAACCATATATCTGATAAGGGGTTAATCTCCAAAATATATAAAGAACTCACACATCTCAAGAAAAAAAAACTAACAACCCAATTGAAAAATGGGCAAAAGACCTGAACAGACAGTTCTCCAAAGAAGATATACAGATGGCCAACAGGTGCACGAAAAGATGTTCAACATCATTAACTATCAGGGAAATGCAAATCAAAACTACAATGAGATATCACCCCACTCCCATCAGAATGGCTATAATTAACAAGACAGAAAACAACAAGTGTTGGAGGGGATGTGGAGAGAAGGAAAATCTCATACTCTGGTGGTGGGACTGCAAACTGGTGCAGCCACTATGGACAACAGTATGGAGATTCCTCAAAAAACTAAGAATAGAACTACCATATGATCCAGCTATTCCACTGCTGGGTATTTATCCAAAGAACATGAAAACACAAATGCGTAAAGATACATGCACCCTTGTGTTCATTTCAGCATTATTCACAATAGCCAAGACTTGGAAGCAACCTCGGTGCACATCAGGGGATGAATGGACAAAGAAGATGTGGTATATATACACAATGGACTACTACTCAGCCACAGGAAATGACAAAATCCAGCCATTTGTGACAACATGGATGGACCTTGAGGGTATTATGCTAACTGAAATTAGTCAGAGGGAGAAAGTCAAAAGTCAAATACCATATGATCTCACTCATAAGTAGAAGATAAAAATAACAACAAACCATCACATAGAGACAAGAGATTGTATTGGTGGTTCCCAGAGGGGAAAGGGGGAGGGAGGTGGGTGAAAGGGATGATTAGACATATGTGTGTGGTGATGGATAGTAATTAGTCTTCGGGTGGTGAACATGATATAATCTATACAGAAATTGAAATATAATGATGTACATCTAAAAAAAAGAAAATTAACACATTGTGAAATAATAGAAAATATATATATTTTGGTCTCAAATATATATATATACATATATATTGGTCTCTGCTCCTAAAGAGCTCCTACAGAACTCCTGAAACCCTTGTAATTTCCTAAGTGATAAGAGCATTAGGAACATCTCTTGTTCTAATATTTAATCTTTGACCCCAGTTCCTAACACCAAGCCCCTAAATCCCTTAGAAGTTCCTGGGTGATAGGAATGTCTTTTGTTCTAATGAGGTGACTCTTGATGGGCTCCTGGGTGGCAGTTGGTCACTGGCAAGACCAAGCCATGACTAGAAACTTGGAACTTTACACCCTACCCCACCCCACCCATCCTCTGGGAAGGGGAGAGGGACTTGAGACCGAGTTAATAATCAATGCCTACGTGATGAAGCCTCCATAAAAATCTCAAGAGTATGGGGTTCAGGGAGCTTCTGGGTTGGTGAACGCATCCATGTGCTAAGAAGGCGGTGCACCCCAACTCCACAGGGACAGAAATTCCTGTGCCCAGGACCCCTCCCGACCTATGCACTCCTTCATCTGTCTGTTCATCGTTGTCCATTATCATATCATTTATTGTATAATAAACTGATAACCGTTTCCCTAAGTTCTGTGAGCCATGCTAGCAAATTATTGAACCTAGGGACAGGGTCACAGGAACCCCAATTTATAGCCAGTTAGACAGAAGTACAGATGACAAATTGGACTTGCTATCGGTGTCTGAAATGGGATGATGGGGCAGTCTTATGGGACTGAGACTTTAACCTGGGGGTCTGCACTAACTCTGGTCAATGTCAAAACTGAATTGTATTATAGGACTCCCAGTTGGTTTTGGACAAATATCTGGTGTCAGAAGTTTAGTGAAATATTGTGTGTGTAAGTAATGGAGAAACACAACAGTGTTTTCTTATACACACATTTGCCTAACTAGTATCCTTATTCTCATGTATATTCCAGAAATTAATTTTAACATACAATGACAACACACACATATAACTATAAAAAAGCCTCAAAGATATCTTATTAACTTCTTTAAGGAATGTCGAGTGGGGCTGTTTTAGAAAATACTCTACTTCTATGATATCTCATTTTTCTCACAATCTCAAATATATAGAACACAGCTAAGCAACCTTATTTTCCTGCTTTTCTTAATCTGCTATATTTGAATTTCAAAAACTCTAGTTTTGTAATGAGTTCCTTTATTATTGACAATTTTGAATTGAAACTACATAAGGACCAACATCTTTTACCTAAAAGTTAACCAAGATAATGAGGAGAGAAAAACAAACATAGCACTTCCACCTGTGGTTCTTGGCTCAAGGGATGGGGCCCCCAGCAAGTGGAATGATGAGCCCCCCACTCACCCACACTTCTGCAGGAGAGCAGTCAAGCGGAGGGAGAAGCAGTCCAGAGGATGCTCCTTCTCACATTGGCTCGCATGTGATGCACATGCCCTCAACTGAGTATGTTTGGCATATATACAAAGTGAGAGTTTGGAGCCTGGAATATCATTTTTAGATTTAGGCCCTTATCCATGGTGGGAGGTGCTGTGTTCCCACTCTGTTTGTGGGATTTCCCCGTTTTTCTTTCTGCACCCTGGAACCGCTACCTTAAGTGAGTTTCACCTGCAGTTAGCCATGCTGAATTGTCTGAGGCATAGTCTTTCACAAGACCACGCTTACTTCTGACACCAACTGCAAGTTCAGGAGGGTTCCCAAAACCATGTGCAGGTTCAGTAATTTTCTGGAAGGACTCACCAAACTCACTGAAAGCGATTATACTAACAGTTATGCTTTATTATAGGGAAAGGATACAATTAAAATGAGCCAAGGGAAAAGACGCATGAGCAGAGTCTGGGAGAGCTCCAAACACGAAGCTTCCACTGCCCTCTGGATGTGTTCCTTCTTGGCATTGATGTGTGACCATACGCATAGAGTATCGCCAAGCAGAGAAGCTCACTTGAGCTTTGGTGTCCAAGATTTTATTGGGGGCTTCATTACATAGGCATGATTGATTGATTGACTGTCCACATGGTTGATCTCAGCCTCCAGGTCAACTGATAGAAGTGACCCAAAGCCCCCACCTAAGTCACATGGTCAGTCTTTCTTGCACAGCCAGTCTCACCCTAAGATTATCTGGTGTGGCCAATCCTGCCCTAAGATCTGTGTGACCAGCACCCATCCTAAACAATGACGCTCCTATCAGGTATGACATTGATTCCACCCCAGAAGCTGAAAGTAAGGCCAGACCTCTCTTTGAACAAGGCCAACTTCTTTACTACACAGCCCCCAATTAAAACTTTACATTTTTAGCTAATGCCCTTCACTGTGAGGCTATTTTATTTTATTTTCTTTTATTTTTTAAGGATAGGGCTTTTTTTTTTTTTTTTGGCAGGGGAAGATTCGCTCTACACTAACAGCTGTGCCAATCTTCCTCCTTTTTCCTACCCCTCAAAGCCCCAGTACATAGTTGTGTATAGTTGTAAGTTCGTCTAGTTCTTCTGTGTGAGCTGCCGCCACAGCACAGCTGCTGACAGACGAGTGGTGTGATTCCACACCCGGGAACCAAACCCAGGCCACCAAAGCAGAGCACCCCAAACTTTAACTGCCAGGCCATCAGGGCTGGCTCAAGGAAATTTTAAAAGGTGATTTTGTTAACTTGTTATTTCCTCTAGTGGAATTGAAAAGTTGTAACACCATATCTTAACAGTGTGCTACTTTTTCTTCTTTAGCTCCTATAAACTCCCATTGCCCCTGGGTAGTAGAAGAAAAGGCACTGGGAGATGCAGGTGGTGACTAAACTTGCCAACTACTCTCAGGCCCTCTGCTAAGTACTTTTCCACATGGACACTGTATTAGTTTCCCAGGGCTGCTATAACAAATTACCACAGACTAGGTGGCTTAAAACAACAGAAATGTATTCTCTTACAGTTCTGGAGGACAGAACTCTGAAATGAAGGTGTCTGCCAGGCCGCAGTCCCCCCAAGGCTCCAGGGAAGAACTCTTCCAGCTTCTGGTGGCCCCCAGGGTTCCTTGGCTTCCCTGCCTGCATCAGTCCAGTCTCAGCCCCTGTGGTCACATGACCTCCTCCTCCCCTGGTGCCTATGTCTTCTCCTCTTCTGTCTCTTCTAAGGACACTTGCCACTGGGTTTAGGGCCACCCTGGTAATCCAGGATAACCTCATCTCAAGATCCTTAACTTACGTCAGTAAGGCCCTTTTAACAAATAAGTTCACATTCATGGGTTCCAGGGCTTAGGATGTGGACATAGGGCCCCCCCCTTTTTAGGGCCCAGCACTCAACCCACTACAGTCACCAACTGCTACTGAGGAACAAGCACAAGTCTTGGAGGGAGAAGATCCAAGTTCAAATCTGGGTCTCCAAGTCCAGCACTCTTTCTACTGACCAGCTAATCCTCATTTTTCGAGATTCCTTGGGAAATCTTTCTTTACTACATCCAGGACTGATGTCTGGCTTGTGGGAGCTGGTTTGACTATACCTATTAACTAAAATTCTGAAAGATTTCTCCCTTAACTTCTCAAGTGCCCTCACCACCACCTGAAGCTGACTTTCCCCCTCTTTAGGGCACCCTTTCTACCTCCCCACAATCCCAATACTTTATTGCCTGGAACATCAAAGGGCCCCTAAGACTCTGTTCCAACCCTCTGACCATTCATACTGATCAATCAGTGCCCAGGCCTTACCACTGTTGAATATTTAGAATATTACCCCTGACTATTTCCACGGCAACAAGCACTAGTCGATCGTTCAAGGACCATGAGCTTCTTGTAAATTTTATACCTATTTATAGATATATTTATACATTATTTATCATATATTTCTACATATAATATTTATATTTACATGATCATAACATATTACATATATTATAATATATTAAACACTATAATATATCATTTGTTATATATTTATGTAATGTAATTCATTGATATTTATGTTAATGTATTAAATTTATTTGCTGTAGATTTATAAATTTATACTTATTTATAAAGTATAAGTTTCTTATAGATTTTATGAAATTGATAAATTTTAATAGATCCTTATACAGAAAAAAACTTAAAAATGAAAATATCAAAGGTTTCTCCAACATTGATTGAATGTCTGCTATGTTCCAAGCCCTGGGCTAAGGTCTATGAATAACATCCCTAAAACAAAAGTATGCCCTTCAGCTGTATTTTAAAACCCAGAGGGACATTTCTTTTCTATGATGATTTAACGAAAGTTCAGAATAAACCTACAAAAAACTTCTAAGATACTGCAGAAAGAATTGTCACAAAAGTTTCTGGATCATACAGGAAAAACTAAGTCAAATCTATGGAATGTTGATAATAAAGGAGAAAAATCAAAGCACACACCAGAATCTTCAACTTTCAGAATTGGAAGCAAACCCACAGGCCCAGCATCCCCCAATTGTCAGAATCCACTTTATAGCAGCCTGACTGCAGCCCAGCATCATCTGCTACTATCTCCCAGCATCCCAGTCTTTCATTAATGGTTTTGTAAGATGATTCTTCCACAGGTCAAGTCTAAATTGCCCTTCATACATTTTCAAAACAGATACAACTCTTCGGTTTGTCTTTTCACCAACTCAAGGGTCCCAGTTCCCTCAACCATTTTCCACTGTCATTTTTGGCCACCATTGCATCATGCTGGCCACCTCTTCTGGACACACGGCACCTTCTCATGTCTCTCTGTAATGAGGTGCCTGGGACTTGGGTAACAATTAAAATAGCAAGCTCCGGAGTCAGTTCAAATCCCAGCCCTGCCACTAAATAGATGTGCAATGTGGGAAAATTGCTCAATGCCTCTCTGTACAAGTTCCTCACTTTATAAAATGGGAATAATAACGGTACCTGTCCCTATTGTGTGGCTGTGAAGATTCAATGAGATATAACGTAGAAAGCCATTAGAACAGTGTTGGGCACACTGCAGACTCAATGGTTTTAGCTACTAGTACCCAAACAAAAAGCTCCAGTACAGTGGGACTATCTCCCTTGATCTAAAATCTCTCTTAATTATTAATAGAACTTAGACTGCATGAGCATTTTTTAGCAGCCACCTCACATTACTGTTGACTAGTGAGCTTGCAGGCAACTAAATCCCTACCTCTCCTTCAAATGAACCCATGTTAAGTAGCCTATGCATATATAATAGATATTTTTAATAAAAATTGTACACTTTACATTTACCTCTATTAAATTCATCCTGTTTATTTTAGCCCATTATTCTAGGTTATCAAAGTCTTTTAAAATTCTGACGCTTTTATCTAGTGCAGTTACTTTTTCTTTGACTAACGTATTTTAAACCAATTTGATAAGCATATTGTGAATGTCTACTCAAATGTGAAAAGGTACCTTAAATTTCCAGGCATATACCCCTAGAGACTGATACAGATTCTACATCAATGCTCCTTGGATCTAGATTTAAAATCGTCTACAAATCCTCCTCGCCATTATAATCTAGGCCATGCAAGGGTGCTATGAGCAGCTGTGTGAAAGGCCTTACTGAAATCCAGATGTCTGCAAATGTTCCCCTCAGTCATCATTGTCATAACACCATCCTCTCATTTCTTAACTCCTGTTCTCCATCAGCAATCAAAACCATTCACTTCTTCCCCATTTTTAAAAATTCAAACATCATTGGGTCCTTACTTTGTAGGTGCTGTGCAAGGTATAAGGAATAGCCTGATGAATGTGACACAGATCTGTCCACAAGGAATTTAGAGTCTATGAAGGAGAGAGAACCAATTAGACAGTTATAATGGGTATAGTCTCATGGGTGAAACAATATGAGTAAGCACAGGATACTGTATATTTCAGTTACTATGGCTACATAAAAATTGCCTAAAGCTTAGCAGTGTAAAGCCACACGTTTCTTTTTTTTTTTTTTTTTTTTGTGTGGGGAAGACCAGCCCTGAGCTAACAACCGTTGCCCATCCTCCCCTTTTTGCTGAGGAAGACTGGCCCTGGGCTAACATCCGTGCCCATCTTCCTCCACTTTATATGGGACGCCGCCACGGCATGGCTGACAGGCAGTGCGTCGGCAGGCGCCCGGGATCCGAACTCGCAAACCCTGGGCTGCCAAGCGCGGACTAAACCGCTGCGCCACCGGGCGGCCCCAAGCCATACGTTTCTTATGTGTGCATCAGGAACTGAAGGCACAATGCAGACATCTCTTCTCTGCTCCATGATGTCTGAGGCCTCAGCTGAAAAACCTGAAGACAGTTGATGCTGGGCATAATCAAGGGGCCTCAGTTCCTCTCTACATGGGCATCTCTACGTAGTCTTCGACGTGGGCTAGTTTGAGCTTTCTTAGAACATAGTGGCTGAGTTCCAAAGATGATCATTGCGCAGGCACACACCAGAGAGAGAACGAGTGAGCCTCCAGTGGAAGCCATACCATCTTCTAGGACCAAGCTTTAGAGTCACATAGCTTCACTTCCACTCCACTTTATTCATCAAGAAAGTTACAAATTTCCACTCAGCTTCAAGGAGAAGGAACTAGATTCCACTTCTTGATGAGTGGCGAGGTTGTGATGAGCATGTGGAACTGGAAATATTGCTGTGGTCATGTGGGGGCAATACAATATGCCCCACTGTATGAACACATAGAAATGACACCAAACCCAAATTGGGAAGCAGGGCTCAGGGAGAGGAACAAAGTGTCAATCTTGAGCCACAAGGCAAAAACTGCCCTGAAATTCAGTAAATAAATGTGAAAAACAGAAACACAATGTGCAGCCATACTGAAATCTCCAAAGACCACATACTCCTATAAAAGATGAAACAGGTTAGATAGTAGGGGTCTCCAACTTCTGCCTAGACCTTGGCAGATCTTGAGCTGGTCTGACTTGTTCTCCTTTGGCCAGGGGCAGTGACTTTCATTTGCACAGTATCTCCACTCCTCCAGGTGTCCAGTGCTCCACTCTCCATCTATAGGTATGCAAGAGCATTAAAAGAGGGCACTGGGAGATGAGGAGTGCAGTTGGAAGGTGGAGTTGCCCACAGAGTGGGCTGGGTGAGGGCTGAAGAAGGGCATGGGGCACAGGCCAGCCTTCCGCAGAGCACTGGCTATGCATAGTGCCTTATCCGCACTGCCCAGCCAGGAGGACAGCTCACCTGGGTCCTCAGCACAGGCAGTAGAGAGTGATTCCCACATGGACACTGGAGAGTCTTTAGGTGCCCACCTGCTCCTTTTCATCTGACACCTCCCTCTTACTCTCTCCAGCTGAGAAATCTTTATCCTGTCTGTGGGGAGCAGAAAAAAAGAAAGCATGTATTCTTCTAAATTTCCTACCTTGTTAGTGAACTGTGACATTTGAATTTAAAAACTAAATATTTAGCACCTTTGTTCTCTGGTTTCGTCTGTCTAGCCCAGCACTGCCCAATAGAAATACAAAACAAGGCATGCATGTAATTTTAAATTTTCTAATGGCCACCTTCAAAAATAAAAAGAAATGTATGTTAACTTTAATAATGTAATTTATTTAAGGAAATGTATCCAAAATATTACCATTTCAACATGTAATCAACATGAAAATGATTGATGAGATATTTTGCATCTTTTTTTCACGCTAGTAAATCTGGTTGTACCTACGACACATCTCAATTCAGATGCTAAATACTTGATCAGTTTTTAGATTTCATAAAATGTAGAGTCAAAAGTAGATTCACATTTGACCCAAACTAACCCAAACATAATCAAAAGTCTTCCAATAACTGAATCCAGTATCAATTTTTTTAATTTAAATTAATTTAAATGAAATAAAATTTCACATTCCGTTCTTTAGTCACAGTAGTCCCATGCGACTAGTGTCTTCTCAATTGGAGAGCACAACTCTAGATGCCCAGCTGTGTTGGGTGGAAAAGCCTCAGAAAACAAGAGTAACTTTTAAAAACGGTTGGAGGAGCTGAGGATATGCACAAAGCAATCAATTCTTCCAAAAATTTCTCCAGCGCAAGGATATTGTACAAAATTAGTGGCTGTTCAGCACCATGTTTAAAATTCTAACATTGCCAGAAATCAAATGGTCAAAAAATCTATAGAACAAATAGAATCACCTCTTAGGAAAGTTAAAGGCCCCTCCTGGAAACCCCAGCCTTGGATCAGGGTTGTAGAGCTGGGCTGGTTCGGGCTCCCTCCCCAGCTCCTAGCACAACAGCTGACTGGTGTTTCTCTAATGCTCTTGACTGGGTTCCTGTCCCTCCTAATCTAAGAAGTGATTAAATTGAATTGCTTTCTAAATCTGTTATGTAATTTGTATGTAATGCCCTTAATATTGGATTTGAATACAATTGCAGTAAGATACACTAATTGATTCGTTTAATTTTATTTTCCATCCTTTGAATTGAAGCCTTTGGGATTCAATATGTAAAGTAATATGCAAATTGGGACTTTGATGCAAGAAGACTTGGCAGTTTTTTTAAACAGGACTCGAGCATTATTTGGAATCATTTAAGAGAGTAATTTCAAACAAAGCAACCTCTACTTGTCCTTCTGTGTGATTAAATTTTGGTGTACACAAATACATATAAACAAACATGCTCAAAATCACTGAATATTAATTGCTGATATAGGTCAAAGAACAATTATACTTTCCCCACGATTTTTGGATCCCTAACCCTAATATAAAATAGAATAAGGTTTTACAGTTTCACATAACTTTCCACAGAATGGATGAAGCAAAGAATAGTTGCAAAAGAGAAATCAATCCATCAACAGCTAGGGAGCACCTTCTTTAGACTAATTATAACAGCTAACATTTATGGAGTGCTTATTATGGGACACACACTGTGCTCAGAATTTTATCTGGATTATTTTCCTGCTAGGGATTCAGTTAGGGGCTTTCACAGACACATAGATGATAAAAAGCATTCCCTATATCCAAGGAGCTTAAATTTAAGTGCCAAGTATAGGTATCAACAAAAGCTGCTCTAGGAGTCGAGAGAAGAGAGAGACATCTTTCGAATCCAAAGAAATTTAGCTTTCTGTTTTCCTTATTCCCAAACTCTGTTGCTATGGATGTAAGCATGATTCTGACACTAAGAGACAGATAGCCTTAATATGCAGCTAAGATGATTTTAAAATAACTGTTCTTGGCCCTATACTTCCTCCTTCCAAATAAATGCCATTTTCCTGGGTTCAGAGGAAATCACAAATTTCAATCCATGAATGTAATCTCTCAGGGGTTGTCACTGTTTCCAAAGTGTGGCTCACACAATAACAGTGCTGGCAATTTCATCGCTCACTGCAGTTAATATATTTCAGTATGATCAAACCACAGTTTATAGGAAATTGTTATACTATTGATGTCATGGATGAGGAAATCAGTACATGAGATAGCCAAGTCCTAGAAATCTGAGAAAATGAGAAGTTGGGGGGATGCAGCCTATTTGGTTGTTGAGATAACATTAACAGTGTGAGTGCCATAGCTACGATTTCAGTCAGGAGACGACGGGTAAATGCAGACCAATAGCCTCAACATCAAAGAGAGGCTCCCTTGAGTCTAAATGCCGTTGGAGGAGTGAGGTGAGCTCTTTCATAGAGATAAGGGAAACATTATAAACCATGAGCAGTTTGAGAGGGGATTTTTTAGAGTTTTAGAGGTAAAGATGTCTATATTATTCTACTTGGGCTGCCATAACAAAATACCATGGACTTCATGGGTTAAACAACAGAAACTTATTTTCTCACAGTTCTAGAGACTGTAAAGTCCAAGCTCAGGGTCCAGCGGGGTTCTGTTTCTTGTGGGAGCACTCTTCCTGGCTTATGGACAGCCATCTTCTTGCTGTGTTCTCACATGGCTTTTTTTTTTTTTTTGGTTTGTGCACCTGGAGAGAGAGAGAGAGATCTCTCCATTCCTCTTCTTAGAAGGCTACCAATTCTTTCAGATTAGGGTCCTATCCTTGTGACCTCATTTAACCTAATTATCTCCTAAAAGTCCTATCTCCAAGTACAGTCACATTGGAGGTTAGGGCTTCAACATATGAATTTGGAGGCATTGGCAGGGAGAAGGGAGACACAATTCAGTCCATAGCAATGTCCAAAGATCAAGAAGTCCAATTTCATCTTCTTTCAGATGAAGAAACTAAAGCTACTCTTCTTATGCACTTTTTTCAGAAAGAACCAAGAGCTGAAATTATACAATGGTTGCCAAGTGCCTCACATCCTAAAATGAGGGGCTAAACTATACAAGTTGGCCATGCTGGGAAACCATGCAAATGTAGTGTGTGGTTCCCACTTTCAAGCGACATGAGAGAAGACAAAGAATTCACATAGGTGTTGAGGATGTTGAGAGAAAGGATGTCAATGCTGGAGAATGTTGTTTCTGAGCAGCAACATGCCTCCTCCCCACTTCATGGGGGAGAATAATGGAGCACTTTCTCCCCAGTAGAGATGCAACAAAAACTTGGCAGGTGGCTCCAGAAATTTGGGGGACACAGGCACTGGTGCCTGACTCTCAAGAGAATAAATCTAAAGTTGGAAGACTAAGGCTGGATTAGACTGCAGCCAAGAGGAAAGACAAAGGATCTTACAGGGAGACTGCTGAACTTCTCACCAAAGAGAACTACACGGATGTACAGCGTGTGACCTCAACAAAGGGGTAGGACAACAGAAGCTCAGGAAAGTGTAGTCACAGGTCCCCAGGGCAGGACCTCTGATGAACTCACCAAAGGGCCCCATGAGAACAAAAACTAGTCACTGTGCACCTGCTGTGTAAAGAGCTCCCCAGTGCCAGATTCCTAGAGGACCAGCCATATGTACTCCTCACCCCTGCCCCTCACTCCCACACCCTCCACCCCTGAGCCTGACCCAGCAGAGATCGGAAACAGCAACTGGCAGAATGGGGGAGGAGTGAATATCAGAAAGCACAGTGAGCACTTTTTTTGACTTATCGTGACAAAATACTTTGTTTTTAGGGTGACCTTTAGCTAGCTGATCACAGATGCATGTGTGAGTCCAGCCAAGATCAACCTCAAATGCTACCATCACTGCTAACTACCTTGCTTGCCCAAGAAGCTCTTACAAATGTCTCTCAAAATTGTGTAGTTATATGACACCAAGAACCTTGGATGAAAAGTAAAACTTTGAGTGCGTTAACTGAGTTTTATGTGTGGGTTGCTAATCATACTTAGAAATACAGAAGTTTCAAGAGAAAAGGTTGGTGAACTGGAGAGAACCTAGTTTTTAGCCCCCAACTTGCTCTAGCATCTTGACTAAGTCTCTCTGGGCCTCATTTTTCCCATTATTAAGAATCAGGAGTTGGGGGCCGGCCCAGCGGCGCAGCGGTTTAGTTTGCGCTTGGCAGCCTGGGGTTCGCGAGTTCGGATCCTGGGCGCCCGCCGACGCACCGCTTGTCAGCCATGCTGTGGCAGCGTCCCATATAAAGTAGAGGAGGATGGGCACAGATGTTAGCCCAGGGCCAGTCTTCCTCAGCAAAAAGAGGAGGATTAGCAACGGATGTTAGCTCAGGGCTGGTCCTCCTCACAAAAAAAAAAAAAGGGAATCAGGTGTTGGGGGCTGGCTGAGTGGCATAGGCATTAAGTTCACACGCTCTGCTTCGACGGCTTGGGGTTCACAGGTTCAGATCCCAGGTGTGGACAGACACACTGCTTGTCAGCCATGCGGGGTGGCGTCCCATATAAAGTAGAGGAAGATGGGCATGGATGTTAGCCCAGGGCCAGTCTTCCTCAGCAAAAAAGAGGAGGATTGGCAACGGCTGTTAGCTCAGAGCTAGTCTTCCTCACACACACACAAAAAGAATCAGGTGTTGGACTCAATGAGATCTATGGTTCTATGATTTTTTTATTTCTTCTAAATCCTTCAGTATCATGTAAGCAAAGGCATTCATTTGAAACCTCAAAATATCTTAGTCCTGGAAACGGTACCTCAATTTAAGATTTGAAGAATTAGTGACCCAGCGAGGGTCAGTGAGTTGTCCCACATCAGACGAAATTAGTAGTCAAGCCAGAATTGGCCAAAAGCCAATTCTCTGGAATGCAAGACCAAGGATGTTTCAAACACCATGCTCCCTTTCTAGACAAGAAGACATGACATCTCAAAGACTGTTATAGCTGTTGATGAACAGTGTCTACAGCTACTTCCGGCTATCCAAGGCTATGTCTGTTACTGTGATAGATTGGAAAATTGTCACAAATTCATTCCTGCCCTGTATTCATGCCCTCTTGCCATGTGTCTTTGACTGTCTCCCATTCTGACCCTGAGCTCAGCCAGGTGACTTGCTCTGGTCGACGGGACATTAGCAGATGTGACTCAAGCAGAAACTTGATTAGCACTTGTGTAGTGGGCTTGTCCTCTTTCTGGCTATCCTTAGAACTCTGAGTCACCATGGGAATGAGCCCAGGCTAGCCCGCAAAATGATGAAGGATCTGTGGCCCAGTCAGCCCTGTTGCCCTAGCCCACAGCCAGCCAACCCCAGAAACAAAATAGCATAGCTGACCATAGACACCCGAGTGAGCCCGGTTAGGATCAGCAGAACATTCAACCTGAGCCTAATCCAAATGACTGAACAACAGTATCCTGAGTTAAATAAATGGTTGCTGTTTCAAGCCAGTAAATTTGGGGATCATTTGTTACACAGCAAAAAATATCTGATATAACTCACCAAGCAAACTCTCAAGGGGAATTCTGCATGAAGCCGAGAGCTGCAAGAAACTAGTGCAATAAAGAAGACAGAATTATTTTAAAGCTCCACAGAACCTAGCAGTCAACAGCAACGTGCTGTTGTGATTAGTTTTCAAATCTAAGCAGGTCCTTGAGATTCCAATATTTCTCTGATAATCTTCAGAGCCAAATTTCACAACAGCATTTGGTTGCATATTCATTTGTATGCACTACTTCACACCTTCTTAAAATGCCAATGGTTCCAGACTTTACTCTATACTCTTACTGGATTTAAATTTCAAGACTGAATCTGAGCTCTGCCAAGTCATTGATGAGGTATAGTGAGAAAAAAACGAAGTTCAGGCTAGCTCTGCTCAAAAGACAGTTCATAATTGAGTATTTGAGTGGAAAATTCACTTAGCTTCTAAGTTTATCTATACTAGTTTGACCAAGCTGCTGAGAAATTAGTTCTGAAATATAGGTCTGTGGGAATTATGTTGTATGCTCAATCAAAAATATCTTAAAAAAGAATAAAAATTTCCAAAGCATATTAACTTGGTTAATTTATGATCTCCTAATTTTGCAAAAATGCTAAAGCAAAACCAATTCTATGAATTACAGTAACATATTTAGTGTTGTTTTTTGATCTCGTGGATCTTGTATTCTCTTTTCAATTGAACTTTGAACAGGCTCTAACATCTCTGCCTGTGGAGAGACAGACCGAGGAACAAGCAGAATATTAAACACCAGCTTATATGTCTCTCCAGGGAGTCTTCTGCTAATATTACACATTGCGACAACATTGCTTGAATGGTTTATTAATGCAGCAAAACAGAGTGAATGCTACATACAATGATAATAACAATAAAGGTTATTTATACTCTGCCTAACTGCCAGATAGCTTTAGAGGCCTTACAAAGATACACTTAATCCACTAGCAATACAAAAAAAAAAATGGGCCAAACTGCCTTTGGATGTGAGAAAGAATCAGAATGATGTCTTCCAGTTCCAGGAAAACTGAACTGTGGACAGTTGTTCAACAATTCTAAATTTATATACATTTACATCCTCCCTTTTTCAGGGTTTGACGTGTATGTATGAGTATGCCAAGCCACCATTTCAGGTGAACAGGATATTGTGACTTTAAAAAGAAATAATCAGTGTGTCCAATCTGAGACCTAGTGCATCTCGGCATCTGCAGTTCTTCATAAAGAACTTCCTCCTGAACTTAGATCCTGAAAAAGTTAGAACCGGAAGAAAGGGACAGCAGTAAAGGGAGAAACATGGAGACAGGGAATAGTAATGACCTCCCATTTTCTCACTTGGAAACTCTGTCCAGGAAGCTGAACACATTATGTGGTGACTTCTTTGTCTACCACCCACCCACCACCTGTAAGTCAAGTATCTATTGGTAAAGTGTCCATCAGGTCAAATATCTTGTAGTAAAAATACACATTCACACAGTCTTTATGGGAACGCCAACTTCATAATACATATCCACTGAAAGATAAATTCCCAAATTCTAAAATATCTTTCTATTCTTAGACAATCTGCCTTAGCCCACACCTATCTAAGAATACTTTCCATCCCTAACTTAAATCATCTCTATACTCAAATACATCTTTTTGGTCAGTCTTTATTAGAGACTCAAAAATTTTGTGATTTATATTCTCTCTGCTACGTTCTAAGGAAGGTAGATTTTAGTATTTGGGGTATCTTTTGTCTGTTGAATGGAGTGATGGATGAAGGAATGCAGGTTTGGATGAACTGGGGCAGAGCTAAATTACTCTGAGTAAGAAAGATCCAGGGGTCAGGAAGTAAAATTGGGAGATGTAGAGACTATGGGGAGAAGGTGAAGAGAAAAAAGGAAGGTCAGCATCAGAGGACCAAGCAGAGACTTGGAAAGAGATGACTAATGAGAGTTTTTGCAGTACAGACCTACTTGTTATGCAATGTCCTTTCTCCTCTCTCTTGCTCTCCTAAGAAAGATTTTCCTCAAGAACATCTACATTGCTCACCAATGCCTGTGGAGTCCATTTTCATCTTGAGGGATGCGAAAGGGATACTGAATCTTGCTTAAAGGATAGTGGGTATGTGTGGCAGAGAAGGAAGAGGGCCTGGGGGGGTGAAAGCAAAGGCCCAATGTGAAGGCAGACAGCATATAGATTATATATGACACAAAAAATAAATCATCCACTTTCTCATTTTTTCAATTATTAAATATCCAAAGCCTTCCAAGAAATTCATACACAGGCTCTATTAAGAATCTTGTGGTTTCAAGTGATAGAAACTAATGATCCAAATGAAAAAGAGACCCTCTCCTTCCTAGCTTCTACATATCAAATCTCAAGAAAGTCTCTAATTGGCCACAGTTATTTATCCATCCCTGAGCCAATTACTGTGTCCAGGAATGTGCAGTACTCTGAAAAACCCAACATGGAATTGCCTCTAGAAATTAACAAGAATGAATGAAATGAAAAACCAATGACTTTGTTGTGTTTTATAGTCAGTTTACTTGTTTGCCTCCACAAGTATATTAAAAGCATCTTTAGGATAGAAATTAAATATTATCAGGCTTTGAAGCCTCAGCACCTAGAATACTACATGAAATACAATAGGCACTAAATAAATATTTGAAAATGGATTAATGAATATTCTGGACCGTTTGCTTCTCTTCTTTCTGCAATGCTCGTTAGTCCACCCCAGCTCTAAAAGCACTCCCCCAACCTACCCTTCTTCCATCTCCCTAAGAATAAAAGATTAACCTGTAAAATAATCAATCTTGTCAGTTGTGAGATCTTCTCAGAAGTTGGTACAAAGGATTGGTTGGATACACTTTACGGAAAAATTGATTTAATATACAATTTTTGGTAAATTTATGATGAAAGATCTTGGGAATATGTTCTCAGGTAGAAAGGAATAAGTGTAGAGCTGTTGCTTTCATTTCATTATTTCCATTTAGCCTCCAACTTCAAATGCTCTTTTTATAGCCAACCTAAAAATTATAATTAGCTTGGAAACATTTACAAATTTCAAGTTTATATCAGGCACTTGAGAATTTACTGCTGCAAAATATTCCGTTACTGTAGCTTATGATATCATCAGAGTCTGACTGATTTATGCCTTGTTAACTGGCCCTATCCATCATTCCACATTTAACTAAGATGAAGTTTTATTGAGGTTGCCAAAAGACAATGGTGATTACAGAAACAGGAAAAAATACAAGTTGATATATGTTGACATATTTTTAATCTAAGACATCCCCACGTAAAAAACTTGATTGTTCCAGTTTGAATAGTTTATTAACTAAGATTGCATGTGTGTGTGTATTCGTATATGTGTGTGTATATATTTATTTACTTGTGCTGTTTGTGTTTCTGTTATTATAAAAGGATTGAAAATAACGGTGGCTTAAATAAGATAGAAGTTTCTTTCTTTCTCATAAAACAGTTTCACTAGAAGATCCAGAGCTGGTGTGATAATCCCACAACCATCAGAGAGAGCTCCTTTCATCTTCCTGGCTGCCATCATTGAAGTCTCCTAGTCTACGATGGCTGCTCCAGATGACGTCATGTTCACACTCCAGCCAGCGGGAGGCAGAAACACTCCTTTGGGCAAGTTTTACTTCCTTCCTTTCAGGGCACAATGTGGAAATTGCACCCATCACTTTTGCTCATTTTCCTTCAGTCAGATCTTAGTCACGTGGCCACAGCTAGCCACAAAGGATGCTGGGATATAATCTTTAGCTAGGTAGCCATATGGTCAGGTAGATATCTATTATTATGTGTATCTATGAGAAAGAGAGAATAAATATGCAAGGGCAACTGCAGCCTCTGCAAGTGTGTTTTCCTTTGTTCCTTAGTAGTAAAAGAAGATCTCTGTTCCAACTAAAGATCCAAACTTCCATAAAGTCTTTGTAATTGATTCACCTGAGAGATAACAGGCTGTGTGCACTGCAGCCCACGTGGCACTGAACATGGAAGATCAAACAGCAATGCCCATGAGGGGAGATGAAGGGGAGGGATGTTTTATTGGCATCACATAGAAAGTGGCATGGCAGTGCAATGGGGTTTTATTTTTCAACTTGAACTTGAAAGAGAAAATGAATCTGCAAAAAGCAATGCTAAATGCCCTTCCCAACACCACTGCTCTCAGCGAAACACTGATAATGGCAGACAGAACAAACTACGGAAGAAAAACCAGAAGCACAAAGGTTAGAGGAAAGATAGGGCGAAAAGCATCATGTATCCGTTCCTGGGGTTGACAAGTAAAGCAGGCAGTGACCACTGTTCAGATCATGTCTGAGAGAAGTAAAACTTTCTGGAGAAACAAGTGTGTAATAATTTAGTATCTAAAGACCATATTTTGAGTACGTGCATAAGCAAAGACTCACAGCTTAATATAAAGTTTCTTGATGCCAGAAGCAGACTTCTTAAAAGAGCAGTGAAGTGAAAGAATCTGTGGGACCCACAAACACCCACATCCTCTGACACAATGTGCCGAAGCCTTGAAGGAATCTAGTGTGGGCTAACAGCTGTCATCAGTTCTGTGGTAAGAATGACTGCAGAGTATTACCAGGTACCACTCTTTACATATTCCTCGTAAACTGCTGTATATAAATATATTTCATTATCTGTATTTTTCATTGTACAGTGTTAGTTCAGTGATTCTCAACAGGCTGTTCTGCCCTCTTTATACAGCCACAAGGCAAAGAACCCATCTTACCCAGCACTCCACTCTGGGAGATTTACCCACTAGGTACACTTCCACTAGCACACAAAGATAAATGTATAAGGGTGTTCACTGTTTATACAACAGAAGTGTACATGGTCATTACAAAGCAGAAAGCAAACATATGTATAGTATGACTTCATTTATTCTCTTAAATATTCATAAATGTATATAATCTTTCTGGAAGAATTAAGGGGACTGGGAGAGGGAATTTCACTTTTCACCTTATTACATTCTGTACTTTTTTGAGTTTTTGCCATAAACTTTAATTTTTTTAATGAGCTAATAAAAAGAATTCCTTCAAGGCATTGTTACATATAAATATCTGAATTGAGAAGATCCCTCCAGGCCATGAATCAGATGTCAAAAATGGGCAGTACGAGGTCAACAGCATCCCCTAAAGAATACTGCCTTAACGGGATTTTTCTCTCTGCTTCTGTCAAATGCTCCATTGGCAGCAGAGATCCTTGGATTTGAGGATGTTGCCTCTACCTCACTAATCATCCTCAATGTAACATCTTTTTCTTTTCTCCCTTTATAAGAAAGGAACCTGAGGCATCTCTGTGAAGTGCATAACTGCAGAAAAGTCATAGAAAATGCCATAAGCAGAAGGAGGACTATAATCCAATCCTTGAACTCAGAATCATAGAGGTCCATCCTTCTTGAATGGGCTCTGGAATTGGAAAGTTCTCAGTTCTTTTTCTGGCTCAACTACATCTTAGTTGTGCAATCCTGCACAATTTATTGATTTTCTGTATGTTTTTGTTTTATCACCTGTAGTATTGTCACCATAAAATTGCCTAACTCATTTGGATCTTGTGAGGACTAAGTTAGGGAGCGCATGCATTTGTGACAACATGGATGGACCTTGAGGGTATTATGCTAAGTGAAATAAGTCAGACAGAGAAAGACAATTACGGTATGATTTCACTCATATGTGGAAGATAAACACATAGCTACAGAGAACAGATTGGTGGTTATGAGAGGGGAAGTGGGTGGGAGGAGGGCAAAAGAGGTAAAAGGGCACATTTGTACAGTGAGGATGGAAACTAGACTCTTGGTGGGGAACACAGCGTAGCCTATGCAGAAGGTGAAATATAATGATATACACCTGAAATTTATACAATATTATAAATCAATGTTACCTCAATAAAAATAAATTTATTAAATTAAATTAAAATGATCCTTCTAGAGGGTGGAGTCTGAGGTCACAGAGAACAATGGAGAAAGTAATAAAAAAATAAATAAAGATGCTACTTGGTTCCTGAAAAAAAAAAAAAGCGAGTACATGGAAAACTTTTAGCAAGTACCTGAGCAAAATCTCACGATTCCGGTAGAGAATGCAGAGTATATTGGGGAAGAATGCATTTGTTTGTAGGGCTGCCACAATGAAATAGCACAGACTGGGTGGCTTAAGCAATAGAAGTTGATTTCTTACAGTTCTGGAGGCTGGAAGTCTAAGATCAAGGTGTTGGCACATTTAGTTTCTTCTGAGGCCTCTCTCCCCGGCTTGCAGGTGGCTGCCTTCTTGCTGTGTCCTCACGGGGTCATCCTCTGGGTGTGTGCACCCCTCATGTCTCTCTGTGTGTCCAAATTTCCTCTTCTTATAAGGACACCAGTCAGATTGGATTAAGGCCCACCAAAAAGACCTCATTTTAACTTAAAGTCTTTGTCTCCACATACAGTCACCTTCTGAGATACTGGGGCATTAGGACTCCAACACACGAATTTTGAGGGGACACATTTCAGCCCATTAACAAATACTTGATCATAATCAAATACACTTGATCATGATGTGTTATCATTGGTACATATCATTGTGTTCAATTTGCTAAAATTTTGTTAAGAATTTTTCCATCTACTTTCCTGAGGATACTGGTTTGTAGTTTTCTTTTGTTTCTAATGTCTTTGTCTGGTTTTGATTTCAGAGTAATGCTGGACTCATATAATGATTTGGGAAGTACTTCCTCTTCTTTAACTTCATACACTTGGTATTATTTATTCCTTAAATGTTCTGAAGAATTCACCAGTAAAGCCATCTGGGACTGGAAATTTCTTTGGCAGAAGGTTTTTTATTACAAATTTAATTTCTTTAACAGATACAGAGTTATTCAGGTATTCTATTTCATCTTGAGTGAACTTTGGAAACCTGCTTCTTTCAAGGAAGTTGTCCATTTCATCCAAGTTGTTCAATCTGTTGGAAAAATTTGTTCATAATATTATGTTGTTATTCTTTTAATAACTGCAGTATCTGTAGTAATATCATCTCTCTCATTCCTGATCTTGGCAATTTGTGTCCTTTCTCATTGTTTTCCTTATCATTCTGGCTAGAGGTTTATCAGTTTTATTTATCTTTTCAAAAACAGATCCCTTCTTTCCATTGATTGTCTCTATTATTTTTCCATTTTTTGTTTCATTGATTTCTACTTGGTCTTTGTGATGGTTAGTTTTTTTGTGTGTATTTCACTGGGCTAAGATTTGCCCCTATAGTCAGCAAAATATTATTTCTGGGTGTATCTGTGAGGGTGTTTCTGGAAGAGATTAGCATTTGAATTGATAGATTGCATAAAGATTTCCCTCACCAATGCAGACGGGCATCATCCAACCTGTTGAGGATGTGAGTAGAGCACAAAGGCAGAAAAAGGGAAAATTTGCTCTTTGGTTGAGCTGGGACTTCCATCTCCTCCTGCCCTTGGACATCTGCATTCCTAGTTCTCAGACCTTCAGACTCAGACTGAGACTAATGCCATCAGCTCCCCAGATTCTCAGGCCTTTGGACACAGACTGAATTATACCACCAGCTTTGGTTCTGTCTCTCCAGAGAAACCTGTCTAATGCAGTCTTGTTCTTTCCTTTCTTCTGCTTACTTTTAGAAATTAAACCAAATTAATGGTCTGCTTCTAGTTTCTTAAAGTGAAAATTGACTTGAGACTTTTTTCTTTTCTAAGATTGGCTTTTGTTGCTATCAATTTCTAAGTGCTGTGTTAGCAGCATCTCACAAATTTTGATATGTGGTGTTTTTATTTTCATTCAGTTCAAAACACTTTCCTTTTTATGTATTCTTTGACCCATAAATTATTTAGAAATGTGTTGTTTAGTTTCCAAATATTTGAAGAGTTTCAAATGTCTTTCTGTTATTGATTTCTAATTTATTTCTATTGTGATTAGAAAAGGTACTTTGTATGACTTGAAGCCTCTTCAATTTATTGAGATTTGTTTGGTAGTCCAGACTACAGAACATCTTGACAAATGTTTCATGCACATTTAAAAAGAATTTTTATTCTGCTATTTTTGGATAGAGTGTTCTATAAATGTCAAATAGGTCAAGTTGGCTGATAGTGTTATTCAAGCCTTCTATACCCTTACTGATTTTCTGTCTATTTGTTCTATCATGACTAAGAGAAAAGTGTTGAAATCTCTGACTCTAATTATAGATTTCTATTTTTTTCTGCAGTTCTTTTGTTTTTGCTTCATGTAGTTTGAAGCTATTTTATTAGGCTCACAACTGTTTGGGATTGCTATGTCTTCTTGATTAATTAACTCCTTTATCAAATGAAATGACTCTATTTATTCCTCATAATACTCTTTGCTGTAAAGCCTACTTTCTCTGATACAAATAACCATTCCAACTTTTTTTGTTAGTGCTAAAATGGTCTTTTTCTATGCTTTTACTTTTAATCAATTGTGCCTTTATATTTAAAGTGGGTATTTTGTAGGCAGAAGGATCTTGCTCTTGTAGCCAATCCAACAATCTCTGCCTTTTAATCATAGTGTTTAGACCACTTACATTTAATATGATTGTTGATATTCTTAGGTTTTAGTCTACAATTTTGCTATTTTTTATTTGTCCTTTCTCCTCTTTGTTCCGTTTCCCTTTTGTCTGCCTTCTTTTGGATTATTTGTGTACTTTTTGTTATCCCATTCTATCTTCTTTGTTCAATTATTAGCTATATTTTTTGTTGCCTTTTTTAATGGTTACTTTAGGGTTTAGAGTATATATCTTTAACTTATCATAATCTATTTTCATGTGATGTTATACCACAGAACATAGAGCAAAAGAAAATTTTAATAGTATACTTCCATTTCTCCTTCCTGCTCTTTGTGCTATTGTCAAATATTTTACTTCTACATAGGTTACAAACTCCAAAATACATAGTTATTTTTCTTTCTTTAAATAATTGATTATGATTTAAAGAAATTGAAATAATAAGAGAAAAAGTCATTATATTTACCTATGCAGTTACCATTTCTGGTGTCCTTCATTCTTTTGTGTAGATCCAGGTTTCCATCTGGTATCATTTTGTTCTGCTTAAAGGACTTCTTTTTAACATTATTTTGTTGTGCAGATCTATTGATGATTGCTTCTTTCAGATTTTTTTTTAAATGTCTGAAGGAATTTTTACCTTACCTTTGTTTCTGAAACACAGGCCATCCTCATGTTGCACAGTTCAAATATGTACAGATTTTAATTACAACTATTTAGTTAAATAATACTAGTCCCCCACCAATCTGGTTTAAACTTAATTAAGATATTATGTGAACTGTGAATAGTTGCATAAAGTACAGCTGTTCAGTCCATGAATCATTATGAAAACAGTCAGTTCTTAAGGTAGTCAAATAACAGGCAGTTGTGCTGCCTCCTTGTCTCCTTATGATAAACTCACATAATATTTTACAAAAATGGATAATCAAGGGAGAGAACTGGCCCAGAAAAATGAAGTAGAGAAAAGAAATAAAAAGTGGTAATGTTGGAATGATGGACCTACATAACATAAATGGAGTTATAAAACAAATAACTGACTGTGGGAATGTTGACACTGCTGCTGTTTGAGTGACTCTAGATATGTGGCAAGAAAAGCTTGGTAAAGGTGAGCATATTGACGTAAATGAGGAAACTGATTTTGACGAAAAGGAGAAAGACATCCCAGAGGAAACGATGCCAGCAAAAATTTCACATTACAGACACTCTTGGAAATATTAAACAATATTGAAGCTGCAAAAGATAAAATAATAGAAGTTGATCTAAACTTAGAAGGAGTATGACAATTCACCAAGGCATAGAAATGGTACTCACTCCATATAGTAAGTTATATGACAAGAAAAAGAATGCAAGCAATGTTAAAACTACTCTATAAATTTTTTACAAGAAAATAAATCACTTTAATTCTCAACGTTTCTAATGTTTTAAATTACAGTGTCCTAACTAAATATTAGTTTTACTCTTTTTATTTCCCTTAATATTGCTGATATTAAGAGTTTTTAATATTTTGTCAAAATTCTTAAAGGTCATGGAACAATGGTAATTTTCCCACTGATTATTAAGATTGCTTTGCATAGTTTCAGCTTGCATGGTCATTTTACAGTCTCATAGTACTGTGCAAAGCAAAGACTACCTGTATGTTTCACCCAGTATAAAATTCTAGGTCGACAGGGTTTGGTTTTTTTTTTTTCTTTCATTACTTTAAAAATGTTGCTTCAGTATCTTCTAGCTTGCATTGTTTCTAACAAGAAATCTGTCATCCTTATCTTTGTTTCTCTATACTCTGTTTCTCTGGCTGCTTTTAAAAGGTGCTCTTTTTCACTGGTTTTATGCAATTTTCTTATTATATCCATTCATGTAGTTTTCTTCATGTTTCCTGTGATTGGAGTTTTTTGGGCTCATTGGATCTGTGGGACAATATTTTTCATCAAATTTAGAAAACTTTTGACAATTATTTCTTCAGATAGTTGTTCTGTTCCCCTCCCCTTTGGGGACTCCTATTTCTTGCATATTTAGCTGCTTGACATTGTCCCAGAGCTCACTGATGCTCTTTTAATTGTTTTGTTTGTCTTTTTTCTTTCTGTGTTCCATTTGGAAAGTTGATATTACTATGTATTTAAGTTCACTACCCTTTTCTTCTACAATCTCTAATCTGCTATTAATCCCATCCAATGTTTGTTTCCTCTCAGGCGTTATAGTTTTCTTGACTTGGGTCTTTTCTTTATTTTCCTTTTCTCTACTTAACATGTTCAGTCTTCCCATTAGCTTCTTAAAAACACAGAATACCATCACAGTAACTGTTTTAATACCCTTTTCTACTAATTCTATCATCTAGTCATTTTTATGTCAGTTTTAGTTGGCTGATTTTTTTCTCATTAGTGGACCACAGTAGCATTTGCTCTACGTCCAATTTTTTCCTACTACTGAAGAAAAACTTTTCTTAGTACTCTACCCAAGGACCCATGCATTATGAGCTTTTCTGCTCCGGCTATTGGGAACAGGTACTATTCCCAGCCTTGTGTAAGTTCTAAATGTTGCTCCTTCTAACTATTTTGGATGGTTCTTTCCCCAACCTTGGTTCATTTCTTTACACATATGCGATGATCAGTACTCAACTGTACACTCGATTGAGACCCTCTACAGATTTCTAAGGGTTCTCTCTCTAGTACTCTAGTGTCTTGAAATTCTGCTTCAGCCCCCTAGATTCCCAGATCTTTCTCGTTAACCCTTTGAGAGTAATAGGATCTGCCTGGATCCCCCTCCCTGGGCTACTGCTCCAGGAAGTAAGCTGAAGCAATGGTAGGACCCATCTTGTTTATTTCCCATTTCTCAAGGATAACTTTCCTTCATTGTCCAATGTCTTCAGAACCATTTTGTTTTATATATTTTGTCCAAGTCTTGAACTGTTTCATTTAGGAAGGTAAATTTATGATAGTGACTCAACACAAGGTTGACATAAGGGAAGCCATATTGTAGGAAAGAAACCATATTGTAACTTTGGATGACCTCTGATGAACTAGCCCAAGCATGCTCTGTGGGTTTTGTGGCCCCTCTCAGATGCTATAAGTTGATAACCTTGTTCTTTTGAGTTAAATGTGATGACCCCTGGGCAGAAAATCTAGGCTGATAGCCTTCATCAATGACAACTGAAGGACCAGGGTATAGGGCATTGCTCCAGGCTCTGACACATATTAAGTAAAATGAAAGACTGCCAGGAACTAAGACTAGATGGATGCCCCACACTGAGACCAGATGCCTCCCCCACCCAGAGACCAGCCCCCTATATAACTGGCCTGTAGTCTTTGTTCTATAAGATGGTTCTTTGAGACATTAGTTGACCATCTTCCCCCTTGCTAGCAAGCTGTAACAAACATTTTCCATTCCACCATCTTGCCTCTTGACAATTGGCTTTTATCACACTGCGAGCAGATCATGCCCTTTTGCGGTAACATTTAGACTCCATCTTGGCCAGAAATGGAAGTCAAAGTATCTAGAATTTTTATCTGAATTTTCCTAATAATATCTGAGTTCTTTACTTCTTTTAGAAACAAATTCCTCAATCTTCATCATTCATTTTTTAGTATATCTTTTTGTTAATTAAATAAAATTTAAGGACTGTTTGTATGTAAAATGCACTAAGACAAAAACAAGTAGAAGTTCAAACTGTAAAAGAAACTAGTAGAAGACTAAAAGGAATGATACATATAAAAGATATGAATTGAAACATTAAATGCTCTGCTATAGACATCCCACTTTCACTACCAGCATGTTGTTTATCATTTGATTCATTATTGAAGAAAAATTTACAAACCAATAAACATTTTGAATTTGTTTCCCAAGTCTTTATAAATGACACATGCCAGCTTCAAGTATATGCATATTTCTACCACATCAAGTTAACAGACAATTCCACATGAGGTAGTTACTATAAGCCTGATACTTGTTTGGGCACTAGGACTACAGTAAGTTACAATGCATGGTCCTGATCCTCTAGGAACTTAGTATAGATCGATATTGTTGCAAATCAATATGTAAACTTACATTCTTACTTTTCCAAAAATATAATTGGGGATGTTTAAGTAAAGAGAGTAGTTGCTACATAGTAAGGAAACAATGAATCCCTTTTGAATGACTAAATGAATGCATGAATGAATGGGCAGATCTATCTACATGGGAAAAACGAGCTGTGCCCAGGTAAGGTGAGGAGGGTCCCAGGAGAGGGCACTTAATCCAGGAGAAAGGAAATGGTGTCAAAAAATAAAAAGAACTCATAGAGACAGAAAGTAGAATGGTGGTTTCCAGGGATTAGAGGAAGGGGGAGTTGGAGAGTTATTGTTTAATAGGCACAGAGTTTCACTTTTATAAGATGAAAAGAGCTCTGTGGATGGATGGTGGAAAGGGTAACACAACAATGTGAATGTACTTAATGCCACTGAACTGTATACTTAAAAATGGTTAAGATCATAAATTTTATGTTATTTGAATTCTACTACAATTAAAATTTTAAAATAAATAATAAATGGTATCAAAGCTGAGGATTTTTTTTAATACATAGAATTAATTAATAGAAATGGGAACCCTAACTCACTGCTGGTGGGAATGCAAACTGGTGCAGCCTCTATGGAAAAACAGTATGGCGATTCCTCAAAAAATTAAAAATAGAAACACCTTATGATCCAGCAATCCCACTCTTGGGCATCCACCCAACGGACATGAAATCAACCATCACAAGAGCCTTATGCGCCCCTATGCTCATTGCAGCATTATTCACTATAGCCAAGAAGTGGAAGCAACCCAAGTGTCCCTCGACTGATGATTGGATAAAGAAGATGTGGTGTATGTGTATATATATATACACAACGGAGTACTACTCAGCCACAAGAAAAGACAGAATTGTCCCATTTGCAACAACATGGAAGGACCTAGAGGGTATTATGTTAAGCGAAATAAGCCAGAGAGAGAAGGATGAACACCACATGATTTCACTCTTATGTGGAATATAAACAAACACACAGACAGAGAGAACTGGTTGGTGGTTACCAAGGGGAAGGGGAGTGGGGGGTAGGCACAAGGGGTGAAGGGATGCATCCATATGGTGATGGACAAATAATATTGTACAACTAAAACCCCACAATGTTATAAACTATTAAGACATCAATAAAAATGAAAAAAAAGGAATTAATTAGCTATAGGGGAGGGAAAAAAATCTTTTCCTCTACTTATCTTAGATTCTCCAGCTAGGGCCCTTTAAATTAGATTGTCCAATGACAGATTAACAAGAGCACAACAAATAGACATTTTATTAACATGTGCATTATACATGTACATATGGGAGTACCCAGCCATGAGTAACCCAAAGGAGTGATTAGAACTTGGGCTTATATACTATCTTAGGTTAAACAAAGGAAAATGAGTTTTGGGCTTCTAGGCAGGGGAAGGTGACCAGGAAAAGTATAGTAACAAGGATTGTTTAGTAAGGTTTTTATGCAGATTCAAGTCAGTGCCTTCTCCACTGATGAATCATTAAGAGTCTACTGAAGAGCAAGACATCTCTACAAATGGAAATTTCCTTTATAAATGTAAATTTCCTTTACAAAAGGAAAACTTGTGCCTTGTTTTTAGAGCTTTTGCTGCAAGTGTTGGTTTTCAATGTCCTCTTGCTCAAAATAATCCATATGCCAAAGAGACATACTTTGCAGAGCCATATTCTGATACCCCTTAACACCATCAGCATATAAGCTCCACATACGAAGTATTTTTTCCTGATTTATCATTTAAATTTTGCACTAGGAAAACAGCATGTGTTGGTCATTGGCTTAAGAATAAACTGGCCTATTGACATTGCTATCAAATTTTATCTGAAGCAGTCATGTGGCAACTATTCTCTTTACCTAAATATCCCCCAATTATATTTTTGGAAAAGTAAGAAAGGTAAGTTTACATATTATATCCATCTATGCAATGTGGACTATGAGTGACTCCCTACACACTCCAAATATGAATTGAGTGCTTATCACGTGCCAAACTTTGACATAGGCATTCATGTGTCTTATCTAATTTAGTCCCCCCAACAACTCTATGTATAGTAATGCTACCCCAAGTGAGGAAATAGAGTTATAAAGATTTTTATAAAATTTGCCCTATATTATGCAGCTTAGATAGAGAAGTCAGGATTCGAATCTAAATCTATATGTCCAGTGTCCGTGTTCCTTACTGTCAATCTGCTACTTACTAGGCAATTTGTTTCAGTTCTACCCGTGGTCCTCAAAGTGTGACCCCCACTGCCCCAGGCCAGCAATATCAGCAGCATCTTGGAACTTGTTAGAGATGCAAAAACTTGGCTCCTTCCCAGGCCTACTAGATCAGAAATTCTGAAGGTGGAGCCCAGAAAGTAATTCTGATGCCTACTGAAGCATGACAGCCACTGCACTATTGGATGACCCATCATAATAAGGGGAAACTTTAGAAGACAGAAGAGGGTGAAGTGAGAGAGGAATGGTGGGTATAAATTGGCCAAACTCTGATAAGAACACAGTACCATAACATCTTCCATTATGTGATCATGTCTGCAGCTTCAAGAACACATATGAAAAGGGATATGCTGAGAATCTGCTAACCAAGTTGGTGATAAAGCAAATCCTGAATACTGAACATAGCTTCTTCCAACATGGTACTACAGCATAGTAAAGGGAATTCCAAAACACCAGGTGAAACATTGAGATCCAGAATCTTAGATCAGTATTTCCCAAAGCGTGTGCCTCTGACACTTGGATCACACATAACACACAAAAAAAAGTAGGATGCAATAAATTAGGGAACCCTACCTACCATAGCTCCCTCACAAGACGATTTACCATATTAAGGGCTCAAGAAGCTTTACATACTTACCCAAAGACCCCTTTTTTCATGTAAATGTCTAGTAACATCCTATTGAACCAGTGCTCTTGGGAGAAATAGCTCTCCAAGACACTGGAAGTGGAGACACAGATGTCATTTAGGGAACTTGACACTGTTTTCTCTCCCACCTCAAATGAGGATGTGGCTTTGCTGATTCTGGATGGTCCAACAACTAGGAGAGCCCAGTATGTTCATAAATATTCCCTTAGACTGAGTTTGTAGATTACTTGTGAAGTTCTTCCAGAATAAAAGGTCAGTGGCACAGCAAGAATTGAACTCTCCATATGAAACAAGATTCTGTCCTGAGCAAGCCACATGTCAGGCAGCAGTCTTCCTCCTGTGAGTGACAGGGGGTCTGAGAGAAGCCATGACAAGAGGTGCCTCATCTACTTCTGCCCCGTGCATTCACCTTGCTTCTAGTAAGATTTCATTTCCTTGGCTCATTAAAATAGTATCTGGGTTAGTTAATAAAACACATGAACTCCATAATTTTTTTCAATGTGACCCTTATAAATAAAACAAAAATGAAAGAAATTGAAGAAAAAAATTGCCAGCCCCCCTAGGCAGTGGTACATTATCTCAGGAACTTTAGCATCAGGAGCTCTGAGCCAAGCAAGACTGACAGGTGGAAGAGCAGTCAGAAGGGCAGCCTGGGCTTAGAGTTGGTACAGAAGGACATAAGGATGTGTGAGTCTGTAGCCTCTGGTTAGATCTTGTCCCCATGTCTCCCACACTAGAGGGGCTCGCAGGGTTGCCAGGAAAGCCTAGCCTTAGATGTAGCCTAGCTGGAAGAAGCCATCAGAGAGATGGGAGGGCACACCACAAGAGCTGGAAGCAACAAGATGCAGACTTAGGCAAAAACTTGCTCAAAACACCAAACTAAAAGATCTCCACCGGAAAAGCAAATTGAGTGGGTTTCTCCTGACTTCCTCATCCTGGGAGAGCCACACGGCTCCTTGAAAAAGATAATCAATGGTCTGGGTGTGAAAAGACATCAACTGCCAGCCCCTAAACAGACAGTTAACATAAACTCACTAGGTTTCTAAAAATTACCACAGGCGGGCAATTAAAAATAAATGACTGACCCTGGCCTGGCCCTGGTCTAAGTAGAAATCCCAATGTCTGATTAGCTTGTTTGAACTTTGGCTAAATCATTTTCTATAAATGGATGATCTTATTAGGCAATATTCACCAATTTACTCAGAGGAAAAGAATGTTTCTGCTTGGTGGTGACTGTGATAGTACCACAGAATGTAAAATTGGGATTAACAAGATGGTACATTTTAATCTATAAATAGTTGTGTGTTTGGACACTAGAATATTCTACAGCTGCCCTGAATAATTAGATTTTAATTTTAATTTAATTAAAAAATAAAACTAAAGTATGCCACTCCCTTATTGGGAGTTATTTAAATGTAACATAGATGTATTAGTGAGCATCTTGGCACAAAACAGATGGCATACTCAAAAGATTTGACTTTAGAGAACTTTCGAGGCTGTAAAGAGAGTTAAAGAAACCCACAAAAGATGGTGAAGGCTCCAGAGATTAGTAACAATCGACTCCATTACCTCCCCCAAGTCTGAAAGGCGAGAGTGTTTCCAGAGCCTGGAGAAACCTGGAGCCTGAGACAAGGTCAACTGACAAGTGTTACACACGCTAAAGATGAGCCCAAATCTGAGACCATCTCCTTCATATAATCAGAAGGTTACACTGTGATCAATATTAATATAATTAACAATAATAGCTAATACTGATCCAGGTATGGCTGCAAGGCGTCCACCTCTATAAGCATCTGGCATTCATGTTCTCATTTGATCCTCAAAAGAGCCCTATGAGGCACATATTATTTCTATCCCCACTTTGCAGAGAGATTCAACAATGTGCCCAGTCACACAGCTTGTAAGGGACTGAGTTCTTTTTTTGTTTTTGTGAGGAAGACCAGCCCTGAGCTAACATCTGTTGCCAATCCTCCTCTTTTTGCTGAGGAAGATTGGCCCTGGGCTAACATCCGTGCCCATCTTCCTCTACTTTATATGGGATGCCGCCACAGCATGGCTTGATAAGCGGTGAGTCAGTCAACACCCGGGATCTGAACCTGGGGACCCCAGACTGCCAGAAGCAGATCACGTGAACTTAACAATACGCCACCAGGCTGGCCCCTGTAAGGGGCCGAATCCAAATGTGAACCCAGGCAGTCTGACTGCAGAGGCCACACTATTAACCACAAAAAAAGATTTGCATAATTAGAATCATACGCCAATGTAATCCTTACAGTGAATCAAAAAGCAGGGAATTTGCTCCAGACTCCACTCTGATTTGGTTGGTTTCCTTTAGGCAGAGAGATTTCTTTAATTATGTAAAATCTATTTGAGGAACTGTTTTCTGATTCATACCAAGAGGAATAAAAAATTTCTCTTTGCATCTTGAAATTGTTGACTATTTTGTCTTTCCAAAGCTGCTTGCTTTTCTGCGCTTATCCTCGGGGACTTGATACACAACTGGACCAGAGGCAGCCAGGTTGCATTCAGTCCCCAGCTAGATCTTTCCATCCACTACATCCTGCCTGTGTCCAGGCCTTATGTTAACTCTGAAGGGGACATTCAGGAAATTGTTTCAGGAAGAACTTGTAATACCGGATGAGGGGCCACTTCTCTTACAAAATGCTAGATTTTATTCACTTCTAACTTACCACCACCCCCAACTCTTATCCCCAGTACCATTCTTGTTTTTAAGCAGGGAAATTGCTATATTCTTTTAACTTGTATTGTTCTCTACAAACAGATTATAATCCATTTTGGTAAATTCATCATCAAATACATTTTGTCAAACTATACAGCCAATACCACTTTTTAACTTTTTACAGATATATTATTTCATACAGAAAAGTGCACAAATCAAAAGTATGCAGCTCAATTAATTATCAAAAATGGATACACCCATGTAGCCACAATCCAAGTCAAGAAATTAAAGATTAGCAGCAGCTCAGAAGCCCTCTTGTGCCCCCTCCTAATCATTGCCCACCCTGTCCCCAAAAGAAACCACTGCCCTAACTTCTAACATCATGGAAGAGGTTGACCTGTTTTTGGACTGTATATAAACAGAGTCATACAATATGTACTCTTTGTGTCTGGATTCACCCACATCGTCAAAAAGCTAAGTTCATTTATTTTCATTACTATATAGAATTCCATGATATGAATATACTACAATTTACAGAAACATTCTACTGTTGACAAAGGGCTTGTATATAAAATATGTAGAGATGTGCCACATAATAAAACTACTGATAACCCAATAGAAAAAAGTCTTGAGACTTTTTTTTTAAGAAAAGGGATGTCCAAATAATCAAAAAACATGAAAAGATCCTCAACTTCATGAATCATCCAGAAAATGTAAATTTAAGCCATGATGAGATACCACTACACACCCACTAGAATGGCTAAAAAGAAAAGACTGACAAGATCAAGTGTTGATAAAGATATGAAACAACACAAATTACTGTATAATCTTCGTGTGTAATTGGTACAATCACTTAGGAAAATAGTCTGACATTATCTCCTAAAATTGAAAGTATTTCATTTTTAGCTATAAACTCATTTATGTTTTTAAATGCATTTTTAATACACACTCCTAGAGGAACAAGCTAGGTGGAGATTTACATAAAACTACCTCTGCGGTCTCAACCTCTCACAAGCTTAATATGTGCCCTTAGAATGATGTGGCAGCTAAAAATCCCCAACAGTTACTTACATTACATTAGTTTTTTAAATATTGTCCAGTTCAATCTCATTATACTGTGCCAAGATTACACCTCATGTAGAGTATTTTATCCAAATATGATATTTTCGACAGCACGTTGACAATTTAGAGATGAGGATGATTAGGCACATGTGTGTGGTGATGGATTGGAATTAGTATTTGGGTGGTGAACATGATGTTATCTATGCAGAAGTAGAAGTATAATGATGTACACCTGAAATTTATACAATGTTATAAACCAATGTTACTGCAATAAAAAATAAATTAAAAAAGAAAAGATAATTTAGAGATGAAAGTGGAGAAAGGGTCTGCAGACTCTCTCAGTCAGTGATTGAATAGTGCATTCTTCACTCAGCACCTGCTATGGGCTGAGATGGCTCCAGGCACTGGAAGTAGATTGGAGAAAAGACAGCTAAAGGCAAAACATTTCAATATTTCTAAGTCTGTCACATTTCACCACTCTTCTCACCGGACTCACTCTTCCTGGGTGATACTCTGCACTTTGTCTTCTCCTACAAGTATTTTCCTGTGATCTCAAGGTTTATGATTCCTAAATCTTCTTATTCAGATCTCTTCTGTTAGTGTGAGATTTTTACCTCTACCCACCTCCTGGGTGTTCAGCTCCTCAAGCTACTCTAACTCAACGTATCTAAATTTGACTCACCTTCTCCCAAACTACCCACCTCTGTGGATGATTACAATATCCACATGGTCTCTGCAGCCAGAAATTAGAGACAGTCATCTTTGAATTCTCCCTGTCTTTCATCCTCCACATCTATTTAATTACCAGATCCTGGTGATCTTACTTCCACCTTACCTTCACCCTCTTTTACTAGCACCTGCCTGCAATGCAAAGTAGCCTCCCAGTTGTCCCTCTGCACCTCCAGTCAACACAATTTTCAGCAGGGCCAACAAGCCCTACCCAGTGTGTAATCTGATCTATTGACACCCCCCTTCATCACCTTTAGCACAGAGCATAACCTATATCAGTTCAGTTTATGTTACAAAAGCAGAGAATATTCAGAAATTCGTAACAGTGGTTCCTTCTAAAAGGACGATTTGTTGACTGGGGAAAAGGGATAAAAGAGAGACTTACTTTTCACTGCTTACTCTTTTCATATTTTCTATATTTTTTACTTTTTATATTTTTTTAATTTGGAGCCAGATTCTGGTACCAAATTAAAAAGGAATATTTTTTAATGGATGTCATAAGATTCTGCACACTTTCAACAAGTGGGCTACAAATTTAGCTCTGAGCATCCCAATAGCCAAAGAAACAAGGGAAACATGATGAGGTTTAAGTGACATATCCGTTAAGATAAAATCAAACCAGTTCCCAAGAACAAGCCCAGTTTTTTCCTGTTTCTAAAATAAAATCAAAAAAGAAATTTCCTTGTGGATCCTCATGAAAAGAACATTGTATAGGGGAATTCTTCAACAATATTCCCAAATAATTTCAACAGAGACTTTCAGGCTACAGATCCTTACGACATCTCTCCGGACGAGCCAAAAGCATAACCCAAAAGCACAACTTGGTAAGGCAGTTCTCCCGGGGGCTAACCATCTCGTTTTGATGGTTTCAGATGCTCCATTTAGACTGGACCTCCTCATATGGTCAGTACATGATAAAATCTTTTCCTTTAATAATATATGTGAAAGAACTTCACACAAGTCAGAGGTGCCAGTAATGAAACAGTTGGTTCTGAGGTAATTAGGCTACCTTCAATATTAGGGACATTATAGAACAGATTCTTGCTTTGCAAGAAGTTTGGAGGAGATAACTTCTAGGATCCCTTCAAATGTTAGGATTTCACAAGGTGGTACGTCCATGCGTCTTGAAATTACCTTTTTAAAGTTTCAACACATCTCTATGCATTAGAAGTTATTATGTATTTAAATAAATTTAAGAACTGTTGCCTGCTTTGCTCATAGGGCTTCCTTGTATTTAAGAAATTCCCTGAGTAGAATGAGAGATGTTATAAACACGGTTTAAAGGAAGCCTAAAGCTAACTTTGTAACTAGTGAGGCATTTAAGAAGAGGACTCATGTCTCTCGGCTACCCTCCATGCTTGATAAGATTCAGTAAGTCTCCAAAAACAAGCAGCACTACTCCGCTTCTTGCCCTGGATTTTCTCACATCAGAGAAGGAGAAGTCAGCCTGGGTCTGCACACATTCACAATAAAAATCAGAGGGCCAATCCTTCTTGTAAACACACACATGCACACTTCAGAAATGAAATTTTCCTTTATTTGAAAGGAAAAATAAAGGAAGGGAGGGAGAAAGGAAAGAGAGGAAAAAAGTAAGACAAGGACCCATGAACTTAGTTTGCAAGGGACGACAAGGGGAGAAGATGAATATTTTTTCCATCCAGGGTGAAGCCTGGCACTGGCTTTGCCAAGACTCACCGCACCTCTGTCACCGTATCCCCTGGCACCTAAAAGTTAAGCACCACTCCTAGCCTGTGGCTGAGGGAGACAGGAGAGGGAAAAGGTTGAGAACCGTCTGGCTGAGAGTATATGCAAACTAAATCAAACGTATTGTTCAAAATTTACAGTAGGTCATCTCTTCTTTTTTCTTATTTCTTTTCAATATCGAATGAAGGGCTGACCAGCAAGGTCAAACTCCCCTTATTAATGAGGCATTGCTGGGGCTCTGTCTCATTAGGGCACTCAGAACTGTGCATTTACTGCAATTTGCAGCACTTAATAGAGAAAGGTCAGAGCGGGTCACGTTCAATTTCCACTTGGCAGAGGGAGGAAAAATGGAAGCAATTCATTTGCACAAATTTGAATAATTCTTCTCAGTCTCCTTTTCTTTATCTACGTATGGATAATTCCTGCATCTTACCTCACTCACAATCATTTCAGAACTGCCAGCAGTCGGATTTCTATGAAGGCTGTAATGGACCTGACAGATTCTATGAATCCAGGTGTCAAAATAAAGCCTCTGGCTTCTTCCCCCGCCCCCCTTCTCACAACAGGGAATACGAGCTGCCTCTAGTGAGCTCTTAAACTTATCATAAATGTATCAAGATTGCTGTGGGCCATGAAACAGCTGTAGACAATTAATCTTTCCACAATTCTTCGGCATAAGAATTGCTTTCCCCGCAAAGTAACATCTGCCGAGCCGGGGTGATTATTCACGGCCGAGGGGCGCCACCATAGTTTTATGCATAGAGCCATCAGTGGCAATGAAGCAAAATTTATAGTTTTCCCTGGTTCAGTAAAAATAACATTTCAGCTGCATTAAAACATCATCCATCAGCATTGTCCCAGAGCCCAGAGCCCCATCTCATCCAAAGAAATTAAAAAGTATTCATTTTAATGCTAACTTCTGAAGCTTGCAACGACATGACTGCCTTTTTTTGGAGGAGGTCGGGGGGAGTCACATCATGGAGGAAGATGAAGAAAAAGGTTGTGTAGCACAGTGAAGCTGAGTATTAGATGCTCTACTAGATAGTGATGATATCCCAATTACTGGACTGCTGGTTCTTATTTATTCATACCCCTGAATGCTTAATCAAAAATCCTTGAATCAAATTGAACAACTAAAGAGGGAAAGTTATTTCACAGAAGCCATATAACTCCTTCAAGGGAAACGTGTAAAACGGATACCAAAGCAATAGCCGCCTTTTCCAATGCAGTGCGCATTTTGTCTCTTTAAAACAGTTCTTTAAACATTTGTCTGGAGGAGTAAAATTTACCTAGGGAAAAAAAACAGGTATTTGCTTTTGAACCTCTCTCAGCACATGCCAAGCTCAGGGCTTGCTCTCAAAAGTGAAAGGGCCTCCTGGCACTTTGGAGTTCCATCTGTAGAAAATGTTTCAGAACTGGGCATATGGATATTTGAATACAATAAAATAGGGGAAGAGAAAGAGGGAGTCTTCAGGGTCATCTGGTCTACACAGGCTTTCATACACAGTGCAGGTCTCCAAATACACCAATTTGCAAATAAAATATAAATATGTTATATCCACACTCGCACCCATTGCATTCCACTGAGCCACACTTGTAAACTCACATCTTAAAATTTTCACGTGATGAGTCCATGCTGTCATCATTCAGTTGAGCACTGTCTTCCAAGTCCTGTGCTCTGCACTAGGAGTACACAGACGTGTAAAAGGGAGTGCCTGCCTTTGAGCAGCTTACGGTCCAGAGGGAAAGCATATAAACAAATGATTAAAATACAGATAATAAGTGATATGATAAAAGCATAAACAAAGTGCTATGGCTGCAGAGAAAATACAATTGCTCAGCTGGGGAGAGTGGAAGAAAGATGTCAATTCAATGCAGTCCAGAGAAATAGAGGGTATTTGAATATCTACTATTTAAAGCACTAGTAAATACCATCTGGAATTGTGTCATCATACCTAAAAACACTACTATTCAATGTCATAAACAATGTGACTTAAAAAGTCACCAAAAGTGGGGCCGCCTGGTGGCACAGCGGTTTAGTCCACGCTTGGCAGCCCAGGGTTCGCGAGTTCGGATCCTGGGCGCCCGCAGACGCACTGCCTGTCAGCCATGCCGTGGTGGCGTCCCATATAAAGTGGAGGAAGACGGGCACGGATGTTAGCCCAGGGCCAGTCTTCCTCAGCAAAAAGGGGAGGATTGGCAATGGATGTTAGCTCAGGGCGAGTCTTCCCCACAAAAAAAAAAAAAAAAAAAAAAGTCACCAAAAGAAAAGAATTTGTCGAGAGGTAATGAACTGGAAGGTGAGATTTTGGCTTCAGTGCTAGAGCACCAATATATCAATGGTTCTGCCTCCAAGTGAGGGTTTATAAGGTGCAACGCTCTATAAAGCGTCTCTTAAAATCAGTGTTTGTCCTTGGCATGTTTTCACCCAAAAGTGAAAGCTAATCATTTTTTACTCATTGGAGATTCTCCTAATTTCACAGTCAATGAAACACAGATTTCACTGCAAGCCAAAAGTTGAATTTCACAAAGGTCAATGGGAAAGTTCAAGTTGCTGTGTCAGTGAGTCTCAAACCACAGGATGAGATGTGCTGATCTGTCACAGCACAGTGACCTCAACACAGGAGTGACTCCCTGTCTGACAGGCAGCGTTCAGGACACAGATCCCCAGGACACAGTCACAGTACAGCAAGGTTCTCCAGTATTTTTAAGTTGATCCTTTTTTCTTTTGTTTTCCAATTTAAAACTATCAACATTTTTGGAAATTTTGGAAGGGATTTATGTCCTTCAGTGAAAGAATCTTATAAATCTCTTCAACAAATTATGCTTACTCAAGCTCAAGATTTATATATGTGTATATAGACAGAGAAAGAGTTTAATATAATTTTTAAAGTTTTATATATATACAAATTTTAAAGTTATATATATTTATATATAAGATATACACACAAATATAGAAATTGATGAACATTTATATATGTTATAAAACTTTAAAAATACATTATATGCAACCATATATAAACAACTCTATATAGATAGATAGGTAACTGAATATTTATGTTCAATCCTCATCACATGATCTTTCCATAGCACATGTCTCCTTAGCCCTTGCTGAATGTATGTAAACAGAAAGTCTCTAAGGGAAAATGGTTCTGGAATGATATAGGACTTTCAAACAAAAGCTGACAATTCAATGAAAAATTATTCTGATGAAAAAGAAAAGTTAGCTGAATAAGGAATGTACATTAATATACTTAGATTTAAAACTTCATGTACCAAAAATGAAAATAAAAAGGGGATATATAATCTAGAAGGAATGCTTCTAAGTGCACAAAGCTATAGGAATATTGTTTTGAAAGCTAAAATCCAGAATGGATTAAGGATTGAGAAAAATTCTGTAGACCAAATGTGCCCTTTTAAGCTGTATTTACTGCCACAAGAACAAAGAAAGCATCATGGCCAACCCACTGTGTGGAGTCAGAGCTGTTCAACACCTGTCCTGTTTCAGTCTTCTCTATCTGGAGCATGACCTTCACTCTGGAGAGAAAAGCACCAATGTGGTTTAAGAGGAATTACAGCCCAAGAAAGATGGAAGAGAGTAAGGTCATGGCCAGCAGTTTTAAATAAATTCAAGTTTCAGGACCCAACATAATTACATTCCAGAGTATTGAAAAGACCACAGTAGTGATCTCACAACCACAATCAAAATGCTGAGAAAGGGAAAATTTCCCAAAGACTGGAGGGGAGCGAATGTCTGTATTTTCAAAGGAAATGAAAAGTGGATTCGAAACCTTTTTTATTGAACCTCAGGATCATTTCAGATGGCTTGTGAACACTGGAAAATGAAAATGGGGCACCTTTGGATAAACTGGACTAGCTCCATTTCCTCTGGGATTACTGGACTGATAAGCAGGAGGGTGCCAGAGGTTTATTCTAACCTGATTTCATCAGAGCATTTAATAAAATATCTCAGATCTTTGTATTCAAGATACAGAAATGTGGACTGAATGAACTAGAATATGCAGGATTCACAGCTGTTGAACAGTGTTAATTAGGCAACAGCAGGAAGCTCAAGGAAGCTGGTATGCTGGAGCACAGGTACAAGAATCTGTGTGTTCAATGTCATCTTCTTGAAAGAAGACGTCTCTCTCAAGCTGCAGGCGGCTCGGCCTGAGAAAGGAAGCTAACAGTGCACAAGGCTGCCTGCCTCACCGCCTTTAAATAAGTTGAGAGCTGGCTCATGGACCAGAAGTAATAGGATAAAATGTGTTGAAAATAGATGCAGAGCCCTACATCCACATTCAGTTGGTTGCAGCCCACGAACCAACCTCAAGCTAGACAGTGAACTAGTAAAAGAGGTCCCATTAAATGGAGGTGTAACACAATTATCATTTAACATTCAATGAACAAAACTCTAGACTTAGTTCTAGACAATTTAATAACACATTATTAATAAACAAAAAAAGTACAAGGAGAGATAAAAGATTGCTATCCAGGCTATATGATCAGATACGCAGAAAGTCCAAGAGAGTCAAACCATTTGATTTAGTTCTAAAAGCTAATAAAAGTGGTAATACAAAGTGAAGTTACAAAAATTAAATGTTTTTTAATATGTCTAGAACAAATCACTTCAAAAATATAAATATTTTAAAATCTCAAGCATAGTTACAAAAAGAGATAAAAATAAAATATCTAGGAAAACACAAAAATAAATGGCAGGATCCATATAAAAAAATCTAGTAAAATTTTACTGAGTGTTTTTAAAGATTTGAATAAGCAAAGAAATATAAGACATTTCTCAATGTTAATGAAATTCTAATTAAAATCTCAATCAGATTTTTTGATCTTAAAAAAGTCTAAATTAGACGTCAGCATCATGGTGGAGTGAGATTCCCTCTTTGAATCTCTGCCCCCTACGACACAACGAAAACATCATTCACATTCCAACAGAGCTCAATCAAACACTACAAAGGACTTCTAAGAAACCCCTGCTGCCATACATGGGACAGTGGAGGCGCAGGAAGCCCAAAAGGACGGGAGGAGAGGTAAGAAGTTGTACTCCCCCTCCCCAATCGATCAGCAAAGACAACGTGGTTTGCAGACAGAGGGGGGAGGGGCGGCCCACAGCGGGGAAAACTATCGACATCCAGGTGCTCTCACAGACTGTCGCGAGATCCCCACTGGGAAGCGACGACGGACTGTTTAGGGGGTGTAGCAAACACCCTAAGAGAGCCAGAAAGGAAACCCCCGGGTCAAGCAGGAGAAAGAGAGGACCCCTCCCCCCACACACCCCGTGTTTCAGCATAATCCCTCCGGAGGCTGCAGCCACCTCAGAGCAAACCGCTTGCAATCTCCATCCAGTGGCAGCAGGGGGAAACTGCAGGACCAACTTTATCATGAGGGGAAAAAATAAAGCCGTCCCCGTCAGAACCTTGCGACAATTTGTCAGGGGTACAGACCAAAAGGAAAATGACAAACACCCAGAAACCAACCCTGAAGGCACAGAATTTGATAACCTGAATGAGAGAGAATTCAAAATAGCTATCATAAACACACTCAACGAAATACAAGAGAACACACAGAAACAAATCAACGAATTCAGGAATTTTGTCACAAAAGAGATTGAAACCATAAAGAAAAACCAATCAGAATTATTGGAGGTGAAAAACAAAATCAACGAGATAGTGCAAAAAATGGAGTCTTTACAGAGCAGAACTGACAATATGGAGGAACGAATTAGCACTATTGAGGATAGCCATGCAGAAATGCTCCAGATAGAGGAGGAGAGAGAGCTAAGACTAAAAAGAAATGAAGAAATTCTTCAAGAAATATCAGACTCAATGAGGAAAAGCAACATAAGGATAATAGGTATTCCAGAAGGAGAAGAAAGAGAAAAAGGAGCAGAGAGTTTGTTCAAGTAAATAATAGCTGAGAACTTCCCCAACCTAGGGAACGAGAGGGAAATAACAGTGAATGAAATCAATAGATCACCTAAATATATAAACAGGAATAAAAAATCAGCTCACCACATAGTAGCAAACTTGAAAAATACCCATGACAAGGAAATAATATTGAAGGCAGCTAAACAAAAAGCAAAATAACATACAAAGGAAACCCCATCAGGCTCTCAGCTGATTTCTCGACAGAAACTCTACAGGCTAGGAGAGACTGGAATGATATATTCAAAATCATGAAAGACAAAAACCTTCAGCCGAGAATACTTTATCCAGCAAAAATATCCTTCAAATATGATGGAGAAATAATAACTCTCCCTGATAAACGAAAGCTAAGAGAGTTCGTCACCACAAGACCTCCACTACAAGAAATGCTCAAGAAGCCCCTTAGGCCTGAAAAAAAAACAGATGAGAAAGGGGATACAAAGATTTCAGCAAGGAGAAAAGCAAGGAGACTAAACCAGAACAAACTACAGTTGGAAAACATCAAAAATTAATTCAAGCTCATCACTGGAAACACACATTCATGACACAATCTGGAATAAAGAGATAACAAATAAGGAGAGGAAGAGGTAAGGGATTGAATTGACCCAGCCTCAGGAAAAAGGAGGCATCCGAAAATGTACTTTCTTATCCAGGAGATCGCTTATATAAACCGCACGGTAACCACTAAACAACCAGAAGACACAATAACAAATAACACATGACAAATAAAGAGAAAACCAAGAGAATGAGCATGCAGAAATACCAAATTGAATTTGCAGGCCGAAACACAAGGGACAAGAAACGAAGGAAATGCAAAAGAACCAGAAAATGAACAATAAAATAGCAACATTAAACCCTCATATATGAATAATCACTCTAAATGTAAATGGATTGAATTCTCCAATCAAAAGACACAGAGTGGCAGGATGGATTAAAAACCAAGATCCAACTATCTGCTGCCTCCAGGAAACACTTCTCAGCTCCAAAGACAAACACAGACTCAAAATAAAAGGATGGAAAACAATACTCCAAGCTAATGGCAAACAAAAGAAAGCAGGAGTAGCCATACTTATATCAGACAAAGTAGACTTCAAGATAAAAAAGGTAATGAGAGACAAAGAAGGGCAATATATAATGATAAAAGGGACACTTCACCAAGAAGACATAACACTTATAAATATCTATGCAACCAACACAGGAGCACCAAAGTACATAAAACAACTGCTAAACAACCTTAAAGGAGATATTAACAATAACACAATAATCGTAGGGGATCTTAACACCCCCCTTACATCAATGGATAGATCATCCAGACAAAAAGTCAATAAGGAAATAATGGACTTGAAAAACTAGACGCAATGGACTTAATAGATATATACAGAGCACTCCACCCAAAAAAAGCAGAGTACACATTCTTCTCAAGTGCACATGGAACATTCTCAAGGATAGACCATATATTAGGAAACAAGGCAAACCTCTATAAATTTAAGAAGATTGAAATCATTACAAGCATCTTTTCTGACCATGATGCTGTGAAACTAGAAATCAACTGCAAGGAAAAAACTAGGAAAGGGACAAAGATGTGGAGACTAAACAACATGCTACCGAACAACCAATGGGTCATTGATGAAATTAAAGGAGAAATCAAAAGCTATCTGGAGACAAATGAAAAGGAAAATACACCATACCAACTCATATGGGATGCACCAAAAGAGGTCCTGAGAGGGAAATTCATAGCAATACACGCTCACCTTAACAAACAAGAAAAATCCCAAATAAATAACCTTAAATTGCACCTAACAGAATTGGAAAAAGAAGAACAGACAAAGCCCCAAATCAGCAGAAGGAGGGAAATAATAAAAATCAGAGCAGAAATAAATGAAATTGAAAGCAAAAAAACAGTAGAAAGGATCAATGAAACAAGGAGCTGGTTCCTTGAGAAGATAAATAAAATTGACAAACCCTTAGCCAGACTCACTAAGAAAAAAAGGGAGAAGACTCAAATAAATAAAATTAGAAATGAAAGAGGAGAAATTACAACAGACACCACAGAAATACAAGGGATTATTAGGGAATACTGTGGAAAACTTTATACCAACAAATTGGACAACCTAAAGGAAATGGACAAATTCTTGGAAGCGTAGAACCTCCCAAAACTGAATCAAGAAGAAATAGAGAATCTGAACAGACCAATCACAAGTAAAGAGATTGAAACAGTAATCAAAAACCTCCCAAAAAATAAAAGCCCAGGACCAGATGGCTTCCCTGGAGAATTTTATCAAACGTTCAAAGAAGATTTAGCACCTATCCTTCTCAAACTATTCCAAAAAATAGAGGAGGATGGAATACTTCCCAACACATTCTATGAGGCTGACATCATCCTGATACCAAAGCCAGACAAGGACAATACAAAGAAGGAAAACTACAGGCCAATATCACTGATGAATATAGACGCAAAAATCCTCAACAAAATATTGGCAAACCGAATACAGCAATACATCAAAAAGATCATACACCATGATCAAGTGGGATTTATACCAGGGACACAGAGATGGTTCAACATCCGCAAATCAATTAACGTGATACACCACATTAACAAAATGAAGAATAAAAACCACATGATCATCTCAATCGATGCAGAGAAGGCATTCAACAAGATCCAGCATCCATTTATGATAAAAACTCTCAACAAAATGGGTATAGAAGGAAAGTACCTCAACATAATAAGGGCCATATATGACAAACCTACAGCAAACATCCTACTCAACGGGGAAAAACTGAAAGCCATTCCTTTGAGGACAGGAACAAGACAAGGGTGCCCACTCTCACCGTTCTTATTCAACATAGTACTGGAAGTTCTGGCCAGAGCAATTAGGCAAGAAAAAGGAATGAAAGGACTCCAAATAGGCAATGAAGAAGTGAAACTCTCACTATTTGCAGACGACATGATCTTATACATAGAAAACCCAAAAAATTCCATCAGAAAACTACTAGAAACAATCAACAACTACAGTAAAGTGGCAGGGTATAAAATCAAGTTACAAAAATCAATTGCATTTCTATACACTAACAATGAAACAACAGAAAGAGAACTCAAAAAGACAATCCCATTTACAATTGCAACAAAGAGCATAAAAGATCTGGGAATAAATTTAACCAAGGAGGTAAAAGACCTATACAATGAAAACTATAAGACACTATTGAAAGAAATCGAAGAGGACATAAAGAAATGGAAAAATATTCCATGCACATGGATTGGAAGAATAAATATAGTTAAAATGTCCATTCTACCTAAAGCAATCTACAGATTCAATGCAATCCCAATCAGAATCCCAATGTCATTCTTCACGGAAATAGAACAAAAACTACTGAAATTCGTATGGGGCAACAAAAGAGCCCGAATAGCTAAAGCAATTCTGAAAAAAAAAGAACAAAGCTGGAGGCATCACAATCCCTGATTTCAAAATATACTATAAAGCTACAGTAATCAAAACAGCATGGTACTGGTACAGGAATAGACACACAGATCAATGGAACAGAATTGAAAGCCCAGAAATAAAACCACACACCTATGGACAGCTAATCTTCGACAAAGGAGCAAAGAACATACAATGGAGAGAGGGAAGTCTCTTCAATAAATGGTGCTGGGAAAATTGGACAGCCACATGCAAAAGAATGAAAGTAGACCATCTCCTATCGCCATATACAAAAATCAATTCAAAATGGATCAAAGACCTGAAAGTGAGACCTGAAACTATAAAACTCCTGGAAGAAAATATAGGCAGTACACTAATTGACATTGGTCATAAAGGGATCCTTTCAGATTCCATGTCTACCCAGACAAGGGAAACAAAAGAAAAAATAAACAAGTGGGACCTCATCAGACTAAAGAGCTTCTATAAGGCAAATGAAACCAGGATCAAAATGAATAAACAACCCACCAGCTGGGAGAAAATATTTGCAAATCGTTTGTCCACCAAGGGATTAATCTCAGTAATATATAAAGATCTCACACAACTGAGCAACAAAAAAACAAACAACCCGATCAAAAAATGGGCAGAGGATATGAACAGACATTTTTCCAAGGAAGAGATCCAGATGGCCAATAGACACATGAAAAGATGTTCAACATCACTAATCATCAGGGAAATGCAAATCAACACTACACTAAGATATCACCTTACACTGGTTAGAATGGCTATAATCACAAAGACAAATAACAACAAATGCTGGAGAGGTTGTGGAGAAACGGGTACCCTCATTCACTGCTGGTGGGAATGCAAACTGGTGCAGCCTCTATGGAAAACAATATGGAGAGTCCTCAAAAAATTAAAAATAGAAATACCGTATGATCCAGCAATCCCACTCTTGGGCATCTACCCAATGGACATGAAATCAACCATCACAAGAGGTGTATGCACCCCTATGTTCATTGCAGCATTATTCACTATAGCCAAGAAGTGGAAGCAACCCAAGTGTCCCTCGACTGATGATTGCTTAAAGAAGATGTAGTATATACATACAATGGAATACTACTCAGCCATAAGAAAAGACAGAATTGTCCCATTTGCAACAACATGGATGGACCTAGAGGGTATTATGTTAAGTGAAATAAGCCAGAGAGAGAAGGACAGACACTGCATGAACTCACTCATATATGGAATATAAGTGAACACACGGACAGAGAGAACTGATTGGTGGTTACCAAGGGGAAGGGTGGGGGGTGGGCACAAGGGGTGAAGGGTTACATCCACAAGGTGACGGACAAACAAAAATGTACAACTAAAACCCCACAGTGTTATAAACTATTAAGACATCAATTAAAAAAATGGTAAAAAAAAAGTCTAAATTAATCTGGAAGAATAAAGAAGGAACAAAAGCCCATTTTAAAAACAGGCACCATGAAGGGGAAGTAGTCTCATCAAAAATTAAAACAAATTGTAAAGCTATAATAAATAAACCAGTGTGGTACCGACTTGAGAATTGTCAGAGAGAATATTGTTAGACAACAGTAAGCTATGACATGTGATAAGGACTACTCATCAATCAGGAACAAAAGATAGCTTTATAATAAGTGGTGCTGCCGAGTGTTTGTCAATTGTTTCAAAACATAAGTCTAAATCAATTCATATTGTACCCATAAAGAAATACCAGGAAGAGTCAATAGTTAAATAGATCAAGTCAAAAGAAGTTAAAGAAAATGTAGGTATTTACTTCTCTAATTTCTTTTTGAGGAAAGACTTTCCAGGAATGAAAGAAATAAAAGAAAGCATAAAGAAAAAGAGAGTTGAAATGGAAAATAACATAAAACATGTTTTACGTCTTTGTAATATAAAATTAGAAAGAATCTGAATGGCAAAAAAAAGGAAAATTAAAAAGCAAACAAGAAACTGAGAAAAGTATTTGGAGTAAATATTACAGACAATAGGTTAAAGTCTTTGAAAAACAAGTTTATAACAAATTGATAAAAAAAAAAAAGTAAGATTATAGTAAATAAGCAAATAATACCAGTAGATAATTCATAAAAGAAGAAATAAAATTGTATAACAAATGTTTGAAAAACATACTTTACTAATAATCAAAAAATAAAATTAAAATGTAACACCACTTTTGTCTGCTAATTGAATAATTATTTTAAAAATAATAAATCTAATATTTGTGAATGCACAGTGAAATGGGTACTTTCTCACACGAGTGGTGAAAGTGTAAGCTGGTGCAGCATTTCTGGAAAGAAATTTGGCAATATGAGTGAAGAGTCTGGAATATATTCTTGCTCTTTCAGTAATTCCACTTTAGGAGTAAATCCTAAGAAAATAATCCAAATTAAAGATTAACTTTAAAGGGTTAAAGCATGAAAATATTTATGATCTAATAGAATATCAAGGACACAAGGAATGATAATTACAATGAGATCCTAAATGTGTAGGTGAATATGTGTTATCAACTCAGTTCTCTCCCTGCAAAATTCAGATGTTGATGCCCTATCCCCCAAAACCTCAGAATATGACTCTATTTGGAGATTGGGTCTGTAAAGAGGTAACTAAGTTACAATGAGGCCATGAGGTTGGGCCCTAATCCAATCTGATTGGTGTCTTTCTAAGAGGCAATTAGGAAATACAAAAAAAGGACACCAGGATATGTGTGCACAGAGGGATGACCATGTGAAGAAACAGCAGGAGGACAGCCACAAAGGGCCAAGGAGGGAGGCCTCAGGAGAGACCAACCTTGACAGAAACTTGATCTTGGACTTCCAGCCTCTAGAACTGTGAGAAAATACATTTCTGTCATTTAAACCACCCAGTCTGTGGTATTTTGTTATGGCAGTTCTAGCAAACTATAAAATATGCTACAATGTTACAAGGAAAAACAAGAATATACATTTGTATATACATCAAAATCTCAACTATGTTTAAAATTTTTCTTAGACAAAAAACTGAAAGGAAATATATTTCCTAATGACAATGGTTGTTGCCTCTGAGTGGTAGAATTATGAGTCAATATTTTTATTCTTCTTTACAATTTCCCTAATTTTCAAATATTCTGCAATGAACCTACATTGCTTCTGAAATCAGGAGAAAGAATACTGTTTTAATGAAAGTCAACTGTATAAATAAGTAAAGGATAGGAAAACTCTGATCCAATAGAAAAATTCCACGCAAAAGAAATAAGGATTGATTAATCCTGAAGACTTTACACTCAGTGAAATAAGCCAGTCACAAAAAGATAAAACTGTGTGATTCCACTCGTAAGAGATATCTAAAGTAGTCAAACTCATAGAAACAGAAAGTAGAAAGGCGGCTACCAGGGGCCCAGGAGGAGGGGGAAATGGGGAGTAATTGTTTATTGGGTCCCAGGTTTCAGTTTTGCAAGAAGAAAAAGTTCTAGAGATCTGTTGCACAAAAATGTGACTATACTTAACACAACTGCACTGTACACTTAAAAATGGGCGAGATGATAAACTTAATGTCATGTGTTTTTTACGAGAATTAAAAATTAAAATAAATAAAAAGCATAAGTATTAGAGTTGACTAAAGCTCAATATGAGTCAACACTTTGACCTAATTATAAAAAATCTTATATTCTATTTTTTGATATTTTAATCAAAGGAATAAATGCACATGGTTACAATGTCAAATAGAACATGAGGGCTTATGATTAAAAGTTGCCTACCCCACTCCATTCTATTCTTCATCGCACTTCCTATTCTCTTTATTATTGTAGAGTTTCTAACTTTTTTATTCTCTTGTTTTAATGGGAGCTATAGAAGGAGAGAAAATAAATGAGAGTGTACAGTCTGCCGTCTTGAACCAGAAGTCCAATTGCATCTTAAATTGTACTCAAAAGTGTGATATTCAAGCAAAGAGATACTAGTACTACTCTTAAGAGAATGGATTTTAATTCTAGACCAGATTTCAAGTTCTAGTTCTTGCATTCTAATAGATACACAATGTAACCCCCCGATCTCAGTTTCCTTGTATGTGTGAGAGAAATTAAAATCCTCTAGATTACAGTAAAAATTAAATGGGTGGATAGATAGGACCTGACATGGGGTAACCTCTCAATAAAGGTTGCCCATTATTGTTGTCATTGTTGAGGTTATTCTAGAGCAGATGGACAACCTCCTGAATGTGGAGCTTATTTCTCAGTGTCACATATTAAAGTAAACATTGACAGCTAGAAATAGCTACTAGGATTGTAAGAAGGGTCAAAATTACACTAAGAACCTGGGAATGTTTTGCCTACAGAGGAGACTTTGATATGTGTGAGAGTTATCTTCAAAGATGAGATTATTAAAGAGGGTAGATCTAGAACCAATGAGTGGAAATTATAGGGAGACAGAATCATGGTTCAATATCAGGAAGAACCAACTAACAGTTGAAGCATGATCATGTTTGGAAATTTTGAAGGAAGGTATGTTATTCAAGATTCTCTAGAGAAACAGAACCAATAGGGTGTGTGTGCGTGTGTGAGTAGAGATTTATTATAAGGAATTGGTTCACATGATTATGGAAGCAGGCAAGTCTCAAAACCCACTGAGTGAGGCAGCAAGCTGGAAACCCAGGAGAGCCAATAGTGTAGTCCTAGTCTAAGGTGAACAGGCCCAAGACCCAATAAGAGCCAATGTTTTGGTTCATGTCTAAAGGCAGAAAGAGCTGATGTCCCAGACGGAAGACAGCCAGGCAGGAGAAATTCTCTTATCCAGAGGAGGGTCAGCCTTTTTGCTCTATTTGGGTCTTCAACTGATTGGATGAGACCCAGCCCCACTGGGAGAGCAATCTGCTCTACTCAGTCTACTGATTAAAAAGTTAATCTCATTACAAGAAACCCTCACAGAAACACCTAGGATAATCTTTGGCCAAATATCTTGGCACGTTATGGCCCAGTCAAGTGAGGCATAAAATTAACCATCACAAAGGGATTCCAAAATGGATTGAAACATTGGACTGATAACCTATACAATCCTTTTGCAATGAGACTAAGGTATTTGGCCTACCAACATATTCAGGGTTCTTTCCTAGTCGCCAAAGTACCTCTGTTTCCAGGAAAATTGAGACTAGTAATTAGTTTGTGTTTATATCTAAAATCATGATATCTGTGATGCTTGAGAAACTAATAGAAGGGTGCCATCACAGAGAACTCAAAAATGTCGCTGACCTTACAAAAATTAACGAACTGAAATTAGCTTTTCTGCTTGCTGCTTTTCTGGAAGTATACCTATTCTTATTTAAAACAGAACCATAGCAGCAGCTAGGAATTGTTCAGAACTCCCCTTTGGCATCATATATGTCACAAAATACACCAGATTTAGAGCCATAAGATCTAAGTTCCAGTTCCTGCTCTACCCTTCAAACAGTGACTCTGAGCAAATCCCTTCATCTCTCAAGACCTTCTTTTGCTTCAACTCATTCCAAGTATCATTTTCAAAAAGGAGAAAGCTAAAAACATGACTCATATACAATATATAATGAATTCATGTCAAAGATTTATTTAACTCGTTAATGAGGGAACCAACCAGATGGTAAAGTTATATCTAAAAGACAGAAACAAAGTTTGCTGGAATAAGATTGCTAAATTAGATACCAAAGTGGAATAAGATACACAACTAGTTACGTCTTACAGAACAATAAAACTTTTGGAATTAACTTTTATATCAGACAGAAATTCTTACTCTACCAGCTAAGAATCATTTGCATCTCTATCAGCTTCCTACAAGTTGACATCTACCCTTCTAGAGTTGTGAAAATACCCTAATCAACAGTAAACAGTAAATCAAACATAGATACTTACCCCAGGAGAATTAGATAATCCTTTTAGACACTGTGACATTGAAAGGACATGTGGTCATCTTTTTGCCTATCTCCAAATACTGAAAATTTTTCTTAACATCTGAATATTAGGGATAATAATGTCTTCCTTCCAGTTTGTTATGATGCTTATGAGAAAATGTACATGGAAGTGTTTTGCTCTGAGAAGCATCCCCAAATCTAAAATATTAGTATAATCGCTAGTGGCTTTCTAATTGAATCAGCCTTTACTAAACACTTTCAACCTACTCATTGCCTTTCCCTCTCCTCTTTCTATTTTCCCAAACTCATCCACTAGCCACAATCTAGTCAGCAACTTGAACACTACCTTTACTCTTCTTTCTTCCTCACCACTCCCTATATCTTATCAACAATCAAGCCTTGACTGATGACCTCCTAAATATCTCCCATGTGTTTAGTTATCACCTCCTGAACTTTCCAGCCTCCACTTAAATGCCACATCTCCAGGATCTCTTTCCTGATCTCCAGGAGGCAGAAGCCCATCCCTTTACCTATTTGACTCCAGGACACCTTGTACTTCCCTGTTCCTAGAACATCACACTACATAACAAAATGTTTAATTTTCTCATGTCTGCATCCCCTCTTCTTTGAAGGGGTGCTTCCTTTACTGTCTAGTTCAGTATTTACATCCCAGTGCTTGCCACACTGTAGGAGCTCAATGAATATTTAATTAAATGTATAAATGAAAGAAAATGAAACATCCAGCAGAATAAAGTGTGCATATGTTTAAAAAAAAAATAAAAGGCCATCATGAAATGATATAAGGGAAGGGAAATCCTAGTTTGGGAAGGAAGAGAGGTTAAGGAAAGTAAACAGAGCTGATATATAAGACAGTCATAAAATTATAGAGTTGCAAAAACCTTTGAAATTGTGTCAATTCCCCTACTCATTTCACACATGAAAGACCCAAAAGGTTAAAGCAATTTGCCCAAAATCACGTGAGTTAGTGACAAAGCAAGGACACCTGTCTTGGTCCCATGACTCCCTGCTACAATACCACCATGAAATGAATGTCTGGAGAAGGAGAGGGGAACAAATGGAATGTCTTCTTCACTCTTAGTAAAGATGCTGGCACTCAGTCACTTACTCTTTCTCTGAGTTTCAAGGTAATAATATGAGCTAGAGAGAGAATATTCTGATTCATTGTTCCGTAAGCCCATGTGCCTTCACCTTATATCTGAGTAATAATGTCTCCCTATGAGACTGTGCTGTCATTCTCCCAGGAGTCCTTGAAGACTCTCAACAGTCTTGTGGGAAATGGAGGGTTAGGGGTTGCTTTTCCACAGAAGACACAGAGTGGCTAATTTCCTTCTCTCCTCCCCCACACACCCATTTCAAACTCATCCATCAGATCTCAGGAAAGTACAATACATGAAACAACAAGAATAAAAGCCTTTATATTAAATTCCTTGTGGGTGAACTTTGCAGATAAAGCAGAACAATCTGATCTTAGCAAGTTAAATGGTTTGCAAATCACAATGTGCTGCACCCTTCAGATGCATCCTTATGTAAAATAAATCACCTAGTATTATCATAACAGTATTTGGGAAATTTGCAAGTGCAGTGGAGTGAGAGGGATTTGCTTCAGGAAATCTGCATACATGTATATTTACATTTGTATGAATTTATACCAGAGGTCTCCGGCCATTTGGGAAAAGACAACTAACTTTTGATTTACCTAAAGCCATTATAGTTGATAGGAATATTGAGACAAGAGAAAGGGGGACTAGAATGTAAAGGAAGGGAAATGAAGAATAAAGGATGTCATCACTGAGTTCCTGAGTATATACAATCACAGACAAGGAGAGAAAGGAGATGGCTTGTCACTGCTAGATCTATGCCGCTCCCTTATGGAAATCATAGTGAGCTACATGGAAAGATCATAGGATGGGATCAGGCTATAAGATACTCTGGTTGATACCAATCTGTTGACCTTATATATTATACATACTTTTCCACACATTATACGGTAGCATGTATGTAAATATATATAAGATATACACAAATGTACATAAAGGTTGTACTTGCTAAACAAATGAAAAAATGTTAGCATCTACTTTCACCTTATGCCTTGACACTACCATATATTTTCCTGTCTCTAGTATATGTTTGAAAACAGCTTGCCAGGGTTAGAACTTCAACTTGCGTTTAAGAGATGGACACAAAGTAAATTGTACAATGATTGAATCTACAAGTTAAAGTAGCATATGGGTGTTTGTATGTGTGTGTGCACAAACATTCACACACCCCACATTGCTTCAAATAAATGAAGGCTGCACTTACTACAAAAATTATCTGCCTAACAGCAATGTCATTACTCTAGCTATGCCTAGGTGGATCATACTCCCAAACACAAAAAAATAGTATTAAAGGAGATTTTTTTTAACTGTAAAGCCAATTGAAAAAAACTTTGGACTTTTTAAATCACATCATTGTAATAATAATAGCTACCATTTAGTAAATGTTTCCTTCTAGGCTGGGAACTGTGCTTTAAATAAAAAGCATAGCTCCATCACAACATCTCGGGCATAAACCTTACTGAAGAAAAGTTAGTGACATCATCTTTATTTAAAAAGACAGTGTGTATATTGCCAACTTTAAAATACAATGATCACACATGAAAAATTCCCCCAATGCTGAAAAGACAGAAGTTGATTTATTTTACTTACGCATGTAACTGAACAGTGTAGCACATTGCAATTTGCAAATCATTTAACATACCAAGTTCAGATTGCTCTAATCTTATTGCAAAGTTTAATCAGATAGTATATATTAGCAAAAAGTATTCACCAGGTTTTTTATGCCATATTCTCTTAAAGTCTAGTGGGAAAAGTGAAATTTTAAAAAATATATATATATGAGCTGAAAAATTAAGTTAATTGAAATGGCAATATATTTTTCAGAGAAAGCATAATCCAAGATTAACAACATTCATTCTATAAAACAAAGAGGCTTCTGGAAGGCTGTAAGCTCTGTGGGGAGTCTGGTGGGGAGTTGGAAGTCACTGTAATTCAGTAAGAAAGGTAGTCATAAAGAAAAGCTAGATGCAAATTGAGGGAAAGGACACAAATGAACCTGTATCTGACGCTCACCTCATTTAACCCCAATAATGAAGGTGACTTGTAGAAGAAGCCAGCGCCTTCCACCTTTGTTGCACCTGTGCCTGGCCTAGGATTCAGAGAAGCTGAAGTCGCTGATGCAGCCAGAGCTGGAGGCGCTGTGGGCCAGCTGCTGCCCCACACCAAGGAAGTAAGCCAGCAGATCAGCCATCTGTACAGCACCTTCCAGCAGATCAGCAACAGTGTAGACAACCTTCAAAGTGCCATGGCTGCTACTGTGCTTCTACTTGCTAACTCTCCCCCATGTCTTTCTACTGGTCAACTCTAATCCAGAACCAGAGGGAAAGAAATTCTGGGAGACAAAGTTCCAACCTAGTTAAGCTGACACAGTACAAAATCAACCCTAAAAATTAGTGGTGATTTTTTTTTCCTATCTCACCTTTTTTTTTTCCTTCCCTTGACATGTTTCTGCTAATTATGAATGACATCTCTGAGCCACTGGTGATATATCTTTGTGTGCAGATAAAGGCAATGATTTGGATTTCCAAGTCCCAAAACAGATGGAAAAAATAACATTTTGCTTTTGTCCTATGGTTCCACTGCATTTTAGCCCAAAAGATATGTTTCTCTAATAAAAAGATTAGCTATGCATCATCTCACAACCTTGAAAACTCCACCAAGAGCAAATGTACTTTCATTTTGCAGTAGCAAAAGAGGAGAAATTAAGTAGTTAGGTTTAGAGCAATGAAGAAGCCAATTTAAATCTTTATCCTCACCCCTACATTTAAAAAGTCCACCTTCTTTTATATACAGTTATTTACTGTAACCTAACTTCATTAGCGTAAAAGATGTTCTTTCATTTTAAACGTTGAAGTCTTACATATAGAAGACTCAAAAATAGATGACAGCTTCTTTTTTCAAACACATTAAACCCTTATCCCTATTTGATTTTTCAAAATTGTGAGACACAGATTTTCCAGAGCATGATACTGTGAGTCTCTTTTCTGGCCGGTAAAGTCAACAGTTATGGTGCTAAAGTTTAATCAATCCCATAAAATGTTACTCAGAAAGTGACCTGGTGTTATGCCTGAAGTACATCTCCTACATTAAAAAGCACTTTCAATGCAGCCGGAACAGTATTATTGAAAGAGATAACTAATAGATACCTGCATGAGGAAGGGGAAAAGTGTGGGGGGGAGAGAAGTCAAATGGGAGAGAAGGCCACGAAAATCCCATTTTCAAGCATTTCCCTAAGGAGATGTGGTTGCATAGATGAATGCACAGGTTGAATAATAAAGATCTTTTATATTATTTCAAGCAGAGAGCTCCATGAATTTCATAGCGAAACCAGACACAGTGTTTCCTTCTGGTGCAAACGAGAGATGCCAACACATAAACCAGGAGGAGTGCCTGCTCAGAGGTCACTAACACAAGTGGCTATTTTAGAAATTTCAGCACTGCTCGTGCCAATCATTTTTTTTAACAAATAAGTCTTTCAATAGTCATTACACATGCCAGGTATATAACTCCTTTAGTGCTGAAATCACACACACTTATTCACTCTACATGTGTATGTTTGTTCACTTGAATAAGTACACATGCATAAGAACTTAAAATGTATTAGATTTTGAAAATGCAAATATAAAAAAGTAAAATTAATTCAAACTCTGCCATTTTGGAGGGGAAATACCCACAGTAAAATATGGAAGAACCTCTATTCCCTTTATCTCCAATTCTACCTCCAAGAGGTAACCCCTGTAAACAACCGGATGTTTATACTTCCAGATGTTTTTCTATGCTTTTACAAATAGAGTCATGTGCCGCATAACGACGTTTCGGTCAACGGACTACACGTATGACAGTGGTCCCATAAGATTAGTACCATATAGCCTAGGTGTGTAGTAGACTATAGCATCGAGGTTTGTGTAAGTACACTCTATGATGTTCGCACAATGAAACCACCTAACGACACATTTCTCAGAATGTGTCCCCGTCATTAAGTGACGCAGGATTGATGCGACCAGCACCTCTTCCTCTGCCCCTGAATGAAAACCCATTCCCCCTGACTTTTCTAGTCTCTCTTAGGTAACAACCAATCCTACAGCCACTAACAAAAAAGGCTCAAATCTGTATTTAATGTGTCAAAGCAAAGTAATAATCAAAACTTCATTCTCCGTGTAAAGTTCAAGCTTCTCTCCTGTGGATATGTGGATGCTGCTCAGAGTTGCATCCGTGGGACACACATCACAGTGTGACTGATTTCTTCTCTCTTTTACCACCTAGCATTTCTACTTATCCTTTAAACTGCACTCTCTGACCCCTCAAGGGTTCTTGTGTCAGGAGAAGGGAGAAGGGCATCTCTTAATTATTTATTGTCATACGCTGACTTTGGGCTTCCCAGACCTTCAGGAATCTAAAGCTGGTCCCTCTTCTGCCCATATTTTTGTGGCTCTCTCATCTGTAGTTCCCTTAATGTTGGTAAATTCGTCTCCCCTCCTGCTGGTTGGGGCTTCCTTCTCAGCCCCAGGAGTCCAGTTGCACCCGCAGCTTCTCTCTGCTGTAATCTGACTGTTCCTTCAAGTGTTTTTGAGCAGGGTCTAAGAATAAGCCACACGGGTGTTCAATCTGTGTGTGTGTGTGTGTGTGTGTGTGTGTGTGTGTGTGTGTGTGTATGTCTGGCTGTCTGGCTGTTTGTCTGTCTGTCTCTCTCATGTATGGCCCACCTTCAGTTCACAGGAAACACACATGGATCTTCTGCCCACCCACCCCAGGACTGAGGACAGCCAAAGCAGCCACCTTCCCTCTGGCTCTGTTAGCAGCCAGCTCCCATCCTTTCCATGTCTCAGTTGGAGTCAGACACCAGTCCAGCATGCCCCCAGTTGCAGGGCACACATATCATTCTTTCCAATAGCCCCACTGAAACCCTTCTCATCAAGCTCAAGGTGAGGGCAAGCACCCCACCACCCCCATTCTAGGGGACAGGGAGGGGAACCTAGCCCATCAACTGTTCTCCCCAAATAGCCTCTTTATAAATCTACCTTCAATTTCCACTCCACTTAATTTTTTATATCCTCAAGGAGTAGAGGGGTTTAAGAATCATTCACCTGATTTTCAGCCTATTTTCATAAGTCCTACAGGATAGTCACTCTCATCAGTCACTTTATTTTTTTAATAATGTTCTTTGATAGTCTCCATTTAATTGGTTTATTTGTTGTTTCATCAGTCACTTTAATATCTGATATCTATCAATTTAGAGTCTTGGTTGGAACTCCTATTTTAACATCATTTTATACACATACATGGACGTTTATGTGTATTCATGGATATGTGTATATATCATACATATAAATTGTTTGTTATATTTATTCCCCAATTTTAAATAATGTTTAGAAAATGGGCACTTTGGTTAATCCGAAAATTCTTGTCATTTTGAACACAGTTGTTAAAATAGAAGATGTTATAATTATTTGATTCAAATAAGGTGACTTCTTATATATGCTTTTAATACATCTATTTCTTTTTAAGTTGAGTGTAAACTGGGAAAATCCAATTAATTTAGAGAAGAAATTAGCCAGGTTCAAGTTAATATAGGTTTTGCTCTACTCCTCTTTTTAAAACTCTTCCTCCCTCCTTTTTCTGGACATATCAAATGTCTTTTCTTTGTCACAAAAAGGTAGCAATAAACTGCAGATCAGGGACTGACCGCTGTGAAGAAAGCTTCTCCCCAACGTTTGAGTTCCCTGAAATCCTACACAAGAGAGAAAAAATATTTTCCCATCTTTTAAGAAACTCTATCTATTGCTGTTTTCATCATGGAAGATAATTGTGGCTCTCTCTAAATAAGTAAATAAATTCTGAGGTTTTCAACTTCTTACAGTGTGCTCATTAACTGTTCTTAGTACAAAGGACTAGAAACTTCCCTCCTATAACCTCAAGAACAGAAGGGATAGCAAGAAGCCTACGTAATATTCCTCTCAAGAACGTTTTAAGACATCCTAAAGGAAACATTCTCCAACAGAGTTTGTTTTGTTATGTGTTCAGTAACCATATGTTCGTTTCTATGTGGATAATGTGCAGCATAATAGATACCTGCAATGATTCGAGAAGAAAGCAATTATTGACTCAAGGGGGTTTTACTGATTAGATTCTGAATGGCTCAAACATGACCAGAACTCCAATTGGGCGTTATTAAAAGTTTGCTTTGATTCTTGGGTATTTGTTTTTCTGTGCATAACTAGCCTCTAAAAAGCACATACCGCCTCCCATGTTCAATGGGATGCTACCATTTGTTATGGTCCAAAACCACAATGTCATTTTACGTTTTGAATAAACCTTACTAAACTGGCTCCCAGTCAAATACTTTTCACACATGAAATCATATCTTTAATTCAAAATAAATCCTCTGAGACATTTACAGGGCAGTAAATACAAGTCTAGTGAATAGATAAATGAAAAAATGAACAACACAATCCTACAATGCATGTAGATAAAGGAATCTGAAAAGTAACATGGGAAACACATTCCTGGGCAATTCTTCTGCCCCAGAGTAAAAAAGGGAAAAAAATTTTAACCAACAATAAGAATCTCATCAATTGTTATAGAAAATTCTAGCTGATTTGATTCTTACAAAAGCCCAGTGTAGTGGGTAGGGTTAGAGAATCATTAATCACAGATAAAGCTACAGAGGTTTAGATAGCTTATCTATTCCCCAAGGTCATATGAACTAAGACTCGTTCATTCAATGTATATTTAAGTGCAAATAAAGAATGATGAGATAACTTACTGTACGTTGAGTGATCAGTGAAGGCCTCTCTAGAGTGGTGACATTTAAGCTGAGATCTAAAAGAGGGGGTCAGCCAAGGAAGATCAATAGGAAAAGCACACCAGGGGGAGGGTGCAAATGCAAAGGCCCTAAGGTGGGACAGAATTGGCTGGATTCAATAACCAAAAGAAAGCTAGTGGGCTGGAGAGATTGCGTAAGGAGTTCTGGGGTACCCAGCCTCCAGGATGGCCTCCAGTGATCCCTGTCTCTGGCATTCACACCCTTGTATTGTCCTCCCCGACATTATACCAGAGCTGGCCTGTATCAATAGAATACAATGATGGTATATCACTCCTGAGATTAGGTCATAAAAAACTGCAGCTTCCATTTTGAGTTCTCTCTCTCGTCCTCTCTCACTCTCTCTCACTCTCTCCCTCTGTTTCTCTCTCTCTCCACTCTGAAGAAAGCTAGCTAGCTCTTATCTCCTGAGATCACCCACATAACCTGTGAAGAAGTGCATGATCTAGAAGATAAAGCACAGCCATGGCTCTTCGTATCCCACTGACTCTGCAGACTCTTTGCCCCAGTAAGAGGGATATAGCTAGAGGAAAGCTTTCTAAAGCATGAGACTTTGGGGAGGAGCCCCTCATGCCTAGATTGAAACACAATAGTGCAGAATTCCTCTCAAACAAAAAGGGTGATCTATCGTAAGATTTCTGGTATGTCCCACAGAACTCCAAAGAAGAGAAATGCACCAGGCATCAAGCAGCACCTGGAACCAGAGATTCAGAACACTCTCAGTTGTCTCTCTCCACCTCTAATCTATGTGATTTGCTTTGTATTTGTTGTATTTACCATTTGGTCTCTCTCTGGACTCACTTCTTCTGCTTTTTGGGTCAATATAGCAGAAAACAAATTGACTAGAATAGTGAACCACCCAAAGAGAATGCTCTGACTGGCCCTTCTTGGGCCAACTTCCAACTACCAGACTAATCAACCAAGTCAGGGGGTAGAATTATATTGTACTAATATAAGGCAGCAGTGGCTGTAACCTTGAAGACAGATGGGAAAGAATATTTTCTAAAGGAAAAGAGTCCTTCCTTTGTATGTGCTCATGATGTTCTTATAAAATAGAATTTTATTTATTGAGATTATCAACAATTAAAAAAGTTTAAACAACTGAAAATTTTCACAAATAAATTTAAAGCAAATGAAAAATATCCTAGAATATTGGCAAGAAGCCTTCAGGAGACTGGAGGCCCAAAAAGAGTAGAGCAGTGTTGCCACATATAATTTTGCAGGTTGTGCAATTCTCAACTTCTGCGATTCACCAGTCATGATGACCCTATGTGACAGCCCCAGTCAATGAAATGTTTAGGGAAGGAAATTGGCTTTCTGTGGCAGAGATTGCTTGGCTGTTGGTAATGAGTCTTTAGCATAGGAACCATTACATTTTTTAAAATTCTATATTTTCAAAATTTCTAGTTGTTTATATTCTGGGTAAATGCATCAAAATGATCACTATTCAAATTATTTCCTAATTTAGATTTACATAAGACTGCTCACACATCTTTTTCCATATCAGCCTAAAACAAGAGTACTAATTTAAATGAGCTTCTGAGAAACAACCAGAATATCCACCCCTTTGGTCTTATTCAGAGATAAGGCAGGAGTTTCTTAGAAGGAAATGCCATTGACTCATTTTTGTAATTTGAGCTGTTGAAGGATGAAATTCATGGATTAAGTCTCACCAGAAAGTCAAAGCAATTCACAGAAAACATGTCAACTCACCATGAAGTTACAGGGAAAGTTTGTATATTTTCAGGAAACTTAATTGCTGAACTTGGTCTATCCTCCCGGGCAATTTGCTGTATAATCTCAAACAATTCATTGGAAACCAACTCAGCATAACCCTTAATTGTTGAGACATTTCTCAATACTAAACTTGCAAGACAAACAAGAAAAAATAATCACAAGAATATAAAATATAACAAAAATTTATTCATAAAAATAATTTTCTTTCCACTGATAATAACCTCTTATATAGCCCTCCCATGTGCACCATGTTCTGAAAGAGTTTGTTTTCCAAATTGTAATTATTAAATATTATTTATTTAGTCAATGATTATAGCTGTCAATCTGAGTTTCTAATTTACCATATAACAAAATTATGGTCAAAAGCAGAGTCCAATACTTCAGCTAATCTGAACAACCTCATTGAGGGTTAATATATAATTTGTTACATTTTTTACAGTAGTGAAAACAATTCACTGATACCCATTATTACATTTGAACCCATTAGAGTTCAAGGATCTTAGTCTAGATACCGGAGTTCTAAAATCATCATAAATTAAATTTACTCTCCTAAACTTACAACTGTAATTATATATTGAAAAATTATTCTTTGAAAATGTTCAAGATAGAGACCATAATGCAATATCTGAATCATCAAAGATTAAAATTGTAAGCCACAAAAAATATATATTATTTGTGAAGCTCTTTGGTAAGCAAGGAATATAAAAGCATAATGCATTCTTTCAGTGAGCTTGGAGGACACTGGGGGTTATAAGACACTTATTCATTCACCCAGTCAGCAAATAGTGGGTACCACTTGTGCACTAGGCTTTGTTAAGGACTTGGAAATTAAAGATAAATCCCTGTCCTCAAAGTACTCACTAGCCAGTAGAGAGGGGGAAACTGTAAATAAATAATTGCGATAATAGGCATCAATATAGAGTAGAATAGAGGTATGAGGGAGAAGATAATCAGTAATACTTGGAGTTTTAGGAGGTGATGTTAACTGAACCCAGAAAAATTAGAAGGTATTACCATTTGGGCTTGGAATAAGATATTTCTAGTACCAGGAAAATGGCTAGTGAGGAAACTCAAAGACTATCATAGCCTGGCATGTTTGGGGAACTGTAAGCAGAATATCAGTAATATGATAGGTCTGGAGATTAGAGTAGGAGAAAGGGTACAGCAAGAGATAAGAATAGGAAAGTTTACAAAGTAAGGCATATAAATTAAAAAATTTCATATAATGTAGAATATTTTCAAAAGTATTACAGACTTGTTCTACTAGACAATGGAAACCCATTGTAGATTTTTTAATGAGTAACTGACATGATTGCTATACTATATTTTCTAATAAAATAAATTTTAAAACCTTGATACCAAATCTAGACAAAGAGAGTAAAAAAAGAAAATTACAGAACAAGATCCCTCATGAACATAGACACAAAAATTCTCAAAAAAAACCTAGTAAATTGTACCCTGCAATATATAAAAAGAATCATACACCAAAACCATTTGGAGTTTATTGCAGGAATGCAAGGATGGTTCAATAGTTGAACATCAATCTATGCGATCCACCATATTAACAGTCAAAGGAAAAGGAAATCATATGATCATACCAATTAATACAGAAAAACCATTTGACAAGACTCAACATCCACTTATGATAAAAATCACAGCAGACTAGAATATAGAAAATAATATCCTCAACCTGAAAAGGGGCATCTACCAAAAATACCTATAGCTAACACCATACCTAATGGTAAGAGACTGAATGCTTTCCCCTAAGATTCGGAACAAGGCAAGGATGTCCAATCTCATCACTTCTATTCAACATTATACTGAAAGTTCTAGCTAGTGAAAAAAGGCAAAAATAAATAAAAGATTAAAAAAGAAGAAATAAAACTGTCTCTATTCACAAACACCATGATTGTCTATGGAGAAAATTCCAAGGAATAACAAAAATAAAATAAAATAACACTACAACTAAAGAGTTTAGCAAGGTTATAGCATACAAGGTCAATAAATAAAAATTAATCATATTTCTATATATTAGCAATTTACAATTAGAAAATAAAATTAAAAATCACTAACATTTACAATAGATCCAAAAAATTAAATACTTAGGTATAAATCTAACAACACACATATAAGACCTGAGCCCTAGACTTAGAGAAAAGAAATTCCTGTGGGGATCTGGAAAAAGAAGAAAATGACTTATAAGGGAAAGAAAATTAGATTTTCATCAGACATTTCAACATCAAACTTTATTCTAAAAATAATTGGAGCAACATTTAAGATACTTGTATTAGTCAGAGTTCTCTAGAGAAACAGAACCAATAGGATGTGTATAGAGAGAGAGAAAGAGAGTTTATTGTAAGGAATTGGCTCCTGCAATTATAGGGGCTGGCAAGTCCAGACTCTGCAGGGAGACGAGCAGGCTAGAGACTAGGGAAGAGTTGACATTGCAGTTCAAATGCTGCAGAATCTCCTCTTGTTTGCAACTGGTCAGTCTTTTGTTCTACTTAAGTCTTCAACTGATTGGGTGAGGTCCATCCACATTATGGAGAGCAATCTGCTTTACTTAAAAGTCCACTGATGTAAATGTTAATCTCATTCAAAAACACCCTCACGGAAACATACAAAATAATGTTTGACAATATATCTGGGCACCATGGCCCAGTCAAGTTGATACATAAAACTAACCATCACAATGCTTAAGGAAAGAAAATGTGAACTAAGAATTTTATATCCAAAAAAACTGATTTTGAAGTATAAAGAGCACAGAGAAAATATTAACATCAGGAACTCAGAGAACAGTATGCCCATGAATTCTTCCTAAGAAATCTATAGACAAGGAGCTTCAGAAAATCAAAACTAGAGAAACATTGACTTAAGAGTTGGTAGAATTGAGCACCAGTGACTCTAACATTACAAAAGGGAAGACAATCGAATATGACGTGCTTGCTGATGAAAGAATGCCACACCACCCGTATACTATTGCCAAAGGGATTAAACTTGAATATGATCAAGCCTCTGGATCCTGCTGACCATTCACAGAAAATATACAGGACAGAGGAAAACTAAACTGCCCCTTGAGTATGCAAGCAGCAAGAGCCAGAAAGTGGAAAACTACAGGTCCCGGGACTCGTTCTTCAACAGATTGACTTTAAGGTAAAGGAATGGATGAAAGAATAAGCTACAGAGGAAAATTAAATTCATAATAAAATTTTTAAATGCAAGATAAAATTAGTATTTAGGGATGCACACTGGGGTGATAAAACTATAAAGAAATGCAATGAGTGATTACAACAAAAATTAGAATAGTGATTACTTTTGAGGGTAAGAAGGCAGTTGTCATTAGGGTGCTTCTAAGCAGAGCCACAGTATGACTTTAGGAGGTCTAAGGTGCTTTTGTCTTCCTGGTCTCCTACCTCCATAAAAAACTTTTATAAGTTATAGCTTATAACTATGTTGGTATGAAGATGAATATATTCACATATTAATATTGTATATTAAAACACTTTATTTTTTCTTAAAAGAAATTAAGGCATTTTCATGAGGCCCTAAAATAAATCAAAATATTTTAAAAAGAAACTGAAATATTTTCATGGCCCCTAGAAGTATTGTGGGCTCTAGGCACTTTGCCTACTGGGCCTAATAGACATGTCAGCCTCACTTCTGAGATGACTGATAAAGTTCTATTTCTTGAACTAGTTCATAGTTACAGGGGTATCTGCCTTGTTCACTGAGCTATTTCAAAAGTATATATATATATTATATAAAAAGTATATATGTTATAAAAAGTAGAAAGACTTATACACTGAAAATTATAAAGCATTGATGAAGGAAATTAAAGAAGACACAGATAAATGGAAAGACATCCTCTGTGCCTGAATTGGAAGAATTAATATTGTTAAGATGCCCATACTATCCAAAGTGATGTACAGATTCAATGCAACCCCTGTTAAAACCCTGATGGCATTCTTTACAGAAATAGAAAAAACAATCCTAAATTCAAATGACTCCAAATAGCCAAAGCAGTCTTCAACAAGAAGAACAAAACTGGAGGAATTACACTTCTTGATTTCAAAATATTACAAAGCTACAGTGACCAAAATGATATGGTGCTAGCATAAAAACAGACATATAGATGGTCTTAATTTGTTCAGGCTGCTTTAACAAAATACCACAGACTGGGTAACTTATAAACAGAAATTATTGCTCACAGTCTGGAGGCTGGGAAATCCAAGTTCAAGGGGCCAGCATGGTGGTTTTTTGGTGAGAGTCCTGTACCTTATTCATAGCCAGTACCTTCTCACTGTGTCCTCAAATAGTAGAAGGTGCTAGGGATCTCTCTGGAGTCTCTTTTATAAAGCACTAATCCCATTTATGAGGGCTCCACCATCTTGACTTTAGCACCTTCCAAAGATGCCACCTCCTAATATCATCATCTTTGGAGGTTAGGATTTCAACATATGAATTGGGGTGGGGATGTCAGGGGACACAAACATTCAGACCATAGCATAGACCAACAGAACAGAATGGAAAGCCCAGAAATAAATTCACACCCAGAGATAAATCCTTGATCTTCAACAAGAGTGCCAAAACACACAATGAGGAAAGGATAGTCTCCTCAATAAATGGTGTTGGGAAAACTAGATATCCACATGCTGAAGGATGAAATTGGATCCTTATCTCACAACATATACAAAAGCCAACTCAAAATTGATTAAAGACTTAAACGTAAGACCTGAAACAGTAAAACTACTAGAAGACAACATAGGGGAAAATCTTCTTGAGACTGGCCTGAGCAATGATTTTTTGGATATGACCCCAAAAGCACAAGCAACAAAATCAAAAATAGATATGTAGGATTCCATCAAATGAAAAACCTCCTTCACAGCAAAGGAAACAATCAACAAAGCAAAAAGCCAACCTATGGAATGAGAGAAAATATTTGCAAACCATATATGTAATAAGGAGTTAACAACTAAAGTATATAAGGAACTCAAACAACTCAATAGCAAATAAATAACCCAATTTAAAAAGGGGTAAAGGAGGAGGAAGATGGGCACGGTTGTTAGCCCAGGGCCAGTCTTCCTCAGCAAAAAACAGGAGGATTGGCAATGGATGTTAACTCAGGGCTGGTCCCCCTCACAAAAAAAAAAAAAAAAAAAATGGGCAAAGGATCTAAATAAACATTTCTCAAAAGAAAATATACAAGAGACCAACAGATAAATGAAAAGTCAATATCATTAACCATCAGAGAAATGCAAATCAAAACCATGATAAGATATCATCTCATATCTGTTAGAGTGGGTCTTATCAAGAAGACAAAAGACAATAAATGTTGGTGAGAATATGGAGAAAAGGGAATCCTTGTACATTGATGGTGGGAATGTAAATTGATACAGTGACTATGGAAAATAGTATGGAGGTTTTTCAAAAAATTAAAAATAGAACTCTGTATGATCCAACAATCCCACTTCTGGGTGTCTATTTAAAGGAAATGAAATCAGTATCTCAAAGAGATATCTGCACTCCCATGTTCCCTGTAGCATTATTCACAATAGCCAAGATATGAAAACAATCTAAATGTCCATTGACAGATGAATGGATAAAGAAAATGTGGTAGATACACACATGCAATGGAGTATTATTCAGCCTTAAAAAAGAAATACTATTTGCAACAACATAGATGAACCTGGAGGACATTATGCTAAGTGAAATAAGTCAGACACAGAATGACAAATACTGCATGATCTCACTCATGTACAGAATCTAAAATGGTCAAACTCATAGAAGCACAAAGTAGAATGGTGGCTGGCAGGGTTTGGAGAGTGAGGAAAGTGGAGCAGTATTGGTCAAAGGGTCCAAAGTTTGAGTTATCCAAAATAAATAATTTCTGGAGATCTAATGTACAGCATGGTGAATATATTTAACACTATATTGTATACTCAAAATTTGTCGAGAGTAGATCTTAAGTGTTCTCACCACACACAAAAAATGTTGACTATGTGAGGTGATTGTGGTAGCTTGATTGTGGTAATCATTTCAAAATGTATATGTATATTAAAACATCGAATAATACACGTTAAATATATGAAATTTTTATTTGTCAATTATACTTCAATAAAGCTGAAAAGAAAAACAATAAAATAAAATTACAGAGCCATAATTAGACTGACAGATGTCCTCTCAATGGAAACCAGAAGGCAATGGAATAGCTGTCTCAAACTTCTGGAAGGAAATAACTTAATCCAGAATTCTACACGCAGAAAAATGTCCTTCGAAAATGAAAGTAAAATAAAGACATTTTCACGCAAATTAATCTATAGCAACAGAAAGAAGACCAGTGGTTGGGGGCAGTAGGGGGAGAGGGAGGGGTTATTAAGGAGCAGGAGGAAATTTTGGGGTCAGTAGATGCGTCCATTATTTTTATTGTGATAGTTTTACAGCTATATACATATGACAAAACTTTTCAAATTGCACACTTTAAATATTTGCTGTTTTTTGTATGTCAGCTATACCTCAATAAAGCTGGGGTTTTTTAAAATAAATAAATAATAAAAACGTTTTCAGACAAACAAAACTCAGAGAATTTGTCACCAGCAGCAGATTCACCCTACATTAAATTCTAAAGATTTGTCACTACTATTTTTTTTTTCAGATTTTTGTGTCAATCTGCTGAAGAGAAGCAATGCTTTGTTAAATTAAAATCTAATAAGTAAAATTGATCTTGGTATCACTCTTTTTAGTAAGTTAATAACTGTATAAACATTCTTGCATGTATTAAAACTTTAGTCTCCTGCAGATCAACTTTTTGGTGATTACATAGCACGATTGTCCTATACCTTTTAAAATTATTGCTTACATGGTGCAAAGTAATTCATGCTTTGTGAAAATCCATTAATCCCATCATGTTCTTGTTCCTACGAATAAGGAACCAGGGTTTCATTTAGGGTGGGAGGAAGTTGAGTTAACCTTTTTTTTTGGAAGGGGAAAGGGAAGGTTAGGTAGTTTATGTTGCTATGCTTTGATTCACAATGCTGGGACCTTTGGTTCAGAGCTACAATAACACACATACATTCAAGTCATCCTTCTTTGACTATATTTTGGGCTGGAATTTCATTTTACTTGTCAATGATCTACACAGTGACTTATACCAAAAATCATACAGAGCATTGTTATGTTTTCCCAATTAAAGTACTAAAAATATTTATGTGCTCTGCTTGTTCTTTTTCATGGTTTTCACCAGACTCTATCAGCTTACACTTGGCATTCTATGTAGCAGAGATTGCAACCTTGGAAATGCCAGAAAATGAAAAGGAGGTACAAGAAGAAGGAAAAGATGAGGGAGAGACAGAGAAATTATAATTTATCAAGATTTATACAAAGTGAGGAGAAAGACTGTTATTTTGTTAATGTGATGTATCACATTGAGTGATTTGTGGATGTTGAACCATCCCTGTATCCTTGGAATAAATCCCACTTCATTGTGGTATATTAATCTCATAATGTATTGTTGTATTCAATTTGCTAACATTTTGTTGAGGGTTTTCACATCTATGTTCAGCAATGATATTAGCCTTAATTTTCCTTTTCTGTGTTATCCTTATCTGGTTTGGGTATCAGGGTAATGTCAACTTTGTAAAATGAGTTAGAAAGCATCCTGTCCTCTTCAAATTTTCAGAAGAGCTTGAGAAGATAGGTATTAAATCTTCTTTGAACATTTGGTAGAATTCACTGGGGAAGCCATCTGGTCCTGGACTTTTGTTTTTTGGGAGGTTTTTGATTACTGTTTCAATCTCTTCACTTGGGATTGGTCTATTCAGATTCTCTGCTTCTTCTTGATTCAGTTTTGGGAGGTTGTATGATTCTAAGAATTTATCCATTTCTTCTAGTTTATCCAAATTGTTGGCATATAGTTTCTCATAGTATTCTCTTATATTCCTTCGTATTTTTGTGGTATCTATTGTAATTTCTCCTCCTTCATTTCTGATTTTATTTACTTGAGCCTTCTCTCTTTTTTTCCTTAGTGAGTCTAGCTAAGGGTTCGTCAAATTTGTTTATCTTTTCAAAGAACTAGCACTTAGTTCCATTGATATTTGCTGTTGTCTTTTAGGCCTCTATTTCATTTATTTCTGCTCTGGTTTTTATTATTTCCTTCCTTCTACTGACTTTGAGCTTAATTTGCTCTTCCTTTTCTAATTCTTTTATGTGTAGTGTTAGATATTTATGTGAGATTTTTCCTGTTTCTTCAGGTAGGCCTGTATTGCTATATACTTCACTCTTAGTACTGCTTTTGCTGCATCCCCATAGGTTTTGGTATGTTGTGTTTTCATTTTCATTTGTCTCCAGGTACTTTTTGATTTCTCCTTTGATTTCTTCATTGATCCAATAGTTGTTCAGTAGCATGTTGTTTAGTCTCCACATATTTATGACTTTTCCAGCTTTCTTCTTGTAGTTGATTTCTAGTATCATACCATTGTGGTCAGAAAAGATGCTTGATATGATTTCAATCTTCTTAAATTTATTGTGACTTGTTTTATTTTCCAATATATGATCTATCTTTGAGAATGTTCCATGTGCACTTGAGAAGAATATGTATTCTGCTGCTTTTGGATGGAATGTTCTACATATATCTATTAATTCCATCTGGTCTAGTGTTTCATTTAAAACAAATGCTTCCTTGTTGACTCTCTGTATGAACGACCTATCCATTGATGTTGGTGGGGTATTAAAGTCCCCTACTATTGTTGTGTTGCTGTCAATTTCTCCCTTTAGGTCTATTAATAGTTACTTTATATACAAATTGGTGCTCCAATGTTAGGTGCACATATATTAATACATGTTATGTCTTCTTTGTGGAATGTCCCCTTTATCATTATATAATGTCCATCTTGTCTTTTGTCATCTTTTTTGGCTTAAAGTCTGCTTTGTCTGATATAAGTTTGGCTACACCCTATTTCTTTTGGTTGCCATTTGCTTGGAGTATCATCTTCCATCCCTTCACTCTGAGCCTATGTTTTTCTCTAGAGCTGAGATGGGTCTCCATATTGTTGGGTCTTATTTTTTAATCCATCCAAGCACTCTGTGTCTTTTGATTGGTGAATGCATTCTATTTACATTTAGGGTGATTATTGAATATGAGGGCTTAATACTGCCATTTTATCTTTTGTTTTCTGGTTGTTCTATATTTCTATTGTTTCTTTTTCCTTGTGTTTCTGTCTGCCATTTCAGTTTGGTGGTTTTCTGTGATGTGTTTCTCAGTTTACCTTTTTTATGTTTTTTGACTGCTCTGAGTGTTTGTTTTGTGGTTACCACAAGGTTTGTATAAAAGATCTCATAAATAAGATAATCCTTTTTCTGCTGATAGCATCTTATCTTCATTTGCCTATGCAGGTTCCATCTTTTTCCTCTTCCCCTTCTATTTTTTTGTTCTTACAATTTATCCCTTTTTGTATTGTGATGTTATGACCAAATTGAAGTGGTTGTAGTTATTTTTAGTGCTTTCTTTCTCTTTAGCCTTTGTGTTATAATTATGTGTTTACTAATCTACTCCAGTATAGAGTTGTAATTTTCTGATTCTGTCTGTCTATTTATCATCTTGCTCAAAGCTTTGTATACCTTTGCTTTTTAGTTTCAGGTAGGAGGGCTCCTTTCAACATTTCTTGTAAGGCAGGTCTAGTGGTGACAAACTCTCTCAGTTTTTGTTTGTCTGGGAAAGCCTTTATTTCTCCTTCATATTTGAAGGATAACTTTGCTGGATAGAGTATTCTTGGCTGACAGTTTTTATCTTTCAATATTTTGAATATATCATTCCACTCTCTCCTAGCCTGTAGGGTTTCTGCTGAGAAATCCACTGATAGCCTAATGGGGGCTCCTTTGTAAGTTATTTTCTTCTCTCTGGCCACCCTTAATATTCTTTCTTTGTCATTGACTTTTGACAGTTTTAATACAATGTGCCTTGGAGAAGGTCTTTTGAGATAATTAGGTGTTCAATTAACTTTATGGACTTGTATATCTAGTTCCTTCCCTGGGTTTGGGAAATTCTCAGCTATTATTTCTTTGAATAAGCTCCCTGCTCCTTTCTCCTCTTCTCCTTCTGGGATACCCATTATCCTTATATTGCTTTTCTTAATTGAGTTGGATATTTCTCATAGAGTTTCTTCATTTCTTTTATCTTAGTTCGCTCCTCTTCTACCTGAATCATTTCTAGATTTCTATCTTCGAGCTCACTAATTCTCTCTTCCATATGGTCTCCTCTATTTTCAATGCTTTCTACCTTATTCTTCATCTCATTTATTGTTTTCTTCGGCTCCAGAATTTCTGTTTGTTTGTTTGTTGAGTTTCAATCTCTTTGGCGAAAGAGATTAATTTTATTACTGAGCTCATTGAACTGTCTTTCTGAGCTTTGTTGTAACTTTCCCGACAGCTAATTTTGAATTCTGTCAGTTAGATTGCAATCTTCTGTGACTTGAGTTTTGGTTTCTGGAGAATTGTCATTTTCTTTTTATGCTACTGTGTTATCGTAATTCTTCATGGTGTTTGATGAGTTGTTCCTCTACCAGTGCATTTGTGGTAGCAAACACCTTTGTTATTTGGGTAGGTCTTTATTTACTTCTATTCTGAGCTGCTTCAATTGTATTTAAGAGTCTGCACTTTCCACACTCCACTGCCTCTGCCAGAGGCATTGTCAGTAACCTCCTTGTGCTGCTTGTGCCTCCAAGCTCACTGGTGCCTTGGTGCTTAAAATGTCACTGCAGTCATGGATGTTGCAATGGGGTCACCAGGCTGTGAGTACCTCTGCTGCTTCTGGGGTCACCTGGGTTGCATATTCCCCAATGCTGCAGGGTGAGGGGGTGAGTGATGCAAGATCTGGGGTCATGGGCACCTCTGCCACATCTGGGTTTGTTGGGTCTGCAGGTGCCACTGCTACAGTTAGGGGGCTGAAGTTGTGGGTGCATCTGAAGCTGGGGGGACTGGGATCATGGGCTCCACTGTCACTGTTACCTGGCCCTCTGTGGACTCTCCACGGACTCAGGAGCTGCTGCCACATGCACCACCTGCACTGCTGCTCCAGGGTTATCTGGGAATGCTGGCAATGCCACTGCCAGAGGCATTGGGTTCATGGGTGTCACCACCACTGTCAGGGGCCCAAGGTCTTGTATGCAGCTCCCACTGCTGGCAGGGCCTGTGTTGGGGGTGCCACCATGGGGGGCTGGGTCATAGGCACCACTGTGGTCCCTGAAGCCTCAGATTATGGGTGCAATCCACCACTGTTGGGGGAGGGGCACTGAACTGTGAGTGTTGCTGCAGCCCCCACAGCCTCTGGTCTCTGGCATTGGTGTGCTTTTTGGAACCTCAGGTCATGGGCACCACCACTGCTGCTGGGGGCATCGCATCTCGGATGCAGCTCCCATTGTTGGAAGGGCCGGTGTTGGAGGCACCACTGCCAGGGGAGGTGGCTGGGTTATTGTCATGGTTCCCAGAGTCTCCAATCACAGGCCCACAGTGATTCCTGGCACCTCTGGGAGTGTTGGCTGCCTGGATTCCTGGGGCCTCTGGTCACAGGCATAGCCACAGATCCTGGAGCCTCCAATCTTGGGAGCTGCCACCACTCCTCCCCTGGTTCCAATGCCTCCAGAAGGTCCAGTCCACCCACCTTCAGATGTACAGATGTATGGATCTCTCAGACTTTCTGATGTGCTATGCAGAGTCCTTTGTTGGTCTATGGATATCCTACTGGTTGTATCTTGGAGGGGAGAGACAGAGGGAACAACTCACTCTGCCATGCTGCTGAGGTCACCTCCAAAGACTGTTATTTTGACAGTTGTCACCAGAGTGCTTCTTAGGAAGAAAAGTTGCCTTTATATAGAAAATACTGTGAAAGCCTATTAACATATGAAAAATAAAGATTAAGGATTGGCTAAGGACAGTGAAACAATCCTCTCTGCTGGAGAAAATAGGCCAATTTGGGAGGGCTATAGAAAAGAGAGGAGAAGTGAGGAAAGGAGAAAGGGAGAGACTAGGGAAGGCTGGGCAAACTGGCTGGAGCCTACATGGGAAGCTGATTAGCCAGTATAGCTAAAGGCCTTTAAAGAATAGGATATTTAATATCCAGATTTATGATGTACATGCCTCTGAGCTATAAATCCCCTCCATCATTCTAAAACCTTTAGTAAATTCTGCTATAAACACAAATTTCTGATGAGAGTTATTTGAAGAGAATCTCAGGAAAAGGGGCCAGGTTCCATATTTGTAATTGGTAGAAAAAAGCTGTAGAAGATGGAATGTTCATGAAATTGAAAGTTCAGAGAGAACAGGAACTTAGTCAAAAGTGAGTATAGAAATGTAAACTTAGAGGAATTTGCTGAAATTGTGACTAAGTGCTAAACTTCTCAAAGAATATTGAGAAGTCTATTTCACTTAAATCTCATAGACAAGGTAACTATAGTTAAGATCTGGATCACGTCTTGGTTTGTGTGTGTCTGTGTGTATGCATGTATGTATATAATTTACATCTTCCCACTACCAAAAGCACTGGAAAGAATATTTGAGAAACACAGTCTTAACTGAAGATAACAAAGCTATCCTAATGTTAGAAATGAGTACTCTCATGAAGCAAATCAATATCCAGAAACCTTTAATAAATATCTCCCCGCTATCAACATTATCTTCTTGATTCAGCTTTGACTCCAATCCCTAACACTATGCTTCGCACACAGTAGATGCCCAAGAAACCATTGTTGAACTAAATAAATCCATAGACTAAGAGTTTGTTCTTCTCAAGATCTTTTCCTCAGTATAGACTATTACTACATCACGTAAGGTTTTCATAAGAGAGTTGGTATTCATGCAAGCAGGCACAACTGAGGACTTTCAAACTTCTGGCATAAAAATACCATTTTAGAAATTGCTTCTTCTGGGAATAATATTTTTTAAAGAATTGTCATTGAAAGCTTGAAAAAAAAATCTGTTGTGTTATCTGGAGAAATGTCCTCACTAAAGTAGAGTTTGAATGCTTCTGAATACTCACTCATGTGCATAGTGAGTAGAATTCCAGAACTGGTGAATACTTCTTCTCACTAAATTAACATATTGAATATAAATGGTATAAGTGAGATGATTGAAAAGGAAAAGAAATTAAGTGGGTCATTGTATAACTGATATAAGAATAACAAAAAATTACCAAAGAAAATTTCAGAAGAAAAAAAAATAAGAGAAAAATCTGTTTCAATCACTGCTAGAATAATTATATTTGTGGATAAAGCTGTGTTCTGCTGCCAAATACTTGTTCACTGAAACACTTCTATTATGAAAGAGAGAAATGAAAAATATACAAACTAATCAAAAGTTTGTTTCAAAAAGCAATCTCCTTATGTAGCAGGAGAAAAGAAATTGTAACCTCACGGCTTTATAAAAAGGAAAGATCATGTTAGTTTTAAGGGCTTCCTTCAACTGAGCTACTCAGTAGAAAAGAGACGAAAAAGGTCAGTATTCCAAGAAGAAGAAAATGAGAAAGAGAAATGGAAGGAAGAGAGAGGGAGGGAGGAATGGGCAGATGATAAGAGGCCATGTGCTCTGCAGTGACTCTCATCTTGTAACTTGCCCTCAAATATTTAGTCAATGCTGATAAAACTTATTAGATCTCTGTTGAATGTCACCTTATGGGGAGGCGGGGAAACCACTGAAATAGGGTGAACTTTGTGTTTTGGATATGAAAGTATCATTTTCAAAAAGTTTTTAAAATTTTCATAAAACATATGTCAATGACTCATTCAACTTATTGATGAGGGGACCAGCAGGAGGGAAAGCTGGTTCCAGGAGCATTGGGGGGGTTGGCTATGTATAGCCGTGTGAAAGAGAAAGCTAGAATAAGATCATTAGGTTAGGTACAAAACTAGTTAGTATCTCACAGGGTCGTAAAAGCATAACCTTATCATATAAATCATTTGCATTCCAACTAGAAAAAAAAAACAGAAGCTAACATTAATTTCACAGTCTGGGCTCTGAATCATGCCAAATAGTAAGTCAAAAACAGATACATTCCCTTTTAGGGGGGGATGACAAATTTTGAAAAATTTTTCTTAACAAGAAAATTTAAGAGAGTAAATCATAACTTTTTGAATCAAGATCCAGACCACGCAGACTGAAAAGTCTAGATATTAGCAGAAATCAGAGAAGAGCTTTGAACTTTCACATACAATGGAATTGACTGGGGCCATAATCCAATTATACTTGCAAGAGGCAAGATTGCTGCAGACGGCATCTAACTAATATAGTAACTATGGCAGAGTCAGTATAGATTCTGTCAAATCTTCTACACCTTCCCTTTCTCTTTATAAAACACAATTATAATTGTTGATAGTAATAATCCTGGGATACAACACAACCCTGAAGTCTAGCAGTGTTTCATGAAAAGTAATATAATCTTGTTCAGCATAGTTTCAGTGATAATGAGTGTTCTTTTGGCCTGAATCTTACAGTACAAACAATATTTAATGTATGTCCTGTGCAGTGGTTTTCAAATTGCGCTCTGTAAGGGCAGGTAGAAACAGGATAGAGGAGTCAGCAATTAACATTCCCAATCTTCCTCTCTTATTTTAATCCCAGCAGCTGCCTTTTACCAATTAAAAAAATCAAGTGTCCACTTTGAATTAAGGCCTACGTGAGGAGAAAAAAAATTGTTTTAAAAACTGCGCAAAGATGCTATTCAGTTGTCAAGAATATTCAATGAGAAGAGAAAGAAAACATAGAAATGAAACAGGATATCACAGCAGATTCTGCAGCTACTAAAACTATTCCATTAAAAGTACTTTAAAAGTCATTAAAAGTACTATGAACAACTTTATTCTTGCAAATTTGACAATCTGGAAGAAACAGACCAATTCTTCAAAAAAGGCAAACTACCAAAAATCAGCCAATATGAAATAGGCAACCAGAATAGTTCTATAATCACTAAAAAGAACTTGGATTCAAAATTTTAAAACTTCTAAAAAAGAAATCTCCAGGTCACAATGGTTCTCTTAGAGTTTTATCAAACATTAAAGAATTAACATCAACTTAACACAATCTCTTGCTGAAAATTAAAGGGGAGAGAACACTTTCCAACACTTTTTATGAGGCCAGTATTGCCCTGATACCAAAACCAGACAAAAATAGTACAAAAAACAGAAAACTGTAGACCAATATCTCTCATGAACTTGGACACCAAAATCCTAACAAAATATTAGTAATTTAAATCCAACAATATATGAAAAGAATAATACACTATGACCAAGTAGGGTTTATTCCAGGTGTACAGGCTGATTCAACATCCAAAAATCAATCAGTGTAATGCACCATATCAACAGACCAAAGAGGAAAACTCTTATGATCATATCCATTGACAGAGAAAAAGCATTCAACAAAATCCAACACTCATTCATGATTTTTAAAAAAAAAGTTTGACACACTAAGAATAGAGAGAAACTTTTTCTATTCCATTTAGATTGAATGATGTGTCTTGCCTCCAGCATAAGCCGTGCCGGATGCTAGGCTCATAGAACCAACTCTGACCCTGTGACTATCAGTCATAAAAAGAATCCCCAAAAAGCCCACAGCTAACATCATATTTCATGGTTAAAGACTAAATGCTTTCCCTCTAAGACTGGGACCAGGACCACTCTCACCAAAATATTCAATTCAAAATATTTATATTCATAATAGTGCTGGATGTTCCTGTCACTGCAATAAGGCAAGAAAAAGAAATAAAAGGCAAGGAAAAAATATGAGAAAGGAAGAAATGAAACTGTCTCTATTTGCAAATGACATAACTATCTATTAGAAAATCCCAAAGAATCTACAAAAATAACTCCTGGAACTAATAAGTGAGTTTAGTATGGTCACAGGACACAGGATCAACACACAGAAATCAATTGCATTTGTATATACTGACAATGAATACATGGAAACTGAAATCCAAAACTCAATACCATTTACAATTGCTCCAAAGAAAATGAAATACTTAGGTATAAATCTAACAAAACATGACAGGATCTGTATGATGAAAATCATAAAATGCTGATGAAAGAAATCAAAGAAGACCTAAATACTTGGAAAGATGAACTGTGTTCATGGATTAGAAGACTCTGAGTACTAAAGATGTCAATTCTCCTTAAATTGATCGATAGATGTAATGCAATTTCTAGAAAAATCTCAGTGAAGTTTTTTGTAGACATCAACAAGCTACGCTAAAATTTATATGGATAGAGAAAGACCCCAGAATAGCCAAAACAACTTTGAAAAAAAGAATAAAGTGGGAAGGATCATTTTTCCCAATATTAGGGTTTACTATATAGCTACAATAATCAAAACCATATAGTATTAGTGGAGGGATAGACACATAGAGCAATGGGACAAAATCATGAACCCAAAAACAGTCTCATGCAAACACATTCAATTATTCTTTAACAAAGAGGCAAAAGTGATTCAAGATAATCTTTTCAACAAATGGTGCTGGACCAGTTGAAGATCCAGAGCCAAAGGAAAAAGAAAAAAGAACCTCTACCTAAATCTCACACCATATACGAAAATTAACTCAAGTGGATCATAGTCTAAAATGCAAAACATAAAACTATAAAAATTCTAGCAGAAAAACATAGAAAATCTTCAGGAGCTAGTTGTAGGCAAAGAGTTCTTAGACTTAACAAGAAAATTATGATCTATGAAAGGAAAATATTGGTGAATTTAACCTCATCAAAGTTTAAGACTTTTGCTTTCTAAAGCCTATGTGAAGAGCATGAAAAACCAAGCTACAGACTGGGAGAAAATGTTTGCAAACCACATATCTGGCAAAGGAGTAGTATCTAAAATACATAAAGATCTCACAAAATTGAATAGTAAAAATTCAAACAATCCAATCAGAAAATGGGCAAAAGGCATGAAGACATATTTAAATGAAGAGGATACACAGATGGCAAATAAGCACATGAAAAAGTGTTTAACATCATTAGCAATCAGAGAAATGCAAACTAAAACCACAATGAGATATCACTACACATCTATCAGAATGTCTTAAACTAAAAACAGTGATAACACCAAATGCTGGCAAGGATGCAGAGAAACTGGATCACTCATACATTACTGCTGGGAATGTAAAATGGTACAGCCACTCTGGGAGACAGTTTGACAATTTCTCAAAAAACTAAACATGCAATTACCATACAACCTAGCAATTGCACCCTTTGGTATTTATCCCAAAGAAAAGAAAACTTATGTTTGCAAAAAATCCTGTTTGCAAATGTTCACAGCTGCTTTAGCCACGACAGCCAAAAACTGGAAATCACCCAGATATCCTTCATCAAGTGAGTGGTTAAACTGAGGTACATACATGCCATGGAATATACACTCAGCAATAAAGAATAATAGACTAGTGATACATACAACAACTTGGATGAATCTCTAGAGAATTGTGCTGAGGGAAAAAAGCCAAATGTTACATACCATATGATTCTATTCCTATAACATGTGTGAAATAACATAATTATAAAATGAAGAACAGATTAGTGGTTGCCAAGGATTAAGAGTGAGGGGTTGGCTATAAAGCGATAGCGGAAGGGACCCTTGTGGTGATGGTAAAGTTAAGTACCTGATTATGGTGGTGGTTCCGTGAAGCTATACCTGTGATAACATTGCATAGAGTTACACACACACACAAATGAGCACATGTGTAACTGGTGAAATGGGAATAAGCTCTGTGGAATGTACCAATGTCAATCTCCTAGTTTTGATATTGTACTACATTGTCTTATGTAAGATGCTAACACTGGGGGGTGCACGGTGAAGGGGACACAGGACCTTCTTGTACATTTCTTTGCAACTTCCTATGGATCTACAATTATTCCAAAATAAAAAGTTAAAAAAATAAACTACCCAAAGATGATGCTCAGTTGTCTAGAATATAGCAATACAGCAAATATTCAAGATGTATCCAGTGTGGAAAAACAGAAACTTGCTGTGACACATCTTATTAGACAGCTATCCTTGCCATTTCTCACTTAAATTTACAGTTTCTCTTAGAGTTTATTTAACTCTGGGATCAAATTTAAAAATCTACATGTGGGATAGAGGCATTTTACATGACCAATTTGTACTCTGTCTTCGGCCACCATCCAGACTGAAAGCAGGTAGAATGTAGTGCTATAAGCAGGCCTCTGGACCTGTCCAACCAGGGTCCGAACCTGGACCACACCACTGACTACCTGTGTGATATGGAGGAAGTCGCTCCGCTTCACTTCTGCCTCAATTCCTCATCTGTAAAACTGGTGTAACAATAGTATCTACCTCAAAATGCAGTATGATAACGTGAGTTAATGCTTGGGAAAAGCTTTGAAGAGTGCCTCGCACACTGCAAGTCTTCAAGGAAAGTCAGCTCTGTTACTGATGTCCTGATTCATACAGCCAAATGAGAATTTGCTTTCTCTCTCCATATCCTTTATCAGATGACAAGTGCCAAATAATGGGCCACCAGAAACTTGAAACCATAAATAAAATCTCTTACATGATTTCACACTGAATATCCCTCACCTTCCATATAGTATTTCTCTACGTGGTTCTACCGAGAAGCATAAAATGTCTCCAGGTAGACAATCACTGTCAAGATTCCCAACTGAACCAGAAGTGGGAAACACCAGGAAAATCCTAACACAGAAAATCACCTGTGAAATTGGTCTGATTTCTGCTTCAAAAGGTTTTGGATAAGGCACCAGACTTCCGGACAGTTATTGGACCTAAATCTCATCTCTTTGGATTTTCATTTTTTTAAAATGACTGATTTTTATAAAAGGATGGTTACAACCTGGAATGTATATTTTCCTTCTGAAAAAAGTTAGCAGTACCCTCCTCTCCCACCTGACGTCACTTGATTCAAGGGCTCACTGTTATATTCTCCCAGTCAAAGCAATCAGGCAAGCACGCAAATATAACTCCTTTGGGGGTGGAGATGAGGGTGGGATTGAGGAGAACCATGGGGTGAAACAGGTTAGCATTATTAGAGGAGAAGTGTGTATCTCTTCCTCTTTCCTTAGTCCATTTATTAATTCATTCATAAATCTTTTCAAAGTTTCTCTATATGCCAGGCACTCTTCTGGGTGCTGAGAATATTGTATTGTAAAGAATAAGTAATTGTATTGTAAAGAATAAGGTCCCTGTGCTCACTGAGCTCACAGCCTAGTGGGGAAGGCAGACAACACAAAATTGCACATTGTGTGCTACCTTCCATGGAGGGGAACTGCAGGATGATGAAGAAGCACAGAGGAGACCCTCACCTCGGCCTGTGGGATCAGAGGACACTTTCTGAAAGCAGGGATGGCTACGCTGAAACCAGGTACAAGTTAGGGTGTTAACCGCAAGATGCCCAGTTGGAGCACATTTTAACTAGAGAGATTCCTGTTAGCGCTGCCTAAATAGCTATGATAGATATAGCCAAGGGTTAGCATAAGTTAGCATAAGAGAAGCCATCTTGTAGAGGGAAATCATGTAGAAGCTATAAATAACGCTGATCCACAAGAAACCCCTTTGCTTGTCAGCAGTGCTTTAGTTTGCACATAGCCTGAATAAGTCGGTACCTGCTTGTGAAAAATGTGCATGCTCTGCTACTTCCTCAGCCTTGGCTTATACATAGACCTCCCTACTATGATAAGGCAGTAACTTCAATCTTTAAGTTTTCCCAGGAATGTAATGACCTACAGGAAGAAGCCCATGCTGGCGTCCATCACCAGTGACAGGGAAAGGGATGATCCAGCATCTCAAGGACTACAACACCAGATGGCCACATTCCAAGACACCCCACCCCCCCTTTTTGCTTTCAGCCCATTTGCCATATATAACTCCTTCAAAATTTTGTAGTTTTAAGATGGTTTTTTGGGGGACACTAGTCCACCATCTACTCCCTTGCCAGCAAGCTGTAATAATAATAAAGACCCTTTCTCTCCTACCAGCTTGCCTCTGGACTGTTGGCTTGTCTTTGAGGAGAATAGAGGACCCCTTTTGGCAGTGACACTCCCACTTTTTAAAAATATGGACAGGGGCCGCCTGGTGGCACAGCAGTTTAGTCCACGCTTGGCAGCCCGGGGTTCGCAGGTTCAGATCCCGGGCGCCCGCCGAGGCACTGCTTGTCAGCCACGCTGTGGTGGCGTCCCATATAAAAAGTAGAGGAAGATGGGCACGGATGTTAGCCCAGGGCCAGTCTTCCTCAGCAAAAAAGAGGAGGATTGGCAATGGATGTTAGCTCATGGCTGGTCTTCCTCACAAAAATAAATAAATAAATAAATAAAAATATGGACACACTGAAACACTCATAAGAAGGAGCCAGTGGAGAGAGACAAGTCAAAAACTCAGAAGAGAAAGGGGAAAGCCAACAGACTAAGTTGCCCAAAGCAGACGTAGGGGTAAGATGCAGAGAACATGTAGAGATTAGCCTCAGAAGAGAGAGGTGGGAGGTTTTAAAGGGTCTGGGTGAGGGTGGGGAGAGAGCGGCAAACAAGGAACAAACAAGGATTTCCCAGCAGCAGAAACACAGCTGGGGCGGGAGACCATGAATAACTGAGATGAGACCGCCTCTCTTTTTCTGTGCCCCATGAAAAGCACCGGGAGCTTGGGTGCTGTTTGCACCTGTAATAGGGTGTTCTTAAAAACAGTTTCAGGGAGCCAATCTGAAAAGGCTACATACTCTGTGATTCCAATCGTATGAGTTCTGGAAAAGGCAGAACTGTGGAGGCAGGAAAAAGATCAGTGGTGGCCAGGGATTGGGGGAGAGGATGAATAGGTGAAACGCAAAGGATTTTTAGGGCAGTGAAACTACTCTCTATGATGCCATAATGATGGATACATGTCATTATAGATCTGTCCAGACTCGTAAAGCGTACAAGAGCAAGAATGAACCCTAAGGTAAACTATGGACTTGGGGTGATTATGATGTGTCAATGTAGGTTCATTGATTGTAACAAATGTACCACTCTGGCAGGGGATGTTTTTAAGGGGGAAGGTTGTGCATGTGTGCGGCAGAGGGAACATGGGAAATCTCTGTAGCTTCCTCTTAATTTTGCAGTGAACCTAAAACTGCTCTAAAAAAATAAAGCATTTAAAAAAAACAAAAACAAAAATACTTTCAGGGCCTCTGTATCAATGCGTACATATGAGGAATTCAGAAAAAACCTTCAATACATCCTAACACTTCTTTTAAAGAAAGAATCCACTAATAAATCATCTGACCTAAACATCATTCAACAGAACCATAAAATGTGACAACAACAAGGCATCTCACTTCCTGGCTGGGATCCAGAGAGAGGTTCCCTCTGCCTGGGGCCACATAACCCATCAGGGGCAGAGCCTGAACACATACCCTGTCTCCTGACTTCCAGTCTGGGATGCTCTCTCTTACACTATACTTTTTATTTTTCTCCATTAGATACTTCAAGAAATCGTCTCACTTCCATTTTTCTGTTCTGCTACACAACACCAAAGCAATCTTATGAGAGGTTCCAATTTAGTCAATCAGCCAGTTGCCCAGCCCAAGGAATGCGCTGAATGGATGGTTGGTTTTGGTGTCATGCAGATCCAGCCTAAGTGCTGGCCATCAGTGGCTCCTACACAGTCCCTAAAACTTAAAGCATAGTTGTCATTTGTCTCCCCAACTCCAATGTCAGCATCACTGGATGAAGAAGGAGTGAGAAGGAGGAAGGGAGTTCTCAAGTGAGATCAAGCATGAAGTTTGGAAAGTGAAAGGGTGGAAGGTTATTCCCAGATCCAGAGGGAGCTTCCTTTCCAAGCCTGGAGAAGCTACACCTCATCACTGAGATGCCCACGTTCTAAGTCACTGAAGCCAGCTCATGCCTCTTCCTCTTCCTCCTTATTTCAGACTTTCCAGGACAGATCAGTAGGACAGAGCCAAGAGGTGCTCCTCCATCTTGTGCCCTAAAGACGAGGCATCTTGAATGAAAGCTTCTACTTCCTATCTAATTTCTGGGCAAAGGGTTATTGCTGGCAAAAAAGAAAAAAAATGTGAGGCACAAGATTTAGCCCTAGCCCTTCACTCATACTTCCATTTCCCCATCACATCAGCTGCCCTACTTTAGACCCCACCCTCCGATGCTTCCCTGTAATGCTCCTGTCTTCTCCGTCCTCTCCCAGAGCACATCCAAATCAAAGCTCTCCCTCTCTCCATGTATGACATCCAAGCCACGCATTAAGCAAAAGCAATATGACCCATTATTTCACACCGTGTAAATGGCATACTCTTTCATGTGCACCGTTGTCTTATTTGGGATGTAGTTTTTCACAATAGTTCTGTGTACAATTTTGGAGCTAGACAGGCCTGGGTCCAAGTCTTGGCCCTATCACCTGCTAGCTTTGTGATCATGGGCAAGTGACTCAACTTCCTCATTGGTAAAAGGGTGTCTGAGGTCTAAAGGGTAAAAGGGTAAGGATATCTGCCCCATATGAGTGTTATGAGAATTAAATGGGCTAATATGTATAAGTGCTCAGAAGAGTACCTGGCACAGGTAGTGCTCAGTAAGTGGTAACTATTCTTATTTCTGACTCTTACTACATACCTGTGGTGTAAGCAGGGTTTTAAATCACCATTTTAAATTGTAGTCATGTGACTTGCCCAAGGTCTCACAAAGGAGACCTTGTATCCTATTATTTCTACCAAAACCCTCTAACAATATCCCTTTAATCCTCCTCCAGCATTTAAAAATAATAATGACAGTAATAATAATAATAGCTAACACTATGCGGTATAAGGAAATTGAGGCACACAGAGGTAAGTGATTTGGCCAAAGTCACCCAGCTAATAAGCAGCATCGTCAAGAACCAAGCCCAGTTAATCTGGGACCAGAGTCCAGGCTCTTCATTATCACACTGTAAAAGAGATGCTGTTTCATTCATTCATTTCAGACATAGTTCTGTGAACTATTCTTTTCCAGACACTGTGCTAGGTTTGGAAACAACAGAATGTATAGAACAGTCTTTGACATCCAGTAGTCTGCAATCTAGTAAAGATAAATTACCATACAATCGGATGAATGTTGTTTTAGTGGCATGAATAAGGTGCTTCAGAATCACAACTAATGGTGTCTGGCCCAATCATGGAAGGCTTCATGCAGGAGGTGCCCTTTGAGGGAAGTCTTGCTTCAAGGTGAAGGAGGAGCAGGCAAGATATTCCAGGCAAAGGAAACGCCATTTGTAAAGGCTTGGGATTCAAATGTGCAGACCTACTGGTGAGAAATTCAGAGTGGACAGATTGTAAGGTGCATGGAGAGGAATAGGAGAGAAAGCTGGAAAGATGGACAGGAATGGCACTGGAGAGGTCCCAACATACTAAACCAAGAAGTCTGAATCTTACCTTGGAACAGGAGAAAGGGGAAACAAGCTTTTTAAACAGCTGTGTGGAATACTGTGATTCAATCATTTTTAGCACACTAACCCTGGAAGACGATAGACTGGGCTAGGGACACATTATTGGCAGGATGTCCAGTTAACAAATGGTCGAAGTGGTCTAAGAAAGACATCTCCAAACGTGGTTATCGTTAAAATGACCTGAGAAGTGTTTTTAAAATATGCAGTCTTAAACCCCACCCAAGATCAAATGAGTCAAAATCAACAAGGGTGGACTTGGGGAATCTGTGTATGTGTTTGCTTATATTGATGTGGTGTGGTGTGTATGTGGGTGTGGGATGTGTGTGTGTGTGTGTGTGTGTGTGTGTGTGTGTGTTACTCTCCAGCTGATTCTGAAGACCAGCCTAATTTGGGAACCACTGATCTTCAAAGAGACCCAGTAAGAGTCCAATCAAAATAGTAGCAGGGAGGATAAAAAGAGGCTGGATAAAGACGTGATTCTAAATTAGAATTGTCGGGGCCAGCCCCATGGCATAGTGGTTAAGTTTGCACACTCTGCTTCAGCAGCCCAGGGTTCGTGGGTTTGGATCCCAGGCATGGACCTACACACAGCTCATCAAGCCATGCTGTGGCGGCATCCCACATACAAAATAGAGGAAGATTGGCAGGGTTGTTAGCTCAGGGACAATATTCCTCACCAAAAAAAAAGTTTAAAAAAATAAATAAATAAATTAGAATTATCAGGATTTTGTGAGAACTGTAGTTGATGCAGGATCTTCTTGTGTGAGTCCCAGAAGATATAGGGGAGCTGCCTCTTACGACCCAAAGTAAGATAAGAGGGGCCAGGCAATCATCATGACATCTGTAAATTGTCACCTAACCTCTAAAGGCACACAGTAAAGATTTACATTTGTATATAAGGAGAAACATTCCCTGCCCTTGCTAACACTGCTTCACCCTTCCATCCTTTCTCCTGCTTCTCTGCTCCAATTCCAAATCAGTGTCCCTACTAAGGCCCAAATCTTGTCCCTGAAATATCACCATGGCTGCTAAAACTTGGTTTTTTCAAGCCTGTCAATTAAAAAAATCCAAGTTGGAATGAATGTATTGTCCCAGCACATTAGCTACTTCTCTTCCCTGACCTATTTTTCCTATCACAGTCTCATTTGATTATTCCAAGCAGACAAGTCTATTTTCCTCCTTTGGCAAGCAGATGAGGAAGGTGAGATGGAAGTTATAGTAAGGAAAAAGTAAGTGCACTGTAGTGCATACTTGAAAGCCTTTCTGCGATAAAAGGACGGAACTTCACCCAGGAAAGTCACAGTGTCAGGCTTAAATGCTTTCTCTACCGGTGTGCTGTGGGGGGAAAAAACACATAATCTGGAAAGCTGGTCGGGCAATTATATTACTGACAGAGAGTTTTATGAGACAATATCAGAGGGGAAGTACAATGAGGCTATGTCAAACCACAGACTGCACAAAAAGAAAAAAAGATGTGGGATCATAGAAACAGGCACAAATAAAGTTGGCAATGAAGAGGGCATTAGTTTAATTGCTTAACCTTTCCTTTCAACTGCATCTGTAAGTGGAGCAAAATGTCCCCTCCAGTCTCCTGAAGGCACCTGGTGCTTAACGGGGCAACAAGGACCCTAGAGGCAACCTCGGGCAGGAAAGGGAGCTGGGCTCCCAGGGAGAAGTCAGGACTAGTCAGTAACGGGTGAGATCAAGTGTATAGCCCTTCAAATGATGTATTTCAGCCTTCCACCAAGTCCAAAATGGCAGGTGGCAAAGCTTTGACCCCAAAAGAAAACAATTTGCACTGTTTGCACTGGTGGGAGAATTCATGGAAGAATGGTTACTTTTGCTTCATGCTTTGTAGGCACCATTAGAGCTCACTGGGAACAGTCGTGCGGGAGAAGGAAAGCCGTGTGTGGTGGGCAGTTCAGTGCAGGGGAGTCTTGGGGACCTGAGAGCTGTGAATTCTAATTCTGGCTCTGCTGCTAATTTCCAGTGGGACCTTGAAAGTATGCACTTAATACCTTGAAGCTTCAATTTTCTTCCCCAGAGAGATGGGCCTGAACCTTATCAATAAATGATTATGAAGCATGCATTTTATTCACGCCCCCCAAGAGCAGCCTATCACATAGGGTTGTTCCTAAGAGTAGTAAATTAAAATATTTCTAAGTAAAATTAAGCCAGAAGAAACAAAATATTAACATGACGGTAGATACATCTTTTACTCAAATCCAATCTTAAGAGAGTGGCATTTTTTCCCAAAATAATCAAGCATCAAATGAGATAAAATGTCAAAGCTCTTTGAAGAAACATTAAGCACTATTCAAATACAAGGCTATGTTATTATTATTACTAAGCCAAAAGAAAAGAAAAAATTAATACGTTAAATCTTGAAGGTGCACGCTACTCCCATCCTTCAACAAAGGCTTTCATTTATTCCATATTTATTTATCAAGTACCTTTCTTGTGCCTGGCGTTAACCAGGCACTAAGAATGCAAAAGTGAACTATAGCCAGACACAAAAGGACAAATGTTGTATGATTCCACTTATAGGAGGTGTCTAGAATAAGACAAGTCATAGCCACAGAAAGTAGAATCGAGGTCACCAAGGGCTGGGGGTAGAGGAAATGGGGAGTTATTGCTTAATGGTTACAGAGTTTCTGTCTTGAGGGATGAAAAGTTTTCGAAATGGATAGTGGTGATGGTTACACATGCCGTGAATGTACTTAATTCCACTAAACTGTGCATTTAAAAATAGTTAAAATGGTAAACTTCATATTTTGCCACAATTTTTTAAAAAAGAGTTGAAACAAACAAAAAAAGAAGCGAACTGAACATGTTCTTTCTTCCTCCTGACAGAGACCAGACCCTTACCTCCCTGTCAGAAAACTCTGCTGATGTGGACCCTGTTGCTTTCTGCTCCTCAGGAAGTTTTCTCAAGGGTCTTTATCATCTTACATTCTGACACTAAGAACCTACTCAATTCGGATTATCTCCAGAATATTGAGTATTATCAAACTTTCATTATCTTGGATGTTCACTGAAGCTCTCATCTCACAGCTGAGTAAATATTCTTCCAACAGGAAGCCTGACAGATGAATTGTCTTGGCCCCAAAATGTGTTTTCACGTCAGAACTCAGACAAGTGTGACCGTCTCTTCCTCCAAGCTTCTCTTTTGAATAGTTTAGCATGACTCAAAGCTTTACCACCTTCCCTCACCTGCAGGATATTCTTTTCCAAGACACTTTGCCATTAATGGAGACCATCTCCTCACAGGAGAGGGAGCAGAGTCCTGGCCTGGAAAAGGGAGCTGGTTTAACTTGGAGAATCGAGCAAGACACTCAGGAAAGCTGAATTCTCGTTCCGGTTCTTTTCCTAATTTAACCGTTGAGACCAAAGCCTACCCTTCCAATTCCTCTCTACGGAAGAGGAGCGATTATAACACCTCCTAAAAACTTCACTGTAATTTAATGAATCAACTCCTAAGGGAAAATGTTATGAAAAAGATTTAAACAGCAAAATTATTTTGGTACTTCAGGAATTAAATCGTTTTGGATGGGATCCAAGACTAACCCAATTTACACTATATTCTACTTCAAGTTATTAGCATTATAGTCCAGTTGTTGAATTCAGGGTTCATTTGGCATAGTATTGGCAGATGTGTTTGTCATGTCACTTTAAGAATATAATTTAGACTTATTTTTATATGTCAGCCTTGTAATCCACCTTAAATCTCATCTTCACTTACTCACCAAGTTCACTAATTTGCTGTTCCTTAAATTCAGGCCTCACCCTAGAGCAGAGTTGTTCAACCTCATCTCTAGTGACATTTTGAACTGGACCATTTGGATAATTCTTTGTTGTGAAGGGCTGTCCTGTGCATTGTAGGACGTTGAACAGCATCCCTGGTCTTTACCCAGTAGAAGCTAGTAATACCCCTTCCAAAAGTTGTGACAACCAAAAATGTCTCCAGACATTACCAAATGTCCCCTGGGGGCAAAATTGCCACCACCACCCCCTGATTGAGAACCACGGCCCTAAACTTTGTTTCTAGCCTTATAACTAACACTGAATAAATGCTTCTGACACCACCACCATTCATTCCCTTCAGAACTCCTAAATGGCCCCAGTTTCTCACCTTCTGCTCATAGAAATAGGGTAATTCTTATCCAAAAGTTTTGTCTGTGTGAATAGCCCAAGCATGAGATATTCTGAAAAGAATCTAAAAGAGACTCAGTCCCTTAAAAGCCTCATTGTTCCTGAAAATATTAAACTAGGAAGGCTTAAATAGATTTTGAAGTAGGGCTTATAGATGAGATATAGATAAAATCAAAACTGACTAGAAACTTGCACCACAACTCAAAATGAATCTTACCAAAATCCTTTTAGAAAACTAAAAAGACAAAAAATTTGTAACCTTTTCAGAAACCATCACTCACTTCAAATTGTCTTAATCCGATTTCAGTGAGAATTAAAGAGCAGGGAAACACTGCTTGTGTGTCAGATCCTATATCAAAACCCTCTTGAACTTTTCTAGCAAAAGTGGATTCTTTTTATAAATCATTCCTGACTCTGTGTGACAAACTTGTCTAATTTCAGTCTGACTAGAGATATTTTTCACATACTTTCTCCCCGACCCCAACACCAGCTTCCTAAATCTTAGATGGTCCTTGAGAGACTACAATGTGATTTAAAATACTGGAAAACTTGAGATTTCAGGAAACTGATGTAAACTGTTCAATGCCAACCCCTCACTTTCAAATTTCCCAGACTGTCTAACAAGCTTTTCAGGGTGTTTCTTCCAATCGATGGCCCAGGTAAACATGGCTACATTTGAGAGAGGGAAAGAGGAGAGAGATGTTTCCACAATTTGGGGTGCTTTCCACCTTTGCCACCTGATTAGGCCTACAAATGGGGAGAAACATTTGTTTTGGGGAAAGTAAGACAAATCTCCTAGTTTTAAACACCATTACTATATGAACTAAGGAAGTACAATTTTTTATTATGTAAAAAATAAATTCTATAAATTCTTTTAATTCAGTTAGTAAGTATCCATTGTGTTTTCCAAGGAAAGGTAAAGTCCAGGAGCTAAAATTTCAATTCTTTGGTCTCAACTACCTATCACAAAGCATTAGCAAACAGGAGCTGAAACTGTGTGCGTAAGCCCAGACATGTATTGTTAAATGTGACATGCTCAATTTATCATTAGTTATGAAGTGAAAACGGATGAATACACATTCAATTTAGTTCAGCTGCTTTCTTCATTTATCACACTCTTTCATCATCCATCATCTTCCCCTACCCTTTTGATTTGAACAAATAACACACTTTCATAAGTTTAATCTAATTAATCATAATTGTAAGGTAATGTTCCCTTAATGAACCATACATCTGATTTTATAAAGTTTGTTGCAATTTTAATAAAATGTGCTCCAGATAGAATCTACAAATGTTCTCTTTGAAGCCCAACCACCTAATCATTCCTCGGCCTAACTCATGTTTCTCAACTCTGCGTGGATGTGTGTGCACGCACACACAAACACACACACAGGCATACTCTTCTTTCTAGGGCTGATGAAGATATAACAATACTGAGAGTCGTTGGAGCATGTTGATCTTCTATAGAACAACTGTTTCAGTAAATTGGAAAGTGTTCATTATTTTATGAGGTGAGATAGGAAGTCAAGAAAATTAATTGCAGGGTGGGAAAAAAAGTAATGAGGAATGGAAAGGATTCCTCCTCCGTTATTATTATGAACATAAAGTCAGACCTAGATGGTAACTACAAGACAGAAATATAAAGAAGAAATTGTCATTTGTGGCCAGTAAATTATGCTACAAATCCCAAAATCCTCTCTCTCAAATATAACTCCAAAGAGAATCTTATAAGAGAGATGATTGTCTAAACACTGCCGTAATCGCATATTTGAGCAGGGGAATAAGATGAGCCTCCATCTGAACCTGCACAGCTTTGGTTTAGGTGACAACGGGTCAGAGAACACTTAAAGCCAGAAGAGACATTAAAGCCATTTTGCTCAAATCCCTTGCTTTACAAATGAAGAGACTGAAGCCACAGAGCTCAGGGACTTGCCCAAGGTCACGAAAATAGGTGGCAGTAGGATCAAGACTACAATGCAAACCCCCTGACTGGCAGTCCAGCATCATTTCCTTCAGGGGCCAGCATTCGCCTCCATGGCACAGAAAACTCACAAGCCAGATTTGGATACTGGCTGCTTTCTATTTTGTATGAAAAAAGATGAGGAACATTTAAGAAAGAAAAATAGAATCTCTTTAGAGCCGAGATCATAATATTAATATAAAGTGGCAATCTTGTAGCACTTTATAAGCCAAATGCCATAATGATACTATCAGAGAGGGTACAAAACCCTTTTATTGTATCTCTCTTGCCCTCGTGCAGAGGGTGGGGGCACCTTATTCCACGTGGGAGAGTTACCTCTAGCTGCAGCACGTTGATTTCCCACCTGGGGAACAGCTTTTCTTGACTGACTAGCTGTTCTTTCCAGTCCTTCTTACAGCCCCGTGGTCGGCTTCTCCTTCGCCATCTCATTAGTGACGCTGGCACCATTTGCCCTAGCTCTCTCCTTGTGCTCCTGACATTCTAGCCCAGGATATTTCTTAAATGCCCTTTCTCCTTGTGGCGGCAAGATGATGGCCAAACTGAAGAATCAATTAGCATAAATATAAAGAATAGGGCCTATTAGTCATTCCCTCGCTTTATGGTTTAGGGGCCGAAACCATCCAATAGTCCTGACATCCACCTTGGCAAAACACTTCTCTGCCCTAACACCGACTGCAAATTTCATTCGTTATCTGCTTTGGAGCTGATCTCAGCGATCAATGCACAAAAAACGATCACACGCTCACAAACAAAAACACGCGAACAAGGTTAATTTCTTTTTAAATGAAAAAGAACGCTAATACCTGTCCTCTCATACGCTGCTTGTGAAAATGTAAACTGTCAGTTGTCAGGCGGAGTGAGGAGGCAACACAGTCACACTCATCAAAAGCTTTACATTTTTGCAGACCCTTTGATAGAAAAATCAAATTCCACTAATTTCTTCTAAGTAAATAATCAATGTATCACAGCTTGAAAGTTTGGAACATTGTTAAAAAAAATTAGCAGCTATTTAAAATGATACTGTAATGTTAAAAGACTTAAAGAAATATGCACAAAATATGTGAGATAAAAAAGGCAGATTAGAAAGCAGTATTGCAGGATTATCTCATTTTTAAAATTTTTATGAATGTATTGCTTTTATAGATTGGATAAATATATACTAAAATGTTAGCATTAACTATCTTCATGTATAAGAATTATGGAAATTATAATTCACCAATTAACTGTGTAAGTTACAATCATCTGTTTAATTCCACTCTTGCGTGAGAGCAGGACTTGGCCTGTCTTGTTTACCGTTATATTCCCAGTGCTTTGCATGCTCCTGGAGAGTCAGAGCAGCTCAATAGATATTTTTTTGAATGAATGAAAGTGATTTGGGGGCCTGCCCATTGGCATAGTGGTTAAGTTTGTGCACTCCGCTTCGGTGGCCCTGGGTGCAGGGGTTCGGATCCTGGGTGCAGACCTATGCACCACTTATCAAGCTATGCTGTGACAGGGGTCCCACATATAAAATAGAGGAAGATGGGCAGATGTTAGCTCAGGGCTAATCTTCTTCGGCAAAAACAAAGAGGGATTTTCATTTTCCTGTTTGTGCTTATTTACACTTTTTCAATTTTCTACAGTGAGGATGTACTCCTTTACAAGGAAAAAACAAACAATAAATGTATTTTTATGGTTTCCAATGTCCATTGTTATTCCCTCCAAAAGTCTTAACTTGGGAACACTTTCCTAAGAAATAAGTCACAACAAATATCTTAAGGAAACGTGAAAACTCCATTCATCTGGGAAGTCAATGGAAATTAGATAAGAAACTTACATATTTTCAAGTCAGATATCAGCACTGATAAGCGTGCTATAAGGTGTCTTTCTTTCAATCAATAGTTAATTGAACAGCTACTGTGTACCAAGCATTCTAAATTTCCTTGGGATGGAGGGCGGAGATGAATACAGTGAAGAACAGAGTGAAAAAATAACCTCCCTCCCTCCAAGGAAATTACAAATTTTATTGGAATAACAGAGCTTATAAACATGTAATTCCATATAAGACAGAATGAAATGTGATACAACAGAGCTATAAATTAAATGCTGTGAAAGAAGAGAAAGGAGGGATTAAATGCAATTGGGTGGTGGGAGGTCAGGAGGCTTCAAAGAGGAGCTGACACCCTTAAAAGATCCATAGTTGAATTTTGATAGATGGAGAAGAGGGAGGTCTTTCCTACATTTAACCTTGAATTAGAATAAAACTAATTCCCAATAGCCTGGCATTTAATCACTGCAGAATCAAAAGGCCAAGCAGACTCGCTAAACATTCAGGGACAGGTTTTTTCCTAACCTAGAGGGCATGCAGCAGCAACAACAAATTACAAACTTTGCCCCACAGTTGGATGCTTGTCCAGCCCTCACCTGCCCAGCCTGCAGAGGAGCAGTGGCAGGTCCTGGGCATTCGATTTATTTTTCTCCAAAGCATTTATCACCATCTGTTTAGCATATCTTCATGTGCTTTTTGTCCATCTCTCCCCACTAGAATGAAAGCTCCAAAAAGGCAGGGATTTTTGCTTACTTTGCTCGCCATTATATCTCCAGCACCTAGAGCAGTGCTTAGAGGTGGTAGGCAGTCATTAAATCTTTGTTAAATTGATGAATACCCCGCAGTGTGGCTTGGCACATGCAACGTATGCTGCCCTCTGGGGGAACACCATCACCACCATCACTACCACACACAGTTGAAGGGCCGACTAAGACCCTGAATCCAAGATGCATGACCACTATCGGCATGTGGATTTGGACTGATAGATTCAGGACACTTCAAAGATAGGTACTTTCAGAAGCCCCCAACTTCATTACCCTAGAAAAGGCCTTAGAAGGCCTGGTTCAAATCCCACAGAAAACCCATCAAATTCATTCGGTTCTTCATTCATTCCTCCATGTGTTCATTTAATAAGCATTTACTGATTCTTGACCTGTATGAAGTATTGTTTTAACTAAAAAATTTGGGGGCCGCCCAGTGGCGCAGCGGTTTAGTTCGCGCTTGGCAGCCCGGGGTTCGCGAGTTCGGATCCCGGGTGCCTGCCGACGCACTGCTTGTCAGCCATGCTGTGGCGGCGTCCCATATAAAGTAGAGGAAGACAGGCACGGATGTTAGCCCAGGGCCAGTCTTCCTCAGCAAAAAGGGGAGGATTGGCAACGGATGTTAGCTCAGGGCTGGTCTTCCCCACAAAAAAAAAAAAAAAAAAAAATTTGTCTTTGTCCCAGGTTCCTGGGAGAGAACTCCAAAATCCTTGGAATTTCCTGAAGGGTAGGAGTGTCTTTGTTATTCATGGTGGGTCCTTGGACCACATCTGGGTTTATGCCAAGGAAATGACTCAGGATGGGGGTTGGTCATGCCAGAAAGACCAACCATGGGATTAAAGGGTTGGGACTTTGAGCTAGATGATATCATCCCAACCTCCACAGAGAAAAGGGGGGTTAGAGACCGAGTTCAACCACATGACCAATAATTCAATCAATGAAACTCCAATTAAATCTCTGGACTCTGAAGCTTGTGTGAGCTTCCTGGTTGGCAAACACATCTGTATGCTAGGAGAGTGATCTGTCCTGATTCCATGTGTCAATGACATGGAAGCTCTATGTTTGGAAACCTCCCAGACCTAATTCTATGTGTATCCTTTATAATAAAACTGTAATCAAAAGTATAGCACTTTCCTGAGTTCTGTGAGTCATTCTAGTGAATTATCAAACCTGAGGGGGTCATGAGAACCCCTGAATTTATAGCCAGTTGGTCAGAAGTGCAGGTGGCCTGTGAACCCCCAAACTTGTGGCTGCCATCTGAAGGGAGTGAAGTCTTGTTAGGTGCTCCCCCCTTAACCTCTAAACCCTGACCTAACTCAGACTTAAAGAGCTTAAGGTACTCTCCTTTATCGCCAGTAAAAACCCAAGATAGAAGTAGATCTAGGTGATCGTTCAGTTGTATTTCAAAGTAGGAAGACTTCCTCTGCTTTCACCTCCTGGCACCACCATGGCAATAGGGGGACAGCGGCACTGGGAAGCCACTCCAAGTTCACCCAAAGGCTGACAACCCATGATTTGGCTGAGGGCTGCAGCTCCAGCATTTCCATGTGTGTGTGTGTGTGTGTGTGTGTGTGTGTGTATCTGGGTGTGTGTGTGTATATATTTATATTTCATAAGATATAACTATATATATAGTCTCCTGCAGAAGAATTGGCTGTTAGAAGACTAAGGGGAAATTCCAGAAACTGAGGTTTTTTTCAGTTCTAACTGAAGTATTTCTCCCCAACAAAATTTTTAAGTACCCTCTTCTAAGTAGAAAGAGATGAAAATGCCCTCAGAAAATTGTATCTGATATGATGTCAGTTTAATACATCAGGCCCAGAAATTGACACTGTTATCTTAAACAATGATATATATGGTGTGATAGATTATGAGATAAGGGAACAGTTCTGACATTAATTTCCTAGATGAAACTTTAGGCAGCTTCTTAAACTTTAGGAGGGCCAGTTTTCTTGTCTGTAAAATGGGGATAACAACTCACTCCCCAGATGCCTTAAGAGATGTTGTAAAGGAAATGGAAGCTATTCGAAAAGTGTGCTCACTGTCAGATGTGGGTTGTTATTATAATACATCCCAAGGAAATATTGAACTTGAGTTTGTTATAAAAAAATAGTCATCGCATATCTTATCCACTCACAAAGTCTTCCCTACTCCCTGATCAAAATTTATAACACGTATCAAAGGTCAACAGATAAGACTGTAATAGCATTTTTTTTTTTATTTTGAGATCTTAGCAAAAAGAAACTTGGAAGATTTAAGATAAAAACAATTGAGTGAGTCCTTGAGCACTTGTCTCCTGTGCTAGGATATTTTGGTAAAATTTTCAAGAAAAAGTGGAAATGGGATTAATAACAAGGATATACTAAATAATGAATAATTTAATACTAATCCTGTGTACTTATATAAGGCATCACTGTCGAATTTCACACTGACTAATCTCTTTTCAGCCTTCTAACAATGCTATGAGTCTTTTTAAATATGATGCTGTAGATCCAGAAATGCTAATAATTTTCCCAAGGTCACAGAGCTAGCAAGTACCACCTGAAAATAGCTGATCATGGACAAAAAAGGCTCATATTTACTGAGTCTTCCTATGGGTCAGACACCGCGCTTTGCATTTCACACACTTAATTTGTCTAATCTTCCCTCACACTCTATAAGCCAATACTGTTGCCTAATTAAGGAACCTGAGAAAGATAGAGGTTGGAAACTTCTTCACGGTCACACAGCTAATAAATGATCGAGCTGGGATTCAAACCCAGAAACTACTCGCTTACCCACTACTAACGCCATCAATGAGATGGGGATGACAGTATCCATCCTGTAAGGTTGTTGTAAGGATTTTAAAAGCAGGAGTGCCACCTTCTCCATCTGGCACACGACAGACACTAAGTGTTAGTTGAATCTGCTCTTATGGAGCCACATCTGATTCCTGACCAAACTCTTCTCCTGCCACTGTGTTTCCTCTCATCTTAAGGAGTAGATGGAGTTCTAATGTTCCAAGAAATATTTACCAAAATGGTAGGAAAATCACCAAATTAGAATGTAATGAGAACCTCTAATGAAATCTTAGGCCAACCCCAGCCAAAACTATAGGGCATAAGAGCTAGAGGATCTAATGCACATTTACAAACATAAAATAAGTCAGAGTCAAACTCTTAGGGTAAAATCATGTTACCCGGTCTTGTTCCGATTGACCCAGGATGTCTGGTCAACTCAGGATTAAGAAGTGGTTAGCTTTGTTAGATTGTAATCTCTCTTCTCAATAAAATACTCTAAAGTAAAATAAGCTAGTCTTCCTATGGATCTTAGGATGAAAGAAAAAATATTTTAAAGAGTCTAAAATTTATTTGTGAGTGTATCATCTACAACAATGTCTTTGAATATAGAAGATACTCATTATGAGTTGAGATGAATGAATGAATGAATGAATGATTCAGACAAAATTACCATCCTTTATAACTCTCTACTGGTATTCCTCCAGGAAATATGGAAAATGACTAGGGTTTTTTTAAGAGCGGACTGATTTTTTTTAACTTTTAAATTCTTTGATATTAGGATATTTAACATCTAGATGAGATCAAACACATGGTTATCAGTGCAAAATTACTATAAACGTATGAACAATTCCAATATCTAAGAAAAATATATTATCTTGATTTTTGGTCCATGCGCTGATTTTCTCAGCAAGAGGTCCTGTTACAGAAATTAGGAGAGTTTTATATAGCATTATGCCTAAATATTCTATGTATTCTTGAGCCTGAAGTAAGTCTACAATTTTATTTACTCCTACCTATTCTAGACATTGTTATTATATAAGTCAATAATATCTTTTTCCTGACATCTGGAAACATAGACATCACCAGTTTTAACAATGGTTATTTCTGGATCATGAAATTCATTATTATCTATTGCTTTTATTTTGCATTTTTCTGTTTTGCTAGAATTTTATAAAAACAATAAATGCATTATTTTTAATATCTCCCATATAAGACTGTCATTTCTTCAATCATTCAAAAATCATTCCTTAAGCACCTACTCTATGCAAGGAATTTTGTTAGACACTCCATATCTAACAAGCATGCATAGGACAAGGCCCCTGATTAAGATGCTTGCAGGATAGCAGCGGGGAGACAGACCTGTAAGACAACAGGTCAACAAGGTGTGATGGTGCCCAAGAGAAAACTGGGTTCCTCCCAGGGCTCAGTGGGAGGAGGGAGCAGAAGATGGAGGGTCAGTCTACCCGGGAGCAGAGGATGGGAGAAGCTTCATAGATGTGACCTTTCACCGCAGGATAAAGCCTACACCTGTCCACCCTCTGAATTCTCCCAATTTTTACAAATTTATCAATTCTGTGAATGGGCTAAATTTCATCTGAAGAATCTATAGAATAACTTCGACCTAAAAATCAGTATGATTCCAAATTGAAGAAAGGACCCAAGAGTAGCCATCTGGCTTATGAATATATTCTGGGTTCTTCACCATAACCCAAAGAAGGTAGTGGGAGGTAGACAAGAGGAGGCATAGTTACCAAGAAATTGCTATGAGAAAATAAAAGAGCCTTTTTTTTTCCTTTTTCATTGTCCTAAAATAACCAGTTACCAAAGTCAAAAACTGAAGAAGACTAAGATTTTTGTCTACCAAGTGATGCAGAGCCATGCAATGAACAGACAAGTCGTGGAAGAAGAAGCAAAGAGAATCCAGCCCAGCTGAGACAGCATGACTGAAGTGTCATCCTCACTATTTACAGTTATTCTGTTTATAATTTTTATCCTCATGAAAAATTTGCAAAATTTTCCAGTGCTATCTAACAAATAGGAAACAAGCTCAGGCCCATCCCAGCCTGAATCCTACTGTTCACATCATCATCTCAGAGCCAAATACAGACGATGTGGTAAGGGCAAGGAGAGAGAAAAGGAAAACCTCAACCCCAAGACTTCTCCCCCTACCCCTGAGCAGCACCGGAGCCACAAGCCTGCATGCCCAGTCCCTGTCCCTTCCCCACACTGCTCCCCAGAGTCACCATGTTGTCCTGCTTGGAGGGACAAAGTGCTTAGGAAACTTGCTGAGTCTGGATTTTCCCCTGAGGTGTAAATGAATCCTCAGTTTTTTTCATATATCTGAAAACTCATTGTCAGCTCCTATATTTTCTGCCTTTTCTTACTGGAAATGAGCAGTGAACGAAAGATAAGAGTGATGGTCATAAGTAAGAGGTTTTTCACCCTCCTTCTATTTCTTCTTGTTGCTGGGATTAAAAATCCTTGGAAAATTGAAGTAGCTCTGTGGTAGATACAATGGATAGGCACTTAACATTTATTCCACCCTCCTCTTGGTGAGTCTTTCTGTACTGCAAAGCCTGAAAAGCTAAAAAAGCACGGCTGACAAACATCTGAAGTTCTATGTACAATTTTGGTTTGACCCGTCCAACGAACTTGTGCAAAATCTGGATGGAAGTAGGTAGAGGCCATGCTACTGCTTTCTTCTGTCATTTCCACTCTTCTGAAGATGAGCACATCATGGGGGTTCAGCAAAATACCCCATAATGTGAAAATTGGTCCAAAATTTTCAATCCAGAAAATGCAGGCTGGTGTTATGAAATTAATGTAATGACTGGAGCAAGCCCACACAGCTGGGCAGCTGAAAAATACTAAAGGTTTAACTGCACAATTAAAATTCGTTCTGTCCCAGCTCAGGTTTAACATCAACACTGACAACTGTTTCTTTAGCTCTAATATCAGTGATAATTCCAAGACAGTGGCAGCAATTCCAGGAATTTCCCAATTAGTTAGTACCCATCTTTGCCAGCTCCATACAGAGAGACTGGGTTGGGAAGAATACTGAAGATGTAGGGACCATTCCCACACTTCCTGCATTCTCAAGATAGGCTTGCCTGGATTTCCCTTACCTGGGCTTACCCTACCCTCATCCCCACCTACCCCAAGAGAGAATGAAGACTTTAGCCCACTCCTATTCTCAAACAGGGCTGGGTGGAGGATGACAGCCAACCACATTACATCCATATTTGCATTATCATGAGCTACATCATCACTGGTGTTATTGGATTTGATTTTTCCATGGCTGCATTAGCAAAGGCCCTGTCTCTAGCTTTGTGGGACTTAAGAGGTAGGGCGTGGGCATCCATTTTGCCAGTGTGAATCGAAGCAGGCACAACACAGTTCTGGAACAAGAGATAGTAGCAGTGACAACACAGTCACTGGGCTTCATCACCAGTTACACTTACAGGAGATCCTAGCCTCCCTCACAGAACTGCTTTCCTTGCCTCTTCCTTATCCCTCTTCTTATTCCCACTATTTCACCAGCCTTGTTAGGATTCTTGCCCTAGGTGAGTAGCAAGGCAAACTCCTATTTCAACTATCCCCCAAATGGGAACATCCATGAAGGGGTCCCTTGGTTCATTTCTATGCTTTCAATAGGAGGAGATAGGTTTCTGGACACATTTTCCCCATGTAGTCATTACAGTTCATGGTCATTAGTTACTCTCGGGTTTTTTTTGTTTTTTTTTTTTTTTTTTGTGGGGAAGACCAGCCCTGAGCTAACAGCCGTTGCCAATCCTCCCCTTTTTGCTGAGGAAGACTGGCCCTGGGCTAACATCCGTGCCTGTCTTCCTCTACTTTATATGGGACGCCGCCACGGCATGACTGACAGGCGGTGCGTCGGCGGGCGACCGGGATCCGAACTCGCGAACCCTGGGCTGCCAAGCGCGGACTAAACCGCTGCGCCACCGGGCGGCCCCGGTTTTATACATTTGTAAGGTACGTTGCTTTACATGTATATTAGGCTGAACCATATGAAGTTGCCATTTTCATGGGGCAAAATGGTGATGTATTGGCAATTTCATATGACTCAACCTAGTACTGTAATAGATTTTTTTGGTCTAGACTATGAAACATATATAACATTGTCTATGTAATTCCAAATAACTGATTTACAAAAGGATTTCTGACAAATATTTCTGTACTAACTGGTAAAATCCTTCAGAGCAGCTATAGCGTTTTATTCATCTTTGTATCCCTTACAATACTTACCATAATACCTTACAGATTAAGCTTCTCAATAAATGTTGAATGAAAGGAGAATGTGGTTATTTACTTACATTTATATCTTGTTCCTCAAAGGATATAAGGTCTCAATTTAGAGACTAGAACTCATCCTAATAAGGACTAATAATATCCAAAAATTGTATATAATAATTTCAAAAGAAATGTTTAAGAGGGAGAAATTAACATGCGACTAAGCCATTTAGAAAGATTTTAATCATAATCAGTTCAAAATTCCAAGCTTCTCTATCCACACAGAATGGCCTGCAAACACCTCTACTTGCATAAGTGTCCCAAGCTTTGGGGCAACCAAATCATGCTGAACTTCCCTTGTCTACTCCTCTAGGGTTGTGGCCAATATGGACCAACTCCCGGATCTGCGAAGTGGAAGACAAAGATGGAAGGTATCATTCACCCAGACTGAATTAACTCACGGAGAACTTACAAAACATTGGAAGATGGGTGGATGGATTCAAAGACACATGGATAGATAAAAGTATAGATGAATGGATGGAGAGCTGGAGAGAGAGGCAAATAGATGGATAATATGTGAGGAGGAAGATGAAGAACAGAAAGATACGATGCATGTCTCTTATTCTCTACATATATGTGTACACACTGTTGTCTCCAATATGCACAGAGATTTCTTTAAACATAATAATAACAATAATAATAAGTATTATGTGTGGTATCCATTTGCCCAGCTAAAGTACCTATATTAAAGCATCCCTGCCTTAGCAAAGCCCAATTCTGCTGAGCACATTCTCCATTTAAAAAACAGGCCAAACCCTGATGATTACTAAATAAGAACATAATTAATTATTTCTTCAACTGAATAGTCCTGAATTCTACCACAAATCAATCAGTTCTTCTAGCCTAAGGAGCTCTGACTCTATTTTAGCTCAATGAAAACAAAATCAATGAAGGCCAATTATAGCCCATCTCGTTAGAGTATGCAAATGGTGTGCCATACAAATGCTCAGCCATTGCCTCTGGAGCCTCAGAGGAGGTTAGAGGAGCCAACAGTGGGCTGCTGCTGGCCCCTAGCTGTTCAGGCCGCACAGTATGGCCATAACTGGAGTCTGTAAGTGGAAGACCGAGGAGAAGCTTCCTTCCTCATTCCTTTAACAAATATGTATTATGAGGCTCATATGCACAAGGTATCATGTTGGGTCATCAGGGTGCAGGGAGCAAGTCTCAGCAGACACCTAATGTTCAAGGGTATTGATCTATATTCTAGTGTAACAACATTCTGCATCTGAAAGCTGGCTTCCTTATAAGCTTGCAGCCTGATTATGTAGTGCCCCAAATTTTCGAGCAAGGATAACATATATGTCACAAAGGGCCAGGCAAGCCTCAGGGACAGCCACAGTGTTGATACGCACAGAACACTGAAGGGATGTAAAATAAAGCTCACGTGCTCCCCAGGATTCCCCAACATCCACCACAACCCGGCCACAGGGCTGAAATTTCTACTACCGCTGTCACTCCTTGGGGCTAAGGCTTTGCATCTCCAGAGAGCTCCTATTAAAATACAAAGGCATCAGCTGGAAGGAGTAGGTCACTAAGCTACTGTTTCCTAAACTTCAGGTATTTACACACCAAATCTCCATTTCTTCCTCTCATATTTATTTACCGCATTTCATTGAATCTAAAATGCTCTGGTGTTGATCTTTCTTGATCAACAGAAGGTGCCAATGGAAGGTTTTCACTGCCTGATCTAGTCCATGGAAATCAGAAGATGACACTAATCGCATGATGCATTATAACTTCAGAGAGGTTAAAATATTGGGGGGAAACGAATCTTTAGAACTTACAAAATACAGGAATATTTTTTCTTTAAATCAACTCACTTTTCTTACTCAATAAATTTCTCTTTAAAAGAAAACTTTTTTATCACTGCCTTAGAAAACCAAGATCACTGACATAAATAAAAGGGAACTATATAGGTAAATGCAAAGAGAATTTTTTAAATACTTTTACATTTTAGCTAATATAATTAATCAAGGTGTACATTTTTTATTTATGCCCCCTTTCTAGTGTATATATTATACTTCGATACAAAAAAAGTCTAAGAACTAATTCCACCTCCCTAGGCTTTGAGCTTGTAGCCTACACTTGCTTTGTTAAGAAGGGAGATTAGCAATTGTTAAAGGATTAAAACCACTCTAGCACCAAAATGAGACCTTTTTTTTCATCTTAATTAGAAAGATTTGAGAAGAAACTGAAAAGGGAATAATTTTCACTCTACACGATTCAATGCTATGCAATGCCACATTCATATGCCACCTAAAATGTTCTCCCTCGTACCATTAGTCCCACAGACCCACTCGTTCAGAGACACTGAAAAATCACCATAACCCCTTCGGAAAGAGTTGTCAGAATTAATAAACTGTCAATTTGGAAAGCCAGGTAAAGGATCCTGGATGATGGGACAGAGGAAAGGAAAGTCTTGACAGGTATGTGGAGAAGGAGAAGCCCAAGACGTGAAGGGCCATCACAGAGAAAAAGAGTTCAAGGAAAAATATCAAAGTGAGCTAGGAGGAGGCTGCTGAACTGCCAGGGAGAAGCAACATAAATGCCCTGGGCATCTGGGAAAGAGATGTTCTGGGGTGTGTCCATGAAAAAAGGAAACAACTAAAGAGTAATTAGGAGGAATAAGAAACAAGTCTTGCCAATTTAGCAATTTTGGCATCATATCAGAATTCCCCTTGAAAAAGGCACCTGTTTATCATTGACTCTTGTCAGAACATTGCTCCTCCACTGAACGAAGGAACAGACGGTTCTACAACAGCACAGGAAAACGCTATGTACTTAAGGACCCTGGGTTATTGTGCTAAGGATTTGTGGGGAAATGAGCCTTTCGTTCTGGTATTTAATCACTGTTAGTTTCGTTCTTTTTTGTTCTAACTCCCATAATACCAATATATACCAACCCCCTCATGCTATCCTCTGGAAAATATGAAGAACACTTAGCCAGAATGGTTTCCCCAATAATCCTTCTTATACATTGACTGTCTCCTTTCTAAACAAAACAACCCACTTCATTTAACCTGAGGTATAGCTACTGAGATACCATCACTTAAGACGCAGAGCCTGAGTGTTCCAAGTCCGTGTGATCCGGAAGGTGGTATTCGTAACCAAAATGACATGGGAATGGAGAATTTAACCTTTTACCCAGGCCATTGGTTTTTCTCACTTATTTTTTATTCCATTCATCATTCTGTGCTTCTTTCCTTGAACCCACTCATCTCTTTTAATATACAGCAACTAAAATGGTAATTATATTCTAAATAATGGTTGATCAATGCCAAGTGTATCCTTGCCCTTTTCATGTCATAATCCTATTAATACATCTCTCAATCATGTTCCCTTTTTTAAATAACAACATTACAAATTGCTGACTCATATTCAATTTATGGTCCACAATACTTCAGCCAATTCTTTTAGTACCCTTGGATGCAAATCACCAGGGCCTGCACACTTAGATACAGATCTCACTTATTTAAATTATCTTCCTCCAAGTCTTCTTTTTGTCTTTTCATTCTCTTGAAGTATGCATTACCTATTTCCAGAGCCCCATTCACTTGATCATGCAGAAAGGTTTTTTAAAAAGACATTGAATGCCCTGTGGCCTTTCGATGTCATCATTGAGTCTCTTCCTTTCCTATCTAATTAAAGGACAACACTCTGCTTTAGTCTTCTCTTGCTCCTGATAGAGTACAAAAAAAGAATGTTCTATTTCGACTTTGGAAGTTGCATCTCATTTCCTGCTTTAGTAATTTTGACCTTACTTCTATGAACCTTTCTACAGGTATTTGTCCTTGAAGCTTCAGCTTTCTCTAGAATTTTTTCTATATCAGAAGCTTTTGTAATTCTTTGATAAATCAATTAGATTTGTTTTCTGTCTTCCCAACTTTTTTAGACATGGATATGAACCTGTTCTCCCTCTTGCCCTTGACAAAATTCTGATAATGCACTTTAAGAAATCCAATCTCATGTTTAAGTAATTAGTTAACAAAAAGATGAAAAGAAGGAGCCCAGGTAAGCAGAAAGTTTCTTAAGAAAACATATCATGTTGTTGCTGGGATGTTTTTCAACACTGAAGAATACATGGTCATTTTTATTTGAAATATTTTTCTTCCTTTAAATCCTCAATACTTCTCTTTTCTAAAGTATCTCTGAGAAAGATATTCCATGTTTTCTCCATCTCCCCAATCCAAAATTTGCCCTTGCCACTCCATTTTCTGCTCTTAAACTAAATATCTCTACTTGTCACCTGAGCCCATTTCCTCCTATAATATATATCCTCAGCACAGTAGGAATGAAAAGTAGATGGTTCCTATTCTTAATAGAACCCTAAATTTTATTTACTGCAGTTCTGTAACCACTTCTCAACACCCGCACTGCCAGTCCAATAATCCAAACCACCCGGGAAACTGCAGTAGCTCCTAATTGTTGGCCTGCTGCCACCCTCAGCCACCTACAGTCTATTCTCCATACAGCAGCAGAGCAATCTTTTAAAATGTAAATTACATTATGTTGATCCTTTGCTCTTAGTGCTCTACTGGCTTCCCTTCGCACCCAAAATAAAATCCAAACTCCTTATCATAGCCCGCAAAGCCTTCCTTCATCTGACCACTGACCACCCTCCTTGCCCATTTTGGCACTGGAAACTTTGTACCTGCTGTCCCCTGCCTGGAACACTCTTTCCCTTCACATCATTATCTGCTTAAATGTCAGTCTTCATTACGTTCATCTTGACCTGCTTTATTTTTCTTCATTCCAGTGACCACAACCTGACATCTTGTTTATGTTACATGTGTGCATTTGTTTCATATGTCTCCTTCCGAGAATGTAAGTCCTGTGAAGGCAGGGATTTTGTCTGTTTTCTTTTCTGCTGTATTTCCAGCAACTGAAATAGTGCTTGTCATACATACAGCAAGTACTCAAAAATAATTTTGGAATGGTTATTGATGAAATAATTCCTAGTACTGATTGATTGATAAATGATGAAAAAAATCCCTAAATTTACCTGTAATTTATCACATTCCTTCAGGTACATAAATTAAACACCATAATGAGTATAGATTGCTTGCAATTCATGTCTTTGCTCTTATCAGAAGATCCATACAAAAGAAAGGTATTTGACTTTATAATGATAATGTGGCTCAGAAATGTCTGTTGTGGAACTCTATTCTGAGTCATTCATTGCAAGCTTACTGAGGAAAATAATTTGCAGTTTATCTACAGAGGAAAATTTTGCTTTGCCCACTGCTCTTTGCAAAGGTCAAAAAAGACAGCATTGATCAGGGTTCAAGGAGGGGTAAGAAATGCTGAGAAAATAGTCATTCTGGGTTGAATTATGAAATCTAGGAAAGCATGAGAAGCATGTTAAGTAGTGAAAAGAAGGCTAAGGTCAGGAAGCTACTGGGAGAATATGTTCCTTCTGTTGTGTCCACAGCCACATCTTCAAAGAAATGAAAAGCCCAAATTACAATCACAATGTGAATTTCATTTAACATTGGGTCTATTCTGGAATAAAAGCCTGAGGAAGAAAAAATTGTCTATGATATATATAGACTGTTTTCATAAGCATTCTTGTAAAATTTTTTAAAAAGGCTCAACTGTGAAGCCAAAAATACTTTTTTCCAAACCAGAAAACTCCTATTACATTTTCCAATGTTTCACTACCATTAAAAATCAAGATGTGGGGCCGCCCGGTGGCGCAGCGGTTTAGTCCGCGCTTGGCAGCCCGGGGTTCGCGAGTTCGGATCCCGGGCGCCCGCCGTCGCACTGCCTGTCAGCCATGCCGTGGCGGCGTCCCATATAAAGTGGAGGAAGATAGGCACGATGTTAGCCCAGGGCCAGTCTTCCTCAGCAAAAAGGGGAGGAGTGGCAACAGATGTTAGCTCAGGGCTGGTCTTCCCCACAAAAAAAAAAAAAAAAATCAAGATGTGACCTATTTAGCAATTATTCATTCATGTACTCCATTGTTCAGTTAAGAAATGGTCAACAAATACTTATTGCATGCTTACTATGTCCATGGTACTAGAGAACTAGCATTAATGGCAGTGGGAGAGGGCTGGCAAGTGGGTTGAAAGATATAGTCCCTTGCCTCATAGAGATTACAGGCCATGGCATTTGTCAATTAGGCTTCAAGCACTACTGTGTATGGTGCTCTTGTTAAAAAAAAGAGTTGGGGGGGCCGCCCGGTGGCGCAGCGGTTTAGTCCGCGCTTGGCAGCCCGGGGTTCGCGAGTTCGGATCCCAGGCGCCTGCGGACGCGCACTGCCTGTCAGCCATGCCGTGGCGGCGTCCCATATAAAGTGAAGGAAGATGGGCACAGATGTTAGCTCAGGGCCAGTCTTCCTCAGCAAAAAGGGGAAGATTGGCAACAGATGTTAGCTCAGGGCTGGTCTTCCCCACAAAAAAAAAAAAAAAAAAAAAAAGAGTTGATTATGATCTAAGCATCCAGGAGCAGCCAAAGGGTCTAAAGAGAAATAATTTGGGCACTTGTTTGACCGTGGCTGCTGGAAAAGCAATGGTTTTCCAAGTATATTACAAAATAAGCAGCTCCATTAAATTCATTGTTATTAAATATTCTTGTCTGTGTGAGAATTTGCGTTGTTACATATTTCTTAATGAGATTTTAATGGGTGTGGGTTTTTTAAATAGTTTTAAAGGTACGGGGACTGCTTTTTCCAGTGATATTTAAATTGCTTTTTCTCTCTAAGTGTAACTGGTGTTAGTCAAGTGCTGAATTCCAAGTAAGTCAGGTTCTGTGTTAGAGTTCACTGAAATCAGTAATATGACCAAGGTAAGGTGAACGTGTGGTTTATGCCTACAAACACTCACATGCCATTCTTTCCATACACATACAAAAACAAGCTTAACAGAGAAGAGAAAACTGAAGACTTCCAAATTTCTCACCATGGAAATCACTGTGGAGGAAATAGCAGTGGGGCTTGCTCAACATTCACTCCAGTCTCTGTCAACTGTGCCTTCCTGCACGGCTGAGGCTGAAAAGATGAAAACTCTGTTTCTCTGACTCATCTGAAGGTGCACTTGGGCAAGACTCAGATTCAAACCTGAGCTAAGTGGGGAGGGAGATACGGCTCCAGAACCTATGCTGGAGGCAGCTTCCTGATTCCTAGATTTTGGCCCAGGTGGTGTGTTTCTGAACCAATAATGGAGGTGGTAGCTTCCCAAACCCAAACTCACAGCTTAAGTATCATGACCCTGGAAGCAACAGCAGGCCCAGTGGCCTCCTGATTCCCCAACTTCCTGATTGTGCTGAAATCATAGTTCCTTTGCCAGCCTAGTTTTGGTTGTCCTTTGGTAACAGGGCCTGGAGGTCCAGCCGGTTCCTCCAAGTCTTCCAACCATTTGTAAGCACACATATTCCTTGTGTTAAGTCTCCTTCTGCTTAAAACAGCTGAAGTGATTTCTCCTACATCCAACGAGCCCTAACTGACAGAACCCCTAACAATAACCCTGCCCAGGAGTTAACTCAGTCAAAACCAGACAGCCTCTGCTTTCCATCTGTCTATAGAAAATATTCTCTGAGTCTTATCTAAACACTACTTTGTGTGGTATTTTAAGTTTTTCTTGTTTTTTTTACACTACTTTAACGACTCCTAAAAAAGAACATAAAATTCCTTTTATGTCTCCTTGTCCTCTCTCCTCCTCCATTTTTAGTCAGCCTCCATTTCCTGGGTCATGGTAAGCTCCCTGAAGTAGATCTGTTAATGCAAGGGTAATAAAAACAAAACGTGCTTTGAAAACATTGGAAGCGGGCTGGGTGGGGCGGGTAGGAATTAAGAAACTCTATTTTTGTTTTATTAAAAATTATTTTGTTAAAAAATGTGCATCTGAGAAACATCAAAATCTAAGAGTCCATACTTACGTTTAAGACAGAACAGTAGAGATAACATAGTCAAGCCTTCTGAAGCTGACTGAAAGAATGAGGCATTTAGCTCTTCTTTGCAATTTTTAAATCAACCACCACCTTCCAGCATATGGAGCAGAATAATAATAACAATAATAGCTCCTACTTGTTAAGAGCTTATGCTGTACAAGACTTTATGCTAGTTCAATGATTATTTCCAAAACTTGCAACACCCCTGAGACATCATTTCCTTTCTATAGATGAAAAATTTGAGGCACAGAGAAAGTAAATTGTCCAGGATTTTACTCTGTTTAACTCTAAATACAATAATCCCTCCAGTGCATTTGTTCAATCCATCGTTGAATAAATCTTTTCTGAGCACCTCGAAAGGGCTGTGCTTCCCCAGGGACCACGCCTTCCCCGGGCTAACACAGGAGATACAGCTGTGAAGAGGTTGGACACAGTTCTACAGCACACTCACTTCTAGAAACAGAAGATGGCCAGTCGCTCCCACTGCCATTGCTTGGGAAACCTCACGTGGCCAACTGTCAAGGCACCAGGGATCATCTCTTTTAAAGACAACTTTGCTTTGGTTCTGACCTTTTCACTTTTGCTTTTCATGCCTGAGTTTGCAACCCAGCACTGCGACTTATTAGCTATGTAACCTTGAGCAAGTTATTTAAACCTTCTGAGCCTCAGTTTCCTCATCTTTAAAGTGAGCATAATAAAACTGCCTCCCTCACAGGGGTTACTGCAAGGATTCCATACAGGATTGTGAATAGTGCACTTAGAAGAGTGCTGGCATGTGGTAACACTTGCTACGTGTTAGTTATGCTTGTTGTCACCATTACTGCTCTTATTACCATAGCACCACACAACATTAGAAGTGCACAGAGTATTTACTATTTACTGGAGTATGAGAAAATCTTAGGGCATGCTCTTCTCAAAATGAGAAGGCCACAGGAACCGACTAGAGCTCATTCATTTTAATCTGACTTGGTTTAAAGCTTAGTTTAAAGACATAAATCAGTTCTGATTCCCAAATCCAAGGGCTACTATAGTTTGCTTTGATAGTCCACACTGATTTCCATCTTCCCAAGTCAGAAGTTCTTCAGTACATTCCACTGGTCTTTCAAAAAATAAGTCCCTTGTAATAGACTGCACTGTACCACCCAAATCCCAACTTCAGGACTGTATTCCCCCAACTGCTGGGCATGCTGCCCTCCAACAACCCCCAGCTCTCAGCACCTAGGAATCACCCCAAGCTGACTGAATGCAACTGCCTCAACCAAAGTCTTTCCCTCTTTCCAAGGTCAAGCTGCATTCAATGACCAGTTGATGCAGGGACATGAAAGTCTAGTCTCGGATCCCCAACTGGGGACAACTCCAAAGGGCTATTGCAGATGCAGAGCTCCCCATGGGGTCAGCCACATTGTAACCCAACCCCTCCTTCTGCCCAATCCCTCCCCAGTAAGTGTTAATCTCAAGAGTATGCTCTAATAAACCCCTTGCATGCCAACCTCTGATTTAGAGTCCACTTCCCAGGAATCCAACCTGCAACATCCATTCTGTGGATGCAAACTCCAAGTTTGCTACATATCAAAACTGCTCTCTTCACAGATATCAATCTCAACTCAACTCAACAGAGTGGGTACCATGCAGCTTCTGTGCCTCCCCATCAGCAGTATGGTCTTATTGTGTCCTATGCCTCGGGAGTTCCATCCCTCTTACATATGTTTTGTCATTGAAGGACTTCCGAAGCAGTCTGCTTACAAACCTCGTGTCAGAATTTTAGTATTGTGAGTCTGTCAGCTTCCATATAGCTTTTTTTTCCATTACTCATCCATGGGCCTGAGGTAGAACATGTTCAAATAATGTTCCTCCCAAAATTTGGGGGGTCAGTCAGGGATTGGGCTCATGAAGTCTGGTTCCTACCTCACTTAGAGTGAGTCCTTTCCCATGAGGCTCCTCAGCACTCTATGCAAATAGACTTCTGTCAGGCTCCCTGAACCCCAGCTACCAACACAGCTGATGCTCACATGGCTTGCCCAGTCCACAGGATTTACCATTAACTGCTTAATGTTGTTTTAGATAAGAGATTAACATAAATATTTACCTTCTAAGCAGAGAATAGTCCAATTCAGCTCAGTTTGTAGCTGTAATTTTAAAAAGACTGAACAATTCATAGTTTCCTTTGAAACCATGTTAGCACCAGAGGAATCGTCTTAGCAGCAGAATTTGCCCATGTGAGGGTGAATTCAGCACATTTACTCTCTGGCCTGTGTACAGTTTCCAGATGCCCAATGAAGAGGACATGACATAAATTTGCTTTGCTGCCCAGGGCAGGTACTTCAAACGTGTCTCTCTTCTCCTTGAGCACAAACCTGGCCTTAGCTGTGTCTGCTCCCTGCTCTCATCTCTGCCAGAGCACTTGAGACGAATTAATCTTCGACATCAGGATGACTTTCCCTAGTGCAGAAAGTCAGTGGGACTGCCGCATGGAGAGGAGAAGGACACAACACCTTGGGCCATGTGGGTCTGTGTGGACAAGGCTGGTTTACATCGCAGCCGTTCCCACTGTTGGTGACACACACCTGCTGTGCTGACAGCTACCCACGGTGTCTCATCCCGAGTGCAGTGAGCAGCCCCTTCTACTTTCCGTCCTGGTTCTCAGCTGAGGACAGCAGATGGCACATGAAGGAGAGGATAAACTATATCCTAGAGGAAACCAGGCTCTCTCCCAGGAAGAAACTTATTACTTCTGAAGAAATCCTGGATCAGCCTTTTTTAACATAGGTCAAATTTTAATCCTAAGGAATTTATCAAATAGATGCTTTCTGCTTTAAATCTGTGTGTCAGCTAGAAAATGGTTCTCATAATTACAGCACATATCAATAAAAGGATGGTTCTAGTTCAAGAGGAAAAAAAGATTGTGTAAACTGACAAGAGAAAGAACTACCATGTGGTAATTCTTCATAGCAAATGAATGAAATGCTATCCTATTGTTAATAACGATAATATTCTTAGTTACTATTTATTGGGTACTAACTATGTCCAGAAATTGTGCTAAATTTCTTACATTATCTCATTTCATCCTCATGACTAAACTATAGTGAAGGAATTGTGCCCCTGTTTACAGATAAGAAAACAGAGGTTCACAGAGATTAAGTAGTTTGCCCCAGGTTACACAGCTGAAAAGCAGTAGAAAAGGGATTCCAATAAAGGGCTGTCTGATTCTGCCCTTAACCTCTACTCATGGGCCATTGGCTGTTTTTCATATTCATGACAAAAACCAGGATAGACATCCTGCACTCAGCCAAGCTTTCTCCTCCGTCTGTGAGTAACTATAGTCTACGGCAGGGACTGCGCATCCTGAGATTCCACCAGCGCACTGCCCAGCTCGATTCCCGAGGCCTCCTGTCTGAAGATCCTCACCCTCCAGCCCGGCTTCTCTGCAGGTAAGACGCCTACCTGGCCACATTCCCTCCCCTCGCACTCAAAGCCACTTCCACCTGGACGCTTCTCAGACATTACAGGCATGCGTCCTCAGGCTGCTCCTCACTCTTGATATTGGAGACAAACACACAAGACCTTCCACCTTATTTCCATCTTCAAAGTTTTCAATAAGGCCCAGCAAGCATTCAGTAAAGCCCAAGACCCATCTTGAATTGAGGACGAACCCCTTCTGACTCCAGGGCTTACTTACATATTTTCACCTTCTTAGTCACTCACTAAACACTGAGTTATTTGCATGGCATTTCTGAACTACGGGTATTTGATTTTTTAATTGGAAGAGGAGAGGAATTTCTGAGCACAGGTCACCTCCATTCTCAAGTGACCATTCCCTCCCGTGTTCTCAGGGCCTGTGTTAGTGCTCCTTCAACGTTTGGCTGGCACCATCTTGACTTGCACCCATCTGGATGGAGTCTTGACTCACCAGTTACTCCACATAGAAAGCTAACTGAGAGCAGGAGATTTTTTCTAATCTTCTGTCCTTCAAGGCCCTTTTTACACAGGATATGCTCAAAAGACAGTAGTTAAGTGGAATTTTACTTTTCTTTCACAGAAAAACAAAGTCTAGAGAAAACCCGTCCTCTACAGTAACAGTTCATCCTAATTTGCCAGAGACTTTCCCAGTTTGGGCACTGAAAGTCGAGTGTCCTGGGAACTCCTTCAGTTTGGGGCAAACCGGGATGATTGGTCACTCTCTCATCCTCTCTTCAAGGTCAGTCCTCCTCAGTAATCTGAGGGAATACTCCAAGGAAAAAACAAAATTATCATACACACACATTTGATCTTTTCCAAAAAACATAAAACGGAATCTAACATGATAGGTGTAGAAGCATAATTAGCTGCAAGACAAACTTAAAAAGAAAACAAGATTTTAGCCCTAAAGATATTTCTTTTCTATTTTCTTTTAAAGAACTTCAGAGTTACATCATAACTGTTGAAAGATGCAATGGGAGGGGTAAAATGATGGCAGAAAGAAGTCAGACCCTCAACATGTACTGTCATCTCTTAGAACACCAATGTAATGCGAACTAAGCTGCACCTGTGTAATTTTAGCAGCATACTGTGCACATGTTTAAAAAGAATCAATTTTTCTTAAGAGCCAAAGGGTTAAGGAGAGGTCGCAGGCACAATTGGAGAGTCTAAAAGCCAGATATTATTTTTGAGAGACTATAATAGCCTGGTGATCAGTTCAAGAAAATCACAGTCATTCAAGATGATGTCTTACATGTACTGGCTTCTCTGTAAAATGAATTTACCTTTTCATTATTATTTACTGAGTGAGCCAGTATTTCATTTGTATGGATTTTATCCAGCAACTAGGGAGAAAAAAAAACACAGAAAATCTAATAAAAAGATGAAGCTGCTCTACAATATTTTGAGTCTGTATCCTGCCTTTTGAGGTCACATTTCTGTCTTTTTTATGATGTTCATTTTAGAAAATGAAAAAAATGTATATGTATGGAAGTATGCATTTTATGTATTCCAACTGACAGCAAATTCCACCTGACAAGTATGGAGAAACACTTATCAGGAATGACAGCAATAAAATAGTGGCAAAAATAAAATCACAACCTCACAAGCAGGTTGGCCTCATTGGTTTATCATTTGAGTAATAACACAGAATCTTGTCTGCCTGGTACAGGCATTACAGTTCTGCCATTTCAGGATGGGTAGTGGAAATGTAATAGTTAGAGTTGTCACGTGGTGCCATTCTCCATGCAGAAAGTTGAACCCCTGGAAAGCATGTTCATTAGCAAGTGCCCTCCTCTTGAAAGGGACCTTCACTAAACCCCCAATCTTTCCATGTCTCATCATCCACTGTTAATTCCTGGAGAGTAGGGAGCTTCACACTTAAACACCTTGTTTTAATATCATTGCATCGTGCTGCCATGCAGGTCAGAGTTCACTAAAAAATCTTTAAAAATTAAAATCTCTTATGCAATGCTTTTTCAACCTGTGCACTCCAAGGAGCTGCAAAGTCACTGGAAAGGGTCTATGAATCTATTTTGGATTTTCCCAATCAATAGATACTAAAAATGTAGCTACTGGAAGCAACCCAACTGTCCATTGACGGATAAATGGATAAGTAAAATATGGTATATACATACAATGAAATATCATTCAGTCTTAAAAGGAAGGAAATTCTGACATATGCCACAACATGGATGAAACTTGAAAACATTATACTGAGTGAAATAAGGCAGTTACAGAAAGACAAATGCTGTATTATTCCACTTATGTGAGGTACTTAGAGTAGTCAAATTCATAGAGACAAAAAGTAGAGTGGTCATTGCCAGTGGCTGAGAGAACAGGGAATGGGGAGTTATTGTTTAATGGGTGTAAAGTTTCAGTTTTAAAAGATGAAGAGAGTTACGGAGATGGATTGTTGGTGATGGTTGCACAACATTATGAATGTATTTAATACCATGGACCTGTACATTTAAAAATTGTTAAAATGGTAAATTTTATGTTATGTGTATTTTACCACAGTTAAAAAATTGGAAAAAAAAATATATAGCTACTCTCATATAAGGGTTCTTAAGCTTTTTAACACAAAAACAGGGTCCTTATATTCAAAAAGGTTGGGAATCACCAATCTAGTGGGAAAAGTATGGATGGGAAACATAGAAGTTGGGTTTTTATCCTCTCTCAGACACTAACTAGTTTTTGGAGCTTAAGCAAGTCATTTGTCTTCTCTATTCCTCAATCTCTACATCAGATAAATGAGGACAGGTGACAGAAGCCCATTGAGAAGTTTAAAAGTACCCTTCAAAGGAAATAGTTATGACTTATCCAGCTTCCTGTCCCATTGCTAATAACCATGACCCCAGATATCAAATTAGCAATATACATTTCTTGAATAAATACCAAATCCACCTGGAACCATAATTATGAACCCTAAATTCACTGATTAGGGTTATCCATTCCAGTCCTACACTTGGTCGTCAATACTTAACCACATTGTGGTTCCCTCACTCTTTGGCTTCTTTGTGAGCAGTGAAAAGCTTACCTATCAAACAACTTTGCTTACAGCATCCAAATGTTGGTGCCACTCATGTAAAGAATAATCTTTACTATACATATTAAAGATTTTGTTCTTATTATCATTGAACTAAGTCAGGGTATAGGGTACTGCTCAGGTCTCTGATGCATATCCAGTAAAACAAAAGATTATCAGGAACTAAGACCAAACGTCTGCCCCACTAGGAGACCAGCCCCTATATAACTGGCCTGTAGTCTTTGTTCTGTAAGATGGGCTTTAAGGACACTAGTCCATCGTGTTCCATCTTTGCTGGCAAAAACGAATAAACCCTTTCTATCCCACTGACTAGCCTCCTTGATTTTTGGCTAAGTCTTGCAGCAAGCAGAACAAGCCCATTGCTCGGTAACACAAATACATGAAGCAGTATTCACTTTTAATCAATGAGCTATCTGGGTGTCTTCACCATCCAGATCCAGAGCCACGGAGGCAGCCCCGAACCTTAAGTGTCCATCAGGAGAGAGTCAATAGTCATTCGGTACTCACAGCCTGCTGGGATAGAGGAGAAAGCTGGCCCATATGTCACTGGGGTGGAGAGGTGGGTCAGGTGTGGGCTTGTTTTCCACACCAGCTGTTATAAAATCTCCAGTCTCTTATACCCATTGCTGATTTCCTCTAATTTGAGAGCTCAGACTAAGTTCTAAATCTTCTCTCGAGCTGGAAATCAAAATTCAAGCTAAAATGAACAGTAAAACCTGCAGTAATTCTGAACAATAGTGGTCTCTGAAGCAACGTAGCACTTGTCTACTTTAAAGATGAGTTTCAGAAATTCAATAATAAAAACCTATTTGAAACCACAGCTCTGTGGCCCATCTTGATGGATATAAAACAACATTATTGTTTGTATGAAATAACATTAAAGAGGAAAAATAGAATATAAAATGGTATATTTAAGACAAAGTAATTGATTATAACTATGCAGAATGCTTATATGTACGTTAGTAAAGATAGATTATTTAGAATAATAAAAATGGCTTAATATTTATTAGTTTTGGTAAATTTTTTTAAGTTTGGAAGGAAATTAGAAAGGAAGAAAGAGCTGTGCAGAAAGATTCACTACAACTTAAGTGGAACCAGTTTTAAACAAGTGACCCTGTGATACTACCCCATAAAAAGCTCCCTTAGAAACCTCTGACATCCTCAGGGTCAAATGTCCATAATTCAGTGGCCATTTCATTATCTAAATCCAGTGGGTGTCATCCTAGTCACAAGCTCTACCACCACCTTTATTTTTGTTGTTCTGCACTCTGCCCAGATTAGAAGCTGCAAGGTATTAGAGAACCGCAAGTACAGCCCCACTGAAAATGGGTAAAACTCCCCAAATGTTTGATCAGATGATATTATCTAGGAGGGCTGGAGGGACATGAAGCTAATCACAAGAGAAGAGTCCCTGCTATATGTTAATGCTGACCTTCTCCAGAGCAACGTGCTCTTTTTAGCTTCTACACATGTCTAATCACTAGGGAGTTGTCTAGCTCCACGAATTTTTCACATTTGTCAGCTAAATCAGCGCTCCAAATGCACAATGCAGCACTTAGAAACATTATGTGAATTTATTAAATTCTCTGGAGGACTTTGGGTCCATAAAGTAGTAAATTGATTACAGGGAACCGAGGCCATAATATTTTCATCAGCAACAAAAGCGGTCGTGCTCCCATATTGTCCACGGCATGTGAAGAGAAACTGTTCCTCACTTCAGGCAAGCCAGCTGACTGAGAATCACACAGCAACAAGAGAAGGCTCTGGGATGCACCAACATAATCTGTCACTTAATCAGTTCTTTTAGAATGCCAGCCCTCTGGTGCACCAGTTATAAGAAAACATGTGAGAAATATAAATGGCTCCTTCCTACTCTGAATTTGCCTATGAGTGCTTTCAGAATTCGCCGTTGAGATCATAGCTTCTCATTACCTTTACCATGAAATTGCCTATTGACATTGCTATCAAAATGAGCAATAGTAGGAAACCAAGAGGAGATGACGGGTCGATGTTGATGACATAATTTTGATATGAAACATCCTTATATGTTGTTTGATGACCACTAATACCCCCCTTCCAAAGAGGGAAGGGACAATCCTAACAATTTCTAGGATGCCTAATATGCCAGGAATTATTATAAATGCTTTCCCGCATGTTATCCTATTTCAAGCACTGCAACAACCTTATGAACTAGGAATTATAATTCCTGTTTTTAATTGAGGAAACCAAAGCTTAGAGTAGTTAAATAAATTGCCCCAAGTCCCAGAGCTGGTATGTAGTTACGTTGGGATCAGAACCAGGACTGTGTGTTTCCAAAGATGTCCTTGTTCTTTGACCCCACTTCAAAATATTTGCTGCTCATTTCTTCTAAAAGCTTAGACTGTTGCAGAAGGTAATCAGGCATCTTTCTGCTACTGCATGGGGTGACTTTCACCATCTTGAATCTTTCTGGGTGACAAAGAGAAGATGAATCTGGGGGCAATCTTGTTAGTGTCTCAGCACCAGAGGCGTCATTTTAGAGCCTTCTCCTGGAATATGACTTTGGCCATTTCACTGTGTCTTTGAACCTTCTGCAGGCATCCTGGAAAAGGGTGTGATTATAAAATTCAGGTATGATGAGTGATAATTTTTTTTAAATCTATCACTAGATTTAAATAAACATCTAAAATGACCCTAGTTCTTCCCTTTGTTTGAAGTGTTGTATACAAAAGGTACAATCAGAGGGTCGGCAATTCTTACTGATCTGTAGCCTCCGACTACACAAGGTCCCTGTGTGAGAGGAGCAACGAAGGACCTTGGTACAAGAAGGACCCCGGATTTAGGGGTATCAACTCCTCTCCTTGCACCACAGGCCTTGGACCAAGACCCTTAGCTGTGATGGAGAAGAAGCAGGGTCTCCATAAGGCCTGAAAACAGCTGGGCCAAAGGCTAACATGGAAGGAAGAGCTCTGTTTTATTAATTTGTGGATTCCCAGTGCTTGGCAGACTGCCTGGTACATAGTAGTCCCCCAATAAGTGTTTATTAAATGCCATTGAAATATTAAGACAGCTCAGCAGTTTGTCAAGTTATATGTATCACAGTATTAAGAATTACTTTGTGAGTTGTTTTTAAATGTAGTAATTTGCCAGCATAAATGTATCTCATACGTGGTAATTCACAAAGCTAAATCCAGCACTTCCCAGTTCATCGTAAAGCTATATATTCAAGCAACTCTGACCCTGTAGCAAAAAAATATCCATCATATTCGAATTTTTCCTGGCATACATGCCCATCCAAAATAGTCTTTCAAAACTGGAATTATTCAGGCCACACTAGGGCATATAATCAATTTAGAATTAGCCGTCGTTTTTGTGTATTTCTTATTTCCCATACCATTGGCTGTAGTTGTATGAATTGTAAAGACTGTATCTCCTTCTGACTTTTTTGCTTGTGTTGAACGTGGCTGATTTTTTTCCCCTTATTTTTCGTCTGATGCTAAAAACTCTATCAATCGTTCAGAAACTAATCTAATTCATTTTGAGATTCACGTCGTGAACGCCATTTATTCAGTCCAAACCCAAAAAGCCTCAATTACTACATGAAACACCACCACCTGCTGGCAATGTTGTCCCATTACACCCTCACATGCTCAGTCCTGAAATCCATTTAAAATTGCTGAACTCTCCCTTTGGGAAATTTTGAGAAGTAAATTCACAAATAGAACCAATTTGAAAGACTTCAAATATAATGACTTTCTTACTCTATTTTACCTTCATGGAACTACTCCCTGCTCACAATATTTGTTAAGAAAAAGGAAAATATCTGATCTCTACGTTTTTTCTTGGACTATAAAGTTGTGAAAGATAAGTTTCCTTCAAGTCTGACACCAGTATCAGATGGATTCAAACCAAGCATTTCATGTCTTTGTGACAAATGAGTTCAGCAGTACTCTTCTATGTACAGTAATTTTTTTTCTTACAGAACGCTAAAACTAGCTTTAATAATCGTATAGTTGATTTTTTCACTGTGAACATTTATTTATTCCTGGTCAGAGCATTCATTCAACAAATATTACTGATCACTTAGGCTTGGGGACACCACAGTGAACAACATGGATCTTGTCCCTGCCCATATACAGCTTATAGCCCAGGAGAAAGAACAGACAACCTGTACAATGTCATAAGCTTTATAACAGAGGAAATAGGGGGCTGTACAATCATAGAGCAAGGGCACCTAACATAGTCAAGGAGGATTCAAGGACAACCTTCTAGCAAGCACTGTTGAGGGGATATGCCACCCAAATCCACAACCCATGCTAAGACCAGGGGCCGGCCTGGTGGCCTAGTGGTTAAGTTCACGGACTCTGCTTCAGCGGCCCGGGGTTCGCAGGTTCAGATCCCAGGCGCAGACAGACACACGGCTTGTCAAGCCATGCTGTGGCAGTGTCGCATATAAAGTAGAGGAAGATGAGCACGGATGTTAGCCCAGGGCCAGTCTTCCTCAGCAAAAAGAGGAGGATTGGCTACAGATGTCAGCTCAGGGCTGGTCTTCCTCACAAAAAAAAGAAAAGCTTTGCTTTTTCTGATTTTTCTTTTAGCATTTTTTGTACCCTTACTAGGTGCTAATACTATTATTTATTCAACCCCCATATTAACCTTATAAAGTGAGTACTGGTATTATCCCCCCTACTCAGATCTGGAAACTGAGACTTAGACAGGTTAGAAAACTTGCTGAAGGTCACACAGCTATGAGAGTGGAGCCAGGATTCAAACGCTGGTCAATCTTATGCCAAAACCCATAAGAAAAAAAAACCCTTAAGCACTACCCCATCCTTCCCCTGTAATCATTAACTATACGTACATCTTAAAATAAGTCATTCAATTTGTTTTAAACTAGAAATGCCAACAAGACAATGAATTCTGAAACTAATTAATGAATAATGTAAATTAATTCCAATATTGTTTCATGATTAATTAACCCTCAAGTACACAACCCAAACTCTGCTTGGAAAAAAAGACTAGAAAAACAAGAAAGAGAAAGAGAATGCTTCCGTCTTGTTAGACAAACCATTGCCAAGTGTCTTCCAACCTGAGATTAATCCCAGTAATATCTCCAATTCTTTGAGGTTCTATTTGTCCCTATACTTTATATCAGTGAGATTCTCTTATTTCAGTAGTTTCAATTTTTCATAAGCACCACCTATAATATATGCAATTTTGAAAAGTGCTACAAATAGACTATATTCATAATTCATACTGCAATTACAGCCCCTTACTACTTAGTATTGTAGTTACTTTTCATATCTTTAAGTTCAGAGAAGTCAGGGACATAGTCCTAGCACCTCAAATGATACCTGACATATATTAGGGGCTCAAATGAGTGTTTATTTGAATAAACAAATGAATGTCTTCAAAGTGTTTGACTCAAAATTTTTCTCTTTTGAAAATTTTCAAAGGTATGTTAGGTGAACACAAAACAGATCAATTCGAGTGAATTGACTTTGGTCAAGTTTTTTTCCTTAATGGAAATAGGTTGTTATCCCGACCTAGGAAGAATGCACATTATCCACAAATCTTAAACTCAGTGCTGAATTCATCAACTCAATGTATCTTTGAGCTGTCTCCTCTTGAGGACAGGTGAGTTTGTGTTGTTGTATTGTACTCAGGAAAGTCAAAGTACTTTGGCACTTTCAGAATTGCACACATGGGGAAAGGGTGTAGATGTGTGCTGTGTCCCAGCAGTGCAATGTAGTGGGTTGTGGTTTCTTTTCTGCTTTGCTCATTTGCCCAGCAAGCATTCCCACATAATCTGCCACTAAGGTAACATATTCATGTTGCTAAAATCCCTTCTCCTCGGCCCCCCACCACAGGGGATGATCACCAGACTCAAGCTGGCTGTTCATGGTGCCCCATTCCCTTTATCACATGATTGGCACAAGGCTTGACAAGTGACCCACACCAGGCCAGAGTCCTTCCTTGAGATCCTTCTATTTGAACCTGAGTCATACTGCAGAAACAATTTGAAATCTGGACTTCTGGCAACAATCTTTCCCAAAGCATGAGGGAATAAAACCAAACAGAGATAAGAAACAGAGGGGGCAGGTCCTGGTGACACTACGGCCTTGGTTCCTACAGTTACTCCTTCAGTTCTGTGAGATAACCCCTTCTCTTGCTTAAGCTAGTTTGAAATAGGTTTCTGTCACCTGAAGCTGAGAGACCTGATTAACACACCAGGTCCTCGCCACAGCAGGATAATGTCACCTCCCTTTATGACGTTGGTTCTATGGGGAGATATATCAAATCCAAACAGTCCAGAAGCCCTCATAAACTTTTTAAACACAGTCTTTCAGGTACGTTGAGGAGGAGTTGAATGCAATACATTCACAATGCTGGCCACAAGATGGCACCTAAAGCATTCTTTCAAAGACTTCTCAACCAGACACCTCGGATGATTGTCAAATTCTGATGTCTTATTTATGCCCCACATAGATCCTCTTAGCTTGCAAAATCATTCCATTCTAGAGGATTCCATATACATCTGGTAGTTACAGTGTGCCTCGCAGAGCATCTTGCACTTAATGATCTTCGGTGGATGGTAAAATCACCAAAACGTTGAACAAATGTGAAAAGACGAGGTCTGGTCATTTCTCTCAGGATAACAGGTTTACCTGCAATGTGTTGAGAAAATTTAGTCGTATCAACAGGCCTTGTGACAGCTGAGATCACCAAACCCCTATCATGCGCCCATGAAATTAGCCTGATTCCCTGCCCTTTCTTCATGGCCAAATACAACTTTACATTATTTGTAAATTGTTTTCCCTGTTGACAACTTAGAGTCCCTGTCTCTAAACCACATTTACTGTCCACTAATTGGCCCAAGAAGTCTTCTTAAAGCTTGTCTTGGGGGCCGCCCGGTGGCACAGCGGTTTAGTCCGCGCTTGGCAGCCCGGGGTTTGCGAGTTCGGATCCCGGGCGCCCGCCGACGCACTGCCTGTCAGCCATGCCGTGGCGGCGTCCCATATAAAGTGGAGGAAGATGGGCACGGATGTTAGCCCAGGGCCAGTCTTCCTCAGCAAAAAGGAGGAGGATTGGCAACAGATGTTAGCTCAGGGCTGGTCTTCCCCACAAAAAAAAAAAAAAAAAAAAAAGCTTGTCTTCAGTTTTCAGTTACAACCTACTACATATAAGGTCAACACAAAAATATGCTGTGTCTTACAGATTCTATCTTTGAATTATGTTTTAATGTGAGTTTATGAAAATGGAAGGACTAAGCCTCTTGGAAAAAATACAAGGGTCCTATCACCAGGATAGAAATTTGTGAACCTCTTTATGGGGACAGTCCTCCTCCGTTGCCCCTCCTTTGATAGTAAAACACCATCACGGGTTATATCCTGATCACAGTCTGTAATTTTCCTGTTCAGTACTTGGCACAATTTATAGTTATATATTTTTATTTAAATATTTGCTTCATATTTTTCTCCCTCTCTCTACAATTACTATTTCCATGAAGAAGGAACTGTACCTGTTTCATACCACTGTGTACTTAGCACCTATGACACTGACACTCAATAAATATTTATTGAATAAATAAACAAATGAGAGTGTCACGACTCTAAGTCAATTTCCTGAATGCAAAGAGTTACTATAAAACATGTGCAATCTTTCACCAGGATATGACCTATGTCCTGGTAAGTGATGGCAGGTACACAGAACAATTCCAGAGTTCAGTCCGATCCAGGTTGAGAGGAAAGCCTTGCTCAGAGAACCCAGGCTCTGTACCAGTCACTGGTATCCAACCCATTTCTAGCACATATGCTCCTCAGAGGCTGACTAAGAAGTTCTGGATCTATTCCTGCCCCAACTAGAGCTCTCCCTAAACTCTCTTGGCTGTGGAAGGATCATACTTAATCTGGTCCCCAACTCTACACAGGGCTCTAGACCAATTAATATCTTTCTAAGCAAACTCTCTTTCCTGCCTTTTCTCTCCTTATAGTCACTGTCTCCCGGTGGTCTCAGTCAGATTTCCCAACTTTTATTAGCTGTTAACCTGGCTCCAGCTTGTCTCCTGGCTAAAAAGGGTTTTTTCTTCACCTATTAGCATACGTACGGAAGTATCTACATAGAACATGGAGACTGCCCACAACAAAGGAATACTGAACAATGCCGTACTGCCGCTGTACCTGTTATGAATGTTTCGTTTTAAGCAACAAAAATTAACCCTGGCAGACTTAAACTAGAAAGCAATGTACTAGAAGGACAAGTGGTAACTCAAAGAATCAAAAGAAAAAGTGCAAAATCAGGCCTTAAGAAGGACACAAGGCAGCTTTGAGGATCTGGGTAACAGGAAATAATAGATTCTCTTCAAGATGCCTCCCTCAAAGGGAACCAGCTCAGTCTGTGTTCAGTCGTTGTGGACACTCACTCCAGATTCCAACTTCAGAGAGAACATCTGATTGGCCTAGAATGGATCACGTGACCAACTCTTGACCAGAGATGGTTCACCTTGATTGACAGGCCCATCGAGAACCCATTCATAGGGGATGCTTCCTTACTCAAAGAAAAGGAAATAGATGATGTCCAGATGTCCATCAGAGCCTCTAAACCTAGTATAGATTCCTTTGAGTCCTAAAGTCTGCCATGTACCCTTGAGAAAAGTGAAGCATAATGGAGTATTCTTCCAAAAGAGCCTCCACAGAGAAGGGCTTGAGCTCTGCCCCTGGAAGTTTTCCTCCTAGGACATTTTGACCAATGATAGGCAAGTGATAATGTCAAAAGGATGTCAGAAGGAAAACAGGAATTAAAATGTCCAATATCAAAATATCCAAAGCCAGAATGAGGCAAACTCTGAAGCAAAGCACCCTATTCCTTCGTTCATCATGTCTTTATTAAGGGAATATGCTCTGCTTTTTTTTAAACTGTTTGTAATTGCTATTCCTCCCCTCACCCCAATACACATGCACACACACATCTCTAGGCACTGTCTTTTCCTGCTTGAAATAGTAGTGGAAAGAGCTTCAATCTAGAAATCTGGGTCTCTTCTTTTTCATCTGTAACAGCCTAACTCACATGGATCTATTAAGACCTACATGTAAAGATGCTTAGTAAGTTGCTACATGCATAGAAAAATAAAATAGTATGTTTGTTGCTAATAAAGTATTATTTCAGAACCATTTCTCCCCTTTTAGGGCTCTTCTCCCCTCTCCACTCCCCCTCCCTCAAGTCCAGCAGCCTGATGACTAAGGGATTTTAGAGGGGTTCTTTGATGATAGAACGAAGAGCCTGATAACCCAAATCCCAAGAGGAAGTTACAGACTAAAGACAGTTTAATGTGTTAAACTTTTCTCAGGCATTGGGAAACTAGCCTCTCAACGAGTCTCCTTGCCATTGTTGAATCTTTGAGGGGGTCCAATAAATATCCCTCTCCTCCATCTGACTCCTGAACCAAGCCAGAAGTAAGAGTCAGCGGACAGAGAACTAAAACACCAACTTTATTCATAAAGTCTGAGTTGGAGAACACGACCTATTGTGAGAGTCAAACAGTCTTTCTAAGCCCGAAGTCTTCATCTCAGAACATCATTGGTGGGAAAGTTGAGTCGCGCAGTTCGCGGACTCATGCACTGAGGTCAGGGAAGGGCAAAGTGACCAATCCATGTTCAGGACTTTTAGTGGGTTAGTTCCCACCAATCCAGAAGCACGTCTATCAAACACTTGGCATCTTTATTTTCACTAACCTCTAACTGAATTTAGTATTTCCTTCAATTAAGAATGTCGGCAACAAACCACGTAGTATTAGCAGTATCTGTGATTTAGTCAACCAATTCGTATCACAGATATTTTCACAACACTTTACAGTTGTTGCAGCTATCATGAAATATATAAACTCGTCACTACTTTCAAATTACAGTAGTTTTTAGACCTACTCACAGACCTACTGAAGATGTACATGTATTATAAATTTTTAAACTAACAACTATATTTCAATATAATTGGTTTACTTCATGATTCTACTTATTTTATGCATTGAAAAATATTTTTCTGAGCTTTATCAGACTAGCATATGACTACATGGCACAATAAAAGTTAAGAATCCCTGTTCCAAGGGGAGTCAATATAAGATTTTAAGTTGAATGACATGATCAGATTTGTCTTTCATGAAGAAAACTCTGGAAACCTTTATGGAATGATCTAGGGTTAGGGGAAATGAACAGGTCATACAAAGTCCTTTACAATCTGTCATTCATGCCCCTGCCCTGCCCCTTGTCTTGCCTTTCTCCCTCATCTGTGTGACCTTCTGGACACCTGGTCTTCTCACTGTCTCCCCTAAGTTTCATGCTTTTTATTTCTCAAGGACTCTGAACGTGTTCTTCCCTCTCCTCTGAATGACCGTCATCCTCGTTTCCACGTCACGAACACCTACACATTCTTCACAACCCAGTTCACATCACTCTCTCTTTGGAGCTACCTCTGTCCTATTCCCACAGCCATAGCACCTTGGACATAATCTAGCACAACACATAACACATGGCTTTCCTAGTAATCCTGTCCATCTGTCTCCCAGACTAAGCTGTAGCATCTATTGTCCCAGTATCCTCAGAAATACAGTCTGCCAGCCCTTCTTGGTTTGTCTCCTCTCATGCTGCTTTTGTTGCTTACACAATTCATTGTGTCTTTCTTTGTTTCAAAGGCCTCTGTCCCCACTGCATGCAGCAGTGTCTTGTGCCTCCCTCTTTCCCTTTGGCCACCGTGCCCAGGCAAGTCATCGCGGGTCCTCCTCATCCTCACTCCAAGGCCTCTCCAAGTTCCCAGTTGGCTCCTAGTCAATTGCATACCCTGTTGGTAACTGTTCTGTGCAACTTCATGCATGCATGTGAGTGAGCAGGGAGAGATTCTGTCTACACATGCCATACCACCATTTCTGCTCTTCTTCAGCTGTACCATATTATTCCTGGGGGTTGGGACCAAAGGACTTCTTTTCAAGGCTTGCTACCTTCAGGCTTCACCTGGGAAGTGAGGGGCAAGTCCCCTGTGCTCTGACATCCTCCAAAACTTATTGAAAGTGTCTCTCCTTTCTCATCCTTCACCTCCACCACGTGGCTCAGTGTGGGAGTCCCTCTCAGGCACTTACCAGCATCAAAGCCTCAGTCATTTTTCCTCTGAATCTTGGCTTCCCAGTCACTTAAACATTAATGTCTGTCAGAGGGGGAACTGCTCTCACACCATTGCACATCCTTCTCCGACTACAGTTAGAAAGGAAACTTAATGCTAGGGACTCCTTTGCTATCTCAAAAATCTTGCTCTTCCAATAGGAATCCTAGTTTTCAATATAATAATGAATGCTGCAATGTGTTTTTTTAAATCAGAAATTCAATTCTTACATTTTTCAGGGCCACAGCAATGAATGTTACCAATAGGCAGAAGTCTAAGGGGCAACAAGGAAATTGCAGGAAAGAAAAGTATTTGCAATTTTACCTACCACACTAGTCTGTGTGATGTGTGAAGACTTGGAAATGAACAAGAAAGGCATTTGGTTTTCTAAAGTCAGATAATGAGTTAAACTAAGCCAGCAGAAGTCTTTGGAACTAAATCTAACATTATTGAAAGTCAGAGTCCAAAAGACCTGGAGAATTCTTCTTTGTCTAACACGCTCTACAAAGATGAGGAATTGAAGCTTTGGGAAGGGAGAAACAGGTGTAATTAAATGAGTCACCCAAGGACACAGAAACCAACACTCCCTTTTTATTTTTAATTACCATCTATTCAGTGCTTCCTCCATGCCCAGCACTCTGCCATCACTACATAGTCATTGTTTCATTTATTCCTCCCAGCACCCCCTGAGAGTTGGTGTGATTAGCTCATTTTACGAAGGAGTAACTGGGGTTTACAGAGGTTAATTTACTTGTGCAACATCATATAGCTACTAAATGGAGGGCCAGTTTTCAATCCCATAATGTTTGATGCCAGAGCCCAGGCTCCAAACCTGGACTTATTGTGTGTCAGACACCATGCTGAGGGCTGGGTATACAAGGAAGAATAAGATGTGATACCTGGCCCTGAGTTGCTGGATCTGCTAACAATACAGGCTACCGTCAATCTGCTGCTGTAGGCTGAAGTGGTATTTCTGTCAGGTTAGGAACAAGAATTTCTTCTTTGAAATCTGCTCAGTAGCAGCTACTCACTCACAGGAAGTATCATTTAGGGCAAAGATCACAGGACTTAGGGTCTGAAGACACTGGTTCTAACCTCAACTCTGCTACCTACTTACCATTTCTGAGTCCTGTGTTGGCCTCTGTTCTCTAGTGCAAAAATGTAAAATGTCCATCTCGGTTAGCTCACAGAACTACTGTCAATTTCAAAAAAGATCGTAAACTTGAAAGCCCTCACCAAATGTCAAGAAGTATTGTAGATACTCATCTGAAGTCACTTCGTATATACTACCACAAAGGTTTTCAAACCATTTTATAAATAATTATAATCAGTTTGTGAAAATTTAAGAGAGTAAGGCACAATAGTGGTTCATAGTGGGAGGAGAAGGCTGGGGAAAGAAAGGAACCACAGAACAATACAATAGCATTGGTCATGTTCTGGCTCTTAAGTCGGTAGTTCCATGGGTGTTCAATTTATTAGGATGCTGCTTAACTTATATATGTGGTACAGACATTCTTTTTTTATATATTAAATATTGAATAATAAATGTTTGATTTTAACAAAGAAAGTCAGGCATTACTGGAAAAAAGCTGTAATGCAAGAGGTTAGAAATATGTGGACTCTCTGAAGAGGAACTTTTGTGTTTGGGGTTCTTTTATGGAGGGAACTTAAAGTCACACAGATTTCCTGGGTGGAGGGGGGAGAAAAGCAACATATCTAACCAACTGATCTTTTTAAACTCAGATCCCACCAAGTTTCAGTCTTAGAGCAGTTTAGTGCCCACTTTACTCTTTTGAATAGTAGGAGACCATTTCCTCTTCCAAGAAGGAACTCTCATCTACTCTAGAGATATAGCACATTTATCGTAACTATAAATTTATTTGGAAGAACAACTGGGCTTTATATAGGCCATCTGGAGAAGACAAATGTTTCATGTAAGCATGTGGGAAATTTCACTGACAACATATGTAGCTAAATGAATTGTCTTCAGCATTGCCAAAGGGAGAAAATTCCATTACATGCAAGGAAGGCATTTCAACAATCACCTCAAAATAAATGCACATCAATCTTTTGATTTAGCTAAAACATATGTAAGTGTAGCTATGTTTCTTTTCAATGTACTGACAACCAAATGTACAGCCTCTGCAGAGCGGTGCATTGGGTTCCACTCCACAGGGACAGCCTCGAAATCACTGCATTCATCTGCTCATGTTTAAAGAAATATATCTTCCTCAAACCTCCCCTGCTTTGCATACCTTCTGCTCCTCTGAACACTTGATGTGGTGTCATGGAAGAATATCAGACAGGACATCAAAAGTTCTAGTCCTGCCCTGGTCACTAATTCACAGAGTGACCTCAAACAAGTCCTGTCACCACTCTATTTTAGTTTTATCTCCTCTAAAAGGAAGAAATAATTCCTTCCATATTTACATCTTAGGGTTTTTGTGAAGACACTAGTAACACCTCATGTCGCATAATATCTTACAATTTAATAAGTGTTTCAAATAGATGGTTTCATTCAGTCACAACAACTTTATCCCCATCTTATAGATAAGAAAATTGATACTGTATTAAGAAAAAGAAGTGCTACAATAAATAAACCCCAAAAAGTGGCTTAACACAGTAAGCTTTATTTCACGGTCACTTAACAGTGTAATAATGCAGGTGTCCCTGGTCACTGAGTAGCTTTCCTGCATGAGGTGATTGAAGAGCCCAGGCTCCTTCTGCCTGTGGCTCCACCAGGCCCTAGGAATTTAGAGTCCTCAGCCTTCAGGTGGAAGACAGGCAAAGAGAGGGGAGAGAGCACACCCACTTCTTAGCAACCTCAGCTGGCAGTGACCCAAATGACTTCCATTCATATCTCATTGGTGAGAATCAGTTAATGGCTCCACCTAGATGCAAGGAGGCACTGGGATAGGTAGCCCCTGGCTGGCTAGCCACTTCTCAGTGATAATGCTATTCTGTAGAAGAGGGAGCATAACTTTATGGTGAATAATCTCAGCCGCAACAGAGTGGTTATGTAATTACCTCAAGGTTACGTGACTAGTAGATAAGTATGCTATCTATTTCTGCATAACACGCTACCACGAACCCAGTCGCTTAAAGCAACACGTTAGTTTCCTCATAGTTACTGTGCGTCAGGAGTCTGGACATGAGTTAGCTGGTCTCTGTTTCAGAGTAGTCAAGGTGTCGACCCCGGCTGAGGTCTCATCTGGAGGCTTGGCTAAGGAAGGATCCACTTTCCCACTCTCATGGTTCTTGGTAGCATTTGGTTCCTTGCAGCTGTAGGATTCATGGCAGCTTCCTTCTTCAAAGCCAGCAATGGAGAGAGGAAGACTCTAGAGTGAGTAAGCTAGCAAGACAGAGTGATATAAAATATAATGTAATCATGGGAGTAACATCTCACCACCTTCGCTATATTCTATTGGTTAGAAGCAAGTCACAGGTCCACATACACTCAAGGGGAGGGGATTACACAAAAACATGAATACCAGGAGAGGGATCATGGGGCCACCTTCAAGTTTGTCCATTACAATAAGAAACTCAAACCCAGATTTTCTGACTACAAATCCCGTGTTCCTTCCATTTAGTCATTTGCTCAGCTTTGACCTCTATATTTCTTATCTGTAAAATGGGGATAACATTTGCATATAACATAGTTGCTACAAGGAACAAATGAAATAGTGGATGTGAATGCACTCTATAAGCTGTAAGGTACAATGTGAATTTAATAGGCATTTATTATTATTTTATCCCCTTGCCTATGACTTTTTTTACTCTTCTTGCTGTCTAAATCCTACTCTTTTCTCACGGACCATCTCAATGTTACCCCTCCATGAAGCATGTGTATTAGTTGGGATTAGGGTTAGTGTCATATAATAAGAAAGCAAAATGATAACTCAAGTAACATTGAAATTAGAGTTGATGAGATAGATTCACAAAGTCACAGGGATGCAGATTGCTTCCATATCTGGAAGAGTGTGGTCCTTGTCCTCAAGGTCCAAGATGGCTACTGTAGCTCCAGCTATCACATCCCAAAACCAGACAGCTAGAAAGAAAAAATATTTTTATAGATACTTCCCAAAAGTCCCATACAACACTTGGATTCATGTCCTTTTGACAAGACAGGTCCTAAGCTATACCTGGTTGCAACAGAGACTGGGGATATAGTTTTCAGCTGGGTATGCTGATATCTTGAATAAAAGTGGGGCTCTGTCACTAAGAAGGGGGAAGAGGATGAATTTAGGAACAATAAATAGTCTCTGCCATGGGATGTTTTAGAAAAATCAAGTATACACATCTACCTAGAGGAAAGGAGGTAAACAGGAATTTGTAGTTTGGAACTAGATTGTGGAGAGCCTAGAATTCCAGACTAAGGAGATGAACTTCATCTGGTATCTAATAACGAACTATGACATGATGGAAGGAGCGTTTTAGAAAGCTCAGTCTAATGGTGGCTTCAGATGTGGAGCATTTTAGTTCTAAGAATGTTATGATATAGCACTAATCAAAAGGTCTGAATGCTGCTTGAATGGTGATGACAGAGAAAATAAGAGAGAGATTTTAAAGGAATAATTCAGCTATGTGTAGAAAGCCCAACACTGGGGGATAAGCAGAGCACCACTATCTTTCTCAACTCTAATTGAGATCAGGATTCTTGAGATGCCAACCACCATTACTGGCCGGCTACAAATCTGCCAACACAGAGGGGCCACAAGCAGCTCCCCTGTGAGGGACACCAGGAGCCAGGACTCAACAACCCAACTCACCAGCCATGGCCCCTCCCAATTCCAGAGGCTGGGGATATCTAGGCCAAGACCAGAAAAAAATCTGCAGGCAACCTTAGCTCCTGCTCGATCTCGCTCCAACAGACAACTTGAGGTTGCCCAAGATGGGCGCAGACAGGCGAGGCACCCAACATGGAAAAATAACATTTGTTCCTGCCCAACCAGACGGTTGTCAGGAAAGGTTCTACTTTAGTGACCACTGACTGAATGAATTAATTAATTAATTAAAACCCCTAAAGTTTTTGCTCAGGTTAGGATATAGAACAGGTGATTAATCCACAAAGTATTTTGAACTGTTGCCAGAAGATCCACTTTTTAAATTCCATCCATAAATATGACATAGCCAAAGCACAACAAAATCTCTTGAATTAGAATTTATTAGGAAGAGTAGAGAGAAGGAAGAAATTTAAAACGTAGCAATTTCCCATTATAAAAAAAAAAACTGCTAAGATGACATTATTTACTTTCTTAGTAGAAGATGAAGTTGAACTTTTGGCCTGAAACTTTGGCTTATGTCTATGAATTTTCTTCTAATGACGTAAGCAATTATTTGAGGAGACCACTTTAGAAGGAAATGAGATCAGTACTAGGAAATAAATGCTTCTTGCTCCAAAGCAAATCTCATAAGAATTCACATATCCATGCGGAAATGCTTTAAAAAAACTGATTTGGTCAGCATCTCAGTGATTACTATGCCTTTGTTAGCTGAACGACTTGTGCTGCCAAGACACGTGATTTTGATCCAAAACCACCTCAACAACGTGTTAGAAATAGCAAGCCCAAAATGAACTGAGCGTAAGCAACAAAACCCGAGGAGTGCTGAAGGAGTCGCACTACAGATAGAAGGAAAGAGAAGATGAGAGAAAATAAGGTCAAAGAAACAACCAAATGCTTTTCTTTAATACAGACTAGGATTCCCAGGACAGGACGCAATGAGCAAATGGGTTACTTCTTCCATGTTTTACTGAAGGCTGCCGTGCTTCCCACAGTCTGAGATTCCGAGAGTTGTTTTTCTGAAGAGCAGCATTCTCTCCCAACAATACGGGTGCGCTCACAGGAGAACCGCATTGCTACTGCTTTCTCGAGCTCCCCCCAAGAGCGGGACTACAGCATTATGGACTCTCCAATTCCCGGTATTAATAAACCCCTTTGAGAGCCTGTTAAATTATCCCGTCTATCTTCAGCTGTCAGAGTGCTGTGCTCTATGCCAAAATTTATTGCTCTGCAGTTTTAGCCAAATTTATGTGTGTAGTGTTGAACATGGGGACTTCCCTCAAACTACAGAGAATAGAATCAGATATAGATTAACAATGAGAAATATTCACATGCTTTGTTTCTCCATCTTACTCCAAAACACGGGACAGAGACTTCTGGAAAGTCTTCCTCCAGTTCCTGTGAGTTTGCAATAACTCCATCCTGCCTCAGACGGCCTGGCTGTCAGCTCTGGCATGGACCAGAGATTTTGCGCTCTACAGCTGCTGAAACAATCCGTGCCTCTGCGGGCTCCATTGTCTAGGGCGACACGGGCACTCTGCACCACGCAGGAACCTCCCAAATGCTCCTGGACACAATTATCTGTCTCAGCTAGACTCACGTTTAATTACATTAATATTTAACTTAGTTTAATAGTTGATGCTGTCCAGAAAACTACTCTGAGGGGGACATTTAGATTCTATCAAGGTTCAGCAAGGTTTGTTGTAGATATTTTATATTTAAACCACTACAATCGGGTCCTACCATGGCGGGGGGGGGGGGGGAATCCTTTAAAATCGCACGTTCATTGCTCTAAGCCTGTGCTTCCGTTTCTACCTTGTAGAGTCCTGGGGCCCATCGGGGGCCCTAGAGAGTATCAACAGAGGCAAAGGGAGACCAAGTGAATCGGGCTTTGACCTTTGGAACTCCATCTCTGATTCAATATTATGTTTTATGTGTTATATTTTAGAGTTCTAAGGGAAATTTCATTCAGGGAAGAAAAAGATTTCCTTAGCTAGAAAAAAAAGTGCTGGTGTGTATGTGTACACATACATATATGTATACATACAAGTATATATGCTATATATACATATTTATAAACCATTTGTTTAAGACTGTTTCATTTGCAACACACTATTGCTGTGAACTTAATTCCCCCCAAATGCAAACTCACTCTAGCTTAAGTGGGGGGTCGGGGGGCAGATTTTATGGACTACTGTATCTGGAAAGTCAAAGGGTTTTCTGGTTTCAGGCATCAGTGAATGAAAGGTATCAAACTGTGCCATCAGGATGGGTCTCTTCGTTTTCTCTCTGTTTGCCTCTGTGTTGACTTCATTCTCAGAAGGTACTTTCCATGTGGCAGCAAAGATGACCCCCAGGATCTCTAGATCTGCATAGTTCTTTCCATGTGCAATCTCAGAAGAAATAAAGACTAATCTCTGTGTCCCTATTGCTCTTTCAAAGACTTTGCTTGACACTCTGAGGTCATGTGTCCACCCTCAGACCAGAAGAAGTCCTCTAATGGCCAGCCTAGGGCCATGTGCCAACCTCTATGGCAGGAAAGTCACTTGCACCAAAAAGAAAGAATGTGGGAAAAAGAAAGATAACATTTAACCACTGCATCAGAGTAATATCAGAACTCAGTTTTCAAAATGAAACTTGAAAGCACAGACCTAAAACATTTTAATATTGTTTGTCTATCAAAGCAAATTAGAATTCATTCAAGAAAGTGCGGGGCCGCCCGGTGGCGCAGCGGTTTAGTCCGCGCTTGGCAGCCCGGGGTTCGCGAGTTCGGATCCCGGGCGCCCGCCAACGCACTGCCTGTCAGCCATGCCGTGGCGGCGTCCCATATAAAGTGGAGGAAGATGGGCACGATGTTAGCCCAGGGCCAGTGTTCCTCAGCAAAAAGGGGAGGATTGGAGACGGATGTTAGCTCAGGGCTGGTCTTCCCCACAAAAAAAACAAACAAAAAAAAGAAAGTGGCATGGTTTTTAAAAGAGACTGTCTTAGGGGCTGGCCCAGTGACATAGTGGTTACGTTTGCACACTCTGCTTTGGCAGCCTGAAGTCTGCAGGTTCAGATCCCAGGCACGGACCTACACACCGCTCATCAAGCCCTGCTGTGGTGGCATCCCATGTGCAAAATAGAGGAAGATTGGCACAGATGTTAGCTCAGGGATAATCTTTCTCACCAAAAAAAAAAAAAGAGAGAGACTGTCTTAAATATACTTATCTATGTGTACTTTAAAGAAACATGTAAGATTGAAGGCAAAGTTTGAAAAAAAGATACCCTCTGCAACCACTAATCAAGGAAAAAAAAACAGGAATGACTCTTCCAATTCCCATTTCTCTTCTCTATCTGCCTCTCCTGAGCAATTCAGTCCTAAAGCCATAGGTGGGGCAGAGTAAGGTGGGCCTCCACACTACTCATGGGAAGGCCACAGGGAAGCAGAGCAGGTGTCACAGCCTGTGCAGGGTGAGAAGAACATCCATGAAGGAAGGATCACTAGCCCAGGATGTCACAGCCCACCAGGGTGAAGCGACAGAGCCTGCAGAGGGTGATGAGGACATTCATATTGGAAGGAGATAGCCTGGCATGGGCAGTCAAGCCTAGTGGGGTGAAGGGGCATCCGCCTGAGGAAGTGGCCCCACTTGAGCAGGCTAAGAAAGGCATTCATGGAAGGGGTGGTCCAGCATGAACAGACAGAGTCTGAGTGGGAAGAGGAAGGTATCTATGTGAGGGACAGGTGACAAAGGCAATGGGAGATTGGTTACAAATAAGTAAATATATCAAAATAAGGAGCCAGATTCCTCACTGTCTGAAAAGGAACTTACAAATATAGAAAGGGAGAAAACTAAAATGAACCCTGTGGCATTGGATTGCAAATGGAGGTATTGGAGAGAACTCATGGTTTTTACATTAGATAAACAGATATAAATGATGATAGATAGATAGAGAGAGAGAGAGAGATAGATGATAGATAATAGACAAAAATAAATATAGATGTAAATGTGTGGGGGGCGGTGAAGCTGGGTACCTGAGGGTTACTGTAAATATTCAATAAGATAAACTTTCGACCTTGTTATGAAAAGCAATTAATCTTGTCAATTTGCTGTTTTCTCATTTAACCTGAGGGGTAACTCAAGGGTTACAAGGATTTATGAGCTTGTTTTACAGAAGAAAGAGAATCTCTTCAAGGATCACCAGATAACCAGCCCCCAGCTGCTGCTGATGCCCAGAAGTCAGATTGCCCAGGGGTTATGGGGATTGAAAGAAACACAGATTACCCCCTTGTTTCTCTGAAACTCCTCCTGCCACACCCCTTAGCTCTATAAAACCCCCTGCTCTCTTCTCTTGTTAAGGCGGATTTGAGAGAACCCACGCTCCTGCCTTCTTGTCTTGGCCAATTCGAATAAACCTTCTCCATCTCCAAGCACAACATCTCAGTGATTGGCTACTGTGCATTGGGCATGCAAACTTTAGAATTAAGCGTTTTAGTATCTGGGGGGTTGTATACATATATATATTCCCTAGCTCTGTCCACTGGGAAGGTCTGGGAGCAGCAATACCCCAAGAATAACACACATACCCAGCACCCAGATCCTGGCTTCAAAATACAATTCTCCACTGAAAGAAACCAGGGCTTCCTGGAGACATGATTAATCTTAGGACTGGAACAGGGAAAGTAAAAGATGGGTCTGGAACATCTTATGCCTATAAGCATAAGCAAGGACCTAAACTGATGGGGATATGTCAAAAGGACATAGAAGCCAGCCAGAAGGGGTTTCCATGGACCAAATCTGGGACAAATTCATCATCAAAATAAATAATGATGGTAATAGATCTTAATCCATTAAATGAAATAGGAAATCATGAGTCCATACTGTTATAAATAAATAGGTGAATAAATTGAAAGTTTGGTGAGGAATAGGATACTTACATAGTTTCAAAAGTATCTCCCTCCAAATGACTCATTACCAACAACAACAAAAAAGAGAGTAACTTTACAGTGGAAAAGCCTGGCAGGTGCCACCTATTATGGGCTGAATTTTGTCCCCTCAAAATTCGAATGTTGAAGTCCTAACCCCCAGTACCTCAGAATGTGACTGATTTGGAGATAAGACCTTTAAAGAGGTGATTAAAGTAAAATGAAGTAATATGGGTGGGCCCTAATCCAATATGACTGGTGTCCTTATAAGAAGAGAAGATTAGGACAGAGGGATCACCATGGGAGGACACAGAGAGAAGGCAGCTATCTGTAAGCCAAGGAGAGAGGCCTCAGGAGAAACCAACCCTGCCAACACATTGATCTTGGACTTCTAGCCTCCAAAACTGTGAGAAAATAAATTTCTGTTGTTTAAGCCACCCAGTGTGTAGCATTTTATTATGGCAGCCCTCATACAGCAACTGATACACCATCTTAAGTACCTGAAGTGAAGATCCTCAGTTAAGGGAAATGTGCCCCTGACAGGATGCAATGAAAAGAGCACAGCATGTCCTTTCTCGTTATTTCTGCCAAAGACACATACCCTGGATCTAATCGTGAAAAAAATCAGACCCATTCAAAGTAAAGGACATACTGAAAAATAACTGGCCTGTAACTTTCAAAATTGTCAAGGTCATGAAAGTCAAGGAAAGATTGAGAAATGATCGCAAATTTATTCATTTATTTGGCAAATATTAGTCAAGCTTACAGTGTGGGGGATACATAAAACAAACAAATACATAAGATTTGGAAATAAGTGTTAATGGGAAAAAAAAGTAGCTTAAGGGAGAGGAGTGACAGGGGCTGCTCTGTGAGGTAGGAGGGCCAGGGAAGGCCTCTGAGGAGCAGATATTTGGGCAGAGAAAGAAGACAAGAAAGGAGCCTCACAAATATCCAGGAGATCATTCTAAGCTGAAGTAACAAGTGTCAAGACCCTGAGACAGGAATATTCTGGTTGATTTCAAAAAAGAACAAAAAGGCCAGAGTGTTGGAGGAGGTTGACTGAGGGAAGGAATGACAAAAACCAGGCTGAAGGGGTGTCCAGTGGCCAGATCGCAAGAGGCCTTGGAGGTTGGGGTAAGGATTTTGGATTTTATTCTCAGTGTGATGGGAAGCCACTGGAGAATTTTGAAGATGGAAGAGACATGAATCCATTATGGTTTACAATGATCACACTAGCTGCTCTTTACCAAATATGTTATTGCACGAAGGGCATGATCTGCTCACAAAAGACAAAAGCCAGTCGTCAAGAGGCAAGATGGTGGAAAAAAGAAAGGGTTTATTACAGCTTGTCAGCAAGAGGAAAGATGGCCGACTAATGTCTCAAAGAACCGTCTTACAGAACAAAGACTACAAGCCAGTTATATTGGGGCTGGTCTCCAGGTGGGGGATCCATCTAGTCTTAGTTCCTGGCAGTCTTTTGTTTTACTTGATATGCAGAGACCAGAGCAACGCTCTATACCCTGATCTTTCAGTTGTCCTTGATGATGGCTATCAGCCTAGATTCTCTGCCCAGGGGTCATCACATTCCTAAGGAACTCAAGAGAACAAAGTTATCAATTTATCACAGCTGGGAGGGGCCATAAAATCCACAGAGCATGTCTGGGCTAGTCAATCAGAGGTCATTCAAAGTTACAATACAGTTTCTTTTCTACAATATGGCTTCCCTTATGTCAACCTTGTGTTGAGCCAGTATCAAATAGACTGTTCTGGAGACTAGAGCAGAGGCAGGGAGATCAGTTGGAAGGTTCTTACTGTAGCCCAGGTGAGAGAGGATGGAGCGTTGGGCTCGGGTAGTAATGGTGGAGAAAGAGTAAATGGCTCCAAAAATAGGAACAGAGAACATTTCACAGGCGAATAGTTCTGGGAATATAAACAAACCCTCTCCTACTCGGTTTTTGTTTTGTTTGGGCAGAGGGAGGGAGGGAGGGTGTGATGCATGTTACAGAACAAGGAATCCATTCACCTGCATTTTCCCCAATTTCATCAGAGAGCAGTTACTCATCCTCCACAGCACGCTCAAATGTCCTTCCATCCCCAGCATGAATCCCCTCTCCAGACTCCCACAGATTCTGCTCTTGGCCCAGCAAAAAGACCTTGCCCCTTCCTCTCAGTGTTCACAGTGTTTGTCTCCACTTCCAGATTCTAAGTTCCTGCAGCGCAGATTCCTGTCTCGGGCAACATAGAGCCTCAGGACTAACAGAGCCTGAATCATCGTATGCATTTCATAAAATACATATTAAATGTCTAAACAAAACCACCGTTTAATGGAAGCATTTTCGACAGACAGGTATTAACCAAGGGATTTATTGGGTGATGCTTTCATTTCATTGGTTAATCAAATTACTGCAGAACCTACTGGATAGACAGGGCTTCAAAGTCATTCCTCTGCCCCATCTGAATAAAATTCTGACTCTTCAAGAACAATTTCAGAACCTGCCTTACAAACAACCAGCACTGAAAATTCCTTTCAGTTAGGAAATTTGGAACTCTTTTCCTTGTGCCTGATTTAGCAACAACCAGACATCAGGGCTGCCTGTATCAAAAGATGGTTGTTGTAATAAACAGACTTTAACCAAGGTCAAACCCTCCACTGACTCAGCAACGAGCATTGTTGAGCATTGTAGGGTGTGCATTCCCTAGAGATCAGGTTCACTCCCTTCTCCCAGTCACAGCTCAGTCCACGGACGCGCCACTCTAGCTGTAAGAGGGGTATATTTTTCTGTAAACTCTTTTTAAAGAATGCTTGGGCATTTACTATCCCAGGCTTATATGAAAAAATTAAAAACCACTATGAATCCCTTGTGATGGTTTTGTCCAAAAATGTTTCTTGATTTTTTTATTTTCCATCTGCTTCAGTGGATTTCCATAAGCCCAGAGACTACTTCTTTCTTTGTCATTGCTGTGCCCAGACCCAGAACAGTGATGGACACATATCAGGCACCAAATATACGTGTTTTACTTTATAAAGCTAGAGAAACAGAAATTTGAAAAGTTTCCCAACTCTAACCTGTGATTCCCAATTGATTTTTATAATTCTTAATTAAGTATCTTAATTAAGACAAGGGATACAATTTTCAAAGCTTTTCAAAAAAATTAAATTCACTTATTTTTAAAAGAAATGCATATCGTATTTCACCTTAAGAGGAGACTGGCTCTTTGATCTCACTCTTCCAGGCATCCCACTCCCTAAACATAGCTTGGAGCTCAAAGGGATTTGAGATATTTTAGTTCACCAAGGTGGAGCATGCATATTCTATTTTCAAAGCTATCCTGGGTATCTTTTCCAAACGCAGAGCCAAGAGGCCAGAAAGTAGCCAGAATCGCTATGTGCTTCCTACAACAGCAGGGAGCGCCCATCACAGGAATTTTTGACTCCCATGAAGCGCCATCAAAGGCCTTGATGGGACCTCAGCCCAGGCTGCAACACGGGCAGTCAGAGAACTTTCCACTCACCCACCACGCAGAAACCCCTGAACCTGCAGCTGCTTTCAGCTGCCTTCATGCTGTTAGGTTATTTTTTCTCTACAGACTCTTCATAGCTTTCCCTGTGTGGGTCGGTATCTTCCAGTATATCACCTTCCAGTATATCACTTGACATTATAAAACACCTTCAGCAGAGAATTTAATCTGCAAATTGACAGTTAATGACTCTCAACAAGTGTTTTTGCTCTTTATATTAAAATAATGGCTCAGAAAAGCTGTTTTCTTAATGTAGAGTTGTCACTTTCTAGAACTTTTATTTCTACCAACATGTACCCACCCTCTTTCTATATGATAAAAAACTTAGTTTGAATGCTTTGGTAAACTAGCAAGAAGGTTATGATAACTCAGGCCAAAGACTGAGGGAAGATAGGTTATCCCAGAGAGATAAGCTGTCAGCTTTCACCCTGAGGGCATTGGCTGAACCAAGCTAACTCGAGCCATTGTTTCCAGAGCCTCAAGGGCCTAAGGGACAATAGACAAAGCTGAAGGCCAGCCCAAGGTGGGAAGTCTAACTAGAGATCCTTCCCTCAAAGGTGCGATCTGAAAGGGCTTTAAGGAAGGAAGTTGAAATCACACATCCCCCATTCCCGCCAGGTAAATTATCTGCGTCAAGCCTAAGTGAAAGGGAAAAATAACTTCCCTTAAGGTTTTAAAACCACTTGGCAATTAAAAGGAATGAACTACTTATAAACAAAACAACATAGATGAATCTCAAAAACATTGTGCAAGAATTCAGAACCACAAGATGGCCCTCATTTGGGTTTACAGGCTAAATTCTCACTATTCACATGGTTCAATAAATCTCGAGCCAATACTTCCCTTCAAGCAGTCCCAGATTGATAGTGCCCTAGAGAAGGGGTAGGTAAACTATTTTGGGTAAAGGGCCAGAAAGTAAATATTTTAGGCCTTGTGGACCATCCAGTCACTGTTGCAACTACTCAGCTCTTCTGTTGTAGTACAGAAGCAAACAGACAACGTGTAAGCAAACAGACAACGTGTAAGCAAACAGACAACGTGTAAACAAACAGGTGTGGCTGTCTTCCAACAAAATTTTATTTACAAAAACAGGCAGAGGGCAAGATTTGGCCTGTGGGCCGTAGTTTGCTGATCCCCGCTTTAGGGGCCTGAAGGAAGATAAAATTCCAAAGAACATGAAAGATCATCATACAAATTCTTTAAATACATAAAAAAATAAGACTGAGGAAAAAAAGACTCAGACTCTCATTTGGAATTGTTGGAAAAAATATAAAACGAATAAGCATAAGATGGTTCAAAACTTATTTTGAAAAAGAATCAAATATGACTTATAGACATGAGAAATATAAAAATTGAAATTAAAAACTCAATGAAGGGACGTAACAGTAGATTAGATAGAAATGAAGAGAGAGTTAGAGAAATGGTACAACTGAAGATTGCCCAGAAAGAAGTCTAGAGAGGCAAAGAAATGGAAAATATATAAAAGAGACTGAGACATGTAGGATAGAGTGAGAAAGTCTAATATGTCTTTAATCAGATGTCTAAAAAGACAGGAGAGGGAAATGGGACAAAGACACTAGCTAAAGGGATAATGAGAACTTTCAAGAATTGATGAAAAATACCAACCCACAGATGAGAAGCCAACAAGTCACAAGCAGGATAAATAACAAGAAATGCACACCTAGATATATCATAGTGAAATGGTAAATTCACAAAAACACAAACAATCTTAAATACTCTCAAAGAAACATTACCTTCAAAAAAGTAATAATTAGTCTGGTACCTGACTTCTCAATACCAACTATGGAATGATCTTTAATGTGCTTAGAGAAAAATAACTGTTGATCTGAACATAATCTTCTACATCCAGCAAAAACTTCCAAGAATGAGTACAAAACAAATACACTTTCAGAAAAACAAAAATGGAATTTACCACCAGCAGACTCTCAATAAGGAAAGTGACCCTAAATGGAAGGATTGAGATAAAAGAGGTGGTAAAACTGTGGGTAAACATTGACTGTATAAAATAATAAAGATGATGATGATGATGATGACTACAACAATTTGTGGGATTACATAAGTAATTAAAATGCATAATATCATATAAATTGGCAGGGAGAATGAATGACTAGAATTCAAGTTCTAGCATCCTTGTAGTATCCAGAAGGAGCGTAAGGATAGTGATCAGTTTTAGACTTTGATAAGTATGCAAGTTGAAATTTATAAGGTAATCACAGAACAGATAGAAATGAGATCATTAACCTCCAATTCAAGTAGAGAAAATGGAAAAGGAAAAAGTAATAAACCCAAATGAAGGCAAGGGAAAAGAGGAAAAAAATGGAAGAAAGAGCACAAAATAAGATGATAAAAAATAAGTCCAGGGGCCAGCCCAGTGGCATAGTGGTTGGGTTCTGCTTCAGCAACCTGGGGTTCACAGGTTCAGATCCCAGGCAGGGACCTACACTCCACTTATCAGGCCATGCTGTGGTGGCATCCCACATATAAAGTAGAGGAAGATGGACACAGATGTTAGCCCAGGGCCAGTCTTCCTCAGCAAAAAGAGGAGGATTGGCAACAGATGTTAGCTCAAGGCTAATCTTCCTCACCAAAAAAATAATAATAATAAATAAATAAATCCAAATATGTTATTACACTAAATAGATATGTTGCTCTTGTACACTGCTGATGGGTCACATAAAATGGTACAACCTTTTTGGAAATAGTTTGGCTGTTTCTACACTAAAGCTGAACATGCTGATATTGTTGTTGTTGTCAGTGCCATCAAGTGGATTCCAACTCCTAGAGACCTTGTGTACAGCAGAGGGAACCCTGCCCCATCTTTTGCGCCATCCTCTTACCTTCCGGCGCTGTGTCAGACAATGTTCCACTGCTATTGATAGTGTTTTCATGGCCAATTTTTTCACAAGTAGGTGGCCAGGTCCTTCTTTCTAGTCTGTCTTAGTCTGGAAGTTCTGCTGAAACCTGTCCACCATGGCTAACCCTGCAAGTATTTGACAGTGGCATAGCTTTCAGCATCATAGCTGCAGTATAACAACCGACAGACGAGTGGTGTGGTTCCCTGACCGGAAACAAACCCAAGCCACTACAGTGAGAGTGCTGAACCTTCGCCACTAGACCACCGATATCCTAGCATGGAGCAATCCTAATTCCTACTAAACATACAAACTAGAGAAAACGTTGTGCATGTATACCAGGAGACATACACAAGCATGTTTACAACGAAGCTAAAAATAACCCTATGTCCATCAGCAGTAAATGGAATAACAAACTGATTTTTCATACCTTCCAGGATATAGTCACGTTCCACTTATTGGTCTGGGTAACAAGTATGCAGATATTTGTCGTTATCATTGCCCTTAAAGTGTACCGGCACACTTTCATATACACGTGTATGTATTCTATAATTTCCCAGTAAATAAAAAGAAGACAAGTGAGAATCAGAGAAGTAAATCAAAGGCTGCAAAGCCAGTGAGTGCTAGAGTCACAATTAGAAAACGTCTTTATGACTCTTTATCTCATCATCTTAACCATTATTCCAAAAAATAACATCAAATACTACTAGCATCAATCCATTAGAGACCAGTGTTAAAAAAACAAAAAGCAAGCACATAGCTTTTGTTGAGATCCTTACTGGGGCCCCTTGTTTTCAGCACAAATCCCGGATCCCAGCTTCACTCCGCCTCCTGTCATGACTACTCAGACCTAGCAGGAAGCCACATTTCAGAAACAAAGACTGAAAGTAACTCTGGCCAAGAGGCAGTCCTCATGACCACAATACATTACCTGCAGTCACCAGAAACCAACAGCCCTTATCACATATTTTAAGGTATCAACAGAATGTGCAAAGTGCAACACACGCACCCAGAGGATGATGGCACATCACCAAGGCAAAGCTGAGTACGCCTTGGAAAGTCTGCTGATCCAGGAAAACTTTCCTCAAGACTGTTCTTTGAACCAGACTGTGATCCAGGACTCTTTCCTCTATGCTGTGAGTGTATTTACTGTTTCATACATGGCTGCTCACCCAAGCCCAAGATGTGCCAGGATATTTCAGAAAACCTTGGCAGAATACTTGACAGCATTCCCGCTTTCACAGGGCTCTTGGAAAGACACATTTTATCAGTGTCAAAACAAAACAGCTGTTGAGCTGTCTTTCAGCTTTTGTGAGAACTCAGCCAATTAATAAAATGGATTTATTAGTCCAAGCTATATTGAATATGAAAAGTAAAAGAGAAAAAGGAACCTTTCTTTCTGAAAAAAAAAAAAAAAACAAATAAGACCAAGAGTCACCCCAACATACATATTTGGATTTGCTGTTTTTCAGTCAAGATCACCTCCAGCAGAGTTTCGGGGGCAAAACTTAAAGCAAGAACAAAGGAGGAAAGGATGGGGGGTGAGAACAGAAGAGCAGCTGACCATGAGGGTAACCTGTTTGCAGATTTTCCTTTGGGGTCAAATCCATCGACAAGGAGAATATATATTGACAGTGCTATGCCTGGCATCTAGTCAATTAAGAGAGAGTTGTCTGAGTTCCCCTGCAAAGTAACTGAAGTCTGTGACTTTGCTCAAGGCAGAGTCCACAGGGTCAGAGTCCAGAGAACTAGGCTAAAAAAAAGAAAAAACAAACTCAAACCAGTGGTTCATATGCTCATTTCCCAGATGTTCCAGTTCAATAAAATCTAACTATGTCATTGAAATGAAAAGCAAACAATCCTTGTTCGTTATAAGAAAGAATTTAACTTACTCAAAACTAGAAGAGGGTAGAGGTGAGGGAAAATAACACAGCACACATTTAGAAATATAGAATTTATTTATATTCACCGTAAGATAGTTTCACATTCTGTACATGGTTACCAGAAGAGACATAACACTCTCAGAGTTGAAGATGGCATCACATTGCTATCAAACACTGCTCGTGCTGTGCGAGTCGGGAAACACTTATTTTCCCCTTTAAAAAATTTAAGGCTCAGTTTCCAAAAGGTAATTTTACCACTTATTTTTCTGTTGAAGAAACTGGGAAGTTCTGAAATAAACCACAGAGGGGTGGAGAGTGAGGGGCCATGCACACACGTCTCTCATTCATACTCCAGCTGAAGCCACTCGGTGTGATTTTTGTTGTTAAAGGCTCCTCCTATTTGAAAATGTGTTTTGTTACAAAATCAAACAAATCAGTAAATGGGAGAGGCACTAGGCCCAGATCTTTATAGCATACAAATAAGGGAAAACCAAAAACTTTATCACCAGTTGCGGGCTCAAAAGTGTTTATTCACAATTTGCCTACATATAAATGCACACACAGAGTAACTCACTTTTCTTTGGTAAAGTTCACCAAATAGCATTTCTCTTCTAACACACTAGTAAAAAATATTTACATTTGCTGCAGGCTTTCAGATCAAGTGGCCACAAATCTGTCCTTTCTCCTAAATACAATCCTCCATTTTTCTTTTCAAGACAACCTTCAACTGTGTTCAGTAGAACACAACCATGATGGTAACCTTGAACGGATCTGTCACCCCCTGTTCAAGTGACTGGAGGGAGAGGGAGGAAGGGGAGTGAGAAAGCTAATCATAAAAAAGAGATTGGGGTATTTTTTGAGAATTACCATGTCAACGAGTTCCAAACACAATGAGTCCCAAGTGTTTTAGAAGCACTTTTTCCTGAACAAATATTTCATTCAATCAACAATGATATAATCATTTGACCAAACGCAGAATCTGTTTCAACTCGGTGAACTCCCTCACAGTTCATGAGGCTAATGCTATAAGAACAACAAAGCCAAAAGGGGCACCGGTGGGTTCTGCCTCGGGCATAAAGAGGTAGAGACAATCATCCTGTATAAAAGATTAACAATAAAAAAAGAAAAACAATAAAATAAAACAGCACCCCCAACCTCCCGTTCCCCCCAAAAAACCACATTCCATTTCTAAGGGCTAGTTCTGGGAAGCCAAGTTTTATCTCCAGGGTGGTATTCAGTCCGATTCAGAGTTGAGAGATCCGTTGCCCACGATCATCTTGCTGTAATTCTTCTGCTGCTCTTCCCTAAAGGTGTCCTTCACCTTTCCTCTCTTCAGCCCTCCATCCCTGGGAATAGGAAGGCAAATAAATAAAAGCTACTCCTGGCAATGATTTAAAAGGGTCACCTATCAATACACGGTAGGTGGTGCCATGACATGTAAGTGGCTCGTTAGTAACGGGATAAAGACACTGGATTTGGAAGTAGAAAGACCCAGATTTCAGTCTCTGCTCTACCACTTATCAGATGTGTGTTACTTTGAGGAAGGAACAATCTCTCTGATGCTTGGTTAAAATAAAAAATATCTCCACTCAGTGTCTTTTTAGTATTTAATGCTACTGTATTCAATATCTGGACTCTATATTAAACTAGGATTGTTTACCTATCTTTTTCCCCAAGGAAAGCAAAATACTGGTTTTTTCATCCAATCAACCTACATCTTACTAGAAAACCATATGGAAAATTTTAAATATACATACAAGAAATGGTGAGGGTACTGTATATGTGTGGGTAAATTCTTTAAAGATAAATGGTTAATCATTGTTCAAATCTAATCCTACATCCAACAAATTGTATTTTCATTCAAAGCACTGTATATTTCAGGTATTTATAACCTTCTGTATTCCAAAACAGACTCAGAATAAAACAAACAACAAAATCAAAAATTGCATTCAGTCAGTAGTTAGTGTCTATGTAAGCAACATTCCTTCATTCAGAGCCTGTGAATCTTTGAACTCTCTCCAGGGTAGTGAAAATACAGACCTGCCTGGATTATAAGGACTCCACATGCCTTTCCTTCTTTGGACATCACAAGAAATAATAAACTGGAAGAGCTGGGAAGAGACTGGACTATCAGGGGCCACTATTTCTCTCCTAATGTTTTTTATTTTAACTCCTAGGAGAGCGTGGACTGAGAACTTGCTTACTTTATTCAGTGCCTGGTTAGTTTTAACCCAGTTAAGCACAAATGTTTACCAAGTGCTCACTGATGATGACAAATGGGTCATAGTTTAGCCAGTGAACTCACGGCCATGAAGACAGAACTTGACCTACAAACACGCCTGCCTGAGCCCACTGCAATGTTCTGGCCTCTGAAGTCAAATCTAAGACACAGCCCACTAGTAAGTCCTCAACCTGAAAATAGACTTTGGTCCACAAATCTTCCAAGGGGTCGTTTGTAGAAAATTTCCATGGAACAAGGTTATAAATTGTTGTTAGGTCTCCAGAATTATCCACAAAAGCCTCCTTTATCCAAGTGAGCTGTGTTAACTATTCATAGCATTTACCTGAATTCTGATTAGTCAGAACAAAGGAAGGGAGGGAGAGACAGGAGAAAGGCCACTCCTCCTTTCCCGAGGTCCATGCCAAAACTGGCCAAAATTCGAAGTTAGCAACGTTTGCCCTTGAGCATCCGGACATTATTTTTACACAACTCTCCTTCCCAAGCCCCCAGTAAACCTCTCACTGCTCTAAGCACCCCAACAGTGACTTGCCACCCTAGAGACTTCAAAGTTTTACCCAATTCCCCTTTGCAACGGCAGCAGATCTTAGTTATTAAGGAGGGCAGCAGTCAAATATAAAAGCCAGTTTAAGATGACACAATTAAGTTCTCATTTAATCTAAGAAAAAAACAATCTAGACATGTTAATTTATACCCAATGAGTAAATGACAAATACACCTGGAAAGGCAGTGAGTCGATTTTCCTTTTAAAGAAGAAGTTAGGTAATTAAAAGTAATCATTTATCATAAAATTGCATATGGCCTTGATAAAAGGAAATTGAAAAATTCTGAGGATCATTTCTGACAGATTTTCTTTAAGCCAGTCTGTGGGAGGCTGCCCTGTGGCTGACTTTCTTAGTCTGTTTTTATCTCTCAAGGCTTTCTTCCTTTCCTTGGTGTCTGAGGCTATGGATCCAAAGCTCCCAGCTTTTCCTAACAGTCCAGGGCAGGAGCAGGTCTGGGATGTCAGGTAAGAAGGGGGTAAGGAACAGAAAACAATGAACAAGGAGAGGAAGCCAGTTACACAAAAGAACATGATCACTGGGCATCTCTAAACTAAGGCATTGTAAAAAGTAGGACATTGGGAAGCCAGTCTTTTCATGATGTTATGGTATCTGTCATTTAGTTTCACACATTCCAGCTTAGATAGTAAAATACAAATGTTAGTCTTAACCTACCTGAACCCTAGTCTTGACCTTAGGGCCAGTCAGTTGCCCTAAAACAAGAACTCATACTCCAGGGGTGGTCAGCCAGGCATTTAATCGGAAAGCCACCCTCCACAGGTGCCACTATAAGGTTTCAGCTGTCTTTATCTCCCATCAACTTCCCAAGCTTTGTTAATTAACATAATGAATTTTAGAAATGGGTTTTCACTATAGAAATTAGTGGCCTGTTAATTAGCATAACAGATGCCAGAAACAGGCTTTCCTGGATGAAATTAGTTGTATCCAAGACAGGCGAATGGATAGAACATTTTAGAGACATTCCCCACCTTTGCATTCAAGGGTATAAGAACCCAGTGAGAACTTCTTCCAGAGGGGTGTTAATCCCTAAACAGTCCCAAGTCCCTCTGAAGGTTCAGAAGGTCTTGGTGGTCTGGCTGACAGCTTGACTCAGTTAGCCAAATCCTACTCCTAGAACATTGCTACAATCGCCTCCAATGAACTTTTCATGTAAAGTGTTCTCAAAACACCAAAAAAGACAGACAAGAGGGACTTTATTAAACTTATACTGAAGCCCTGACCCCCAATACAATGGTATTTGGAGATGGGGCCTTTGGGAGATAATTCGGTTTAGATGAGGTCATGAGGATGGGCCCTCAAGATGGGATTAATGCCAGGTGATGTCAGCATCATGGTGGAGTGAGATTCCCTCTTTGAATCTCTGCCCCCGAAGACACAACAAAAACATCATTTACATACCAACAGAGGTCAATCAAACACTACAAAGGACTTCTAAGAAACCCCTGCTGCCATACATCGGACGGAGGAGGCACGGGAAGCCCCAAAGGACGGGAGGAGAGGTAAGGAGTTTTACTCCCCCTCCTCAATCGATAGCTAGCAGACTGGGGGCGGGGAGAGGCAGCCCTCTGTGGGGAAAACTATCGCCCTCCAGGTGCTCTCACAGACTGTCAAGAGAGCCCCACCAGGAAGTGACGATGGCTGTTTCAGGGGTGTGACAAATGCCCCAAGAGAGCCAGAAAGGAAACCTCCGGGTCAAGCAGGAGAAAGAGAGAATCCCTCCCCCCACAAGCCCTGCACTTCAGCATAATCCCTCCAGGGACTGCAGCAGGCTCAGAGCACACCGCTCACAATCTCCATCCAGTGGCAGCAGGTGGAAACTGCAGGACCAACTTCAAGATGAAAAGAAAGGGTAAAGCCATGGGATCTACGCAACAGTTTATTATGTCTACAGACCAAAAGGAAAATGACAAACACCCAGAAATCAACCCTGAAGGCACAGAAATCTATAAACTGAACAACAGAGAATTCAAAATAGCTATCATAAACAAGCTCAATGAAACACAAGAAAACACACAGAAACAAATTAATGAATTCAGGGATTTCATCACAAAAGAGATTGAAACCATAAAGAAAAACCAATCAGAATTATTGGAGATGAAAAACAAAATGGATGAGATAATGGAAAAAATGGAGTCTTTAAAGAACAGAACTGACAATATGGAGGAAAGAATTAGCATTATCGAGGATAGCCACGCAGAAATGCTCCAGATAGAGAGGAGAGAGAGCTAAGACTAAAAAGAAATGAAGAAATTCTTTGAGAAATATATGACTCAATGAGGAAAAGCAACATAAGGATAATAGGTATTCCAGAAGGATAAGAAAGAGAAAAAGGAGCAGAGAGGTTGTTCAAGTAAATAATAGCTGAGAACTTCCCAAACCTAGGGAATGAGATGGAAATAACAGTGAATGAAATCAATAGATCACCTAAATATACAAACAGGAATAAACAATAGTCACACTACATAATAGCTAAGTTGACAAGACTCACTGACAAGGAAACAATATTAAGGGCAGCTAAAGAAAAAAACAAAAAAACATACAAAGGAAACCCCATCGGACTCTCAGTGATTTCTCCACAGAAGCTCTACAGGCTAGGAGAGACTGGAATGATATATTCAAAATCATGAAAGACAAAAACCTTCAGCCAAGAATACTTTATCCACCAAAACTATCCTTCAAATATGAAGGAGAAATAATAACTCTCCCTGATAAACAAAAGCTAAGAGAGTTCATCACCACAAGTCCCCCACTACAAGAAATGCTCAAGAAGGCCCTTAGGAGTGAGAAAAAACAAAAGATTTCAGCAAGGAGAACAGCAAGGAGACTAAACCAGAACAAACTACAGTTGGATAACATCAAAAATTAATTCAAGCTCATCCCTGGAAACACACACTCACGACACAAGATGGAATAAGTAGTGACAACAACAAATAAGGAGGGGAAGAGGAAAGGGATTGAATCGACTCAGCCTAAGGAAATAGGAGGCATCTGAAAATGTACTATCTTATCCAGGAGATCTTTTATATAAACCTCACAGTAAGCACTAAACAAATAACCAGAAGAGAACCACACACGACAAATAAAGAGAAAACTAAGAGAATGAGCATGGAGAAATACCAAACTGAATTTGCAGTCAAAAACACATGTGACAAGAAATGAAGGAAATGCAAAAGAACCAGAAAATGAACAATAAAATAGCAACATTAAACCCCCATATATCAATAATCACGCGAAATGTAAACGGATTGAATTCTCCAATCAAAAGAAGGAGTGGCAGGATGGATTAAAAACCAAGATGCAACTATCTGCTGCCTCCAGGAAACACATCTCAGCTCCAAAGACAAACACAGACTCAAAATAAAAGGATGGAAGATGATACTCCAAGCTCATGGCAAACAAAAGAAAGCAGGAGTAGCCATACTTATATCAGACAAAGTAGACTTCAAGATAAAAAAGGTAATGAGAGACAAAGAAGAGCAATATATAATGATAAAAGGGACACTTCACCAAGAAGACATAACAATTATAAATGTCTATTCACCCAACACAGGAGCACCAAAGTACATAAAACAACTGCTAAAAAACCTAAAAGGAGATATTAACAATAACACAATAATAGTAGGGGATCTTAACACCCCCCTTACATCAATGGATAGATCATCCAGACAAAAAGTCAATAAGGAAATAACGGACTTAAACAAAAAACTAGACGCAATGGACTTAATAGATATATACAGAGCACTCCACCCCAAAACAGCAAGAGTACACATTCTTCTCAAGTGCACATGGAACATTCTCAAGGATAGACCATATATTAGGAAACAGGGCAAACCTCTATAAATTTAAGAAGATTGAAATCATTACAAGCATCTTTTCTGACCATAATGCTGTGAAACTAGAAATCAACTGCAAGAAGAAAACTAGGAAAGGGACAAAGATGTGGAGACTAAACAACATGCTACTGAACAACCAATGGATCATTGATGAAATTAAAGGAGAAATCAAAAACTATCTGGAGACAAATGAAAAAGAAAATACACCATACCAACTCATATGGGATGCACCAAAAGAGGTCCTGAGAGGGAAATTCATAGCAATACAAGCCCACCTTAACAAACAAGAAAAACCCCAAATAAATAACCTTAAACTGCACCTAACAGAATTAGAAAAAGAAGAACAGACAAAGCCCCGAATCAGCAGAAGGAGGGAAATAATAAAAATCAGAGCAGAAATCAATGAAATTGAAACCAAAAAAACAGTAGAAGGGATCAATGAAACAAAGAGCTGGTTCTTTGAGAAGATAAATAAAATTGACAAACCCTTAGCCAGACTCACTAAGAAAAAAAAGGGAGAAGATTCAAATAAATAAAATTAGAAATGAAAGAGGAGAAAGTACAACAGACACCACAGAAATACAAGGGATTATTAGGGAATACTATGAAAAACTTTACGCCAACAAATTGGACAACCTAAAGGAAATGGACAAATTCTTGGATGCGTACAACCTCCCAAAACTGAATCAAGAAGAAATGGAGAATCTGAATAGACCCATCACAAGTAAAGAGATTGAAACAGTAATCAAAAACCTCCCAAAAAATAAAAGCCCAGGACCAGACGGCTTCCCTGGAGAATTTTACCAAACATTCAAAGAAGATTTAGCACCTATCCTTCTCAAACTATTCCAAAAAATAGAGGAAGAAGGAATATTTCCTAACATATTCTATGAGGCCAACATCATCCTGATACCAAAGCCAGACAAGGACAATACAAAGAAGGAAAACTACAGGCCAATAACACTGATGAACATAGACGCAAAAATCCTCAACAAAATATTGGCAAACCGAATACAGCAATACATCAAAGAGGTCATATGCCATGATCAAGTGGGATTTATACCAGGGACACAGGGATGGTTCAACATCCACAAATCAATCAACGTAATACACCACACTAACAAAATGAAGAATAAAAACCACATGATCATCTCAATCGATGCAGAGAAGGCATTCAACAAGATCCGACATCCATTTATGATAAAAACTCTCAACAAAATGGGTATAGAAGGAAAGTACCTCAACATAATAAGGGCCATATATGACAAACCTACAGCTAACATCCTACTCAATGGGGAAAAACTGAAAGCCATTCCTTTGAGGACAGGAACAAGACAAGGGTGCCCACTCTCACCGCTCTTATTCAACATAGTACCGGAAGTTCTGGCCAGAACAATTAGGCAAGAAAAAGGAATAAAAGGACTCCAAATAGGCAATGAAGAAGTGAAATTCTCACTATTTGCAGACGACATGATCTTATACACAGAAAACCCAAAAAATTCCATTGGAAAACTACTAGAAATAATCAACAACTACAGTAAAGTGGCAGGGTATAAACTCAGCTTACAAAAATCAATTGCGTTTCTATACACTAATGATGAACTAACAGAAAGAGAACTCAAAAAGACAATCCCATTTATAATCGCAACAAAAAGAATAAAATATCTGGGAATAAATTTAACCAAGGAGGTGAAAGACCTATACAATGAAAACTATAAGACACTATTGAAAGAAATCGAGGAAGACATAAAGAAATGGAAAAATATTCCATGCACATGGATTGGAAGAATAAATATAGTTAAAATGTCCATTCTACCTAAAGCAATCTACAGATTCAATGCAATCCCAATCAGAATCCCAATGTCATTCTTCACGGAAATAGAACAAAAAATACTGAAATTTGTATGGGGCAACAAAAGAGCCCGAATAGCTAAAGCAATCCCGAAAAAAAAGAACAAAGCTGTAGGCATCACAATCCCTGATTTCAAAATATACTATAAAGCTATAGTAATCAAAACAGCATGGTACTGGTACAAGAATAGACACACAGATCAATGGAACAGAATTGAAAGCCCAGAAATAAAACCACACACCTATGGACAGCTAATCTTCGACAAAGGAGCAAAGAACATACAATGGAGAGAGGGAAGTCTCTTCAATAAATGGTGCTGGGAAAATTGGACAGCAACATGCAAAGGAATGAAAGTAGACCATCTCCTATCGCCATACACAAAAATCAATTCAAAATGGATTAAGGACCTGAAAGTGAGACCTGAAACTATCAAACTCCTGGAAGAAAATATAGGCAGTACACTAATTGACATTGGTCATAAAGGGATCCTTTCAGATTCCATGTCTACTCGGCAAGGGAAACAAAAGAAAAAATAAACAAGTGGAACTTCATCAGACTACAGAGCTTCTACAAGGCAAATGAAACCAGGATCAAAATGAATAGACAACCCACCAGCTGGGAGAAAATATTCGCAAATCATTTATCCAACAAGGGATTAATCTCAGTAATATATAAAGATCTCATATAACTGAGCAACAAAAAAACAAACAACCCGATCAAAAAATGGGCAGAGGATATGAACAGACATTTTTCCAAGGAAGAGATACAGATGGGCAATAGACACATGAAAAGATGTTCAACATCACTAATCATCAGGGAAATGCAAATCAAAACTACACTAAGATATCACCTGACACCGGTTAGAATGGTTATAATCACCAAGACAAAAAGCATCAAATGCTGGAGAGGATGTGGAGAAACGGGAACCCTCATTCACTGCTGGTGGGAATGCAAACTGGTGCAGCCTCTATGGAAAACAGTATGGAGAGTCCTCAAAAAATTAAAAATAGAAATACCTTATGATCCAGCAATCCCATTCTTGGGCTTCTACCCAATGGACGTGAAATCAGCCATCACAAGAGGCTTATGCTCCTCTATGTTCATTGCAGCATTATTCACTATAGCCAAGAAGTGGAAGCAACCCAAGTGTCCCTCGACTGATGATTGGTTAAAGATGTGGTATATACATACAATGGAATACTACTCAGCCATAAGAAAAGACAGAATTGTCCCATTTGCAACAACATGGAAGGACCTAGAGGGTATTACGTTAAGTGAAATCAGCCAGAGAGAGAAGGACAGACACTGCATGAAGTCACTCATATATGGAATATAAGTGAACCCACGGACAGAGAGAACTGATTGGTGGTTACCAAGGGGAAGGGGGTGGGGGGTGGGCACAAGGGGTGAAGGGATGCATCCACATGGTGATGGACAAATAATAATGTACAACTAAAACCCCACAGTGTTATAAACTATTAAGACATCAATTTAAAAAAATAGAAAAAGAAGAAAAAAAAGAAATCAAAACCTAAGGACAACAACAACAAAAAAAGATGGGATTAATGCCTTTATAAGAAGACACACCAGAGAGCTTGTATGCTTGTGCGCACGCTCTCTCACTCTCTCACCCAATGTTTGTATAGAAAAGAGACCACATGGCAAGAAGGGGGCTATTTCTGGTGAGATCTCTCACCAGAAACCCACCATGCTGGCACCCTGATCTCAGAGTTCCAGTCTTCAGAACTGTGAGAAAGAAATTTCTGCTGTTTAAGCCACCCAGTCTATGGTAGTTTGTTAGGGCAGCACAAGCAGACTAATACACTCAGCTACGTTCAATCTTCCTCAAAAAACTAAACAAAAAAACTAAAACCATGGTTATCTACAACTAAAATATTTCACTTATTTCAAGTTTTTAAGTTTTCTTTAATATAGTTATAGCTAGAGTTAAATATGAATGAGCCTGTAAGTTGCCCCTTGCCTCCCAGGGTCCATTCCCCACCCCCAGATCCATTCTCACTTTCTTCTTCAGTAAAAGAACCCTAATTTTAGCTAGACCTATGGCACCCAGAACAAAACACTCCCAGCCTCCTTTGCAGCTAAGTGTTATCACATGACTTGAGTTCTAGCCAATGGATGCAAGTGGAAGTAGCATGTCCAACTTCTAGCCTGTGTTCTTAAAGAGGTGGGTGTGTTTTAATTCCTCCCTGTTAGTCATTTGCTGAACACACTGGGTAGAGCTGGAGCAGCCAGTGTGGACCATAAAGTAGAAGCACATCAAGGACAGTAGAACAGTACAGAATGAGCTGTTATACCAGCCTGGACAGCCTATCTTTAAGTGAGAGGGATAAACTTCTACCTTATTTAAGCCATTGTTATTTTGTATAAGCCACTGTCACTTTTAGCTAAACTTCCAGCTAACTAGCATAATAAATGACATTATTAAAAGTGATTTTTTTAATTAAAAAAAGCGATAGTCCTTCTGAAAAATTTCTTACCAGGGAAGCTCAGTCAATCCTCCTTGTACAGCAATAGCAGATTTAACCCTGTTAGCAAACTGGACTGCATCTTCTCCTTCCTGGGGATAAAAAACATTACAAGTACATCCTGAAGATAGAGTTTTCAAATAATGCCTTAAAACATCTCATAATCATTTAGATTTGTTTTAAAATATAAGATTCACATTTTAGTTCAAACATCTTCTATTCTCAATCAGTCATAGCAAATATCATTTGTTCTATCAAGAAAATGCAGCACCATATTGTTTAATTTTTTTTTAAAGCTGTGCTTTGTCAGGTGGTACCTGATTTTTTTTTTTTTTTGAGGAAGATTGGCCCTGAGCTAACATCTGTTGCCAATCTTTCTCCTTTTTTCTTCCCAAAGCCCCAGGAGATAGTTGTATGTCATAGTTGTACATCCTTCTAGTTGGTCTATGTGGCATGCCACCTCAGCATGGCTTGATGAGCGGTGCATAGGTCTGCACCCAGGATCCAAACTGGCAAATCCCAGGCCACTGAAGCAGAGCGTGTGAACTTAACCACTACGCCACCGAGCCGATCCCTGTTTAATATTTTTTATCATATGTATATATTTACTGTGCTCTTTATTAGTCCCATGCAAGACACAACATTCCATAATATCCGTAGGTTCAATAAACCAACAGCAATTGTAAAAACTATTATGGAAAAGAGTCTCTGAATATAAAGTAGCCTGATTTCAAGACAGCCAAATACATTTTTTAAAAATGACTCATTTGCTGAGAAAGTAGAAAGTCAGTCCAGCTCTAGCTAATGTGAAGAAGGGAGACACCCAGGTTTTCACATGAAGGTTTCCTCTCCTTTATCTGATTAGATAAAGCACCAAAGACCAGCTGTCATGGAAGGAATCATGGAAGGAATACCTCTCTGGTCATGGGGGGCATGTACCACACGTCACAGACGATGGCCCAGCTGGTCATGATTCGAAGCAAGTAGCTCACCATGTTGTATTTACTGCTGTTCCAAAATGCATCACCAAACTGAGGGTTATACTGAGAAAAAAGAACAAAAAATACATCCCAGTTATGAGCTAAGTGGTGACTTCTCTTATCCATGCCAATGTTTTCAAGGTGGCAGGCCAAACAACTGTATCAGATTCCAAGAAAAAGAGAAGCTACTTCACTTCATGGAAATAACAAAAAAGTTAACGGTGCCAGCTAACTCCTCTGACTAGAGCCCTAGGGCGCTGCAACAGAGGGCTACCTACACGGCTCTTAAGTATCTGTCTCCCACGTAACTGGAAAGTGGGTAGAAGTAGAGGCAGTATCTGTTTTGCTTAGGACTGTGTCCTCAGTGCTCAGGCACTGGCCTGGCTCACCTAGTACCTATCTGTACATATCAATAGAGAAAGAGACAGAATGATCGAATAAGTGGGCAAAAAGTAAACAATTGGTGACTCTGAGTAAAGAGAATATGAGTGCTCCTTATTCTTGCAAATGTTAAGTTTGACATTATATGAAAACAAAGTTGCCAAGTCACTGCCCTTCTTTGGAGGGGTCAGGCAGATATCTATTTTACCTTAATTGCAACGGGATGTATGGTTCCTCCAATTTCAAAGCTTCCCTTTTTAAACATCATGACTGAAGTGTTGTTGATGCAAGTTCCTGCAGGGGAATGGGGGGGGATTGTTAATATTTTTAAAAGTAGTCATTTTTAAAACAAATTTTTAAAATGAATTCTTTTTATATAAAATAATTTGAAATATTCAAATCATAAAAACGACAGACATTTCACAAATCAATTCCTGCTTAAGCACTAATTTGACAGTTCTAAGCAGGTTTAATAACAAATTTTTACTTTATTATTGAGTACTCTACAGATACAGCTTCTTCACAAAAGATGACAATTTCAATACATTTAAAATAAGGACCTTTAAAAAGTTACGGACAATACCTGAGTTCATTACCCAGAAATAATTTTTAAGATTGAAAAGGTACCATGACTTCCATCAAATCTCAAAAGAAAGCAGGGAATTACTAGCTCAGAGAAGCCCATCCCATTCCTATCGGACAGCAGAGATCTGGACTAAGAATGCCAATTCTAGAACAATCCAATTCCTCACACACTTTGGGTGCTTGTTGTTATCGACTATACCTTAGTAGGCAATCTTCCTTCTTACCTTCAGGAAAGATTAATATGGGTAATTTTTTCCTATCAGCAATGTGTTCTCTTAGTCTGTGAAGAAAAACAAAGGCTCAAAATTCTACCTTTGAAAAGAGAGAGGTGTGAATCCTCTTTGATATTCTTTACACTTTACTAGCACGAATATATTGTAAAGCAATAAGTAGAACAGAAATAAGATACAAGTAAAGGAAATAAACTCACGTTGGTCCCTTTCTAGAAATGTGTAAGGATATCTGCACTATTTCAACTTCTCTCATCTCAAAGTGAGTGATTTTCAGTGCCTTCTGCCTACTCTGAAAAAAGAATGCGAGGCAGTCATGTGACCCAAGCTCTGGAGCCCCCATGTCACAAGCTTTGTGCCCTTCTCCATGTCCTTATATTTCCTCATCTGAAAAATGGGAATATTGATTGCTGGACCCATCTGCCTTGTGGCCAGTAAGTATAAGACTCCTTACATGAGTCAGGCTGAACTTTCCTATGAAATCCGCACCATAAAGCTGAGAATGACGAAGTTCTTCCAGGCTTCAGTCCTGTCCTCCCCGCAGCCAGCCCTATATTCCCAACTGTTCACCAGACGCTCTTATGGCTTGAGAGAGATTAGAGATTTCAACAAGTACTTTTCATTTTACTCTTAAGAGCATGGCCTACCTTCATGTTTATAGAAGCAATGACCAGAGGGCCTTCAGTTAAAGGCCTCAGGCAAACAGCTGTTTCCCAGCAAAGGTTTCTAGCAGCTTATCTCTATCCCAAGCCCCAGAGGTTCCTTCTTCTGTCCCATAAAGAACATCAGCTGTGGCTGTCTCTAGATTTATGTGATAATGGTAATTCAGCAAACACTTAATCAACCATTTATTCAGCAAATAGTTGCCAATTATTTAACTTTCAAGGCAGTAATTTTTAACTTTGAAAACTCAGTGGCTGGACTATACCTAAATTACAGCAGTATACACTTATGGGCCTTCTAACCTCATTACATATCCCACTATGACCACAGAATTAAAATTTTTAAAAATCTAGCTAAGACAAGTGATTCACCAGAAAAAGCCAACCACAAATAGAATTCCGTATGTTTTAGTTTTAATCCTTGGTACGGCTCTGCCCTCTCTGGCAGGAAGGTCAAGATTTATCAGATTTTAGGCTACCCCGAGGAACACTGAGTAACGTCACTGCCTACCTCTTAGTAACCAGGTGCCGATCCTTCATTTCTGAGCGTTCGAACCAGACATGTGGACAAGCCTTGACCATAGCTCTCTGAATAATTCCCATCAATCCTCCATGAACCTGGCCAACCTGGAAGGATGATGAGGAAAAGAGAAAAGACGAGAAAAATGTAAAGGCACAGCTGTCCAAAGAAAGTCTTTTTTTTTTTTTATACCAGTAAGTTCCTATTCCCCACTCAGAGAAAGGATTGGCATTCTTCTACTGACTGAAATTCTTAGTCTATTCAAAGGACATGAATAGCCAAATGTAAGCCAAAAGTATTCTCTGGCACTTTTGAATTTTAGGCTGTGTTGCTACACTAGCCATCCTCTACCTCTAAAAAGTAGAGGTCTTTCAACTTAGTCAAGAGCAGAGCAATGCACATTAAAACTACAATGAAATACCATTTCTCACCCATCAGACTGGCAAAGATTCAAAAGCTTGACAATGTCCTCTGAGCCAATGCTATGGGAAAAGGGCATTCTCAGACATTGCTTGGGATGGGGGAGATTATAACAGCCCTGGAAGGAAATCTGGCTATTTCTATCAAAACTACATATACAGTCATCCTTCAACTCAAAAATTCCACTTCTAGGAATTTACTCTGAAAATATACCTCCAACACAAAGAAAATACATATACACAAGGTTTTAATTGCAGCAGTATTTGTAATTGCGAGATGAACTACCTAAATGTCCAAACATAAGAAATTAAATGAATAAACTATGGTACATACACACAGTAGAGGACTATGCAGCTGTAAAAAGAACAAGGTTGATTCCTATGACTGATAAGGAGTGATTTCTAGGAGATATTGTTAAATGAAAAAAGCAAACTGCAAAAGAACAAATATAATATGCAACCTTTTGAGTAAGACAGAAAGAGAAATATACACATATGCTTGTTTATCACTACAAAAAGAAAGGACAACCAAAACCAATGAAGTTAGAAACCTACAAGGGGAGGAGGCAATGGGGTAGAATGGACATGGGAGAAAGGGATACTTCTATGAATATATGTTTTTTGTTTAGTTTTGACATTTGGAAGCATATTAATGTCCTACATATTCAAAAAATAAATCAACAAGAATGGGACTGGCAAACTGAAACAAATGAACCCAACTGTATTTCAAACGAATGAAAAAACAACACTGAAGGAAGTGGAAAAAAATCCAAGAAATTTACAAAGACGGTATTTGATCACACACCCTCCATCTCGGGAACCCACCAAGAAGAAATGGAAATATCCTGAATTCTTTTTACAACATTTGTTTTTTATAGTGAAACAGGTGAAGCAATTCTGAAACAATTTCAGGTATGTTATAGGATTGAGAAAATGAGTAAATATGTTGGTACTGTTGGAAAACAGAGTTTTCACTATGAAAAAAGGAGATACAGATATGGATTGGGGGAAAGCAAGAAAGAACTCTATGAATTGGATGAATTGATATAGACTCAGATTTCCAAGATTATATTAATATTAGAAATAAATATTAAATATAAATATATTAAAAATATAAATATTTTACACACATTTTTACATAGAAAGACAGAGAGAAAGCCAGTGCATGAGAATGCAAATGATAAAGCTAATGGGGCAAAATGTTACCAACAGGTAAATATGGATAAAGGGCATATGGATATCCTATGTAACATTCTTATTGTTACAACTTCTCTGTAAGTTGGAAAATATTTCTAAATTTAAAAAAAAAGTAGAGGTCTTTTTTTAGGAGGAAAAAGAGGCTTTAAAAAGCCACTGAGAAGAGATCTTGAATGTTTTTCAGCTATATAGTTTATGTTTAGCCAAAAGAGGCCAAATATGACCTCTGGAGGTTAACAGGACAATTTCCTCCCACTTCTGCCCTCTACTGCCTCTGATTTAAATCCAGCTGGCTTTAGGTTTCTGATCACTCAACCCACTGGAAAGTTCACAGGTACTATGCTTTTCTAAACCTTAGCTAATATTGTAATTGCAGTTATACGTGATCAAAAAGCATGGAAGATGCCAGCTAAATTCTGAGGCCCTCAGTCACAAATGAATTATACTCAACTCTGTTGACCAAGACACAGAATGAATATGGTCTCAGAAACACGAAATCATGATTAGGCAAGTTGGTTAAAATGCCTGAACTTTTGCTTTCTCATCTACAACAAAATCTCAGCCCTTAACCTCATTGGATTACAGGGAAGGTCAAATATAATGGATGTGAAAGTTCTTGTCCACATAAATGGAAGAAATTATTGTATACACCCAGAACTGTGCTGGGGAATCTATCAAAAATTGTTAATGTGGGGCCGGCCCGGTGGCCTAGTGCTTAAGTTCACACGTTCTGCTGTGGCGGCCCAGGGTTCGGAGGTTCAGATCCCGGGTGCGGACCGACACCACTCATCAGCCATGCTGTGGCAGCGACCCACATACGAACTAGATGAAGACTGGCACAGACGTCAGCTCAGGGCTACTCTTCCTCACCAAATAAAAAAAAAGAATTGGTAACGTGAGGGTCCTTGGATTAGCTTTCCAGGGACCCATAAACATCTTGAAGTTATACACAAAATTGTTGTTTGTATGATGCACATGTATGTTGTTGTTGCTGTTTTCTTAAAAAAGGGCATATAACTATTACTTGAATCCTAACCAAAAGAAGGTTAAGAACTACCAATTCTCATAAGTCTTTTCAGAGAGGTGGCTAAAGCTTCCTTAGATTCAGAAAGAACTCCATAGTTCAGAGAAATTTAACAATGTGTTAGAATGCGGTTGCCCAAGAGTTATATATCGGAACTTATATTTTAGACAGATTTAACACCTGGCAATAAGTTAGGAGTTTTTACAAAGGCCTTCAAAACCCTCTCAATGATGGTATAACCCATAGATGGTCCAATACTGGCCCATGTGCCAGCACCCCCAACTCTCCTACCTGCAGCAGACACTTAATCAGTAACGGCTCCCTTCAAACACTTTCCCAGAAAAGCACACCTGACCAGGACTATCAGTCATTGGAGCCAACAAGTGAAATAAAATCCATCTGCTCTCTCTGAAACCCAAGCCACCACCATGAGATATGAAAAGAAGACTCCCCAGGATCCCTCTCCCATCATTCTACTCCATACACCAGCTTAGGTCATATTCACCACCAAGTAGGAAAGGACATCTTTAGTTATCCTCCAAAATCTACCTGACACATATATAAAGGAGATGAAAGAAATCTTGACAAGTTCTTAGGGGCAATGGAAAACAAAGATTTGAAAATATGTCAGAATGTGGTTCATCCCACCAAAAGATCTTTTGAGGTGTCTGATTTTACTGTGGGCTTTGTGGTTTGTTATTGGGTTCTTTTCTTTTCTTTTCTTTTGGGGCTGTAGGCAAAAACTGAGAAAGGCAAGGTGGTATAAATATTTGCCTTTCTTGCTTGATCTTCATTAAAGGGCCAGATTTTTTTTAAATTGCATATGACTCCCTGAAGGAAGACAGAACTAATTGCCTGGGAAGGGCTTTGTACAGCTCTAAGGAGGAAGAGTTATTAAACATTGCAGGGATTTTAGTAAGCAAGATGGAATCAACTTTATAAAGTCCTATCAAGCTCAAGTATGTTTACATCTCAGGAAGCTAATTTTTCACTACCCTAAACATAATGGCTATTGTCTTTCTTTTTCTTGCACGATCTATTCCTCGTGTAAATATATTACATAACTTATATAGCTACAGTAGTATAACCCAGCCACTTTCTAATATAAAACTCACTTTATAATTTGTGCAAAAATAAAAGTTTGCCCAATCCACAAAACATGCAACTACTCGAAATCTTAATGAGCTGCTCTTACCATAGCATAGCATCCATCCGTTGTCAAGATCAAAACATCTATCGGGGAGGTATGGTTGGCAACACAAATGCCTCCCCTCTGGGGTCTATACTGCCTGCAATTACAAACAATGGTAAATGCTAAACCTTGAAAAATGGCCACTACTTTACAGAACGGCATGTAGAGATTCATCCTATTTTGTTTTAAAAAGCACATCAAAAAAATAAAGTTTCGAAGTATATGGGCCCATGTTAAAAAGGTTATCTCTAGGCAATATAATGGGAGGGGGGTAAGAGGACAGGGGAAGGGACCCATGACTTTCCCTTTACATATATTTATGTTATTTTTTTGTAATGATCATATTTTCCTTTTATACGAAAAAATAATTTTAAAATATTAGACTGAATTACAAAGATTCCATAACTTTAATAAATTTTGTGATATGTAAGTTCCACTTATCAAAAGTATTTTCATATTATTTCAGTCTTCATAAGCATCACTTTTAATGGCTTCCTTGTGATCCACAGAGTAAATGTACTATAGTTTCTTCCCCCCATCCCCCTTCCTTCCTATCCCCCTAGAGCAGAGGTCGACAAGTTTTTCCAACCGCAGACCAGAGAGTAAATACTTTAGGCTTTGCAAGCCAGCCAATCCTTGTCAAAACTATTGGACTTTGCCGTTTTGGTACAAAGGCAGCCACACACAATATGTAAATGAATGAACATGGCTGTGTTCCAGTAAAACTCTAATTACAAAAAACAGGTGACAGGACACATTTGGCCTCCAGGCCCATAGTTTAGTTTGCTGACCTCTGTCCCAGAGGTTCAACCAGTATTTGACACTAAGGAAGCAAAGCAGTTTTCTTTGGGCCGATCCAGAGAAAAAAGAGAATCAAATGCATAACAACTTTAGCATGTTTTCCTTAAAACTGGAGCAATCCTATAATAACTTATAAACTCCTCTCTATGTGATTAAAGCACGTTTTCTGTAGAAGATATCTCCTCTGATCACACTTCTACCAAAGTATTTTTTTCTACTCCTCACGCCAAAACTCATAGCCCAATCACAAAATTTTAGAAATTTAAGGGGCCTTTTATGTTGGTAACATATGGTAAAGCCATGACAAAATATTTCGCTTCTACAAATAAGACCGGAAGATGCAATCAGTAAAAAAGAGAGGCTTGAGCAAGAACTTTTAAACAATTATGTTAAATGTAAAAAAACCAAAATTGAGTTAAAGAAAAGTAATTCAAAAACAATCAAAATTACTTTCACTCAGCTAATAACTTCACTTAGCTATCTTTATCCTCTATGATTAGGGGTAAGGGAAGCAGAATGCTCTGTTTTAAGGCTCACTTAAGGAATTTTAGAAGTGGCAGGACTGACACTAGAAACCAGGCCTCCAGACTCCAAGTTTAGGCCTCCCTCTACCACACTACAGGCCTGTCATCTTCACCATTTTTTAAATCAGACAGACCCAGTTCAAAACCTGACTCTGCCACTTCCTAGCTATGTGACCCTAGACAACCAATCCCAGAGCTTCGATTGCTTCACCCATAAAATGGGATAACAGCACCTACCTCAGAGGGGTCTACGAGAAGCACAGGCCTAGCCTGCGCACCATGAATGCCCAGTGATGAAGTGTCATTACAGGTTTATTATTATGTTCCTTCTGCAAACGGATTGCTTTTTTAAAGTGTTTTTGTGCACTCTCATGTGTGTGACACTCTAAGCAGCAGGGATGAACGCACTGGAGGTACTCTTACCTCACCTGCCTCCTCCCACCCACTTTCAAGGCTCCACTGTCAATCAGATGCTGGATTTACCTAGAGAAAGGCAGGCACGAGCCAGGAGACACTCACTTGTTATGATAATGAATGGTACCAGAGAGGGCTCGCACACAGATCCTGCAGCAAGTCAGGTGCACCAGTTCACTCAGCCAGTTTTTGAGGCTGAAGAAAAGAGAAAACATTTTATTGTGTAGTTCCAGGCACTCCTAAGAAAAAATACAATAAAAGCTTCAATGTGCTCCTTCACAGCAGCATACTGTGTTCTGAAATACAAGCACAGTTCAATTCTTAGTCTCACTGAGGCACTTAGGACAAAACTCTAGTGAAAAATAGCTCCCACCCTATTAGGCTATCATGATAAATTCCTGACCAAGATAAGCTGAAGCTTCTTTGGTCTTGGCCTTACGAGCTTGACAACTATAAGACTCTCTTGCCCTCCTTGAGTTCCTTGGTCCATTTTCTTCCTTCTTTTCATTTCCTCCTTGAAAAAACAACTTCTTACGATTTATATGAAAGTATGATGGAAAATCAAATAGACTATGAATACAAAAGTAAGCAGGATTTTAATAAGTGTGTTGAGGCCGTAAATTGGTGTAATACATGGGATCAAACAAATATTCTCTTTGTGGACACAGCAAAGAAAAGGGACAATCCTATTTATGGCTGAGTGGAAGAAAACATCTGACCTGCTGTCTGACAGCTGCCCAACCAGTGTAGTTCCTGCAACCAACAAACTGATCCCAATGAAAGCCAAGGTAACCCTGAAAGAGAAAAGAAAAGGTAATGCAAAAGTTAAATAGTAGGGCAAAATGGAAAGAACCTGAAAGTTCATAAATAACGAAATTATAAATAAGGTATGGAACATCCGTGCTATGGAATATTATACAGCCATTTTAAAAATTGGGTAAATCTATAGATTCTGACATGGAAGAATGGTCCTTGGTACATTATGAGAGAAAAAAAGCAAAGTAAGTTTCAAAATAATATATAAGTATGATACCATTTTCACAATAACAGTAAGCACATAACTAGTCCATAGATGCGCAGAGAAAGCCTGGAAATCTGTTCACAAAATTGCCAAGTTCAATCTATGTAATCATCAAAGGACTAAGCAGGCTAGTGAAGGGAATAAATTAAAAGTCTTCCCCCCTGCTTTTCTGAATTATTCTAATTTTTTTTAAATACACATATATTAGTATCTCGTATAATACAAGAAAAAAGCTTTGTGTTGTATAAAGGAGTCATTTCAGGTTGAAAGTACTTATCATTTTGTTCAAGATGCTTTGGTGTGGCATGGCATGGTTGTAAAAGGAAATATCTTGCAAAGGTCTGAAAATAACCTGTTCTTCTGTGTTTTTTAATGATGGGAGTGAAAAAGAGTACAATTCAAATTTTTCTCAAAGGAATTTAAAATTTATAGCAAATGGCAAGAAAGTTATACTTAAAGGCTCTTTCATAATAAGAACACGAAATCATCTCTCCAGGTAGGAATGCTTTAATGCAAATCTAACTGTTATCCCTTTGTAGGGTCAAGATAACTCAGAAGTTAGCAAACAAGGTGACTAACACTTCTAATCTCCACATACACACTTCCTCATTTTCGAAAAGTGCTTTTAATATACATTCCAATCACTTCAAAAAGAAAATAGTCATTTTTAGAAATGTAAATAGAATTACTCAAAAAGAAAAAGCTGAGATTTAAAATCTTTCAAAATAAATGGGGCTTCCTTTTTATACCTACCTTGGGAAGGCGTTAAACCTTGTTAAAGTTTCAGTTTAACACTTCTGACAGCAATTTGAAGGTCAGATTCAGTTTTCTTTAGATGCCATATTTTCATGTCAGTCTTTGATGCAATAACTAAATCACTGTTTAATCTCATCCATCAACTATGCAAAAGTTTTAAAATAACATTTTGCCCTCTTGCCCTAATGAGAATCACTTGTCCTTACATATTAAGTCAGAAAGGGTTACATTTTAACATGTTTAACATTTGGGTTAAAAACTATGGAAAGTTTTTATTTGCTAGATTAACAGACCAGAAAATTCTGTTTCCCAGTTTAAGTGAGCCAACATGTGAATTCTCACGGATGATACAAGTTTTCAGCCACAATCTGTTTTTTTTAAGAACTTTACTGAGATATAATTCCCATATCATACAAAGTATACAATTCAATGGCTTTTGGCATATACACAGAGTTGGGCGACCATCAACACAATCAATTTTAGCATAATCTGTTTTTTAAATGTTCACTTTGTAGCAATTGCTTCTTTAAAAAAGCATTGACAGGGGCCGGCCCGGTGGCACAGCGGTTTAGTTCGCACTTGGCAGCCCGGGGTTCGCCGGTTCGGATCCCAGGCGCCCGCCGACGCACTGCTTGTCAGCCATGCTGTGGTGGCGTCCCATATAAAGTGGAGGAAGATGGGCACGGATGTTAGCTCAGGGCCAGTCTTCCTCACAAAAAAAAAAAAAAAAAAAGCAATAAATAAAAATAAAAAAATTAAAAAGCATTTACAGGGGCTGCCCAGTGGCAGTGGCATGGCGGATAAGTTCACATGTTGCACTTCAGTGGCCCAGGGTTCGCCGGTTCAGATCTGGGGCGCAGACCTACTCACTGCTCATCAAGCCATGGTGAGGCAGCAACCCACATAGAAGAGCTACAACTCTACGACTATGATACACAACTATGTACTGGGGCTTTGGGGAGAAAAAAGAAAAAGAGGAAGATTGGCAACAGATGTTAGCGCAGGGCCACCCTCTCTCAAAAAATAAATAAATACATTTAAATAAAATAAAAATAAAAAGCATTTACAAAGAAACGCTTTCCCACTGAAGGGTATGAGCTAAGAGTAGGAGTCTCAATTCTGCCATTTTCTTCTTGTTCTTGGTTACTTCCATTACTGGATTATTTTAAATCTGTTGTTTCTTTGCAAGAATCTTTTACATCACTTATCTATTTTGTGACTATTAGTTTAAACTAAATAATACAGTCATACCACAATTTGCTAGGCACCCACAGCAGGTGAAAGCTAACCAACAAACGGGGGCATCTCAAGTACTCTGTATTGTAAAATTCTCACTCTTCCATCAGGTTGCCTTGGATACAGTGCCTGACCCAAGGACCAAAGTGAAGATGCAAGAGCTAATCTATATATTCAATTTTACTAACGTTTCATTTCTTTTTAAGAATAAAAACAGAATAAATGGAAGCTCTAATTACAAATTGATGAGAAACTTCTAATAAACAAATGTTCAAATATTTTCTTCCTGCACAACAATGGATAGATAGGCTTATGCATCCTCAGAGTACGTGAACCCCACTTTGGGAACACCGGCTTAAGGTTCAAGCAAAAGTGCATGTGAAACCCGGAATTTCACTTTGTTATCACAGCTGAAATGATCCCAAAAGACATTCCATGGCACAACGTCTAGACACTGGCAACATGAGCACAAGAAAATAGAAAGAGCTTCTTAGAAATCTACCTTTGCCTATACTTGAGCAATCTCTTCCCTTAAATAAATCTGAATGAGGCAAGTATTGACCACCCTAGGGATGGTAAAGAGGTTTCAATGCACACGCCAATTTTAGTTGGCTGGTAGCAACTGCCTGGAAAGTTCTATTGAGAGGATGCCAAGGCCATGTCCAGGGAAATGAAACAAGACAATCAACAGCAATGCTGTGGCTGGTACACATGCCTACTCCCTGCCATTACCATGCTAAACACACCTTGGCCACTTGCACTTCATCCAACTGCCCAGTGTCACCTCTTCTACTCTTACGTTCCACACTGTGGTTCCAGTAAACTGAGCCTGAGGGTACCTCTTTGTCAGGCGGCACTCGAACAGAAACAAAAGGGGACCCGGGTGGGGAACACTTAATAAGACAAGTGAGTGATCATAATGGAATTAGATGGAACAAACTCCCTCTTCCAAATGGTGCTCTCCCGGAGGGGTAACCACTCTCAGGAATTTCTCCTCTCCTGTGCAGCAGCTATGAACTGCTACAGACCCTCCAAGAAAGGCAGCTATAGCTTGGCTGATGCACAGGTGAACGTGAAACTGCAAATGCTCTCTCTTCTTTTTTTTCTAACTTCTCGTTTCTATCCATCTTCAAATTATCTATGACTGAAAGAGCAATGTGGATCCAGATTGATATCTATTGGATTCTGAATACACACCTTCATTTGGGAAAAAATGTGAGCATAGATACTTAATATGTTCCCGTGGGGTTCACATTTGGTTGTGTTTTCTAAGGGGGAAGGGATAGGATTAGCACCATACTACTCTCATGTGGCCATTACATGATTTTTTCTTTTTTTTTTTGTTTGGTGAGGAAGACCAGCCCTGAGCTAACATCCATTGCCAATCCTCCTCTTTTTGCTGAGGAAGACTGGCCCTGGGCTAACATCCGTGCCCATCTTCCTCTACTTTATATGGGACGCCGCCACAGCATGGCTGACAAGCAGTGTGTTGGCAGGCGCCCGGGATCCGAACTCATGAACCCTAGGCTGCCAAAGCGTGAACTAAACCGCTGCTCCACCAGGCCAGCCCCTACATACGTGATTAAAAAAGAAAGTTGAACCAATGATACCATCAAATTACTGGGCAGGAGACGTACCTCAGAGGTAGGAGGACACAGTAGCGTACTATGACGCCCAGCACCCACACCATAGTGAGCCGCAGACTGATGTACTGGAAATTTACATTGGTCCTTGTGAGGAGATTCCATGACACTAGCTCCTCTGAGGAGAACCTCTGGGTCACTTCATCTTCCACAATGGCTTCCAATCCCTTCTTGGAGAAATAAAACACGTCAGACAGCTCAAAGTCCCTTCCTCGCAGACCAGAGAGCCCTTTCTCCATGGGTGACTCATCTCTTTGGATAATACCTTAAAAGAAAGCATCAGGACATGAGAAAACGCCATAGGATAGAAGAACAACTCAGGAAAGGGGCAACTTTGTGCAGAAGACAAGTAAATAAATTTAATGGGCAACATGGAGCAGATTTCAGAAATAAAAGCAATTGCAGTGGGAAAAGAGGTGACATCACTGAGTCTGCATGAAACAGCCTGCACCCAATAATTTTAATTCATTTAGGAGGAATTTAGCTCCTCATTAACCCTCTTGCTTGCATTTCCTCCCAACACACCATTAGCAAAAGAACGCACAGAAACAAACTCTCTCCAAGTATAGATCTAGACTGTGTAAAAATAAAGACTTCTGCTTTACCCTCATAAAAACCATAAAGTCAAAAAGCAAGCAAAATGGCAGAAGATATTTACCACAAATGGCAAAAGGCTGATGTTTTTAACATGTAAAAATTAGTTAGTAGAGCATCATGGCGGAGTGAGATTCCCTCTTTGAATCTCTGCCCCCTATGACACAACGAAAACATCATTCACATTCCAACAGAGCTCAATCAAACACTACGAAGGACTTCTGAGAAACCCCTGCTGCCATACATCGGACGGTGGAGGCGCGGGAAGCCCAGGAGGACGGGAGGAGAGGTAGGAGGTTGTACTCCCCCTCCCCAATCGATCGGCAAAAACAGTGCGGTTCGTGGTCAGAGGGGGGAGGGGCGGCCCACAGTGGGGAAAACTAGCGCCATCCAGGTGCTCTCACAGACTGTCGCGAGATCGCCACGGGGAAGCGACGACGGAGTGTTTAGGGGGTGTAGCAAACACCCTAAGAGAGCCAGAAAGGAAACCCCCAGGTCAAGCAGGAGAAAGAGAGGACCCCTCCCCCCACACACCCGGCGTTTCAGCATAATCCCTCCGGGGCTGCAGCCGCCTCAGAGCAAACCGCTCGCGATCTCCATCTAGTGGCAGCAGGGGGAAACTGCAGGACTAACTTTAATCATGAGTGGTAAAAATAAAGCCGTCCCCGTCGGATCCTTGCGAAAATATGTCAGGGCTACAGACCAAAAGGAAGATGACAAACACCCAGAAACCAACCCTGAAGGCACAGAATTTGATAACCTGAACGAGAGAGAATTCAAAATAGCTATCATAAACAAGCTCAACGAAATACAAGAGAACACACAGAAACAAATCAACGAATTCAGGGATTATGTCACAAAAGAGATTGAAACCCTAAAGAAAAACCAATCAGAAATATTGGAGATGAAAAACAAAATCAACGAGATAGTGGAAAAAATGGAGTCTTTAAAGAGCAGAACTGACAATATGGAGGAACGAATTAGCACTATTGAGGATAGCCACGCAGAAATGCTCCTGGTAGAGGAGGAGAGAGAGCTAAGACTAAAAAGAAATGAAGAAATTCTTCGAGAAATATCAGACTCAATGAGGAAAAGCAACATAAGGATAATAGGTATTCCAGAAGGAGAAGAAAGAGAAAAAGGAGCAGAGAGTTTGTTCAAAGAAATAATAGCTGAGAACTTCCCCAACCTAGGGAACGAGAGGGAAATAACAGTGAATGAAATCAATAGATCACCTAAATATATAAACAGGAATAAAAAATCATCTCGCCACATAGTAGCAAACTTGAAGAATACCCGTGACAAGGAAATAATATTGAAGGCAGCTAAACAAAAAAACAAAATAACATACAAAGGAAACCCCATCAGGCTCTCAGCTGATTTCTCGACAGAAACTCTACAGGCTAGGAGAGACTGGAATGATATATTCAAAATCATGAAAGACAAAAACCTTCAGCCGAGAATACTTTATCCAGCAAAAATATCCTTCAAATACGATGGAGAAGTAATAACTCTCCCTGATAAACAAAAGCTAAGAGAGTTCGTCACCACAAGACCCCCACTACAAGAAATGCTCAAGAAGGCCCTTAGGCCTGAAAAAAAACAAATGAGAAAGGGGATACAAAGATTTCAATAAAGAGAAAAGCAAGGAGACTAAACCAGAACAAAATACAGTTGGAAAACATCAAAAATTAATTCAAGCTCATCACTGGAAACATACATTCATGACACAATCTGGAATAAAGAGATAACAAATAAGGAGGGGAAGAGGTAAGGGATTGAACTGACCCAGCCTCAGGAAAAAGGAGGCATCTGAAAATGTACTTTCTTATCCAGGAGATCGCTTATATAAACCGCACGGTAACCACTAAACAAACAACCAGAAGAGAACCACACATGACAAATAAAGAGAAAACCAAGAGAATGAGCATGCAGAAATACCAAATTGAATTTGCAGTCCGAAACACAAGGGACAAGAAACAAAGGAAATGCAAAAGAACCAGAAGATGAACAATAAAATAGCAACATTAAACCCTCATATATCAATAATCACTCTAAATGTAAACGGATTGAATTCTCCAATCAAAAGACACAGAGTGGCAGGATGGATTAAAAACCAAGATCCAACAATCTGCTGCCTCCAGGAAACACATCTCAGCTCTAAAGACAAACACAGACTCAAAATAAAAGGATGGAAAACAATACTCCAAGCTAATGGCAAACAAAAGAAAGCAGGAGTAGCCATACTTATATCAGACAAAGTAGACTTCAAGACAAAAAAGGTAATGAGAGACAAAGAAGGGCAATATATAATGATAAAAGGGACACTTCACCAAGAAGACATAACACTTATAAATATCTATGCACCCAACACAGGAGCACCAAAGTACATAAAACAACTGCTAAAAAACCTTAAAGGAGATATTAACAATAACACAATAATAGTAGGGGATCTTAACACCCCCCTTACATCAATGGATAGATCATCCAGACAAAAAGTCAATAAGGAAATAATGGACTTAAACGAAAAACTAGACGCAATGGACTTAATAGATATATACAGAGCACTCCACCCAAAAAAAGCAGAGTACACATTCTTCTCAAGTGCACATGGAACATTCTCAAGGATAGACCATATATTAGGAAACAAGGCAAACCTCTATAGATTTAAGAAGATTGAAATCATTACAAGCATCTTTTCTGATCATAATGCTGTGAAACTAGAAATCAACTGCAAGGAAAAAACTAGGAAAGGGACAAAGAGGTGGAGACTAAACAACATGCTACTGAACAACCAATGGGTCATTGATGAAATTAAAGGAGAAATCAAAAGCTATCTGGAGACAAATGAAAAGGAAAATACACCATACCAACTCATATGGGATGCAGCAAAAGCAGTCCTGAGAGGGAAATTCATAGCAATACAAGCTCACCTTAACAAACAAGAAAAATCCCAAATAAATAACCTTAAATTGCACCTAACAGAGTTGGAAAAAGAAGAACAGACAAAGCCCCGAATCAGCAGAAGGAGGGAAATAATAAAAATCAGAGCAGAAATAAATGAAATTGAAACCAAAAAAACAGTAGAAAGGATCAATGAAACAAAGAGCTGGTTCTTTGAGAAGATAAATAAAATTGACAAACCCTTAGCCAGACTCACTAAGAAAAAAAGGGAGAAGACTCAAATAAATAAAATTAGAAATGAAAGAGGAGAAATTACAACAGACACCACAGAAATACAAGGGATTATTAGGGAATACTATGAAAAACTTTACGCCAACAAACTGGACAACCTAGAGGAAATGGACAAATTCTTGGACGCGTACAACCTCCCAAAACTGAATCAAGAAGAAATAGAGAATCTGAACAGACCAATCACAAGTAAAGAGATTGAAACAGTCATCAAAAACCTCCCAAAAAATAAAAGCCCAGGACCAGATGGCTTCCCTGGAGAATTTTATCAAACGTTCAAAGAAGATTTAGCACCTATCCTTCTCAAACTATTCCAAAAAATAGAGGAAGATGGAATACTTCCCAACACATTCTATGAGGCCGACATCATGCTGATACCAAAGCCAGACAAGGACAATACAAAGAAGGAAAACTACAGGCCAATATCGCTGATGAACATAGACGCAAAAATCCTCAACAAAATATTGGCAAACCGAATACAGCAATACATCAAAAAGATCATACACCACGATCAAGTGGGATTTATACCAGGGACACAGGGATGGTTCAACATCCGCAAATCAATCATTGTGATACACCACATTAACAAAATGAAGAATAAAAACCACATGATCATCTCAATCGATGCAGAGAAGGCATTCGACAAGATCCAGCATCCATTTATGATAAAAACCCTCAACAAAATGGGTATAGAAGGAAAGTACCCCAACATAATAAGGGCCATATATGACAAACCTACAGCAAACATCCTACTCAACGGGGAAAAACTGAAAGCCATTCCTTTGAGGACAGGAACAAGACAAGGGTGCCCACTCTCACCGCTCTTATTCAACATAGTACTGGAAGTTCTGGCCAGAGCAATTAGGCAAGAAAAAGGAATAAAAGGACTCCAAATAGGCAATGAAGAAGTGAAACTCTCACTATTTGCAGACGACATGATCCTATACATAGAAAACCCCAAAAATTCCATCGGAAAGCTACTAGAAACAATCAACAACTACAGTAAAGTGGCAGGGTATAAAATCAACTTACAAAAATCAATTGCATTTCTATACACTAACGATGAAAAAACAGAAAGAGAACTCAAAAAGACAATCCCATTTACAATTGCAACAAAGAGAATAAAATATCTGGGAATATATTTAACCAAGGAGGTCAAAGACCTATACAATGAAAACTATAAGACACTATTGAAAGAAATCGAGGAGGACATAAAGAAATGGAAAAATATTCCATGCACATGGATTGGAAGAATAAATATAGTTAAAATGTCCATCCTACCTAAAGCAATCTACAGATTCAATGCAATCCCAATCAGAATCCCAATGTCATTCTTCACGGAAATAGAACAAAAACTACTGAAATTCGTATGGGGCAACAAAAGAGCCCGAATAGCTAAAGCAATTCTGAAAAAAAAGAACAAAGCTGGAGGCATCACAATCCCTGATTTCAAAATATACTATAAAGCTACAGTAATCAAAACAGCATGGTACTGGTACAAGAATAGACACACAGATCAATGGAACAGAATTGAAAGCCCAGAAATAAAACCACACACCTATGGACAGCTAATCTTCGACAAAGGAGCAAAGAACATACAATGGAGAGAGGGAAGTCTCTTCAATAAATGGTGCTGGGAAAATTGGACAGCAACATGCAAAAGAATGAAAGTAGACCATCTCCTATCGCCATATACAAAAATCAATTCAAAATGGATCAAAGACCTGAAAGTGAGACCTGAAACTATAAAACTCCTGGAAGAAAATATAGGCAGTACACTAATTGCGATTGGACATAAAGGGATCCTTTCAGATTCCATGTCTACCCAGACAAGGGAAACAAAAGAAAAAATAAACAAGTGGGACCTCATCAGACTAAAGAGCTTCTACAAGGCAAATGAAACCAGGATCAAAATGAATAAACAACCCACCAGCTGGGAGAACATATTCGCAAATCGTTTGTCTGACAAGGGATTAATCTCAGTAATATACAAAGATCTCATACAACTGAGCAACAAAAAAACAAACAACCCGATCAAAAAATGGGCAGAGGATATGAACAGACATTTTTCCAAGGAAGAGATCCAGATGGCCAATAGACACATGAAAAGATGTTCAACATCACTAATCATCAGGGAAATGCAAATCAAAACTACACTGAGATATCACCTTACACCGGTTAGAATGGCTATAATCACCAAGACAAATAACAACAAATGCTGGAGAGGTTGTGGAGAAACGGGGACCCTCATTCACTGCTGGTGGGAATGCAAACTGGTGCAGCCTCTATGGAAAACAGTATGGAGAGTCCTCAAAAAATTAAAAATAGAAATACCGTATGATCCAGCAATCCCACTCTTGGGCATCTACCCAATGGACATGAAATCAACCATCACAAGAGGCGTATGCACCCCTATGTTCACTGCAGCATTATTCACTATAGCCAAGAAGTGGAAGCAACCCAAGTGTCCCTCAACTGAAGATTGGTTAAAGAAGATGTGGTATATACATACAATGGAATACTACTCAGCCATAAGAAAAGACACAATTGTCCCATTTGCAACAACATGGAGGGACCTAGAGGGTATTATGATAAGTGAAATAAGCCAGAGAGAGAAGGACAGACACTGCATGAACTCACTCATGTATGGAATATAAGTGATCACACGGACAGAGAGAACTGATTGGTGGTTACCAAGGGGAAGGGGGGTGGGGGGGCACAAGGGGTGAAGGGTTACATCCACAAGGTGACGGACAAAAATGTACAACTAAAACCCCACAGTGTTATAAACTAAGACATCAATTAAAAAAATAATAATAAAATTAAAAAAAAAAAAATTAGTTAGTAGAAAACACAGGCTCCTGCAGAAAAGTAAGCAAAGTTCAGGAACTGAATTCACAGAAGCAACATAAATAGTTAATAAATATGTCAAAACCTTTTTACTAGTAATCAAGGAAATGTGAATTAAACAAAGATTGGCCTATTTACATGATCAAATCAGCAACATTTTTGTTTGATGATAAAGTTCGCTGACAGAAACGGTAAAGGGACTCATACTCAACTTGTGTCAGTGTGAAACTAGCAGCAACTTTGTCAAAAATAGGTTTGGCATGAAGAGACTAGAAATAGTTTTGCTGATGAGTCAATAATTCCAATTCTAGGAATCTGTCACAAGAAAATAATCAGAAATGTAGGAAAGTATTCACTGTAGGGTTTTCCATTATAATTAATCCAGATAATGATATAACGCATCCATTAATAAATATTCTAATGTTAAGTGAAAAAATGCAGGATCTAAAACTATAGTTTAATCCAACTCTATGAAATATACATATATAGGAAAAATGTCAAGAAGAAACATTAAGTGGTTATCTCTGGGCAACAGGATTAGATTTTCCTCTTTATACTGTTATTGTATTTTCCATAAAGAAAATAATTCAAAGATTTTTAAAGTAGAATAAATTTTTGTAAATTGAAAAATGACTACTAAATAATAAATGAGAAGATCTTCCAAGAATAAAGAGTACCTATATACACAGTGATACTACTATTCTTCTGTCCTTCTGGGGTGTATCACAAAGGAATTTACTTCCTACATTAGAAAAGGCCTTCTTCTGAGGTGGAAATTAAGATGTTAAATTCCCTGAAAGAAGCTCTTTGATTTTCTCACTTTCCAGTTTACCAGGAAATCAATGAGGAAAGTGGAGAGTGCTATATTATCTATCCTCTGGAGAACTTCTGTGTACATCCATAGAAGGAGCTCTAACGCGTCCATTTTTTGAAGGAATGTCAGCATGATGCACTAAAGTAGAAAGTGAAGAGGACCTGGAGTCAAAAGTCACGTTCTGTCTGGGACAACCTCCAGAGCTCTATGACTGGGTGATAGAGAAGTTACCTAACGCGGTGTCTTCCTTTATAAAATGCTGGGAGTGGGGGGTTAGTTTCCTTACAAGGCTCAAGTTTTATGATTTCAGTTTGGGGTTGTTTCTTGGTGTTCTTTGTTTGTTTTTGCTCACATGCGACGCTAATACCCAATCACTTTAAGAATTAGAGCAATAAATAAGTTCTTGAATGATCGTTAGATTATCTTTTTCAGTAGTCAAGTCTAAATGGTTTCACCTTTCTTCATCATCTCTGTACAGGGTTTAATTAGCATTAGAGGATGAACCAAGATAGCATCCCTGCTGAATTACCCTCTTGCTCTTGTAGGCACTGTGACACCACTCAGAGCAGATTACACAGTCCAAGCACTGGCCAATATCCAGCAGTGCAAGAGTTTCATTATTTAGCAAGATATAGATTTTTTTTAAGTCCAGAAGAGGAGGAAAGAACAAGTTATTCAGCAAATCTTTGAATGAAACACACTGGAGACAGTGGACAGCCCTTCTAAAAATAACCTTTCTCAGAGGGCCCAAAGATAAGAAAGCAAGTTCAAGTTGCCTCATATTATTTAACTAAGCCAGGAGAAAAGACATTCGTGAACAGAAGCCAGCCCCCTACCCCTACACACTTGATGTCCAAGTTTCTCTGCCCCCTGACCTATTTTATTCTGTGTAACTCAAGTAATATATAACTCAATTTTATATTTTTGTTAAGCCTCTTTCAAAAGGATGTGGCTAAGTGCAATGCATCTAATTGATAAAGGATTAATTTCCAGAATATATTAACACATACAAAAGATTAATAAGAAAAAGTCAAAGAACCCAATAAAAAATTTGGCTAAAAATATGGCAAGCAATTCATACAAAGAGTAAGCCTTAATGACTAAATATTTCAAAGATGTTCACCTTCACTATAATCAGAGAAATGCAAACTAAAACCACAATAACATACTATTTCATAGCCATGAAGACTGATAAAAATATTAAGTTGAATAATAGCAATTGTTGGTGAAGATTTGGGACAATGGGAATGTAATTAATACAACCACACTGGAAAAAATTTGGCACTGTCTAGTAAGTTTAAACATATTCAGGGGCTGGCCTGGTGGCGTAGTGGTTAAGTTTGCGTGCTCCACTTTGGCGGTCCAGGGTTTGCCAGTTCAGATCCTGGGTGCAGACCAAGGCACCACTCATCAAGCCATGCTGAGGTGGCGTCCCACATGGAGCAACTAGAAAGATGCACAACTATGACATACAACTATCTACTGGGGCTTTGGGGAGGAAAAAAAAAAGCAAAAAAGGAGGAAGATTGGCAACAGATGTTAGCTCAGGGCCAATCTTCCTCAAAAACAAAAAAAAGTTTAAACATATTCATAGCCCAAGACCCAGCAATTCCACTCCCAGGCATATTTAGGAAGATTTTTGTTTAATAATTTCCAATACACAGAAAAGATGCAACAATAATTCACTTCACCCAGATTTACTAATTGCCAACATTTTGACACATTTGCTTTATTGGTCTATCTCTATATGTATAAAAAGATATTTTTTGAGCCACTTGAGAATAAACTGCAGATGTCATACCCTTTACCCCCCAACATTTCAGCATAGATTTCCTTAGGACGTGGAGCTTCACTTAATTAACCACAGAACAATTATCAAAATTAGGAAAATGTCACTAATTGCCATTACTGCAATACTAGTATCTAATCTACAGAGCTTATTCAAATTTTGACAATTGTCCCAATAATATCCTTCATAGCATTTATTTCTGGTCCCTGGATCAAACCTGGATCATACATTACATTTACATGTCAAGTCTCTTTAGTCTCCCTTAATATGGAAAGTTTCCTCCGCCTTCCTTTGTTTTTCAAGATATTGACATTTTTCAAGAGTACAAGCCATTTGTTTGTAGAATGTCTGTTAACTTGGGTTAATCTGATGTCTCTTCATGATTAGATGCAGGTTGTACACTTTGGGCACAAATTCTATGTACGTGACATTGTATCCTTCTCAGTGCATCACATCAGGAGGCACATAGTAGCAATTAGTCCCATGATTGATGATGTTTAACTTTGATCATTTGGTTTAAGGTAGTGCTTACCAGGTTTCTCCACTGTAAAGTTACTGTTTTTCTCTTTTTGATTAATAAGTAGATGATTATTGTCTATAAGTATCTATAAAGGAGAGATCCTTTGAGACTATGGACATATCCTGCTCCTCAAACTTTCACCCAATGGTATTAGCATCTACTGATAATTCTTGCCTGAATAAATTGGTACTATGTGTCTTTTAAGTAGTATTTTCTCACTCCTTCCTTCCACATTTATTATTTGGCATTCCACCTTAAGGAAGAGCTTTTCCCTTATACCCTAGAGAGATTCTTATGAAATTGAGCAGAAGTAGACATATATAAGAACATTTTGCCACATTGTTTGCAATAGCAAAAAAATTATTTGCAATAGTGGAATCAATCTAAAGGTTCATTAAATACATGGATAAATAGCAACATATACAAATATCGAATCATTATGTTATATACCTGAAACTAATATAATGTTATATGTCAATTATACCTCAATTGAAAGTTAATTAAAAATCATAAAAGCCAGCTCACATTTTTTTTAAAAAGATGGATATATACAGTGTATACTACACAGGAGTTAAAAGAAATTAAGTAGAACACTACCAATTTAGATAATTCACAAACATCAGAACGAACAAACAACTCAGAATGATATGTGGAAGGTGATGTTTTTATAGAGTCAGATAATGCAAAAACAATAAATACTATATATTGTTTAAGGTTACACACATGTGTATGGGAAGTATCAAAATACGCATAAAAATAATAAACATCAAATCAGAGTAGTAGTTTCAGGGGTTGGCAAAGTGACAGAATCAGGGAGGGATACACGCGAGAATTTGATCGTCTCCGTTAAAGTTTTATTTATTAAACTAGGTGGTGGCTACACATGCACTATAACCAAAAAAAAAAGTGACATGCAGCTGACGGTTATTCCTAAAATGAAGATATCTATTGTAAGAGAGCAGGTGCCAGCTTAACAACTCTTTAATAAGGCAAACAAAGTCTGAAAATGGGTATTATTATAAATTAGATATCAAAAGAAGCACTACTGAATATGTAATGTTACTTCCTTCCTGAAATATAGTGACTATTGAGGGTCAGAATTACTGATTCAATTCACCTTAAGTATAAACTTCTAACAGAAAAAAATGTCCACTTCTATCAACATAGAGGGGACACTCACTGTGTATCAGGCATCAAAGCACAGGTTAGAAAGAAAGAGAGGAAACATTTCTTTTGGCCCCAAGAAATGTTCTTAAGTAGACCAAAAGTCTTCAAAATATAGATATAAATACATATCAGATTTAACCAGCACAAACACAATTTTTATACTGGTTTTTATTGTCATTAAGGAAACCCAATAATTATTAATAAATCAATCCTGATACTTCAGAGCAAGCAACAGTTCTTAAACAGGTAAAATCCTGAGTCTAGGAAATATTTCCTTTTGTTTCACAAGTCAGCTTTAAAAAAGTAAAGCCATAAACATTTGAACTTTGTCCTTATACTGAATACTTGGCCAACCTATACTTGGATGAAAATAAAATTAGAACAACTATCTCTTTCTAATGCAAGCGATTTATTACACAAGCTGCCCTGTGCCCCTGCGCCTTTAGCAAGTCACTGGTACATAAATAATACCAGCTATGAAAGGCCTGTTAAAAGAAATGGAGGCTGAAGTTAAAACCATCTCAAATATAATTAACTCTAAATTAGCTGACTGGACTCTTGGAATAACTGCCCATTTATAAATCACATTAGTTTTTCCATCCTCCAGTTATAAAGCATGCTTTCTAGGTCAGCAATTAGAGAAAATCAGGGTCCTCCACAGACCAAAAGTGGATATAATAGGCTTACAGACAGAAGTTGATCCTTAACATACCAATGGGCTATATTCCAAAAGTCAGAAGCTCAGAATTCAAAACACCCTCCCTCCCTCACAGAAACTTTGTTTGAATTAGTCTGTTTGAGTTAGAATCTTATCCAATCATAAGCCTAACTAACCCCAAAACATAGGTGATCATATAGCAGCAGTACCATGAAATAGAAATCTCCTTTAGCACTGTTTCTATAGGGAATTTTTAAATTAAATCTAGTTTGGAATTAACAAAATTATATTTCCTCATCCTGCAGTGACTTAGAAGGGGCATTAGGGGAATTTTCTGGGGTCCTGGTATGTTCTATTTCTTGATCTAGATGAGAGGTACATGAGTAAAGTTCACTATGGGAAATTGGTCAAGTCGTACATTTATAATTTTACACTCTTGTCTGTGTATGTTATGCTTCAATTTTTAAAAAATTTTACTTGAGACCTGCTGTACAATATTGCCTATAGTTAACAGTATTGTATTGTACACTCAAAAATTTGTTAAGAGGATAGATCTCATGTTAAGTGTTCTTACCACAATTTTTTAAAAAAAGAATTGAAGCAGACAATTATCTGTGAATCTCCTATTTCAGTGATTTACCCTTTACAGGATTCAATAAATACTACTTCCCTTAAAAAAAAAAAGTTTACTTTATATCCTCCCACCCAATTATTTAAAACTTGGCCATGGATAAGTCTATCCGTCCCAGACCTTCTGTTGGTAGTGAGGTCCTTTTCCCGCCATGAGGAAGGAGCACATCTGAGGGGCTCAGGCCCTTGGCAAGGCAGCCAGGCCTACGTCTTCCCTCCCAAGCCCCAGTTTCTTTCGTGATCCATGAATGGGATCACCCTGATTAAAGAGGCCAAGGTAAAGTAGTTAGTTGTAAAAATAAATTGTATGTGGTTGGGGTTGGGGAGTGGGGCAGACCAGTGCTGCTGAGATTAAGGAAGAACATAAGTAGTCAGTGCCAGACTCTGGAGAGACAAGACCCATATTCAAGCAATCACTTTAATGTAGTTAAAGATAGAAAGGTCTTTATACAATTCTAACAAGCCAGGGCCAAAGATGGATCCTTGAAACATACCACTGATCTCTGTCCTCATTCTCCAATCCATTTATCACCACACATATTAATACACTAATCAGTGCATCAACTACATAGTTACCTAAAGGCTAAGCTCTAGATATACCATGTCCCAAAAATGCTCTGGGCCATTAGTCAAATTATAATTTCCAGCACATAAATTAGGCGATTTGATTATGCTTCCATCACGGCGAATCCTTCATGTCCCTGATTACCACTGCTATCCTTCCTATGGACTTTTTAAAAATCCACTTTATTGTTATTAACTTAGTTAAGTGTAATAATGGTATCAGGGTTAAATTTTTTTTAAAAATTCAATTTTTTGAGATGCACACTCAAGTACTTAAAGGTAAAATGATGCAAAATCTAGAATTAGCTTTAAGATACTTTCATAAAAGGACATACAGTAGGGTTAGAATATGCTGTTTCTAATTGCTTATCTGTATTCTCTAATTTTCTACTTTGCTCACATACTGTAATTAACATTTTAATTTAAAAAAATACTTCCACAAAGGAAAAACTGAAAAAAGGATACATGAAGCAAATTCTTGTTGAATTTGGGTGATGGGGATAAGGGGATTAATTGTACTATCCTCTTTACTTTTTAATAATGAATGCTATGTTTTTAAAACTCCATTTAAGAAATTCATTTGAAAAGTTAATTTAGCTGGGAATCCGTTTCCTCATCTAAATCAAAAGCATTCATTCAGTCAGTCAGGCACTCACTATAGTCATTCATTCATTCAGTCACCAGACACTAAAACATAAGGGAGAGGGTAAAAAAAGGACTTGAACCAGCTCAAGCGTGGCTGCATATCAGAATATCTATGGAATCTATAAAAAACAGATGTCAGGGTCCAACTCCAGATCTACTAAATTAAAATATCAACTTCATTTTTTTAAATATATATGAATGGATAAAAAAACTATAAGGAATTACATCAAAATATTAGGTCTTTTCTGGGTAATAGGATTTCGTATGAGTGGTTTTTAATCTTCTTATTTATACTTCTACAATATCAATTTTTCAATAAGGTATATGAATTATTTCATATAGTATAAATGCTATTTTTAAAATCAAATTGAGATACTGCTACACACCCACCAGAATAACTAAAATTAAAAAGGCCAAAAATACCAAGTGTTGAAAAGGCTATGGAGCAAGTGAATGGAACTCTCATCCATTGCTCTGAGAGTGTACAACCATGTTGGAATACCATTTAGCAGTTTCTAATAAAGTTAGACCCTCTGACCTGGCCATTCCAATATAAAGTAGGTACCCAAGAAAAACAAGTAGGTTCACAAAAATCTATTCAACAATGGTCATAGCTGCTTTACTCCTAATGACTAAAAACTGAAAAAAAATGAAAATGTCGATCAACATAATAATGGATAAATAAATTATGACGTATTTGTAAAAGGAATACTCCACAGTAATTTTTAAAAAAATCCACTGATTCATGCAACAATATGGAGAAATCTCATAAACATTACACTGAGTGAAAAAAATAGATACAAAAGAGCACATACTGTATGATTCCATTGATGTGAATTTCAAAAATAGGAAAAACTAACTGATGATGACAGAAATCAGAAGAGAAGCTACACAGGGACAAAGAGACACGTGATATTCACTGGCCAGGGGCTGAGAGAACTTTGAGATCGTGGATATGTTCTCTAGCTGGATCTGGGTGGTAATCACACAGATCTATTAATATGAAAAAATTAATCTAGCTGAACACTTGATATTTGTGCATTTTAATGTATGTAAATTATGCCGCAATTGTTTAGAAATCAGAAAAATGTTGCTTTTAAGAGTGTCCCCAATTTCTAGCTATAATCTCAATTAGAAGCTGTAGCCAATCATAATCACTCATTCCCATGAATATTTTAAAATCTTCCTTCCTAAACTAGAAGGCAACTGACATTTGTTAAATGTTTCCTGATGCCAGACTGGGTGCTAAACCCTTGATGTATACACTTACGTAATCCCCATAATCCTGTGAGGTATTATCTATCATCGCCATTTTACAGATGAGGAAACTAAGATTCAAATGGGTTGAGTAACTTGCCTGGGGTCACAAAGAGCATAAACAACAGAGCCAAGATTTGAAACCAAGTCTGTGACTCCAAGACTAAATGCTTCCTCACATCCTAAAGTCTCAAATTCCATGTCACTCTGTCCAATACTTGATCTTTGACAAACCCCAAACACATAAAAATCTTTCCCATCAACTCACCAGCCCCAGTTCTTCCTTGCTAAACAGAAAGCCCCGCGTAGCAGTTCTTTCTAGTATTTCTCCTATCTTTGAGGGAAGAGCTGGAACTCTGATACCGGAAAATGTGTATGTGGCCTTCATCTATCATTCATCTGAATATGCACTTGTCACTAATTGACTAAGAGTTGATCATCCTTCCCAGAAAAGTGTAATTCAAGTCACTATTTTCTTTTTTTTTTTTTCCACTGGGGCAGGAATCTTTTTTTTCCCCCCGTTTTATTGAGATATAATTGACATATAACACTGCATTAGTTTTAGATATACAACATAATGATTTGGTATGTGTATATATTGCCAAATGATTACCACAGTAAGTTTAGTTAACATCCATTACCTCACATAGTTACTATTTTCTTGTGGTAAGAACCTTTAAGATCTACTCTCTTAGCAACTTCCAAATACACAATACAATATTGTTAACAATAGTCACCATGCAGTATGTTACATCCCCAGGGCTTATTAATTTTATAACTGGAAGTTTGTACCTTTTGACCTTTACCCTTTCTCCCACCCCCATCCCCTGCCTCTGGCAACCACCAATCCGTTCCCTGTTTCTATGAGTTTGGCGTTTTTCTAGATTCCACATATAAGTGAGATCATACAACATTTGTCTTTCTCTGACTTATTTCACTTAGCATGATGCGGGACAGGAATCTTTTATAGCCTGGAGCACATCTGATTTCCATTTGGTTAGGTCTCTGGGCCTTCCCATGATAAGCCCAACAAAAAACAGCCCCTGGGCAGTGGTCCACTCAATGCTCCCCCAGTTCTGTAGTTCAGCCAAATCTGAGTTGTCCAAGGAGGCTGTTCTGTCCAATTTATGACTCTATAACATCAGCATCCAGATGACCTGCCAGCATCCTTACTCTTCAAGTCCTCTCCGAGGCAGAAGCAGCTTCCCCATGCATCTTGCAGATTAGTGAAGGTTTAGAAAGGATAATCACCTTTGATTTTTTGTTGCTGTTAAGATATATTCTAAAACCTTCTACCTCTTTTTCTTCTTCATTAACCTGGACCGTCACCCAGTCAAGGTTTGTAGAAAAACAGTCTCTCTAAAACAGACTCTGGACCCAACAGCCGAGTGACCATGTTATAACCTCAGCCATGACTCTCGGTTTGAGTTCAAGGTCTCTGAGCCAAAGACAGACTAACCGTGAAGCTAACAAAGTTAAGCTTCAGGTTCCTCACCTGCACGGCCCCTTCCAAGGTCCGGGACCTAATTGTGTGTACTCTTTTTCTTAAAGGGGGGCCTCAAATTGTATAAATTTCAGGTTCCCACAAAACCTGGATTTACCCCCACCTCTGAATCACATTAACATTTTGTTGCTACAAGCAGCAGATCTATGTTAAACCGTCCACCTTACAAATTAAAATGATTTAGAAGGAGAAGTACTTAGGATTAGAGAACCAAGTTATTACCAATAAGTACTAGAACATTGGGAGTTCACAGACACCATTAACATCTTTCTGCTTAATTTCACCTATTATTAATAATATTTTATCTATTTGATGGTCAAATTAGCAAGGTACTCGTAAGAGGGGTTGCTGATGGTTAAGTTGTTCTCTTGTTGTTTTAGAGTTGGAAGTTTCTCTATTCTGAGAAGTGAAGGGATTCGAAAGCATGAAAAACAAAAAATGTCAATACAATGCAAAAGGAAAAAAACTCACTGTTAAAGTTTCACAAGTATCCCTGTAGCAGCGAAACTTCTTTAGAAGACTAGATTATTATATATCATATACAGGTCCATAAAAAGAAAAGGGGGCAAAATCGGTACAATTGTCATGACCTGTCATATACATGAAATGTGCAAAAAATAAATGCTGACTTAGCATCTCTTTTGGTTTCCTAAAAGCTACTTAATCATGATTGCCTAATTTTTAAAAAGCATTAGAGTTATGAAACTACTGTGCTCCCTCCAGTAATGTTTCCCCAGTTGGCACATTTAAGAATTACATTCAACTTTTTAATTTAATTTAAATTTTTTTTTACAAGAAAAGGGTAAAGTTTACTTTAAACACCTATATACCCCACTACTAATCCAACTAAGAAAAATAGAGTAAGGGCAGGGGAGAAAGTCCACACATAATACAAAATAAGAATTTACAAAAGAGAAATAACATAAACAGAAAATTATTAAAATCATAAGAAACAACGTTGCACAAAGTCCAAAGAAATGAATTCAATAAAAATCTGGGCAAAAGGGATAGTTTTCCACTAAAAGAAAAAAAAAAACTTTAATACTGACACCAAGAGATGGACACTCTAAAGAGAACCATTTGCACAAATGAAATGTTGTGGGGAATAAAAAAACCTTACCTGCCCCCAATAAGCAGCAGACCCAGAATGTTTTACAAGGAATTCTACCAAACCCTTAAATCTGAGAAGGGAGAATGGGAAGGGGGGAAAGTGAGAAGAAAGCAAGTAGGTAGGTAATACACTAATCTCAAATATAAGAATCATTTGCAAAAATCCTAACTCCAATTCTGGCAGACAGTTTCCAGCACCGTATTATGACTATGCAATGTTTAGTCCATTAATGCAAAATTATTGTAATTTACCATAATATGCCTAAGGGGGGTATATATATTCATCACCAAGGATGCTGAAAAAGCATAGAAAATTCAACATTCATTCTTGATTTAAAATAACAAAACAAGAATCAACAAGTACTTAACATAAGAGGAGAGCTGGATCAAAGCTAACAGGATGCTTACTGGGAAGACCTTGAATGCACTACAGCCTCCCCACCCCACCCCCGCTGCAGGAATGACAACTAGCATCACTGCCATTCCACACTGTACTGGAGCAGCAGCCAGCACCAACAGACAAGTGTAAGAAATGAAGTACGAACTGGAAAAGAAAGAAAATACAAACAAAAGCTGAATAAGAAGTGGTAAAACTATCACTATTTGAAGATAAAATAATTGCATACCTAAAAAAAAAACCCAGGGAAATCTGAAAATCTATGTACAGTATGAGAATTCTTACTTTTATATCTTATATCCCTCTACCTTACAAAAATCAAAGCTTTCCAACATACAAACAACAATCAGTTAGAAGATATGACGGAAGAAGACACCCCATGTATAACAGCAAGTGGAGATACAAACTTAAGAAGAAATGTACAAAATCTATCTGAGGAAGACCTTAAAACATCTCTGGAGGATACAAAACAACACCTAAACAAATCGAAAGATAGAATGTCCTTGGAGAGTAAGACTCAACATGGATAATGTCAAGCAGCCTTCAGTAAGTTTATAAATTTAATACAACTCCAATCAAAGTAGATAGTTGTATTTCCTCTGGATCATAGACAAGCTGAATCTCAAGATCATATGGAAAAATAAGCAAGTAAGAATAAACAGGAAAATTCTGTGAAGGAAAAGCAATGAGAACAATGACACCTACGAGATACTAAAACAATCTGTTAACGTCAATAATTAAAACAATATGACACCAGGGGCCGCCCGGTGGCGTAGAGGTTTCGTCCGCACTTGGCAGCCCGGGGTTCGCCGGTTCGGATCCCGGGCGCCCGCCGACGCACTGCATGTCAGCCACGCTGTGGCGGCGTCCCATATAAAGTAGAGGAAGATGGCCAGGATGTTAGCCCAGGGCCAGTCTTCCTCAGCAAAAAGAGGAGGATAAGCAACAGATGTTAGCTCAGGGCTGGTCTTCCTCACCAAAAAAAAAAAAACAATATGACACCAGTGCATGAGAGGACAAGAAAAAACGGAACAGAATAGAAAGTTTAGAAATAGATCCAAACATATGCTGGAATTCAGGAAATTATTAAGGATGCATCATAAATCAGTCGGATAGAGATGGATTTTTAATAGAGAGCGTTGCAACAACTGGAGAGCCATCTGGACAAATAAACCACAATAAATGAATCTAAGATTTAAATAATAAAAAAAACCCATAAAAGTAATCAAAGAAAATACTGGAAAATTTACTTAGAACTTGGCAAAGGGAAAATCTCTCTACTAAAAAACTCAAAATCCAGAAGCTATAAGAAGAAAATATTGATAAATTTGACTACATAAAAATGAAACATATCTGCATAGTAAGAAGTATGATAAGCAAAGGAAAAAATACAAATCTCAAACTGAAAGAAATATTTGTATCTCAGCACAGACAAAACTAATCACCTTAATGTAGGAGAAAGTCTTAGAAATCAAAGTGAAACAGAAATCGAAGAGAAATAGAAAAATAGCCAAAAGACAAAGTAGATAGTTCCCAGAGAAAGAAATACATGTGGCCCTTAAACATGAAACATGTACAAAATCACACTAGAAGAGAAATGGAAATTAAGACTAAACTGAGTTTCTACTTCTCACTTAGCAGACTGGCACAAATCCAAGTTTGACATATATTTACACCACTGGGGAAGCTGTGGGGAAGCAGGCACTTGCATACATACACTCCTAGGGGAAGTATAAACAGTACAACCATTAACAGAGGGCAATTTGCCAATATGGATCAATATCACAAATGCTCTTTGACAGAGCAATCCCATTCGCGTCACAGATTCATGTTACATGTAATTCATGTTCCAGACATATGTATTGCAGCATTTTTTTTAACAGCAAAAGGTGGAGAACTACAGGTAAAAAGAACCATTTGCATTCACATAATGAAATTTCCTGAAGCTGTTAAAAAAGAAGAAATCTGCTAAGCAATAATATGGAAAGGACTATAGGATGTAAGTGAAAAACACAAGGCTTAGAATAGTGTTTATTGTATGTCATCTTTGGTGTTAGCAAGTCAAGAAAATAATAAACATTTGCATTGTAATAGCATGTGGTAGCATAAAGAAACACCCCATAAGAAACTAACATGGCGTAGACGTAGATTGTAACGTGGGTGGAAGCTACACTTATCAAAACACATGTTTTTAAATTGTTATGATTTTGGAACCATGTGAAATGTATTACTTATGCAAAAAATAAATACATTTTTTAAAGATGTGTAACATAAATTTCAAATGTTTACAAAAGAATTTGCACACACATAATCCTTTGTGTGTTCATCTGCTAGCTCTCCCAGAATCACATCAGTCTGATGGCTCAGCATGTCTGCAGAATTGTAAAGATGGAACAAAGTGAAGCTGTATTAGATCACTTTCCACATAACTAGTGTCATGCTTGCATTGCAAATCTTACCAAAAATACTTAATTTCTGGGTTAGCTTTAGAAGTCCCTAATAATCCCCCACCTCATATTGTATACACTCACAGAAAAGCACAGTTTACACATAAGACATTCAATGTTTTTCTTTCCAGAAAGGAGTTGATAACATCTATTAGTCTTAGAAGAAAAATATAGCACAAAAGAGTATCAGTGGGCAGAAAAATTAGGAGAAAGAGAAAATATAAAGTTAGAAATCTCTCTTGTCTTAGTTTCCATTCCCTCTGCTCTTATTCTCTTTTCTGGTTGATCCTTGTCTGGTTCATTCAGGTTCTCTTCCGGCCCTTTCCTATGATTTTTTTCCCTAGCCTTTGTAAATGTCCTTCACTCTCTGTGAGTTCATTAAATCCACCATTTCAACTTTCACCCTCTGCAAATAACTCCCAAATGTGCATCTGTAGTCCTGACTTCCTCCCCAAGGCTCACATTTTTATACAGCTGCCTAGACACTCCACCTCTCCACCAAACCCACTGCTCTGGTTCAAGGCCCCATTACCTTCCATAATGGCTTCCCATCTACCATCCCTCCTTTCTCCACTTCCCGCACCCTCTTCCTGTCTAATCCCACTTCCACAAAGCTACTAGATTCATCTTCCCAAAACTCTTGAGCCCCCTCATCTAAGGAAGTAATTTCTTAGCCTGGCATTCAAGGCCTTTTAGGATTTGACTTAAATCTAAATATCCAGTCTCAACTCCTTCCACCTCTACCCATCTTTCCTCATCCTAGCTCCAGCCAAACTAAACCAGTTCTTGGGCCCTTAATATCTCCTAGGCTCCCCTACTCTCCTGCTTTTGCTTACAATTTCTTCCACCCAATACCCCTTTACCTAAATTCATTCAAAATTTTTCACATCAGCAGAACTCCATTTTCCACTTGTTTGTTTTCCTTGAGCCCATGAACCACAACTCCATTCATTATATGATGCTGGAGTTGTCATCAATGATTATAAGCAAAGACCACAAAAAGACCAAGTTACATCAAATTTATGAAATATCATTTCTAAGTTTCTAAAATTAAGTCAGGCTTGTACTAAAGGACACAATGGGTGGCTTGTCCCATGGGGTTAAGGGTGAAATGTCAGAGCAATGCCCCCCCTTAAAAAAAAGGGATGTTCTTTTTGTTGATTACAAAATGTCTGTTTCTCTCTCCTTCTTGAACACATATCCTGATGATACATGATACACACGCTTCTCTACCGATTAGCAATCGTTGCCACATGCTCATTGCATAGAATGTCAGATGAGCATCTGAAGCTGAACCCCACCATCACACAACAGGATTTCACAACGCCAGCTGGCGTCACACACTAGGCATCTGCGATGGGTCATGTAGGTTGGCCGATGACTTGCAAGTAAACTCACTGTTTTGAACATATGAGTCATTGAAAATGAGGATGTTCATTTATTTGAGCAGATTTGTGCCAACGTCATTGCAGAGGCAGGAGGAGGAAGGAAAATGCATGATACACTAACAGACATCAACCTAAACAAACATCTTACCAAGCTTGGGAAAATAGGAATAGACACGTACCCTTTGCAAAGACTTTAAGTACTTTACATAGTCTACCAAGCAGGTGATTGTTATTAAAGACACAGCCAAAGTCTGTACTCTCTGTCCGGTCTTAATCTTGGTTTTTTTGTGTGTTTTTTAGAGGGATGGTCTGTGGAATTCATTATCAATTTCCCCTCTGCTTAAACTGAGAGAATGCCACTGATTGCAAAGGGATACCAGAAATCACTGCCCAGAATGCTCTTTTCTCTTTAACCTGAAGAAGGGTGTCGTTTGCAATGTATATAGGCACTGTCCCCAAAGTACTTTAACTCTTCATAAAGGCCTGAAACCAATGTTCCTCCAATTTGCTGTCTTCTGCAGACAGTGCGTTTTTCCAGATTTTCAAAGGTAAAAGGGCCAAATTATCTCACCCACAAAGTTTGTCCGTGGCATGTCCTGCGCCCTTGGGCTTCGGGGTCTGCTCATTTACCAGGTGACATGAGCAGGTTCAGGCTGCCCAGCACTCAGCAGCAGAGAAGCACAGAGGCAAGGCTGATCAATTCCAGAGAGGAACGTCGAGGCCAGACAGGGTGCAGGTTCTACAGCCCTAACAGAAAAGCATGCCACGTCCCATTCTTCCCTATAGTTCATCAGGTGTCTCCAGAACTTACAGGTGACATAAGGGGTCTCCTCGTTCTGCTCCCTGAGGAACCTTCAGAAAATGGAATAGGATTCCAGGGAATTTAAGTTCTTCTCTAGCCAGCCCACGCTTCGGAGGAAACAGATTTGAGGAAGAAAAGCAGGGAAACCAGGCACCTGACCTAGAAACATTAGTGAGGGGGTGTAAAGCTTCGGAGGAAACAGATTTGAGGAAGAAAAGCAGGGAAACCAGGCACCTGACCTAGAAACATTAGTGAGGGGGTGTAAAGCAGAGCTTTCATCACACTGTTCTGGGGTTGGCACAGAAAAGGGAAGGTCCCCGCCTGAGTGTTGCCCACCCTCAGAGCATCCAGACATCACTGGCTTCTTCCCACCCCAATCCAAGAAAAGGATTCTGTCTAATCACAAGTCCAACGGGCTCTCTCCTTTCCCCGAGCCCCAAGAGCCTCTTCTCACCAAACACAGAACCACCACTGTCTGCTCCCCATCTCCCCAGCCTTCGGTGTACAAAGCACGCTTTGGCACCCTGGCCCCTTACCTTCTTGTTCGTTCGAGAACTTATGCTGCCCCGAGAGCTTCAGCAAGAAGACAGAAAATCGGGAAATGCCATTAAAAAACCTCTAGGGAAAGGAGAAAGGGTGAAGAAGACTTGAAGGATTGTTGCTTCTTGCTGGCAGAATAGAAGAACTGATGAAGAGTTTTCTTGCTTTCTCTGTCTACAGAGCTGATACCAGCTCGATATAAGGTTGACATAAGGGAAGCCATATTGTAGAAAAGAAACCATATTGTAACTTCGAATGACCTCTGATTAACTGACAGCCTCTGTGGATTTAATGGCCCCTCCCAGCAGCAATAAGTTGATAACTTTGTTCTTTTGAGTTCCTTAGGAATGTGATGACTCCTGGGCAGAAAGTCTATGCTGATAGCCATCATCAATGACAACTAAAAGATCAGGGTATAGGGCATTGCTCCAGTCCCTGATGCATATCCAGTAAAACAAAAGATTATGAGGCACTAAGAACAGATGGATGCCTCCACCCTGAGACTAGATATCTGCCTCCACCCTGAGACTAGATATCTGCCCCCACCCTGAGACCACATGCCTCTCCCACCCAGAGACCAGCCCCCTATATAACTGGCCTGTAGTCTTTGTTCTGTAAGATGGTTCTTTGAGACATTAGTTGGCCATCTTCCCCCTTGCAGCAAGCTGTAATAAACTGCCCTTTCTTTTCTATCATCTTGCCTCCTGACGATTGGCTTTTGTCTCGCAGCGAGCAGATCATTCCCTTTGTGCAGTAGCAGAGCCAGTGACCCACAAACAGATACCAATGTTAGAGACAAACATGACACAAAGACATGAAAAACTGAAATACTTAGAATTTTTATAGGGAAATTATTACAACAAAGATAAAAAGGCACTGCTAAAAAATGAAAAGAGCTTTTTTATGTAATTCACACCTCCCCCCAAATTCCCAGCTGTCTATCCTATTTCTAAAAAATCTCTAATCTACCCAGCAGCCTGGTCCAGTTTTCTGATCACTTTTGCTAACAAAAAGTTCTTTCATACATATAACAATTCTTTTACTTCAGTTTAAGCCCATATTTTTGTTTCATCTTTTATGGATATGAAGCAAAAGTGGGATGGCTTCCTCCTTCCAATAATTAATCAACTGTATTGAGGCATCCCTTGTTTTTTTTCTGAATTCAACAATCAACCTTCACAGATCTCATTTATCACTATATTAACCCTTCATATGGACTGCGGAATTTCCTCTTTACCACCGTTAATATAAACAGTAAAGCTGGGCTTATCTATGCCTTTACATCACATCTAAACTGCTTTGCCTTTGAAGGCTTTCATAACCTAATCTTACCCTCTTAGCCAACCTTATTTCTATGTTTTATCCCTTCTATAAACTAAGCTCACTCCCATTGCTATTTAAGCTATTCCCTCATCCCCCCAGTTCGGAAAGCCCTGTCACCTTGGTTAATCCCAATCCACCTCCACAAGGCCAGGTCAACACTAACATGTCCACAAAAATCCATCTCTGATGTTTCCCGTCCAAAATGATCTCCTTTCATGAGGCACTTCTGAATTTTCTTCCTCAAATTAATTACATTTATAAGTTTGTGGAATTCACTAACATCAACACTCGCTGGATCTCAGTTGCTACATGGATACATGGACATTGGTAATGTCTCCTTTACTGGGCTGGGAGTTGCTTGAGGACATAGTTCAGCATATAACCTAGGCACACAGAAGACACTCAGTAAGTAAGCCATGGCAGAGACCAGGGTTAGGGTTTCAAAGCAGCTCATCACCATGTAGTTGAACATGCTGGATCTGTTAAGCACTACAGTGTGGGGGATCAGAATTGGCCACCTCAAAAATATGTCTCTTTACCTTGATTATTTTCACTGAAAGAAACTTTGGCTTCCCCCACCCCCGCCTTCCGCCCCGGTGGTCACTAACTGCCTAAAAGAATTTAACTCTCAGTATGGACAGACAGGGAGGGTCCTTGCTAAGCCCATTCCAAGTAAAAGTAGAAGTTATCCTTGTAAGAGACATTTACATTTGAAAGGGAAATTTCCATTTGTAAAGGTATCTCCCTCTCTGTACCCGGAAGAAGGGGGGATGATCTTATCTCTAAAAACTCTTATCAGTGAGAAAGGTGAGGACTTAAATCTGCATACTCTTGTTTACTGTGTTTTTCTGGTAATCTCCCATAGCTGACTCTCCCCACCCCCAACATCCTCCTTTGCCTTTCTATTTAAGAGGAGAACATCTGCCATTTTGGGGAGATACTCAGTTTCCCTGAGTCTCTCCCATGTATACATGTTATAAAGCTTTGTTTGATTTTCTCCTGCTGTTTGGTCTCATGTCAATTTAATTTGTAGCCCAGCCAGGAAGGACCCAGAGTGGGTAGAGGATAGTCTTCCTGCCTTTCAACAGCATTTTAGGTTCTGCATTTTGCCTTGCTTTCCACTGCCTGGTTGTCTAAAACTCTGCCTCTGGCCCTCTGGCCAAGCTTTTTCCTACCACGTAACCAAGTCTGGTTTTCCTATCCCATTTCACAGCATCCTCCTTGGGTAAAGGATCTTGAATGTGATCCCTCTCTCTGATGGCTCATTCATCAAAACCAGCAAGATTACTTTAATTTCTATTCCTGTTTCCTAGGTTGTTTAAAACCCTGACTAATTTTAAAAGCATTCAATCAACTATATTGCACTTTCAGTTATGTCAAAGTCATCAATACAACCTCAAACAATAAAACCAAATCCATGCCAAAACCCCTCAACAGGTTCCCCTCCTTTCAGTAGTGATTCTGGTACACAGTGTGAGAACCCCTATCTATTCTCCAGATCAGGGATGCTGACAAGGTTTCATCAAGAAGCCCAAGCCCAAGTCAGTTGGTAGTGAGAAGCTGTCTGCAGGTTTGTGTTAAGGAGGACTTCTGAGGCCACATCTCAGTTCAGTGACAAAGACTTCATCAACTAGTGATGTCTGCCAGGGTCATGAGAGGGATAACAAGTAGAATGGATTTGTTGACCCTCTTATTTGGGATTACAATAGAATCAAAATCGTTACTAAAATAAAGGTACCTTCTATTTTCCTACTTTCTACATAGTCTATACACCTGTAACAGAATTATCTGTCCTCTTTTTATTTTGAGTAATTTTCTGTTAGTGTCTTTCAGTTATCAAGACTAAAAGTACTAAGCTAGAAGTACTGGAGATGTACTTTCATTCTCTTGAGAAAGGCAGATGAGAAAATCTACTCCCTTTTTCATCAGTATATACCTCAGTAGTTCTCCAGAACTTACAAAATAATCAATACTGATTATAAAATGGGAAGATTTTAACCCCAGATATAAATACTAATCATGGAATTAGCCATGTGTTTATACCTATTTGAAGCATAAATGGGGTGGAAGTTTGGACATTGTAATCAGTTGTCAGTCAACACTGCAGAGAAATCAAGACATTTAGAATAATAGGCAGAGTTTCATTGTTAACATCTAACATTTTTACATCCCATTCAACCTACTGTTGACCCATATCTTGGCTGACAGCCCACATTAACTTTGTTGATTTGGACATAACTAATTTGATTAAAGAAATCCCACAATACAAAAGCATCCATAAAACTTCATCATCAAATGTGCCATCAATTCAATTAAAATGTCAACCTTATGGTTTGGCATTTATGAATGGTATCTTTGATTATAATGCTAAATATTCTTTTCCTTTTTTTTTTTTTTCTGTGAAGAAGACTAGCCCTGAGCTAACATCCATTGCCAATCCTCCTCTTTTTTGCTGAGGAAGACTGGCCCTGGGCTCACATCCGGGCCCATCTTCCTCTACTTTATATGGGACGCTGCCACAGCACAGCTTGACAAGCGGTGCCTCTGTCCGCACCCGGGATCTGAACCTGCAAACCCCAGGCTGCTGAAGCGGAGCGCGCAAAGTTAACTGCTACACCACTAGGCCTAATATTCTTAATAAATATTCTTAATATAGATATTCTAAGTATTCCTAATAGATATGTTTCTTTAAAAATTTTGCTGATGATTTGAGATTGAAATGTTACAAGTTTCCTGGTATGTGACAAAGCCAACATTCAGCAGAGAAGTTTCCATTTGTGGAAGAGTTACCTCAAACTTCAAAGGGAGAATTAGAAGGCACTGACCAAAGAAGCTGGTAAGGAAGGTATGGTTTAGGGTAGGGAGATGTGGCAAGGGGTTTTGAGTAAGAAAGACCAGTTGGGATTCTTTTTCAGGCTGCCTCTGACTAGCGATGTGATCTGAAGCAAGTTACCTGAACTTCACTTGTAATTTCCTCATCAGTAAAATGAGAATTAACAAGTCATGTAAATAATTTTGCACAGTGGAGTCGGTGTGTAACAAATGGTGGCTATTATTATTATTACTCGTAGATTCTTGTCTATAAGGTAGAAACAAAATAGAGAAGCTTTGGAGTTTTGATTGAGGTTTTCTCTAGGGGGTAGGGTGGCCAGAAGAGGTGTGGTAGGTGGGGAGGTTGGTTTTGGAAATACTTCTAAAATAACAAACTGGATTTTGAATTTGATGGGTACCTGATGACAGGTCTCTTCCTCTCAATGTTAAAGAGAGCTTCTCTAAATAGACAGGAGATGTATTCTTGAGTTGACCATCCTACCATCTGATCCTATCATCCTCTCACTCTCAAAGAATCCTTGAGTATCCATTCTTATCCAGCTTTTTCAAACCTCTATGATTCTAAGATGCAGGTACCCTCTTCTAAACTGCTGAGGGGTTTGGGACTAAGAGAGCTAAATCACCAACAAGATCTCCAATAGTGAGTTAGTGCTGGGGATAGAAAGATTTAGAAGCTGCTTATATTAGTTATGTTTTAAAAAAAAACTAATTTCACAGAAAGTGAGGATAGGGCATAGGGCATAGGGCATGTCATCCACTTTGTTACTGCTATATGAAAAGAAAAATAATCTGAAAAATAATAGAGAGTGTATTTTATGAACTTCATTGAAGCCAGGTACCTGAGGGTTACTCTAAATATTCAATAAGCTTACCTATTGACCTTGTTATAAAAAGAAGTTAATCTTGTCAATTTGCTGTTTTCTTGTTTAACCTGAGGGTTGACTCAAGGATCACAAGGATTTATGAGCTTGTTTTACAGAAAAAAAAGAACGTCTTCAAGGACCACCAGATAACCAGCCCCCAGCTGCCCTCGATGCCCAGAAGTCAGATTGCCCAGGGGCTTATCAGGAGTGAAAGAAACATAGATTGCCCCTTTGTTTCTCCAAAACTCCTCCTGCCAAGCCCCTTAGCTCTATAAACTCCCCTGCTTTCTTCTCTTGTTAAGGTGGATTTGAGAGAACCTATCCTCCCACCTTCTCGTTTTGGCCAATTCAAATAAACCTTTCTCCATCTCCAAGCACCAATGTCTCAGTGATTGGCTTACTTCACATCAGGCCACACAAACTTGAGATGAAGAGGTTCAGTATCTTCCTAACTGGTTTCTTAGGAGAGAGCCTTCCTTTCTGTTATTTAGGGCCTAAATCACTCTCTTCCTATCCATCACTTCACAATGCAGTTAAGATCATTAGTCTAATCTGATCTCTACCTTCTTCCCTGCCAGAACCACTCCATCCTGCTTATTCATTGTTGGCCAAAATTAAATGCTAAATCATCTACTTTCAGAGATTAGAGCTCATAGTTATATGCAAGTCTCTAATCTACTGTCAAGTAAGAGTCCCTCCAAAACAGACTGCATTTTCGTTGAATTATGAGGCAAAGTTTGAAGGAAAATTCTGTTGTCTCACCTCTACCTTTCCTTAAGGAACATGCCTCCTCTCTCACCATCCAGTGTTCTCTGCTAACCCTGTTGTCCACATGCCTTACCTTGCATTCCAACCTTCCCCAAACCAGTCAAAGAAAACTATAGAAATCAAGTTCTGCTCCTTCAAGGGCCTATTGTTAGAAAACTAAAATAAACTATGCTAATGAGAGTGGATACCAATAGATTAGTGCATTATTCTATAAGAGCAGTGGTACACAAAGGAGTGGAAGGAAGGATGGGAGAGAAGAGAGGCGGATTTTACCCCACAGGAGACATCTGGCAATGTCTGGAGACACTGCTGGTTGTCACATTAGGGGTGTGCTACTGTCGTCTAGTGGGTAGAGGCTAAGTATACTGCTAAACATCTTACAATGCATAGGACTGCACCCCATGATAAAAAATTATTCAGCCCAAAATGTCAGTAGCACTGAAGTTGAGAAACCCACTTCTAAGAGAGAATATATTTCAGTTAACAGCTCCTCTGTTCCATAGGTTTAAGTTTAAATTCCAGGCACTAGTCAGGCTGAATGGAGATGTGTTTTGGAGTAGGTAACCATCAATCACACCCCTGAGACAGCTACCTATTTTCTATTCACATAAAATTAGTTCCATTCATCAAACTATAGACTCTTGCTGAGTGATTATTGATATTTTATTTTGTTGGGTTTTTTTAATTTTTATGTTTAAAATATAATATAAGGTTAACATAAAATATGAGTTTAACAAAGAAAAAAGATACCCATTGTCATATTTGCTTCAGATATTTTCTAAAGAAAAAAATTATAGATACAGTTAAAGCCTCCCTCCCCACTTCTTCTCCCTCCAAGAAGATAACCACTATCCTGTAGCATACATCATTTCCACATATATTTTGTCCTTATCTACATATATCTACATAAATATATAGTATCTGTTTATGGTACTAAATAGTAAATAAATGTTATCATACTATACATTTTCTTTTCTCTCATTGTTTGAGATTTGTTCTCTCCATGTAAATCCAGGTGATTCATTTTGGTTATATAGTATAAATAAACCAGCTTACATATTACATTTCCTCCTGATGGATGACCAGGTTGTCTTCACATTTTCACTACTTGTATACACCTGTAACATGTCTCCTAACACACATGCTGAGAGTCGGGGTAGGTTTGATGTCTCAGGAGAAGTGAATCGTGGGATTATAGTGTAATAGGTCTTCAACTTTGCTACAAGTTGCCAAAATGCTCTCCAAAGTGGTTGAACTAAGTTTTCATTCTATTGAACTTAGAAATACAAATGACTCATCTTATGGTTTTCAAACAAACAAATAAGCAAAAGAAACAAACCTTTGCCTTCTACAGAGCTATATTAAGATGAGGATAAAACGTATAGTATGCTAGTGAATTTTTTCAGAACCACCTGCAATGAAGTAATTTTTATTCCAAGAACAAAAATGTGTACTCCTGCCCCCACAAAAACTTCCGTATGTCCAATAAAGCAGTGTCCAACAATAAATAAATAAACAAACACATTTGTGGACCATGGCTGAATCTCAATTCAAACAAATCAATTGTAAAAACATCTTGAAACTATTAGGAAAATTTAAATATAGACTGTGTATTTGATGATATTGACAAGAGATTCTTACATATTGAGGTATATGGGGTAACCATTCAGGTTCAAAACTGAATTGGCTTGAACTAAAAAGCCTGACTTATGGCCTATCAAACATACATTGTACATCTGCTTAACCATTAAAGTAAAGAGTGCACTCTCTTAAGATAAGAATGCATACTTCCCCTCCTACGCCCTATTGGTAACGCTGGGATTAGTCCCTCTCCAGACATCAAGGTCATGTTGACCTGATAATTTGCAACTGAATACCTCTTTGAAATTTTGATGAAAATGTATCCTGGGTGTGTTTAATATATGTTCTTTGCTCTAAAAAGCTGTAAGACTGTACTGAAAACCACGCTTCTCCAGGATGCTTTCTAAGGCCTTCCTGGGTTATAATCCTCACTCTGGCTCAAGTAAACTCACCTTATTTCTCCTATCTATAGAATGGTTATTGGTTATTTTGCGTCAACAATATTAAGAAATCATTAAGTTTGTTAAAGGGATAATAGTATTGTGGTTATTTTTTAAAAGTCCTTTTTAAAAAATTCACGAAAAGACATGAAATCTTTTTTGATTGAGACATAATTAACAAGACATGAAATTTTGTATCTGTTTTAAATACTTCAGCAAAAAATGAAGAGTGATAGATGAATCAAGTGTAGCAAAATCTTGACAACTGTTGAACCTGGCTATATGGGGCTCATTATATTATGTCTCTACTTTTGTGAATGTTTGAAAATTGCTGTCACCATGACCATCACCATCAGGCACAGGACTCCCCAAGAGGAGCAGACTAATACAAGCAGGTAGACATGTTCTGTGATAGAGAAAATCTCAACCTATAATCCTTCCACATCCTGTAACGGGATTACTTTTCTCTCTACAAGTAGCTAAACAAGTTCCAGTATTTACCAGTAAGATAACCCCATTAAATGCATTATACTCCATATCTTTGAGGAGAGCAGATACGGCTTCGTATGCAAAGAGTTTACACCAAGACAACAGTACTAAATCAACTCAGCTGATTTAAACAGACTATCAAGAACAGCCTGCCCAAGACAAAATGAGTATAGGAAAATAATATCCCCCAAATTTCTGTTACAAAATATTATCCCACATTTTCTGTGAATTCAAGAGATTTCATTAATGTTGATAGAGCCAATGATGTACAAGTATCAACATAGTCAAGTCTCACAGAAAGAATTCCAAAAGTGAAATTAGAGAGAAATGTTCGGCAGCCTGAATTCACTCTGAATAAGTATAACATCAGAAGCTTCACCATAGCATTTTGGCCTTCGTGTGTGTTTGGGTGGGGCAAGAGGCCGGTGGGCAAGAGATATGGGGCAGAAGGGAAATTTAGCACAGGGGCTTAATTAACAGTAGGCCACACGATCCAAAAATCTTTCTGTGTGATGCTACTGGAGTAGAGCAACATGGAGGACCTGAGGAGGCACAGGAATTTCCCACTGCCAACAATGCTGAGGAAGGCCAGCAACACACTCCAGGGAACACTGCCAACATGACTAAGCTACAGCCTCTGTTTATTTGTATTGTTTGTGACTCACTCCTCGAGTAAGGGCACATGCGGCCTTTGATGCTGCCTGTTGACTTTTGGTTGGTGATCATTCAAAATGTCCTGGTATCATAATGCAATTATGAAAATGACAATTAATTACCTTCATTATCATTACAATCAAAATTACTGACTGATTCAAGTCTGATAACCTAATAAGTCCTGGAAATCAGTCAGGTACCCAAAGAGTGGGGCTGGTGGTTCATAATAGTCAAATGGTCCTTTGCACTATTTACAGCAGAGTAAAATAAAAGTTGCTAAATTCTCAATCAGACCACGTCCCAGGGTGCAAGGAGATGCATTTGTCCTGTGGCTGGAGATGTGAAAGCACAGAGAATGCAAAGAAGCAAAGGAGCCGGTACCCTTCTTCTTTCTTGTTTTAGCCTTCTAGCACATCAGCTCTTAGGGAACAAAAACTAGGGCAGAGGTAACTCTATATTCTCCACTGAAATTGAATGGTCAGTATAACATAGTTACTTAAGCTGGGGAAAAAGATTTTTCTTCATCATTGTATTAACAATCAGGAAAAGTCCTTAAACCTAGAAGAGGAAAGTGCAATAAAAGAGCTTCTTCTTCTTTTTTTTTTTTTTAATTCAGTGAGGAAGATCAGCCCTGAGCTGATATCCGTTGCCAATCTTCCTCTTTTTGCTGAGGAAGATTAGCCCTGAGCTAAGATTTGTGCCTGTCCTCCTCTGTTTTGCATGTAGGATGCCACCACAGCATGGCTTGGTGACCAGTGCACAGGTCCATGCCCAGGATCAAACCTGTGAACTCAGGCCACTGAAGCAGAGCACACAAACTTAACTACTATGCCACCAGGCCGGTCCTCCAGACCTTCTTAAAGAGATCTTACTCATGGTCATATCAGAAGCTCAATAAATTAGACATTTTAGTAGAAGACGCAGTAGAATATGGTTAAAGACAGAAGAGAATTATTTAACCACAAAGACAACATTTCCTTAGGTTCAGCTTTCTGTTAACTTATTCAATAAAAGCACATAAGAAATATAATCAACAGGGGTTTAACTGGAGAGGGAGACTTAGAAATTGTTTCCGAAAATGTGTTTCACCAAGTAAAAGCATAGCAGAAGGAATTTTTTGGTGCAGAAAATAAATGTAACTCTTTTCCCTGTTAAACTAATCTCTCACTCTCCGTTTCCAAATCCTATCATCAGCACCGTATCATTCAGACATCTCAAAATCGCACCCCCTCTCCTGGGGCCTTTGGCCTGCCTGTGACCCTTGCCTAAACATTGACTTGTGCTATATCATCAACACTGTCTTGTGCTATATCATCGGCTGCAGTACAGAGACATGATCCTCCAAGGGCAGAAGATTGCACCAGCCAAGCACATAAGTGCTCATTGTGTTTCATCACCCTCTGCCAGTGTCTAGGATTGAGACACTATCTCTCTGCTGACTCCAAACAGCAGGATGTATCAACAGGGCACACACCCTGGAACAGGGCTACCCAAGCAACATAAATCAGGATGGGCGTGGAGGTGCATACCACGCACAGCTGTGAGATTAACAGAGATGAAAGCAGCAAATATCAGAGCCTAAATTAGATCTCACATTGTCCTTTGCTTATGCACCTATTTTAGCATTTACCACAGTGGCCTGTCAGATGCGTGTCTCCCCACAGGAACCATGTCTTAACCATCTTTGGATCCCCCGTCAACCATACAGGTAGCAAATGTTCAAAACTGCAATAGTCAATTCCCCATTTCACAGGCTAAAAGGAAGGGTAGCCACTCTGAATGAAATATGACAAATTTTAGGCACCAAACTTACTCTAAATCATTATGATTTATATTTTCTCCTCCTGTTCACTTCCAGTCTTTCCTGGAGGTACTATGGAAGACAAAGACCAAAAATAGAAAAGACGATGCATGACAAAAAAAAAAAAAAATCAAACAAGAGACATCACAATCCCTGACATCAAATTATACTACAAAGCTAGAGTAATCAAAACAGCATGGTGCTGGTACAAAAATAGACACACAGATCAATGGAACAGAACTGAAAGCCCAGAAATAAAACCACACATCTAAGGACAGCTAATCCTCGACAAAGGAGCTAAGAACATACAATGGAGAAAGGAAAGTCTATGCAATAAATGGTGCTGGGAAAATTGGACAGCCACATGCAAAAGAATGAAAGTAGACCATCTTCTATCACCACACACAAAAATTAACTCAAAATGGATCAAAGACCTGAAAATGAGACCTGAAACTATAAAACGCCTAGAAGAAAACATAGGCAGTACACTATTTGACATCATTCACAAAAGGATCCTTTCAGATTCCATGTCTACTCGGGCAAGGGAAACAAAAGAAAAAATAACCAAGTGGGACTTCATCAGACTACAGAGCTTCTACAAGGCAAATGAAACCAGGATCAAAACGAAAAGACAACCCACCAGCTGGGAGAAAATATTTGCAAATTACATATCCGACAAGGGATTAATCTCCATAATATATAGAGAACTCACACAACTGAACAATAAAAAAACAAACAACCTGATCAAAAAATGGGCAGAGGACATGAAAGGACATTTTTCCAGGGAAGATATACAGATGGCCGACAGGCACATGAAAAGATGTTCAACATCACTAATCATCAGGGAAATGCAAATCAAAACTACACTCAGATATCACCTCACACCTGTTGGAATGCCTATAATCACCAAGACAAATTAACAAATGTTGGAGAGGTTGTGGAGAAACGGGGACCCTAATTCACTACTGGTGGGAATGCAAACTGGTGCAACCATTATGGAAAACAATACGGAGATTCCCCAAAAAATTAAAAATAGAAATACCTTATGATCCAGCTATCCTACTATTGGGTATCTATCCAATGAACCTGAAATCAACAATCCAAAGAGGCTTATGCACCCCTATGTTTATTGCAGCATTATTTACTATAGCCAAGAAGTGGAAGCAACCCAAGTGTCCCTTGACTGATGATTGGATAAAGAAGATGTGGTGTATATATATACAATGGAATACTACTCAGCCATAAAAAAAGAGAAAATCATCCCATTTGCAACAACATGGAAGGACCTGGAGGGTATTATGTTAAGTGAAATAAGGCAGAGAAAGAAAGACAAACACCACATGATTTCACTCGTATGTGCAATATAAACTGACACACAGACAGATAGAATTGTTTGGTGGTTACCAGGGGCACAGGGGGTGGGGGGTAGGGTACAACGGGTGAAGGGATGCATTCATATGGTGACTGACAAACAATAATGTACAACTAAAACTTCACAATGTTATAAACTAGTAAGACATCAATAAAAAAAGAAATCACACAAGTGAAAATATTCACTTCCATACAGACTAAAAAAACTACACCAATGCTGCTGAAAACCCTCCCCTAGGGATTTTTTAATCCTTTAAACTTACCAAACTGAAACACCTTGTGCCCTTTGAAATTTCTGGCCCAAGACATGCACCATCAGGACCCCAATCTATAGGGCCCTGTAGACTGTCACTCAAGATCAATGACAGCCCAAAGTCTCATCAAGTGCAACAGAAAACCAGCAATTAAGTTTGTTCTCTCCTTAAATCATAAGGACACACACTAAAAAATATACCTGGAAAAATAAAAAATTAGCAGATCTGCTATATCTGAGAGAAAGGTATCTGGCAATAACAAGAGGATCAAGGATAGCCAGAAATAGCCAATCTGTAAAAACGTTATCAGTGATAATACTTTAGTGTTTAAGTAGACATCGTGAAGCCCTACCAGTTGCTTCAATCATTTGAACATAACAATCCAATTGCACAAAAACACACAGATGTTTTCACTCCAATACGTTGTTATTTCCAAAACGCACTACAGTATACAATTTCTACAATTCCTCTTAGACAAGCTCCCAGAAGATAAATTCCTTCTAGTGAAGTGTTCAACATTTTTATTTTATTTAATCTCAAATTAGATGGCACAAAATTATTTCAACAACTATTTTTGAAAAACATGTAAAGGCTTAGTCTTCTCATTAAATCTACTGATTTATTTCTTCCTAATCTCAGAGCCATTGCTCCCAAAGAATTCTACTCCCCTATGAACTCGGTGTCTTAAACAATTCTTGAAATTCTTACCCCAAGTGAAAGAGTTTATTGAGACAAAGGCAAAGCACACAAATAGAAGCAGGGACTGGTTAGCTCTGTTAATCTATTAACTCACTTCTAATAAAACTTAAACAAGTTCTTTACTGCAGGACTTTTCTGAGCCTTTGTTACTAGGCAATATTACTCTCCACGAGGAAGGTGTAGTATAGGGTGATTCCCATGTTTGTTTTGTGGGGAAGTTATTTTTTATTTCATATATTACCAATCAGCCTTTAGCAGGAAAAATGTTCTGAGGAACATTATTTGAGAACCACAAATTGCAAGAAAATGTTAAGGAAACCTCAAAAATAAGTTTAACTCCCACGTAATCCAGTTGATCCCCTTTTTTTCAACCACTGACTACATCTTTAAAACCATGGTCAATCACCTTTAAATGCATGTCTTTAGAAATACCCTGTAAGAACACATAGAGGAATAGCACATATTACCTCCTTTACAGTAAAACTCATTCAAAACTCAGGCAGCTACTATTTTGCGTATAGGACAAAATCATGAACCATCCAAGGCCCACAGAATGCTCTACTCTCTGCATATTTCAAGTTCAAATTGGGTAGAAGTAAATCTACCCAGTTTGAATATTTTAACCATGATAATGAAAAGGAAGACTTACCAACAGAAGCTGAGTTTTTAAGAACAGACTCCTTTGGGACTCCTTTTTCAATTCGTATTGTGGCCCACTGTTCAAAAACAAGAAGTATTAATTTAAACTGTTCCACAGACACAACATAGAATACTTAAACGATGCTTATATGGAAGTGAAATTAAACATTAAGCCCTGGCACTACCTGAATTAAAGAAATACCCCAGTGAATCTCTGAGGCAGCAGTATTCCAAGTCCCAGGCACACTTATACTATACCTCTTACATTAGTTACTAATAATGCCCTAATAAAATGAGGAGAAGATCGTGTTTACTCTATTTTAACCACTCACACACACCTGGTACCCCAAAAAATTACTCCGTGAAAGGTCGTGAAGCATGTCAGGCAAGAGCACAGGTTATGGCATCAAGACTATCTGGGTTTAAAGTTACTTAATCTCCCTAGGCCTCAGTTTCCTCATCTGTAAAATGAAGATAATAGTTCCTATCCCATAGGGTTGCTAAAAGGATTAGACGAAATTAACACATGTAAGAACCTAAACACAAAGCCCAAAGAATCACTTATTTTCATAACAAATCAGGCATGCAAGGGTGAGACACACTCAAAGAGGCCTGATTGCCTGCATCAGAGAGAAGCTTGCAGAAGGAGGCAGCATGAGACTTGGAAAGCTGGAAAGGAATTAGTGAAATAGCTAACTAAAGAGATCACATACCCACCTGGTCATTTACCTTTGAAGATGCAGAGGAAAAATGTTATGATTATGAGGAAAAATCAACCCCCATTTTGTTTTGAATGTACATAGGAGTGTAAAGAAATATACCAAGATGTGATTTGTTATTTTCTTCTTTATACTTTTTTTTATGTACTTCCAAAATTATCTATCATAACATCAAAAACTGTATGTGAACTTTGTTAACAGCATTCCAGAAAATCCCAATGGCTATTTTTCTAGTTAAAAATGGAGCAATTCAAATATTATTTAGATGCTTACAATTCCAGAAGCTAACAACTTCTAAACTGACTGATTGGGTAGCGGGAGAAATAAGAGCTATAAGCATTGTAATAACTATAATTAGAACTTAAGCATCCTTGGAGGGGTAAAAAGACAGAATTTATTAAATTCGTCAAGGCAAAAACCTCATTTATTCCTAGGCTCAGAGGAATTAAACAGAGAAGTAAAAAAAGAATTTCAAATAAATAAAAAAATAACTTGTTAGAGAGTAAATAACCTAAAACATGGACATGAAGGTCAAGGAGTAAGGCATAATCTGACTACGTCAGGACCCCTCCACAACATCCCAAAGAGCCAAGTAGAAACATGCCATTCACACTTAGAGAATGGCCTATAAATAGCGGTCTAATCTTCTGGGTTTCAAGTGGCAGGTCACAAATGATAGTAAGACTCTTCTTAATCTGGTTGCATCTTTTTCTCTTCCTTGCTGATTTAGTGCAGGAGTTCTCCAGCTCTAGACTTACACCTCCCATCTTTTCTCAACAGAGGGAATGATTTATTTCCATAGTTTTTCACTTTAAAGCTTTGGTACCTGTTATCATTTGTAAGTAGACTGAAGACATAATTAAAATAAAATTTTGTAAACAATCAATCATTGTTAATCTTGGACCTCAGTTTCTTTATTGCAGGCATGTGATTTTATATAAATAGTAATTACCATAGACTAGGAGAATTATTCCATGCTCATATGATGGAAAAATATTGATATTTTATGGCTGTTATGGGCTGAATTGGGTCCCCCCCAAAAATCACGTGTTGAAGCCCTAACCCCAATACATAAAAATGTAACTGTATTTGGAGATATGACCCTTAAAAAGGTGACTAAGTTAAAATGAGGTCTTTAGGATGGGCCCTAATCCAATCAGCCTCGTGTTCTTATAAGAGGAAATTTCACACAAAGAGACACCAGGGATGTGCACACACAAAAGAAAGGCCACAGCAAGAAGGTAGCTGTCTGCAAGCCAAGGAGAGAGGCCTCAGGAAAAACCAAACCTGCCAACACCTTGATGTTGGAATTCTAGCCTGCAGAACTGTGAGCAAATAAACTTCTGTTATTTAAGCCACCCAGTCAGTAGTACTTTGTTATGGCAGCCTGAGCAAACTAATGCAGAAGCATTAGCATGATGTGCTACAGGATGATGTGCTACAGGATGCATCCACATGGTGATGGACAAATAATAATGTACAACTACAACCCCACAATGTTATAAACTATTAAGACATCAATAAAAATTAAAATTAAAAAAAATAGCATGATGTGCTACAAAGAGCTCCATGTTCTGTCCGGACAAGTCTCAGAACGTATAACCTCTCCTGAAATGGTGACTCCAAAGGCCTGTCCTACACAATGCAATTACAGTGTTCAAGATTAGAACATTCTAAGGTTGGAGGAGAAATCACTTAATGCCAAAGGCAATTTGTACTAGAAAACTATTTTCTTCTTCAGGCTTACTCTCCAGTGAAAGCGAAAGAGTGCCCATGCTTTGCAGCCAGACAGCTGGACATATGAATTGCAGTTCTGCCACTTCCTTGCTGTAATCATCTCAGACAAAAGACTTGAATCTTTTGGGGCTTCAGTTTCTTCATCTCTAAACCAGAGACAGTTTCAGGGTTGTTATAAAAGTTAAAGGAGATAATCTTTCCAATGACCACCACACAATAGGCCACAAAGTAGAAAAATGTTGGCTTCTTCCTCCTACCCCACACCCAACACTTTATTTAGGTACCAAAATGATAAGTTTTTTCCAGATCATAAGTGCATCTCCCAATAAATAGCTATTTCTCTTTTACCACACCAGCTTCTCTAGCTGATCAGGTAGGCCCAAATACAAAGGTAAAATATCACTTCAGAGGTTCTAAGTCTCTTCCAGAGGTATCTCAGAACACATCTGCCTCAAGGCACCGCAAAAGATGCAGCTGTGTCTGCAAGACGGCCCTGAAATACAATAGTGTCTTCTAACAACCCCCATTACTTCTCCCCATCTCACTCTCCCTACCAAGAAAAGTTGAAAGACAGTTTCAGGTTCTCACTCCACTTAATTTCAAAATCCTCTTAGAGGGAAAAAAGTAGCTATCCACAATTCATCAAAAAGAAAGGGTTAAATCTGATTTTTAAAGTTTAGGCCCATGGTTGCAAAAGTGTGACACTGTCACCTAGACTATTCAACCTTCAATTTTTACAGTAAAAAGACATTTAAGAATTGACTAAGGAGGGGGAATGAAATGAGGAAAAATGCATAAAATTATATATAAATTCAAAATATTAGGCTTACTCAAATAACAGCTGGCCAACGTCTGTAGCAAAATAAAAGTTTCTTAGCAGAGGCTGTAACCTTGGCAGAGTAAGAACTCAGGCTCTAGATTCAAATTAAAATTCTGCTTCTACCACTAAGAGCTGTATGCCACCACCCAGATAAATCACCTCTCTGAACCTCCATTCCCCAGTCTATCAGTGGGAGTAATAACAGACCCGATCTCAGAACTGTTGTGGAATTAAGTTAAAAGAAAAGTACATTGCTTTGGTAGCTTTTCTTTATTATTACTTTCTGTATTTCCAATACTAGGGATAATACTTAAGTATTATAATAACAGAGGTGTTATAACCATCTGAGAATCATTGACATGCCTTTTTAAAAAGATGGAAAACTAACTGATGGATGAAGGAGAGGGTAAAAGAAAAGAATAACTAAAATAAAAGGCAGGAGTAGTCTGCTCTGAGTATGGGTGCTGACCCATGAAAGATCTGAAGGTAGGTTAAACCTTAGCTACATAGGAAGGAAAAAACAAGACCAAAAGTGTTGCAATTCACACTCCACTAAGATCTGAGCACCTACTATGTATCCAGTGCTTTCATTTACTTCTCCTCATTTAATCTGCACAATAACTCTATGAGGCATATCCCTATACACACATGTAGAAACTAAGATGTTAAGTGACCCGCCCAACGTTACAAGACCAAAAATTTGGAGGAAACTGTTCATTGCTTCCAGCTTTTCCTCAAAAGTTGAGGAGGGGCCAGCCCGGGTGGCCTAGTGGTTAAGTTCGGCGCACTCTGCTTTGGCGGCCCCCGTGTGGTTCCTGGGCATGGACCTACACCGCTCACGGCCATGCTCTGGTGGCAACCCACATACAAAACAGAGGAAGATTGGCAACGGATGTTGGCTCAGGGAGAATCTTCCTCAGCAAAAAAAACAAGTTGAGGCCAAATTAGTCCACCGATATTTATTACTGTCCATTGCCTGAATTATCTGGCTAGATAAGATCATTTACATAGCATTCCCCTACCTTCCTCTCCATCAATCCTGTATTCTCTTCCCACTCTTTATTTCCCTCTAATCATGAACCTTAGGCCAACAAATAGCAATCCTTCACCACCCTCATTCCCATCATTAACCTTAGAATTAACTTTCATGGTTGAGAACAGCATATTTCAATCTTTAATCCATGCTCCTGTTTGATAAACTTAAAAAATTCACACACACCCTCCCAGAGATTCAGATACATACACCCCACCATCCAGATGGACTACTCTCTATACATCCCCTCAGCCAAAAGTTTTACTTTTCATAGTTTGTATTCCTAAAACAATTTTCCCCACTATATAGTTATAATATTGATATATATACTCCTAAGAAATTATTATATACCCCTTGAAAATCACTGATTTAAAGACTCACTAAACTTACTTCAAGCTAAGAATTCAAGCCTTGTTCCCAAGTAGCTTGCCGTATCAGGGACTTATGAACACATTTAGAGATATTCAGCAACGTCGAGGGTGGCATACAGTAGGTGCTCAATAAATAACTATTACTTGAACTGGTGAACTAAGCAGAAGCAAGAGAAGAGCATAGAGCTGGGTGAGTTACTTGATAATCAGCAATTACCACAGTCAGCTATTCAGAAGGTACCCCACACACATTTCAACTTCCAGAATTTGAGTTTTTGGTCATGAAAAAGCCACCCATTGTCAACAAAACTTATCAAAGTAAACACATAATGTACAAAACTAAATGACTTTTTTTTTTTGGTGAGGAAGATTGGCCCTGAGCTAACATCTATTGCCAATCTTCCTCTTTTTTCACTTAAAGAAGATTGCCCCTGAGCTAACATCTCTACTAATCTTCCTCTATTTTATATGTGGGATGTCACCACAGGGTGGCTTGACAAATGGTGTGTAGGTCCGCACCCGGGATCCGAACCCGTGAACCTTGGGCCACTGAAGTAGAGTGTGTAAACTTAACCACTACAGCACCAGGCAGTCCCCTAAATGACCTTTTAAAATGGTTTGTAGGGACCGCCTGGTGGCGCAGCGGTTTAGTTCGCGCTTGGCAGCCCGGGGTTTGGGAGTTCGGATCCCGGGCGCCCTCCGACACACTGCCTGTCAGCCATGCAGTGGCGGCATCCCATATAAAGTGGAGGAAGATGGGCACGGATGTTAGCCCAGGGCCAGTCTTCCTCAGCAAAAAGGGGAGGATTGGCAACAGATGTTAGCTCAGGGCTGGTCTTCCCCACAAAAAATAAATAAATAAATAAATAAAATAAAATGGTTTGTAAATTGTAACCAAGGAAACCTGAGAAATATCCAATTCCAATCAAAGAGCCCAAAGAATATTCTTGGGACTGGAATGCAAAAGAAAGAAACAACCAAATCAGCTGAGAGCATACTAAGGCATAATGAGTAACAGAAGGGCTGGGCCTTGAATGGAATCTATAAAAAGGCAGGGTATTTGTCCAGAACTAAAGATGTTCTAATACTAAACAATGAGCACAATTTTTAAGAGAATTACCCCTGTAGTAGGAAAAAAACAATCCACTGTAGGACTAACAACCCCTCCAAGAAAAACGTCTTTGAAACGTCTAACACCATTTCCCTCTTCTGTGCCTAAAGCAGATATCACTATAGGATCACAGCTCTTTCCTGACGAGCCCAGCTGCTCCTGAACACAGGCACGCCAGGCAGCTACCACAGCAAGTCAGAGCTGGCTCACAGAATGAATCCCCATTCTAATCCCATATTCGCCAAGCATCTCTCTGACCTAACAGTCTTAGCAAAGAGGTTGGCTCCTTATGCTGCCATCTCTCTGGTTTCCAAGCTAAGTGGTGTATCTCCCACTATAATTAGAAAATTGGCATTCTTGAGAGTTTGATTAACAAGGAGCGTATCTCTGAAAGTCTCTTCAAATCTAGATGGACAAAAATTAAAACACGAGGCCCTGCCAAACTGAAGGCCAGACCCTGGACTGGAGATATCCCGTCAAAGCATAGTAGTTCCTTACCAGGCTGACAGCAACAAGCTGACCTCTCTCCTTGACATCTCTTGACTCATCCCCATGCTATGGGGAGAGTATTCTGAAAAAGAGCTAACAGTAAGAGGCCACTAAGAAATTCACAGCATAGCATGACCAAGTTCAGAGTGTGAAGTCAATAAGAGAGGTTCAAAACTGTGAAATATCTCCCAAGTAGAAACAACAGAACTTTTAAAACATGAGGGCTGAGGGTGAAGAATCAAATTAATTTCAAAGACTAGACAGAAAAATAGCCACCAAGAGAAAGTGCAACAAAAATTTGGGGTAAAACAGGAGATTAGCAGGTGGAAGAGATTTGCAGGAGACGAGTACGTGGGAGATTAGCCCGTTAGCTGGTGTATATCTGAGAGCCACCCTACTAGCTGAGGGAGAAGAGCTGATAAAGCCAACTCCTGGTGGCAGACAGAAAATAAGGGCAGAAAAATGAGAACCCATATTAGAAGGTACTATAGATGTTAGAGAAACAGGATGCTAGAATCTAAATCATAATAATATTCTTTTAATAGCAGCAAACACATCGTACCTAACATGTATAGGGATCCTTCTAAGATGCTTGACATAGTTTAACTCAACTTAAACAACCCTACGGAAATAGGTGTTTTTGTTACTCCTATTTTACAGATGAGGAAAATGAGGCCCAAGAAGTAGGTGACTTCCCTAAGGTCACATATTGAGAAGCAGAGCTGGGATTTTGGTACCAAATCTAAGTAAATCCGTACCCAGAGTCTGTTACTCCCAACCATTAGGCTACAGGCCCTCTCCTCAGTTAAGAATTCTGTCTCCACCACTTAATTCAAGCAAACTCCTGAACCTCTCTGAGTCTCAAGTTTCCTTACCTGTAAAAGGGGGATACACTTGCCCTCCCTACCTTCCAAGGCTTTGGGGAGCATCTGATGAGAGAGGAAGCGGGAAGCCCTCTGAAATTTCAAAAAGCCCTGTCTAAGGGGAAGCTGCGGTTGCTCCCCACCAGACTCACTTCCATCTAACACTTTTCTTTGCAGAATCTAGAGACAAGAGTGTAGAGAGAGCTGAGGTCAAAGAATATATATTTTCAATGACATTTCAAGCGCCATTGACTAGATAAAATTTCCATGACTCCGTTAAATATAATCAGATTTCTTTCTACCATCCAGCAATTGGTTTCTTATCTTGAGCATTAACTAGAACATGATGCCTTTCTGGACAGGATGACTTAGGACACGAAAGGACCTCTGAAACCTGGGGCTGATAAAACTAAGGAGGGTGAAGTGTTGGCTGCACTGCATAATGGATATAAGGAAATGGATATAAAAAGTGGACGCACCGTTATGGTAATCAGTAAAAATAATAATAATAGTAACAGAACAGGGGTTGGGGTGGTTCTGCCTTCAATCAGAGGAACGAAAGCATGGTCCAGTGCTCTCAGCCCGGATCCCTCCAGCTCTACGAGAGAAGCTGAGATGCTGTCTTCGCGCTGCCGCGGAGGAGAGCACACCTCTGCGGACCACTGACCCTCCGAACTGGTCCCCTCGCGTCAACTAGGCTCTCACAACTGTCCTCGGCCCCCATTACCCCTGGTTCTCCCTGAAGCCCTCTGAGGTGCCGGGGCGCCGTACCCCTCCAGGCACTCACCTCTAAAGTTTTCACCAGGATTTTCATGTAGATCTCAGAGATGCCCAAAGACATCCCGAAGGCCGAAGGCAGGAGGATGAGTCCGAGCACCAGCGTCAGCCAGGTGGAAAGGATCTTCCCGGCCAGCTCTGCGCCTTCCATGGCTCAGGGCACCTTCTCAGAAGGGGTCTACGGAGGAGGTCCGAGCGCGACAGTTGTCCCTGTCCCCAGACAGTGGGGTGGCAGCTCTGGGAGCAGAGGCGCGGAGCCAGGCTCCGGAGAGTCAGCGCCGCCGCCTCCCAGCACTCACCTCTGCAGAGAAAAGAAGAGGAAGGAAAAACTTTCAGAACGACAACAATTTCCTCCCTTCCTCTTCGGGCTCCTCCTCGTCCCGGCCGGTTAACTCTTTCTCCGCTGGAGGCCCAGGCCGGCGCTGAAGCCCCCGCCGCGCGCGCAGACCTGGGAGCGCCGGCCGGAGGACGGGAGCTGGGGACCAGCGCAGGGACACCGCGACGCGGGCGGGGCGCGCGAGCGCAACCGGGAACGCGCCTCACCCTGTGCCTGATTTCCTCTGGGTGGCGATTGCGACACTCAGCGGGTGACTCACGGAGGCCCTCCCGGAGCGGGGATCCCTGAGGGCTCACCGCACCACAGCACACTGGCCGCCGGCGGAACTAGCCCCAGGCCGAGGACTGGCTGCCCTCCGGCGCCCGGCGCCCTATTTCTGCACCCTGCCCTCGCCCCACCTCCTCCGCCACCCAACAGGGAGCTTCCAGGCGGGATCTGCACCTAGAGCGCCGCAGCCTCCTGGGCGGCCGCCCTTCCCCGCGCCCCGCCTCCCCTCAGCACTCTCGGCAAGGGTCCTCTAGGGAGCAGAGTTTTCGTCTGTAAAATGTTAGTATTTTCTTGACCCCCAAAATGAACTACTGACGTGTCCGGGACGCTTGAGAAGGTCTTGTTTGTGTGAGTGTAAAACGACCTCTTGGAAGGGTCTTCAAGGAGAAAGAAATGCACGGAATGCTGCCGAGCTGCCGTTTTCGCCGCTTCCAGGTCTCCCACACCTCCTACCCCTCAGTCCCCTGCGGAGCTCTGCGGCTATATCTTGCTTATCCGGAGAGTAGAAAGCTCTCTCCCCGAGTCGCCTACTCCACTCAGCCGCCACCCCCTGACACAGGAATCCTTCGGCCGAGGGTCGCTCTCTTTCTGGGGGAAGATTCCAACCACAGGTCCCCTTATCACTCACCCGACACTCAGCGCACAGAAGCTGCAGAAAAACGCCAGGCCCGCGCAAGCCTTCGCCAAGATGACGCGCGCCTCCCGGGTGTTCAGTCCCCGCACTGTTGCCGCGCCAGCCCTTACTAGAACAATGAAGGGCAAAACCCTATATGGGTATTTACTTCACTGCAGTTCCTGTCCCGCAGAGACTTCATCTGTTTTTAAGAATGAGCATGAGAAAAGATGTTGAGACTGCAGTAAAGAAGATCGGGCTGCCCAGGGTTTCCAGATCATAACTGAAAGGGACCCAAATCTCGTACAGGTCTCTTTCGGGTGTTATTTCAAGCCGGAAAAACTGGGAGGGCCAGCAAACTGAGTTGAAACAATGTTGATAGTAAATACTGCAAAGAAAGCTGCCCCTGCCCAGGGTGTGAGGAAGTGGAGAGCAAAAGGGAGGAGAGCAGCCCTCCTGCAAAGAATGTGAAGGGGAGAAAGAGCATTCTTTACCCACTCTGGGTCCATTCTGGCTGGGCTACAAATTAAATTGACATGAGGTGGAATAGCAGGAGAAAAATCAAAGCTTTATAACATGTATACATGGGAGAGACCCGGGGAAACTGAGTCTCTCTCAACAAAATGGCAGATGTTCTCCTCCTAAATAGACAAAGGAGGATATTGAGGGTGGGTCAGTTATGGGAGATTACCAGAAAGGCACAGTAAGGTTATTATGCAGATTTAAGGCCTCACCTTTCACACTGACAAGTTTCTAGGGATGAAGTCATCCGCCTCTCTTCACAGTGCAGTGACGGAGATACCTTTACAAATGGAGATTTCCCTTACAAATGTAGATGTATGGTAAACAGAACTTTGATAAGAATGGGTGTAGCAAAGACCCTCCTAGTCTATTGACACCCAGAGTTATCCAAGGTGATGGCCCGTCCCAGGGACAGGCCTTCATCCAAAATCCCTTTAGACATTTGGGGGGGTGAAGGTCAAAGCCTCCTTCAGAGCAAGGTAAAGAGACACATCTTGAGGTGGCCAATTCTGATCCCCCACAAATGTGAATATTTGTCCTCTGCAGGTCCTGTCAGGTAAGTATCACAAACTCCCCTCTCACACCAAGAAGGAAAAATAATTATAACTTGGTCATAAAAACCAACTTATGAATGAAGAAGTTTCAGGCGCTTGGCTTCTCAAAATTAAACCTGTGTATGGTCTGTCAGTTTACAAAAACAAGGAAAACAAAACTCCCAAAATCTGTCCAAAGTCTTTGCTGAAAACATATTTAGCACAAAACCTCAGACTGTATTGACTCGTTTAACACTATACATTCAAGCAAAACTCTTAGCCTCCTTTTATTTCTTCAAAGGAAGATGACTAAGGAATGCTGAAAGATTGTCCCAAAGTCTACCCAACAAAGCCCCAGTGCGGGCAACTTTGTGTAAAGATGGCCTCTTTCTGCCCATCCAGACACAGGTGCTGAGTGCCCACAATCTCCAATGATTTCTGTTGCACATGACCAAACTCCATGAACTGGTTTGGGTTTTTTTGGTTTTTTCACTATCATGGAAGAATTATTGTCCCACAAGAGAATGGTGGAATGGTGATAACGTGGAATTTGGAGTCTTAGATTGACTCCAACACAGACACTTAGAAGCTTGAGCAAATCATTTAGGCCTTCTGGGCTTCAGCTTTCTCATCAGTAAAATGAATTCTTTCTAGAGTCAAATGTGATTAGAGTATAAAACTGCTTTGTAAACGACAAAGCTCTGTGCAGAGATCAGAAGGCAGCCAGGTGCAAGTATGAAAGCTCTCCATCTTTTTCTCACCTAAAACACGGGAGAGCCAAGATAGGCTCACCTTTTCGGTGATGAGGCAGAGAGAGAGTAGAGAAGAATTGGAGGGTGGTCCCAATGCTCCCTTTCACTCACCTCACCCCACCCCTTGAGGCTCTTTCAGTTAAACCTACCGTAGGACCCTCCCTCCCTTCCTGTAGTTAGGACTCCCTTCACTTACTGGATTAGCTTCCTAGGGCTGCCTTAACAAATTACTGCAAACTTAATGATTTAAAACAACAGAAATCCATTCTCTAGGGTCTGGAGGCCAGAAGTCTGAAATCAAGGTATCTTCAGGGCTCAGCTCCCTCCAAAGGCTCTAGGGGAGAATCTTTCCTTGCTTCTTCCAGCTTCTGGTGGCTCCCCGCATTTCTTGGCTGGTAGCAGCATAGCTCCACTCACTATCTCAGTCTTCACGTGGCCTTCTTCCTATCTCACTTCTTCCTTTCTCTTCTCTTATCAAGACACTTATCATCCCAGACTAAGGGCCCACCCTGATCCGAGATGATCTCATCTTGAGATCCTTCACTTAATTATACTTAATCTGCAAAGAACTTTTTTCCAAATAAGGTCACATTCACAGGTTAGGATTTGGGCATATCTTTTAGGAGGCTACAATTCAACCCACAACACTTATCATCTCTGTAAACTGGGGATAATAACACCTACCCGGAGAGGTTGTTATTGGAATTTGAGATTATATATTTTGTTGACCTAAAGAAATAAAACAGGGCCAGCCCAGAGGTGTAGTGGTTAAGTTTGCGCTCTCTGCTTTGGCAGCCTGGGGTTCACAGGTTCAGATCCCAGGCGCGGACATATGCACTGCTTATCAAGCCATGCTGTGTCAGGAGTCCCACATATAAAGTAGAGGAAGATGGGCACAAATGTTAGCCCAGGGCCAATCTTCCTCAGCAAAAAGAGGAGGATTGGCAACGGATGTTAGCTCAGGGCTGATCTTCCTTACCAAAAAAAAAAACCCAGAAATAAAACAGCCCGTTATTTTTACCAGCAAAATGGGTTTATTCAGGAATAGCAGGGGAATTGCAATTCAGGACAAGCAAGCTGTAGCAAAAGCCATAAGCAAGTCCAGCAAGCAAAGGAGAGGAATTTTATAGAGAAAAAGGAGGAAATTGGGAGAAGTTGTTTTGAACAAAAGTCCATTGGTGGAATGTGAGTTCAGGCTGGTGATGGTTTCTTATTGACTGAGTTCTGGAGTAGTGGATCTCTTGTTGGGGATGCAGTGTACATCTCTTCCTGTTGGGGTCTGTAATTGATGATTTTTCCTGTTGAGGTCTGTAATTGAGGAGTCTTCCTACAATTGACCTGGAGTGGTAGCAGGTGAGAGCTCCCCCTTCTGGCCTCCTGACTCCATTTTAAATGAGGTTTCCTCTATTCAGTTTCACAATTTAAAATTTAGGCAATAGTAAATGCTCAATAATGAGGTTGTTCAAGACAATCTTGTTTTTCACTTGTTGTCCTGGCATATATTTTAATAATGCTTCCCTTCACTCTCGAAAATGTCCTGGTTTGAGGATAAATCACATGGTTCCCTTACGCTTACATAATTTCTAAGATCCCTTCCAGTCCTAAAATATTAGATTCTTTGACAAAACTCACTGTCAAGTGCATGCATGACTACTTGTCAACATGTGAGGCCAAATGAAGTTGTATTGGAGAATGAAGGGATTAGCCTTTAGTCCAGAGCTTCTCACACTTTAATGTGGGTAGGAATCCTTGGGTCTCTTGTTATAAGGCAGATTCTTAGTCATAGGGCTGGGATGGGGCCTGAGATTCTGCATTTCAATGAGCTGCCAGGTGATGCTGATGTTATTGGCCTACAGACTACACCTTTAGTAGCAAGCCCTTAGAGTATGGACAAAGAGGGGAGTTTTACATTTTACTGGTAATAAAAGGCCATGGGGATCCAGGTAAGTCTCTGGAAGCCAACTCAAAAGGAATTGATTCCGAGGAGCTGGCCCTACCTGAGGACTCATTGTATTAATTGCACTTCTTATACCCCTGCTTTGACAGCAATTGTGAGCAACGTGAAGTGAGGGGTTTAGACTAAAAAGCTTTGAGCAAATGTCAATACTGTCATGAATAGATGCCTATGGCAAAAAAGATGCCACAGTTGGAGCCAATCGGCGAATATAGACTTAATTTAAGAGGTAGGGTAGAACTGAGAAATCTGGGGGTGAAGCAGATTGCTGAAGCATTTTATTAAACAGACAAGTTTTGCATTTCTTGTCTGCAGTCTCTCTCTGAGACCTCTCTTTTCTCAGATTTCACACCTTTCTTGGGTCTTCATCATATCCCACCTTGATTTGTGTATTTGCTTCATCATCCCACTATAAACTGCTTAATATCAGGAACCGCATCATTCATCTGTAACTCCCTGCCCATTATTCCACCCTTTCTCCACAGAATTTTACTTCATGCCACACTATTGTTCAAAGCCAGTAGTGACTCCCTAAATGGTCACAAATTAAAGTCCAAATATCAAACATCTTAGGCTAGATTTTGAAGCACTCCAACTTTAACTTCCAAACCTTCCAACAAAACCTTTCTCACCTTCACCTGGTTTCTGCAGGATTTCCTCTTCTCTGGGTCTTTGATCACATCACAATGCCCCCAACCCCCACCCTGCCCCACCCTTGCATACCTCTCCTGATGTCTCATACTTATCTCTCACTTCACAGGTTAGGGATCCAACATGGGGATCCCTCCAGTTGATGAGTATGTCTAGTCCAATCATGCATTCCAGAACTGAGGAAATAACCACAGGATGGATTCAGGAACTCAGTGGGACCACTGTTAGATGGACCTGAGCTAAAACTCCATTTTTCACCTGACATCCATAAGTTCCTATTTTCACTGATAGACCAGAGTTACATTTTGGGTCTCTAGGTGTTAGTGTCAATTCAGAAACAGTGTCCAGTAGTCCCTGAAAAGTCTAATTAGTTCCCTTTCTTCAATGCACACTCTGGCAAATGGCTATACGTCCCTTTGGGGAAGACTGGAAGACAGGTTAACAGTATAGAACTTTGGCAGTCCTCCCGAGGACCCAGCCTCCCTGTCTTTCAAGTGGTTCTGGGTCTGTAAACTGGCTCAAGTTTTGGAACTAATTGAGAGACTGACTATCTGTTGAGATTCAAGTTGGACTTCTGTTGACTAACCCTAGATCTCTTCCACTTGCACAGACTACAACTGAGAATTTAGTAGACTGCCCATCTATTTCTTTTGATCAACTAGCCAACACCACAGGTTTCTTCAAGTCAGACTATTCCCATTACTACTTTGACTCTGCTGCCTATTACAGTCATCATACTCACCTTGTCTTTGGCAATTAAGTGTGGCCACTTGGCCCTGCCTTCCTGGACTCCCATTGCATTTAGGGATCCTAGTTCAACCATAGAGCTCTTTAAGGATTCTGGATTTCCCCTCACAAATTTATTTATCACAGTTGAGGTAAAAGGTGTATCTTTGGACCTTCCCAAGGTGAATGATCAGGTCTTACATGATAAATCCACTCTAACATTCCAATCTTCCTAAGCCTTTGGATACTTTCCTCCATGGTATTCCTATTACTGCACAAAATTGGGGCCCTCTGCCCCATGCGCATGAGCAAGCCAATTAATTATGGCATCAGCCTTTGGGGAGAAATCAGCTTTTATTCTGCAAGATCGATCTGCAGGGAAACAGGAGGCATATGCCCTCAGATCTGTCTCTCTGGTTCAGGATTTGGAGCAAAATTTAAGAGGTAAAGGAGAACATGCTGGTACATGGAAACACTGGTGGGACAGGTTTCTATTGGTGTGCTTCAAGCATTTATGGTAAGGTTGAAACCAGCAAACAATTAGCCATTGATGATTAAGCAGCTAATAATTAGGGGGGATCAGAATTGGCCACCTCAAAATATGTCTCTGCCTGAAAGACACTTTGACCCCCACCCCCACTAACTGACCAAAGAGTTTGGGATGGAAGGCCTGCCCCCAGAACAGGCCATCACTATACACATCTCTGGGTATCTGGGAGGGTCCTTGCTAAGTCCATTCATAGTTCTGGTTACCCTTTGTAAGAGACATTTACATTTGTAAAGGAAATCTCCATTCGTAAAGGTATCTTCTTCCCTGTACCAGGAAGAAGGGAGGGATGGCCTTATCTGGAAACTCATCAGAATGGAAGGTGAGGACTTAAATCTGTATGGTAAACTTACCCATTGTTAATTGTGCTGTTCAGGCAATATGCTATCTGACTCCCACTAGGTTCCTATGGATAATACCTCCCTGAAGCCTGGGTCACCAAGGTAATTGGTGTTGGAGCTATTTTTTTCAGGAATTGGAACCCCTTACCCACTTCAGGCAGATTGAGACCACCAACCCATCAACTGTGCCCACACAGATGTATGTCTGATAAGTGACCTTTTGACATCAACAGGTTAAAACTCCACCTTCAGGGCATTCTAACGCCACCATTCTGTGAACATGCATCCTATGAAGAGGCATGAAGCCTGACTATGCTTGCATAGATCATCAATTACCTCATCTCTGCTCACCTCCAATCATTTCAGACCACCTTGCCCCCTACCCCATAAATATCTCTGAGTCCTGTTTTCAGGGAAGCAGATTTGAGATTCATTCTCCCATTTCCTCACTTAGCTGTGGGGGGATCAGAATTGGCCATCTCAAAATATATCTCTTTACCTTGATTATTTTCTCTGAAGGAGGCTTTGACCTTCCCCCCCACTAACTGTCTAAAGGGATTTGAGATGGAAGGCCTGTCCCCAGAATGGGCATTCACTGTGGATAACTCTGGATAGACTGGGAGGGTCCTTGCTAAGCCCATTCTTATCAAAGTTCTTTTTACTAAACATTTACATTTGTAAGGAAAATCTCCATTTGTAAAGTGTCTCCCTCTCTGTACCCAGAAGAAGGGGGGATGACCTCATCTCTAGAAACTCATCAGTGTCAAAAGCAAGGCTGCATAATAACCTTACTGTGCTTTTCTGGTAATCTCCAATAACTGGCCCACCTCCAACATTCTCCTTTGTCTTTCTATTTAAGAGGAGGACCTCTACCATTTTGGGGAGATACTCAGTTTCCCTGGGCCTCTCCCAGGTATACATGTTACAAAGCCTTGTTTGATTTTCTCCTGCTATTTGGTCTCACATCAATTTAATTTGTAGCCCAGCCAGAAAGGACCCAGAGTAGGTAGAGGATAGTCTTCCTCCCCTTCAGCTGCCTTGTGATTATTATACCCTCTCTCTGCTACAATCTCGTCATCTTGGTGTTTGGCTTTCTGGGCAGTGGGCAAAAACAGACCTGGTGCAGTAACAAGGTTTTAAACATTTACAACAGTGTTCTAAACTCTTATGATGGGGTTCTAAACATTTTTGCATGAGGTGGAGAAAGAATTTTAACACCAGATCTTCCTGAATGAAGGACCCCTCACTTCTGATGAAAGTCTGACTTTCAAGTTCCAGTTGTGTCCTGGTCCTTGAGTTCCATGGGGAGGAGGATCTTCAGTTCCAAGGTCGTTTCAGTCACGATTTCTTCTTTTCACATTCCCTGGCTTCATGACTTTGCAGTTTTTCTGAAAGATAATCCTTAATCACTTTGCTGATAAGAGATGGGGTCAGTTGAACTGGTTCTAAATGGGCCTGTGGTTACATACCAAGTGTACCACACCCTTAATATCCGTTCCCACAGATATTCCCCAGATTTCTGCCTGTATAAATTGGAAAAATCATGCAGTTCTTTTGGAGCATAGTGCACCTCCTCATGGGTCACACTTTGTACCTCACCTTTCAGAGCCTGCAGGGACTTGAGTTTAGTTACAGGTCTAGAAGCAAAGAGTGGTGGAGGCAGGTCCTGAGGAGAATCAGCAGTGTCTTGCCAGGCAAGTACCTTAGGGTAGGCCATTACATGTTCTTCAGGAAAAGGAAGGCTAACTTCTTCAGGCAGAGGTAGAAAGCTGCTTCTACTGGCAAAGATAACTCAGCATAATTTAGAGGTTCAATGCCCCCTGCTTCATCAAGATCTGCCCATATGTTCTCACACCAATTTTCAGGATCCTATTCCTTACCAATCAATGCTGTCACTTTTGTGTTGTAATTCGGCCACTCACAGGATGAGACTCTAGGTTTGGTTTTCAGAAATCTTGGCCTATAGGAGATAAGAGTTTCTTTTGGGGCAAATATAGAAGATTTCAGGTCATTTATGTGGAGCTCAACCTGAAAAGTTGAAGCCCTGAGGTCACCCTTTCCTTTCCTTACTACTAAAGTGCAGTTAGGAGTAACCAGCCAATCTCATTACATTCCTTAGTCTGACTAAAATGTTGGAAAATAGAAAATACATGGTGACCCAGAACTTTGCCTTCTATTGATATTGGAGTAGCCAATGGCCATATTTTTCGTATCTATTACCATATCATGACATGGACTACTAGGGCCCTCTTTACCACTGAAAATAGAGGCATTAGTGCCTTTAAATCTAATCAGATTAGAAAAACAACTCCAGAAAATTCATCCTTAAGGTTCTGCTCCTCTGCAACCACTTCTGCTACCAAAATCTCTATCAGGGTTAAACCAGAGAAGCAGAAGAGTGGGAGACATATTTTAAGAGATATACTGCAAGTAATCACTTATGCTATTGTAGGGGCTGGTTAGGCATGTCTGAAATCCATAGGACAGGCTATCAGGAAGGGCAGGCCAAAATTCTCAGGCACAAGAAGCTGCTGTCCACAGGTGGAATTTCTTCCTCTTCAGAGAAGCCTCAGCTCTGCTTTTAAGATTTTTGGACTGATTGATTCAGACTCACCCAGATTATCTAGGATAATCTTCCTTACTTAAAGTCAACTGACTGTGTACTTTAATCACATATACAAAGTAACTTCACAGCAACACCTAGATTAGTGTTTGATTAAGTAACTGAGGACTATAGCCTTTCTGAGTGCACACATCAAAAAGACCATCAATCACACACGTGAGAGAAGGAGGGCAAAAAAGGAAAATAACATCTTAGTATTACTACAAAAATAGTTGTGCCTCATGCAACCCCTGAAATGGACTTCAGGGACCTCCAGGAGTTCCTGGGCTGTACTTTGAGAGCTACTGATCTACATAAAAGTATTTTTCCAACAAAAAAATAATAATGTGTGGAGGCACATTATTTACAGTGGAGTTGCCTAATACATCATGCCTCATTCTTCACGCCTCATTTAACTTATGGGAATTAAATTATATGATTGACAAAATGAAAAGAGTAAAAATGAAATAGTAGCCAATGCCACTCAGGTAGCATTTTGAGATGGGAACATAAATCTGCTTTTCCTTCAAGAGGTCCCAGTTTCTGGGGTCTCTCAAAGTGTGAACTTTCCCTCCCTCCCCCCAGAGTGTGATTCTAGTGTTTAAAGCTAGAGTGCATATTTTCAAACTGCTCAACCCTAAAAGCCAAGCAATTGCTTCATCTGTGCTCAGTCCAAGAATCAATGAATCTATTCCAATATTGGAGGGAAAACTGACATGGTGGGAGGTAGTCTATTGATCTCCATGATGGAGCATTCCTAGAGAACTTTTCAAGGATGATTTTGATACACTCAACTTTTTCTTTATAGATGGGCTTAGAACTTTACTCTTGGATCTAGGATGTGACCCCACGGATTCTAATATACAGTTTGATTTAGACCACTGTCATAGGACCTGATATCGGAACCTGCTATATCAAGTCTCTAAAGTAGTAGTGAGAACAAGTGGTGAGAATTTTTCATCCCAGGGAAAACTGCTACAATACAGTGATATACTCAATGCACACTTGCCGACTTGAACAGAATGTCCCCAAAGGGTAAGATTACAGCTTCAAAGAGCATCCATGTAGGAAAAAGGGAAGCCTCTGACTAGAAAGCCTGGGCTCTCCTCCCCCCATTCAATTTACTCACTGATTATTTGTAAATCTGCAGTCAGAAACTAGAAGGCCTTCACAAGGACCCATACAATGTTTTTTCAGAAAATTTGAATTGATTGCCCATACATTAAAATATTTACACTAAAATTAAAATTTCTGGATTCTCTTATAATCAAGTGACACTGAGCTTGCACTCCTATAGGACATAACCTCTCCAGGGTACTCTATCTCCATCCCTCTTATGGTCTTTTGTCATCATCATAGCATTGATGCATTTCTTACAGAAGAGGAAAATGGCATGTACTTTGTACCTAAATACTTATCAAAATTTTTCTTAATCCCAGATACTTCCTCATTTTCATTACCTGCCCAGCCTTTTTCAGTAGGTATTTGAATTTGAATTTGAATGTAGAAAGAATCTCATCTAGGCCGAGTTAGTCAGAATTTCTCCCATGGGGAATTCTATTACCCCATCACTACTAAAACTTTAGATTTTCAGTGTTCCTTAGGAGCTGGATCTTATGAAGAAGTATGTTCTCTTTTTCTTTTCTCTTCTTTTTTTCTTTTCTTTCTTTCTTCCTTTCTTTTTGGTTAGAAAGAGTAGAGAAGGAGTTTGATGGCCAAGTGCCCTGTGTCCCCAGGACAGAAGACCCCACCATAGAGTTTGGCATCTCTAGGGAAGGGAAGAGAGATGACAAAGGAGAATAAAATTGGAGAATAATAAAAATGTTGGCAAAAGTTTCCATTAAGAAACCACTCACTCCTCAGGCAGCTGTAATCACTTTATCCCCAGTAATATCCACTTTTACATAACTGAGCAGTCTTCCCAAAATATTTCTCTAATTTTGGAAGGATCACTACATTATTATAATAACCACTAAAATCTTTAACAGATTTTTAAAATTGACTTTATATTTAAATTTTCTGAATAATAGCAACATTTGCTCAGATGCTGATACTATATCTAGCCTTCTGACCTTACCTAAGAGTGGGTAAAGTCCTCATTTCTCTGGTGAAAATATTGCCCCATATCTACACGCATGCACATACACATATACACATGCACATAGGTCTTTGTGGTTTGGTGATTCCAGGCATGATTTCATGATTTGTAATTCTCTAATGGTGTAATCAATCACACACTGAAATTCATTCATGGTTGGAAAACTTGTCATAGAGATTGATTTTCTGTCTTCTGTCCTTAAAGTATTCACATTTCAGGGAAAATAAAAAATTTTAAATTTAATTTATTTAAAAAATAAAAATTTTTTAAAACCAAATGCAGCTCTGAATTATATATTTGGACAAGTGGTAATAAATGGAAACTGGTATTTTAAATATTATTTAGAGGTATACCTTTCCTTTGCTAAAGCAGAATAAAAATAAGTAGGATTAATAGTTAAAGAGAACAACCAGATTTATCCCAGAATTAGTCTTGGAGTCTTTCATTCTGCAAGTTCATAAGTTAAAAACCTTTTCAAATCATGAGAGTTGCTTTTAATTAATGGATTGCTGTCACCATCCTGTAATAGATGTTGCTAAAGTTCACTTCTGCATTTTGAGCAAGGGCGACTAGCTGACAACAATTAAAAAGAAAACAATCTGCTGGCTAATTAGTAGCTTCACTGTACTCTGGCCTCTGTTAAAAATAAAATCTCTTCAACTACCATGGTGACTGTTATAACACACTCCTATTATTTATAATGCTTCACCCATTACTCTTCATTTGTCCCGTCCTAGTATCTCCTGCCTGGAGTCCTGAGGAAAAACACTCCCCTCATCACACCAGAGTTTAGTTGAGCAAAGCTTGAAATAGGTAGTGGTGCCAAGCACTTCCCAGCTGGCTTCTATGCCTCAATTATTTCCACTATTCTTATTGTTATTTTAACAAACATAAACTTTTTTGTTTTACTTACATTTAAGTCCATCAGCTATTGTTCTCACTATAAGACTAACATTTTGGGCAGGACCTCAACATAAAGGTAAAGAAAACTGGTAACCCAACCTCGTCGATGAGGAAACAGTTAGGTGAAGAAAATTTTCTCCCCAGAGCTTTTCAAAATGGAGTCCCTGGGACCCACAGGGGACACAGACATATTCTCAGGGGTCCATAAGTCCTCTGTGAGTAAGTAGTGGCCATCTACTCTTTTTGTGTGTGTCTGAGGAAGACTAGCCCTGAGCTAACATCCGTTGCCAATCCTCCTCTTTTTGCTAGGAAGATTGGCCCTGAGCTAACATCCATGCCCATCTTCCTCTACTTTATATGGGACACCACCACAGCATAGCTTGACAAGCAGTGCATCTGTCCGCGCCCAGGATCCGAACCTGCGAAACCCTGGGCCCCGAAGCAGAGTGCGCCAACTTAACCGCTGCGCCAACTTAACCTCTACGCCACCGGGCAGGCCCCCACCTACTCTTTAATTCAATATTTCTTAAATTAGAATATACAAACATCTTAGAGATCTGAAAATCCTCTGGTTTGAGCATCCCAGGAAGATGGTGATATGGTTCTGAATCTCATGAATTTGAAGCCAGATGAAGTGTTGTTTGGAACCAGGGAAAGCCCAGCCTATGAATCTGTCATTATAGACGTTAAAAAGCAAACAGTTCACCTACACAAGTATTTTACATGAATTAAGGAGAACATCAGCTTACTTACTGTTGATTGAAGTCTCAGCCTCTTAGATTTTCCTATTGACCAGCCTTTATAAAAGTGAGTCTAGGGAGCATTTTCTTCCTGACTCCTACCTGGAAAATACGGTGACTGGTATCCCCAGCACTCCTAAGCCAAAAGCCATGCAAATGACTCTGCAGCAGAGATTCTGCAAGACTGTCTAGGAATAAGCTACCCTCATGAGGCAGCGTCCTCCTACAGGATTCCTATGAGGTTAAAGAGGGTGAGACAGAATATCAAAAACAGGGGCCCACCGCATCTACCCAACGGACATGAAATCAACCATCACAAGAGGCTTATGCACCCCTATGTTCATTGCAGTATTATTCACTATAGCCAAGAAGTGGAAGCAACCCAAGTGTCCCCTGACTGATGAATGGATAAAGATGTGGTATATATATATATATATATATATATATATATATATATATATATATACAATGGAATACTACTCAGCCACAAGAAAAGACAGAATTGTCCCATTTGCAACAACATGGATGGACCTAGAGGGTATTATGTTAAGTGAAATAAGCCAGAGAGAGAAGGACAAACAACACATGATTTCACTCATATGTGGAATATAAACAAACATACGGACAGAGAGAACTGGTTGGTGATTACCAAGGGGAAGGGGGTGGGGGTGGACACAAGAGGTGAAGGGATGCACCCACATGGAGACAGACAAAAAATAATGTACAGCTAAAACCCCACAATGTTATAAACTATTAAGACATCAATAAAAATGAAAATTAAAAAAAAAAAAAAACAGGGGCCCACCACTACCTTAGTGTGATTACTTCCATTTGGGATAGCTAAAATAGCCCTTGGTTTTAAGATTAAAAACTTGATTTGGTCAACCTTTTGTGGCAGTTCATAATAATCAAATTCACAGAAGACTGAGCTATGAGTCAGAATGCCAAGTGCCATGTATGGTGCTGTATATATTTTTCTAGTAACCAGAACATCTTCAAAGTACAGTGCCTCCTCTTTCACTGTGTCAAAGGGATGTGTAAGGAAAAAAAATTTTCCCTCTACCCTTCTAGGTTCTTGGCTGAGAACCACCCCCATAAAAAAAACAAAATAGATTAACAAGAGATAAAGAAATTTAATTTTGTACATGTATATAGGAACCCCATAAAGATATGAGACTTAAAGAGGTGAAGGAAGCAGGAAGCTTTTATACCTTTCAGACAAGAAAACAATGAATTTGTGAAAAATTGATGAGACAAAGAGGTTTGGGCTTGGGTTAGTAAAATGGAGAAGTAAAAAGGTTTGTTTATACAGTCTTCTCGCTTGGTCCTAAATTCCCTCTCTCTGTTGATAAGGAGGTCATCTATCCTCCTGGTACAGGGAAGGTACCTTTCCCACTGAGGATTTTTGTGTGTGTGAGGAAGATTAGCCCTGAGCTAACATTTGTTGCCAATCCTCCTCTCTTTGCTGAGGAAGATTGGCCCTGGGCTAACATCCGTGCCCATCTTCCTCTACTTTATATGGGATGCTGCCACAGCATGGCTTGACAAGCACTGCATCGGTCCATGCCTGGGATCCAAACCTGTGAACCCCTGGCTGCCCAAGTGGAAGGTGCAAACTTAACCACTACACCATCGGGCCAGCCCCCCCACTGGAGATTTATCTCCTGCTTTCAGGGGGACAAAGGAGGGTCAGAGTGTCCTCCTTAAACCGGCTGTTTCCCAAATACCTTTAATTCAAAATAATCAATATGCCAAAGCAGCATATTTTGGGGTGACATATTCTGAACTCCCTACAGATGGAAGGCCAAATTCTGAATCAAAAGAAAAGAGAGCAAAAGAGCTGTACAGTGTGGAGGACTCTTTCATCCAAGGCCAGGAGAAACCTGGAGCAGGATCACTGCTGTGTGGCTAAAGGATGAGTGACCACCGTCCTGGCCTCTCCTGGTCAAGCTACGTAACCACTCAAGTCAGCCTTTCTGGTTTTGCTCTTTTTCCTGATTCCATGGACTCATGTCTTCCTTCTTTAACAGGTTTCTCTAAGTCAATGAGGTCACAAGTTCCTTTCATGTGAGTCATATTCTGATCCTTCTTCTGGGAAATCTACTCTAGTTACCTTCATGGGTGTTCCTCACTTATCTTCAGCAACACATTAACCATTTTTTTTCTGATCAGGGCTTATTGCTACAAATGACTCATTATGCATAGTTTCATTCATCCCCTTAAATCATCTTTGGAAAAAGAGGAGAATAAATAATCAATAAAAGAAATGGTGAGCAAAGAAATAAATATATACATTATTTTCATTCTCAAAGGATGTTCTATTTCCAAATTCTGGTGATCCAGGGATGTCTTACTCCATACTCTATATGATGGCTGTTTTGGTAACCTCCTAATGAAAAAGTTCATTCATTCAATAAGCCAATGTGGAGGGCATACTATGTATATGCCAGATATTATGATAAATCTTAGAGGTTTAAAGAAGAATTAAATGGTCCAGTGCGTGCAAAGAAATTAACTAAGTAGGTCCACAAATATAGAATAACCTATAATAAATCCACTTTTGCCCCTTCCAATCCATTTTTCACTCTGTTGCTGGAGCAGTCATTTTGAAAGCCAGCATCAGCATGTTTGGGCTTATTCAGTCTTACAGTCATGTGTATGATATCACCAATCTAGCACAGATTGGGCTGTGCCAAGCCCAGTCCCGTTCCTCATTACTGTCTTTTCTAGCCGGACATGAAGACTCTGGGTCTTTGTCTCTGGGGCAAGAGCTCTGGATCTCCTGCAAGTAATTCTTGAATCGGCCCTCCCCACCTCTTCAAGGGTAAACCTCCTTTGCTGTACCATGAATTCTAGGAATAAATAGAGTCAGGAAATATTTCTCGACACAGAAGAAAATGAGTCTTAGTGTGTAGTAATGATTCAACTATATACAACTATTTGGAGTCCAAACATAGCACTGATTAAGACTTATGTCTAAAACATCTACATTCTTGTTTTTCTTTCAGTTTTCTCTTAAAAGCAAAGGGTAAGTAGTTGCTCTACATTTGTAATTAGAGGGTCCATTCTGGTGATTTCCCAGAACAAAGAAACAGTTCACAGTTGACTCAAAATAAGATTCCAAAATATATCTGAGTTTTCTCTCTCAGCTCAGGTAACCTTTCCCCACGTTTTGGTCAGGGCTTCCACACAGGATGTTCCTTTGTCTGGTACTTGTGCTTTCCCCACCTCTTTTCATCCGAAGCACTTACGTCCTTGAGAAGGCTTTCCCGTATCCCAATGTGGGGGTGCGGGGGGTTGCAGGTATCTTAGTTATCCTTCCTTCTAGCTTTCTGTATTTTTCCAAAGTGTTTATCAGAATTGTAATTATGTCATCATATAACAGATTCTGTCTTGAATGTTTCTGTCTCCAACTAGATTATAAATTCCATTAGGGCAGACACTATATCTATTTTGTTATTCAACATACCTTCAGTAGCTAGCATGGTACCTGATTTAAAGCAGATATTCAATCATTGTAAATTCATGAATACAAGGAAAGTATAAGGCAGGATTCCTGCCCTCCAAGAACTTAGAATCTTATTGACAAAAGAAAAAAAAAACTCAAGAAACACCTGTGTCCAGCAGTCAATAGTTAAGAACCAAAATGTATTCATTCCACAAATATTTATTGAGTGTCAACTTTGATCTAGGCACTATTCCAGGGATTGAAAATAAATTGAGGGGGCGACAGATAAATAATCCATACTTATATGAAGCTCACATTCTAGCAAAATGGTTGATATTGACAAAAACAATTCTATAGGAGTAAAAATAACTTTCTACAATGGAGCAGAATTCAAGGAAAAACTGGAACTGCAACAGGTGGGATGTAGATTTGTAGAAAAGAGAGAAGATGTGAAAGGGTTGCTATGGTCTGAATGTTTGTGTCCCCCCCAAAATTCATATTTTGAAATCCTAACCCCTAGGTGATGGTGTTAGGAGGTGGGCCTTTGGGAGCTGATTAAGTCATGAATGCAGAGCCCTCAAGATCAAGTACCCTTATAAAGGACACCCCAGAAAACCAGCTCACCCCTTCTGCCATGTGAGGTTATAGTGAGAAGAAGCCTTTATTAAACAGCAAATCTGCTGGCACCATGATCTTGGACTTCCCAGCCTCCAGAACTGTGAGGAATAAATGCTTCTTATTAATAAGTCACCTCATTTATGGTGTTCTGTTATAGCAGCCCAAACAGACTAAGACAGGGATATAAGTAAAAGAAGTTCAGTAGAGAAAGAGCATGATCTTGGCAGGGAGTGGAGAAAAGACTGTGGTTCAGGGCAGTGAAAGATTAGATGGGGGGCCGGCCCGGTGGCACAGCGGTTTAGTTGCGCTTGGCAGCCCGGGGTTCGTGGGTTTGGATCCCGGGCGCCTGCCTACGCACTGCTTGTCAGCCATGCCGTGGCAGTGTCCCATATAAAGTAGAGGAAGATGGGCACGGATGTTAGCCCAGGGCCAGTCTTCCTCAGCAAAAAAAGAGGAGGATTGGCGATGGATGTTAGCTCAGGGCTGGTCTTCCTCACAAAAAAAAAAAAAAGATTAGATGGATTAGACGGTGAGGCTTTTAAGGAGCAAAGTAATCTGCTATTTTAGGAAATGTATTAATTTGCTAGGGCTGCCTCAACAAAGGACAGTAAATTGGGTGGCTTAAACAACAGAAATTCATTGTCTCACAGTTCTGGAGGCTGGAAGTTCGAACTTAGAAGGGCAAGGTTGGTTCCTTCTGAGGGCGAGGAGGGAGAGTCTGCTTCCTGCCTCTTTCCTAGCTTCTGATGGTTTGCTGCAATCTGGCGTTCCTTGGCTTCTGGACACATCACTCCATCTCTCCCTTCATGTTCACATGGTGCTCCCTGTGTGCATATCTGTCTCTTTACATGGCATTCTTTTCATAAGAACATGAGTCATACTGGAGTAGTGGCCCACCCTATGAGGTAACTTCAGTTTCCTCATCTCTAAAATTTGGATAATAAAAGCACTTATCTTATAATCTCTGGTAAAACAGTGATTTACAAACCGGAAGACTATCAGAACCACTTTTTTCAAAAATAGCAATGCCTGGGCCTCATCTCTGATGATTCTGATTCATTAGCTCTGACCCGGGCCCTAGGAAGCAATATTTTTTTCTTTCCAATTTTTTTTATTGATGTCATAATAGTTTGTAACATTGTTAGAATTCAGTTGTACATTATTATTTGTCAGTCACCATATAAATGTGCCCTTTACCCCTTGTGCCCACCCCCAACCCCCTTCCCCCTGGTAACCCCCAAACTGTTCTCTCTGTCCATGTGTTAGTCTATCTTCCACATATGAGTGAGGTCATATGGTGTTTGTCTTTCTCTGTCTGGCTTATTTCACTTAACACAATACCCTCCAGGTCCATCCACGTTGTTGCAAATGGGAGAATTTTCTCTCTTTTTTATGGCTGAGTAGTATTCCACTGAATATATATACCACATCTTCTTTATCTGATCATCAGTCTAGAGACACTTGGGTTGCTTCCACTTCTTGGCTATAGGGAATAATGCTGCAATGAACATAGAGGTGCCTAAGCCTCTTGGGATTGTTGACTTCATGTTGTTTGGATAAATACCCAGAAGTGGGGATGGTTGGATCATAAGGTATTTCTATTTTTAATTTTTTGAGGAATCTCCATACTGTTTTCCATAGAGGCTGTACCAGTTTGCATTCCCACCAGCAGTGAATGAGGGTTCCCTTTCCTCCACCACCTCTCCAACATTTGTTAATTTGTCTTTATGATTACAGCCATTCTAACGGGTGTGAGGTGATATCTTAGTGCAGTGTTGATTTGCATTTCCCTGATGATTAGTGATGTTGAAATTTTTTTCATGTGCCTATTGGCCATCTGTATATCTTCCTTGGAAAAATGTCCATTCATATCTTCTGCCCATTTTTTGATTGAGTTATTTGATTTTTTGTTGTTCAGTTGTGTGAGTTCTTCATATACTATGTATATTAACCCCTTGTCAGATACATGCTTTGCAAATATTTTCTCCCAGCTGGTGGACTGTCCTTTCATTTTGATCCTGGTTTCATTTGCCTTGCAGAAGCTCTTTAGTCTGATGAAGTCCCACTTGTTTATTTTTTCTTTTGTTTCCCTTGTCCAAGTAGACATGGAATTTAAAAAGATCTCTCTGAGATCGATGTCAAAGAGTGTACTGCCTATATTTTCTTCTAGTTTTATAGTGTCATGTCTTACCTCAAGTCTTTGATCCATTTTGAGTTCATTTTTGTGTATGGCAAAAGATAATGGTCTACTTTCATTCTTTTGCATGTGGCTGTCCAGTTTTCCGGGCATTGTTTATTGAAGAGACTTTTCTTTCTCCATTGTATGGAGAAAGAACTTAGCTCCTTTGTCAAAGATTAGCTGTTAGTAGATGCGTGGTTTTACTTCTGGGCTTTCAATTCTGTTCCATTGATCTGTGTGTCTGTTTTTGTACCAGTACCATGCTGTTTTGATTGTTATTGCTTTGTAGTATATTTTGAAGTCAGGGATTGTGATGCCTCCAGCTTTGTTTTTTTTTTTTTCCTCAGGATTGCTTTAGCTATTCAGGGTCTCTTGTTGCCCCATATGAATTTAAGGATTCTTTATTCTATTTCCATGAAGAATGTCATTGGGTTTCTGATTAGGGTTGCATTGAATCTGTAGATTGCTTTTGGTAGTATGAACATTTTAACTATGTTTATTCTTCCAATCCATGTGCATTGGATATCTTTCCATTTCTTTATGTCATCATCGATTTCTTTCAAGAATGTCTTATAGTTTTCATTGTATAGGTCTTTCACCTCCTTGGTTAAATTTACTCCCAGATATTTTATTCTTTTTGTTGTGAATGTAAATGGGATTTTCTTCTTGAGTTCTCTTTCTGTTAGTTCATTATTATAGAAATGCAACTGATTTTTGTAAGTTGATTTTATACCCTGCAACTTTGCTGTAGTTGTTGATTATTTCTAGTAGTTTTCCAATGGATTCTTTAGGGTTTTCTATATATAAAATCATGTCATCTGCAAGAAGCAAGAGTTTCACTTCTTCATTACCTATTTGGATTCCTTTTATTCCTCTTTCTTGCCTAATTGCTCTGGCCAGAATCTCCAGTACTATGTTGAATAAGAGTGGAGAAAGTCGTCACCCTTGTCTTGTTCCTGTTCTCAGAAGAATGGCTTTCAGCTTTTCCCCATTGAGTATGATGTTGGCTGTGGGTTTGTCATATATGGCCTATATTATGTTGACGTACTTTCCTTCTATCCCCATTTTGTTGAGAGTTTTTTTTTTCTTTTTTACTAATTCTTTTTTTTTTTTAATTGATGTCTTAGTTTATAACACTGTGGGGTTTTAGTTGTACATTTTTGTTTATCCATCACCTTGTGGATGTAACCCTTCACCCCTTGTGCCCACCCCCACCCCCCTTCCCCTTGGTAACTACCAATCAGTTCTTGTTGAGAGTTTTTATCAAAAATGGATCTTTGATCTTGTCAAATGCTTTCTCTGCACCTATTGAGGTGATCATATTTTTTTTATTTCTCATTTTGTTAATGTGGTGTATCACATTGATTGATTTCCAGATGTTGAACCATCCCTGTGTCCCTGGTATAAATCCCACTTGATCACGGTGTATGATCTTTTTAATGTATTGCTGTATTCGGTTTGCCAATATTTTGTTGAGGATTTTTGTGTCTATGTTCATCAGCAATATTGGCTTGTGATTTTCCTTCTTTGTATTGTCCGTCTGGCTTTGGTATCAGGGTGATTTCAGCCTCATAGAATTTGTTAGGAAGCGTTCCATCTTCCTCTATTTTTTGGAAGGATAGGTATTAAATCTTGTTTGAATGTTTGGTAAAATTCTCCAGAGAAGCCATCTGGTCCTCAACTTTTATTTTTGGGGAGGTTTTTGATTACTGTTTCAATCTCTTTGCTTGTGATTGGTCTACTCAGATTCTCTATTTCTTCTTGATTCCATTTTGGGAGGTTGTATGGGCCTAAGAATTTATCCATCTCTCAGGAAGCATTTTTTAAAAGGTGCTCAAGGGAGCTAGCCTGGTGGCCTCATGGTTAAGTTTGCTCATTCTGCCTCAATGGCCCAGGCTTTGTGGGTTTGGATCCTAGGCATGGATATATGCACCGCTCACCAAGCCATGCTGTTGCACCATCCCACATACAAAATAGAGGAAGATTGGCACAGATGTTAGCTCAGGGCCAATCTTCCTCACAAAAAAAAAAAAACAGAAAAAAAAAACTAAAAAGGTGCTCAAGAGGTGCTAGGGGCGTAGGGGACAGAAATGGTATGGAGACCTACCACAGCATACCTACCTGGTAAAATTTGTATCATATAATGGTATATATTATTTTAAAATAATAAACAAAATCTAAACATAATAAAATAAATATAAATCTTAGGTGATTGTTAAGATTGTGGTTTGAGAACCACTAATGTGGGAACCTCTTAGCAGTATCCCTCACATGGTAACTGCTTCAAAACATTTTCTATAATTATGAATTATATATAGTATTTATTTAATTCATGTTTATAAAAGCAAATATTTGCATTTTCTTCTTTTTTCATTTACTCATCAGTTTTGATTTTTTTGTAGTATGAAATGGTTCCCAGGAATAGAACTCCAATTTATGACATTGCATATATAGGAAATAAGGATTTGGTTGACTGAAACCTTCGAGAACTGCAAAAACTCTCAGCATGAACACTCTGTTCAAATCCCTGCAGTAGGAAACTTGACCAAACTTTAATATAGCTTCTAGCAGCATAAGGTCACTCCCTGGGGCAATCTAGTCCCAACTGAGTTACTGTGTAGAAGAGCTCAGGGCTGCCAAAAGGAATTTACTGTTTGTTCTAGCAACACCCAATGATAGGCCCCTGACCTCCCTTTCTTATGGCATTTATTGAAAAGGGCTTATCATTAGAAATTATTCCTCTGTCCCTTTGAGATGTATTTGTGTCTCCTACAACCCAAGAATGTCTTTCTCAAGGACCTGAAAATCATTCCTTTGAAATGTAACCATCAGAAAGAGTAGGGTTTCTGTCTCCCAGTCTCTTTGGGAGGGTAGAAGCCTAACTTCAATAAATGCTAGTTAGCAGATAAAGATGGTCTAATCCCATTTACACTGACCAACCTCTCACTCTTTCTTTGTAATTTTTCACTTCCCTGACTCTGCTCAAGCCCTAGCTCTCTTTCCCTCCCGACTCCCTCATTCTCTCTTTAAAACGTCCAGTCACCTCTGCATAAACTGGAATGGGGCTCAGCTCTTTCCCCTACAGCAGTAGTAACTAAATAAAATCTGTTTTTATCACTTTAACTAATGTCCAACTTTGTTTATCTTTGACAATACCAACACCATCTTCTCGATGCATAGAATGTTTGGAGAAAGCTTTCTACTTCTGGAAGTCATCTGCTTATGGAGACCATTTAATGAGCCTCAGAATCAGATCTCCAGTGGAACTAGATATCTGGGGTCCTAAACACATCGGGCTGGTGGTGTAGCCTGAACTGTGTCCCCCCCCCAAAAGCTTATGTTGAAACCCTAACCAACAGTACCTCAGACTGTGACAGTATTTGGAGATAGGGTCCTTAAAGAGGTAATTAAGTTAAAATGAGGTCATTAGGGTGGGCTGTAATCCAAATGACTGATGTCCTTATAAGAAGAGACATTTGGGTACACGAAGAGACACCAGGAATGCTTGTGCACAGAGGAAAGACCATGTGAAGACACAGCAAGAAGGCAGCCATCTGCAAGCCAAGGAGAGAGGCCTCAGAATAAAACAGTGCCCCGCTGCCATCTTGATCTTGAATTTCTAGCCTCCAGAACCATGAGAAATAAATTTCTATTGTTTAAGCCACCCAGTCTGTGGTATTTTGTTACGGTAACCCTAGCAAACTAATACGGCTAGGAAGCATATTCCCACAAGAGTATGCATTACAGCTTAGGAAACCTATTTAGGATCTGAAAGGAGTATGTTCTAAGGCTGACTTCTGTTGGTGTCTCTTCTTACATCTCCTGGTGGCACATCAAAGAGGAGTATGGCTGGTAATGTTCCAATACATTTTGAAATGTATCTTGTATCTGTTGGACTGTATACTGTGAAATGATATTTTGAAAATACTTGGCAATATTGGAATGTACCAAGGAGGAATCTGTCATAGTAGGAGTTAAGCCAAGCTTCATGAGGCTTCCTACAAAAATTTCATATGGTGAGAGTTTATGGGGATTTTGAGGTACAGATTGTATTACCATTATGCTGGGGTAAAACTTTAGGTAAAGAGAGATTATGCTTTTTAGAAATTTTAGATTATTCAGATTTTATATTAGATTATCTCATTTTACCTTCTGAGAGTTTGGGGAAGGATAGGGATAATGACATTTCTGATTTATGAGAGTATCTTGCTTTTTTCACCTGTAAAATGAGAGTTTTTTAAAATTATTATTAATAGAGTATTTTAAAGGAATTCCCCAGGTTGGAAAAATAAAATCCATGCTTTTTTTTTTTTGCAAAATTTATAGCATGACAGCAACAGTTTCAATCTGACCAGAAAATTTACAAACTATTACTCACATACTTAAAGCTTTGCAATTTGGGTAACTGGAGGAAATCTATCTGTAAATTTTTAAAACAAGTGTTGAACTGAAGATTCCGGAGTTGCTCTACTTTTCAGGTTTTCCTGAGTTATCATATGCTAATTATGTAAATCAGGTAAAATTCTTTTCACTAATACTTCAATATTGTTTGAAGCAGTTTGTCCCTGTCATTGTGGGTTATTCCTTGCAGGGTTTAGTTGTCCTGTTTCTTTCATTTTCTTTAATTCAGCACAGTTTCTTAGTCTTTGTGTTTCATACCATTGACATTTATGAAGAGTACAGGTCAGTTATTTTTTAAAATGTCCTTCAATTTGAGTTTGACTGATGTTCCCTCATGAGAAAATTCCAGTTATGTGCTTTTAGCGAGAATATTGCAGAACTGATGTTGTCTTCTCTGAATGGCATACCAGGAGACATCTGACATTGATTTGCCTCTTCACTGGTGATGTTTACTTTCATTATTTGGTTAAGATGGTGTTTGTAAACAATTTTTCCTTCTGTCATTCATACACATCTTTGGGGGAGATATTTGGAGACTACATAAATAGCCTGTTACTCAAACTATACCCACTAGTTTTAGTATCCATTGACTGTATCAATTATTATGATGATGATGATAGTCATCAGAGAGGATTTTCTAATTTCATGGTTCCTTCTACATTTGTTCGTTGGTATTCTACAGTAAGGAAGAGCTTTCTTCTGCCTCATTTATTCATTCATATCAGTGTGGACTCAAAGATTCTCATTTTATTCAATGGGACATAATCCATTACTATCATTATTTATTTTGATTCTTAAATTGCCTCAGATTTGGTCAGCATCAGCCCTTTCCACCTGACTCCTATGTCAGATTGACATATTTACATCATTCTTTGAGCCCATCTTTACTTTCTGGCACCAAGAAAAAAAGGTTTCAGGCTCATCTTGTATTTTCTCTGCCCTAAACCTTGAAATCAGCCTTTCTCCAAGGAACACTAGTTCCTTTTAGTGAAGAAAGGAACAAATTATCATTTTTAAAAAGTCTTTTAAAAACAATTCTACTGCTTGTATGGGTCCAGTGTTTAGACTTTTGGTAAATGGTCTCCGTTGTGGTTCCATTCAGCCAATGACAAAAGTCTATTAGTCTTAAGTAGTAATTGTCTCCTATTGAAGAATAATGGTTATTAATCACAAGACAAGGAAGTCTTCCTAAACATAATACTTTAGAAAGATTAAAGATATGAATGAAAGTTTTAAATACAAAGTTTTAAAGCTTCTGATTCAAAAATTATTACCTTAAACACAATTAAAAGTTAAAAACATCTGGGAAAAAAAACACTTTCAATAGTTGATGGACAATATAAAGGTACTAACCTTTAATATATAAACACTCTTTTAAATCAATGAGATATAAACTGCGATAGAAAAAGGGCAAATATATCTTGATGTAATTCACAAGACAACAAATACAAATGACCAAAAATCTTGTCTCAGTTTTGTCACCAACTGTCCTGAGTAACTCAAAAGACATTTCAGAAGGACTTAATTGTTTCTCAAATGTGTTTTTTAGTTATGTTAAGAGAAGCAATCACCAACCACCCCAAAATGGTCCAAACTCCACCGCAAGAGTGATGCCTGCACAGACAGGCCAAGAAGTGCCCAGGAGTTACCTTTGCTTCATTGTAAAGTTAAGATCTCCACCTCGGAGCTGTCCTGGTGGTGTAGCATTAAGTTCACGTGCTCTACTTCAGTGGCCCAGGGTTCTCAGGTTCGGATCCTGGGTGCGGACATACGCACTGCTTGCCAAGCCATGCTGTGGTGGCATCCCATATAAAATAGAGGAAGATGGGCACAGATGTTAGCCCAGGGCCAATCTTCCTCAGCAAAAAGAGGAGGATTAGCAATGGATGTTAGCTCAGGGCTAATCTTCCTCACACACAAAAAAAGATCTCCACTCCAGGAGGAGCTTAGGCCTTGTTACCATAACGTGAGATGCATGTGGAGGCATGTTTCCAAACTGTGCCTGCACAAGTGAATACCTGCAACCACAGGCCCATTTACAGCCAGTTCAAACAGACCCCATCTCTTATCAACAAAGTGATTAAGGATTGTCTTTCAGCAAAACTGCAGAGTCATGCAGCCAGGGCATGTGCAAAAGAAGATATCGTGACCTGAAATGACCTCGGAACCAAAGACCCTTCTCTCCATGGAACCCAAGGACTGGGACATGACCAGAACTTGAAAGCAGGACTCTTATCAGAAGCGAGGGGTCCCTCATCCAGGAAGATACCGTGTTAAAATTCCTCCCTTACCTCATACAAAAATATTTAGAACCCCATCATTACTGTTTAGAATCTCATCATAAATGAATAAAACCTTACCATAAATACCTGAAGCCCACTGATCAAGAACCTGTCCCACCAGCATTTCCAAGTGTCAACCTGTTCTCCCTAACCTCTTAAATTTTGTCCTAAGTCCTGAATTAGGGAGACAGATCTGAGGGCCCCCTGCCTCCCTGGAGATCGATCATGCAGAATAAAGCTGATTTCTCCCCTCAAAGGCCGGCGCCATAATTAATTGCCTTGTTAATGCACATCAGGCAGAGAACCCCAGTTTGGGTTGGTAACATACCCACCTCTACACGTGATGATGAAAACTCCCTTTTGCATATTCATTCCCCATCCAAAATAAAAGTTACCTGTTTTCCCTTGCTTGGGAGCCACAGCTTTAGAAATGATTCCTCATGGTCTCCTTTATTTGCTGCAAATAAATTTTACTTTTTGTGACAAATACTTCTGGTGAAGGCTTTGATTTCAACTCACCAAGAAGCAAACCCACTTTGGTTTGGTAACAGCTTCATGAACAAGTGAAGAAGTACCAATTATACAATTGAAACTACCTAAGAGAAAAAAATTTTTTTTTTTTTTTTGTGAGAAAGACCAGCCCTGAGCTAACATCTGTTGCTAATCCTCCTCTTTTTTTTGCTGAGGAAGACTGGCCCTGGGCTAACATCCGTGCCCATTTCCTCTACTTTATATGGGACACCACCACAACGTGGCTGACAAGCAGTGCATCCGCGGGCGCCGGGATCTGAACCAGCAAACCCCAGGCTGCCAAGCGAGAACTAAACTGCTGCACCACTGGGCCAGCCCAAGAAAAAAAATTTTTTTGAGGAAGATTGGCCCTGAGCTAACACCTGTTGCCAATCTTCCTCTTTTTTTTTCTTTTTTTCCCCAAAGCCCCAGTACATAGTTGTATACCCTAGTTGTAGGTCCTTCTAGTTCTTCTATGTGGGATGCTGCCTCAGTATGGCTTGATGAGTGGTGAGTCCACACCCAGGATCCAAACTGGCAAACCTTGGGGCACGAAAGCAGAATGCACGAATTTAACCCCTGCCCCACTGGGCCAGCCCCCAAATTTTTTGACCCATAACATTGGCAAAGATTCCATTTAATGATTTTTCAAGACACTCATTTCTTATGGAACTGTAAATTAGGACAGCTTTACTATAGGATAATTTGATAATATAAATTAAAAGACTTAGCAGGTTTTGGTTTTATAGTTCTAGATAGGAGAAGTGTTCCCCATCAGATATAATATCTGTTTCCACAAAACATTCAGATAAAGGAGACACAACCTTTTCACATAAAGCTTGTTTAAACATGACAATTTTTATTCAAACTTTCACCTTAACCCTGTTATCAGCTCTTACATTTCTATGTTCTCTCATTCTAATTGTAGCCCATGTTAGGGCTTCACCAATAGGTGTTGGGACCAGAGTACATAAGGCTTCTGTGTCAAGGAATCTCAGAAACTCCTTTTCCTCATCCCTGAGCATTTAACCTACTCCTGTGTGTTAGGATTTGGGCCCCCAGCCAAGGGACCCTGGCGCTTTTGTCAATCTTTATCTTGATTAATCTGCCTATTGCCCCAGGCCATTCCAGGTCAGGTTTCTCATTGTGTTCTTCGCCTTCCAGTTTTCTAAATTCCTCCAAACTGGGATAAATAGAGCAGGACTTATTTGGGGCATTTTAATGTTGGGAGGCTAGCAGGGGTGTCCCATTTGTCCACCCAAGCTTTGATAGTGCTGTATTAAGAACTTTTTTCAGCCCCATCAATATCTGCTTTATTTATCCCATTTTGTAATAACCATCTAAAGATTTCCACCTTACTGAGAGAATCCCTTGACTCTCCTCTCTGCCTTTCCCCATTTTCTTGTTAACTAATTTAATGTTTTTATTAGCCTCTATAAGACCCATGAGATGAAGAAGAGACAGCAAATTTGATAAGGCTTCTCAGACAGTTGCTTGATTTTGCTCGAGGAACCCCATCCTTTAGGTATTTTAATGGAGGTTTCAGTACTTAGGTGTGATTGATTAATTCACTGGCCATAGGTGATTGAACACAATCTCTAGCCCCTCTCCCCTAAGAGGTCTGGAGTGGGGCTGAAAGTTCCAATCCTCTAATCAAGGCTTGATCTTTCTGGCAATTAGCTCCCATCCTTAAGCTATCTGGCTCTCCTCACCCCACCCCCTCACCCTCACCCCCACACCCCCTCAAGTCACCATTAGCATACAAAAGAAACTTTTATCATTCAGGAGACTCTAAAGGTTTTAGGAGCTTTGTTCCTGGATGCCGGGACAAAGAACGAATAAATTTTTTATTATACCATTGCCATCCTAATGGGTCTGAAGTGATTTTTCACTGTGGTTTTGATTTGCCTTTCCCTACTGATTAGTGATGTTAAATATCTTTTCATGAGCTCAATGTCCATTTGTATATCTTCTTTGCAAAAAATGTCTATTTAAGTCCTTTGCACACTTTTAATTGGCTTGTTTTTGTTGTTGAGCTGTAGTTCTTTATATATATTCTGGATATTAGTCTCATCAGATAAATGGTTTGCAAATATTTCTTTCATGCTGTGGGTTGTCTTTTCACTCTTTTGATAGTGTTCTTTGACAGACAAAAGTTTTTAATTTGATGAAGTACAATTTGCCTATTTTTTCATTTGTTGTGTGGGGGAGCAGAATTTGCCACCTCAAAATATGCCTCTTTGGCTTGATTATTATTATTATTATTTTTGGTGAGGAAGATTAGCCCTGAGCTAACATCTTTTGCTAATCTTCCTCTTTCTGCTGAGGATTGGCCCTGGGCTAACATCTGTACCCATCTTCCTCCACTTTACATGTGGGATGCCCGCCATAACCTGGCTCGCCGAGTGGTGCGCAGGCCCCATCCGGGATCTGAACCTGCTGAAGCAGAGAGCGCAAATTTAACCACTATGCCACTGGACCAGCCCCCTTGGCTTGATTATTTTTAAGAATAAAAGACTCAGGAAGAAACTTTGACCTTCCTCCAACTGCCTAAAAGAATTTAAGATAGGAGGTCTGTTCCAAGAAGGAGCTATCACATAGATAACTAGTATAATATGAACTAGGAGTGGTAGACAGGGAGGAACCCAGTGAGGCCCACTTGATCAAAGTCCTCTCCACATCCCATTGTCTCTGCAAGGCTTGGCAAATGTTTGTTTACCAAACATTTGCTTTTCCATGTCCATGTGAATTGCCTTCCTCCCTTTTGAAGTCCTAAACCACTACCCCCATCATCCTCTTTTGTCATTAGCTGAAGATGGTATTTAAGGTGGTAGCTTCAGCCATTTTGGCAAGTTACTTAGTTTTCCTGGGTTTCTCCCATGTATACATGTTATTAAACTTTGTTTGATTTTCCCCTGTTATCCTGTTTCATGTCAATTTAATTTTTAGACCAGCCAGAAGATCCAAGAAGGGTAGAGGAAAATTTCTTCCTCTCCTACAGTTGGTGAGATGAGTGGGATAAAATTTAACTGGCTGGATGCTGCTTGCTTCAGGACTACTGCAGCTGAGAGATCCTAGACCTCTGACAAGAGCTGGCAGGAGATAAGAGTTCTTACCACATCAGTCTCCTGGACCTCTGCCTGCAGAGTGCAATGAAAGCAAGAATGGTGAATTTTTTCCTTTTCTAAATTTAGATTGGCAGAAGAGAATATTTTTAAAATTGGTTTCTACGACTTAGTGACACTGGGAAATTTGGTAGAGTACTCTTTGGTTTTTATTGATTCTTCTCCTTTCAAGATGATTACTGTTTTTCCTTTTCTTTGTCTTTTGTGTCATTTGTCACAAAAAGGGAAAACTATAGTGCAGGACACAGGCATAGGCTCTATAAGACAATTGTTTCAGCTGGCCCAACAGTCTGGTGACAAACTTTTCTGTGGGTTAATATGCACATGAAGTAAAAGCTATTGCTAGGGAACATCTTGGAAGCCAAAGTCACAAAAGTGGTGGGCACAGGTTGAGCATTTAAGAGCCATTAGGGTGCTCACCACCTCAAGAAGTCTCCAGTGATAGGATAAGTTGGTCATAGAGTGGATTAGATTGACAGTAGGTCACCTGGGGACCTCAAGAAAATTTCTGTCCAATGAGGTACTGTGTAAAACAACACACACTCCCCAACTCCATAGCACATCCCTTTTAGGTATTACTTTGTCTCCAAGAGAACCAAGGCTTAGCTAAAGCTGTTAATGTGCATTTTTTTAAAAAAGGATGAAGTTTTTCCTTTTGTCTTTTTCTATGTCTTGAGAGCTAGGCTGTTTGACCAGTGAGAATATTCTCCTTGGTCTCCACCATCTGGAAAGTGTAGTTACTCAAGTGTACCTTGGTAGCTGGTTGAATAGACTGGAGTTCTGAGACACTCTTTGTCTGGCTGGGTCAGCTCTAGGGGTTTGTCATAAAAGGTTCCATAAGCAGCCTTTGTCATCTCAACCTTCATTGCTTGTTGGTGCTGGAAAAATCCCATTCCAGTAGCACCTGCCTGGTGTCACAGATTAGCAGGTTTGTGACTAGAGGTGTCCCACATTCCTGTGGGAGACCAGAGACATAATTTTCACTACACCATCCTTACCACCTGTACATCAAAGGCCTTTGATTTCTTAGACTATTTTTGGGAGTGAACATTACAGATCTTATGAGGGCTGCTTCTTTTGCACTCTCTTTTGGGGATACCTCTTATGTCCATGGTTAGGCCATAAAAGGCTTATTGGTTTGAGTTGCTTTTAAGATCCTACTCATCAATAGCCAGATGATGGATTACTTAAATTGGAGAAACTTCTAAATCAGAAAAATTTTTAGCAAGCTCTTATCAAAGACAGCTGTTTTATTGATACCTATGGAAAGACCAAATTTAAAAAAAATACAAAGAAATATAATGACTAGTGAAGTGGAGGAAGACTATCTTCTACTCACTCTGGGTCCTTTCTGGCTGAGCTACAAATTAAATTGACATGAGACCAAATGCAAGAGAAAAACAAACAAAGTTTTATGGCATGTAAACATGGGAGAGACCAGGGAAACTGAGTTTCTCGACAAAATGGTGGAGGTTCTCCTCTTAAATAGAAAGACAACGGAGGATGTTGGGGGTGGGTCAGTTATGGGAGATTACCAAAAAAGCACAGTAAGGTTATTATGCAGCCTCCCTTTCTGCATTGATAAGTTTCTAGAGATGAGGTCCTCCCCCCTTCTTCCCAATACAGAGAGGAAGACACCCCTACAAATGGAGATTTCTCTTATGAATGCAAATGTTTGGTAAACAGAACTTTGATAAGAATGGGCTTAGCTAAGACCTTCCCAGTTTATCAATACCCAGAGTTATCCATGGTGATGGCCCATCCTGGGGACAGGCCTTCCATCCCAAATCCCTTTAGACAGTTAGTGTGGTGGGGGGGCGGGGAGGTCAAAGCCTCCTTCAGAGAAAATAATCAAGGTAAAGAGACATATTTTGCAGTGGCCAGTTCTGATCCTCCACACTAGCCTTAAGAACTTAATTGAATTTGGGGCCCAGCTTCTCCTCATAGTCTTACAGATGCTAATGAAAACATTAAGTTAATTAACAAATGAATGGGAGGAAGCCAATGGGAGAGTCCTTTGACAATGTGGAAATTTTTAAAAGGGTTATTAGGAAACAAAGTAAATAAAGCAAATATTGGAAGGGGGAAAACAAAGACAAATGAGAAAGGGGAGAGTCATAGGACTCATCCTAATGGGGTAGAAATCTTTAGATGGCCATTAAAAGTCGGGGTGAATAGAATGGACATTGATTGGGGTTAAAACAAATAATACAGCACTATCTAAGGTTGGGTGGGCCAAAGGAATATCCCAATGATTCACCCCAATATTAAAGGGCCCCAAACAAGTGACAAGAGATTCTCACATATTGAGGTATATGGGGTAACTATTCAGGGTCAAAACTGTTTCAGCTTGAACTAAAAAGCCTGACTTATGGCCTATCAAACATAGATTATACATCTGCTTAACCATTAAAGTAAAGAGTGCACTCTCAAGATAAGAATGCATACTTCCCCTCCTACACCCTATTGGTAATGCCGGGATTAGTCCCTCCCCTGACATCATGGTCATGTTGACCTGCTAATTTGCAACTGAATACCTTTTGAAATTTTGTTGAAAATGTCTCCTGGGTGTGTTTAATGTATGCCCTTTGTTCTAAAAAGATATAAGACTGTACTGAAAACCAGGCTTTTCTGGAACGTTTTCTAAGGCCTTCCAAGGTTATATTCCTCACTTTGGCTCAAGTAAACTCACCTTATTTCTCTTATATATAGAAAGGTTATTGGTTATTTTGCATCAACAAAAGTTTGCTCTACTTACCCCAGTTTGGGGATGTTTAAAAAACCAGAAGGCAGAGATCACAATGAAAAATCTGACCAACAATTGCTTGGGGCAGGAGTTAGACTGATTAATCCAGTTAAAGATTGACAAAAGGGCCAGGGACCCTTGGCTGGGGACTCAAAGTCTTTTGCACAGGAATGGGTAAAATGACTGGGAAGTGAAGAGGAGAAATTTCCAAGACTCCTTGATGCAGGAAACCCATGAGCTCTGGTACCAAAATCCATTGGTAGGACCCTGACTCAAGCTACAGTTATGTTGAGAAAACATAAAAGGGTAAGGGTTGATAGGATTATTAATGTTGGAATATTTGAGCTAGTGTTATATGAAGAAAGTATGTCAACTTTGCCTGAGTGTTTTATGGGAATGGATATTATGTCTAGCCAGGAACACTTTCCCTACCCAGTATTATAAGACTGAGAATTGCTGATGGGGTCCTAATGGAAGCTATGGTTAGAGGTTTAAGAGTTGATGGAATTAAGATGAAAGTTTATAGGAGAACTGATGTATTTGAATGGGCTTTATGTGAAGTGATTGCAACTCTTTTGCTTGATTGTATTATGGGGATGGACATTGTGTCTCACTGGGGAATATTTCCCTTGCCTGATATTATAAAACAGAGGGCATAAATCCGCCATTCAGGAAACGTTAATTGAACATGCTAAAGGGAGTCAACAGGGTTGCCTGAGCCCATAGAGTGTGATATGAAAACTAGAGGCTGATATTTAGGGGCTAATAGAAAGGATAATCCCCCCCACCAAGGTGAATTGGCCTAGGGTTGAATTGTGCACTTGGAAAGAGGGCCTTTGTTAAACACTTTGTGCAGACTTTTTGAAGGTGTAGTACATTGTCCTAAAGTTCTAGAACATAAAAATATTTTGATTTACTTCTTAGTTAAAAATCTCACTAACATAAAGAAACAGATACATGAAATTGTAGTTGGATAAGCCAATCAGCCTTTTGATATCACTCAGGTTACAACCCAAGTATTTGAGAAATTAAAAGGAACTATCTTTGCCTTGCAAATCTCTACAAAATCAGAAATGTAAACACAGCCCACAATCATCTGAGACTGAACCCAGTTAGCTCAGTCAGTAGAACCTAAAATGGGGGGGAGAGTGGGGGGAAACATTTGGAAATTTGGCAAATAAAAAAATCTTAAAGGTCCATTCCACAAATAGTAATAAAAAGATTTAGCAGGAGAACTTAACTTTTTCCAACTGCTAAAGCAAAATTTGGACCCAACTATTCTGTTATAAACTAGTGAGCCTGTATTGTACCTGATTCATAGCAAAAATTTAATGGAAGCTATAGGGTCCCTGCCTGCATCTGTCTGTGTCTTCATGTACATACGTCTATACATACATACACACACACACACACACACACACACATATATATATATATATATATATATATAGTAAATGTGAGATACTTTTCTACCTCCACATGGTATTGCCAAAATTAAGAGCTCTATTTAACTGGTTTAAAGTAAGCACTTATGTATATAAAAGGTTAAAGAGAGAGAGAAAGAGAGAAATTTACTTTGTGTAATCAAGTGGGCTGAAAATTGAATTGTTATAGAAAGGGTTTTTAAATTAAGCTTTAATATCAATAATGTACTTATATAAGACTAGAACTTAAATTTCTTTCATTTGCTAAAAGGAAAGTTTCTTTACCTTTCTAAGTGATCTGCCTAGAAGATGAAGAGTCTACGTTTTACCAAAACAATTTCTTGTGTTTGCTATCTTTATCAGGTCCTCAATTACTTAGGAAAACTGAGTCTTCTTTATATTAAAAGAGCTAAGTTTTGCTAACAGCCATGTAGCCTTCTGTATTTGCTTTTAATCTTTTATTGTCACTTTGGTTAAATAGACAATTAAGTATTATTTCATATTGATCTGTGATCCTATTTAGTCAAGTGTCCAAACCTTTAGCAAACTTCTCAAAATCAAATTCTAAAAATGGAGTCTTTTTGATCTGGAAGAAATTTTGAGATTTTTCCAGAGGGCCCCTGAACATTTCAAAGTATTGTTAAACTAATTTGGCTTGTTTCATATGTTAAATTACACGGTAAATATCATCAAATAAGTGATGCTAAACCTCCTTTATGAATATCCTTGTATGCATATGTTATTAATATAAATGTTCTAGAAATTGTGTGAAATTTTTTCTTTTATATTTTGGTATAATGTTATCAGTCATAATTCTAGTCACTACATTAAAGCCTGTGTTACAGAAATAACCAAATTTTGTTGTCAATTGCATTGTAATCAAATCTTTAACCACACCATTTTAAGTCTTTTGTCATTTTCAGACAGTTATTTTTTTACTCTGATACCTTTGCAAATATACTCTCATCTTCAGAGAGATTCATAGAAAGGATTCTGACACTGTGGAATACAGGTTTCTGATAAACTTTCAGATCATAAAATTGAACTGTGTAAGAAATTACAGAACTCTAACAAAGAAACTGATGGCTTCATAAAACTAACAAAAGATGAAGAATTAACAATATGGGACTGAATGAATTGATGAGGATGATCATAATTGTTATGACTTTTTGTTTGAAATATTGCTGATTTTTTTAATGTTTTGTTTTGCCAGATTTAAGGAAACCTTTTTCTCTTAAGCTAACTGTGACTTACCGCAATTTGGTAAATTATACTTTTGTAAGCAGACTTGAAACATTTATCTTTTTCTCCATACCTGATCCCTTCAGAATTTGAAAACTCTGAGTGAGTATTCTTATTTTTATGGCAATATAGTTATTTACATAAGTTCAATGAGAATCTGTTCTCCTTATAACAGGACACAATTGGAAACATTGGTTATATTACCAAGGCTTTGACTGGAATGTCATATTTAAGAGAAACATACATAGACTCAGATATGACCAGATAGCATTAAGGGACAAGGATTGAATTTATGGAACAAAATAAAGCCCCTTGGAAATATTGGCCTGATACCTTGCTTACAGGGTTCCCAGCAACCTTACCAGGTGAGTAAAGGAAGTCATTTCCTGGCAGATGCGAGAACCTCAGGATCTTGTGGGAATCTGAAGAAGACAGGAATTCACCCAAATTTATAGGTATTGTAGGAAGAGTCTGATGGCAAGTCCTTGGCTTGGCTTTCCTGGTGACAAGAGGCCTTCAAAAGTTCAATCTAAGGACGTCAGCATCATGGCAGAGTGAGATTCCCTCTTTGAATCTCTGCCCCCTACAACACAATGAAAACATCATTCGCATTCTAACAGAGATCACTCAAACACTACAAAGGACTTCTAAGAAACCCCTGCTGCCATACATTGGACGGTGGAGGTGCAGGAAGCCCAAAAGGATGCAAGGAGAGGTAAGAAGTTGTACTCCCCCTCCCCAATCGATCGGCAAAGACAGTGGGGCTCCCAGACAGAGGGGGGAGGGGCGGCCCACAGCAGGGAAAACTATCGCCATGCAGGTGCTCTCACACACTGCCGAGAGATCCCCACTGGAAAGCGACGACGGACTGTTTAGGGGGTGTAGCAAACACCCTAAGAGAGCCAGAAAGGAAACCCCCGGGTCGAGCAGGAGAGAGGACCCCTCCCCACACACACCCCACGTTTCAGCATAATCCCTCTGGGGACTGCAGCGGGCTCAGAGCATACCGCTCGCGATCTCCATCCAGTGGCAGCAGGGGGAAACTGCAGGACCAACTTTATCATGAGGGGAAAAAATAAGGCCATCCCCGTCGGATCCTTGCGACAATTTGTTATGGCTACAGACCAAAAGGAAAATGACAAACACCCAGAAACCAACCCTAAAGGCACAGAATTTGATAACCTGAATGACAGAGAATTCAAAATAGCTATCATAAACAAACTCAATGAAATACAAGAGAACACACAGAAACAAATCAACGAATTCAGGGATTTCATCACAAAAGAGATTGAAACCATAAAGAAAAACCAATGAGAATTATTGGAGATGAAAAACAAAATCAACGAGATAGTGGAAAAAATGGAGTCATTATAGAGCAGAACTGACAATATGGAGGAACGAATTAGCACTATTGAGGATAGCCATGCAGAAGCGCTCCAGATAGAGGAGGACAGAGAGCTAAGACTAAAAAGAAATGAAGAAATTCTTCGAGAAATATATGACTCAATGAGGGAAAGCAGCATAAGGATAATAGGTATTTCAGAAGGAGAAGAAAGAGAAAAAGGAGCAGAGAGTTTGTTCAAAGAAATAATAGCTGAGAACTTCCCCAACCTAGGGAACGAGAGGGAAATAACAGTGAATGAAATCAATAGATCACCTAAATATATAAACAGGAATAAAAAATCATCTCACCACATAGTAGCAAACTTGAAAAATACCCGTGACAAGGAAATAATATTAAGGGCAGCTAAACAAAAAAACAAAATAACATACAAAGGAAACCCCATCAGGCTCTCAGCTGATTTCTCGACAGAAACTCTACAGGCTAGGAGAGACTGGAATGATATGTTCAAAATCCTGAAAGACAAAAACCTTCAGCCGAGAATACTTTATCCAGCAAAAATATCCTTCAAACACAATGGAGAAATAATAACTCTCCCTGATAAACAAAAGCTAAGAGAGTTCGTCACCACAAGACGCCCACTACAAGAAATGCTCAAGAAGGCCCTTAGGACTGAAAAAAACAGATGAGAAAGGGGATACAAAGATTTCAGCAAGGAGACTAAACCAGAACAAACTACAGTTGGATAACATCAAAAATTAATTCAAGCTCATCAATGGAAACACACATTCATGACACAAAATGGAATAAAGAGATAACAAATAAGGAGGGGAAGAGGTAAGGGATTGAATTGACCCAGCCTCAGGAAAAAAGAGGCATCTGAAAATGTACTTTCTTATCCAGGAGATTGCTTATATAAACCTCACGGTAACCACTAAACAAATAACCAGAAGAGAACCACACATGACAAATAAAGAGAAAACCAAGAGAATGAGCATGCAGAAATACCAAATTGAATTTGCAGTCCGAAACACAGGGGACAAGAAACGAAGGAAATGCAAAAGAACCAGAAAATGAACAATAAAATAGCAACATTAAACCCTCATATATCAATAATCACTCTAAATGTAAACGGATTGAATTCTCCAATCAAAAGACGCAGAGTGGCGGAATGGATTAAAAACCAAGATCCAACAATCTGCTGCCTCCAGGAAACACATCTCAGCTCTAAAGACAAACACAGACTCAAAATAAAAGGATGGCAAACAATACTCCAAGCTAATGGCAAACAAAAGAAAGCAGGAGTAGCCATACTTATATCAGACAAAGTAGACTTCAAGATAAAAAAGGTAATGAGAAACAAAGGGCAATATATAATGATAAAAGGGACACTTCACCAAGAAGACATAACACTTATAAATATCTATGCACCCAACACAGGAGCACCAAAGTACATAAAACAACTGCTAAAAAACCTTAAAGGAGATATTAACAATAACACAATAATCGTAGGGGATCTTAACACCCCCCTTACATCAATGGATAGATCATCCGGACAAAAAGTCTATAAGGAAACAATGGACTTAAATGAAAAACTAGACGCAATGGACTTAATAGATATATACAGAGCACTCCACCCAAAAAAAGCAGAGTACACATTCTTCTCAAGTGCACATGGAACATTCTCAAGGATAGACCATATATTAGGAAACAAGGCAAACCTCTATAAATTTAAGAAGATTGAAATCATTACAAGCATCTTTTCTGATCATAATGCTGTGAAACTAGAAATCAACTGCAAGGATAAACTAGGAAAGGGACAAAGATGTGGAGACTAAACAACATGCTACTGAACAACCAATGGGTCGTTGATGAAATTAAAGGAGAAATCAAAAGCTATCTGGAGACAAATGAAAAGAAAATACACCATACCAACTCATATGGGATGCAGCAAAAGCAGTCCTGAGAGGGAAATTCATAGCAATACAAGCTCACCTTAACAAACAAGAAAAATCCCAAATAAATAACCTTAAATTGCACCTAACAGAATTAGAAAAAGAAGAACAGACAAAGCCCCGAATCAGCAGAAGGAAGGAAATAATAAAAATCAGAGCAGAAATAAATGAAATTGAAACCAAAAAAACAGTAGAAAGGATCACTGAAACAAAGTGCTGTTTCTTTGAGAAGATAAATAAAATTGACAAACCCTTAGCCAGACTCACTAAGAAAAAAAGGGAGAAGACTCAAATAAATAAAATTAGAAATGAAAGAGGAGAAATTACAACAGACACCACAGAAATACAAGGGATTATTAGGGAATACTATGGAAAACTTTACACCAACAAATTGGACAACCTAAAGGAAATGGACAAATTCTTGGACGCGTACAACCTCCCAAAACTGAATCAAGAAGAAATAGAGAATCTGAACAGACCAATCACAAGTAAAGAGATTGAAACAGTAATCAAAAACCTCCCAAAAAATAAAAGCCCAGGACCAGACGGCTTCCCTGGAGAATTTTATCAAACGTTCAAAGAAGATTTAGCACCTATCCTTCTCAAACTATTCCAAAAAATAGAGGAGGATGGAATACGTCCCAACACATTCTATGAGGCCGACATCATGCTGATACCAAAGCCAGACAAGGACAATACAAAGAAGGAAAACTACAGGCCAATATCACTGATGAACATAGACGCAAAAATCCTCAACAAAATATTGGCAAACCAAATACAGCAATACATCAAAAAGATCATACACCACGATCAAGTCGGATTTATACCGGGGACACAGGGATGGTTCAACATCCGCAAATCAATCATTGTGATACACCACATTAACAAAATGAAGAATAAAAACCACATGATCATCTCAATCGATGCAGAGAAGGCATTCGACAAGATCCAGCATCCATTTATGATAAAAACTCTCAACAAAATGGGTGTAGAAGGAATGTACCTCAACATAATAAGGGCCATATATGACAAACCTACAGCAAACATCCTACTCAACGGGGAAAAACTGAAAGCCATTCCTTTGAGGACAGGAACAAGACAAGGGTGCCCACTCTCACTGCTCTTATTCAACATAGTACTGGAAGTTCTGGCCAGAGCAATTAGGCAAGAAAAAGGAATAAAAGGACTCCAAATAGGCAATGAAGAAGTGAAACTCTCACTATTTGCAGATGACATGATCTTATACACAGAAAACCCAAAAAATTCCATTGGAAAACTACTAGAAATAATCAACAACTACAGTAAAGTGGCAGGGTATAAACTCAGCTTACAAAAATCAATTGCATTTCTATACACTAATGATGTACCAACAGAAAGAGAACTCAAAAAGACAATCCTATTTACAATTGCAACAAAAAGAATAAAATATCTGGGAATAAATTTAACCAAGGAAGTGAAAGACCTATACCATGAAAACTATAAGACACTATTGAAAGAAATCGAAGAGGACATAAAGAAATGGAAAAATATTCCATGCACATGGATTGGAAGAATAAATATAGTTAAAATGTCCATTCTACCTAAAGCAATCTACAGATTCAATGCAATCCCAATCAGAATCCCAATGTCATTCTTCATGGTAATAGAACAAAAACTACTGAAATTCGTATAGGGCAACAAAAGAGCCCGAATAGCTAAAGCAATTCTGAAAAAAAAGAACAAAGCTGGAGGTATCACAATCCCTGATTTCAAAATATACTATAAAGCTATAGTAATCAAAACAGCATGGTACTGGTACAAGAATAGACACACAGATCAATGGAACAGAACTGAAAGCCCAGGAATAAAACCACACACCTATGGATAGCTAATCTTTGACAAAGGAGCAAAGAACATACAATGGAGAGAGGCAAGTCTCTTCAATAAATGGTGCTAGGAAAATTGGACAGCAACATGCAAAAGAATGAAAGTAGACCATCTCCTATCACCATATACAAAAGTCAATTCAAAATGGATCAAAGACCTGAAAGTGAGACCTGAAACTATAAAACTCCTGGAAGAAAATATAGGCAGTACACTAATTGACATCGGACATAAAGGATTCCATGTCTACCCAGACAAGGGAAACAAAAGAAAAAATAAACAAGTGGGACCTCATCAGACTACAGAGCTTCTACAAGGCAAATGAAACCAGGATCAAAATGAATAAACAACCCACCAGCGGGAGAAAATATTTGCAAATCGTTTGTCCGACAAGGGATTAATCTCAGTAATATATAAATATCTCATACAAGTGAGCAACAAAAAAACCACCCGATCAAAAAATGGGCAGAGGATATGAACAGACATTTTTCCAAGGAAGAGATACAGATGCCAATAGACACACAAAAAGATGTTCAACATCACTAATCATCAGGGAAATGCAAATCAAAACTACACTGAGATATCACCTTACACAGGTTAGAATGGCTATAATCACAAAGACAAATAACAACAAATGCTGGAGAGGTTGTGGAGCAATGGGGACCCTCATTCACTGCTGGTGGGAATGCAAACTGGTGCAGCCTCTATGGAAAACAGTATGGAGAGTCCTCAAAAAATTAAAAATAGAAATACTGTATGATCCAGCAATCCCACTCTTGGGCATCTACCCAATGGACGTGAAATCAACCATCACAAGAGGCGTATGCACTCCTATGTTCATTGCAGCATTATTCACTATAGCCAAGAAGTGGAAGCAACCCAAGTGTCCCTCGACTGATGATTGGTTAAAGAAGATGTGGTGTATACATACAATGGAATACTACTCAGCCATAAGAAAAGACACAATTGTCCCATTTGCAACAACATGGATGGACCTAGAGGGTATTATGTTAAGTGAAATAAGCCAGAGAGAGAAGGACAGACACTGCATGAACTCACTCATATATGGAATATAAATGAACACATGGACAGAGAGAACTGATTGGTGGTTACCAATGGGAAGGGGGGGTGTGGGGTGGGCACAAGGGGTGAAGGGTTACATCCACAAGGTGACGGACAAACAAAAATGCACAACTAAAACCCCACAGTGTTATAAACTATTAAGAAATCAATTTAAAAAATGGTAAAAAAAAAAAAAAAAAAGTTCAATCTGAGATTCTGTATGAAAAGTTCCAGCAATGCAGATTTAAAAGAGCCTATATGATCAATTGCTATTCTTGCTGTACTTATGTAAATAAACAGGCCAATTTTATTGAAACTAGACTTATTATACAAACAAAATAGTCTCAATATGACTATCTCTGGTGGAAAAGAGAGTGATTTTAGAGAGAAAAATTATGTTTCAGTAGCACACCTTTGGATATTAGATTCTAGTTCTGTTAATTGTCTTTGAGGTTTTATTTTCTACCTGTAAACTGGACTAAATCCTAAATTCTTCCACTTTCTTCAAGTATCTGGCTACAAATCTTCAAACTAATGTTTTCAATTTTCTCCCATCCTTTTAATTTGGAATCATTGAGAACTGAAACCACCCTTTTTCCTGAAGCCCTGCACACTGAAGCTGAAAAACTTGATATAAACTTTAGAGAGAGCACTACAATAGCCCATGTTTTGACAGCCTTCATGCCTTTGCTGTGGAAGCCACTCAGAAAGATACTTGAACACCTGGTGACATTATCAGAGATATTTCAAACTGCAGAGGATGCTTTAACCCTGACATCTAGAAATCTTGACTGGCTGTCACCTGGGCTCAGAAACTGGTTTATATTTTCTGTCAACCATTAACCTTTGTTTTTCTTTTGTTTCCATGGAAATGCCTATTATTAAATACCTGATTGCTTACTTACACAATATAGGCCTAACTTTGGGAGCCCACCTGCATCACTGCCTCATGAGATAAATTTAACTGGACTGACTTATTGTCAGGACTAGGAAACTGGTTTAATGAGATGGAACAATCTACCAACTCAGCTTCTGGACTATGAAACTTCTCAGAGAAGTTTCAAAGGTGGGACTGTAGGGAAGCAGAATTTGCCACCTCAAAACATATCTCTTTGGCTTGATTATTTTTTTTTTTGGTTTTTGTTTTTGTGGGGAAGACCAGCCCTGAGCTAACATCCGTTGCCAATCCTCCCCTTTTTTGCTGAGGAAGACTGGCCCTGGGCTAACATCCGTGCCCATCTTCCTCCACTTTATATGGGACGCCGCCACGGCATGACTGACAGACAGTGCGTCGGCAGGTGCCCGCGATCCGAACTCGCGAACCCCCGGCTGCCAAGTGCGAACTAAACCGCTGCGCCACCGGGCGGCCCCTGGCTTGATTATTTTTAAGAACAAAATATTCAGGAAGAAACTTTGACCATCCTCCTAACTGCCCAAAAGAATTTAAGATAGAACGTGTGTTCCAAGAAGGAGCTATCACCATAGATAACTATAATATAATATGAACCAGGTGTGGTAACCAGGCAGGAACCTAGCAAATCCCATTTGATCAAAGTCCCCTCTATGTCCCACAGTCTCTGAAAGGCATGGCAAACATTTGTTTACCAAACATTTGCTTTTCCATGTCCATGTGAATTGCCTTCCTCCCCTTTGAAGTCCCAAACCACTACCCCCAACATTCTTTTATCTTTAGCCGAATATGGTATTTAAGGTGGTTGCTTCAACTGTTTTGGCTACTCAGTTTTCCTGGGTTCCTCTCATGTATACATGTTATTAAACTTTGATTTCTCCCTGTTATCCTGTTTCATGTCAATTTAATTTTTAGACCAGTGGAAGAACCTAAAAGGGTAGAGGAAAATTTCTTCCTCCCCTACAGTTGTCTGTGCCTTTATTGTCATATCCAAGAAATCATTGCCAAATTCAATGTTGTGAAGCTTTCCCCCATGTTTTCTTCTAAGAGTTTTATAGTTTCGGGTCTTATGTTTAGGTCTTTGATCCATTTTAAGCCAATTGTTGTATATGGTATAAGGTAAGGGTCTAACTTCATTCTTTTTGCATTTGTTGAGAAGACTGTCCTTTCCCTAATGAACAGCCTTGGCAACCCTGTTGAAAATCAGTTGACCATACATGCAAGGATATATTTCTAGTCTCTTGGAATATTGTTACATTTCTTTTTTTAATCTTTTAGATCATTACTATCTATAAAACACAAATTATGTGAAAATCTTTTCCTATCAACAGTGATTGTGGTGAAATGAAAGCAAGAAAATTTTAGGGAAGAAACATGTAATTTTTAATTCTATATGGGTCTTCAATACATTACTCAGCCAAAAATGCAGTCCACACAACAAAACTCAGATATGTGCACTACTAATTCAATTCAGTAGTCTATTTTCCTCAATTTCAATCATTTAAAAACTATAGCTTTACATATTGTGGGGTGGGGGGGGGAGGGTGGAGATTGTCAAGCCCTGGTCTTTCTGTTACCCTTACCATTTATATCAAATGATCCAACACACTATGGTTACACGTATCATTAAACTGTCAGAACAATGTTAAAAATCTATGTATTTTTAAAATTAATCTGAGTTCTCAATTTTCCAAAAGGAAGCAAAGAAGTGCAACTCCTCTCCCATCCCTCCCACCACATGGATGGAATATTGCTGGAAAGTTCTAGAAGAGACAATCCCTGAAACGGGTATTAGCGTTCTAGAAGTTTCAATGGGTAAAGAGCAGCATCATGCACTTTGAAAACCATAAACGTCTCACATCCATTGCGATATTTCAATGTCACTTAGCAATGCTCTTCTTCTGTCAGCAGTGTTCCTTTTTGATAGTTTTGTATATATGCCACGGGTACCTCAGCAGCAGCTGGCCACCCAAATGCCCACCGCAGTTCCCTTCAGGGGTGCCCAACACCACGCGGCCTTCAGGGAAAGCGATCAGCGGAAGGCAGCGAAAGACCCCGAGGGAAGAGCACAGGGGCCGCCGTGCTCACCACAGCCGCCTCGACGCGCCCTCCCCCAGCGAGGGCGTCCGCGCCTCCCCCGCGAGCTCATTAGCGAAGCGCGCCGCGGGCTGTGCGCCCGCGCAGGCTCCGCCCCCTTGCTCGGCCCCGCCTCGCCGCCGCACCAAGGATCGGGCCGGCGCGCCCGCCCCCAGCCCCTCGAGCAGCGCGGCGGCGGCGGAAGCATGGAGGGCGAGAGCACTTCGGCGGTGCTCTCGGGCTTTGTGCTCGGTGCGCTGGCCTTCCAGCACCTCAACACCGACTCGGACACGGTGAGCCGAGGGGCGGGGCGGAGGCCGCGTCGCCTCAGAAGAGGCCCGGCGCGCGGACTCCCTCCCCGCCGCCGTTGCCCGGGTCCCCGCCCGCGAGCTCCCCGACGCCGCAGCGCGGGGCCGTGCCCTCGGGGCCCTGCCGTCTCCCGCCCCCGGGCCGTCCCAGATGTGCCTCCCGCCCGCTAAGGCTTCTCCGGGACTAGCCCGCCCTCTTCTGACCGGCGTCTGTTTCCGCGCGCCGACCCGAGTGCCCCCCACGCCCGCATTGCTGTGTCTGAGCAGGCCCCCTTTTCTGGTTCAGCTGGGCTGAGAGAGGAGAGTTGACACGGCGTTCTCTCGCTCCCGCTGGGAAGGGTGCCGGTTACTTCCCTTTCTCCCAACTACCAACAGTCGTTTTCAAAGACAACGGAATTTTTTTCATGCAGAGCAGCTGCTGTGCATGTTTGTTGAGAGGGTGGACTGGTAGGCGATAGCAGATGTTGCATCCAGGGGTTATTTTTCGGGAAATATTGGTGGATGAAAAACTTTATTTTGCTATATCGGATAGCCGCTTTTGTTTGCATTGGTGTCAAATTTATCTAAGGCCTCAGCAGTTCCTTTTCTGTGCTTTCAGTTATAAACATTTAAGTTTATTCTCAAATATTAGATATTTAAATGCTATTTCATGCTTTTGTCTAGGTTCAGAACCTCTGGCTGAAGTTCAGTAGTGAAGTCGTTTTTAAAATGCAGTGCCTATTTTTTAGAACTTTTAGGAAATTTGAAAAACACTCTGAAACTTTGACCCCGGGAAGTACTGTAGTGTCTTAAAGTAGGGTAGGTGTTTAGTAAATTGCTAATACAGTTTAGAGAATACCGTACTGAACAAAACCTAGTAATTTCTGCTAAATTTGTGCTTTCGTTTTATAATATAAGGTCTGTCTTATCCAAAATAGTTTTTCGGCACAGTCCTAACAAGGTTGGAATTGATATCTTTTATATATCCAATTTTAAATAACTTTGTAGATTTAACACTTGGCACAGAGCAAATATATGACAATTTAAAATGTGTGTGGCTGTGGAAATTACTTTGGAATGTCTTAGTGTCAATGTTAAGAGAATAGGTACTTAAGTCCTCTAGCTTAAAGGATTAGCCCTTGAAAAGTACCATAGTGTTAGGCCCTTGTTTCTTAGATCTTTCTCCTAAACTCTAAAAGGTGCTTTTCTGGATAGTTGTACTTGCTTTGTCCTTGCTTCCTTTCCCGGAGTTTGTCTAGAATACTTGAGTGTAGAGTTCTGGATTGTTGCCCCTTGATTCCAGTGAAGATTCATATTGTGAAAACATTCCTTTTGTGCTCTTCTTTTAGTGAAGTGAAAAAAACGTTAATTATAAAGAAGATATTGTCTGTCAAGCACATTGAGTCTTTAAATGTGCTGAGAGAAACAACTGAATTCCCCAAAATTCAAAGAAATCACTACTGTTTTGGCAAAATGTATTTTTAAAAGAATTAGGGGTCACAGCTCCCCTTTGAGAAAGCAGATTCTGATATTGAACTCCAAATCTATTTTGCACAATTTTTATTCTAAAAATTCTGATCATTGTGCCATTTCATAGCTCAGAAGCCTCCACTGGCTCCCAGAAGCACATGCCGTTGATCCAGAGTCCTTGGCCAGTCACTTGGGATGTCCCATTATTGGCACTATTCCTGTCTATGATTTTCTCACTCACACGTGGAGCCTTCTGTTCCCAGGCAAACTGCTCTGCTCCTCATTCCTCATAGTGTGCTCATTTCTGGCTTTAAGCCTTTTCTGCTTCCAAGTGTGCTAAAATCACAGTGGTAGTTACAGTCTCTTCTCACTCATTTTTATTTAACTGTTCATGTTTCCCAACTAAACTGAAAGTGCACCTGGTCTTGCTTTTGTGTGCCCCCCAGCTAGTAGCACATACTTGTACATTGTAAAATACTTGGGAAATATTGGTTAGTTAAGTGACTGAATGGTAATTCTATCAGTGTATTCAATATACTGCTTCTTGTTTTTGTCCTCATAGGAAGGTCTTCTCCTTGGGGAAGTGAAAGGTGAAGCCAAGAATAGCATTACTGATTCCCAGATGGATGATGTTGAAGTTATTTTTACAATTGGTGAGTCACTTATTTCTGTGTCTCCTATTTTTGATAGTTTATGCTGAAAAAGACCAACATAGTTACTTTTTAAATTGTTAAAAAATAGACACAAATTTTTAAAAGCAGATTTTAAAAGAATATATTGCACTTATTTCTCAGTTAAAATTATGGCCATGGCCTAGTCTAGAGCAAGAAACAGTATGGCACATAGGAAGCAGATACGATTACTGTGGGGAAACAAGGATGAAATAGCTTCTGCATAGATTTAAGTGGCAGGCAGATGGCCCAGCAAAAGGAGGAGAAACCAATAAGCAAGACCAAGAAAAAAGATAAAACAATTTGAAGAAAAATGTTAAATGCTGAGGAAAAGTTGCAAGATGAGAACTGAAAAAACTCAGTGATTAGATAATTGAAAACCTTAAGTAATTTCTGGACTGTAATGGGGGAAAGACCAGATTGCAGAGGGTTTGAGGAGTGGGTGGTGAAGCAGCTGCAGCTGTTCTTTCAGGAAAAAAAGGAAAGAGGGAGCTTTAAAATATATAGGGAGTTTTCTGATTATCTAACACATACAGTTTTTTCTAAGTGTATTTTTGTAAGCAAAATTGGTGGTGTACTTTATAAAAAATTTGGCATCATGACATTATATTGTATCATGATCATTTTGCCACATTAAATAATCCTCTGAATACCATTTTTTATAACTGCATTGTATTCTCTATGGCCTTACTTGCTCTTATGGCTGTGTGTAATTTCAGCAGTCCTTTAAATAAATTATAATCAGAGTTGTTTCCAATTTTTCATTATCATAAATTATACTACAGTGAACATCCTTGTATATAAATATTTTTCTACATCTATTATAGGTAGATTCCTGGGAATTGTATTACACTGTCAAAGGGTATGAACATTTTTAAGGTTCTTGAGCAGTACTAGCCAATTACTTTCTAGAAAGATTATATCAGTTTGTACTCATACTGTATGTCATTTTTTTGTTTGCCACTTTAACAGGTTAAAAATGGAAGTATATATAGGTAAAGTAAATTTATACAAACATACATATATAAATTTAGTATATATGTGTAAAGTAAATATATAAAGTAGATTTAAACTCACTCTCAGAGTCTTGTTTGTGGCAACCACTGTTGGTTTCATGAGTATTTTTTTTACTCATTAATAATACACATAATACACACATATATAAATGTGTATATATTTTTATTTACACAAAAGGGATCATATTATACATGGATAGATATCTCTAAGATATCATTACTGCAGAATAGTATCAGTGTGTATAGTTTTTCATTCTTTCTAATGGCTTCAAATTCCCATTGTATGGACAAACCATAACTTATTTAACCAGCTGTGAATGACTTTCTATTTTTTTGTTAATACAAAACAATATAACAATGAACATTTTACAGTGCATATATCTTTGTGCTTTTGAGTGTATCTGGAAGTCAGATTCCTAGAGGTAGACCACTGCCTTTTGGAAAAGTTATGCCATCTGAGACTCTTAACACAATACATAAAGGTGCCTGGGGCCCCACACTCTTGCCACCACTAGGTATTATCAGATCTTTTAATCTTTGCCAATTTGGTAAGTGAAAAAAATATCATTTTCTTAATTACAAACGAGGTTGTGTTTATGTATTTGACTTTGGTGGGGGGGGGGCTTTTCTTTGACAAGAACAGGCCTGTTCCCTGTTTTGACTATATTTCTACTGGGCTACTTTGCTTTTTCTTACTGATTTGTAATACCATATCATAACCTAAGGAAATTGGCCTTTTGTCACGTATTATACAATTTATACAGTTTGTAATTTTACTTTGTTAATGTTTTTTTTTCCTATTCAGTCAGCTTTAAAATCAAGCTCTTAGGGCATTTTTTCCCCTAATTGTAATTGGCATGCTGCCCAGAGTATCTTAGCATATTTTGAGAAGTTTAATTAGGCAACCATTTTTTGAGCAACTCCATTGTGCTTGGAGCAGTGCTGAACTTTAAAGTATCAGGCAAGTGCTGTAGGAACAACTTAAGTATTTGCTCAAATTATTTTAAAATGTTGGATTACTTTAAAACAGATGACTAACAGGTACAGTTCAAGATCTACAAATTACTATATTGCTTTGGTTAATGAGATTATCACTTTTACACTTTCCCTTATCTACACCAGAGTATGCTTGGCCGCTTATCAGTTACAAAGACTTTCTGTTCAGTGCTTTTGCAGAGGAATTTATGAAAATATGTAAGAGAAAACTGTGTAAAGAGGATCATCACTTTTCCTATTTAGCTGTATTTCTATTGACAAGAGAATAAAACTCACCCCTTAAAAGATGTTACATCTGCCTGTTACCTCATCTTTAAAATGGAAAGAGTAACATAGGTTTATTGTGAGGCATAAATGAGATAATGGTAAAGTACTTCCTGGCATGAAGTGTTCAATATATGTTGTTCAAATGATAATTAATGTAATCATAACTAAAAATTCTTTTTTTCCAGACATTCAGAAATATATTCCATGCTATCAGCTTTTTAGGTGAGTAGTAAGAGCAAGTAAATGATCCATTGTGAAAACTATTCTCTGCAAGTGAAGTAATTTTTAAAACTAACAAAGTATCTTAGTTACCTGTTATACATGGTGGTACTGATTAAAATGAAAAGACTTTTCTTTAAACCTGAAAATTCACTTGTTCATTTCAGCTCGGTCCAATAGTTCTTTCTGTGTGCTGATATGATTGTTTAGGTGGTCTCCACTGCCTCTCCCAGGTACCAGTGTACTTGAGAGTTGCTTTTCCTTCTCACACCAGTCACCTCATCGCATGTTATAAACCCAGTGACACATTCTCATACATCAGCAGCAGCCCTTTTTTCTACCCTTTTTTTTTAATTCAGCTTTATTGAGGTATAATTGACATATAAAATTGTAAGATATTTAAAGTGTACATTGTGATGATTTGATATATGTATACATTATGAAAGGATCCCCCTATCTAATTAATGCATCCATCACCTCACATATTTATCTTTTCTTTTTTTTTTGGTGAGAACATTTAAGTTCTACTCTCTTAGCAAATTCCAATCATAAAATATAGTATTATCAACTATAGTCACCATGTTTTTTACATTAGATCCTCAGAATTTATTCATCTTTTCTTTTTTTACCTTTTTTTGTCAGAATCATTTTATTTTGTTACACTACAGTTTTGTAAAAGATATATAAAATGGTACTCATATTTATACAGCATTTTTCTCAAAATTAAAAAAGAAATCTTGCCTTTATTCCCCCAATAAACCTGTGACCTTTTTCTTTTCAATTGCAGTAACATTGATTTATAACACTGTATAAATTTCAGGTGTACATCATTATACTTCTATTTCTGCATAAATTACATCATGTTCACCACTCAAATACTAATTACAATCCATCTCCACCCACATGTGCCTAATCATCCCTTTTGCCCTTCTCCCTCCTCCCTTCCCCTCTGGTAACCATCAATCCAATCTCTGTCTCTGTGTTTGTTGTTGTTTTTATCTTCTACTTATGAGTCAGATCATATGGTTTTTGACCTTCTCCCTCTGACTTATTTCGCTTAGCATAAATACCCTCAATGTCCATCCATGTTGTCACAAATGGCTGGATTTCATTGTTTCTTATGGCTGAGTAGTATTCCATTGTGTGTATATACCACATCTTCATCCATTCGTCCTTTGATGGGCACTTAGGTTGCTTTCAAGTCTTGGCTTTCTTTTCATTGCCATTTGCATGGAGTTATCTTTTATCATCCCTTCACTTTCAGTTTGTTGAGTGTCTTTAGGTCTGAAGTGTGTCTCTTATAAGCAGCATATATATGGGTCTTGTTTTTTTATCCAGTCAGCCACCCTACACCTTTTGATTGGAGCATTTAGTCCATTGACATTTAAAGTAGCTATTGATATGTATGTACTTACTGCCATTTTTAAACTTTTTTGGGGGGGTATTTTAGTAGTTCTTCTCTGTTCCTTTCTTCTTTTGCTCTCTTCCCCTGTGGTTTGATGCCTTTGGTATTATGTTTGGGTTTCTTTCTCTTAGTTTTTTGTATATTTATTATGGGTTTCTGGTTTGTGATTACCATGAGGTTCATATATAATAACCTACGTATATAGCAACCTGTATTAAGTTGATGGTCTCTTTAGTTTGACCTCTATCTAAAAGCTCTACTCTTTCACTCCCTTCCTTTCACATTTTGTTTTTGATATCATATCTATCCTCTTTTTTGTGCTTTTGTATCTGTTACCCTCTTATCAGGGAAATAGATAATTGTTTCCTATTTGTGGTCTTTTTCCCCCTTAAATAAATCCCTTTAGCATTTCCTCTAGGACTGGTTTCTTGGTGATAAACTCCTTTAATTTTTGCTTGTCTGGGAAACTTTTATCTCTCCTTCCATTCTGAATGATAATCTTGCCAGGTAGAGTATTCTTGGCTGTAGGTTTTTTCCTTTTAGCACTTTCAATATATTGTGCCACTCTCTTCTAGCCTGGAAGGTTTCTGCAGAGAAGTCAGGTGACAGCCTTATGGGGTTTCCTTTGTATGTAACTTGTGTTTCTCTTGCAGCTTTTAGGATTCTCTATCTTTAATTCCGGACATTTTAATTATGATGTGTCTTGGTGTGGGCCTCTTTGGGTTTATCTTGTTTGGTGCTCTCAGTGTTTCCTGTACCTGGTTGTCTGTTTCCTTCCTTAGGTTAGGGAAGCTTTCAGCTATTATTTCTTCAAATAGATTCTCTGCCCCTTTGTCTCCCTCTTCTCCTTCTGGGACTTCTATAAAACAGATGTTAGTGCATGTTGTCCCAGAGGTCCCCAAGACTGTCCTCACTCTTTTCAATTCATTTTTCTTTTATCTGTTCAGCTTGGATGATTTCTTCTAATCTTTCATCCAGCCTGCTGATGTGTTCTTCTGTATCCTCTACTCTGCTTTTAAGTCCCTCTAGTGACTTTTTCATTTCTAGTATTCTTCATTTCTGATTGGTTCTTTTTTATGTCTTCCATTTCTTTGTTGACGTTCTCACCGAGTTCACCCATTCTTCTCCCAAGATCAGTGAGCATATTTTTGACTCTTTGTTTGAACTCTCTGTCAGGTAGATTGCTCATTTCTCTTTCATTTAGTTCCTTTTCTGGGGTTTTGTCCTGTTCCCTTACTTGGAATGTATTTCTCTGCCTCCTCATTTTGCCTCTTTCTCTGTGCTTATATCTATGTATTAGGTAGGTCAGCTACATCTCCTGATCTTGGAGAGGTGACCTTATGTAAGTGATGCCTTATGAGGCTCAGTAGTGTACTTCCCTCTCATCACCAGTTCCAAATGTTCCAGGAGTGACCCCTGTGTGGGCTACATGTGTCCTTCTGTTGTGGCAGGGTTGCTCTTGCCTAGGTGCCCAGAGAGCCTGAGCGTCCTCCTGGCCATCTGGTTGTAATGCTCAGCTGCATGTGGTTGTTGTAGGCTCTTCAGTCTCTTGATCAGGTGTGGGGAGCCCCAGCACAGTTGGATGCAAGGTCTAATAACACATTCCTGTTACACTTTTTCTATTAAATGAGGAGGCCCCAGCATGGCTGGTTGTTAGGCTCAGGGGCTTATAATTGCTATAAGCCTCTGGCCTATAAGGCTCTTGTCAGCTCTCTGAGGATTGCAGCTGGGTGGGGCTGGGCCCAGGCAGAGAGCACTCAACTGTTTCAGGCTTTGGAGAGTGGGGCCAATCCTCTATGTGGCTGTTTGAGAAGCACAAGTCTTCTGCAGCTCAGAAGCCCCACCGCCCACGGAGCCACATATGGTCAACACAGTCCTGCCCTGTGCACATAACCCGACCCCCTGAAGCGGACCCAGTTGCTCCAAGGCAGGGGCCCCACACACTCCACCACTGCCCCACACTACCTGCTCCTCAGGCACACCCTGCTCCACAGTGGTGGACCCACTTGCTGGGCTGCAGAGAATCCAGGCAGCTCCCTTAAGCAGGCCTACAAGTTGCCCAGGGCTTATTGTTGGGTGGGGCAAGTCCCTAGGGTGGGTGCTTTCCTTGGCTGAGCTGGATTAAATTGGTGCTGTAGTGGGTGGGGCAGACCCTGGGCTAGCAGGCCACAGGGAGAACTCCAATGGCTTCTGCCAGTGTCTGTGTCAGCAGGCCCACACCAGGTCACAACAGTGTGCCACCAATGTCCTAGTCCCTCAGGAGGTCTCACCTCTCACCAAGATGTACCCAGAGCCTATTAGGTGAGTCTCTTCACCAAAGGACTGTTTCCCTTTTTTCTGATGATTTTAGGTTGCCTTCCGAAATGGGTGAATTTGTGCATGGGCCCTGTAAGAGCAGCTTTAATTTCTTTCTGTCCCAGCTTTTCTGGGAGTATTCCCCATTGTTGTTAGTAGCCAGCAAAGCCAGATATTATGACATTCATCTTGGTTGTGCTGTGTCCAAAAAATGCCTATGGTGGCAATGCTCCCTGGCTCAGGTCCCCCCTTCCTCCAGGGAAGGCTGCGTACCTTTGGATTGCTCCTGGGCAGCTGTGAAGTGTTGCGGCTTGTAAAGGTGGTGGTTATTTTTCTCTCCAGAAGGGAATCTCTGCCTCTTCCACCTCAGTTAGGACTGTCATTTGTTGAAGGGGTTCCTCTTATCCAGTTGTCAGTTCTCTCTCAGGGGTAATCGTTCCAAGATTAGTTGTAAGTCTGCTGTGTCTGTGGGAGGAGGTGAGTTCAGAGTCCCCCTATGCTGCCATCTTGACCTCTCCTCAGCTTTTCTACCCTTTTATTCCAGTTTATTTTATCATCTGTTTCCTCACTATCATATTTTTTAATGTTATGTTTTGTCTATTAACTGGTTAGGTTCTTTATTTAACTTGCTTCCTATTGCTCTTCTAGGGTGAAAACTTGTGCTCTTAGTCCTACAGAGAGTAGTAGTACTGTTAGCCCTAATAGGCTATGATATCTTTAAAAACTTTTTATTGAGGTATAACATACATATAGGAAAGTACACAAATAAATGAATTTTCATAAAGCAAACACCTGTAACCACAACATGGTGTAGTTTTAATGAAATAGCTTTATGATTTATATAAACTGTACATGAAAAGTCAGCATTACTATCTTATAGTCACACTGAATGTACACATCTCTATGGTTGTGTAAGAGTTACAGTGGACTATATGGTTGGTAGGGGGTGACAGAAATAAAGGCTTAGTGTGGTCTTAAACTGTTGTACCAGAAAGCCACTTCCCATAGTGCCTTTTATACAATGGACATAGAAATATATTTGTTGAATGACTGAGGGATTCTTGGTGGAGACTCATAGTAAGTTCTTTCTTGAGGGACTCTGGACCAGCAAAGGATTAAGAAGGGCAAGTGGGGAAAAAAAGTGATTCAATATCTTCTGGCAAGTACGTTAAATAATTAGAGCTACTTATTAGAGTCTTAGAGCTAAGGAAACCATCTGATTGAGTGATAAGAAACCCATGCCTCAGCCTTTTAGCTTTACAAGGTTAAGTCTGTTGGGGGGCCAGCAGGGGAGGAGAACCACCTAAAATGGCTCTCATTCAAAAAAGTTTACTACACACACTTCATGTTTCCTTAACAACAAAATAATAGGCCTGAAAAGTTTATGATATAACCAATGCCACAGAAGTGGTCAATGGTAGAGCAAAAACTAGAAGAAACAAGATTTCTTGAGTTCTAATCCAACAGCATACCAGGCTGTTTCTTCCCTGTTTTAAATAATATAGGTGAACATGTTAAAAACAAAGTCTTCTGATACCATACTTCTTGGAGTCTGACTGTGATAAGCTTTAATACCTAGTTTTATGTTCTAATACAGAGGGTGGCAACATGGCCTGTTTTTATATGGCACTCTATCTGTGGATAGTTAATATATTTTTTAAGGGTTGTAAAGAAAAGAATGACGGAGGAATATGCAACAGAGAGTATGTGTCCAGCAAAACGTAAAGTATTTACTGTCTAGCCCTTTACAGAAAAAGTTTGCCAACCCCGCTCTAATACATTGCTTCTCAGAGTTTCCCACTGAAATACACTGATTCACTTGCTTCAGGAATCTGGGGAAGTACCTGGAAAATAGCCCATTGAAGCCTAAAACTTAAAGTCACTTTTTTTAAAAAAATTATGCAGTTTAACATAATTCTGCTGCACAGTATATCTATATAAAAATGACCCCTTTCCCAGAAACTTTACATAAAATCAGTGCTTGTACAGAAGATGTACACTGTTATCCTATTGTTTCTTATACACCCTGGTGTGTATTGCCTTATGCCCCAGTTTGAGAAGCTCAGAAGTGGACCATCTAGAGAAATATAGGAATAAACTCTTATATTGAGAGTTTTCATGTTGGGATAATAAATAGGTAAAATGAAGGGATATGTTTGATCAGCTGAATGTCCCCGTTTGGTAGGTGGAACACTTTATTTTGTCTATTTTCCCACTAGATTTCTTTTTTTTTTTCTTTTGGATGAGGAAGATAGGCCCTGAGCTAACATCCCTTGCCAGTCTTCCTTTTTGCTGAGGAAGATTAGCCCTGAGCTAATATCTGTGCCCATCGTCCTCTATTTTGTTCATGGGATGCTGCCACAGCACAGCTTAATGAATGGTGTGTAGGTCCACACCCGGGATTTGAACCTGCAAACCCCGGGCCACCGAAGCAGAGCATGCAAACTTAACCACTATGCCACCAGGCTGTGTCTTTGTAAGTTAAAAAGAAAAAATATATTGACTATTAGGATATACTCTTTTGTTTTCTGTAGCTAAATTTTTTCAGTGTACAGATTAGAATTACCAGTAAAAACCTATTATAGTGATATTATTTGTAAAGGATTTTCCATAACAGATATTTCACCATCACAGAAAAGAATATTTTTGATCTCAATGAATGTTAAAAGGAGGAAAATATTATTTGCAATCCTTCCTATTAGAAGGGAAAGAAAGCTGGAAGTAAATCCTTTAGAATCTTTTAGAATTATCTCTCAATTCTCCCTACATCTTTGACATTCCAACTACAGAATAAAGACCACTAAATTAAACCAACACCTATTCTCCCCCCCACCCAAAAAAACAACCAACTTCTAAAGCATTTCTCTTAATTTGATATAAGTATAGCTTTTGGGATTAGCAATGAATAAATTGTCTTGTTATTGTGCTTCATTACTTATATTACACATTTTTTTCTATTTCTCAATATTGAAAAAAACAGTTTTAATAAGCATATTGTAAACTGGCTATGTGAACTTACAAATACTTGTACTTAATGGATAGTTTGTTTTGTTTTAGGTTAAAAAAATGTAATGCTCAAATTTATCTTTTGAAGTTTCTCCACTCTTTTTCCTTTTTCATTGCTTATGGATCTCATACTTCTACTACTTTGTCTGTTAATTTGAGAAGTTTATTTATTTTAAAACTTCCTCTAACAGGCAAGTAGGTGTATGGATTTTGGTCGGGTAGTTGGGTTGTGAATAACTAAAATTAAAAGTGCTGATAAAATATTCATATTTTTAGCTTATTTGAAATGCCTTTAATTTTGGCTTTTACAGCTTTTATAATTCTTCTGGTGAAATAAATGAGCAAGCACTGAAGAAAATATTATCAGGTGTCAAAAAGGTATTCCCTGATTTAGCTTTTCTTTTTTGGTATTATTTGTATTATTTTCAGCTCCTAAAAACATGTAATACTTTGACAGAACTTTTAAGCAGCATTTGTCTTCATAATGTCCTATAAAACATGAGGAAAGCCTTGTTCTTTCCAGAAATTCAAGGCAAAACTAGTCATTAAAAGCATTAGTCTTATTCTCATCCTTCCCTTGACTAGTCTAATGAACACTGATCTTTCCTCATCCACATTTCCCACCATACCCCTTTCCAGTACCATTTATTCTAGGACTTCTTCCATTACTGTTACTTTCCATAGCTGCAGTTACTATTTTTCATAGTGCACAGACAGTTTCCTATACAGCACCTAATTTGAATCCTTCACAGTATACTTGGTGTTCAGTTAAAACTTGTTGAATGATCAAAATAGGTTTTTTTTAACAAATACAAAATTTTTTCTGTATACTTTTTCCTCTTAAAACTTTTTATTCTGAGTTGAGAATAAAAGTAGATTCACTAAAAAGTTTCTATCAAAAAAAAACATTCTTTGTTGAAAATACTTGGGCTTTTCCCCTAATCATATTGGATATTTTAAAATGTACCAGTAAAAATGTTTTAGTTTTAAAAAGAAGAGAAGTAATCTTAATTTCCTCAATTTAAATGTGCAAATATAAAATTTAGTTGCTGAAACTGTCACAGACAGATCTCTCAGTAAAGTGGTTATTTTTCTCTTTGTTATAATTACTAAGTTTGCAGTAAATGAGATTTATTTTTCCAGTTTAAAATAAAAGGTTTAGTAATACTAACAACACATTTGCTTAGCATGTTACAGTTTAGAAAACCCTTTCATATGCTCTTATTCAATTTTGAAACCAATTCTGTGGGGTAGGTGATATTCCCATATAAATTTCAGTTAAAAGCTATTGGGTTCAGCCTACTTATTGAGCAAACCAAGTATCCATACAGGAAGTTAACTTGTTTTCATTGACATTTTCTTCATATGAATTTTGACTAAAGATTAAGATTTTGAGTTACCAAATGCCATAAAAGAAACTAGAGGAAGTTAAGAATTTTTTTCTCTAAATTTTATTGAACAAAATTGTAGCCCTGTAACTGAATGGAAAGTCATTTAACTGCAAGTCAGTTTGCATATTTTGTAAACGTCAAGTGTATACTAAAGTGTATGCTTTGTTTATATATGCTCAAAATCTTGCTAAATATTAAGAAAGCCATGCTTAAGGCTGTCAGTTTTATTACTCAATTATGACAGCAAGGCACATAATAATTGTAACCATTAAGGTATCCACCTGATATCTTTTATATATTTTCTTTCAGGATGTTGTGGTTGGTTGGTACAAATTCCGACGTCATTCAGACCAGATCATGACATTTAGAGAGAGACTGCTTCACAAAAACTTACAGCAGCATCTTTCAAGCCGGGAACTTGTTTTTTTGCTGTTAACACCAAGTATAATAACAGAGAGCTGCTCTACTCATCGGCTGGAGCATGCCTTATATAAACCTCAGAAAGGGTAAATATTGGCCAGTCACTGGCTATCTTCAGCTAATAGAAAAATATACCCAATATTTCTATTGTACTTTTTGCAGCTTATCAAGTATTTTCATATATTGTTGCATTAGGATTGTCACAATAACCCTCTGAAGTCGGTCTTACCATCTGTTCTTTATCAATGGGAAAACGAAGGCCAGATAAAGAAATTAGAAGCCCAGTATGGAATGATGACTTGTGTCTTTGGCACTGAGAATTTGCTGTTATTTATCATAAAGTGGGAAAAATACGTGTGCTTTAGAAATTGGTTGCTAAAAGATACAATGTAGAACTGAAGCCTACATACTTGAGCAGCTTTTTATAACCTTCACAAGGAAGCAAGCTTGATGACCCACCAAAATGAGTTAACAGAGACTCCCCGTGGGTTGTATAAACAACATTTTCGTGGAATGTGAGAATTAAGTTTAAAACAGTACCAATTAAGATTAATTTTATTACTCATGGACGATAGGACAAATCTCAACAATACTGCCTTATTTTTACATGTGTTAATCAGTTAAAATAGCCATTAAAGTATTTTTCACACTATTATCTTACACTCTGCACATTTCACAACTTTTTTTTTTTTTTTTTGTGGGGAAGACCAGCCCTGAGCTAACATCTGTTGCCAATCTTCCCCTTTTTGCTGAGGAAGACTGGCCCTGGGCTGACATCCACGCCCATCTTCCTCTACTTTATATGGGACGCTGCCACGGCATGGCTGACAGGTAGTGCGTCGGCGGGCGCCCGGGATCCGAACTCGCGAACCCCGGGCTGCCAAGCGCGGACTAAACCACTGCGCCACCGGCCGGCCCCACATTTCACAACTTTTAAAAGCCATTTGCCTCAAATCAGTAAATTCTATCTTGAATAGGTAGTAAGGAATGGAGTTTTTTGTATGTTTTTTAATCTTGTAGGGGAAAGGTAGTCTATACTAATAGGTAGATGCTAATATTTCACTTTATTCTAAGTTTATATTTAAAAATTTTATTTCTTCAGACTTTTTCATAGGATACCTTTAGTGGTGGCCAATCTGGGCATGTCTGAACAACTGGGTTATAAAACTGTATCAGGTTCCTGTACATCTGCTGGTTTTAGCCGAGCAGTAAAAACACACAGGTGAGATTCCTCAGTTGCTTCCCCACTAAACTTACTCCTGTTCAAATTAATTTATTACACAACAGCAGAATAAAATGAAAGGAAAACTAATGACCATATTACTCAAGTAAACCAGACTGCTTTTACTTTCTCCATTATTTCCTTCTAGCACTTGTCCATTTATAAAATATAAAAAAGAGGAAGGTTGTTGCATATCCTGCATATTTTAGTGTGTTTATTGTAAGAATAAGTAGCTAGCATCAAAATAGTAATTTTCTAAGGCAGCAGTGCAGATTAAAGGCATGAAACTAGACTAGATATTAAATAAAGACAAAAAATGAGGTTCACTCATACTATAGCTGAGATATAATTTTTTTGTGGTCATTAAGTCATTAAGTGAATAATCAATGTCAGAAATAACAACACTGGTTCTATAGCATACTTACTGGCGTGTAAACTTTATGAGACTAGATTTTATTTTTGTGTTCCCACAGTGCTTAACTGTCTCATAGAAATCAAATACAGTAGTCCCCCCTTACTGGAGGTTTTGCTTTCTGCAAGTTCAGTTACCCTTAGTCAACCATGGTCCAATATTAAATGGAAAATTCCAGAAATAAACAATTCATAAGTTTTGAATTGTGTGCCATTCTGAGTAGCATGGTGAAATCTCACACTGACCCGCTCAGTCCTGCCCAGGACGTGAGTCATCCCTTTGTACAGTGTACTGGATACGCTACCCGCCCCTTAGTTTGTAGCCGACTTGGTTATCAGATCAACTGTTGAGGTATCGCAGTGCTTGTGTTCAAGGAACCCTTATTTTACTTAATGGCCCCAAAGCAGAAGAGTAGTGTTGATGGCGATTTGGATATGCCCAAGAGAAGCCATAAAGTGCTTCCTTTAAGTGAAAAAGTGAAAGTTCTCAACTCAATGGGAAAGGAAAAAATATGTGGAGGTTGCTAAGATCTACAGTAACAATAGATTTTATTACAGTATATTGTTATAATTCTATTTTATTAGTAGTAGTTAATCTCTTACTATGCCTAATTTATAAATTAAACTTTATCATAGGTATGTATATATAGAAAAAAACAGTATATATAGGGTTCAGTACTATCTGTGGTTTCATGCATCCACTGGGGGTCTTGGAACGTATCCCCCACAGATAAGGGGAACTACTATATCACATTTTATTGATTATAAGACGCACGGTTTTACATTTATCTCAAATTGGGATGCTTTACAAACCATGCTTTAGCATTGATTTTCTTTCTCCATGGTATATAAAATAATGTTGCCTCTTTCAATCAATGATGACTTAAATTCAGTAAAATATTTTTAAAATTGACTGGTCCCCAGTGCCAAGAAAGAAACCTTTTTTCCTCCTCCCTTCTTCAATCTTTAGCTGTTTTTACTTAACCTGTTTTTTGAGTCCTGGCAATAGTATTTAGGAGGCTAAAAAGTTTGCTAATGTGAAGATAGATGAACTAGGTTTTCTGGTTGGTTTTGTTATATATAAGTAGGTTGACAAAATTATGGTCCCTACAAAGCCAGTAAAAAGAATCTTCCATTGCTCCTGAACTACAAATAAGTTTTTCATCGTATCATTAAAATGAGTTCTGTACATTTGCCTGAGAAAATGGTAATTTTTTACAGCTCTGAATTTTTTAAAGAAGATGGATCTTTAAAGGAGGTACATAAGATAAATGAAATGTATGCTTCTTTACAAGAGGAATTAAAGGTAAGTTAACATATCAAATGTCAAACACTTAAAGACCACTTCTAGAGTTCATATCAAATTGATCACTGAAATTTTTTAGGGATAACCTGACATTTTATTAGATTTCTATTTCTGTTAGTTTAGCTTCAGTAATAAAGACCTCAGTCTCAGTGGCGTACAAAAACAAGTTTAGTCTCACTCACATTATATCTTGGATACAGCTCTAATCCTGTTCTAAATGCCATCTTCATTCTGGGATCCATACTGAAGGAGCAGCACTTAGGTGGGACGTGCTCTTCTCACCACAAAGGGGAAAGAGCAAGAAAGTTGGTGGAAATTCACAACACCTCTTAAAACTTCTGCTCGGGTTGGCATGTCACTTCTACTCACATTTCGTTGGCTAGAGGGTGTCACATGGCAATAGGCAGGGATGTATAATCCTTTTACAGGCTAAAAAGGGAAGCAAATATTTGGGAACAAACTACCACAGTACTAAGTTCTATCTCATTGTATCAGTTCAGGTCCTTTGAGAAGAGACATCAAGATGGGATTAGACATGCAAGAGATTTATTGGGCCTGAAAAGTAGAAGGGGGAAGTCTTGACACCTGAGAAAGGAGGTTGGGGAAATGGAGGACAATTGAGTAGGAAGAGCTTTTAGACTGCAGGGCCAGAAAAGGTTCAGCCAGGCTGATGGGGAGGCTTTGAACAAAGCTGTTCTACGGGAATGGACTTGTACTAATACCCCCTGTGCTCAATCATTGGCTAAAAGCAGCCTTGGGGAAGCATGGCCTAAGCACAGACACAGTGGACCCAAAAGGATGGCAGCTGGGACTGTCAGTCAACTGTGCTTCCTCCAAATGGAGATCTGAGAATTATATTTCCATGGCCACCATACTCGTCAGTGTAGCCCACTAAGAGAAATGGGGTTAATACATTTACACACTACTAACATTGCACACTATTTTTTAATATAAATGATAATACAGGAATTTTAGAAAAGAAACATCCAGAATCCCACCATTGTAACACAACTATTTTCACTTTGCCATATTCTCCAGTTTTTCCCTAATGTATACATGCTTTCACACAGTTGACAGTAATGGGGACCTATAAATTTGTGTCATGATTTTTATTTGATATATCATTAAACATTTTCCATGTTGCTACTATCCTTTAGTTATTTTTAATGGCAGTATATTTCATAGAGCAGTATATTAGAATTCTTAATGTCGAAAGTACCAACTTGGGCTAAAATAAGGAATGTAGAGGTATGTTACAGGAACTGGAGGCAGAAAGCAGCTGAGCTTCAGGAAGTAATTGGAACCAGGAGCTGGGATGCCATCCAAACTTTCTCTCCCTTTGTGTCTGCACATTGGTTTCCTCCATACTATCTACAGGTCTGTTTATTCATCCACGGGCCGAACAGAGAATGGCCATCCCACAGCTCCTGCATCTGAATTTCTTCTGTTCAAGAGAATAGGATTTGCCAATTGGCTATGTAATATCTCTGCTTGGGTCAGCTGGGATGAAAGCTGGTTTAAAGGGGTTACTGGTGAGCTCTTACGGCAGGGTGAACAAGTTTGTGAGAAACAGGCTGGACAGACATCCTAAAAACTATCCATTAAAACTGTCTATAACAACCTATTACCCTGTGATTGGAAATTAGTTACTTTTGATTTGATATTATACTAGGGAACATCATCTTAAGTTTTTGTTATTTACATAAGATATATTCCAAAAATGAAATCACTGAGTCAAAGGGTATTAGTACTTAAAACTGATGACATATAAGTCCAGTCTGCTTTTCAAAAGTAGTTTCTTTTACAGGAATTAAAATCTTTAATAGTTTTCTTTCATAACAGTAAAACAGTCTTTTTTCTTTAAAGTTAAATAGTTGCAGTAACTATGCATCTCTCAAAATGGTGTATTTTGTTTCAAAGCAAGTTAAATATTTTTATTTTTTATTTCTGTATATTATCAAGGAAGTAAATAGGATGATAAAGCTATGTATAAATGGGAAGTTAATACATCTGGCAAACATTTTATAACCTATAAAGCACCATGTAAGTGCTTGTTGAGTTCCTCCAGAAAATAGCAAAATAAAATTTTTATAAAGGCAAATAATGTTTGATATTATGGACCATGAGGGATTTTATATTATTTGTGAACTAGACTTTAGTACACAACTTGGAATTTTATCTATGCCCTCATTTTCTTTTGCAGAGTATATGCAAAGAAGTAGAACACAGTGAGCGAGCAGTAGAAAAACTACTAAACGATGTAAACAGATTAAAACGAGAAATTAAAAAAAGAAAACAAGCACAGATTCAAGCAACACGTAAGTAAAAAGTTCACATATTACTACTCTCTGTGCTTTTAAAAAAAATTGTTACTGATTTGAATTAAAGCCAGCTGCACTAACTGATGAAATTGTCCACCTTAGGATTAAAAGTAATTATTTTAGTAATACTCTTAAATCCCATTGAAGAAAGAGATGGTACTATTGCTATACTATATTGTATACAATACATATTATTGTATAACATATATAATATATATTGTATAATATATATAAAATATAGTCTATAGTATATACTGTACTATGTTGTAGCTAGACTATATTGTTGATATTAAAGAATATAACTTTGATTTTCTCTTAGAATATTGTGGCATATATATTGGAGTTTGGGATTATGCATGTCATTTTTCTTGAGATATTTTGATAAAATTGTTTAAAGTCTTTTTGACTCAACTTTACTAACAGATAACTTATAAAAGCTTTGTAGAACAAATATTGTATGTTGAACTGTATTTTATTTTGTTTAGGAGAGAAGAATGTCCAAAAAGACCCTCAGGAGAACATTTTTCTTTGTCAAGCTTTACGGACCTTTTTTCCAGATTATCAGTTTCTTCATTCGTGTGTTATGTCCTTGAAAAATAGGCATATTTCTAAAAGTAGCTGTAATACCAACCACCATCTCAATGTGGTAGACAACCTGACCTTAATGGTTGAATACACTGACATTCTGGAAGCTAGTCCAGCTAGTAGTGTACTGCAAATGATTAAGCGTAAAGCTTTAGATACAGATGATGGATGGCAATTCAAGAAGTCACGGCTGTTAGAGATACAAAACGAACCATCTAAAACAGATACTGATAGTAGTAACCAAGAAAAAGCATCCACAACGACCAGCCCAGAAACTGATGAAGAGACTGAGAAAATGAAGGGTTCTGGTGAATATCCACAGTCTCCTACATTTTGATCCTTTTAGACCAAAAGGAGATTTTTGGTTGGCTGAAGGGTAAAACCAAACATTTCTGTTGTTTTTACTATGTTCAACTATTTGCAGGAATACATAGATAAGTTCTAGTGCATTTATTTTATAAAGTACTTTAAAAAATATCAGATGCTTTTATTTTAAAAGCAAAAAATTTTTTGCCCCTTTTACTGAACTGTAGAGGGAAAAGGTTAAATAGATATTCCTTTAAACTTGTACAGTATTCTTTAGAATTGGAAAAGAGAGACTAGCTAGCCTTACTTTCACAATAGAAAGAAGTCTAAAGTTAATATGAAAATTTGCTTTTTATCTGTCATTAAAAGTCTTACTCCTTAAGTTATGATAAATAGTACATTATGGCTAGGGTTGCCAGATAAAATGCTGGACACCATGCAATATTAGGGACATACCTATATTAAAAAATCATTTGTTTATCTGAAATTCAAATTTAATTGCGTGTCCTATATTTTTACTTGCTAAATCTAACAGTTCTAATTATGGCACAACTATAATGCAGAACAAATAGTAATCTCTCCCTAGTCTAGAGTTCTCTACACAAAATTGAGTGAATTCAGAATTTGACTACAGAACAAGCCTGGTAATGCAGTGTGTTTGAGATCAGCAATTGCTCAATTAGCTGAAAAGGCCAGTTAAAGTGGGACTGAGAAATGATACATACATATATTCATACATAGGATGTCTGTCAGAAATTTCATTTTAACATAAAGCAGAAGTGTACATTCATCTGTCAACCTCTTGTAGGGTCAGGAACTTTTCTTCATGTGTTAAGTCCAGTGATTGGATTTCCTATGTAAATCACACCCATTACTTAACCCTTACAATTCCCAGTTTTAGTTTCTTTAAAGTGAAAAATTTAAAGACACTTGCAAAGCAACATAAGTACAAAATGCTACTAGGTTTTTTCATTTCACAGTACCCTCATACTCCTAATCTTACTCACTTGTCCTAACCTAATGACATGATAGACCTCATTTGACAACTATTTTTTTAAAGCTAATTATCAAGTCTTTCCAAACCATTTACTTAGTTTTCACTGCAACAGTAAATTTCTTTTTAATGCTCATATTTCATCAATGCAAAAACAAATACAACTGACACAGGTCTGAGAACAAAATAGCTGACTCTTGGCAATACAGAAGGAGAGTTAGGAGAGTCTTGGGCTTCAGTGATTTTTAAGGAAGATTGTAAATCTCCAGTTTAACCTAGTGAGTTGGTTAAGTGGGGGTTGGCTAAGAGAGCTTTTACTGTGTTTTTTCTATTTGTCTTTTCCACAATTGTGAGAATTTTCCATGAAACATACACATCACATGAAGCCTTCAGGTTTCACTCACTGGATGAAATGCTGAACACACACTTTGACCATTGCTCTTCCACATCTGTTACTTCCTAAGTGATAGAGTAAATTCACAACTAGTGTCAAAAATTCATCCTGTATCTGTGTTAAAATGCATTAGTTACCATGAGGTGCTATGAAGCCCACATAATAGCAGGCCTGATTTGTGCAAATAATGAGTTTCTGCTGGGATTGTTTTACTGGTTACATAGGAAGCATTGTGGTGTTGCACAGAGCAGAAGGAGGGGAAACAGGCTGTCAATGTGAACCCTAATTTAAAAATAAGCACAACATGGGGCCGGCCAGTGGCTTACTGGTTAAGTTTGCACCCTCTGCTTCAGCAGCCTGGGGTTTGCATCCTGGGTGCAGACCTACACACTGCTCATCAAGTCATGCTGTGGCAGTGTCCCATACACAAAATGGAGGAAGACTGGCATGGATGTTAGCTCAGGAACAATCTTCCTCAAGCAAACAGATGGAGATTGGCAACAGATGTTAGCTCAGGGCCAGTCTTCCTCACCAAAAAAATACATAACGGGGCCGCCTGGTGGCGCAGCGGTTTAGTCCGCGCTTGGCAGCCCAGGGTTCGCAAGTTCGGATCCTGGGCGCCCGCAGACGCGCACTGCCTGTCAGCCATGCCGTGGTGGCGTCCCATATAAAGTGGAGGAAGATGGGCACAGATGTTAGCCCAGGGCCAGTCTTCCTCAGCAAAAAAGGGGAGGATTGGCAATGGATGTTAGCTCAGGGCTAGTCTTCCCCACAAAAAAAAAAAAAAAATACATAACCACAACCATCACCAGAGCATACAGAATTTACCACACAGAACACAGATAATGACAATGCAGACAACAAATGAACAAAACTGGATATACAGGCTAGACTAGGAACAAAGCAGCAACAAGCAGCCAATATATGCAAATATCTTCTGAAGACAGTAGCCTGAGATTGAAGACTGTTCACATATTCAAACTGAAGTCTAAACAGGCCTTCATACAAAGTTCAATTTGCTAAAATGCTAGAGAGGTACAAAAGCATTTAGCTCATACTTTTGCACAATGATCCATCTCCTTTGAAGAAAACAATGCTAAATTTTCAATCAGAGAAGCTTGCTGAGGTCATTAGTACACAGCTGACCTTCCATTATTGAATTTAATAACCTAACATTCAGGGTATTCAGTGAAAAGGAGAGAAATAGTCCTTATGGGATATTTTTTCCCACTTTCCATTTTTTGGCAGTTAGTTTTTATCACTGGAGTTAAAATAAGATGACATAATACATTGCCTATAGATCAGTTTATTTAAAGGACACTATCAGTTACAGGATAGTCTAATCCAGGAATAAATGTTAGGTCCTGTGAGGGGGCCGGCCCGGTGGCGCAGCGGTTTAGTCCGCGCTTGGCAGCCCGGGGTTCGCTGGTTCGGATCCCGGGCGCCCGCCGACGCACTGCCGGTCAGCCATGCCCTGGCGGCGTCCCATATAAAGTGGAGGAAGATGGGCACGGATTAGCCCAGGGCCAGTCTTCCTCAGCAAAAAGAGGAGGATTAGCAACGGATGTTAGCTCAGGGCTGGTCTTCCTCACCAAAAAAAAAAAAAAAAATGTTAGGTCCTGTGATAGCACCGCTATCCATCCCCATGTTACATCTACAAAGGGAAGGCCCACTGTCTTAGCCAGGCTTACTTATATTTGCTAGCAAGAAAATCTTCCTGAACAACTTCAAGTCCACACTCCATCACATGGGATTTGTACATTACACACGCATTTCACTTTCCTGTACTCATATCCCTAAAATCCCATTTACAAGACAGAATCTGAGCCTAAAGTAAAATTCCAATACAAGTCATCCTTTCCATATTTAATATCCCAGTATCAGTGGTATATTATTATATGAGCTATTTGTGGACCAGATTTGAGTAACAATCCTACACAACCAATTTTTTTATTCATATGTATGTAAAATGTAATGATTATTAACATTTTAAATAATCTCTTTTTTTTAGTGAACATTCACTGGTATGGAGAGGAAGCTTCACTCCTGAAACACTTTTTCCTCATAAGATTTCAAATTATTAAGTTAAAAATTTAAAAATTTGTAGTTTGATAAGATTTTAATTTTCTACCCAAAGTTTATTAAATCTTATAGTTTGAGTCAATATTAGCATCATACAACCAACAAAATAAGTTTATTAATGATAACCTTACATAATTTACTCCCGATATTTGATGTTACAAACTTTAGGGTCTTTGAGATATGCAGGATCCTTGTATGTAACTGGCATAAACCCTGTAAAGAGATAATTAAAGTTCTTCACAAAAGATAATGAGTAAAATTTTGATTAGCCTAAATCATTTTTTCAGATGCTCTTACCCATTATCTGAGCTCTCTTAATTGCTTTTGTGATTTCTTTTTGTTTCTTCCCACAAAGACCTATAAAAGAAAATGCTTTCTTATTCATAAAAAATGTCAGTACTCAAAATGCGTCAATTGTCTAAGTCAAGGAAGGGTTAGAAAATCTGTAAAGAGCCAGATAGTAATATGTTAGGCTTTGCAGGCCATACAATCTCTCTCGTAATTTCTCAGCTCTACTGTTGTAGCTCACAGAGCAGTGTTAGACACCACATAAACTAAGCGATTTACAAAAAGTCCCAGATCCAATTTGGCCTATGGGCAACAGGCTCCTGGTTTACTGGTTTAAATAACAGTCTAGGAAGGATTACACTGTACTCCAAAACCACAATTTTTTTAGGCCTGAGTTTTCTACATGTTGTCAGCCTCTATAGTTAACTCTGAGCATAAGAAGACATGCAAAATAATAATCCTTTTGGCCTAAGAAGAATCTTTCTTAAAGTACCTGCAGTATCTGGTCTAATCGTGATTTATAGCATTATTTGAAAATTTGCCAGTTTTCTTAAATAACAGAAGTAGATTTATATAATTCTTATCTACATTTAAGTTGCCATAATAGAAAACAAAATACCTGTTATGTGCCTTCCATAAATGCATCCAGTAAATGGAGAAATAAACTGGGACAAAAGCTGTTTGGAGTTTTATTTGGAGAGGAAAAAAAATTTATATTAATACATTTGTTATTCATCCTTGATTGTGTAAATTTCAAAACAAAAAAACTTATTTTATGTTACCTTCAAGTTACATAAAGGTTTATTAATTTCAGAAAACTTCATAAAATATGAATAAAAATACTGAACTATGCTCATACTATTAATAGGTCATCTTTTTAAATAACTAAGGTAATTACTAAAGTTAATATCTCTTATCCAGTGTGCAGAAAAGTCTAACAGATTAATGAGCGTATTCTTTCAGTGCTAAAGCTGTTCACTTGACTTTTCCACAGATACTTTTCTAAAATATTGCTGCTTACAACAAGGTACTAAACATTTCATCTCTCATGATAAGCTATCACATAATCAGACTACAGTGAGATCTTCAAGAAATACAGGTACATCGGACCATTTGCTGTAATTTATGTTTTACTAATTTAAATTCTTTAGCACTTTCCAGGTGCCAGGCACTGTTCTTGGCACTATGCATAATCCTCCTAATATGCTGCATTTTAAAACTTCTTGGTTTTCCTCCCTCTAAAGCAGCTATCACTTTGTACTGTTGTCAGTATAATTAGCTCCACCGCTATTCTCTCCACCAGATTTGCCACTTTTAATTTGCTGAGTGATGGACAACAGATAAACTTATATTTGAAGCATTGATATTGGTGGTGCGGTAGAGATCAACTTCACAAGAGGACCTTTTCCAAACTACTCAACCCCACCAACTGAGAATCACTGCTGCAGTGAGCTATTGTTAAGACGTTTGGGGCAGCGAAAAGAGGAAGAAACGCTGAACTGAAATAATAGTAAATGAGGGAGAACCAAGGGGCTCTTATTTGAATAAAATAGGCTTTATACATAGAAGTATAACCAGATTTGAAATGATGAATTTGCTAGAACAGTTGCCTCTGCACAAAGCCTGTTATAGGGGCCGCCCGGTGGCGCAGCAGTTAAGTTCGCGCTTGGCAGCCCGGGGTTCGCGAGTTCGGATCCCGGGCGCCCGCTGACTCACTGCCTGTCAGCCATTCCGTGGCGGCGTCCCATATAAAGTGGAGGAAGATGGGCACGGATGTTAGCTCAGGGCCAGTCTTCCTCAGCAAAAAGGGGAGGATTGGCAACAGATGTTAGCTCAGGGCTGGTCTTCCCCACAAAAAAAAAAAAAAAAAAAAAAGCCTGTTATAAAACTGACTTGATTCTCTTTGGTTAGGACTAATAAATAAAATCCTAAAATCAAGCATCATAGTGAAGTAAAACAAGATCTCACCTGTACATTCTTATAATCTACACGTTTTCCACACAAGATACATTTTTTAAGAGGCTCCTTATAAGGATTTTCCATTGGAACAGGCTAGGATAAAGGAAAAGAAATTTGATAATATAGATGTGTTAGTTTTGAGTTTAAAAAAATGAAATCTTAAGGCTGCCACATCCAAATCTATCCAAAGGATTAGTTGTACCTTTCTTACTGTGAAAAAGAATAAACAGAACAGCTTGATTTGCTAAAGAAAAATCAAGTACTTCTGAAAAGGATTCACCATTTTAAAGACTTCAATGTGCTTTGTCTATATTTTGTACAAGTATTTTGTTTTAGTTTGGCTAAGGAGGAATTAAGTCGTAGAGGATTCTGGGATAAAATACAATCTTTGGAGGAAAAAAGGGTTTATGGGAGAAAAAAATTCAAATCTATGATAAGTGATTCTCTTCTCAAGTGTTTTGCCCAGATTGTAGGTGACTAAAAATTCTTAGATTTAAATTAAGAAAATCTTTATAGCACAACAGATATCATATGCAATGCTTAAATTGGTATAATCCCTAAATCCATCCCCGTATTTCTCTATCAGATGTTTTATCACTATTTTTATGTTATAAAAAGACAACGCCCCATGGTTTACTGTAACATAGGTTCTCTGACCAATTTTATGGCCCCAGACTGCATTATAAATTTGTGTCAGCCTTTTTGTTTTTTCTTTCTTCACTACTGCCTCTAATGCTTCTGTCACAATACCTTCCTCCTACAGTCGGTATAGGTGTCTCCAGTCTAGAGATTCTTAACCTAGAAATGGCCAAGAAGTCCTTGAACCCCTCCCTATTTTATGTAAAATTTCAAATGAATGGGACCGTGTGCCTTTTTCTGAGAGAGCACATAACTTTCATTAGTCTTAGTGGGCTTTAAGACCTAAAAAGCTCTTGTAATTTCCTTTACTCTCTTGAACTATGGTGTGAATTAGATGACCAAGATGGATGCTCAGAGGGATTAGAGGAGTTCTTTTGTTTTTACCAACTCCTCAGACTTTCTTAATCCAATTTATACTCAGCTCACATGTGATGACTGACTATATTCCTTCTCTACACTAAGTGCTTTGTATCATCTGATTAGTGTTAGATTATCTTTGCATGTAGCAAGAAAATATACTGCCCAAGTCCAATGCTAGTACGTGAAACCCATAAAAATACATCTACAGGTTAGAAGAAACTGTATTTAATGTCCTGGTATAAAATTAATTTTGATCCGTCATTTATTAAGACAGCCCCCCTGCAAAGTGATGAAAGGGGTCAAAGACAGAAGTGAATTTGAAATGGGGAAGAGAGCCAACCTATAGTAAGCTTTGTACAATCCCTTTGTTGGATTATGTGCAATGATTCCATCAACCAAAACTACCTTTTTTAATTCCCAAAGCACATATCCTTAAATTTAAGATCTAGGAAGACAAATATGGTATTACAGAAGCCATGCTTCTTGCTAGGACTCTAGGAATTCTCTTGCTTCAAAACTCGTGTCTACTCATCAATAAATTATAATTTTCAAATTTAGACTAATTATTGTTTTGTCCTCCAGCTGAACTCTATTTAAATAGCTAAAATATAATAATTTGGTCATATTTGCAAATGCCTTATAAAAAGAAAAAAAAATTCTTACCAGATCCTCATTGCTGGTTACCTGTTTATATTGTGAACAACTTCTCCACAGCACTGCAATGAAACAGAAAGAGCAAAAAACCAATTCTTTTCGTTAGCTGAGTAGCTAAAGAAAGATTTTCGTTTTTATGAAAGCAAGATGCATCAAGCGACACAATATAAAAGAAATGTTTTATACTCATTATACTCACAATGACTGGATAAAAACCTTTAGATTTGAGACAGATTAAGACTTAAGATGGATATGCTTTCCAGGGCTTTGGGGAAAGGGCATATATTTCCCCACCTATAACAACCTCTCACCTGCTTTCTTCATGAAATTTATTTTCCCTTCACTCCATGGTTAGAGCCAGTTTCTAATGCAAATACGTACGAAGAAGCAACAGAAAGACACTGTCATACCAAAGGGAAAAAAGAGTAACAGATCTCCTACAAAGAGTAATTATTGATAGAGAAGCACAGAGAAGATAAAAGTGCGGAAATGATGGATTCCAGGGCCTCTGTTACAATTTTGCCCTGATCTGTGACCTCAGTCATCCCCCGGAATTTGTGCTGGATGACTCTGGAAATGTCCCTTCCTTACCAAGTTTACCCGAAGATCTTTAGGCAAGTCTCTGCCTCTTTTTGATAATCATCTCTCTCTCCTCGTATGTTTAAAGAAAAAAAGTGTACTGGACATCTCACGACTCCTTCAGCTTTAAAATACTAGTCATGGGCCGTTAGATTCCCGCCTATCCTGGAGAAATTCTTAATCGCCTAGAAGCCGGCGTCGTTTAGCTAACAGTGACGACTCCCCCGACCTAATGAGGGCTGAGGGAACGGCTGCAAAGCTACAATGGAGCGCAGGATACGGCGACTTTACCCGCGCGAGATCCAGGATCTGTGAGGCCGACAGCAGCCGTTACAACGTGGGTCAACTTTTTCCTCCCCACACCACTGCAAACAGCAACCACAGCTGCCATCGTTCCTCGTCCCTCCTCTTCCTTTTCTCTTTCTAAATCGTCCTGACAAGTCCCTTCCGGTGTTCGTCCCCTGTCGGCCCGAGTACTCCACTCACAGGTTCCGAGAGCGAGCCGCGGGACAAGAGACAAAAGAGGGTGGGTTTTCAATGCGCCTGCGCAGCATCTTTCCGTTCTCCCCGTCACCGTGCCACGAGCCCGGGACACTTAGGATTGGACGAGAAGGAGGCGGGCTCCTACGCTTGTGTCTCCGCTTCCGGTCTCAGAGACCCGACAATTGATTAGTGGTCTTTCCCGAAGGTGGATGGAGAGGCGAGTGCGGTTTGGCACTATTGCTGTCCGCGCTCTGTCTTCCACTCCCCTCTCCACTGGAGTTTGGCGGCTGGATCACGGGAGACGACGTTTGGGCAGGGCCCTCGGCCCCTACCATGGATGAAGGTGGTTCCCGCATCCGCCGGCGGGTGTCTGTCCGCAAAAGGAACCGTCCTAGCCTAGGGAGCATTTTTGCCGCCCCCACCGCGGCCGAGCTCAAGCAGGGCGAGGAGGAGGAGGAGGAGAAGGAAGAGGAGGAGAAGATGGTGGCTGAGAGCCGGCGGCGGAAAACCATGGGCATGCAACCGGTCGAGGTACAGCCTCCTCAGCTCTCAAATTCCCCCGAGTTCCTCGTCCCATTTGCCACCTTTGGGGCGATGATACAAAGCCAGGTTTCCTACCGCGCATACCCACTGAAAGAGGAGTGGGAGACCAGCTATAGAAGGCATGGAACTTGAAGCTCCAAAATTTTGGCCGTTCTCTTCTCAGGTGCAAACAATTGACCAGTTATTTACCAGCCTTCATTTGCTCACCTTGTCTTTGTTATCGCTGTTAATCCTCACTTGTGAGGTATTGCACTGTCCCCATTTTTATACAGCTATGAAATGTAGACCCCGAGACATGAAAGTTGTACACACAGCAAATACGTGGCGTGACTGAGACGCAAGCCTAGACTTCGAAGTTACTGTTGCTCCTACTGTACTAATCTACCATTTATTGCAGACCCGTTGTGTGCTGGGTGCTTTGTTAAACTGTTTACGTTATCGCGACTTTACAACAGAAATTTACAACTGAGAAGTTAAGAAACTACACTTCTGACTCCAAATCCTGTGTTTTTAATCACTGCACTATATTGCTGCCTCGAAATTGACATCTCTTCTGTTCAGTAGACCACCCTAAGTCAGTGTGCAGACTCTCCCTCTCAATTCCAAATTCCTAGGAACAGAATCTCCTTGGAGTGTCCAGTAGGAAAAGCATGATTTTGTTACAGGCCAGCTTCTGTAGATTGGAGTCCCGGGGGGGGTGTGTACCGCAGTAATCAGAAACTTCTAGTGAGGTGACATCCCAATAGATGTCTATCAGTCTTGCTACCACTTTAAGGATTTAGCACTGGCTTAAGAATTAGGATCCCATTGTCACCATACACTGAGTGCAGTTTAGACAGCTCAAACTCTCTGGGCCTCCATTTCTTCATCTGTAAAATGGGGATGATAATATCTATTTCATAGGGTGATGTACATTTAGTTCTGTGATCCATTTGTGACCATATATTTATATACCTGGTATAGCCCTAGGCTGAAACTTATATTCTTAATGAAGCTAAACTTGACTATAAATCTTTTTGTTTTCTTTCCAGAATAATGACAGTGAAGAGGACATGTTTGGTGACTATGATAGCTTTGCTGAAAACTCTTTTTTAGCTCAAGTTGATGACCTGGAACAAAAATACATGCAACTTCCTGAACATAGGAAACATGCTACAGACCTTGCCGCCGAAGATCTTTGTTCAGAAAGCATCAAACATTACAAACTCAGCACTACTACTGTAGGCAACTTTACTGAATTAAAAACGGATGAGCACACAAAGAACCAGAGGGGGCATGAAGATGTCTCCATTGAACCTGGAGTTGATCTTTTGTATGATGTACCTTCTTCACAAGTTTTATACTTTGAAAATTTGCAGAACTCTTCAAATGATTTGGGCAATCAATCTACTAAAGAGAAGGATTGGAACTCATCCTTTCACAAGACTGTGAATGAGGAATTGCCACATAATAGCATGGAGCAACCCCAGCAAATTGATGAATCCTCCTCTATAGTCAGAACTAGTTCAGATGTGAATAGGAGAAAAAGTCTTAAAGATCATCTAAAAAGTACCATGGCTGGAAATGCCAAGGCCCAAACACCAATATTTTCTAGGACTAAACAGCTCAAAGAGACTCTCCTATCTGAAGAAATTAATGTTGCTAAGAAAACAATTGAGTCCTCGTCAGATGACCTTGGACCTTTTTATTCATTACCCAGCAAAGTGAGAGACCTTTATGTTCAATTCAAGGGAATAGAAAAATTATATGGTAATGTTTTTTGCTGGAATCAAAAAAAAAGTACCATCATAAGCATAATATTAGTGCAAATCAATAGAAAGCAGATGCTTCCATGGTCATATTTCTCATCTTAAACACAAATCAAAATATCAATTCTCTCTCAGCATTCCATCCCTATCCTGCTACTACTGAAGCTCTTTCCTTCCCTTCGTAGTCATACTTCTCAAACCTGTTATCCTTGCCTTTCCTCAGTAATTCCCAGCTCACTCCAACTCTGGGTTCTGTGCTCTCACTTAAGATATAATGACTACGGTGTCTAAACCCAACGATACTTTTAGTTCTTACCTTAGTTAAGAACTAAGAACTTTAGTTCTTACCTTACTGATTTCTCAGTAGGCTTACCTGACACAACTGACCTGACCCTTCTTAAAAACATTCATTTCTTGACTTCTTGACATTCCACTCCTGGTTTTTTTTCTGATTGTCTAGCTGTTCTTCAATTTTCTTAGCTGGCGTTTCCTTGGCTGGCTCTGTCTTCTCTACCAAAACTTAGTTGTTGAAATTCCTTTGACTACTCAGATGTCTTGAGTGAAAGAAATTAGTGATTAAACATCTTTAATGACAGCTGAAGTTAAGATTTAAGTGCAAAGAGATAGTATTAATAACAACTAGTGTTCTTCAGAAATCCTGGGTCCTTGCATATATTTCAAATATCTGTCATTTTAGACAAGGGACAGTTGCTGCCATCCTGGAAGATCAGCCTACCAACCAATCACTTCATAAGTATTTCTGAAACTCCTATGTTAGTATCTTATGAACCATATGAAAGCATGGGTTCTCATCTCAGGGAGAAGACAATCAGGTTGGAGAAGTAGGACTACAGGAAACAAAGTCTAAAACTCTGCAAGAGTCTAGTAAATTCTAAATTGTGAGGTTAGCAGATTAAGAGCTAAAGGTGTGTATTGCTCGTGAAGTAGAAGTTAACTTTCTTCCCTCTGCTTTTCTCCCAGCCCCTTGTTTTTTGTTTAATCTGCACCTTCTGCCAGAATGAGTACAGTGAGGACTGGGCTCTATCTAACTCATCTTTTTCTTCTGTAGCTAGTACTGTGCCTGGTACATTATGGTAGGTTCTCAACTGCTGGGGGTTGTCAGCCTAGTTATGAATTCTGACCCTGTCACTTAAACGTTAGTTTTGCCCTCTGAGCCTTAGCTCCTGATCTGTTAAAGAGGGATCACAACAACAACAGTGATAATAATAGTCGTTTTGCAAGTTATGTTCTATGTCAAGGAAAGTTAGACTTTGGTAATGACTGTCAGTAATTATATTGGTAGCTTGTAAGAACTTCAGTAAATAACTTTTTAAATCTCTTTTTACTTGTAAATCTGGCTTAATGACATGACCAGTTTAAAGCATAAATATGTGTACTGCGTTTCATTGAGCTAAAGCAGTGGTTCTCAAAGTGCAGTTTCTGGACCCCAGGATCAGCATCACCTGGAAACTTGTTGAAATGCACATTCTCAGGCTCCACCCCAGACCTACTGAATCGTAATCTGGGGGTGGGACCTGGCAGTCTGCTTTAACAAGCCCTTCATGGGATTCTGATGTGCTAAAAGTTTGAGAATCACTGAGTTAGAGAATCTCAACCTTACACTGTTATTTTTGCCTTTTTATCATAGAATTACATGCTTAATGTGTTTTATATAAATGTTGAGAACTAGGTTAATATAATTAATTTTTTTAATGTGTGAAGATAAATGATATTCCTAAATATTCATTATTTTGGTCATATTTAAAATCTGAGTTGGATAAAATGGTCAAGTTGTATTTTTGCAGAAACATCTGCAGTTTGACAACTAATGGGTAATGCCAGTCTGAAGTACTTTTTAATATTTAAGTATTAAATTTAAGTATTTTTGAAATTTTTTAAAGTAAAAAAATACATAGTCACTTGCATATATTTGGGCATCACCAAAAAACACAATTAAGTCACTTGACATTCACATGTAACTATTTTTAATCCCTTTGCAATATATCCTGTGAGTCATTTTTGTTTTTTTGCTGAGGAATATTTGCTCTGAGCTGACATCCATTGCAATCTTCCTCTTTTTGCTTGAGGAAGATCCGCCCTGAGCTAACATCTGTGCCAATGTTCCTTTATTTTGTATGTGGGTCACCACCTCAGTATGGCTGCCAACAAGTGATGTAGGTCCATGCCTGGGAACCAAACCCAGGTCGCTGAAGCAGAGCACACTGAACTTAACCACTAGGCCACAGGGCCAGCCCTGAGTCATTTTAAAAATTTCATTATTTTGGAAAACAAATGTAATATATTCAAGCCCAACTTTTCTATGTATATATTCTTTCTAGTATCTGTACATAATTGGGTCCATACTATCCAACACACATTTATGATCTGCTTTTTTCTCCTAACTGTATATTGAGCATATGTAAATCAATCTAGACCCCATTTTCAAGCTGCAAAGAATTACATCATATGATTGTGCAACAATTCATTCACCCTTCACACATTCAACCCCCTTGATGTGTGTTATGTATAAACAATGCTATGATGAACATCTTCACATAATGTTTATATGCCCTTGCTTTTATTTCTATAAGTGTAGAGTCCTAGAGGTAATACTGCTAGCTCAAAGATGATGTACGGTTTTATTTTTGGTATTGCTGGATTGCTTTCCAAAAAGAGTGTAGCAGTTTATGCTCTCATCAGGCATACACAAGAATGCCTGTTTGTCCTCACTCTAGTCAGCTCTGAGTTTTACGTGTGTGGGTTTTTGTGGGTTTTTTGGTAGTTATTTATGGCTTTTTGTTTATTTATTTTGCCAACCCAGTAGGTAGTAGTTAAGCATCTTTTTTTGTTTTTTGGTTTTTTTGGTGAGGAAGACCAGCCCTGAGCTAACATCCGTTGCTAATCCTCCTCTTTTGCTGAGGAAGACTGGCCCTGGGCTAACATCCGTGCCCATCCTCCTCTACTTTATATGGGACGCCGCCACAGGATGGCTGACAAGCAGTGCATCAGCAGGCACCGGGGATCCGAACCGACGAACCCCGGGCTGCCAAGCGTGAACTAAACTGCTGCACCACTAGGCCGGCCCCAAGTTAAGCATCTTGTTATGTATTTATTAGCCATTTGTATTTCTCCCTGCTGTGAAATGTCATATCTTTTGTCCATTTTTCTAGTGATAAAATACTGATACACATTTTGAAGACTTTTGATGATCCACATTGTCAAATTATCCTACAGAGTAGTTATACTAGTTTTCAAACCATGTTTTAGATCTGAGGTGATCATTTTCATGAATTCCACCTTGCTAAGTTGTGAAAACCCTAGATGTGCCAGTTAATGATCCTAGTCTTTTATGGTTTAGACACTCTTATCAGTTTAAAATGGTATTCAAACCATTCAAAGTTCAGCTCCCCATAAGAGCTAATTCAGTAATCTTTCTTAGTTTGTACAAAACCTCATAGACATTGTTTCTTCCTCCCCCTGGTTCTGTCTGAGGTGGTGTCTGGGTGAATGAGGAGGGGAAGCTTACACAATCTCCTTGCCAAGCTTATGAGGAAGGCCTTAGAATTCACACAGATCCTTGTACTGTCTTTTTGCTCCTCTGATGTCCCGGATGATGCCTCTTGTCCAGCAGGCTGGAATCTTAGACCTAAGTGTGCAGCTGGCAAATAGGTGGGCTAGTTGCCCACCCCACTGACTAGGCCTGAATTAGAATTAGACTCTCACAGGCTGTGCACATCACATATTGGGGGTTTTTGACACTTAACGTTGATGTATAATTACATTTATCATTATGAAAAGATTGCTACACAATGTGGGATTTGATTTATCATTCTTAGAAAACTTTCTCGAGATTGAGATGATAGAGGGGGAAAATAATGCTTTTGTTGTTGTTAATTTCACAGAATGGCAAGATACTTGCTTAACATTGAATTCTGTGCAAGAAAGAAAAAATTTGATATATTCCTTGCCGACGAGTGGTGGAAAAACCCTCGTGGCTGAGATTTTAATGCTACAAGAACTGCTTTGCCGGCGGAAAGATGTTTTAATGATCCTACCATATGTGGCAATTGTCCAAGAAAAGGTATGATTTTTTTTTTAACAAGTGATATTTGCTAATATTATTTTGACATTAGGATATAAAAACTAGCATAAATGTAACAACTTTTTATTGACTGAGAAGCGATACCTCTATTAATGATGGAGAATTAATATTTTTAGGATATGCAAAACCAGTATGGAGGATTTACTGAAAATCTCTTCTACCACTAATTACCTGTTGCAGAAAGAGTTTTATTTTTTTCTAAACTGGTGGATTAAACTTCATTTTAAATGCTCTATTGATATTTAGGCTGCTTTTTTCAAGCAGAAACTAACCAATTGTTTTATCAAAATAAATGAATTTATTCTGATTTTTTTATATCAGAGGAGAAGGAGACAGTTGAAATTTATTTTCACATTTATTATGTAGTTTAAAAGTTGCATTCCTTTTGCAAAGATCAACACATTAATTATGACATTTCTTAGAATATGTATGTCTTGTCTGTGACCTGTTCCCATTGATTGGTTTTAAACACTATTTTAGATTTTTTAAATCTCTCTGAGCACTTAATAATTAGAGTTCTTACTTATCTGGGGTTTTTTTTTGTTTGTTTATTTTAACTAATATTCTAGATTTCTGGTTTGTCAAGCTTTGGTATAGAACTGGGTTTCTTTGTTGAAGAATATGCTGGAAGCAAAGGAAAATTTCCTCCAATTAAAAGAAGGGAAAAGAAATCACTCTACATTGCCACTATTGAAAAAGGACATAGTCTGGTGAACTCCTTGATTGAAACTGGAAGGATTAGCAGTCTGGGTCTGGTTGTTGTAGATGAGGTTGGTTACTACTTTGTAATTTATCAACACTTTTATTATACTAACATATTTATTATTCTGTGGATCTGCCTAGTACCTCTATGAGAATAAGTAATTTACTTTAATATATAAATAATACAGATGAAGACATATCAAGCCTGGTAATCTTAAATTTGGTTTTGTGTCAAGTGTTTCTTGAAGAGTGAATATATATGTTTGTATATTCAATTTTATAATAGTACTTATGAATTCCAGATGTGTCAGGACATTGGCCCGAAACCTCATTAATTTAAAATACTAGGGAAATGATGCATTTGTACTCTAGTTGCTGTATCCAAAATGGTTAAGAGTTTTAAAGCAAAGATTCCTTCTTCCTTTCATACAAGTATATGCATATTTTATAGAGGCATTGTATGCAGATTTACTTTTCTCGCCTTTTTTTAAATTACGAAGCTGCACATGATTGGTGAAGGAAGCCGTGGGGCCATACTGGAAATGACCCTGGCAAAAATCCTCTACAGTAGCAGTAAGTATTTTTTCAATTGTGGTCACTAATTGATTTATAGTCAGGAGACCTATAAAGACTTAATTCTATCTAGCTAGATTATGTAACCTGGAGTAAGATACTTAAGCTTTCTGCCTTAGTTTTTTTATTCCTAAAGTAGACTTATAAATTTTTGTTGGAAGAATGGATGAATGGGTAGAATTGTGAGGATAAATGAAATTAACATTTGAGGACATCCCCTATCATTATCCTCCACTTATTAGCTATGTGTGCTTAGGCAAGTGACTCAACCTCTCTGTTTCTTCATCTGTAAAAGAGGGATAATAATGGTACCAACCTGATGGGATTGTTGGGAAGATTATATGAGTTAACAGTGTAAAGCATTCAGCAGTGCCTAGCACATAGCACTCAATAAGAGTTTGCTGCTGCCACCACATCAGTGTCATCATCGTCATACCAACAAAGCAGTATATATAAGTAGTCAATTTAAGGAGCTATTTTGCAGCATCAGATAGTCTTCAAATGTGTATGAAGTATTTATTCTAAATGTCTTCTCTACTGTTTATTGATATGCTATTACAATAACTTATTAAAGTTATATATTGCAATAGCTCATATATGGAAAAACTATTGTTAAGATCAAACCTTAAAAAACTTTGATAGCAATGGTATTTAGGCAGTTTGTAGCACTTTATAATTCATTCAAAAAATGTTTATTGAGTACCTGCCATGTGCCAGGCACTATTTTTTTTTTTTTTTCTGTGAGGAAGTCCAGCCCTGAGCTAACATCTGTTGCCAATCCTCCTCTTTTTTGCTGAGGAAGACTGGCCCTGGGCTAACATCCATGCCCATCTTCCTCTACTTTATATAGGACGCCGCCACGGTGTGGTTGACAAGCAGTGCGTCGGCAGGTGCCCAGGATCCGAACTGGCGAACCCCGGGCTGCCAAGCGCAAACTAAACCACTGCACCACCGGGCTGACCCCTGCCAGGCACTATTTTAAGTGCTAGGGATACAGCAGTGAATAAAACATAGTCCCTGCCTTCATCAAACCTATATTTTAATGAAAGTGAACAGACAATAAGCAGATAAACAGGCAAATATATGGTGTGTCAGATTGTGACGAGTTCTATGGGAAAATATAAAGCAGAGGAAAAGAGGAGAGTGATCACCTACTTGTCAAAGCCAGCGTATACTGACTGTCCTCATCTTAGTTTCTCTTCAGCATTTGCCTGTTTATCATTTTTTTTTTCCTTTGGGTGCTGAAACATCATTCTCTCTTTGTTTCCCTACTCTCTCTGTATGAGGGCTTCTGTGTTAGTGTTGAGAGCTAGCACAGCATGATGGTTGAGGACAGAGTCTGGAGCTGAATTCAAATCCTGGCTCATTTTTAACTTTGTGTGTGATCTTGGCAAGTTACAGTAACTATACCTCTGTTTCCTTATGCATCACAAATGGATGATAGTAGGAGAACCTTCCTCACTGAATTGCTGTAGAGATGACATGAGTTAATCTTTGTAAAGCATCTAGCATAGTACCTGCACATAATGGACATGTGTTTGCAATTGCTGTATTCTTATTTCTCTTTCTATCACCAGTGGCTTACACTTAATAGATATTCAAATGAAATGAGTCTCTTTACTTTCTCCCTCTTGTTCTCCTTTGTGACACCTCTTTCTAAGCGTATTCATTATGTACATTGGTGTTACCATGGATTCATCTTAGTCTCTTATATTGTTTCCTACTTCATACAGTTTCTACTAATTCTCATCCATATTCATGACTTCAAGTGCTTCCTGTGTGCTGGTGGGTCCTGATCTGTATTTCCAGCTTATACCTCTCTTCTGAGTAGTATCATTTGCCAGCTGGGCACTCCTACTTGAATATCCTGTGAATAGCTCAAATTCACCCCTCCAAGTCTAACTCATTTCCTTCAGATTCATTCTTCAGACTCAGTTCCCTTCCACCACTTGCCAGCAGCCAGCCAGACAAGGCAGAATCTTATAATCTTTACTCTTCTACCTTCTGTCAGCAGCCAAATCCTGGTTTACCTCATAAATAAATTTTTTAATTCTCTCCCTCCTGTCACTCTTTATTATTAAATCTTTAGTTCAGTTCCTCATCCTTTCTTAGCTAGATTACCACAGAAATCATCAAGCTCTTTTGTCTGCCTTCAGTCTTGATCCCTGTCCTCTCCCCCACCAAATCCATCTTCTCTGTGCAGTTAGAATGATCTTTCCCAAATGCAAATCCAATTAGTTTATTTTACTATTTACAATCCTTTAACACCTTCTCTTTGCTTCTGCATAAATCCCAAATTTCTTAGCACAGGCTCTCTTGATTTGGCTGCATGCTTACCTCTTCAGCCTCATAGTCCACACTTGTGGAGGGGAAGCGACAATACATATTCCTCTTTCAGATAACATCTTGAGTGATAATTTCAAGACAGAACAGCAGCAATGAAAACATATTTGCAAAGAAGGCTTCTTTGGTTTTTGATTCAATAGCCAAGTCTATGGAAAGCAGCCATTTTGTACTGCCCAGGACGTCATGCAGCTTCATGAGTTTCCACCTTTATTAAAAAAAAAAAAAGAAAGAAAAGTTAAAAGCCTCATAGCAAGATCCCGTAAAGGACTTTTCATGTGGCAAGAATTCGGGACCCATTCAGCCCTGTATCCTACACTGTACATCTGCCTATAGCCATACCTGTGGAATATGTCGTAACTCTTCATAGTGATGGTCCAGATGGTCAGCAACAACCATATTTACACTCATTATTATTGTTTAGAAGTCTTAATAAAGGTCCTACCTCTTGCCAAGTTTGAAATTTTATACAATACTAAAAAGTGACTTTCAGGATACCTGAAAGGTTTCATTCTTTGATTGCTAGATTAATACTCTGGTAATATATTTGTTATTGTTAATGCTGTCGAGTACTGGTGGCATGGCTTTCAGCATTACAGCAACACACAGCCGCCACAGTATGACAGCTGACAGAAGGGTGGTGTGGTCCCTTGACCCCTGGCTGTGGCAATGAGAGCACCAAATCTTAACCACTAGACCACCAGGGCTCTCACCACTGTGGCCTGGGTTTGTTTCCCCATCAGAAAACCATGCCACCCATCTGTCGGTTGTCATACTCTGGTGGCTGCGTGTTCCTGTGATGCTGAAAGCTATGCCACTGGTATTTCATACACCAGCAGGATCACCCATGGTGGACAGGGTTCAGCAGAGCTTCCAAACTAAGACAGACTAGGAAGAAAGATCTGGCCACCCACTTCCAGAAAAATTGGCCATGAAAACACTATGAGTAGCAATGGAGCATTGTCTGATACAGCACCAGAAGGTGAGAGGATGGTGCAAAAAGACTGGGCAGGGTTCTGCTCTGCTGTATACAGGGTCACTAGGGGTCAGAATTGGAATCAACTCCATGGCACTAACAACAAAATATATTTGTATTTTTCTTACCTCTTCCCTCCCCTGCCCTTCCATCCCCGCCTTTCCCAAATCACTCAGGAAGAATTCAGAACACAAAAAGGTCACTAAAATTACTATTATGATGTACTAAAAAACAAATTTTCCTCAATACTTTGGATTTTTTTTTTTTAGAAACAACTCAAGTTATTGGTATGAGTGCAACGTTGAACAATGTTGAAGACCTGCAAGAGTTCCTTCAAGCAGAATATTACACCAGTCAATTTAGACCAGTATGTACCTAAGGTTTGCACTGTATTGATTTGTTCTGTATCATCTTACTTAGAGAAGTAGCAAATGTACTATATAAAAAAATTCTAGGGCCGGCCCTGTGGCCTAGTGGTTAAGTTCAGCTTGCTCTGCTTCAGCTGCCCGGCTTTGGTTCCCGGGCATGGACCTATACCACTCATTGGCAACCATGTGGTGGTGATGACCCACATACAAAATAGAGAAAGATTGGCATAGATGTTAGCTCAGGGCATATCTTCCTCAAGCAAAAAGAGGAAGATTGGCCACAGATGTTAGCTCAGGACAAATCTTCCTCAAGCAAAAATAAGGAAGATTGGCAACAGATGTTAGCTCAGGGCTAATCTTCCTCAGCAAAAAAAAAAAAAAAAAAGAGAGAGAGAGAGAAAAAATTCTGTAGTGTAGCAAAGGGCAGAATTCCACTGACTGTGGCTATATACAAATAAGAGTTTGTATTTAGAGAATGTAAACTCTGTGGGGTCAGGGATCTTGACTTGGGTCACTAATGTATCTGTAGCACCTGGAACAGTGCCTGGCCTGTGGGCCTTCAATGAATATTTATTAAATGTAATTTTCCAGACCCATTCTGTTTTTCCACTTCTTATTCTCTGAGGTAAATTTTTTCATTTGGTCAAAATTTAGTAATTCTTTTTTTGAGTTATTGGCACATAAAAAAATTATCTTAAAAGTTAAAATAGGGGGCTGGCCTGGTGGTGTAGAGGTTAAGTTTGCGTGCTCTGCTTCAGCAGCCTGGGGTTTGCAGGTTCGAATCCTGGGTGCGGACCGATGCCCTACTCATCAAATCATGCTGTGGTGGCCTCCCACATGCAAAAAGAGAGGAAGATTAGCAACAGATGTCAGCTCAGAGCCAATCTCCCTCACCAAGAAAAAAAACAGTAAAAATATTTTCAAATATTTATGCTTTGGTAGCTGTAATGCTTTTTTAATATGTTAAGACTTCCTGTGGAGCCAGCCCTGATGGCCTAATGGTTAATGTTCAGTGCGCTCTGCTTCAGCTGCCCAAGTTTGGTTCACAGGCGTAGAACCACACCACTCATCTGTCAGTAGCCATGCAGTGGTGGCGGCTCACATAGAAGAACTAGAGGGACTTAAAACTGAAATATGCAACTATGTACTGGGGCTTTGGGGAGGGGAAAAAAAGAGAGAGAGGAAGATTGGCAACAGATGTTAGCTCAGGGTGAATCTTTCCCAGCAAAAAAAAAAAAAAAGACTTCATACAATTTAAATTTAAACTGCCCAATAATAGTATTCCCAAAAGGCATGAAGAAAGTAAATAACTGTAATTCATAGTTATTTGAAAGTAGTAGTACATATACTCTGTCTGTAGTACTAGTGTACATGTTCTGTGTCTAAATAGAAAATAATTTTAATTTGAAATGTAATGTTTTTACATTTGCACCACATATGCAAATTTTCAAGAGATATTTTCTGACCTTAATTGTCAAATTAGATGCTATACTTTTAAAATGCATTGAGCTATATTTATAAACTTTGTCTACAAATACTTAAATTAAAAATAATATTGGTATTTAGAATGAAATGGTGGTATTTAGAATAAAAACTGAAGACTAATAAAACAGAAAGTTTTAGATCTTGAGGAATAACACAAATAACTCCTTAATAAAAGATAAAGAGTGTGAACATTTAACTCATTTATACTTCTTGTGACAAATATAAAAGCATCTGGTTTCCTTTTAAAGATGTGGCAATTCACTTCAAAAGTATTTCTTCAAGGATATTATTCCCTATTTTGAAAAGGGAAAAAGAGACTTAAAAAAAAAGAAATGATAAAGGTAATACTTTAAGTTAAAGCATGTTTTACATCTTAGAAAAGCTAAAATCTTTGTATAGCTGTCATTTTTTACAACATATTTTACAAAATTTTAAACTCTGGGAAAAGGAATTTATATGTGGTATTAATTGCAAATGTCCTTTTAACTCAAGGTTGAATTAAAAGAATATCTGAAAATAAACGATACAATATATGAGGTTGACGGCAAAGCTGAGAATGGCATGACTTTTTCACGTGTCCTTGATTGTAAGGTAACGTTAACAACCTTCGAATCCAAATTTCCCAGACTGTGTGCCCAGATGCTCTGGGGCACCGCAGAAGATTCACGTGGGTACCATGGGATAGTTGGATATTCGAGAGAAACAGCTGATGTTTGATATCTGTTGGACACTATTCAAACTACTGGTTCAAGGTAGTTAGTTTCCAATTTCAACATTAGAGCACAAGACATTCCTTTCTATGTCACTGTGTCTATGTGAATTTGGTTATTTTCCAGTTACTGCAAGCAAATACCATGTGAAAATCAGTATGGGACAGGAAATGAGGTTGGCTATGTCCAATCTAATTCCAAGTTTTAAGACTGCTCTGCCCAGTTGTGCACACATCCCATTAGTGGGCCGTTGTGGTTATTTAAGAATGAAATAAAAATATTTTTTCATTCAATTGATGTGTATTACTTATTCGAACAGCTACTAAGTTGTGAGGAAATACATACTTATGAAGTTGTTTGGACCTAACTACTTAATAAACAAAACTTTTGGCCTTAGGGCTCTATAAACTAAGAAAATTTGGAGACCTCTCCCTTAAATGTTTATTCATTCAGCAACAACAACAAAAAGAAACATTTGTGGGATATGTAGTTCAGATATTGGTGTATGAAAATGTTAATATCTGCCAGGTTAATGTTCTGTGACTTACATGAAGAATACTAAAAGGAGGAGAAAGGGATTTTACAAGTTTGAGAATTCTGTGAAGGTATGTTATTCTAAATCTGTATCTTAATTAGTTTTCAGTCAAGTCAAAGGAAGTGAGATTTTAAATAACTTTACATTTTTCTTCATGCTCTTTGAGTTTCTTGTATCTGCTTGATAAATATATTTTCTATTTCTCAAAAATATGTCCTATGGAATGATTGAATCTATGTTTTTGAAAACTGTTGTTAGTAGTAAAGGTGTGTCTTATTTATGCTGTCCTTTGACCGTTATCAGGATCAGCCTGTGTTTCTCTCTCAGGACTTTTTTGTTCTCCTTTGGTGGAGATGGACACGCAGTGGGGTTATTAATAACATTAATTATTTTCACTTCTTTAATTTAGAACTGAATATACCTAACAAAATCCTAATAACTTAAGAGAAAAGTGGGGCTTAAAATTTTGATGTTTATATAGGTTTTAAATGATCAGATTTAGGGGCCAGCCCGGAGGCATAGTGGTTAAGTTCGTGCGCTCCACTTCAGGGGTTCTCATGTTCGAATCCTGGGCACTGACTGACATACCACTTGTGGAGCCATGCTGTGGCGACATCCCATATAAAGGAGAGGAAGATGGGCACGGATGTTAGCCTAGGGCCAGTCTTCCTCAGCAAAAAAGAGGAGGATTGGCAATGGAGGTTAACTCAGGGCTAGTCTTCCTCACAAAAAAAAAAAAGATCAGATTTATTAAATGAGAAGTTCAGAATTATAGATGGTTCGCTTTCCTTTCAAAGCACACTGGTAAAATGACAGGCTTTCGTGGCTGCTAACTGCCTTGTTCCTGCATCTTGTCGTGCAGTATTCTGATGCTCTGAAAAAAATGGATCCTGATCACTTGGTAGCATTGGTGACGGAAGTTATTCCCAATTATTCCTGCCTAGTTTTTTGTCCCACTAAGAAGAACTGTGAAAACGTAGCAGAAATGATTTGCAAAATTTTAAGCAAGTATGTTAATCTTTTACAAATATTCTGTTCTATGTTTATTGTGATTTACATGCTGTGTATTCTGTTTATTGAAGAAGCATTAATTATTTCTTGCAGAACATTATATTAAGTTGGTATACTAGATTCTGAAGGCCTTCACCTTGAATTAAGTTTAACTGTGAAATTCACGTATGTGAAATAGCCAGAGAAAAATTCTAAGGCTGCATGTAAGAAAATGCTGACTAATACAATGTCTTAGGTCAATGATTCTCAACCTGGCTGCACAGTGAATCATCTCAGGGACTTTTAAAAATCCTAATGCCCAGGTTACATCCTAGACAATTCAGAATCTTGGGGGATGGGACCCAGGCATCATTATTCTGTAAAGCTCCCCAGGCAAGTCCAATATTCATCCAAGGTCAGCCACTGGCTTCGATGGTCAAAGGACTCATCACTGTAATCCCCGTGGGGACGAATCATATCTTCAGCTTAATTTTCTCTTTAGTTAAATGCTGTTGCCTTTGTTTTCTTAGTAAACCTCACACTTACGTTGTATAGACTTTTGAATTTAATTTTCTAAGTAATTAAGAAATTTATTGGCTTGTAATTTTATAGTATTTTAATATTGGCTGTTATAGAGATAAGTATAAAGTGACTTTGAGTATGAACAGTTCAGGTTTTTCTGCACCTGTTTGTCTCGTGTAGTTTTATCATTTTTTTCAGACTCTTTCTGGCCTCTTAGCCAGTGCTATGTCACTGTTCATAGACCAATACTCTGGATTCTAATTCTAGTCATCCTCCACCTCCCTTCCCAGTTGTGCTGTCATGGATTGGTCTAAAACCGAGTTAAATTTGTTGAATAGCACAAAGATACAGATGTTTGGGATAATGTCAAGGAGTTTCCTATTTTGGTAACTGACAGTCTGCCTTTACAATGATGATGTTGATTATAAAAACCTAAAGAAATTAAATTGTCATTGAAGTATTCTCAGCAAATCACTCATTTTCTTAGAATAATTTAAGGTAGTGTAGCACTGGCTAAGTGATGTGGAAATTTAGAGCCTAACAATTCACTGGGAGACATGAGGTTTAATAGTTATAGCCTTGACTTATTTTGCTCTTTGATAATAATAGTTGATTTAGGTCGTAAATGTTTATGTTTAATACTGAAGCACTTAAAAATATGGTTCTCCAGAATGCTTAAGGAATTGTAAAGGATACTTGATACTTTCTTAAAGAGATAGGAGTTAACACTCTCTTCCTGAAGGAAAACTTCCTCTCAAATATATTTTCCATATTACTTGCTGCTTCATAAGCTGAATGTTCTGAGTATAGTTTAGCCCTTCATTTGTGGCTGTTGACTAAAATGTTGAGTCATATTTGGAGCATACTTTTTTTATATTATTCTGTAATTTAGATGTATATGAAGTGAAATCTAGGGCTAAATGGATTCTGATCTCAGTGGCTTTAAAACCTAATTTCTTGAGAGTCCTAGGATATCAGCTTTTATCTTAATTATTTGCCTCTGTAATGTAAATCTTGTGGGAAGCAGGTGCAGTAAAATCACCTGAGCAGTAGAATGTGGCTGTATGTTTATTTAAGTGCAAAGACTAAAGCAGATTTTTCCCAAGTGATTGTTTCAATCTCAAGCAAAATTACTATCTTTTTTGTAACTGTTACTGCTTTTCACTTATAAGTCAAGTCTTTTAAACATTATTTGCTGACAACTGCCAAAGCTCCAGTCATATAAGTTTCCCTAAAAATCTCCCTAAAAATGATCCCTTGGTGCTGCTTAGCTTAGAATTCAGGCTAAGATCTGACTCAACTTACTTTTCCATCCTTATTCCTTCTACTCTTCATTCACCCTGGAATTCATCCAAACTGAACTACTCTTCTTGGTTTATGCCTTTGATCGTGTTTACCTTCTGCCAAGCATGCTGTTTCCTGCGCCTTCATTGCCACCTCCCTAACACCTGTTCTTCAAGACCAGCTCAGATCTCAATTTCTCCCACGAAGCCCTTCCCCATATAACCATATCTTATCTGGTCAGTAATAAATGATGTCTCCTTTCTCTAAAATTATGTGGTGATTACCCATATTCTCACCCTACATAGGACTTAATTCCTTGAGGAGGGTTCGTCCTATAGGTCCCTTCAGGACCTCACACACTGGCTGGAAAACAGAACTTCTGCTGCTCCCTACTCAGCTGTCACTTCTAATTCTTGTGCTGATGACTCTTGATCACTTTCTTCCCAATTCTTCATTGTTCTTTTGTCTGCTTGCCTCCCGTTTCTCAACTTGTTGTGTTGGCCTTCTGCAGTTAACACCAGCCACAGCTCTCTATTCTTTCCATGAGGCACACTGAAACAACACAGGGCTGTGTGTATTATTTTTGTATCTTAGACTGTATTTGTTTGCTACAGGTCTTCAGAAGTTGTTGCTTTACAGTCGATTAGTAGTTAGTTGTACTTACTCTTTTTTTCCTTTCTTTCTTTTCTAAAAGGAATTTAAAATAATAGGTGCTTCTAGATATTGAGGCATTGTAGGATACTGAGGCTTCTAAAATGCTGATGTTTAGACAGTGTTTTACATATAGTACATATGAATTAATATAAATGTTTCCATCTTCAGAGAAAATTTATGGCTTAAAGTAAAACAAATCATCTTCAGTAAAGATGTATGTTCTAGTGAAAAAATAATCATAACTTCTAGAGCAAGGGTCTAAACCTGGCATCCAGGGATTCATAGGAAGTACAGGAATGAACTTCAGGAAGTCCATGAACCCTCTGAAATTTATATGCAAAGTGTTGTGTTTATGTGAATAGTTGTTTTTTTTCCTTAGCTTTAGTCAGATTTTCACAGAGCTCTGTGATCCTCAAAAAGGTTGAGAGAGACTGCCTAAATAGTTAATGAAATGAGAATCAAAATTCTAAGAACTTTTATATACTTATATCAATAAAAGTAATATGTTTTTTTAAAAAAAGAATGTTTACATGGCATCTACTAAAATTAAAATGGTAGGTACTTTGTCACTGTAAGATCACGCGTTCATATTTCTAACAGATCTTTTTCCTAGGGACTATCTGAAACACAGGGAGGAAGAAAAACAGGAGGTGATTACGAACTTGAAGAATATCGGCAGTGGCAACCTGTGTCCCGTGTTAAAGCGCACCATCCCCTTTGGAGTTGCGTATCACCACAGTGGTTTAACGAGTGATGAAAGGAAGCTCTTAGAGGAGGCCTACTCCGCAGGGGTGCTCTGCCTTTTTACCTGCACATCCACCCTTGCGGCAGGTGTTAACCTACCAGCTCGAAGGTAAGATATAAGGAACTTGTTGACCAGGCCCAAAACTTTTCAATTCTTAGCACACCAGGAGTTTTGTTGTTGTTTTACTATTTCTCGGTAGTGGGTGAGAATTTATCAAATGTTTTTTCAGCATTTGCTGAGTTGATTGTTTGGTTTATTTCCTTTAATATTTTAATGAAAAATAGCATTAGTAGATTTCCTAGTGTTAGAATTCCTTCATTCTTGTGTGCTCTCCCTATCTGGTTTTGCTGTTAGGATTTATTATCCTAGTTCTGTAGAAATTGTTGGCAAGCTTTCTACCATTTTTTATGATCTGAAAGAGTTTAACATGGGGATTTTCTTGAAACCTTAGAGAACTCATCCATGAAGACTTTTGAGTCTAGTGTCTTTTTTTAGAGTAGATCCTTGATTAGCTTTTCGGTTATTACCAAAGTTATGGGCCTGTATAATTGATTTCTGCTCTTTATAATGTGTGACTTTAAAATTTGTGACTTTTATTTCAAATAAATGGTCAATTTTTATAATTTGTCCATGAATGTTAAAAAAATATGTATTTTCTGTTGGGTATGCAGTTTTATATATTTCATTGAGATCACAGTTATTGTGTTATCAGCTCCTCTATTTTCTTACTATTTGCAATTCCTTGATCTGTCCATTTCAGAGAGGTGTGTTAGTCTCCCACTGTAATTACAGAGTTGTCAGTTTCTTCTTTTTGCATTTCTAGAAATTTTTGCTTTGTATTTCAGAACTATTTAGGTATACAAAGGTTTACTCCAAATGTCTTATTACTGAATTATAACTTTTATCAATATAATAGGTCCTTGTTTTTCTCATTTAGTAATTTTACTTTGCATACTAAGACCAAATTTTTTTTTGCCAAGTATATCTTTGTCCATTCTTTTATTTTCGACTTCTGTCACTGATTAAGTGTTCCGTTTTTCAGACAATTAAAGGGAAAAAAAAGAAGTTATATATCCTACTTCTCTTATTCCAATTGTTACTTTTAAAATTTTAAGTTATAATCAAACATGTTTTCCTATCATTTTAGAATTGATCAATAACTATATCCTCTCCTGAACATAACAAGAATCTTAGCATTTGTATATTCTCCTGCGCTGCCTCATATATGTTGCAATTACCTAGAATTTTAGTTCCAGATTTTTAACTTTCTTTCATCTTGTAATCAATAGTATTTAAACTTACCTGTAAATTATACTTGTTTTTTTGCTTACCACTGCCTCTTGTATCCCACGTCTTCTTTCTATGATTCATTTTTTATTTTGCCATCCTTGAGTAATTATTTTCTAAATGCTGCATTGGAGGGAAAAATTTTGGGGTCTTTGCATAGCTGAAGATGTCTTTATTTTAGCCTCACGTTTTAACACCTTGCTATGAAAAGAATTCTAGGTTCACTTTTTTCCTTTGGGGACTTTATAGTATTGTTCCAGGTCTTTTAGGAACCAGTGTTGCTCATTTTCGTCTTTACATAGATTTGCTGTTTTCTCCTTTCCAGAAGCTTTTAGACTTTTCTGTTTAACCTTAAAATTTTCTCATAGTATATAATAATAATTACACTTATTACACTCCATCCCCCATGTCATATCAGTTGTACATGCACTGACTTAATAGACCCTCACAACACGTCTGTGAGGAAGGTCATATTTCATTATTCACATTTTATAGAAGGGAAAACTGAGACACTGAACAATTAAATAACTTACCCAACTTCACACCCAACAAATGAGTTTCAAAGCCAAGGTTTGAGCCCACGAAATCTGATTCTACATTCCCAAGTATCCCAGCTTAGCTACTTTTCATTCACAGGGCTTAGCATTTGGGTATATGCTTTCATTCTAAAGTTTGATGCCTCTCTTCATCTTAGAGTAGTTTTTTTTCAGTTATTTCTTTCATTATTTCTTTCCTTCTGTTATCTCTGTTCTCTGCTTTTGTAACTTCAGTTAAACAGGCTTGAGCTTTCACATCTCTTAACTTTTCTTACACATTTTTCAATCTACATGAGCTATGTGGTTTCTTCAACTTTACCATTTTTTAACTGCATCCCGTTAACTATGTTCATTCATTATTCAGTTCTTCTACTGAATTTTTTAACAAATTAAAATTTTTTTCTTGATTTCCAAGAACTCTATTCTTTTATTGCTCTTTCTTTATAATAGTCTGCTCTCATATTGTGAATACAATACCCTCTAGAATTTTCTGTAGATACTAATTAGAATATTTTAAAGTTTTTTCTGCTCCCTGTATTATCTCCTTCTTCAGACATTTGTTTTTTACGTCTTATTGTTTTTCTTTTATGTTGTTAGTTTTCTTCAAGTGTTTGGTAATCTTGGCTCTCCACTGAGATTTATAAATAAAGAGTAAGTTAGTTTGTATAGGCAGATGACATAGATTTTCTCTCATGTTTCAACAGGAAAGCTGGTTACAGATTTCTATATATATGTGAACAGGATTGAAATAATTTTTATAGGTCAAAAACAGTTGAAATGTGCAATTTTATATAGTTGACAACAATATAAATTCATAAATAAACGTGCATATGTTGGTGATGCATGGTCATATTTTTATTTGTGGAGTATAAAATCAAAAATCTTTGAAGACTATTGCTGTAGTGGATTGATCATAAGCTTTGCAGCTGGACAGCCTTAAGTTCAAATCATGGTTCTGGTAATTACTAATTTTGTGAATTGAGGTAAGCCACTTAACTTGTCTGTGCTTCAGTTAGCCCCTTTGTAAAAAAAAAAAAAAAATGAATAAATAAAATAAAAACCAATATTATTATGAAGAGTTTTTTAAGAATTACAGGTGACGTGCATAAAGAACTTAGGACATCATAGATTCTTGGTAAATAGTAGTTATTTATTATTTTGAGTTAACATGTCATTAAATTTAATATCACAAAGATATAATGAAATTAAGAGTTTAAAAAATAGGTGGTAATACTATAGATGGAGTATCACTTTTAATTAATTTTGTTAATTCCATAGAGTTATTTTAAGAGCCCCCTATGTTGCTAAGGAATTTTTAAAGAGGAATCAATATAAACAGATGATTGGCAGAGCTGGCCGTGCTGGACTAGATTCTGTTGGGGAGAGTATCCTTATATTACAAGAAAAAGACAGGCAAAAGGTAATACTCAGTCTGCTTGTTGGTTGGTTGTTTTTTCTTTTCTTGGTCTTTGTTCTAGCCCTTTTATGAGATGGTCTTTTAAAAATTAATTATTAATATTCCTTTAAATAATGTTTCCTTAATCTCTATGATTAAGGCTTATTAGAAAGAGTAGTTTAAATACTTTTGTATTTCAGGCAAATAATGAAAAGTATTTTCTGTATTTATCTTTCTTCCATTTTTATGAGAATACCTGCTAAATTTTAATTTTTTTGTCTTTATGTTTTTTTATCTCTGCCTGCCTCCACAAGATCTATGCAAAATGTAAAGTTTTATATGGAACACGATTTATTTTTTATAATAACACCAAACTTAATATTGCTTTAACTTTTGTAGGTATTGGAGTTAATAAGCAGACCATTGGAAAACTGTTATAGCCGTCTTGTTCAAGAATTCACCAAGGGAATCCAAACTTTGTTTCTCTCTTTGATTGGTTTGAAGGTATTTTTAAATATCTTTAAATCTTATTACTATTACCTGAGATAATAGAGGTTAAAAACTAATGAAAACTGTAAAGTATGAAAAAAATGTTAACTTCTAATCTAATGTGGAAAAGAACAGTCTCTGACGTGATAGATCTGAACTTGGATTTATATGTGCATTTTTAATCCTTTGAGTTGTAAGGAATATGAAAAATCAACAAGTCATAACTGGGCATCCATTACAAGTGAGAGACTTCAGTTGGTACTATCGGGAATACTGGGAGCTATAAAGACATGCGTCCTGATGTGGGATAATCCAGCATCTCTGCCCTTGTCAAGAATAAGGTTCACCTGTAGTCCTGTGACCATTCTAGGATATTATAAACATTTGTGTGATCAGTATAACCCTTATCAGGCAGAAAATTTTTTTTAAAAAAGGCACAACAGGAAAACTCTTTTTTCCTAAGATTAGAAATTAGCTCTCTTTTTTAGAGTTACTCTTGATTTGAGTTAAACCTCTTTCTTAGGGTTATTCTTAAGTAAATTTTAACTTTGTGCCTAGGGTTACTTGGCCACAAAGTGGCAAAGCCAAGGTTTGAATTCAGCTTTGTCTAGCTACAAAACCAGTGCTATTGGGCCGGCCCAATGGCATGGCAATTAAGTTTGCATGCTCCGCTCGGGCAGCCTGGGGTTCATAGGTTCGGATCCTGGGCACAGACCGACGCACCGCTTGTCAAGCCATGCTGTGGCGGTGTCCCATATAAAGTGGAGGAAGATGGGCACAGATGTTAGCCTAGGGTCAGTCTCCCTCAGCAAAAAGAAGAGAATTGGTAATGGATGTTAGCTCAGGGTAGTCTTCCTCACACACACAAAAAAACCAGTGCTCTTAACCTATCATGCAGTCTACCTTCATTAACCTGAACAGTTTAAGTGAAAACACAAGAGGTAATTAATAAGTAAAAGATACCATGAGACAGCTTTGAGTACCTTGCAGATGAATGGTGTAATGTTATAATATCCCCTGACAGTTTAGAAGAGGGAAAGTCTACACAGATGGAAAGGAATTAGTGCTGGGTATTGAAGGAGATAGAGGTTTTAGATAAGCAGAGGAAAAGGATAAGCTATTCCAGTACTTAAAATAGAATGAAAGATGAGAAAGCTTAAGATGACGTGGGGTAATAGTCAGTCGACTAGATATTGTAGCTGTCGAGGAGGGCTGAAGATCTTGAAGAGTAGAGGTTGGGTGGAAAAAGTTGGGCCAGACTGTGTGCTGTGGATTGGGGAAGATGGGAGAGCGTGCTTAAATACCAGATTAAAGAGTTGTGACACAGTCAATCAGTGAAGAATTAGTAAAAGTGTTCTTTGGTTGTTTAGAGCAAGGGCTCCAGTATCACACAGACCTGTGTCCTGGTCCCAGCTCTGTCTGTCATTACCCTGGGCAAGTTACTAACTCTCTCTTGAACCTCACTCCAAATAAAATGGAGATAATAGCATGCAGAAGTATTGCAAGACTAGTTTGGAAGCTATTGTAGTAATCCATGTATAATGTAATAGACCTCCAACAGGAGGATTGCCAAGGAATTAATAAAGGAGGGAGAGAGATCTTCAAGATCATCAAGTCTTATTACATTTATATGTTAGATAAGGTAACAGACTCAGAGAATTGGTGATTAGTTTGAGGTCATTTGATGAGTTATGGTTTAGATGGGACTATAATCAGGTTCCTGCCTTGCTGACCTGTACTCTTTCCAGTGTACCATTGTGTATGTGGAACATTCACCAAGTGCACATGAAACATTCACCAAGATAGATGATATTCTGGGCCATAAAACAAGTCTCAATTAATTTTAAATGATTGAAATCATATACAGTATGGTATCTAATGACAACAGAATTATAGTATACATCAATAATAGAAAGATATTAGGGAAATACCCAAATATTTGGAAATTAAATAGCATACTTTGACCTGTAGTCAAAACATTGAAATTAGTAGCATGCAGCTAAAGAAGTGCTTAAGAAGAAGAAGCTTTAAATGCTTTTTAGAATACAAGAAAGATCCACAGTCAGTCACCTAAGTTTCACCTTAGGAAGCTAAAAAGAACACACACACAAAAAAACCCACAAAGTAAGTAGAAGAAAGGAAATAATACAGATAAAAGCAGAAATCAATGAAATAAAAAATAGATAAACAAGAGAAAAAATTAATAAAACCACAAACTAGTTCTTTGAAAAGATCAGTAAGATTATTGATTGAATTGATAAGGAGGAAAAGAGAGAACATATAAACTACCAATATCAGGAATGAAAGGAAGGTCATCACTAAAGATCCTGAAGATACTAAAATGATAGTAAGGGATTATCCTTGAACAACTGTATCTTTGAATACTGAAAAATGAATTCAACAACTTAGATGAAACAGAAAATTCTTGAAAGACACAGTTCCCAAAATCAACTGTAGATTAAATGGAGAAAATTCTTGAAAGACACAATTCCCAAAATCAACTGAGGAAAAAGTGGAAAATCTAAACAGACCTATATCTATTTAAAAAATTAAATTTATGATTTAAAACCATCCCACATAGAAAATTCTAGGCCCAACCAATTTCACTGGTGAATTCTATCAGACATTTTAGGAAGGAATAATACCAGTCATTCACACATTCTTCCAGAAAGTAGAGGACGAGGGAACACTGCTCATCTCATCTTATGAGACCAGCATTACTCTGATAGCAAAACCAGACAAAGATAATAACAAGAAGAGAAAACTATAGGCCAATATCTCTGGTAGACATAGATATAAAAATCCTTATCAAAGTATTAGTAATCTAGCAATACATTTTAAGAGCAATATACCACGATCAATCTGAGTTTATTACAGTAATGCAAAGTTGGTTTAGCATTCAAAATTCAATTCAATTCAGTGTAATTATCCATTTGACAGAATTCAACACCATTCATGATAAAAACTCAGCAACCTAGGAGTAAAAGAGAACTTCTTCAACCTGCTGAAGGGTGTTTATTAAAAAAAACTACAGGTAACATCACACTTAATGGTGAAAGATTAAGTGTTTTTCTTCCTGAGACCAGGAAAAGAAAAGATGTCTGCTCTCATGCTACTATTCAGCATATATCAGAAGTTGTAGACAGTACAACAAGACAGGAAGAAAAATAAAAGCATACAGATTGGGAAGGAGGAAGTAAAACTCATTTTGATGACAAAAATTATTAAAAAACCTAGGGAGTTTTTGAACAAAAAATGTGTAGATGTTTTCATAAAAAGTATGAATATGATAACTGTCTTCTCTCAGATTTTTTTCTTGTTAATTTAAAAATGCCATTATAAAATTACTTTTATTTATGCAACTATGTAGATTTTATACTAATTTTTTATTTAAATAGCTTTGAGGTATGGAAATGAGTTATCATCTTGATGTGCATTCAAAATGATCTCTTGAATTAAAGAAAATGCTCCAATGATGTTCCAAATTGTTTCAGATTGCAACAAATCTTGGTGACATATATCACTTTATGAGTGGTACATTTTTTGGTGTTCAGCAAAAGATTTTGTTGAAAGAAAAAAGTCTCTGGGAAATAACTGTTGAATCACTTAGATACCTAGTAGAAAAAGGACTCCTACAAAAAGACACTATTTTGACTGAAAAAGGACTTATACAAAAAGACACTATTTGTATGTCCGAAGAAGAGTTCCAATATAGTTTTCATATTACAAAGTTGGGACGAGCTTCTTTTAAGGGTAAGAATTTACCTAAATCTCATTGTTAATCTGAGGAAATGCATTGGAAAAATAGAAATTAAATTATTCTGTTACTTTAAATTGGAATTGGAATTTCATATTAATAACATTAATCTTATAAGTTGTTAAACTACTTCAACTTTAAAAAGTTGAAAAATGTATTGAATTGTAAGTAATTTAGAATACTGCAAATGTATATAGAGAAAAAGATGGTCATCCCTCCCTCACACACTCCTCCCCCAGCAATCACACAAATCTTAATATCCTACCAAGAATAACAATTTGGCGTACATCTTTCCATTTTCGGTACATTTCATTTCAATGCCTAATAACATATATTTATACAGGTTTAAGATTTTTTAACCTTTTGTTTTTAAATAAACAATCATTTATATTGTTTCAGAACTAGCTGTTTTGCTTAATATTTTAGAGATTGTTTCATGACAGTGAATTATTTCTTTCTTAATGACTACATCAATAATTTACTTAAGGAAAAATAATACATATCTATTGTTAAAAAAAAATCCTTAGAACTCAGAATTATGTAAAGGAAAATCCCATACTCTTGTCCCATTTCCACTCTCCCAGGAGCTACCACTGTTAACAATTTGATATATATCCTTGCAAATATTCTTATGGGTATGTATATATATATGTCTATATGTATATGTGTGTATGTGTATACATATGTACACACACATAGGTGCATATGCACATAGTTTATTTTTTTTAATGGAATCATAGTATAAGTATTTTTTGGTAGCTTGCTTTTCTCACTTATGAAATTTCATGAGCATCCTAACTTGTCAATCCCTTTAAATCTACCTCATTTTTCTTTTAATACTATAGTCATCCATAGTACGAATACCGTAATTTATTTAACCATTCCCTTACTGATGGACATTTGCCCTGTTTCTGATATTTCTCAGTTATAAACAAGGCTGCTTGGCATCTCTATTCATGTATTTTTGGATATGTGTGGAAATGTTTCTCTGGGTTAGATTCCCAAAAATAGAGTAGTTGGGTCAGAAAGTAGCACTTATTAAATGTTGATGGATACTATCAAAATGACTTCCCAGGGCCGCCCAGTGGCGCAGCGGTTTAGTTCGCGCTTGGCAGCCCGGGGTTCGCGGGTTCAGATCCCGGGCGCCCGCCGACGCACTGCCTGTCAGCCATGCCGTGGCGGCGTCCCATATAAAGTGGAGGAAGATGGGCACGGATGTTAGCCCAGGGCCAGTCTTCCTCAGCAAAAAGAGGAGGATTGGCGACGGATGTTAGCTCAGGGCTGGTCTTCCTCACAAAAAAAAAAAAAAAGTGACCTCCCAAATAGTTGTACTAAATTACATAGTAAGAGTCTTTGAAGACTTTTTGCTATATTTAGGTAACTTCTAAATAAGACTTTCTTTAAAATCATTTCTTTCTCCCTTCGGTAATTGTGAAAGATGAAATATTTATGTCTTTCTTTTAGGAACTATAGATTTGGCTTATTGTGACATTCTCTACAGAGACTTGAAGAAAGGTCTTGAAGGACTTGTGCTTGAAAGCCTTCTTCATCTGATTTACCTAACAACTCCCTATGACATGGCTTCTCAGTGTGACCCTGAATGGATGATATACTTCAGGCAGGTGAGACTATAAGATTCTTTAATATAGGCTGCTTAGTTCATTAGTGATGATATGATTTTTCTCAAGTGATTATTCACTTTTTTTCTCTATTAAAATATATTTGGAGTTGGGCCTTTTGTCTTTCAGTTTTTAAAATAGTAATATGGCAATAGCATTTTTGGTTTGTTTAATTTAAATATTACTTTTCTGTTAAATCTAAACATGTTCATTACCAAAAAACAAAGATGCAGAAAAAAAAGGATCATCCTGGTCCCATTCCCCCAAAGACAGTTACTGTTATGATTTGGTGACCGCTACATTTTGTAATGCATAGAATGTAAAGAAGCCCGTAAAAGCCATCTCTGATGATTGAGAGTTTAATTACCTGAAAGCTCCGTCAGAGCCAAGCATGATGATACACCAAATCCAGTGATGTTAATACCTGAGAAGGAATATCAATTTTATTGCCAGTAGCAGGATGGAACTGACCCTACTTGTTACAAAACCAAGTGGTAGAGTACAGTCTATTATGATTTTACTGTGAACAGGGTAGATGGATGAACATGTCTTAGGCAGAAGTAGTATGCAGCTTTCAATTGCAGGAAATTAACTTTCTTTTTAATGTCATACTTTTAAATTGTTACTGTGATTTTTTTAAGTGGTATATATAATAAAGTTGCTTTCAAAAGCTTTCCCTCTTCTCCCTCCCCCCAGACATCTCCAATATTAAACATAACCACATAGTCCATGGAAACCATAGCCCACGGTCACAGTACTTATGACCATGTCTTTAAGTAATTCTTCTGAAGTATATTTTAATAATATATTTTTTAATCTTGCAATATTGGTAAGTAAAATTTGTGTTGTTTTTTCATATCCTTTAAAATCATGAAAATGTGATGTCACAGGAAATACTGGATTTGGTTCAAATGGCAGATTTTTAAAAGTTACAATGTGATTTTTCTATATATTTACTCTTTTTCTATGTAGTTTAGCCAGCTCAGTCCAGCAGAACAAAATGTAGCTGCTCTTGTTGGAGTCTCTGAAAACTTTATTGGGAAGAAAGCATCAGGTCAGGCTATCAAGAAGGTACCATAGTCTTTTTTTCCTTCCTAAATAACTAAGTTCATTTAACAAAATTAATGCTGTGGTATCATCTTCTTTGTTGACTGGATCTTTTTGTTTTGCTTTTTTTTCTTTAAGTTAATATAATTCCCATTTTACTATTTAAAACATCCAAGGACCAGAAATATAAGCACTTTTTGAAACAGTATTTATTTCTGGGTAGTGTGATGGCCTTTTTTTTTGTACCTTTGTATTTCTGAAATATTCTGTCATGCACATGTAAGGCTTTTATCATAGGTAAACCTTATTAAACTGTTTTTCTTAGGCTACTTATGGTTTACATTATAAAAATTGTAAAATATTTATGAAATATTTTCACACTATTATATAATCCTGAAAAAAATTTAATTCAAGGGAGAAAATATATTTTCTAGAAACTTTTTATTAGGCATTCTACTTGGTATATCAGAGATAGGACAAGTCTGGGGTTTTTGTTGTTGTACTAAACTCCCAGTTTAGTACTTGAAGTATATAAAGAATTTTAGAAGGTTCAAGTGGATAAGCTAAAATTCTTTTGTGTGATATCTTATATTTCGGTATTGTAAAATTCAGTCAACAAGCATGAAGCAAGTGTTTAGTGCATACGCTGACTTTCAGAGAAGTGGAAATAATTCTTTGGCAAACATTCCTTCAAATTCCTTAAGTTAATATCATTTTCCTCCTCATGAAACACTTTTTTTCATTTTTAATTTTCTTTGGTAAGCCAATCTTCATTGAAACTTAATTATTTTACCTACCATGTCCCCCCAATATCTTTTAAATTTTCATAAATAGCGCTGATGTCATTTTGAAAAATGGCAGATGGTGTTTATTTACATTTGAAATGAATGGTGCAACTGTCCCACGTATTGCTGTATCATAAAATTATAAATATCTATTTAGTACTTCAGCATTCATGTTATCACAATATTTAGATTGGGGCTTTTACCTCAGAAATGGCTATATTGTTTAGACCTTCAAAATGTTGAATTAAAATATTTCTTAAAACAAACCTTTTATATCAAACTCTAAAATATAAAATAAAAACAAAATCATACTAATTTGGAACTCATTACCAAATAATAAGCATTTACAGAATCTTATTAGAATAATGCATCTTTTTAAACTTGAATCAGAATTTATTTTTGTTACATTTTATGAAATACAATCAATAAATTCTTGTTCAATTGATAATTAAATATTTAAAATAGTATGGGTATGAATTTATCGTAATTACAAGTGGCTTAGCTATTAGTTTAATGTTTTGAAATTTTCTTTTTCTTAAATTCTAGAGAACATGATATTTACTTAAAATCTAATTGGTTTCTCCACATTGAAAAAGACTCTCCCTTTTTAAAAACATTTCTTATAAAAGATCTTGAAATATCATTTTTCTTGGCTTAGAAAATACATTCTAAGCAAAATCTGACTCAATTTATAGTTAATAATGCAGGTGCACTAAAATTGGGAAATTTAAAGGCAATCTTTTCCTACTTATTATTCACCTTATGCTTTTACAGCTTAATGCTTTTCAAGAAAGTGATCCAGTATCAACATGCAGAATCTGTTATTTGTACATCTGTTGATATGTCACCCTAAGTTCTCATTGCAAACATTCTTTTACTATAGTAGACGATGTAATTTCATGGTTTATACCTACTTTTTCTCTTTCAAGTTCATCCTTGTTTTCCTCTGATTTTAAGTATGAGTTACTTAGTTTCTAAGTTAGCTTGATATTAGCTATGAAATACTTTACACAAAAAATAGTCACTAGACACCAGAGGCAAAAGCAGGTACAGAGAATAGAAACTGTCAACTATAGGAAGCATTTTTCTCTTTCACTATTTTAACTTTGGAAACATTAATTATTTATCATGACCATGTGAAAATCATAGAATCTAATATTTACTCATAGTTCACAATATAGACAGCTTATTAACATATTTATCTAAATAAATGCATTTGTCTAATTTATAATCACAATCTCACACATATACAATCTGTAAATACCAAGTAAATGTAAAGGTCTCCCCAACTCCTTCCCTTCCTGTGTTCTTTTCCTAGGGCTTCAGTAACAAATTAGCACAAACTGAGTGTCTTAAAACAACAGAAATTTATTTCTCACAGTTCAGGAGGCCAGAAGTCTGAAATCCAGATGCTGGGAGGCCAGTTCCCTCTGGAGGCTCTGAGGAAGAAACCGTCATGCCTCTCCCCCAGTTTCTGGTGGTTGCCAGCTGTCCTTGCTGTTCCTTGGCGTGTAGACTCATCCCTCCATGTCTGCCTCCATCTTCACATCGCCTTCTTCTCTGTGTCCTCTCTTATAAGGACACCAGTCATTGAATAAAGAGCCCTAAATGGCCCACTGTACATCCAATATGATTTCATCTCAAGATACTTAACTAATTACATCTGCAAAGATCCTATTTCCAAATAAGGTCACATTCACGGGTACCAGGGGTTAGGGCTTGAACATATCTTTTTTGGAGGGAACACACAATTCAACCCACTATACTCCCTATAGGAGGAAGTTTAATTTAAATTGGAAACAGTTTGGCATATCTCTCTTTTTACACTTGGAAAAATAATCATTTGAATTAATCTAAAGTACAAATGTTAGAAATTGGTTTCATTTCTACGGAATCATTCTATCCTTACTCTCCTGTAGTACAACTTCATTCACTTTACCTTTTGTGCAGTTTGAATATAATACACAGTTTTAGCAGGTCCAGTACATAAATTTATTTGATTGTGTCTTTCTAGAAGGTGGACCAGGGCATTGTCAACAGACTATACCTATCTTTTGTTCTTTATACCTTGCTCAAAGAGACTAACATTTGGAGTGTGTCTGAAAAATTTAACATGCCTCGAGGATATGTACAAAATCTTCTCACTGGAGCTGCCTCATTCTCATCTTGTGTGTTACATTTCTGTGAGGTAATTACATTAAATTCCATACTTTGTGCATCTTCTTGTTTTAACTATTAGTAAATTCATAAATCAGTTAGCATTTTCTGATCGTTGACTTATTCTGTTGTTACAAAGCACTCAAAATTTATTTAAAATATATCTTTGCTTTTATCTGCTTTCAAAAATATCATATACATACTTATGGTAAAGATACAAAAATGACAGGATCAACTAAAACATATAATGAACAAGTAGAAATCATCTAGTTATCCCTACTCTTAGAACCACCATTAATATTTTCAAATATGTGGAATCAGCTCTTGAAAATAACATTTCTCCTTTGATGTATGTTCTGTGTGTCTTTCTCATGAGTGATAACTGTGTAAAGTATTTGATTACCAATATCCAACAGCTACCTTGTGACTGCTTAGTACCATGTTCTCTTGATTGGCACAGTAATTTACCATTTTTGCTTCTAATGTCAGGCAGCTACTTTAGGTTTCTACATCAAATGTTTAGTTTATAAAATAACTCAGGAAGAAAATGTTATTTTGGCCATATGCCTTTGGGATGGACTCGTTAAAGACTACTAAAAGAAGTTTTCAGAATTTCCTTATATGACACAACAAAGCTTAGGAAAAAAATTAAGTGTCCTATTGAAGAGAAAAAATTCACATGTGAGAGATAGGAATAAACTATCAGCCGTGTGCTGATTTTTTAATATTAGCTTACACTCCCTAATCACACACTCACTAAGCAGTAGACACAAATTGTAGGGGCCAGCCTGGTGGCATAGTGGTTAAGTTCACATGCTCCACTTCAGCAGCCCATGGTTCGCGGGTTCAGATCCCGGGCACAGACCTGCACACTGCTCACAAGCCGTGCTGTGGCAGCATCCCACATACAAAATAGAGGAAGGTTGGCACAAATGTTAGCTCAGCGACAATCTCCCTCAAGCAAAAAAAGAAGGATTGGCAACGGATGTTAGCTCAGGGCCAATCTTCCTCACCAAAAAAAAAAAAAAAGTAGATAATAAGGATAAGCTAGCCTTTAAAATGTATTTTCTATGTTTGTAGGTCTTTATATTTATAGATGCTTTTCCTAATATTCTGTCCCTTTGTTTTACTTAGGACTATAAGGACTTGAGCCTTATAGAATTGTTCAAGTAAAAGAATCTATTTGTTAAACTTGAAAACCAACTATAATTTGAGGGTTGATCCTAGAATCAATATACATGACAACTTGTGTTCTCATGAATGTATTTTCAATAATTTAAAGTGGTTTTTTTTCTTTTTAAAAATTATGTAAGTGGTGGGGGCCGCCCGGTGGCGCAGCGGTTTAGTCCGCGCTTGGCAGCCCGGGGTTCACAAGTTCGGATCCCGGGAGCCCGCCGACGCACTGCCTGTCAGCCATGCCGTGACGGCGTCCCATATAAAGTGGAGGAAGATGGGCACGGATGTTAGCCCAGGGCCAGTCTTCCTCAGCAAAAAGGGGACGATTGGCAACAGATGTTAGCTCAGGGCTGGTCTTCCCCACAAAAAAAAAAAATTATGTAAGTGGTATAAAATAGTACACCAATCATATTAGTTAAGATACTTTTAACTAAAAGTAACAGAATAAATTCTTAGAAGTTTAAACAATAAGGAAAAATGATTATCTTATGCAACAGGAAAGCCAGAGCTAAGGTAGTTCCAGGGTTGGTTGATTCAATAGTTCTATTCAAGGTTTTGTTTTCTTCTTTTTACTCTGCCATCTTGAGTGCACTGACTACTTTCCTAGTGGTCACAAAATGGCTAGCTAATGTTGTTCCATGCATCACATATCTCACAATGATACCCAAATATTAGAAAGGAAACTTAAAAAAAATTAAACTACTATTATAGAAAATTTCAAACATATGAAAGAAGACAAAGTAGTATAAAGAATACCTATTTACCCACCAGCTTTAACAATTATCGACTCATGGCTTCCAATTTTTATTATTTTAAATATTACTGCACTGAGCATCATGTTGCATTTGAATCCTTCCATATTTAATCTTTTGGCTTCAGGGTAAATTTCCAAAGGTAGAAATTGTTTTCAGTCATTTGGGAAAGAAAAACTACTCATTCACTTCCTGATGTTTTGATTAAAATGAATAGAGCTCTTCTTATTGACCTATTTTTCCATTTTCAGTCTTTCCTCATCCCAAAACCAGTTCATCAAATTCCTCCAAGTCTCTGCCATGTTTCCTCATAATAATTTTGCTTGGAATCATTGTTCACCTCTGACTTAACCCAAGTTCTAGAACTTACATAAGAGTACATCCTCTCTGAGCCCCCAACCATACAAACTAAACTTTGAAATAACTTACTAGATGTAAATTCCTTATATTTATTTGTGTTCTGCAGGAACTTGAGGAGTTTTGGGTTTATAGAGCCCTTTTGGTAGAACTTACCAAGAAGCTGACTTACTGTGTAAAGGCAGAGCTGATCCCTCTCATGGAAGTGACTGGAGTTTTAGAGGTTAGTAGCTTCCCAATTTCCCAGTTGAGATGATCGCAACTAACAGAAACATTATATTTTTCCAGTAAATTGCTGCCATGGCCTCCCAGAAATCCCCTGTTAATCCAGAAGTAGTCCTTATGAAAAATCACATTTGTGAAAAAATAAAATAACAGTAGGTTTAGGGGTGACTCTCCCCAAATATGTGTGTGCTATCACTCATCCTTAGCATCTCTTCCTCCCTCCACTCCAAGGAAGAATTACCTCTGTCAGTTTAGACTCAGTGCTTCTTTACAGTAGTAGTGATCAGGTGGTAACAAGGCTTATTTACATTTCCTAAGAGAGGGAGAAGAAAGGATCCTTAGCTGGTTTTTCAGCTTTCTATTTTTGACCAACCCTTGATTTCAGTTTATTCTCTGTTATTCAGTTCTTGAATCAGAGGAGTTCTTCTGCTTGGGAAAACACAAACACACCAGTAGTCCCCTGAGCAGATGGTGAGAACATTTTTAGGATATTGGACCAGAAGGTTTTGTTTGGGGATCTTAAATAATGCGCGTAGCCTAAGTGCCTTAATGGGTTTCTCATTCCTGATTGCAGCAAGTTGACTTAAGCTGCACGGAAAGCTATCTTGCTGTCAGATTGGAACCACCCAAATGCATCTTTTTAAATTCCTTAGGATTCTGATATATCTCTTCATATTTATTTTATTGTCCTAGTTTATTCCTATCTCATGTGAATTTTTTCCCTACAATAGGACACTTAATTTTTTTTCCCTAATCCCAAATTCTGATCCCACTGTTTTTTGTAATACTTTTCAGGGTCGAGCAAAACAATTATACAATGCAGGTTATAAAAGTCTAATACACTTAGCTAATGCAAATCCTGAAGTGCTGATAAGGACAATTGATCATTTATCAAGACGCCAGGCCAATCAAATTGTTTCATCAGCAAAGGTAAGCAAATAAACTATTTTTTAACCTTTGTGATATTTTGCAGTGTTATCTCATACTTTAGACATAGAAACAGGAACATTTAATTATAGGCACAAAAGTGTATATTTACAATATGTGGATAAAAATGGTGCATCTATTATGATACAAGGCTTGCTAAGAAAAGAAAAAGGACCTCCTAAAAAATAAAGACAATTTCATGAGGTCATCAAAGTTCAGGGAAGTCTAGAGCTCACTGAGTTCTGCCTCCTCACACCCTTTTCACAGAAGTCCTTTCCTCAGCACCCCCGACATCTGGTCTTCCCAACTTTGAACACCTTCATTGACAAGGAGCTTACAACCTCAAAAATTAGGTAGTTCTATTTCTGGACACTCTTAGTGTTACAAAAAACATCCTAATATAAGGAGGCTCAATTTTGTCTTCTTCAAATGTCCACCACTGCATTGTAGTACTGCCCTCTGGAACTAGTCTATTCCTTTGTTCATAGGGTAGTTTTTCACAAATTCGAGAACAGCTCTCATTGCCCCCAGGGTTTACCTTTTCTGTTTCTTTCATCCGTATTAAATAATCTAGTTGTGGGCTATTCACCATCCCAGTTCCCCTTTGCTAGATGCTGTCCAGTTTGACATTACCCTCTGCTCCATGTGGGTAAAGCCATTACGTAGCAGTTTGAGATTATTTCCTTCCTGATCTCAGCTATACTTCTACTCTTGTAGCCTGAAACTGCTTACCTTTTTTTTAAACTTCATTGTTACACTGTTGTCATATATAGATCAGAATTAGCTAAAAAGTAATTTTCATCTTACTTTTTTGAATAGTGCTCATATTGTTTATATTACCTTAACTGATTTTTACAACAATCCTATGAGTTGGTCAGAGTTGGTGTTATTGTCAATTTATAGATAAGAATGCTAAAACTGACCTCGTTCCATTAGATCAGGAGTTCTTGGAGTTGGTGGGGATGAAGTTATAGTCATTTCCATTGCAATAGCACCTAGCATGTACTCAGCCTGTAGTAGGTGTTTAACGAATATTTGAATAAATAAATAAATGAGATTTAAAGAAATTAAGTGATTTACTCAAGGACACACAGCTAGTCAGTAAGTAGTAGAGCCAGCACTATGCAGTTAGACTGTATATTATTAAAGATACAAATGGAACTGCAGTAACCATGGCCAAAATAAGTGCCTTTAAATTTTAAAAGTTTATTAGACAGGTTCAAGCATAAGCAGTTCATAGCTGATATGGGAAATCAGTAGTGTATCCAGGGACCCATACTCCTTCTATCTCATTGCTCGGCTATTCTCAATACATGGCTTCCATCTTATGGACTAAGATACATGCTCTGGTTCCCACCATCCCTTCTGCTTTCCAGCCACCTTGAAAGAATAAAATGGATATTTCTTACAGGATTTTGAGTAGAGGAGTGGGTTAGAGGTTGCAAATAGGGGAGCAAGAAAGGAAATAAGAAAACCAGTTAGGATTATATTGAGGTTATACAGTTTTTTGCAGGAATGCCACAAAAATGATGTGTGTCCTTCTTAGTACATCATATCAGGAGCCACCAGATGTCAGTTTGTCCCATGACTGATAATAACTTGGATCATTTGGTTAAGGAAGTGTCATCTGGCAAGTTTCTCCACTGTAGTTATTATTTTTCCCCTTATAATTAGTATTTTGGGAGTGGACGCTTTGAGACTAGGTAGATATCCTATTCTTCATCTTACTTTGTCATCCATCAATGATTTTTGCCTGATTCAGTTGTTTCTATGATGTTTGTCAGTGGCGATTTTCTAACTCCATTATTCCTTCTACATTTATTTATTGGCACTTTACTATGAGGAAAAGCTTTTCCTTCTTCATTTGTTTATTCATTCATATATTTATATCAGAATGAACCATGGGGTCATACTTATTCAATTAGTATCATTACTTATTTTGGTGCTCAAATGGCCTCAGATTTGGCCAGCGGGAGCCCCTGCAAGCTGGTTCCTTTGTCTTTTTGACCTGTCCCCATCATTGCTGGAGTACTTTCTTACTTTCTGGCTGTATCTGTCAGGGTCTAATCGTTAGGAACAGAAACCACACAGTAATTTGAACAGGAAAGTTTAATATAAAGAGTTAGTAACTAGTAACAAGTTATTATTTGGCTTCTAAGGGGTAAACAGAACTTTAAAGAATACAGGAAGAAATCATGAGAGAGGTTCCATCCCCATCCCACACCACCCCCTGTGGATGGGATTCAGCCTTCACTAGAGAAGGTGTGGCTGTGGCCCACTAGACAGCAGTTCATTGCAGTGTTACAGTCAAGTCTGGCAAGCAGGAATCTGCCCACTAAGATGCCACAAAACTGCCAGGAAGCTCCCTGAGTGTGCTGTTGAGCTGGCTTGGAAGGTAATTCGAGTGCTCATGGAGCTCACCAGGAAGCTGTCTGCATGGTACTATTGAAACTCACTGTCATGAGCACCACCGGATGTTCGGCATACCAGCCAAGCTCTGCCAGAGCCATAAGAAAAAGACACACACCAGAACCAGGAAGAGAAACCCCTTCCTCTGATAGTCTCTCCAGTGCCCTCTATTGACAAAACTTAACATTATACCAGCTGGCAAAGGAGAACCATTTACAGCATCCAGCTCTAGTATCCTCAGCAGGACAATGAAGGATGGATTTGGAGCTGAGAAGCAATAACATTAATAACCGGCACTCTGGCGCACCAAGGTGTTCCGGATTCAGCTTGTATTTCCCTTGCCTTAGCCATGGAATCAGCCATTTTTCCAAAGAGCCCTTGTTCCTTTTAGTGAAGAGTGGTATTTAGAAATCCAAGTTTTAGGAGCTAAGTGTGTTCATTACCAGAGGGATATGTCATTGCTTCTAGGTTCTCTCAGAAGACAGAGCCCACATACATCTATTTATTTTTCCATACTTATGTGTAAATTACTAAAGGCTGTGAGCTCATGCTGATAACTCCACTTCTCATTTTTCTGGGTAGATGCTGCTGCATAACAAAGTTTTACCTCAAAACTTAGTGGCTTAAGGGGCCGGCCCGGTGGCGCAGCGATTTAGTTCACACTTGGCAGCTCGGGGTTCGCGGGTTCGGATCCTGGACACCCGCCGACCCACTGCTTGTCAGCCATGCTGTGGCGGCGTCCCATATAAAGTAGAGGAAGATGGGCACAGATGTTAGCCCAGGGCCAGTCTTCCTCAGCAAAAAGGGGAGGATTGGCAACAGATGTTAGCTCAGGGCTGGTCTTCCTCCCAAAAAAAAAACACTTAGTGGCTTAAAACAGCTATTTTATTTTGCTCATGTTTTTGTGGATTAGGAATTCTGGAAGTGTTCAGCTGGTGATTCTTACTTGGAGTCTCATGCAATTACAGTCAGATCTGACTGGGGCTGCAGTCATCTGAGGTCTTGATATCCAAGATATCCACTCATATGGCCAGCAGTTGAAAATGGGCTGTCATCTGGGGCTTTCAACTGGAGCAACAGTTGAAAGGCCTACGTATAGCCTTTCCATGGGGCTTGGGTCTCTCATGGCACAGCAACTAGGTTTTGAGAGGAAATGTCCAGAGTATTTCAAGAGATCAAGCTATAGGGGGCTGGCCGGGTGGCGTAGCGGTTGAGTTTGCATGCTCTGCTTCGGCGGCCCGGGGTTCGCAGGTTCAGACCCCAGGTGCAGGTAGACGCACCACTTATCAGCCATGCTGTGGCAGCATCCCATATAAAGTAGAGGAAGATGGGCACGGATGTCAGCCCAGGGCCTGTCTTCCTCAGCGAAAAAGAGGAGGGTTGGCAGCGGATATTAGCTCAGGGTTAGTCTTCCTCACACACACACACACAAAAGAAATGAAGGCAGAAAATGCAAGAAACCTTCTGAACTAACCTCAGAAGTTGTGCAGTGTCCCTTCTGCTGCATCCTGTTGGTTACTAGAGGGCCACTAAGATCAGCCCAGATTGCATGGGGAATTAGACCCCCACCTCTACATGGACGGAGTGTCAAATAATTTTCAGTCACTTTTAGTGTCTGCCTTCTAGTCACAAATTATCTACATTTCTCCCACATGCAAAATATACTCACCCATAAAAGGTTTATTCCTTTATGGCATCAGATTCAGGCTCAAGGTCCAGTAGTCTTCTAAATCACATCCAGGTGCAGGTGATACTCCTTGAGTACAGTTTCACAAGTGTGGCTTCTCTCAATCTGAAGATCTGTGAACATATGAGATACCACATACAATGGTGAAACAAAAATAGGATGACCACAGTACACTCCCATCCAAAAAAAGGGAAAATGGGTGGTACATAGCAGCAATTCTGAATTCCAGCCAAACGTAGGTAGCCATTTCCTTGTTTAGGACCCACTTCTGCTCCCTAGGAATGATTCATCCTGGCCCATATTTGCAGCTGGGTAACTTTCTTAGTCTGCTTCCTGTCTGTAGAAGTTCTAGGGTTCAAAGGTTCTTTTTATTTTGTACCATCTCTCTGTCTCTTTTTATTCCATCTGGTTTAATTTCTTATAAGACATTGTGGGTTTCTTATTTATCTATTTATAATCTCTAGGTAGCTTGGGTTTCTTACAGCATATTTGCTGGGATCTGAGATGGAGCGTTCAAGAGACCTTGGAATGGTCTCATTCCAAGAAACCAAGGCAGAAACTGCAAGACTTCTTTTGACTGAGCCCTGGAAATCATGAAGTACCATTTCCACTGAATTCTGTTAGTTACAAGTGAATCACCAAGGCCAGCACAGATTCAAGAGGAGAATTTGATTCTCAAGAGGAGAATGGAGGTGTCAAAGAATTTCCAGTCATCTTTAATCCACCACACTAATCCCACACTGCAGGACTCTTGGTAGTCTTTCCCCTTCTCACATTTTTAGTTCCCTTCTCCAACAGTAAAAAATCTAGCTCCTATTTTCTTCCTTTTCTTGGGTTTTTTTTTTTTTTTTTGGTGAGGAAGACTGGCTATGAGCTAACATCCGTTGCCAATCTTCCTCTTTGTGCTGAGGAAGACTGTCCCTGGGCTAACATCTGTGCTCATCTTCCTCTATTTTGTATGTGGGATGCCACCACAGCATGGCTTGATGAGTGGTGCATAGGTCCACTCCCAAGATTCGAACCTGCAAACCCCGGGCTGCCAAAGCAGAGTGCATGAACTTAACCACTGTGCCACCAGGCTGGCCCTAGCTCCTATTTTCATCAATTTATCTATTTTGCTCAATCCTAGAATACACTGAAAACAATTTCGGAATTGTTAAAGCATACCACTGCAAAAAGCAAACTTACTAATTAGAGTTCAGTATTTATTTACGGCTCTTTTTGTCCTTAGTCTGAGAATATATAATTGAAATAATGTGTTCAAATGTTACTTTTATTTTTTTTAATCTGCTTCAGTTGTGGTTGTTATTCGTTTCAAATACAGTTAGGTTCTCTTTGTGTTCCATTTTATTCCCCCCCCCCCAAGTCCTTAGGAATTTTTTTTGAGTATATAAAACATTTACCTGTTTTCTTTATCTTTAAATTGGAATAGTTTTACAAGGATAATATCTTTATTTTCTTTTATTTCTGGAAGTTTTCCTGGGTTGCAGTTTTAAATATTAGCTCGGATCCATTTTTTAATTTTTCTTCTTTAGCAATTCCAATTATATGTATGTTGTGTCTTCTTTGCCCATTTCAATATCTCTGACCCTTTTTACTTCTTTCTTTATCTCATTTTCATTCTCTTGATTGTTTTCCTGCTTTTTTTCCCCTAATCACTGTAATTAGGTTTTTAGTCAAATCTATTCTTCCTTAAGTAGTAGTAGTTCTTATTTCTGTTATGATTTTGCCTTTTTCTTCTATTTCTTTCCTGAGCTTACTCAACTTTTGTTTCATTTCTGTTTTTAGTTCTTGGACTTCTTAGTCAGGGTGTGTTTTTTCCCCTGTATCTCCAAATGTTTATTTGAGAATATTTAATTCAGTTTAGAGTGTTGTGTTACAGTTTTTCTTCTTCGTGATTTGCTTTAAGGGAAGGAAGTTTTTATGAGCTGAAGTGCTTTGAGTCTTTTTTTTTTTTAATATATATAGTAGTTTTGTATAGATGAGAACTGCCTCTTTATTTCTTGGACAGGGATGGCCACCTGGAGTGGTTTATGAGAATTCTAGTTTATGAATAGATTTATAAGAATCTCTTCTGTCAGTGTAGCAAAGTGCAGTTTCTTTAATGGATGGCTTAGGGTGGGAGAGGAGTGCAAGGAGGCATTGTGTTCTTTGATTTTTTTAATTTCCTTTTGTCCTACAGGATCCTAAATTTTGCCCTCTTATTTCTTTTTCCCCTCACTGCTCAGCTTCCAAAGGGCACCTCTCCCTTTTTACCCATTCTCTCCCTCAGAAGCATTGCCTTTCCAAGATTGCCTTCTAGAGTTCCACACACTTTAAGGCCCTTCCTGTAAACAATGGTTTATTCTACCTAGATTCTTTTCTCAGTAATTTTGTACTTGGGGTAGTCACCTCTCTCTGGAGGTGACTATTTAACCTTAGACCCTCTGTTCCCCTCTTCTCTTTTCCATGTAGTTTTTCCTCACCCCCACCTTCATCTCTGCAAACACTTGGAGTGGGAGCCTGAGAAATGGCTCTGCTGGAAATGGTGGATTTTTTTAACTACAAGTAATTTGAGGTTGATGGTGTTCTGTGTTCTGATAATGCTGATACATGAGTTTTATGTGGTTTACTTATTGTTCTTGTTGATCTGTATGGTTTCTGGAGAATGTGTTGGGAGATTCATTTTACATGGTCACCATTACCTCAGCTACTGGAAAACTTACCTAATTACGTTTTAATCTCTTTTATATACAAGGCTTTGTAATGCTATGCTTTATATCAAATTGGTAGAATGTGGTTTTTTTCACTTTGTTTGTGTCTATGATTTTTTTCCATTATGTGATTTTGCTAAACTTTTTACTATAAAAATTTTTAACAGAATTAATGCAAATATTTCACTCCAAAATACATAAAACACAGCTGCAACAAATAACCAACATTTATTTCTGATTTTTAGAAGAAAGGGGGAAAAATCATTATTCAGCAACTATTCATTAGCATCTACTATGTGCCATGTTGAGAAATAATTTCTCATTTTATTTCTTTTGAAATTAACCATGTTAATAGGACTTGAATAAAATTTTCTTTGAAACACTGATGGGTTTTTAAAAGATAGCATACTAAATTTTGAGAAATAATAAAATGCATATTTATAAAGGATAACATTTCCAAGAGCTAATTAAATTTTTGCAAAATTGTCTTAGATTTTATAGATTAAAAGTTAATTTTTAAGTGGCTGAGTCTTCAATAAAACAAATCTTTGAGACTCTTTGAGAGTATTAAAGCTCCTTTATTTTTGATGTACTAAATACAATGATCAGCTAAAATGGCTTTAACTAAATGCCTCAGCTTCATTTAATATAATCACTTGTTCTTAAGTGGCCATTTTTCAATTTTGTTATAAGTTTTAATGTCTAGATGGCTGATATGTAAGGATTAAGGTATCTAATAGATGGTGGTAAAAATGTTAGCAATTCTCTAGGAATGTGTATTTTGACCTCATGTCTTAATTTTTTTTTTTTTTTTTTTTTTTGGTAGATGCTGTTGCATGAAAAAGCAGAGGCTTTGCAAGAAGAAGTAGAAGAGTTATTGAGATTGCCTTCTGATATCCCTGGTATTGTGGCTTCTTCCATTGAAAAAGCATGAAGCTATCTGATGAGCATTTTCAAATATGAATTATTTATTGTACATACGTTTTATTAAAGATTTCCTATAATATATAAATAAGAATATGTATTTTAATTACACATTAAGAATTACAGATAAGATTTGAATATAACTCTCACCTATAATTGCAATAACCTTCCCACTAATAATCCATCTTCTTCAGTACTTACACATTATTTCTCTACTCAAAAATGTGTAGTGTCCACCACAAAATGAAATCTAACTTCCAGCATCTCTCCAGCCTACCTTTGTAGCCAGATCTTTCATTATTCTCTTACCCATTCTTTCATCAAACTACGCTATTTGAAATCGTCATAATTTTCCCTGGGATTTCCAAACCCAGGGATTTCTTAACTGCTTTACGCTATTCCCAATGCATGGGAAATTATCTTTGAAATGTACTGTGTACCTCAAATGTAACTAAAAATGCTCAAATACTGTCTCCTCTATAAAATGGTCCAAGTTCATCCTCATCCCCCCCCCCATATGTGGGGTGCTCTTTCCCTTCTGTAAGTATTGTAAGCCCCTCATTTAGACCCATATCTTTTTTAATACTACTAGTTTGTAATCTCCTGGAAGGCTAAGACCTGTTTTATCATCTTTGTACGCCACACAGCACCCACCACAGTTCACTGCACAAAGTAGGAACCTCTGTGAAGAACAAATACTACCCAAATCAATGATTTGAAGATTCTCTTTAAATGTGACTTAAATATTGCCTTTCCCCCCTCCCTTTTTAGATTTATGGCTCAAATGGCTGGTCACCTATAGAAAAAATAGTAATAACTAGCAATATTGATGAGTACTGAACTGGTTTGGTTAAAGTTCTACTCATCCATTGGAAACTTTGCAAATAGAACCACAGTCTAAGTCCTTTGTGCCTTAACATTTTAGACAATTATAACAGTCATTTACCTAGTGATTTCTACGTGCCAAGCACTGTTATAAGTGCTTTATGTAACTAATTTAATCCTTACAACAACCCTGTGAGGCAGGGACTATAATTATCCCCATATTACAGATGAGTAAACTAAGATAACAGGGAAATTAACTTGCCCAAGATCATGCCCTAGTTATTGTAGAGCAGGGATTCAGACCCAGGCAGTTCCAATCTAAAGTCTGTGCACTTAACCATTATACAATATTGTCTTGCTAGAATTTGCCTATTTTATCCTTTCATCTGGCCTTCATTTTATCCCCAGCATTACATCCCATCGTTCGCACCTCACCCCATCCCTGCGTCTCTTTATATGAGTCAAAGTATGACATCTTAATGTCTTAGTAGAACTGTGGGCTTCATTGCACATACTCTTATTTGTTGCAGCTAAAAAGATTAGAAAACAGCAGCTGGCTAGCCTGCTGGCTGCTTCTGCGCAGTCACTGAGATGTGCCCACAGTGGTCCATAGTCTAGTCTTCAGTTGTTTTTAATGTAGAAACCCCAGTTTTACTAGTTTGCCCAAGTAAGTAAGGCTGTAAGTGAGCCTGATTCTTGCTAACCAATTTATAAGAGACTGATTTATAATCCCAAATTAACTTATTAATTTAAGATTAGAGACGGTGGGGTTGGAGGGGTACCTTTACAGAAACTAGAATACTTGATTCTGCAGTCCAGGACAGTCCCCCACCCCCACCCCCAATCAGTGCCTCTCCACATTAGTCTAACTAAAAGGCTGTATGAAGGGTAATGATTGGGGATCAGCCCTAACAGATATTAAAATGTAAAGCAATTAAAACAGCTCAGCTCTAGAGAAGAGAAAAGTAGATCAGTGGGAACAGAATGGAGAATGAAAATAGACTCAAATACATCTAAGAATTTAATATATAATAAATATAGTCTCTCAGTTTCAAGTGATAGAAACCCAAGTATATCTAGCTTAAACAGAAAGGAATATTTAGTGGCCACATTCTCAAACCACAGCAGCGATAGAACTGGCCTCTTAGGACAACTAGAACCAGAGACTCGGCACCACCAGGACCTGCCACTCTTCTTTGTCAGGCAGCTCTAGAATTAGTTCCTTACAGCTTCAAGATCAAAGCAAAAAGAGCCTGCTGCTGTCAGCTCCGGGTAGAAAAACCCCTGGGAAAGATACTAATTGGTCCTTTGCCCACCCCTGTGGCCACAGTGTAGAGTTTTGGTTTTGTTTTAGTTTTTTCAGAAGTCAGGGAGACGAGGTGATAGGCAGCTAGTACACGTGACACTTCAGTCACAGTGGAAAAGATGGATAACTCAGTGAATGAAGTTGGAACAAATGACTACCTCATCTTTCAGAAAGATATGAAGCTGAATTTCTACCTATCTCCTTAAACTAAATTAAATTTTAGGAACATCAAAGATTTGAATGTGGAATTTTTGAAGCATCAAGAAATGTATCTGCATGCAGTTCCTTCAAATCAGGCTTCAAAACATTAGAATTTCGGCAATTCCAATGTGGTGTCAGGTTTTCCTTTTCATTTTTTTCAAGGTATGAGCCAGCTTGCCCATTTCTAGGATGCTAAACTTCACCAAGACCTTTCTAATGTCCTAGCTTTTGATTTGTACTATGAACTTCACCACCACCAAAAAAAGGCTTTTCTATTGGGCACATGAAAGTTTTTGTCAAGTTTAAGCCTTTTCAAACTTAGCTGCCCTCTCAACAAATGTCCAAACTAGTATTTTTTCAGGAAGGACTAATGTAAGGCACTCTTTAGCTTTATGCTTCCATTTGTAAGAACCTTGCCACACAAGAATCACTGTAGCTGTTGAACTCCATCCCACTATGACAAAAAGTAACACCAAGGACACGTAAGCATTGTTATACTTGGTTTTCTTTGACAATTTCCAGTCCTTTATAATCATGTTAAGTGTATATTTTTTTTTGTTACTCTCAATGATAAATAATAAGAATGACAATAAACGACCACTTATTGAGGGCTTACCATGTGCCAGCATATGCTAAACGTCTTGTATGCATTATCTAGATGATTCCTTCCAGGCATCTGAGGTATGTGCTATTTTTTTACCCCATGTTACAAGGGAAGAAAGTGTGGCTTGCCCGGGATCACCCCGTTAATAAATGACACAGCCTAGACTCACACCTGGATCACGCTGGTAATTCTTTCCTTGATTGTGTTCACTGGCATCACGAGCTACCCTACCTGTGTATGGAAAGAAGCTGATCAAGATGGCAGACTGAGCATATGTATTTGCTCTTCCTCCTGCCTAAAATCCTATGAAAAGATTAAAAATAAACATTTGAAGATAGCATAACTATATTATAGTGCAGAAAAATAATAAAGTCTGTCACTAACAGATAGGGTCATGGTGATTTTAATCACCACATGGAGCATCTAGATCAATGGGCCTTTCTCACTCCCCATTGATGCAAAATAGCCTACACACTGGCATTTTCTACACAGGCTAAAGAAGTGTGTGTTCCAGAGTGAGGGTGGGGGTTGCCCCACAGAAGCAAGAAAGGAACAAGAGTGCTCCAAGAGGGCCTGCCCAGTGGCATAGCGGTTAAGTTCGCGTGCTCCACCTCAGTGGCCCGGGGTTGACAGGTTTGGATCCCAGGTGCGGACCGACGCACTGCTTGTCAAGCCATGCTGTGGTAGCACCCCATATAAAGTAGAGGAAGACGGGCCCAGATGTTAGCCCAGGGCCAGTCTTCCTCAGCAAAAAAAAAGAGGATTATTGGCAACAGATGTTAGCTCAGGGCTAGTCTTCCTCACAAAGAGAAAAAAGAGGGCTCCAAGAAAGACAGGAGATGTCCTCTCCATGCCCACAAGATTACCACACAAACCCACAGCGGAGTACCACAGTCTGGTGAGGGAACAAGCAGAACAGGGATCCTCAGATACAGGGTTACACAGACAATCAAGAATCACCAAATATTTATGAGTAAAGTCAAAACCATAAAAGACAGCAATTCAGTGAACAGAAGAATCAATATCTACGAAGACAATGAATAGATCAAGGTTTTAGAAGAAGCATAATTAATATTTTGGGGCAGATGCTAGATCAAAGATAAAGATAAAATAGAAAATATTTTGATCAAAATGAAAAACTCAACAGATGGGTGGAATCGCAGGAAGAGTGAAAGTTGGAGAGCCAATTAGTAATTTTCAATTTGAGCTGAAAAATCAGAACACACAGGACAAAGCTTCCAGAGGGGAAAAATAAAAACAGATTACAATTCAAAGTAAGAATTATATAAACATCTGTATATCAGCTATGCTGAAAGACAATAGAGCCATATCTTCAGATCTGTAGAAAATAGTCTATGCTGGCCCTTAGTATAGAGACAAAAGAAACATTTTGTAATGTGCAAGGACTTGGAAGTTCTCTCTGAGACTCCAGACTCGAATGTGAGAGAAAATAAACTGTTTAAAGCAATTGTGTTTTTTGGGCCTTTTTGGCACAGCAATTTATCCTTTTCCCTAAGGATATAACCTCTGGGACCCTGTGCTTGTTCTACATTGACTGCAGATATCACCAGCAATAGAAGCTATTTTAGGACAATACAGAAAGATCAGAGTCAAAGGAAGATACCCGATTTATGACTTCACCTTCCATGCCTAACCTGGAATAGGAGTATGTGCGCTTCCAAGAACAGTTCTGATATCACCTTTATATCTATGAGGTAGTCTCCACTCTCCAATAATAATAGTGATATAAATAAGGTAGAAAATGTCCAGATTGAAGCAAGGCCACAAGCCAAATGACTATTTCTCTTCTATTTTTAAAACATGTACCCAGGTATGAAGATCACAAGAGATGCCAATGGCTTTTCAATGTTCCTGCTGTGAAAATGTTGTCTATCAGGATTTTAAATGATGGATTCACTCAGAAGTTCCTAAAGGGCGTTAACACACAAGAAAAGACAGAGGGTTGAAGCTATTGTACCAGACTGAATAAAATGAGTGCTTAGTTTTCTGAGAGCCGTACTCTCCAGACAGCTGGAATAATCACACCAAAACATTGGGTGACTGTCTTCTGCTGTTCATTACACACCAGCAAGGGACCCGGCACCACCTGTGGGGACGTATGAGCTGCCTTGCCCACTGAGTGGGTGACACTGAGCTCTCTTTCTTCCCTTATGATTGTGTTTAGAAAGTTCTGAAACAAACTGGGTGTGATGAATTAGGATGCTTCATTTCCTTCATTTTTTCATGTTTAAAATAGTCTTTTGATCCTTTTCTTCAGTAAATAGTTACCCAAGTGATATGTGGCCATTTGGAGTAATTCTTGAAGATGTAATAATTATATTTCAGGACAACGTAGGTATGTAACATAAAAATTCTGCTATTTAGGGTCTGGCCCGGTGGCATAGTAGTTAAGTTCGTGCACTCCACTTCGGTGGCCCAGGATTTGCAGGTTCGGATCCTGGGTGCGGACCGACGCACTGCTTGTCAAGCCATGCTGTGGCAGCGTCCCATATAAAGTGGAGAAAGATGGGCACAGATGTGAACTCAGGGCTAGTCTTCCTCACACACAAAAAAAATTCTGCTATTTAGAATTATAACTCTCATTCTAGAGGAAATGAGTGGTTTTGCTCTAGCTGAACCAAATGTGTTCGATGATTAAACCTCCCCAAAATGAGATGTATGTAGAGATGGCAGTAGGAGCTTTAGTGTAATGTCTGCACTAAAATAAGTGAACCTGGCAGCACAAGTTAAAGTCCTGGTAGTATCTGGTGTTTAAAATTTGGTACATTATACATTTGAGTATGTGTGTTTTTTCTTCCGAGTATTTTAAATAATCTGTTTTTGTTGTTTTCAAATTTTAACTCAAAGACAAATACTGTATGTTCTCATATATGAAATCTGAAAAATCTAACTTGAGGAAACAGAGCAGATTGTTGGTTGCCAGGGGCTGGGGGGTTGGGGAAATGAGAGGTTGGTCAAAGGGTACAAACTTTCAGTTATAAGATGTGGGCCTGGCCCAGTGGCGTAGGGGTTAAGTTCGTGCGCTTCACTTGGGCGGCCTGGTGTTTGCAGGTTTGAATCCCAGGTCAGACCTACTCACTGCTCATCAAGCCATGTGTGGTGGTGTTCCACATACAAAATAGAGGAAGATGGGCACAGATGTTAGCTCAGGCTAATCTTCCTCAGCAAAAAAAGAGGAGGATTGGCAACAGATGTTAGCTCAGAGCCAATCTTCCTCACAAAAAAAAGATGAATAAGTTCTGGGGATCTAATGTACAGCATGGTGACTATAATTAATAGCACTGTATTATATACTTGAAAGTTGATAAGAGAGTAGATCTTAAATGTTATTACCACACACACACAAAAGTGTTATTATGTGAGGAGATAGAGGTGTTAACTAACCTTATTGTGGTAATCATTTCACAATATATACACGTATCAAATTACCACGTTGGACACCTTAAACTTACATAAGTGATATGTCAATAATATCTCAAAAAACCTGGAAAAAAAAGAATTTTAACTCAAATGTGCATGATACCCAGTGTGGTAGGCAGAATAATTAGCCCCCCTCCCCAAAGAGATCTACTTCCTAATCCCCAGAAACTATAAATATGTCGTGTCACCTAGCAAGAGGGAATTAGGGTTGTAATGGAGTGAAGGTTGCTTATCAGCTGACCTTGAGATGGAGAGATTATCCTGAATTATCTGGGTGGGCCCAATGTGATCACAAAGGTCCTTACGAGGGAAAGAGAGAGTCAGAGTCAGATAATATGACGCGAGAGACTCAACAGCGATTGCTGACTTTGAAGATGGACGGGGCCTCAAGCCGAGGAAAGCAGGCAGCCTCTGGAAGCAGGAAAAGGGAAGGAAGCGGATTCTCTCCTCAAGCCTCCAGAAAGGAACTCAGCTCTGCTGACACCTGTTGTTAGCCCACTGAGACCCTTTTCAGACTTCTGTCCTCCAGAACTATAAGATAATGAATTCATGTTGATTAAGCCAGTAAACTTGTGGTAATTTGTTACAGCAGCAATAGGAATGAATATATCTGAAAACAGCATGGCACCCTGGGGTTCTGCGGAACATGACTAGAAAACTGCTGCTCTGGAGAACCCTTCCTGGATCTCAGCATCTGGATGATCTAAGTTAAATGTGTTGTGCCCACTGAAAGGATTATTTTGTATTCTTGAAAACTATCTGTATAGCAGTCAACTGCGATGGATGCCTACTATTTTTATTAATTGCACTTTTCTCCAGTAAAAAGATTTCTTTTGACTTATCCTGTTAACAACAGCTTAAATAAAATGTAAAAGCCCTATTTCTAGTTGATTAAAACAAAACTACAAAAAAAATCCAATTGCCACAGAAATTAGAAGTTTGATTCCCTAACTAGAGCCATCTAGTCTCTGACACTTTCCCAAACCTTTTTTTCTCTCTTTAAATGGGCATAAAGTGTGTTATCATAATAAAGAGAAATGCATAAAGCTATGAAAATGTTGGATAACAGCAATATAAATATAAAGAACTAGCTATTGTATTGCTATATGACAAATGATTTTCCTTTGTGGTAAAATATAATATTACTGTATGATCACACATAAAATTGGAAAAAATCCACAGGTAACAGACTCCTCACTCTGCACAAAGTGTGGTGACACTAGTTTGATTCCATATAAATTTGTAAACACTTAGAGTTATAATAACAGTCTATGCCCATCCTAGAAGTGATGAAGGAATTCAACATCATTTTGCTGATGTTTGTCAAACCCATTTTGAAGCTCAATGGAAATATTTAAATGCATTTTACGGAATGGTTTCCATATACTTAGCCTGATGCTAGATACTGGTGGGATACTAGAGGTGGAACATTTGGTTCTTGTTTCTTTTAGGAGTAATAAAGCATAAATATATAAACCATGAGCCACCGATGGTAACGAAACAAAACACAGTGTACGAAAGATAATGCTGATAGGCACGAGAGACGGGGGACGGGGAGTCCTTCAGAAAGAACTCATGGAAGAGGTAGACCATGAATCAGATGCTAAAAGGACAAGAGAATTGGGAATGTCTGAGACAGAGGAAGAAGGGCATCTGGGGGAGGGGAGACGTGAGGTGTGCAAGGTGAAGACTGTAAGCCACACCATCTGTATATCTGAGCTCCTAAAACAGGAATGAGGAACCAAAAAAGCAGCAGCAAATGGTTTGTGCTGAGCCATCTCTGCTTTCTCATCTGGTGTCCCTTGTGATCGATGAAAGGCACTAGTGAAACACCTGACAGAGGTATACACATGTGACCACAATATGGACAGAGCCATATGGAGATCAAGTTCACGACCTTGGCCTTGTTAGCACTGTGATCTGTCTAAACTAACCCTCACTCCCTAGGGCAGATATAAAATGTAGATCTGACCTTTGTCAAAGCTAAGCTGGACACTAGTTAAAGTGGTGAGGACAGACTTTATTCAGTAATAACCATTGCAATGAGGAAGAGAGTCCAGCAGGAACTGAGCTCAACTTTGATTAGTGCAGAGGTGATGGGCGTTTTAAAGAGAGAATGAAGGAGTAAGGAGGGAAACAAGCAAGGGCTTCAGCAGAGACTGGGTTTATTAATTGGTGCTTATCCTGAGGAGAAGCAAACTCCTAGTATCTTTATGACAAGAGATAGTGGTACAAGTTAGGGCAAGCTGCCCAAATAGATGGTTTTCAGGTTCTTGAGAAGGCAGTTCTGGGGGGTGGAAGATCTACATCTCAAAGTGAGGGAGAGAGGATTTACAACTGCAAGCTTTCTAAAGTAACTGCTCAAAGTGGGGTGGCGGGGAGGGGCAGGGTTCAGGGGCCCATGGGTCTATGACGAGGTTTTGCCTGGAACAAACAGTCATTCTCCTGGCTGTTTTCCTGGGCAGACACTTTAAAGGGACTAGGTTCATTCTAGGAGTGCGACCTTGAGATGTTAGAAACTGTGTTAGTTTTTGTTCAAGTCTTTTAGTGGGAGGAGGGGTGAGGAACCAGACAAAATCGTTTGTGCTGAGAGCCTGCAGTTTTCATAGGCCAAAGTTAAGGCCTGGTCAAAAAAGAGGGCTCGGAGCCTGTCTCAAGTTTGGTCAGGAAGAGAATCTTTGTCACTTTCTAGTATTTGTTCAAAAGGCACCACTTAGTTCACTTTAAAAAATGCCATCACTAAGATTGATACTTGGTTTCCTTCAATCTATATTATATAACCTGGGTCTTGGTCTTTAATTTAATTTTAGTTCTTGGTTCTTTTTCTAAGCATGATCACAAGCAAGTAGGAAGAGGGTTTTGCATAAATGATTTCAGCTCTTCACATAGCTCTTAAGTTCATCGTTCAAGACTCCTTTAGCAGGAGAAAGGCTTTAGAAACTGGAATGACCTTGAAAAGCTTCCTCTCCCCATCGCTTGGGCCTGAGCAGGTGCAGTTCAGAATGACCTAAAGGGGCCTTGAACTTTTATAGGCAACAGGCTGCACTTTAGTTGTTCCAGCCTGTGCAGACATGCTAAATCAAAATTAAATGTTAATGATGGTGGTGTCTGGGCCGCTCTGCTGGGGAAACTAAAATGTAGAGAAACAAGGCTCTAACAGCTGTCAGTAATTGAGTCACCGCTTTCCCCTGCGCCCTGCTTCCTAGATTTGCGCCAGCACCTACTATCATTAATGGCCCTGCTACCAAAAAGACTCGCCTTTGCCAAGATGTTCGACTGGAGGAACATGTGTTCTTACAAGAGAAGCTGAAAGTCCTTGAAAGCCCAAAAGTAGGACGTGAATCCACACATTGGAAAAGGTAAGAATGGTCTGATGTCTCACTAAAAAGGACCACATGCAGAAGCAGCAGCTCGGAGTTGCTGTCTGCTCTTCTGGTACTGGGACAGTGCCCACTTCGGGTGGGGGCTGACTTAGGATGTGACCTTTTTGGTTATCTTTTCCTGCAAAATTAGCAGATTCTAGCAGACGCTACCGAAACTTCTTCCTTGCCAATTTAGCAGAGAGAGTCTTTCCCATTATTTATTCCAAAAGCATAATTGGCATGTTACTGGTTCATGATGGCTAGTGGTTTTATTCATAAATAGCGATCAGTTGGGTTCCTATGTCTCATACAGGCCACTAAGCAGGCTAAGACCAAAGAATCCCATTCCAGATTTCTGCTCTTCCGTGGTGAACGTCAATGATCTCTGTTGAATGAGAAGCTTGAATCCCACTCTTGGTAACAGGTGCCCTGGCTGGTCTCTGCAAGAATTGTAGGGAAATTGTTCTGTAGGTAACTCAAATGGCTTGGAAGAGGACGCACTCCACTCCATCTCTCTGGGAACACTTGTCACATCTATATTGTGAGTTAAGCTTCCAAGCATTATTCAGGTGTTTTCTTTAAGCACTTCAGTTTGGTGTTGCTTATGAACCAACATAAATTAGTAGTTTCCACATATGTGACTATTGGGGGCATGGTGGAGGCCTCTCAAATACAAAGCTCTTCTTGCCATTTAGGCAATACCATCGAGTTAGCAATTTTTTTTCCTGAGGAAGGTTAGCCCTGAGCTAACATCTGTTGCCAGTCTTCCTCTACTGAGTCGCTGCCTCAGTGTGGCTGACAAGTGGTGTAGGTCCATGCCCAGGATCCGAACCCACAAATCTGGGCTGCCTCAGCAGAAAGCATGGAATTTAACCACTATGCCACAGGGCCAGCCTCTGAGTTAGCAATTTAAATAGACCCAGAAGTGAACTACAGTCATGCACCCCATAACAACATTTCAGTCAATCACATATATGACAGTGGTCCTATACCATAGTACCGTAGAGCCTAGATGTGTAGTAGGCTACGCCATCTAGGTTTGTGTAAGTACACTCTATGATGTTTGCACAACAATGAAATCATTTTGGGATGCATTTCTCAGAACACGTCCCCGGTTGTTAAGTGACACATGACTACTGAGCTTGCTATTTTTGGGGTGGGCATTGTTTCCTTCATGATGGAGTACTCTAGAAGAGTAAAGCTATATCACAGGTGACCACAGAAAAGAGATAGGCTGGTCATTTGCCAGTTTTCTCTTAGAACCATTCCCTGCTCCTTTCTTCTCTGAATTGCAGGGGCTGGCATCTGGATACTTCCATTTCCAAGGCTCCCTTGCCCAACTGGCCCTCAGTTAGGTCTGGCCTGTGGGGACTGTAGGTGGAAAAAGTTTTCCTCAACCCTCTTAGGGTCCCTGGCTGAGGCTAAAAATTAAACTGACAAAGTCAGATTAACAGAAGAAAAGCTTACAAATTTATTTAATACAAGTTGTACATGACACCCGTAGAAACAGTTAAACCTGAATATTTTTAGCTAGGTTTGATGAAGAGTGGACAATCATATAGAAATATGATAGTTCAAAGAGTATGAGGTAAGTGTAGTAAACTGGGGGAGACGTAGTAAGGCCTGTTTGTCAAGGTTGTTCTCAGTATCCCTTTGTCTTTGGAGATAAGGATGCTCCTTCCCTCCAGGTATAGGGAGGGCACCTCTCACATGAAGGTTTTGGTTTTTTTTTTTTTTTTTTTTAATTGATGTCTTAATAGTTTATAACACTGTGGGGTTTTAGTTGTACATTTTTGTCCGTCACCTTGTGGATGTAACCCTTCACCCCTTGTGCCCCCCCACCCCCCTTCCCCTTGGTAACCACCAATCAGTTCTCTCTGTCCGTGGGTTCACTTATATTCCATATATGAGTGAGTTCATGCAGTGTCTGTCCTTCTCTCTCTGGCTTATTTCACTTAACATAATACCCTCTAGGTCCTTCCATGTTGTTGCAAATGGGACAATTGTGTCTTTTCTTATGGCTGAGTAGTATTCCATTGTATGTATATATCACATCTTCTTTAACCAATCTTCAGTTGAGGGACACTTGGGTTGCTTCCACTTCTTGGCTATAGTGAATAATGCTGCAATGAACATAGGGGTGCATACGCCTCTTGTGATGGTTGATTTCACGTCCATTGGGTAGATGCCCAAGAGTGGTATTGCTGGATCATACGGTATTTCTATTTTTAATTTTTTGAGGACTCTCCATACTGTTTTCCATAGAGGCTGCACCAGTTTGCATTCCCACCAGCAGTGAATGAGGGTCCCCGTTTCTCCACAACCTCTCCAGCATTTGTTGTTATTTGTCTTTGTGATTATAGCCATTCTAACCGGTGTAAGGTGATATCTCAGTGTAGTTTTGATTTGCATTTCCCTGATGATTAGTGATGTTGAACATCTTTTCATGTGTCTATTGGCCATCTGTATCTCTTCCTTGGAAAAATGTCTGTTCATATCCTCTGCCCATTTTTTGATCGGGTTGTTTGTTTTTTTGTTGCTCAGTTGTATGAGATCTTTGTATATTACTGAGATTAATCCCTTGTCGGACAAACGATTTGCAAATATTTTCTCCCAGCTGGTGGGTTGTTTATTCATTTTGATCCTGGTTTCATTTGCCTTGTAGAAGCTCTTTAGTCTGATGAGGTCCCACTTGTTTATTTTTTCTTTTGTTTCCCTTGTCTGGGTAGACATGGAATCTGAAAGGATCCCTTTATGTCCAATCGCAATTAGTGTACTGCCTATATTTTCTTCCAGGAGTTTGATAGTTTCAGGTCTCACTTTCAGATCTTTGATCCATTTTGAATTGATTTTTGTATATGGCGATAGGAGATGGTCTACTTTCATTCTTTTGCACGTTGCTGTCCAATTTTCCCAGCACTATTTATTGAAGAGACTTCCCTCTCTCCATTGTATGTTCTTTGCTCCTTTGTCGAAGATTAGCTGTCCATAGGTGTATGGTTTTATTTCTGGGCTTTCAATTCTGTTCCATTGATCTGTGTGTCTATTCTTGTACCAGTACCATGCTGTTTTGATTACTGTAGCTTTATAGTATATTTTGAAATCAGGGATTGTGATGCCTCCAGCTTTGTTCTTTTTTTTCAGAATTGCTTTAGCTATTCGGGGTCTTTTGTTGCCCCATACGAATTTCAGTAGTTTTTGTTCTATTACCGTGAAGAATGACATTGGGATTCTGATTGGGATTGCATTGAATTTGTAGATTGCTTTAGGTAGAATGGACATTTTAACTATATTTATTCTTCCAATCCATGTGCATGGAATATTTTTCCATTTCTTTATGTCCTCCTCGATTTCTTTCAATAGTGTCTTATAGTTTTCACTGTATAGGTCTTTGACCTCCTTGGTTAAATTTATTCCCAGATATTTTATTCTCTTTGTTGCAATTGTAAATGGGATTGTCTTTTTGAGTTCTCTTTCTGTTTTTTCATCGTTAGTGTATAGAAATGCAATTGATTTTTGTAAGTTGATTTTATACCCTGCCACTTTACTGTAGTTGTTGATTGTTTCTAGTAGCTTTCCGATGGAATATTTGGGGTTTTCTATGTATAGGATCATGTCGTCTGCAAATAGTGAGAGTTTCACTTCTTCATTGCCTATTTGGAGTCCTTTTATTCCTTTTTCTTGCCTAATTGCTCTGGCCAGAACTTCCAGTACTATGTTGAATAAGAGCGGTGAGAGTGGGCACCCTTGTCTTGTTCCTGTCCTCAAAGGAATGGCTTTCAGTTTTTCCCCGTTGAGTAGGATGTTTGCTGTAGGTTTGTCATATATGGCCCTTATTATGTTGAGGTACTTTCCTTCTATACCCATTTTGTTGAGAGTTTTTATCATAAATGGATGCTGGATCTTGTCGAATGCCTTCTCTGCATCGATTGAGATGATCATGTGGTTTTTATTCATTTTGTTAATGTGGTGTATCACGTTGATTGATTTGCGGATGTTGAACCATCCCTGTGTCCCTGGTATAAATCCCACTTGATCGTGGTGTATGATCTTTTTGATGTATTGCTGTATTCGGTTTGCCAATATTTTGTTGAGGATTTTTGCGTCTATGTTCATCAGTGATATTGGCCTGTAGTTTTCCTTCTTTGTATTGTCCTTGTCTGGCTTTGGTATCAGCATGATGTCGGCCTCATGGAATGTGTTGGGAAGTATTCCATCCTCCTCTATTTTTTGGAATAGTTTGAGAAGGATAGGTACTAAATCTTCTTTGAACGTTTGATAAAATTCTCCAGGGAAGCCATCTGGTCCTGGGCTTTTATTTTTTGGGAGGTTTTTGATTACTGTTTCAATCTCTTTACTTGTGATTGGTCTGTTCAGATTCTCTATTTCTTCTTGATTCAGTTTTGGGAGGTTGTACGCATCCAAGAATTTGTCCATTTCCTCTAGGTTGTCCAATTTGTTGGCGTAAAGTTTTTCATAGTATTCCCTAATAATCCCTTGTATTTCTGTGGTGTCTGTTGTAATTTCTCCTCTTTCATTTCTAATTTTATTTATTTGAGTCTTCTCCCTTTTTTTCTTAGTGAGTCTGGCTAAGGGTTTGTCAATTTTATTTATCTTCTCAAAGAACCAGCTCTTTGTTTCATTGATCCTTTCTACTGTTTTTTTGGTTTCAATTTCATTTATTTCTGCTCTGATTTTTATTATTTCCCTCCTTCTGCTGATTCGGGGCTTTGTCTGTTCTTCTTTTTCCAACTCTGTTAGGTGCAATTTAAGGTTATTTATTTGGGATTTTTCTTGTTTGTTAAGGTGAGCTTGTATTGCTATGAATTTCCCTCTCAGGACTGCTTTTGCTGCATCCCATATGAGCTGGTATGGTGTATTTTCCTTTTCATTTGTCTCCAGATAGCTTTTGATTTCTCCTTTAATTTCATCAATGATCCATTGGTTGTTCAGTAGCATGTTGTTTAGTCTCCACATCTTTGTCCCTTTCCTAGTTTTCTTCTTGCAGTTGATTTCTAGTTTCACAGCATTATGGTCAGAAAAGATGCTTGTAATGATTTCAATCTTCTTAAATTTATAGAGGTTTGCCTTGTTTCCTAATATATGGTCTATCCTTGAGAATGTTCCATGTGCACTTGAGAAGAATGTGTACTCTGCTTTTTTTGGGTGGAGTGCTCTGTATATATCTATTAAATCCATTGCGTCTAGTTTTTCATTTAAGTCCATTATTTCCTTATTGACTTTTTGTCTGGATGATCTATCTATTGATGTAAGGGGGGTATTAAGATCCCCTACTATTATTGTGTTATTGTTAATATCTCCTTTAAGGTTTTTTAGCAGTTGTTTTATGTACTTTGGTGCTCCTGTGTTGGGTGCATAGATATTTATAAGTGTTATGTCTTCTTGGTGAAGTATCCCTTTTATCATTATATATTGCCCTTCTTTGTCTCTCATTACCTTTTTTATCTTGAAGTCTACTTTGTCTGATATAAGTATGGCTATTCCTGCTTTCTTTTGTTTGCCATTAGCTTGGAGTATTGTTTTCCATCCTTTTATTTTGAGTCTGTGTTTGTCTTTAGAGCTGAGATGTGTTTCCTGGAGGCAGCAGATTGTTGGATCTTGGTTTTTCATCCATCCTGCCACTCTGTGTCTTTTGATTGGAGAATTCAATCCATTTACATTTAGAGTGATTATTGATATATGAGGGTTTAATGTCGCTATTTTATTGTTCATCTTCTGGTTCTTTTGCATTTCCTTCGTTTCTTGTCCCTTGTGTTTCGGACTGCAAATTCAATTTGGTATTTCTGCATGCTCATTCTCTTGGTTTTCTCTTTATTTGTCATGTGTGGTTCTCTGCTGGTTGTTTGTTTAGTGGTTACCGTGCGGTTTATATAAGCGATCTCCTGGATAAGAAAGTACATTTTCAGATGCCTCCTTTTTCCTGAGGCTGGGTCAGTTCAATCCCTTACCTCTTCCCCTCCTTATTTGTTATCTCTTTATTCCAGATTGTGTCATGAATGTGTGTTTCCAGTGATGAGCTTGAATTAATTTTTGATGTTTTCCAACTGTATTTTGTTCTGGTTTAGTCTCCTTGCTTTTCTCCTTGCTGAAATCTTTGTATCCCCTTTCTGATTTGTTTTTTTTTCAGGCCTAAGGGCCTTCTTGAGCATTTCTTGTAGTGGGGGTCTTGTGGTGACGAACTCTCTTAGCTTTTGTTTATCAGGGAGAGTTATTATTTCTCCATCGTATTTGAAGGATATTTTTGCTGGATAAAGTATTCTCGGCTGAAGGTTTTTGTCTTTCATGATTTTGAATATATCATTCCAGTCTCTCCTAGCCTGTAGAGTTTCTGTCGAGAAATCAGCTGAGAGCCTGATGGGGTTTCCTTTGTATGTTATTTTGTTTTTTTGTTTAGCTGCCTTCAATATTATTTCCTTGTCACGGGTATTCTTCAAGTTTGCTACTATGTGGCGAGATGATTTTTTATTCCTGTTTATATATTTAGGTGATCTATTGATTTCATTCACTGTTATTTCCCTCTCGTTCCCTAGGTTGGGGAAGTTCTCAGCTATTATTTCTTTGAACAAACTCTCTGTTCCTTTTTCTCTTTCTTCTCCTTCTGGAATACCTATTATCCTTATGTTGCTTTTCCTCATTGAGTCTGATATTTCTCGAAGAATTTCTTCATTTCTTTTTAGTCTTAGCTCTCTCTCCTCCTCTACCAGGAGCATTTCTGCATGGCTATCCTCAATAGTGCTAATTCGTTCCTCCATACTGTCAGTTCTGCTCTTTAAAGACTCCGTTTTTTCCACTATCTCGTTGATTTTGTTTTTCATCTCCAATAATTCTGATTGGTTTTTCTTTAGGGTTTCAATCTCTTTTGTGACATAATCCCTGAATTTGTTGATTTGTTTCTGTGTGTTCTCTTGTATTTCGTTGAGCTTGTTTATGATAGCTATTTTGAATTCTCTCTCATTCAGGTTATCAAATTCTGTGCCTTCAGGGTTGGTTTCTGGGTGTTTGTCATTTTCCTTTTGGTCTGTAGCCCTGACATATTTTCGCAAGGATCCGACGGGGACGGCTTTATTTTTACCCCTCATGATTAAAGTTAGTCCTGCAGTTTCCCCCTGCTGCCACTAGATGGAGATCGCGAGTGGTTTGCTCTGAGGCGGCTGCAGCCCCCGGAGGGATTATGCTGAAACGCCGGGTGTGTGGGGGGAGGGGTCCTCTCTTTCTCCTGCTTGACCTGGGGGTTTCCTTTCTGGCTCTCTTAGGGTGTTTGCTACACCCCCTAAACAGTCCGTCGTCGCTTCCCCGTGGGGATCTCGCGACAGTCTGTGAGAGCACCTGGATGGCGCTAGTTTTCCCCGCTGTGGGCCGCCCCTCCCCCCTCTGCGAACCGCGCTGTCTTTGCCGATCGATTGGGGAGGGGGAGTACAACCTCCTACCTCTCCTCCCGTTCTCCTGGGCTTCCCGCACCTCCACCATCCGATGTATGGCAGCAGGGGTTTCTCAGAAGTCCTTCGTAGTGTTTGATTGAGCTCTGTTGGAATGTGAATGATGTTTTCGTTGTGTCGTAGGGGGCAGAGATTCAAAGAGGGAATCTCACTCCGCCATGATGCTGACCGAAGGTTTTGGTTTTTTCAGGTTTTTTTGTTTTGGTGAGGAAGACGGCCCCTGAGCTAACATCTGTGCCAATCTTCGTCTACTTTGTATATGGGACGCCACCACAGCATGGTTGACAAGCAGTATGTAGGTCTGCACCTGGGATCCGAACCCACGAACCCCAGGCTACCAAAGCAGAGCATGCAAACTTAACCACTACACCACTGGGCCAGCCTCTCATATGAGGATTTTATGACCTGTTTCAGGGAAGAAGGGTGGGAAGGAAGATCAAAGTGGACTTCCTGCTTCTGCTGTTTTCTCAAATACCTTCAGCTTAAAATATTCAATATGCCAAGGTTCCATATTTTGGGTAGTGTGTACTGAATCTCATCAGGATCCACTTGGAACCCCAGAGTTGGTATAAAGACTATTTTAACCTGAAGATTTTGAGACTCGATAAATGCTGAAAGAAGCCTTCTCAGAGCTTCTCTCATCTGACTAAAAACGGAAACTTCTGAGAAATTAAGCTGCCATAAATTCCCTCTTGGAGGTGGGTCTGCTCCCAGGAGAGACACTAAGAATAAGCCTGCCATATATCTCCTCTCTGGGGAGTTTCACGATGGAAAGACCACTCACACCTGTATAAACAGACATTACCACAAACTCTCTTATATCCCGTTTGTTCTCTTAAAAACCCATTTGTCTTTCTTAAAGAAGCCTATTTATTCTTCCAGTAGAAGCCTTTTCTCCCTCCTCCCTTTTTCTTACTAAGTTAGGTGTATAAATCTCTGAATTCTAACCACAGCTTTGCTTTACTCATCACTGAGCGCTCCTATTATATGCAAGTTGCACACATGAACTCACTCTGGCTTTTCTTTTGTTAATCTATCTTTTGTCAGTTAAATTCACAGTTAAAGCCCCCAGCTACTGAACCTAAGAGGGTACAGGAAAAGTTTTTCTTCTCCAACGGGCCAATGATAGACTGGGCAGCATCTCTGGTTGCGTCTTCTCCAAGGTTCCAGCTTCTGCGAGACAACCCCTCTGCAGTCAGCTCCTCTGGCAGCCTCCAGTGTGGTTAGTTCCCGTGGAAGGTGGTAGTCCTGGCTCCTGGACTCCCTAATACCACTTTACCCCTTGATCTCTCTAGGTTCATCTGTCATAACAGCTTTCTGCTGTTGCCAATATATGACTTGCCTCTGTGTCTTTGTTCGACTTTTCAACTGTTTCAACACCTTTGTAATTAGTTCCCTACTTCACATTCCCTCAACCAAATTATCTGGGATGGGCATTGTTCTCCAAACTGTACCCAAGCCATGGCTTGGCACTCCTCGGCACCATCAGAGCCTTTCCATTGCCAGCCATCCTTAAACTCTTTACAGAAACAGAGAATCTATTGGTGTTTTGAGGACAGCAGGAACTCAAGAAACATTGACTGGCTGGCAAAGGAAGGGACAACTGAGCTGTGTGGCCATGGCATGTGTCCATAACTATGAGCAAGGAATAACACAGAGAAAGGAAAGATGTAGTCCAGAGAGCAAAGGGTGAACAAATGGGCCCAGCTTCCAGAATCTGGACACTGCTGAAAACCTTCCTCTAATCTTACTGTGGAAACCAGAAGGGCATCAATTTAAGACACATGTAGATCACAGAGTTTGGAACCTGTTGACGTTGCTTCATGCAACCCATACTTTTGATGGAGGGCCTGCTGCAGAGGATACAAAGGTGAATCTGAAAGACTCTGGTTCTTAAGAAAGATGTAGCTTAGTAGCAGAGAGAAGGCATCCTCATAAATAACTATAACAAAAGTGATAAGGAGGGGAACTTCAGAGCAGAGGTAGAAGCACAGTGTTGAGATTAGAAGATGATATAAATAGCTTGTGCTTCTACCTTCACCTCCTGGATTCATTTGGAGAGAAAGGAAAGCATGGAGAGTCTGTGAGTGCTGTGTGCCAGAAGTAGGCTAAATTCCCAACCATGGCTTTGATGACTCACATTAACAAACAATTCAGAAGTAATGGCTTCAGGTATGGCTAGATCCAGGGCTCAAATTTTTGTCTGTGTCTCCTTTTATCTTAATTCTGCTTCCCCCTGAATTGCTTCCATTCTCAGTCAGGCTCCCCCAGGATGGTGGTCAAATGGCTGCCAGCAGGCTCATACCCTCATAGCTAAGCAAAACCATCCAAAAAAGGATTCCTCTTTCATCCTTTTCATGATGACTAGACGGATGTATTATGATGATTGACAAGGCCTTGGATACATGACAACCCCTAGAGCTACAATGGTTTGGGTTATAACCTCCCTCCCCACATCACAAGGACCGAGAAAGATAATCAAGATGTTGTTACCACAGAAAAAAAAAAAAAAGGAATCCGGCTGCTGGTACAAACAGAGATGCCTTCCTCTAAGAGGACTGTGGGTTCCTCTGAGAATGCTGTGTTCAGTCCATGCATCACCAAATATTACTGCCGCATGCATCAGACAGGTGTGGCTCATGTACTGAAAGCATCCCAGCCCAGGCCAGGCTCAACTATCTGTTCGGGCTGTGTGTTTTGATAATTTGTCCAGGCCAGTGCTTTCCAAAGGAGGGTGATTCCCAGCCCCGCCCCACCGGGGACATTTGATAATATCTGGAGACATTTTCAGTTGTCACAGGTTGGAGTAGGGGTGTTGCCCTAGTGGCATCTAGTGGGTAGAGGCCAGGGATGCTGCTAAACATCCTTCAGTGCACAGGACAGCCCCCACAAAGAATTAGCCAGCACAAAAAATGTGAACTGTGCTCTAGGGAGCAGAATACATGACCCCAATATGTGTCACTCTGGCATGTGGGTTATTTTGAACTAAAGGCAATTAAGGCACAATAGACTCAGGAAAAGTTTTTTTTTTTTACCCCTCCCTTACCGGCCTAAAAAATTTTAGATAGGGGGCTTGTACCAAGAAAAGATCTATTATCAGACAAATTTTTTACATTAGAAAGATTTATCTGCAAGGCACAGCAAATACTGGTTTACCAAACATTTGCTTTTCCCATCTTCTGTGAATTATCCTCTTTGAAGTCCCAGGCACCTACCTCTTCTCCTGGGTTCCGGATGGTATACAAGCCTCAACTGCCCGGCTGTCTGGGAGTCTCATATCTTTGGCGTTCCTGTACATATGAAATTAAATTTGGTGTTTTTTTCTCCTGTTAATCTGTCTTATGTCAATTTAAGTATTATATCAGCCAAAGAACCTAAAAGGGATGAAGGGAAAGATTTTTCTCCTCTACAATGCCATGGTTAAAAACCCTGGTCTAGGCAATCAGAAAAAAAGAGTATGTTTCTGCTATTTTAACCAAAAAGGAAAAACTGTATACTTGACATTTGCTGAATTATGGGGTTTTTTTTGCTCATTATCTGACACAAATTAAGTGAGTTGATAACTTACCCCACAGTGTATGTAAGGGCAAACAAGAGGCTTAATTCTTTTTGTTGGAAAAAGGGAAAAGACCCTCCCTTTTCCATTTCTTTCAGAATTTTTCTCTGTCCTTTTCAAAGTATGTAAATCTCTTTAATGACTAAATAAGCCTCGTGCCAATCTCAAAACTCAGGAATGCTTCCCCAAGGACGTGGGAGCTGTGTCTACGAAATGTAATTATCAAGGAAGATGGCACCCCGTCTCCCAGTTTCCCAGGAGGAGACGGGCCTGCCTTCACTAGCGCCTCACTTCTAATTGCAAATCCCGCCTAACGTCACGTCACTCAACTCTGAGTGAGATTTCTGTCTTTGCCATCTCTTTAGCAGATTGCCTGAGATGTGTACCACCCTCTAGTGTAATGTTTGTTCAATAATAAAACTTTTCTTTCTCTTCTTTGTAGAGAGGTTTTCTGGGTTGTGAAGAGGTTTTGTTTTTAATTATATTTCCCCAACAAATGCCAATTTATCAGAGTGGTTAAAGTGCAAAATCTGTGAGAGATGTGGACACACACGTCTCTGTGGTTTCCTAATAAGGTTATTTGACACCAATTTATTCTAATTTTCTTTTCATCTTGATTTAGGATTAAGTTCTCTGCTGTTTAAATGTTCTTATAACCTGTCCTTAACCAAGTTACAATAAACATTAGTATTGTTATCAAATAACTTGTAGGGGATCTTAAAATCACTGCTTCATATTCCTTTCCAGGAAATCATTCTATTCGTTTCTTTTTAAAATTTCTCCTTTCCTTTATTAATAGAAGCTATGCTTAATAAAATAATCCCCATAGCTGAGCTCTAGTAAGAAGTAGTGATTAGCTGGGGTATTTTTTGCAAAAAACTAAAATAAAATGAGCTCTGGTTTCAGGTTTGGGAGGCAAATGTTGAACCCCTGCATAGACTGCAAGATCCCAGAGGAAGTGACTTTACCTTCTGTTACCTATGCAACCATCCAAAGAGCAAGGAGTGCAGAATATGCAGTAAATGCTTAAAAAGCAATGTCAAATCTGGATTGAAGGTTAAAAAAAAAAAAGGAAAAAACCCCAGCAAACAGGAGTGATCTAGGTGGTATTGCCTATCTTGTATTTTTAATTACTTACTTTTGTTTTTTAAATAATATATATTATGGAGGAAAGCTTTTTTATTTATTCATTTTTTTGGTAAGGAAGATTGGCCCTAAGCTAACATCTGTGCCCATCTTCTTCATGGCCATCTTCCTCTATTCTGTATGTGGGGTGCTGCCACAGCATGGCTTGATGAGTGGTGTGTAGGTCCACGCCCAGGATCCGAACCCACGAAGCCCAGGCTGCTGAAGCGGAGCTCACAAACTTAACCACTATGACACTGGTCCAGCCCCAAGCTATTATGAAACTAATATTCACTGCCAAAAACTTAGAAAATAAAGGAAAAGAACAAAAAAATGAAATTTTAAAATGTCCCCCTCTGAAATAACTCATGCTGACACTTTGGTGTGTATTCTCTCCTTCTCACCTGCAAACATGTACATTTTAACACTGTAATTGGACGTGCTGCCCATTAGTCGTGCGTGAGAGGCATCACTGTGGACATCTGCAGTTCAGACAGTTCAGCACTTACTAAAAGCTGTTAAGAGCAATAATGCTCACACCTTTTTTGGCAGACTCATCCATCCTTGTTAAGATAATGTTCCAGGATATTGTGTTTGTATATAGTCAAGCCATACAGCTACAAATGAAAAAATAGCTGTTTCCCAAAGCCTTTGTAGGGGAGGTAAAACTTCTTCCTCTACCCTCTTAGGCTTAGTGCCTGAGGCCTATGAATTAAACCGACAAAAGATAGATTAACAGGAGAAAAAGGTTTATTAGTACACACAGGAGCCAATAAAAGAAGCAGCTGGCTAGTTAAATGGTTAAAGTTAAAGGCTTATATATCTAACAGCTTCTATGGGAAGAATAAATAAATTTCTTTAGGAAAAACAAATGGATTTTTAGGAAAACAAATGGGAGATAAGAAAGTTTGTGATAATGTTTGTTTATGCAGATGGAAGTGGTCCTTCTATCTTCTTCATGGCCATGAAACACCCCCAGAGAGGGGAGATATGGTAGGTTTACTCTTGGTCTATCTCCTGGGAGTAGAAACCAAGAAAATTTATGGCAGCCTCATTTCTCAGAAGTTCCTGCTTTTAGTCAGATATGGGAAGCTCCAAGAAGGCTTTTTTCTACATCTGTTGAATCTCAAATGTCTTCAGCTTAAAATAATCTTTATACCAACTCTGGGGGTTCTGAGTAGGTCCCCACACCTTCAAAGAGGGAAAAGCAACAAAAGGGATGGAAGCTAACACTTTTTGAATCATGGCATCGGGCTGGGTCCTCTACTCAGAGCGTTCCACTGGGTCAGTTTTGATTAATCCCATTTTACAAATAGCAAACTAGAGGCTCAGAGAAGCTAGGTAATGGACCCAATAACCTGAGCCAAACGGTGTTTGAGCGTCCAGAACCATTCTATTTTACTCAACAAACATTGGGTTAGTGAATCCTTTGTGGGAGGTTTTATACCAGGCACCGGGGATGCCAAATAATAAATTGCTCCTGCCCTCGAGGCATTACAGTCTAAAGGAAATCAGAGCAGAGCGAGGATTACCGTACAACGTAACAGGTGCCATGACAGAGACGGGACTCTACACACAGGTGGGGCAGGTGCTGTAGAAACAGAGGAGGAACGCCTGCAGCAGCCAGCTGACAGCGCTTTGGCTGAATGTGGCCCTCACGAGTATCTTATTTGACCTCTACAGTTGTTATGGGTTGAACTGTGTCCTCCAAAAAGATATGCTGAAGTCCCAACCCCAGTACCTCAGAATGTGACCTGATTTGGAAATAGGTCGTTGGAGAAGTAATCAGTTAAGACGAGGTCATAGTGGAGTGGGGTGGGCTCTAAGTCCAACGTGTTTTTATAAGAAGACGATGTGAAAACACAGAGGGCGAATGCCACGACGGAGGCAGAGATTGGAGCAATGAGTCTACAAGCCAAAGACGACCCTGCTGACACCTTGATTTCAGACTTCTAGCCTCCAGAATTGTGAGAGAATCAATTTCTGTGGGTTTAAGCCGCCCAGCCTATGGTACTTTATTACTAATGCAACAGTGTAACATTTAAAAAATAATAATTTGATGACCGTGGTGATGCTTCTTTCCCACTCCTGGTCTTGTCTTCCGTGCAGATGGAGGGAGCTCTGCAATTCAAATACTCCTGAATACTCCTTCACTCACTCTTCTTGTTGTTGGCACCGAGAGTCAATTCAACTCCTGGTGAGCCTGTGGACAGCAGAGCTGAACCCTGCCCAGTCTTTTTGCGCCATCCGCTCGCCTTCTGGTGCTGGATCAGACAATGCTCTGCTGTTATTCACAGCGTTTTCATGGAAGTGGGTGGCCAGGTCCTTCTTCCTGGTCTTAGTCTGGAAGCTCTGCTGAAACCTGTCCACCATGGGTGACCCTGCTGGTATTTGAAATCCCAGTGGCATAGCTTTCAGAATCACAGCAACAGGCAGCCTCCACAGTATGATGAACGACAGACAGGTGGTGTGGTTCCCTGACGGGAAAGGAACCCGGCCACGGTGTGAGAGCCCCGAATCTTAACCACTAGACCACCAGGGCTGGCCTTCCCCAGCAGAGGGGGAGTAAATTGTGATTGCGGAGTTTGGGATATGGGACAGGGCTGCTATCCCAGGTCTGTCTTCTCTTAGAATGATCCTGCCCTCAGAAAGCCTCTATTCTGTTCAGCTCTTCCATGCTCTGGATGTTACCCGGGCTGACCTCCCTTTGTGGGTGGCCCTTTGCTTGGTTTCCCCAGAAGCAGAACCTGAGAAGCAAATTCACGCTCAAATGCTTTGTTGGGGGAGCACTCTCAGGAGAAGCGAATGAGGAAAGCAGGGCAGGACGGGGGAATAAAGTGAAAGTCTCGCTCAGTCGGATCCCACGAGAAGCTCTGGAGCACACACTGCAGCACACTTAGTCCCCTGGGAAGCTGCTTGTACCTCCTGCTTCAGTCATTGGACAGTGACTGCCTGAGGGGTGGGCAAGAGAGGGGCGGAGCCTCCCGTGCAGGGAGGGCAATTCTCCAGAAAAGGCAGCAACTGTGGGATGTTATCAGCCCCACTCACAGCAACTAGGGGGTGGGCGCACCCGCTGGCAAAGGGGATCTGGGCCCCCCGGACACCAACCATCTCCACCACAGGGAGCCTGCTGTGGCCCGGTGCTGCTTCCGCCTGGGTGGGCAAATGTGTCTAATCCAGGGAAATAAAATGGAAGAACTGGAACCAGAAGGAGAAGCCGCCTCCTCCTGCAGTGTCCTTCCTGCGCCTCCTGTTGACCCAGCCTAACAAAGTGCTCGCTGCGGATAACAAGCGCTTGAAGGATCTAGCCCATCAACACGGAGCAGATGATAAAGGGTAGATTTTGAGCTGAATGGCAATAAACTGGTAACTGGCACACCCACTAAGAGCACGTTTAGACACTAACCCTTCCTTTGCTTTTCCTCTTTTTTCTCCATCCTTTTTGAATGTTTATAATATTCACCAAAAAATTAGCGAAAGAGCCTGAGTTACTTCTCTCCTCTGCTCCGGCCTGCAGTGCTGGCAGGATGGGCGAGTGTCGCCGTCCTCATACTGCGGGAAGCTCTGAGCCACCGATGGGACCAGAAGTGGCATGATAAACAGTACAGGAAACCCCATTTGGCACAGCTCTGAATGCCAACTCCTGTGGAGGTGATGGAAAAAGTAGGCTCAAAGCCAAACAGATTCTGCCATGCATTTGTTGAAGCAGTGATGGCTGCTCGGACTTCTCTGCAGAAAACGATGAAGTTCTGGTTTTTCGATTTGGTCTCAAAGGTCATGCTGTTGACCCTATTCCTGGAGTCTGCTTTAAGGTTGTCAAAGTTGCCAGTGTTGCTCCTTTGGCCTGATACAAAAGCCGAAGACTGTAAGTTTTGATGATGCAAACATGGGAGTAATACATTTTCATAAAAATATATTTATATTTATCTATATTTTATATTAAAATACATTCGAAAACAAATTTTCAAAAAATTAGCAAAAGAAAATAAAATAACATTATATTTTCCAAATAATGTCTTTTTCATTGTCATAAAGACAACATATTGTCATTATTATCCCCAGAAGATAGAGAGGAGACTGTGCCAGGCACCGTAAAAGGTTTTTTTCACATTCTCTTGTCTGTGTTGATTGACCTCCAAAGTCTATTTCAAATATGTGCTCAGCCTTAACTTATGACTTCAGAGCTGAGTGAACATGTCAGACACAGAGCACGTCTATAGTCCTCAACCTTGCAAAAAAAAATCCAAATTGCTCATGCTCACCAGTATTACACACTTCCTATTCCCATATGTTAGGAAATAGCTTTACGTTACTTGTATTGCTGGCTTTTTTTTTTTTTTAGTGTTTTAATTGTGCCCTTACATGTATCAGAAAAGCTATTCATTTTTTCCGGTGATCAATAGGAAAATGTACTAAAAATCACCAAATGATTTTTATCTTTATGGGGTGATTTTAGAAATTATTATTATGTTCTTCCATTTCTGGGAACATTACCATTTAGAGGATTAATGGTAATTAGTGAAAACCATAATACAGTGTATTTAATGAAAGTTGTCATTGATGTTATTCTGTTTATTTATATCTACTTTTGTGAATGAAACAAATGCTTTAAAATATTTGTCAATTTGATGATATAGATAAGTCTGGTGAGTAGACTGGGGAACATTGTGGAATCTGTGAATACTATTGACTTCTCTGTAGCCACATCCAATGGCCTGTCCTCAGTCCTCATTCTGTTTGACCTCTTTGAGATGCCTAATTCTGTCACTCAATCCCATGCTCTTATTTATTCTCAGGTGTTTAAAGACACAGATTCTCTTCATCTCCGTATACTATTCCATACGCTCTGTTTGCGCCTCTTTCCCCTCTGAACTGGCGTGCACCAGACAGTCCTCACTCTCCTCCTCTCCACTATAATCATGGGATTAAAATGCATCTTGTTGGTCATAAGTTCCAAATTTCTGCCCCCAAATTACCTTTCCTTATATGTTTCCATGAACACCCAATGAAACTCTCATATCCATCTACAAGCTCGCAGCCGGGGCTCTAGGAGAGCTGGACCACGAATCAGAAAACCTGGACTTAAACCCCAGATTCACTCACTCCTGTGTGAGCTCAAGGGTGTCACCTTGCCTCTCAACCTCAGTTTCCAAAGCTGTAAAATGGAGATCTGTGCCCTGCCTCGCGTGAAGTCACATGAGATTATACACACGAAAGCACTTTGTCAAAGAAAGCTCTTCTTCACCAAGATCTTACAAAAACGCAGGTATTGTTGAGGATATTTTACATCATTGTTTCATTTGATCCTAACAACAACTCTGTAAGATATATATGTATTCTCCTTCTTAGTTTACAAAATGAGAGAAATTGTGGCTTAGAATGCTTAAGTATCTTGCTCAAGGCCACAAAGCTAGTACCCGGGCTAAGATTAAAACCTTTGCTTAGTTCCAAAGCTCACTCCCAAGCAACAGTCAGTGTTCTTGGTTGCAGAGGACAGAAACTGACACTGACAATTATAACAGAAGGATAGTGGAGGTTTGCAATATTGGCCTGAGGCCTGAGGACCAGACTTGGAAAATTAGCTGGAACCAAGGCTGCTCCAGGGAACAAAAAAAGAACTATATAAAGTCATCTTTTAGCTATGATAGTTGGGAGGGACACTGTGACATCTCAACAGAACATTACTACAGTTGCCAAGAGCAGCTGCTTGTTCCAGATTCAGAGTCCCAGGTGAGCATCAGATCAAGGGAGCCTGGAACATATGACCTAATTTTGAAGGGGTGGGAGAGAGGTGTCCTCCCACTTCCTCTTCCACAATAAAAGGGATGGCACTGTGACATGTCAGGCAGGGAGTCTTTTAGTTTCTGCACACACCCCCTCCCCAACACACACACACACACACACACTCTCTCTCTCTCTCTCTCTCTCTCTCTTTCTTTTCCTCCCTCCTCAGAAGTGTTTTCTCTCTTGTCCAAGGCTAATCTTCTTATCATCTCTTTTTGAACCAGATATCTTCCCACTTTCTCCATCTCTCTTCTGATTTCAACTTCTCCACTCTACTTGTTTTCAATGCCTGCACAAAGGAATTCACATCTCTCCAGTCCCTGTCAAAGAGACTCACACATTGGAGCTGCTGGGTTCCACCATAAATTCATGATCACTAACCTCAAATGGGTCTCAGCCCTGCCCAGAAATCACACTACATTTCTCTGATCAACTCTCTCTTCCACTCGACAGAAAGGCTGTTTCAAACCTCCACACCACCAGATCTCTGAAGGATGTAAGAATAGAGAGAAGAATCTATCTTACCTGTCTCAGATGCAAAGGGCCAATAATTTCACAGGCCTGGACTGCTAGGAGTGGAGCAAAATGGAATCTGAACCCTGGGGCACAGCAAGGAGGGAAGTAGATTTGCAGATGACCATCCTAAACTGCCTCCAGACAGACTGAGGGATGACCCAGCTGAAAACAAAGAAATATTTTGCCACTCTTTCTGGTAATGGTCCAAACCCATATATAGGACTTGGGTGCAAAACAACAGAATTACATAAAAATACAGCTTTATAAAGGAGACATCATCACATATCAAATGAAGAAAGGAAGGCGTATTCAGATGGTGATCTTGGAATAATTAGTTAAAAATTATTCCATTTAGGTTCTCACTAAATAAAAACCATTTAGGTTCTCACTTGAATAATACAAAATAAACTAAAGATACTTTAAAGTTATATAAATAGAACAAAAAAATTAAAAACTATAATTGAAGAATTGAAGGAAAGATGGGCATATTTGACTACATAAAAAATTTTAACTCCTGTATGTAAAAATAAAATTAGATTTGAAAAAAATGTATTTGGTATAAAAAATGCTGAAAGCCCAATAATTTAGTTGGCAAAGGACATTGTTATGGGCTGAATTGTGTCTCCCCAAATTCATATGTCAAAGCCCTGACCCCCAGTACCTCAGAATGTGACTGTATTTGGAGACAGGGAATTTAAAGAGGCAATTAAGTTAAAATGAGGTCATATGGGTGGGCCCTAATCCAATATGACTGGTGTTCTTATAAGAAGAGGAGATTAGGGCACAGACACACACAGAGGGAAGACCATGTGATGACAAAGGAAGAAGATGGCTGTCTACACACCAAGAAGAGAGGCCTCAGGAGAAACCAACCCTGCCAACACCTTGATTTCAGACATCTAGACTCCAGAATAGTCAGAAAATAACTTTCTGTTGTTTAAGCCACCAAGTCTGTGGTACTTTGTTCTGGCAGCCCAAGATAACTAATATAGACACACAAATCTTTTACAGAAGAGAATATAATTAATATACAGAAGTACTCAAAGCCAGAAGGGAAATCCTCACAAAAAAGATGACTTTTGAGTTTGGTCCTGGAAAATGAGGGGGAAATGGTTGACATCCAATGAGTTTGTAATCATTATTTGGAGTTGGTTTGCTTGTTTTTAAAGAAAAACACTTCATATTTTGCCAAAAAATGAGTAAATTTGAAACACCAAACTTAAGTTTATAATTTCATATCAATGAAATAAACACAGGCAACACACTAATTTAAGCCTTGTTCAAACAGGAACGTGCGTCAGATACAATCTAGAAGCTGTCTGTACTGCTTTGATAGGGTTTTGTGGTGAGCTAATCCTGGGTAACAGATGACAAATAGATTAGAATCTATATGCATTGAATCGCTGTTGCTGTGGCATTTTTGCCATGGTGAACCTGGGTCTGCAGCTGCCTTGTGGGGATGGATCTAGCGGACAGCCACGTACTGCCATCCTGACTCCCTTCTAGTGTGCCCTCGCAAGCTGTGGAGGTGGAAAAACCAAAAACCACACTTTGCTTCCCAGATTTCCTTGCGGCTAGGGTTCTCAACATGAAGAGGTTACACGAATAAGATGCATGCACATCTCTGCTGCTGCTTACTCCCTGCATCACCTGAATATGCTTACTCTCTCTTTACTTCAGATTCCTTGTCTGTAAAATGGAGATAATAACAGCATCTACCTCACAGGGTTGTTATGAGAACTAAGGGAGTTAAATCGTATAAATTGCTTAGCCTGGCACATAGTATCAGTAAGTGTTAGCTTTATTATAATCATTATTGTTGTTATTTTGAACATGGCAGTGAGGTGGAGGCCATCATCCTGCTATGCAGCTATCTTCCTCTGGCAATTACTGTCCTGGGATTTTCTTTTCTTTTTTTTTATATAATTTTATTGAGGTCATATTGGCTTATAACATTGCGTAAATTTCAGGAGTACATTATTATATTTCAGTTTCTGGATAGACTGCATGGTGCTCACCACCAATAGTCTAATTTTTATCCATCACTGTATATATGTACCCCTTTACCCCTTTCACCCTCCCCCATCCCCTTCCCCTCTAGTAACCACTAATCTGTTCTCCTTATCTATGTGTCTGTTTGTTTATCTTCCACATGAGTGAAATCATACAGTATTTGTCTTTCTTAGTCTGACTTATGTCACTTAGCATTATACCCTCAAGTCCATCCATGTTGTCACACATGGCACTATTGTGGGGTTTTTTTCCCTCCCCAAGGCCCCAGTACATAGTTGTATATTCTAGTTGTAAGTCTTTCTAGTTCTTCTATGTGAACTGTCACCACAGCATGGCTACTCACAGATGAGTGTTGTGGTTCCATATCCAGGAACTGAACCTGGGCTGCCAAAGCAGAGTGTGCCGAATTTTAACCACTAGACCATCAGAGGTGGATCATGATTGTCTTTTTTTATGGCTGAGTGGTATTCCACTGTATATATATACCACATCTTCTTTACCCACTCATCTGTTGATGGGCACTTGGGTTGCTTCTATATCTTGGCTATTGTGAATAATGCTGTGATGAACATAAGGGTACATGTATCTTTTTGAATTATTGATTTCATGTTCTTTGGATAAATACTGTCCTGGGGTTTTCTATAACAGGATTCTGGTGTCCAGCATTAGCTTCATGGGTGTCCAGAGGCAACTGGTCCTGGATCAAGCTCACAGAAGTGTGTCTTTGAAGTCAATTGGTCCTGCTTCAGCCTCTGATTCCCTGATGGGCCAATTCTGCAATATGTTCTTGAGAATCCCAGAAGCCCAGCCTAGAGCCCTCTCTTCCAGCCCCTGCAGCAGTTATGTAAATGCTTAATTACTTTTTTAAAAATCCCCTTCTGCATAAAACATGGAGTGGCATCTGTTTCCTGCAACTGAATTCTGAGTGATCTCCCCATGTGAGCCCCTTTCTCAGTCTCCCTTTGCCCCATTTACAGTTGTGAAAATAAACAGGAAAACTGGCTTAGGGAAAGGCTTCACAGAGCAGTGTTAGTATTGGCAAAGCCCGGCCTGGAACCCACATTGCCTATTCAGTGCTTTTCTGCTAGATCATACTCCAAGGAAGAGTGGCCTGTCTAGACCAGCTGGCTGATCGTGGGTCACGCCCCATCTCCCCATAGAGCCCCAACAGCAGAGAAAGGGAGGAAGGGAACTTACATTTATTGACATTTTCTTTTTATGTGTTGGGCACTCCTCTGGAGGCAACAGAATAATCTTATTCATTTTACACCCCCAATATTGGCACAATCTATTATATGCTTATTAAGTGTCCATTAAAAGATCCGAACTGAGCCATTGAACAGGGTATATTACAGAATTCACAAATCTCCACTGGAAAGTAAACATTTCTGAGGAAATCAAGGGAAATGGCAATGTGCTTATTTCTATACCTGTTCGCTTTGGTATTTTAGGTTGAACTTACTGTGCACTTTATTTGCTTGAAGCTGGGTATGGAAATCCTAACATGGTAGAACCTAATGAAACTGTTTAGACCATGATCCTTCTTTCATTTAAAATTGCATTACTTTTCTCCTAAAGAAGCTAACTTTTTTTTAAGATTCATATTCCATGACTATTATTTAGTAAATGGCCTTTATTTCTTAGTCCAAGTTCTTTGGGTTACAAGTAAGAGAAACCCAAGCAAGTAACCTAGGATGAATGGGAGGATTTGTTATGAAATGCAGGGTCATTTCACAGAATCCAGGGACAGGGTGTGCACTCAGGTTCACAAAGGACTGGAACCAGGAACCAGAAAGCTCTCAGAAGTCAGCTGCTCTGACTCTCCTGTGCAGCCTAGCCCTTATCTACCTCTGCTTTGCTTGGCACATCTGCTTCCCTCTCTCTCTCTCTCTGTAGACGAGCTCCTTGGGCTCTACAGATGTGCGGTCTCAAGTTGGCTGCCCCACAGCAATAGCTTCAGAACGCTGTTCACAGGGCCTCCCATTTGCATACAAGCGGACACTCTCCCTGATCTCTAAGGCTCAATTCCCCAAAAAAGAACGACCAAGTTTAGATTACATTCTCATCCTTGGTCAATCAACTGTGGCAGGAAACAGTGACCATCACATAGTACAAATTTACCCACGGAATCAGCCCTGTGGACGGGTGGGAGGAGCAGTTCTTGGAGGCATGAAGAGTAGGCAAACACACCAGAGGGTGTGCATGACAGTATCCCAGGGAACAAAGACTTTGTAACTTTAGTGTGAAATTAATATAGCTCTCAAACGCCTGCATATAGGAATATCATGGCCCTCACATTTAAGAAATGACACTCCTTGCGTAAGAATGTGTTTTCTCATATAGCAACTTAAAATAACCCACATTAGCTCAGTGGCTTTAAGATTTCCCTTTTCCAAGCAGTATGATACGACCACTCAGAGAACAGCTATCAAATAACTAGAAAGTGAACTGAGATAAATAAAAATAGAATTCCAGATGTCGCTGGGCGGCTAAATCATGCTAAAGATGTAAATTAGGCAATTTAAAAGGGGCATCCACTTATTCAGGCCACCAGGGCACCATTTAAGGAATCATTATTCTGGTCAATGAGGGTAAATAGGACCCTAGTGACTGAAAATTTGAGGCTGCTTCCAAAAGCACTAATTTGCACCCAGGGAGTACACAGAAGAATCTGGGTGGATACAGAGCCAGAAAAACAACATAAAAACAGAGTCTGGGCCAAGGTGGAAGCTATATTTGAGAGAAGGGTACTGATGGAAAGATCTAAAGTATTGTTTTGTAGGAAGATGACCACAGCAAATTGATTGACAGAGGGCTTTGACACTGGGGCGTCAGTATCTAAGGCAAATGCCATCTGACTTCACAGATGCATGTTTGGGGCTGGGAATACATATGAGGTTTGGGTGAGAGGAGCAGGCTCCTGTCCTCCTGGTTCCTGGTAGCTCTGCTTTACACCGCATGGACTCTTCACCACTCATCTAAAGCAAGTCTCCTCTTTTGTGGCAACAAATACTGTCAATGCAATTGTTTTTATGTCCTCATGGGTGGTTTTTGTGCACACAGAGAAAATTATTTTCATTTTAAAAATTAGTATTCAAATTATTCAAAATTAATTATTTCTTAAGCTTTTAAGAAGTAAGTCACAGTTTTAAAAGTATACAATTCCCTTTATAAATCTGGACAATTCTAACACTCACCTTAAAGAAGGATTTTTTTTTTTTTTTTTTAATTTTTGTGAGGAAGACCAGCTCTGGGCTAACATCCGTAGCCAATCCTCCTCTTTTTGCTGAGGAAGACTGGCCCTGGACTAACATCCGTGCCCATCTTCCTCTACTTTATATGGGACGCCGCCACGGCGTGGCTTGACAAGCAGTACGTCGGCGGGCGCCAGGGATCCGAACCCGCGAAGCCCGGGCTGCCAAGCGCGGACTAAACCGCTGCCCCACCGGGCCGGCCCAAAGAAGGATTTTTAAAGTGAAGTGATTCCCTTAAATATTTCCAACTATATTTATACATTTAACATATTTGATTTTCCTTTCATGTACTGTTTAAACAAGCAAAACCTTCCCACGTTCTTAGATAAGTTAAAATCTAATAAATTTATAACACCTCAATTTAAAATCATGAGCTAAATCAATTGCTCAATTATACATTTAATAGGGAATCATAAAGCTAAAATAATACTCTAACAGGCCAAATTCTCTTAAACACTTAAATATAAAATATGTACAGTTTCTTTAACCCAAAAATATTCATGTGTAGGTTTTCCTAAACACTCCTACACTTAATGCTGTCTGGGGTTGAGAGATGCTTACCCACCAAGGAAAAGATTACACCATTCCACACTCTTCCAGAATTACCTTCTCAGATGCTTGAGAGATGGCAGAACAACCAGAAGTTTCAGCCTGGACGTTAGGCCTGGATTACAGACCTCCAGGCCAGCTTGCTTCAGAACCCCAACCTAGGTTGAGTTCCCTTTTTTAATTACTGTAGTTTTTTTATGCCATAGTTTAAGGAAGGAGTGGTTGGTAACAGGGCTGACTTACGCATTAAACAGAGTGGCACAGTATCTAGGACCTACGATACTTTCAGGTGCCCACAAATATATTTTAATTTTAATTTCTTTTAAAATCAGAAGAAAAATATTAACATAACAATAAGGAATATATAATACCAAATCAAGCTTGGATTATATTCATCTTTATACCAATCAGTAATAAAATACAATTTTTAATATTTTTTCCCACAAAGGCAAAAGTGCCCACAGCCTATGAAAATCATAATGTGACCCTGGTCACTTAGTCCACATCCCTGGGTGTCAGTTCTATCAGACCCTAAGTCCTAAATCAATTTACAGAACTCTGACACACCACCTAGACTGGCCCATCATGCCAACACATTTTGTGTTTCTTTGACTCTTCAGGTATTAAATATCTGAACTCACAGAATTCTGCAATTAGCAAAAATTTGGACAGTCATTTCATAAAGGAAGCTATTCAAATGGCAAACAAGCACATAAAAAACATCATTAGTCATCAGAGAAATGAAAATTAAAACCACAATGAGATAGGATTATAAGGGTGTATAATGGGCACGATTTTTAAAACCAACACTAAATGTTGGTGAGGACATGAAACAACCAGCATTCTCATACATTGTTCATGGGAGTGTGAAATGGTACAATCACTTGGGAAAACATTTTGGCAGTTTCATAATGACCCTATGACTCAACAATTCCACTCCTAGCTATTTACCCTAGAGAAATGAAAATATATGTCCTCAAAAAGACTGAGATAAGAAAGTTCTTAGCAGCTTTCCTCATGATAGCGCAAAATTGGCAACAACCTCAAATGCTCATCAATAGGAAAGTGGATAAACAAGCTATGGTATATTCATACAATGGAAACTACTTAGGGGAAAAAAAAGAATGAACTGTGATACGTGCATCAGCCTGAATTAAGTTCAAAAACATGCTGAGTGTAAGGAACGTTACACAAGAGTATGTAATGTGTGATTCTATTTTTTTTATTTTTAGTTCTAAAGTAGACTAAACTAATATATGATGAATAAAGTCAGTGATTGCCTCTGGGAGCAGGGACTTACTGGGAAAGGGTTTTAAGGAACTTTCTGGAATGATAGAGGTTTGGGTTCATGCATTTGTCCAAACTCATCCAATGTCACACTTAAGATCTGTGCATTTCACTTGTTAAAAAACACAATTCAACTGAGTACATTTTAAAGTTCTATTGGCTTTATTCAATGATTCATGAATCAGGGGCATTCCAATCTAACAGAGAGAAAGGAATTCCAAGGAGCTGTACAAAACAACAGACTTTTATGGCAGAAGGGGGAGGAATAAGGATTTATACTAGGCAAAAAGGCAGGCTGGTTATTGCAAGGTCGCTTTCCTTCAGGGAATGGCGGGGGTCTATCAGGCAGATAACCTCACTAGTGCTGATCAGGTGATTCCTGGTTGACTGTTTAAGATTCCATTTCTGGAAAGCTGAAACTGTAATTAAGTCTTGGTTTGGTGATATAGGGCTTAGCATAAGTGACTCCATTTTGGGCCTGTTGTCTTGTTTTTAACACACTGTATGTAAATTTTACCTAAAAACAAAAAGAACCATAAACAGATATTGAACTCTATGTAATAGTATGCAAGTTGAAGTCTTTAAGAGTAAAGCATACTGTCTGCAGCTCACATTGCAGTATCAAAAAAAATAAGATGATGGGAAAAGGATTTAAATAGACATTTCTCTAAAGAAAATATACAGTATTTTTTGGTCAATAATCTGGCCAATAAGAACATAAAAAGATGTTCAGTATCATTTGTCATTAGGGATGTGCACATCAAAACCACAATAAATTCACACCTACTAGGGTGGCTATAATCAAAAAGACAGGCAATAACAAGTGTTAGCAAGAATGTGGAAAAATGGAACCCTCATATATTGCTGGTGGGAACATAATATGGTACAGTCACCATGGAAAACAGTTTGGCAATTCTCCAAATTGTCAAACATAGAGTTATCATATGACTCAGCAATTCCACTCCTAAGGTATATAAATAAGAGAATTGAAAATATATGTCCACACAAAAACTTGTGCATGAATGTTCACAGGAGCATTATACATATAGCCAAAAGGTGGAAAAAACACAAATGTCTGTCAACTAATAAATGGACAAACACATGTGGTATTTCCATACAATGGAATATTATTCGGCCATAAAAAGGAATAAAATACTAATCATGCTACAACATGGATGAACCTTGAAAACATTCTGCTAAGTGAAAGAAGCCAGACACAAAATGCTACATACTATGATTCCTTTTGTATGAAATGTCCAGAATAGGCAAATCCATAGAGATAGAAAGTAGATGACAATGGAGAGTGACTGGTTAATGAGTATAGCATTTCTTTTTGGGGTGTTGAAAATTTTCTGGAATTAGATAGTAGTAATGGTTGCATAATCTTGGGAATATACTAAAACCCACTTAATTGTACACTTTAAAACGGTAAATTTATGACATGAGAATTATATCATTTCAATTAAAAAATAAGATACATTGATGGAAGGGATAGTGGGATGATTAGATGGATAAACACAGGACAGAACAAACAGCAAAATGTTAATTGTAGAATTTAGGTGGTGGTTATATGGGTGTTCACAGTATAATTCTTTCAACTTTTCTGTATATTTGCAACTTTTATGATAAAATAAGGGAAAATGTGAGGTCAAAACTCTTTTCATAATAATACTAAGATGTTATTTGCGCTTTCCTTTTTTTTCCTTTTTTTTGGTGAGGAAGATTGGCCCTGAGCTAACATCCATGCCCATCTTCCTCTACTTTGTATATGGGATGCTGCCACAGCATGGCTTGATGAGCCATGTGTGTTGGTCCACGCCCAGGTTCCAAACCTGCAAACCCCGGGCCACTGAAGAGTGAACTTAAGCACTATACCACTGGGCCGGCCCCTTCATTTTCATTCTCTCATGAGAATATAATACAGTTTTCCAGAAGCTATGTGACATGTAAAGTCATAACAGATTGACTACAGAAGTTGTTGTAAAAATCTTATCTATTAAGCCAGACATGAAAGAGATTTGCAGAAATGTAAAACAATGTCCTTCTCACTAATTTCCTTGTTTTAGAAAATATATTTATTTTTCGTAAAAATGCATATTAATATGAAATGTTTATTATTTTAAAATGAGTTAATTAATAAATATTTTAAAATTTCTCAGTTTTAATATCTGGCACATCAAATACCACAGATGTAACTTACATAAAAAAGTTCTTTGGGATCACAATAATTTTTAATAGTGTAAAGGGGTCTTAAGACCGAAAACTTTGAGAACTACTACCAAGGTTTTATTCTGCCACACATCAGATATGGAGGAAAACTTTGCAGCCATTGAAATGGAGCATGAAAACATATTCATTGAATGAAAAGATATCCTCTTTATTGTTAAGTGGATATGATGTGATCCCATATTTAATTAAAATAAATGTGTGTGTGTCTACCCATAGGAAAAATGTGTGGAAGGATACACACCAGTTAATGCTAATTATTTCTAGACTGTAAGATTATGGAGATATTTATTTTCTTCTCTATTCCTTTTCTATATATACTAATTTTTTTTAATGTTATTATGGTAAAAAACACACAACACAAAATTCACTGTCTTAACCATTTTCAAGTGTACACTCCAGTAGTGTTAAGTATATTCACATTTTTGTGAACCAGATCTCCAGAACTTTTTCATCTTGCAAATCTGAAACTTTGTACTCATTAAACAACTTTCCATTCTCCCCTCCCCCAGCTCCTGTCAACTAACATTCTACTTCCTGTCTCCACGAGTTTGACTAATCTAGGCACCTCATCTAAGTGGAATCATACAGTATTTGTGGTTTTTGGTGATTCTCTTATTTCTCTTAGCTTAACATCTCCAAGGTGCATCCATGTTGTAGCATGTGACAGGATTTCCTTCCTTGTTAAGGCTCAGTAATATTCCCTTGTATGTATACACCACATTTTTTATATATTCGTCTGTTGATGGACATTTGAGTTGCTACTAGATATACTAATTTTTTTTCAATAATATGAATTCACTTTATAAACAGAAATAAAACTATTTCCACTTCCCTCACAAAGCACAGGTATTGAAGAAAAGGAAAAGGAAGTACAAGGGTCTTTAACTTAGTTGATCAGTCTGTAGTCCAGGACTCCTGCGAAGTTAATCAACTATCATGGAAAAAGAAGATTGTCCCGAGTCCCAACGTTCATGAAGAAGAAATAAGGGTTTGGGCTGCTTCTCTGCACGTAAAATCTAGAAATCTATGTGGGAGCTGCAATGTGGTCTAATTTGACCCTTTCACTCTGAATATTGGAGTCTCCCCACTGGCTGTCTCACCATACTCTCTCTTCTCCGGTTTAACACAAGAACACTCATTTAGACCGTCTCTGACTTTCACACACGCTGCATGTGTATGAACAAGGAGTCTGAAAGTTTACCATACCGTAAGGGGGATTCTGTCCTCAGAGAGCTAAAACCATTGTAAAATCACTGAGTGTATCTTGCCTTTCAGACAATCTGATGGTATATTTCTAGCTTTCTGTTTTAATGGCCACACAAACCTTTTAAAAACTTTTTATTATGGACAATTTCAAACATATACAAAGGTAGATAGAATAGCATAATGCACCTCTATTTCATTTATCTTTGCTGTGTAACAAACCTTGGCTGGTGTGACTTGAATCAGTAGCGCTGGACTCATCTGGAGGTTTCTTCATTCATGTCCAGTTCATGGGCTGGGATGACTTAAAGGCTGGGCTTAGCTGGGGCTGTTGACTGGAGCATCTACACACAGCCTCACCATTTGACTTGGGCTTCTTGTAATATGGAAGCTGGGTTCCCAGAGAGAGCATCCTGAGAGGAAGTGTCTGGAGAGCAAGTGTACCAAGAGAATCAGGTGGGAGCTGCGTAGCCTTTTCTGACCTAGCCTCAGAAATCACACTGTGTCATATCTGTTATACCACATTAATTAAAGCGGTTATAAGCCTGTCTAACATTCAAAGGGAAAGGACATAGATCCCCACCATTCCATGGGAGGATGGAAAGGTCAAATGACAGAAGAACATGTGGGATGGAAGATACTGTTACTGTCATATTTAGAAAATAAAATCTATCGCAACCATGCATCCCATCACCCGGCTTCAATAATTGTTCACTCAGGGTCCATCTTGTTTCATCCACACCCATATCCACTGCCCTCCTCCCACTGAGGTTATTTTGAAGCAAATCCCAAACATATCAGCGTACCCATAAACACGTCAGCATATGTCTCTAAAAGACAAGGACTCTTGAAAAATAACCACAATGCCATTATCCCACCTTAAAAAATTTGACAATAACTTGTTTAATATCATGAAACATCCAGTCCATGTTTCCCTGATTGCCCAATAAACGTTTTTTGATAAAGTTTATTTGTTTGAGTTGGGATTAAAATACAGTTATTTCTAGCATTTCTTTTTTTTTTTTTTTGTGGGGAAGACCAACCCTGAGCTAACATCTGTTGCCAATCCTCCCCTTTTTGCTGAGGAAGACTGGCTCTGGGCTAACATCCGTGCCTATCTTCCTCTACTTTATATGGGACGCCACCACGGCATGGCTGACAGGCAGTGCGTCGGCGGGCGCCCGGGATCCGAACTCGCAAACCCCGGGCTGCCAAGCACGGACGAAACCGCTGTGCCACCGGGCGGCCCCTCTAGCATTTCTTAATAGGTTCTTTAATATAAGTTTTTCCTTCAGAAGTGAATGCACATTTGGCCTGCTTACATCTGAAGAGCCTCAGCTTGAGGATAAAGATTTGTCTCCACCAGCACACCTAATGGTTTCCAATCTAGGTGCAAATGAAGTAAGATAATGAGACCCATGTTTCTCATCAGTAGTATTTCCCATTTCTATTCATTTTATGAAATAATGACAAAGTCTAATGCAATATTCAAATAATTTCACGATCATGCCTGAACCAACTATTCAATAAAAGTTGTAGAAGCAACTGCCTACCCAGCTCATTGATCACTCCAACATGCATTTCAAACAGTAGCCATGATAAGGCCTCAGTCCCCAGAGCTAAATGTGTTCCACTACAAGGACTGTTGCCTACATAGGCCACCTTCCTTATTGACTCCTTATCGACTCCTTATCTGGAGTCATCAAAGCAGGAAATACTTTCATCCCACTTCATAGCACTTATTTCTTAAGAGAGCCCATAACTACCTGATATCTGGCCAAAAAGTCAAGAACATGGTATAGATATAACATCACACATATTATACATATAATATTAGGATAGGACACCTCCTCCCTATCTCCCTAGCCCAACCACTTCCCTATTTCCAATGCATTTTCTGGAACTCTCCCTTCTCTGCCCTGTGTTTGTATTGTTTACACTGTTTACAGAGCCTGTAATAATAAATAATATCCCACTTAATTCACCTTATTGTGCTTTTTTAGCGTGAGTATAATTAACAAGGTCTTCCAGGGCCTTCACCATCCCGGAGACAGGTGGCCAAAATTGGATAGTCAGCTCTCCTCTGGGGACTTTTGAAAAATCCTTCAGCCTACACCATAATAACCTACATGGTTATTGTGTGTGACCGCTGGGACTTATAAGTCCTTATTCTAAGGACACTTCCTGCTTTCTCTGACACCTTCTGGCTCACTGACTGGCTTTACCCACTTTTCTACAGAAACAGAAAGAAATACATATTTATAGGGTGTACATAGACAAAAGCTTAATAGAAGAAAATTAGAAACCCTGTCTATATGTATGGAGAAATGCACATCCATGTTCTGTAAACAGACATCTACACAAGAGAGGAAACAAAACATCTACAGTTAACCTTTTAAAAATATAAATCTGATCATATCACACCCCCCACCCCAGGCTTGAAGCCCTTTCAACTGCTTCCTACTGCTCCAAGGATACCTCAAGGCCCTGCAATGTCAGTCTCTTATGTCCCCAGCTGCCCCTCGCTCTCTCTGATCCAGCTACATCCCAGGACCTTTGCATACACCATTTCCTTAGCCTTGAACGATTACTCCCTGCCCCTTTTTTAATACTGTCTGCCTTCCCAGTAAGACTGGAAGCTCCAGAGGGCAGGGACCATTCCTGCTTGCTGCTTACTGCTGCTTAGCTCATTGCTTGGCACATGGCAAGCACCTGATAAAAATTTAAACAACTAGGTGAATAAACGAATGTGGGAAAGCACCTTGAAGAACAGCATGCAATCAAAACATGTTAACTTCCTTCTTTCCAGCCCCTACCACATTTTCGCTTTTACTTTCTCCTTGTTTTCGAGTATAGTTTGATCACTGAAAAATTAAAACTAAAACTCAACTTTAGTAAGTTTTAACCCAATAACTCAAAACAACATAGTGTATGTATACTATTTACACAGCCTGGAGGGAACAAAAAATGCCTAAGAGACTGCCCTCTACATTAGGAAAATCTTAATTTTCTAGACAGACAAGTGAAAAGATTATTATTTTCTGAAGATGCCCTGAAATAAGCCTGTTGTCTTACAGTTGTTTGTAGTTGTTAACCAGGTAAACCTTGTGTGAGTCCCTAAAAATCCACAGCCAGTACTGAAATCAATCTAAAGGCCATCTGGAAATGATACCACTTTATAATTATTAAATGATTCACATGAACTGTCCTAGTGCATTTGAAGATTTTTATTTCTAAATCATTATTGTCACATAATTTGTGAGTCACCAAATCTGGGCAATATGGTGGAAAATTTCTGGATTTGGAATCAGAAGTTGGGTCTAAATCTACTTTACAAGGTTATCGTGAAGATTAAATGAAGTGATAATAATAATAACTCATCTGTTGAACACCTACTTCATATTGCATGTGGAGCTAGATGTGTTATATATACTGTCAATTAATCCTCAAAAAAAAAGCACTGTGAAATACGCATTATTACCCCCACTTTACAGATGAAGAAATTGAGGCTCTGGGAGGTTGAAAAACTGGCCCAAAATTCCACAAAGTGTCTCTGAAATGACAATTTCTATTAATATTGCTGCACATTCCCTTCTCCTATGTGCCCATATATTCCTCTTATCTGGCACAATGGATCAAACCAACTTAGATCCAGGAGCCGGAAACTCATCTGATCTCAACCAACAGATCATCCTGCGTGAAAGTCGCTTTTCTTCGCTTCCTCATTTGTGTTTTCTCAGTTTCCATATTAGTAACTCATATGTGGACCATACTGGCCCACATCTCAGGATGTCACGAGGATACACTGTTTAGAAAACTCACAATGATCCACTTTTCAAATCACCCAAATATTCCAAAGAAACTGGTGTGACTTTTGCCCCGTGACAACAGGGGCACGAGTGGGATGTAGGATCCATGTCACGACAAAGGTAGAAAAAGAGCCAAGGCTTCTGCTTTTCCACCTCCTTGTCTGCTTCCATGTGATCTCCTGGTGGCTTGGTGTTTACATATGAATATTTTTTCTGATGCATGAGTGTAGGACACAAACCTGATTCATGTTGCAAAATAGTAACTGATACATATACACACAAAATCTCCAAACTGTAACTCAGTTCACTATTTAGTTAACTTTTAAATTGCTTAATAGACAGATCTATGCAAATTAGATATAAACTTCAAAACAATCCATTTTTATTTATTGCTTTATTGGTGGTGCAATCTAAGTGGAAAACTCTAAGATTTCTTGTGTCATTTGCTTACTCCACAAATATTCATTGGATGCCTACTAAGTGCCACGCACAATGCCATGAGCCTCAGTGAACTCAGTGGACCAGACAAACCCATCTCTGCTTTCGCAGAGCTTATCATCCAGCAGAATAGGCCAACGTGGAGCAGCATTCACAATACTAACAACCGTGGTAAGTTCTAGCAAGTTCAGAATGTTGTGAGAATGTGTCATGGGAGGCTTCAGCTGCCTGGAGGGTCAGGCAAAGCTTCTTTGAGGAAGTTACATTTCAGCTGAGACAAGCTACCACCTGCTCGGGGTTGTGTAACTGCCTTCACATCCCAATTCTGACACGTGGACATGTTAATGTCTCCGAGCGCGGGTCCTCATCTGCAAAGTGAGGATAATACGCACTGCAGAGTTGTGGGAATGAGAGAATACAGACAATACACACTTCTTATGGTAGAAGGCATATGGTAAGCCCCAAGTGCATGGTGCTTGTTATAATTATACATCAATGTAGGCATCAAAGGAAAAATGGAGAAAAGTTTGGCCAACAGCTAAAGATAAATGTACGGGGTGGGGGGAGGGGTGGTAAATTTGGCAAAGGCTCCAAATTCAAGGGATAGTTACTACCCTACACCTGTATGGAGGCTTCATGTCTGAGTTTCGGATGTTGGAGCACCTAACACTTTAAGGCCCTGCTAAATACTTGTTTTCCCGAGGAGTTAATAAGGACTTTTTGGAGGTCGATCTCTTTCTAGCTGTAGGTTAGCCAGTGCCCAGGTCAGACTTTTCAGGCGAAAGTAAGATGCCTGGGAAACAGCTCTCTGGCCAGAGGACACACCATTAAGCAAATTTTGGCAGGCTCAAGCGACAAGCAAGTGTTTATAAACCAGATTCGGGGGGAGGAGGGGGCGGGATGAATGTTCAACTGGAGGCTTTAGTTGAGAGTCAGAGGACCTGCCGCCTGCCCCCCGCCCCCCATGGGACCTGGAAGACGGAAAAGCTGGTGTTCCCACTAGCGCGCACAGGACATCGCGCTTCGGGAATCCGGGTCCGGGACGACCAGCGCTCCTCCCCCGGCGCTCCCGCCCCAGGCTTCCTGGGCGCTTGGATCCTGGCCATGTCCGCACCCTTCAAATGGGTGTGGGTGATTTCGTAAGTGGACGTGACCGCCACCGAAGGGAAAGCGTGCAAGGAAGGCGGAGTGAACGGGGGAGGAGGGGCGGGGAGAAGAGGGAGCAGTGGGAGGGATGCTGGGCGCAGTGGGAGGGGTGAGGAGGAGGGACAGCGTGGAGGAGAGGAGAAAAGGGCGCTGTGGTGTGGCGGGGGGAAGTGCGCGAAGTCACTGCGCCGCCGCTCGCGGGTGGGACAGCCAGGTGAGCCTGAGATGCTGCTGCGCTTGAAGCCGGGGCTGCCGCTGTCGCCGCCGCTGCTGCTGCTCCTGGGGCCACTCGGTCCCTTCTCCCCGCGCGCCCTGGCGGGACCCGCGCAGGCTGAGGACACCGTGGAGCTGGACTTCTCCACCAAGCGGCCGGTGCACCTGGTGAGCCCCGCGTTCCTCTCCTTCACCATCGACGCCAACCTGGCCACGGACCCGCGGTTCCTCACCTTCCTGGGGTAAGCGCCGGCCTGCGGGTCCCTGTCCCCTCTCTCGTCTTCCTGACACCCACGTCCGCCCCGCCACCACTCTCTTCTCTTTAGTCTCTCTAGGCAGCCACCCCCAAACCACTCTTTCCCGCCTTCATTCATTCAACAAGTGTTGCCTGAGCGCCAACTAAGGGCCAGGTTTTAAGGCGAAATTTGGAAAAGAAACTTGCATTTGCTGCATAGTGTAGGACAAGTAAGATTGTGGACCAGGCTTCCTGTCTCTTAAGCTCATATATTTATATATTTTACAGATACTTTTTTTTTTTTTGGTGAGGAAGATTAGCCCTGAGCTAACATCTGTTGCCAATCCTCCTCTTTTTGCTGAGGAAGATCGACCCTGGGCTAACATCCGTGCCCAACTTCCTCTACTTTATATGTGGGACACCTGCCCCAGCATGGCTTGATAAGCCGTGCAAAGTTCTGCACTCGGGATCTGAACCTGCGAACCCTCAGCCGCCAAAGCGGATCCCACGAACTTGACCACTAGCCCACCCGGCTGGCCCCTATAGATACTTTTTAATAAACTCTTAAAGAGCAGTCTTAGGTTTACAGCAAAATTGAGCACAAGGTCCAGAGATTTCCCATGTTACATTCTTTTTATTAAAATCTATAAATATTTACTAAATGAGACCTGGAAGACTATTACAGTGACTTACAGAGCCTTAGTAAAAAGACATCTCTCCAAGATGAAGCTGCAAAATGCGGCACTGCGTTATCACCTGTAATTTTCTTCTTACCTGAGAAAGACTGAACTGGTGCAGGTTCACTGGCCCCCGACCCACAAGTGCAGGCTGATCTCAAGATAGGGAGCTACAGGGACAGTCCCAGGTCATCTAGGCCACTCATCTAGGTCATGAGAGCCTCCAGAGACGGCCACACCTCAACCAGCCCAGAGGGCTGGGACACCTCCATGCTGTCCTTCTGCCCACACTGTCACTGCCGTTGCTAATTTCAGTCATTTATTCTGCAAATAAGAGCAGGTAGCCTAATGGGTTAAAGATCAGCAGTCAGGCCACCCTGGCTTGATGCCCAACTCTGCCAAAGCTGGATGGCTTGGTTTTTACAGGTTGCTTGCCAACTCCAAGCCTCAATTCCCTCCCTGTAGAATGGAATTTCTACAACCTTCTTGTATGATTGTTATGAGGATTCCATGAGATAATATGTACTTAGCACAGTGTTTGACAGTGTTCAGAATTTAAGTTAATTGCTTCTTCCTGGAAAATGGTGAGTATTTGCTAACTATTCACCAGTTCTCTGTGTTTCTTTTGATCATAGTTAACCTCTATCTTTCCCCCTGTGGCCAGAGAGGGAGAATTTCCTGGCGGGGAGGAGGCCCCATTTTTCTCCTTCCCCTTAGGGATAGGAAGCTGATACCAGGCAGCAGCTGGTTGGGAGACAGAAAGATTACTCTGGAGAAATGCTGAACTATAGGGCTCCATATCTAAGGACCCCAGGCCCAGCTTGGGCGGCTGGGTGGGGAGGATAATAGGGGAAGAGAGGGTGGGAGGTGACTTACTGAAAACAGAGGGATTAAGGAAATGACCACTTACTGAAATGTGAGAACTCAAGTCCTCTGGGGCTGCAGCCAGCATATGTCTCAGGGAAGGGCATTTGGGGATCTCCTCCTGGAGAAACAGGTCCAAAAGAACAAACCTACAGTATGACTTTGGGGCTCCAGGCCTAATCACCCTGCAGTCAAGCTAACCAATTGACTAGCACACCCCACCCCACCCCCCACAATACACACAGAACTTCCAGCCTGCAATTCAGTGAGGGTGATCCCTTTGCCTCTTCTTCACCATGTCTCTTAATTTCCCATAGCACTCTTTCTTTCCCCCCAGCCCTCACCTTTTTGTTAAAGGCTGAAAGATAGTGAAAGCCAAGGGCATAGCATGCAATAGATAAAACTGGTTTTTGTTTGTTTGTTTACAAAACACAGTGTATTCCTGTTCATACAGGTTTCTCTCCAGAGCTGGCTCCTTACCACTCCAGGTCCCTTCCCTTAGCAGAGGCTGTCTTCAATGCCCACTCCCCAGAAGCACCTGCAAGCACATCCACACTATCCCCAGGTGTGTCCTCCAAGACTGCAGCTCAAAGAGGCAGGAGCTTCCTCTCCTTCTCATCTGAGGCTTAGCTTCTGAATTAGGGTCTGAGGGTCCATCTCCCCAGGATGGTTAGCACAGTGCCCAGAGTGGCCTGGCCATCTCAGAAGACAAAACATTTAGCTTCTGTCTCAGAAGACAACACTAAGCTTAATATCCGTCCACAGGAGCGGAGGGTGAGGTGGGCATTGCTTTATTACAGTTCCTCGAAAGTGAAGATGCTTGGGCAAAGATGGTGAGAGCTGAGCAGATGAAAGCTGAAGTAATAAGGAGGAGAGGATAATAAAAATGGCTGACACTGTTTGAGCCCTTGTCATATGCCAGGCCCTGTTCGAAGCCCCTCCTAGGTATTCATTTAGTCCTTGCTACAAAATGATGAGGTGAGTATTATTCTCATTTTAAAAATGAAGAAATTGAGGTTCAAGGAGTTACAATCACTTGCCCATAGTCAGCTGGCTATTACATGAAGGAGCAGAGTTAGAACCCAGATACTAATTGCAGAGACAACAGTATACAAAAAGAAAGCGAAGCAATTTATATTTTTTAAAGGAAACAGGGTAGGGTGTGATAGAAGTAGATCATACAGAAACAAATTGAGAAGACTGATATACTAATGAAAAGAAGCACTGATGCGAGAGTGGAAGAATCAGGTACTTCAGGTCCTTCCAAAGAGGCCTAAGCAAATCAATCAGATGGCATGGTGCTGGTTTCCCAGGATGGCAAACACGTGCATTTTCACATTTGCAACTAGAAAACATAATTTTTTAACTTTCTAAACATAAATACACAGAACTTAAATGCCAATGACAGAACAATCTAGAGTTGGAAAGGAGTATCTTTTCAGTCTCTCCTCTTCCCAGAGGTAACTAATCAATAACCCAACCAAAAACTTCCTAGGCCTAACTGTGTGGAGCCTTGAAGAGGCCTGGCCCTGGAAGATGGGAGGGTCAACACCAGCGCTGCTCAACAGAATTATGATGTGAGCCTCACAGGCGAGCTACATATGTAATTAAATTTCCTAGTAGCCATGTTAAACAAGGTAAAAAGAAACAGGTGAAATTAATTTTAATAATATAGTTTTAATACAAAATATCATTTCAATATGTAATCAATACAAAAATATTAATGAGATATTTTACATTCCTTTTCGAACAAGTCTTCAAAATCTGCTCAACAGCCAATGGCTAGTGGTTACCATTTTGGATGGTGCAGTCCACGTTGCAGTCGAGCACGGTTCACTAATACAAGGTAAAAAGGTGGAGCACTGAGTCAGGGGTAGAGACTGTAAGTACTACAGAGCAAAAAAGTGGTGCTAAACAGCAATAGCAGTAATAATGCAATTGTGCTTGTTTTTCATCAGGATTTGCTTTTCTGCAAAGTTCATCTTGTTTTACCAATTTGATAAATATTTATTAGTAATAACTTTGAAGAGTTAGATTCCTGTGTCTTCATTGACAGAGTTGCTTTTCATATTTGGTAAAGCACTCATTATCAATGTCAAGTGCACATTTGATAACTGATGTTGGAAAGATTCACAGGCTCTCTACGTGTCTGTTGCAGACAGCAGTAACCCAGAGAAGCAGAGAACAGAACAATCACAAGCCATAGACTCACATTTTCAGACCCCTGAGAAGTGCTTGCTCCCTGACCGAGAGCTCATTGTTCCCCGGCCCCCCCCCCCACACCTCCATTGTGCTCCCTGGAGCCCTTTGATGGTAACCCTGCTCTATCTTCCTCATAGAATATTCCCGACACCTCCTTGCCCTCCCTAAAACTTGGCTCTTCTCTGAAGACCCAAGGAGAGAAGGGGAAGCTGCTCATTCTCCCACACTGCAGCCCTTTTCCCTTTCCCAGTGCAGTTTCTGGATGACTGCCCACTAGTTTGAACTCTGGGCTGCTGTAGTTCAAATCCCTTCTGGCTTGTTCCCTTGGGCAAATTACTTAGTCTCCTTTTGTTCAGGTTCCTTGTCTGTAAAATGAGGATAATGATGACACCTACCTCATTGGGTTGTTTTGGGATTAAGTGCAATAATCCGTGCATTTGGACTAACCTGACACACGTTAGAGATGACTGTCAGGACTCCAGTGTGGAGTTCGCTGCCTCCATGTCTGGCTCTCATCCTATGCTCCTTGTCACCAGTCTGCTCCCCTCTTACTCACTCCTCCTCATTGACTGAAGACTGGCACTGACCTCACCGTTTCCTCTCCGCTCGCATGTCCCACCAACATCCTAGATGACTTCAAGTCCACTTGAATAAACTGTCTCTCAATTTCTTCACACCCACATTTTTAAATAATCTTCACTCAGTGTTGCACTGAAACCAGCTTGCACCAGCCTGTGAAATGTGCATCTCTTCCCAACTCCACATTCAGTGATAACACTGGTATCTTGAAATCAGCCTTTGTGGGAATATTTACACCATGGAAATTGGTAAATACTGAAAAACAGGACACTTTTTTTTTAGGGAGCCAGTTTACTGGCACACACTGCTTCGCTCCGTTTCAGTCCCCTAATGCCATGGCCATGCCTTGACTCCTGTCATCAGTAAGAAGCTTTCAGCATCTGAAATCTTAAATTAAAACCTCCCATTCTTGGACCACACTCCTTACCCTTTTAGCTCTTCCACTCTGTGGATCCCACCCCAGCTATTTTTTTAGTACCTCTGCTGAGCAGCCTCCTCCTCTCTCTACTTTCATATCTGATTTGGGCTTCTTGACTTATCACATGAATCATTCTTGTGATAAAATCCCCAAACTGCCCCATTGTTCTTCCTGCTAAAACCCAAACCTAGCTTAGTGCTATATTTTCCCTCTTTGGAATCTATATGATGGCCATAAAGTCTGGAAATGGAAGATATTAACTAATCCTGAATTACAATGCATTTAATAAACCACTTTTATGTATTTGCCTTTGCTTCCAGTCTTAGTGGCCACCCTGTATAGCTGGGCTATTGAGTTCTCGGGGGCGGAGAGGAATCTCCCAGCCACATGGATTGGTGTTGCACTGTAAACTCTTGGCCTCCAGACTTACTTGAACCTTAGTGCTACCACTTAACTCTTCACTTCCCGGCCTCTCTCATTCTCCACTTCCTTCAAAACTGATTCTCCACCTCATCACTGTTACCCTATGACCGCATTTCTGTTCTCCAAAGAAAATGAAGTCACTAGACAGGAACTTCCTTTTCTTCCTACATCAAACCTGCATACATACCATGACTATATCCAGCTTTCTTCCTTTCTCTCTTGTCAGGCCAGTTCTTCTAGCTCTGCTCTGGATCCTGCCCCTCCTGCCTCCCCAAGGACTTTGCTCTAATAATCATCTCTTCTCTTTCCTGTACTGTAACCTCTCCCTTTTAATTGGCTCCTTCCTCTCGGCATATACACATCCTCCAGTCTTTCCCATCTCAAACACCTCCCTGCACGTGTGCCTCTGCAGTAACTGCCCTATTTCTCTTCTGCCCTTTGCAGCCTTCCTTACTGCCCATTCCTTCCTTGTTCCACCCTCATGATGTCCCCATCATTGTGTCACTAAAATTAATCTCTCCAACATCATCGATGACCTTCTTTTATTGCAAAATCCAATGAACACCTTTCAATCCTTATTTGGTCTCTGTTATGGGTTGAATCTCTGGGTGTCCCCATAAAATCCATATGTTGAAGTCCTAATCCCAGTACCTCAGAATGTGACCTTATTTGAAAATAGGGTCATTGTAGATGTAATTAGTGAAGATTAGGTCATACTGGAATGGAGAGGGCCCTAATCCAATATGACTGATGTTCTTGTAAAAAGGGGAAATTTGGAGACAGACATGACACAGAGAGCACACCATGTGAAAATTAAAGTTATGCTGCTACAAGGAACCACCAGAAGCTAGGAGAGAGGCCTAGTACCTTCAGAAGGAGCATGGCCTTACCAACACCTTGATTTCAGATTCCTAGCCTCCAGAACTACGAGACAATAAATTTCTGTGGTTTAAGAGTCCCAGTGTGTGGTACTTTGTGACTGCAGCCCTGGGAAACTAATACAGTCTTCTGGAAGCATTTGGCAAGGTTGACAATTGAAACACTTTCTCACCCCCTGTTCTGTATCACCTCTGTTTCTGGGGGTTTCTTCCTCCTCTCTGACAGTTCTTCCCCATCTCTTTCTCTAGCTTGTCTTAAATGTTGAAGTTCCTCAGACTTGTGACCTGGGCCTTCTTTTCACTTCACATAATCTCCTGAGTGGTCTCACCCACCTCCATGGCTTGAATTACTGCTCACGCAGTGGTATGCTGGGAAATGTTTCACAGCTGGCTCTCTGGGAGGAACGGGGGCTGATTTATGGGTTTTTTTCTGATTTCTGTGGTATGAATTCCCCCATCATGGCTGATTTCAAACTGCCAAAATTTAACAACTGGTTCTCAAAATTTAACAGTTGGCTCTCACAAGCTGGTACGAGCAAGTACAAGCCAGCTCCAGCACACCTCTGCTCTTGTGTCAGAGACAAGCAACTTATTTTTACACATAAGGTAAAATAAAAATACCTGCAGACTTTTCTTCCTCCTAACAAACTGCCCCGGAAATGGAATATCTGCAGCTGCTTTTCTGTGTCTTTTGTTATTTCCATGTCACTGTGGCGGTCTGGTAGATTTTTTTTTCCCCTTTCTCTTTTCTGTATATGATACAGATACTGTACCTTTGATCAATTTTGTTTTTATGACATGTTTTGCAGCTGTTTTAAATCTGGCTTTTGTCAGACGGCATCAATATTGTATTCTCAAAATAAGAAAATGTTCCATTGCGAAGGAGACAAACAAAAAGGTCCTTAATACCAATACTTTGAAACATGTGATTTCCTTTACTTGGCAGGAGCCATAGCATTGGGTTTTGATTTTGTTCAGAAAACAGTCTTTGGCCCCACTTGCCCTGTCATCAGCCCGGACGCGACTGTTCATTAACTTAACAGATACTTATTAAGCACCAGCTGTGTGCCGGGTACTTACCTAGATGCTTATCTAGGCGCCGAGGAGATTCTGATGAGCCAGACCGCTGAGGTCCCTGCTCTCATACAGCTTACATCAGGGGCGGGGGCTGGGATAGGTAGGAAACAAATGAGGAAACTAATTTCAGAGAGTGCTGAATGCCATGAAGAAAAGAAAGACAGGGTAATGTGAGCAAGGGGGACCCGAGGTGGCACAGTCACCACCTCCGGGAACCAGGCTCTGGTTCTCGGGCCTCAGACCCAGGCCGTGAGTAGATGCACATCTGGCGATACCACAGCTCCTTCGCCCTGGCACTAGTTCTCCCTCCGTTTCCCAAAGAGCACCGATCTCTCACGCATCTCAGTTGCTCACAAATACCAGCTACGCAAATGTAAATGAGCTTCTTCTATCATCGAACAATCAAAATGCCAAGGATCAGAATCAGTGCCTGGCCAAAGGCAGTGGAACAGGGCCAGCCTGGAGTGACTCTGAAGCAGTTCCTTCCATCAGTTTTAGGGCCGTGTCTCCACACCGTTGGCTAGGGATTACTAGTCACTGACGTCTAGACTGGGGACTCTCCACTCTATACCTCGCCTGGATATGCCTCCTGAGCTTCAAACACACGTAGCCAAGGGCCTGATGGAAATATGTTTCTTGGTGTTCCACTGGCATCTTAAATTCTACAAAACTGAGCCTCTCCCCCTGCCTTCATCCCCATCTCCAATCTATCACCTGTTCTTCATCTCAGCAACTGATATTACCATCTTCCAAGATGCTTCCCAGGAATAATCCTTTTCTCTTTTCCAACCTTCAATTAAACATCAAATCTATTATTTCTACCTCCACGTGTCTTGAATTTATCCAGCTCTCTTCATCCCCACTGCTGTTACCTTACCTCAGCCCATCACTTTCTGTCTACATTAACATAACCACAGCCTTGGTCCTTCTATTCAGTTATTAACACTGCAGCCTGAGATTCTTTTCTAAAATAAAAGTCTGGTGAGATCACTCCACTACTTTGAATCCTTCCATGGCTCTTCATTGCCCTCATATAAAGTTGGAACTCCTGGACATGGTGGCTTACAGGCCCTCCATGATATTGTTCTGCTTGCCTCTTCAGTCTGTTCTCTTCCAGCAACTGCCTGCCCCCAGTCTCTAGGCTCTAGCCACACCCATTAGATCTTCAGTGGTGCCATATTCTCGTCTACCTCTGGTCTTTGCACAGACTTTTCCCTTCACCTGGAACATTTCCTTCAATCCCACCTCACTAACTTTGGTCTGGATAAGATTTCTTTCTTTTGAATGTCTAACAGTGAAGCCACTTCCCCTGGAAAACCTCTAATCACCCCTTACCGCCAGCCCAGAGTCTGAGTTAGGACCCCTTTGTGTGTTCTCACAGCACTGTTTTGGAATTACCTATTTACTTGTTCATATATATCACTAACTATAAATTATATGAGAACAGCAGCTATCTCAGTTTGCCATTGTATCCCCAGCAACCAGCATACTGCCTGGCACAGAGTGGGCCTACAAAGAATATTTATTGAATAAATTAATGGATGGCTATGTCTCCTTTAAGTAAATCTTGGTTTCTACACCTATTCTTAAAAATCAGAAGCACACGCACACAAAACTGACTTGAATAAATTAAAATATCGTGTGCTTATTTATGGGAAACTTATCAAATACAGAATAGCAATAGTAGAGAGTCTACCATGCATCTTACCACATAATAATGACCATTGTTATCTCCTTCTACATATATTATTTTCACTGTTGAAATCACACTATATCTATAGTTTGTTCATTTTATTGTGGCAAAATATACCAACCATAAAATTTACCATTTTAACCATTTTAAAGTGTGTAGTTCACTGGCATTAAGGACATTCACATTGTTGTTCAACCATTACCACCATCCGTCTTAGAATTTTTTCATCTTTCCAAACTGAAACTCTGTACCCATTAACAATAATGCTCCATCCCCCTCCCTATAGTTTATTTTTATTTGGGTTTGTAGCAAAGTGGAAATGGCTTTCTTCTGAATCCTTATTTAGTCCAAGTTAGCTTTTCCATTTATTTTTCCAGTGGTTTTGAGGATCCCACAGCAGATGCTATCCTTCCCAGAGTCCCTTGGTGCTCAGGTACCTCAGTCAGGGTGGGTTCCAGGTTGATACCTTTCTGAAGTCTCACTTGGTGCTGCAATTCCTTGTGCCAGGCCCCTCAATGTGTTTAGGGTCCCACAAAAATATTGTAAGTTCTTTTTTTTTTTATTTTTTTTGTGAGGAAGACCAGCCCTGAGCTAACATCTGTTGCCAATCTTCCCCTTTTTGCTGAGGAAGACTGGCCCTGGGCTAACATCCGTGCCCATCTTCCTCCACTTTATATGGGACGCCGCCACGGCATGGCTGACAAGCAGTGCGTCGGCGGGCGCCCGGGATCCGAACCCGCGAACCGTGGGCTGCCAAGCGCGGACTAAACCGCTGCGCCACCGGGCCGGCCCCTGTAAGTTCTTTTAAGATCCAAAGAAAATGAACTTTTAGGTCAAAGAAAATGTTTTACTGTATGATATTAACATATTTGTCTTTATATAAATATCATCATAATTAATTTTTTTTTTTATGGAGGAAAAGGCCCATGAAGGCAAAAGTGCCTAGGAACTACAGTAAAACACTCTCAAGTTACAAACAAAAAAAAAATGGTGAGGAAGAGTCGCTGAAATTTTTAACGCAGGAGACTTATCTTTTGGTCAATTTCCATCTTTTTTTTTTTTTTTTTACTTTTTATTTTTTTGGTGAGGAAGACCAGCCCTGAGCTAACATCCGTTGCTAATCCTCCTCTTTTTGCTGAGGAAGACTGGCCCTGGGCTAGCATCGTGCCCATCTTCCTCTACTTTATATGGGACGCCGCCACGGCATGGCTGACAGGCAGTGCGTCTGTGGGCGCCCGGGATCTGAACCCGCGAAGCCCGGGCTGCCAAGCGCGGACTAAACTGCTGCGCCACCGGGCGGCCCCCAATTTTCATCTTTTAATTTGTCTTTGCTAAGCAGAAATAAAGAAATCTTTCAAAAATTTTAGATAGCGCTATACAGAATTAAGCAGGAGCGCATCTTAAAATGTTAAATTTCAGGTCAGGTCTTTAATTCCCATGATGTTAAGAAGTATTGGCAATTAAATAGTCCTCCTGGAATGATTTTCTGATTTGAAATAAACCCACATGTAAACTAATTAATTGAGCCATTCTGAGAATGACACAGCATTGATTTTGTGTTTTAAGAGCATTCCAGGGAGCCGTGTGGCCAGGATCATATATGTGAGGCTTCAGAAATGTGTGGCAGATGTCCCTTCACCTGGATCTTCCGTTTTCTTACTTTTGTGTACTTAATTATTCATGGTGTCTTCATCTTTCCAAGAGAAGGGATTATAAATCATTCTAATTCTATCCGATAGCATTTGGTACCATTCTGAGCATACAATAGGCCCCTATCAGGAACATTTATGGCTTGATGAGATATGCATTTAGATTGGTGGTGTCAGTGATAGAAATTAGAATTTTATATAATTCTAAGTCATTTGACTTAAATTTAAAAGCATGGTTTTCACTGGGAAGGGAGGTTAGGGAGAGAAGGAGGAATCCTAAGTCATTTATGAACTTCTCTGGGAACATAAATTTTTGAAGACAATCTATTTTTCAAAGTAACACAGTCGTCTTTCCCGTAGTTTCCACTCTCTTACCTCTTTTCTTCCATCAATCATAAAAGGTTATGAGTTTTTTGAAATCATTAGATACTGCCCTACTTGTCAAGTTAAAATATCAGCTCTTGCCGGAGTTAGGGCTCCAGGTTGCCTTCAGGTGCCTAGAAGAGCAACCTTGCAATTATAGAAAGATTCAGACTGAGAAAATTCCCCCATTATAGCAATATGACTTCTCCCTCCAAGGCCTGTACAGCTAGATAGTAAGAAATAGGTCCACTGAGAGAGTAGGAAGTAAACTTATTTGGATTGTCTTGGAAAAAATAATTTCAGTTTCTTGCTTGTCTTCCTAACAGTTCTCCAAAGCTTCGTACTTTGGCCAGAGGCTTGTCTCCTGCATACCTGAGATTTGGCGGCACCAAGACGGACTTTCTAATTTTTGATCCCAAGAAGGAACCAACCTTTGAAGAGAGAAGTTACTGGCAATCTCAAGTCAACAAGGGTGAAATTTTTAAAGATTAACCATATATTTTAATTAACTTGAGTCAGTCATGGGCCTTCTCCGAGGAGTGTTATTGCTCACCTCTACAATTAATAAGAGATTAAGGGCTCCCAGCTGATCCGTGGAGGCACCTATACAAAAGAAGGAAGCAATGGGCAGGTTCCCTCCCCCTGGTGTCTTCATGAATGTGAGACCTCACAACAAAAGGTGTGCAGGGCATAACTGAGAGTTAATTGTGCTGTAACTAGAGCAATGATTGTAGCTAAGAAACAGAGCTGCTTAGAGGGAGCATGTGGGTAGAAATGCATCAAACCGAAGAGAGTATTTCCAGCTGAAGACACAGCAAAGGATTGAAGCCCATTTATTCCAGAAATAGAATGTGGATGAAAGGTATAACAAGGGGATGTGAAGATATGCTCTGCTTCTAAGAATGGATTTTGAGATGATTTATTGGGTAGTGGTTCTCAAACCTTATTGACTGTCATAGTTACCTGGGCTGAGTTTGAGTGTTTGGATTCCTGGGCTGCAACCTTAGATGATGAGTTTAGCAAGCTCGTCAGGTGATCTGATATCAGAAGTCTGTAGGCTTCAGCTGAGAGACCTGCCCTAGGAGCCACGAGGGTTTGCCCTGTGTCTTTCCTAAGTGCTATACAGACATCAAATGAAAGTTAAATAGTTATTTAAGCAATTATTAAAAATATCATACACATCACTGAATTATAAACATGTATGTATAATGTATATATTAATGAATAATATTTCATATGTTACATATTTTCCTTCTGTTTATTTTCTTCAGTTAGGAAGTATTTAGAACAGTTAATCAGTAATTGGGCCAAAACTGATAGAATAGTAATTCGAAAAAATGAAAAAAGCAGGAGGGTTCTCTTGGAAGAACACGTTGGACTAGTTTATGTTTAGACTAGGCCCTTTCCCACCAGCCATATGTGCTCCAAACGTCTCACAAGTTTAGGCAGGAAACTGTCCTTTGCTCATCAATTTGTTTCATCCTGTTCGGGGAGGGGCAGCCACTGGGATTATCCAAGTGCCTCTGAAACGTCCTTTGTGAGCACAGAGGATGAGGCACCGGCTGCCAGCCAGCCAGAGCGTGCAGCTTCCCAGAAAGGAAGTCACTGGAGGGTCAGCCAGCCCTAGCAACAAGCGCCCGGCAGCCTTGCTGCCTTGTGATAAAGATAATCCTCTATCCAGCCTGCCTGACAGGATAGTGGATTTTTCCAAGTGCACATGCTGTGGTCTCAGAAGCTTTGATGATACCAAATTTGAAGGGAAAAACGTCAACATTTCCTGTCCTACCATTATGGCAAGAGGAAATCACCCAAAGCAGATATAGTCCATGTAAAACAAATTTCTATGTATTTTGAAAGTCAACCTTAAGAGAACTGAGTTATGTTTTCTTCAGTGGGGCCATAACTTGAAGTTATATCCAGTGTATCTGTATCCAGTGTATGTTCTATATTTCTTAGGAAAGCTGCACTTTGTTTTTGTGTGGTGAATGGTTAGCCAGCAAATTTGATGTGTGTAGCAGAACATGTCTTTCTCTGACCTCATATCTAATAACCAGAAACTTAATTATCCTGCTTTAGTCACATAACTAAATAAGTGTATAGGGATTTCAACCTTATCACTGTGAAAACAGATTCTTTAAATTATTCCTTCCATTTGCAGATATTTGCAAGTCTGGATCCATCCCTTCTGATGTGGAGAAGAGGTTACAGTTGGAATGGCCCTTCCAGGAGCAATTGCTACTCAGAAACCAGTATCAGAAAAAGTTCAAGAATAGCACCTACTCAAGTAAGAAATGAAAGGCACCCTGCGGGTGTCCCAGCCCGGAAATATTTGGATAGCTTGAACTTGGGCTTGAATCTAGTAAGCCCTCCAGCAGTTGTGTAAAGCTGCATAATACTCAAATGTGATCAAGAGGTAATGGGAAATCTTGAACCCAAAACTTCTGTTTTTTTCTTTTCTTCACCTGACTTTGCCTACTAGCCACAGAGTGAAATATGGAAATCATTCATTCATGAGCTAATAATGACCTTTACTGCTCTGAAGAACTAGGAGGTCAAGAAAGACGTGGATACATTCCTGGTGTAAAAGTAAAATACAAAAGTATAAAGAGCAAAATGTGAAAACCATCCACACCTCATTATCCATTCAGTCTCCCCTCCCAGAAATAAGCCTTATTCTGAGTTGGTGGATCATTAGGCAGGGGAGTCCTGGGTCTACCAGACAGTCTTGGCCGTCAAGCAACTTTCTCTTTTTCTTTCCTCTGTAGCTTTGCAAACACAGGACTAGCTCAATTAACCAGGAATTTATTTCCATTCACAGAAACATTTTTTCAGTCTTCAAAATGGGATGATGTTGTCACACGGGGCTTTGAAACAACTGAAACAAGCAGTCTTTATTTAACTATGAAATATATTTTCATCTGAAAGTTAGTGTTTTATACCCAACTAAGGGATGATGCTCCAAATCTCAATTAAGGAAATAACCTACTCAGATACTCTACAACTGTCTTCTTTTGACTTTTGAGAAATAAATTATCTTGAAGTTAATTTGGGTTGGTCAATTTTTTTTTTTTTTTTGCTGAGGAAGATTCACCCTGAGCTAACATCTGTCGCCAATCTTCCTCTTTTTTTTGCTTGAGGAAAATTCACCCTGAGCAAACATCTGTGCTAATCTTCCTCTATTTTGTATGTGGGTCCCACCACAGCATGGCTGCCACCGAGTGTGTAGGTCCACACCCGGGAACTGAACCTGGGCCACGGAAGTGGAGGGCGCCAAACTTAACCACTAGACCATGGGGCCAGCCCAGTTAGTCAATATTTTTAAAGGACATTATTTAAAGTAAATTATTTATCTTTACAAGATTTTACTGTAAAATATCTGGATTTCAGTGTATCTGATGGATTTTTTATTTATAAGGTACAGAAAAAAGGTGACACATAAGAAATCAGAAAATAGACTGTATGCTAATAGATAATGTGGTCCTCTAAATTATATTTTAAATTTTAAGGGGGGGGAACTACTCTGACACTTTAATAACATGATCTATAGTTGAATGGAATTTGGCAATAGGCAGGGCCATCTCAGATCCCATTACAAGAATGACAGAAATAGAAGAGACCTACAGCAATAAAGTCCATTCGTAATAAATCATTATGATACAGGCCTGCTAAGAGAAGACACCATAGTATTAGGTAATCTATAGATTCCCACTTTTTCTTTTTTTTGGTCATGTTAAACATTACACCAATTTATCTTTAATTTTTCTAAACAAAGATTTGCTACCTCACATGCTCTTTCTGGAGCTAAGATGGTGGGTTTCCAACATCTTTTCCTGCCTTTGGGACTTGGATCTTCATAGCTCCTACACCAGGGGAAAGTTCTTTTGCTAACTGTATAAGTGGATCAGTGTAACTCCAGCCACCCTGGAGTTTAGCAATGCTAAAATGTATGACAAATACAGATAGTTTATTTGTATTTGGGAACATCTGACTTCTGGTTTAAAATTTTCTATTTTCATCTCCATGCTTTGGAAACATAGATAGGAATCTACTATGTTTAGTCTGGGCACCTACTCATTATAGTGACCAGTGTCTCAGAAGCAGAGACATGTTTCTACACATGGTTCTACACCAGTGGCTGAGTTTGGGAATGCCGGAGTAACTGGGGGTAACATTATATGATGGAAGAGATAGCAAAAGTCTGTTGTAGCAAGGACACATTAATTGCTTAGTGGCCTGCACCCTTAAAACATGTCCTAGAAGATATAGGTACGTTTTCTAAGGACAGAACCCATTGGATAGTGTGTTTCACTTCGGTAGAAGATGACAAAACCATTTGTCACAATATAAACTCACACTGTAAACCTGTTTGGGCAGGAAATGGAAGCAATGTTACAGGCATAATTCTGGGTATGACTACAGAAAGGACTCCTTTATTAAAATAATCATATTTAATGAGCTAATTCTTTGCCCTCCTTCCCCACCTCTCTCCCTCATCACTCTGGTCCTCTGCCGCCAACACCCACTCTCACGCTGGATGCTGGACACACTTACATAAACACACATGGTATAATGCCAGGGAGAGTCAGTGCCAGCTTTTAATGTCATTTAGTTTATCTTCATCCCAGGGATCTTCCCACTCTTTCATACAGTAAGAGACAAGAGATTGGATAATGATTCGGAATTGGATAATTAGCTGTGAGTTTTCTTATTGTTGTTACTTTGAAGTGCAAGTAGGCTGGGTGTTTTTTTAAAAAAAAAAGTGGATTTGAACTCAGTAATATACAGCCCTTATTCTAGGAGATGTTGCTGTTTATGTTACGGGGGTGTATAATAGAATTTCAAGCTACATAAATTCCGAGTTCATTTGGAAAAATGAAGAAATAGAGGAAGAGTAAAGTATGAGTTGAATAAATACTCTAAAATGCAAACATTCCAGGTTTTTTGAAATGTGTTTATAAAGAGGCCAGGCAGCAGTGGTGCTTTATATCTGGAAGGGTTCTTCATGGTTTATAAAGGGTTTTCACAGGTGTCGTTTCAGCCTCGGGCGTGTGAGGTAGGCGCGTGATGGTGCTAGTTCCAGGACAGTAGATCCGCAGCTGAGGCTCACCCGGGGTGAAGGGGCCAGCCCTGATCATATAGTCTGCAAGTGGGGCAATGGGGTCTAGAGCTCAGTCTCATGATTCCTGATCCAGCACTCTTTCTACAAGATGATTTTGCAATATATCAGCCTAAAATATAGCCGTGATGAAGGCAGTGAAGTCACCCCTTTATAACAGGCTCTCGTAATGGCACTGCCACCAAATAGCTACGTCATATTGAACAGAGCACTTCATTTCTTTGGGTGTCAGTTTCCTCATAGAAAAATGAGGGTGGAGGTTTGGGGAGGACTCAGTAATCTCGAAGGCTCCATGCTGTCCAAACCGTGGCTCAAGACCCAAGGGAAGGCTGGGCTGAGGACTCAGGTGCTTTTCTAATGCTAATGTCTGTAGCTCCTTGATGATAGGCAGCAGTCTTGTGGAAGCAGGTGACACAGCAAATGTCAAAATCACCTACAACAGCGTGCTAGAGTTGTTTCTGCCCCCCAGCCTTGGTTGGCAATATTAAATCTGGGGTTTCACTGCTGTAGTGATCCAGGTAATTTGGACAGAAGACTTAGAAACAAAACAAAAACAAAGTCACTTTTAAGGAGAAAGGGTATAGGTTTGCCAGATAGACAGAGGTTTGTTTTACACTAGGAGAGTTCCAGAGTGAATTTCTGTTTAACAAATGACTCAAAATATACATGAAAATCGAAGACTTATTATGCATATGATAACTGATTTAAAGACGACACTCAAAATTATATCGTTGCCACTCTCAAAAAGTGATTATAGACTAGTAATGGTTTAAAAAGCTTAGTTCAAAAGTTCCCAAACTTTTATGGCACTTTAGTGACTCAGTAATTTTTTTTCAGGGCATACCTAGCCCAAAGAAATACCTATGAGTTTCGATTATTAAGTTGTTATTAGGTTATTAGGTCCAAACAGCTTAATAGTAATATTCTTGTCATGTCCAACAGATGTTGATGTGTTTCTCTTGCAAATTTAAAAGATCCTACGGTGCCACTGTGAGCAGGGTTGCCCAGTTAAATTTGAATTTCAGATAAACAATTTTTTTACTGTAAGTATTTCTCAAATATTGCATAGGACACACACTAAAAATTATTCATTATTTATCTGAAGTTCAAATTTAAGTAGATATCCTGTACTTTTATTTGCTGAATCTGACAACCAAGTCAGTGAATTCATTGTGTCTCCCCAGGGTATCTTGGCCCATAATTTCAAAACCACAGCCCTATAGCCCTAGGCCAATTTTTTAATGTAAAATTCTACTAATTTTAAATTAGTAACTCATATACATGAATTTTTCAAAAATTTGTTTTAAACATAATTAAATTTACCAAAATATTTTGTGCCTGAGGTTGTAAGTAGATACATTTAGATTATGAAGGGTGAGGTTTATGGTAACTAATGATGGTCTGGCCTGTGCATGTTGAGCACTGAGCCATACAATGTAGTTTCCCCAATTCACCTGAGGTCACTTGAACAAAATTTGAGTGCCAGACCAAAGCCTCTGGTATCTTCCATGGGATGTGATTCAACAGCTGAAGCAAATGAAGTCACATTGGTTTTTTAAATTTGTCAGTACAATTTTTTGTCCCTTATTCATAATTATAGTCACTCATTAGCACTGGAATTCCTTTGATTTAATAACAGAAATAGTAATTCATCATGAAGAACAAATCTGGAGTCCTTCATCACTGTGCCAGTCTAACCATTAAACTGCAACATTTTTCCTTTAGGAAGCTCTGTAGATATGCTCTATACTTTTGCAAATTGCTCAGGACTGGACTTGATCTTTGGTCTGAATGCATTACTACGAACAGCAGATTTGCAGTGGAACAGTTCTAATGCTCAGTTGCTCCTGGACTACTGCTCTTCCAAGAGTTACAACATGTCTTGGGAACTAGGCAATGGTAAGTGCCCCTGGGAACATTTTGTGTTCCATAAGGAGATTCCCCTTTGGCATTACTTGTTCCTATTTATGACACTGTTTTTAATATTAGCAAATATACTTCTGTCTCGGCACATTTGTGCCAGTGCGCAACAATGCAACTTTTGAAATTCCTTATGGCAGGAAACTCCTTTGTATATCCCAAAACCTATTGCTAATCCTAGTTTATGTTATATTTGAGCTGAGAACAACTAGTTGGAACCAGTGACTTCTACAGCTCCCAGGAAGGTTCCCTTGAGATTTTCAGGGTCACTTAAACCTATTATGCTTGGCTGGCTGGACTCGGCAAAACTGTAAAGCAGGCAGTTTGCTTTTACCCTTCCATTCCTTTCTCTGTTTCTCAACTTGTCAATTAATCTCAGCACCCCCATCCCAACCCCCATCCCAAACCTCATGATATGCTCAAGCTAGAAGTTCCCAGTATAGAATCCTACCCAGGTCAAGCTCCTGATTGCCTCCTTCTTCACTCTTTTTTTTGCAAGGAACTTTCAAATTCTAACTAAAGTGCTAATGATTAGCCACATTCACACACACATTCTGACTCACAGCTGGATGCTGAACAACTTTCCTACAGCAACCATATGAATATTAGGTCGCCTGAACCCATTCTTACCCATCTTTATATATCCCCCCCTCCCTGCTTTTCTACCCTACCCATCCCCAGTTCCTTCCACTCTTCAGAGTAAGATAAAACAGTGATGTCATCCCTCTTCCTTGGGCCCCAATTTGCAAAGAGGTCTGACTTTCAGGGTGAAGGAGGAGGGAGCAGGGAAGAGCCTGTGGTGTATTTAGGAAGTACATTGGATGCTTTCTGCGCCTCCCTCCCATCTCTTCAGCTTTGCTCCTTCCAGGCTCATCTGCTCATATAATTTGTGAGTAAACATTCTAAATAAAGCCTTTTATGGTGTTGTAGAAATTAGTTTTTAAAAGTCTTCCCTCCACCCAACTTTTTTCTTTTTTTAGGTAAATTGGGTTATTAAATACTGGATACAGACTATTTCCCAAATATCCATTTATTTAATATCCCCCATGTTAACTTCAAATTGTTTTAATGCCCCCTCATACCTCAGTTATACAATTTAAATTTTTGTTTCTCTGGAATATATTCTTTATAACTAGGAGCTTTATTTTTCTTGACTTTAGAGTCTAGGTTTTTATAATTAGGAAATGTCTTGCGGCTTTTATATGCAGCTGTTATGTTTACCATTAAATAAAAAATTTCTAGGCAAATGATTATTTTGAGAATTGCTGTTTTTCAGAACCTAACAGTTTCCGGAAGAAGGCTGGTATCTTCATTGATGGATTACAGTTAGGAGAAGATTTTATTGAGTTGCATAAACTTCTAGGAAAATTCAGCTTCAAAAATGCAAAACTCTATGGTCCTGATGTTGGCCAGCCCCGAGGAAAGACAGTTAAGATACTGAGGAGGTGAGAGCTGGAAGAAGCAGAACCACTTTTCTTAAATATAAATTTCTCTCTAGGGGCTGGCCCGGTGGCATAGCGGTTAAGTTCGTGCGCTCCACTTCTGGAGGCCCAGGGTTCACAGGTTCGGATCCCAGGCACAGACCAGCACACCGCTTGTCAAGCCATGCTGTGGCGGTGTCCAATATAAAGTAGAGGAAGATGGGCATGGATGTTAGCCCAGGGCCAGTCTTCCTCAGCAAAAAGAGGAGGATGGGCAATGGATGTTAGCTCAGGGCTAATCTTCCTCACAAAAAAAAAATTATAAATTTCTCTCTAGGGAAGAATCCTCAATAGTCCACATGTTATTAAAACAATTTGCTGCCTGACCAGATGGTTTACCAAAAGGGGAAACATTGACTGGCTCAGAATACCAAGGATTTGGGGACAAATGGCACCTATGATAAGTTTGTATCAGAATTAGGAAGTGTTATGTTTGCCTGATCCTAAAGTAGTAACCAGCCCATTTCGAGGGAATATATTGTGCAGATGAGGATTATTATAACATAATAATTTTTTTTTTCTAGTTTCCTGAAGGCTGGGGGAGAAGTGATTGATTCCGTTACGTGGCATCAGTAAGTGTGTCTCCTGCTCTTAATACTAAGAAAACAATGCTAGCTTTACTTACTTTTCAAAAAATTATTTCCATTTAACTGCTAATTGACCTCATAGTTCAAATAAGAAACAAACAGTGTCTTCAGCAGCACTGTACTAGAATTTTAATATTAATAAAACAAAGGTTTAAACTTATTTTAAATAATATGGTGGTTTCTACAAGATCAAGGCACACTATCATTTAACTCATGAAACAGATGAGTAGCTAAAACCCACATGCTTGCCAAAGAATGGGTAACCCACAGCACCTGCACTTGTGGCTATGTCTTCTCAAGACAGAGTGACTGATCCCCTTCCATCTTGGTCTCTCCTTAGTAGAACTTCTGCCTTTTTTTTGTAACAGGGGAGTGGGAAGAGGTAGAAGGGAGAGCAAGGTTGGCCAATTAACTTCATAGCAGAAAGTAAAGGTTGGTATTTTTTTCTGAAAAATTTAGCTACTACTTGAATGGACGAATTGCTACCAAAGAAGATTTTCTAAACCCTGATGTGTTGGACACTTTCATTTTATCCATGCAAAAAGTTTTCCAGGTAATAGTCTTTTTTTTTAATGTAAAACCAGAGTCCTTATTTTGTAGTCTAGTTAGTTCTAAATTTTATATATATATATGTGTGTGTGTGTGTGTGTTTTTCTAGTTTTAGAGAACAGGCACTAGGTCTTTTTCACTTTGATTCCACCCTTAGCATCAGGTCATGTATGTTGATTAAAAATTAAAAATACTTGCAGTAGCCTTTTGGTAGCATTAACCCTGATAGGCCATAAGAATGGGGATTATTTACATTCCCTCCACACCTAGTATTCCAATAAAAGTATTACCCAAGACCTAAATGACGGTGAACGTATTTTGTAACCATATTAGATGGACAGGTCTGGGAATACAAGGTTTTGCGTTTGAATGTTGTTAATCTTCAGCACCATAATGGGTCAGCTTGTTTGCAATTACCATGGAGACTTTCCTGTTCCGTAGGTTGTTGAGGAGACCAGACCCCACAAGAAGGTTTGGTTAGGAGAAACAAGCTCTGCGTACGGGGGTGGAGCGCCCTTGCTGTCCAACTCCTTTGCGGCTGGCTTTATGTGAGTGAAGTAGCACTCGCCTCAGGGACTGGATGACAGCATTCTCCTATCCTTCCATTCAGTTGAAATAGCTCGTCAGCCAAAAATTTGATCAAAGATAGTTTCTGCGGCTAAGCCCCCAAATTCGTGCCAGATTTCTCAAGACAATGATTTACTACAGCTTGTTGGACATCTTTAACGTGTGTTCCAAATTAATCGTTGTGTGAATGAATTGCTGTAGAAGTTTTGTTCCTTAATTATGACCTGTAAATGTGCCAAGGATTCCTTCCTCTAAGGAAGTACACTATAAAAGAGTGCATCTAGAGCCTTGACTCTGAGAAGGATACTTAGTATATGGAGCTCTATTTATATTCCCAACAGGTTTAGAGTCTGGAGTATGAGGTCACACCAGAGGGGCTTCCAATGAATTTGAAGATTTACTAAGTTACCCCATTGTTCAACCACCACAAACTTGATTGCTTTAAACAACTGGTTTACTTGACATTCCATAACTCCATTAACACTTTTAATCTATAGTTCTATATTCTCAGATCGAGACTTATTCTCTTTCCTCTCCTACCCTCATTCTCATAAGTCCAGAATCAAACAAAAATCCTTTATGCTCATGGGGGCATGAGGAGTAGAAAAAGAATGGAGATGTTTGTTTTGCAATTCACTAAAGATAAGAGGGGGAAGGTGATTAGGTGTGATCCTACTTATTTCACATTTTACTATTGCTGACTACAAGCAACCTTTTCTTCAGACCTTACATGGGGTTGGTGGTGGAGTGCTAGGCAGGTATCCTACAGGATGGAGAATAATTGTCTGTGGGGGTGGGCATTTGTCTGCTCTGCTTTGTAGAAGTTGTCTTACCCTGAAAGGGACTCCTATAGCATATTAATAGTCTTTTATTGTGCTTAGGTATGGGAAAATGTGAAGGGAAGGATAGTCTCCATTTCATTTGAATGACTTATTTATAATTAATACCACTTTTCTGGTTTCCTGTCAATTCCTCCCACATAGATGAATAAATCACAATAGAGTATAATTAGAGTTGAGGTATTTTGTTTTCCAAACCTGAAGGAAGCTGGGCCTCCCTGTGTTGCAGGTGGCTGGATAAATTGGGCCTGTCAGCTAAAATGGGCATAGAAGTGGTGATGAGGCAAGTGTTCTTTGGAGCTGGGAACTACCACCTGGTAGATGAAAACTTTGAGCCTTTACCTGTAAGTGACCATTATTTTCCTATTTCTGTGAGTAGATTAGAGTGCACTGAGGGCCCCCTGTATTAACCTTCTATGAATAGTCACTCCTCTCAATAAATTCAGTGCTCTCAATAAATAGCCAAACCATGGAATGATGAATTAGAAGAAACCTTAGAGATCATCCATTCTAACGTTTTTATGTCTCAAGAGAAGAAATCGAGACCCAGGAATAACTTTTTTAATGCCATTTGGGACATGATGTGGGATTTTTTTTAAAGAGGGGTAATTTGAAATTTTATGATTCAAATTTACAAGATAAACTTGGATCAAAAAATGTTTTGCATGGGGCTGGCCCCATGGCCTAGTGGTTAAGTTCGGCGCACTCTGCTTTGGCAGCCCAGGTTCAGTTGCTGGGCACGGACCTATACCACTCATCAGCAGCCATGCTGTGGTGGTGACCCACGTATAAAATAGAGGAAGATTGGCACAGATGTTAGCTCAGGGTGAATCTTCCTCAGGAAAAAAATGTTTTGCGAAGTAAATCAAAGTTAAAATTATCTACAGTATCCAAAGCTTCAAAACTTTTTTATGTCATGAAATCATAATTTATTTAACTTTAAGATAAGCCAGTACCATGTATTTGTTCAAAAATCTCACTCTAAGAATTTGCTATTTTGTTAATAATCTACAAGATATTTGTGAATAAAGTCTGATTTCCACCCTACCTTCAACTGCATCTGGTGCTAAATAAGGAAATTTAACCTTTCTATCCAAAAAGCTACCTGGAAGCTATATATGTCTAAAAATTGGGATAGTATTAATATAGTCCTGAGAAGTATGACTTTGATGTTTATAATCTAAAATGGCATTTGAGGATATCTATTTTCTAAGAATAAGTCCTAAGGGAATTAATTGACTATTGTAGGAAAACTTAGAAAGTTTGCAAAAAGCTCATGCCAAAATATAAGCTAGGCTTTTGTGGTTTGCAGATAGATTTCCCAACAAAATTGCTTTTAATCTATCGTGATCCAAGCTCATGGGGCATACTGTTCATATTAGAAAATTCTTAGAAAAATGACCTTGCACAAAATGGAATCTGTATTTTCCAAGTATATTATGAGTCATCTATAGAGTTAAACCAAACATGATAATTTCATTAGACAAATATCCAAAATCTACTGCTAGCCCTTTCTTAAATGGACCTTGAACAAGGAAGGTAGATGAATAGTTTTTACAAAATCCACTTTGAGTGTAATGTCTAGAAATTAGCCAACTTATCCTGTCACTCTTCGTGGATAGTCCCAGCTATTTATATGTTATCTAAATCTTCTCAGTGCCCAAACTTAAACCTGTGGCTTAAGATCGCTTTGTATGTGCACTAAATGTACTTCCTCCTCAAGGTCACAGTCAGCTAGAAAAACTTGAAAGAGTAAATGATACCCTTGATGCCAGCATGATCCAGGAGAATAGGCCTTAAACCCATCGTACATGGCTGTTTTCTTATTTGATTTGCATAACAATCCTGGAAGGTGGCAAGACAGGTATCTTAGGTCCGTTTTTCTGATGAGGAAGTTCAAACCGCAATGACATTGCATGATTTGCTGGAGGTCACACGGTTGTCCCATGTTGCCCTAAAAAATCCTGTACAAATCCTGGCTCCGAGGCCCGCATTCTACCCTCCCAGTTACTGAAGCACACTAAAGTCACATCTCCTTTGAAAATGTTTGATTGATTCTGCTCTTGTGTCCAGTGGAAAATTTGAATTTAAGCAGAGAAGCAAAAGCTGTTTCCCTGTTAAGTCTACCTTACCTCTGCTCAAGAAGGAAGAGTTGGAGTATGTATTGAACAGGTTTAAAAAAAAACAAAAACTTTTTATTATGGAAAATTTCAAAGTAGAGAGAAAAGTACATGAATCTCCAATCTTGTTTAATCCATAATCTTACCCGCTCCTCACCACCCCTACTGGATTACTTTGAAGCAAATCTCAGATATATCACTTTATCCATAAGTGCTTCAGTATGTATCTCCTTTGTAAAAACATAACAAGATATGATTACCATACTTTAAAATATTAAAAATAATTACTCAATATCATCAAATATTTAGTCAGTGTTTCATATTTTCCTTATTTAATATCTGGTATTTTCATATCAGAATCCAAACAAGGCCCATATATTGCATTTGATATGTCTCTCTTTTTTTTTTAATTAAAGCTTCAGTGCATGGTTGTATATCCTGGTTGGTAGTTTAGTTGTCTATGTGAGCTGCCACCACGGTTTGACAACTGGCAGATGGATGGTGTGGTTCCACAACCGGGAAACAAACCTGGGCCGAGGCAGTGAGAGCACTAAATCTTAATCACTAGACCACCAGGGCTGGCTCTGATATATCTCTTTCTTTTTTTTTTTTTTTTTTTTGTCTGAATGTTTGAGGCTTTGTAAGTTTATTGAGAACAGTTTTATAGAAGTATTTAATTATCTACAGGTTACTAGAAGTAAATGAAGAGTGATTACAGTTGCTATACATATTTGTATTAAATATAATTTTTTTATGATTAAACAGAACAGTAAAACATGGGTTCATGGCTCATTTTCTTGTCTCCAGGAAAGAGCACTTTCTATATGCTACCCTTCACAAGAGATTTTATGAAGGAATTGAACAAAAGTTGCTTAAGATAAGGAGACAGGTTTTCAATGACCACTTAAAAGTGGGGAAAATTTCTGATATATCTCTTAAGTCTGTTCATCTTTAAGTTCCCTCTCCCTCTCTTTTTTTGTCTCTTGAAATTTATTAATTAAAGAAACCAAGTAATTTGTTCTATAGTGTTTTCAACATTCTGGATTTTGCTAAATTTATTCCTGTGGTATCATTTAGCATGTTCCTCTGTCCCCTGTATTTTCTGTAAACTGACAGTTAGACCTAGAGGCTTGAACTTATTTAGATTTTTGGGTTTTTGTTTTGTTTTGCAAGAATTCTTCATAGGTGATATTGTGTGTTTCCATCAAGAGACATATAGGGGTAGGCCCAGTGGCATAGTGGTTAAGTTCGCACACTCTGCTTCAGTGGCCCGGGGTTCACAGGTTTGGATCCTGGGTGCAGACCTACACACTGCTCATCAAGCCATGCTGTGGCAGGTATCCCACATAAAGTAGAGGAAGATGGGCACAGATGTTAGCTCAGGGTCAATCTTCCAAAGCAAAAAGAGGGGGATTGGCAGCAGATGTTAGCTAAGGGTTAATCCTCCTCACCAAAAATGAGAGAAAGAGAGAGCATATAATGACTGGTCGTCTCTCTTTTTTCAACCTTGATAGCAAGTGATGATTGTTGCCTAATCCATTACTTTACTGAAGTGGGGGAGGAAGGTATAAAGTTTTAAAGGAAATTATTTTAGTCTTTTATACAAACAGAAGTTTTATTTTTAAAACTTGCCTCTGTGTGTGTGTATCTCTAAGTTTTGCTTTGAGCTTTACTTTGAATTCTTGGGTGATAGACAACAAAGAATATTTACACTCTCTCTGCGCAATGAGTTGCATTCTTGAGATATATCCTCTAGCAGGCATGGCCCTCTCAATTGTGGAAACAGTCCTCCAGTGATAAAAAGCAGTAAACAAGATATTGCCCTCAGATTCATGGTGGTAACACGGACCAAAAGATGAATCCTTTTTAAATACCTCTAGGATAACAGTCACACTCTTTGTAGGATAGCTATTTGCTTGACACTGTTTTTGTTAAAAAATAAGTAAAGATCTATTTTTGTCCCTCCTCTCCCCAACCACCCAACTAGGATTATTGGCTCTCTCTTCTGTTCAAGAAACTGGTGGGCACCAGTGTGTTAATGGCAACTGTGAAAAGTCCAGAGAGAAGCAAACTTCGAGTGTACCTTCATTGCACAAACATCAACCAGTAAGTGTGTAACACACCCTTTACCAATCAACAAGTTTTACTTAGTAAGCATATAACTTCCTATTCTAACACCCTGCTGTCCTCTGTCTATACAGTGGGTCTAAGGTGTGGCATTGTTCTATTTTTTTTTTTATTCATAGTGATATGGTGCCAGAGTCTAGCTAGAAAAAATAGCTTAACTACAGGCATTTGCAATCGAGCAAAGATTTGTACAGTGATTTTAATGGTCATAATCCATAACGGAAATATACCCCAAATTTAAGTTAAAAAAGAATAGTACAAGTGTAAGAACATATAACTATTTTTATGTGAATGCTTAATTCATTGAATGACTATGAGTGAATATAAATATGAATATAAATTCATATGAATGAAAAATTATTTGTATATACCTATCCCCTTGCATCATATCTGATAAATTTAATAAGGAAGAAAAAGAATTAAAAGAAGGAAAGCAATAACAACAACAATCTTGTTTTCAAAAGTTTCAACCCAGTTTCTGGAGTTGAGAGGTCATAGAAATTTTTGTAGTCCAGTACTCTGGCCTTAGGTAGCAAAAAATGTTCCTAAATCTCGGAGATTTTTCTCTTTTTCTCAGTTTCAATCTGTCCTTCCTGATAGGATGATACTAAAATACTAATTTTAGCCAGAAAAGCCACCCATCATTTCCAGTTTCTGGTGAGTGAGAACCTATGGATAGTGAGGGCCTCACTGGAAGAAGGGGGGAAATTGTTTGGATGCATAAATTCTGAAAAGTGTCAATAGACTTAATTTTCTTGTTCATCTCAGTCTTTCATAAGGCTAGAAAAAGTCCTTGTTTATATAGTTTATAATTTGAATTCACATCAACCCACAACATTTACTTTTTACCATTTAACCTTCCCATGTTTAAGTATGGATGGGCTGACTCGCTTCCTCACAACTCAGCTGGCAAAGCAGCAAAGATCTCAGAATTGTTTTCAAAATAGGACCACATTAGTGGTCTAATATTATAAAAGGAAGGATACAAAGAAGGCCTGTCATCATTCTAGATACTAATACTTAGTATCCATGAGTATACTTGTAATCAAGTTTTTAATTGCTTAAATTAGATAGATATTTTTATTGATTTAATCTCTTTGCTTTCAGCCCAAGGTATAAAGAAGGAGATTTAACTCTGTATGCCTTAAACCTCCATAATGTCACCAAGTACTTGCAGTTGCCATATCATTTATTTGGCAAGCAAGTGGACAAATACCTCTTAAAACCTTCAGGACCTGATGGGTTACTTTCCAAGTGAGTAATTTTTCTTGTTTGTTTCAAATTTTCACAAGATTTATTGGTGTTTATTAGAATAGAGAGTGTTGATAGGGAGCAAAAAAAAAGTCAACTATTTCAAGGCCTAACAATTCTTAATATGCAGGAAGTTTATATATGAATACATATTAATATAGGCATAATACTCTGAGAGTCCAAAGCAGAAAGATAGGAACACAAACTAGTAGTTATCTTAGGGAATAGTTTGCATTTCAAAACAACTTGATATATCAAGATCTACTCAATGCATTCAGATTATTTGCTCTAAAAAGACATAATTCCTGGTAACACAGTCACTAAAGCAAATCATGCCTATGTATATATTTGCCATATAAAGGCATAGAGGTTGGTGTAAAATCTCCTATCACGTGAGCTGGGTGTGATTCTCTTACAGCATTAAAGTAGTTTTTTTTTATTGGTTAGAGTAAGGAAGAAACATGGCCAGAAATGTGCCTTTTAAGTGGATTATCTGGAGTTGGTTCTAATACATTTTGGTTTAAAAGCTAGTCATTGAATATATCTTGTAAAAGACCATGTTCAACAGAATACCCAAGAATGCCTATAAGCCTTGCAGAGTTAAACACACAAACATTGTAAGATTTCTGTCCAATGTGTGTTGGAAGGAGCTCTTTTCATCATGACTATTCTCACATTGGAGCATAAAAAATGAAGAGTTTACAAAATTCTCATCATTTCTTGCCATCTTTGCAAATGCTATATGAGTGATGTTTTCAGTGACAATTAGCATCAGAACCTGAAAAAGTAAAGTATGCTTTCTCCAATGTCCTATCCCCCACCGACAGCATTATTAACACTGGGTACCATTCCTTTATTTTTTCCCTCTGCTTTATTTTACTATGACTGTAATCATACAACCTCTGATGGGAAAAAGGGAGGGGGAATCCACAAGTTTTCCCAAGTGTCTTTCTATACATAGCCTTTGTAGACATTTTTAACGGGCTGCATGTTTTATAGAATACCATGGTTTACTTACCTGTTTTCCTACTGTTTAAACCTTTTTTTTCCTGTTGTAAATAATGTATATTTGGGTAACAGATACTTTTCTCTATTTGTGTTCTAACTCTTTTTGAAGTGGATATTTTTAGTGTATTTGTGTCTGATGCTGATAAGGGAAAAGCTCTTCTGAAGTGATTGAATAATAGTTGTAGAGTTGGACGTACCTTAAGAGCTCATTTGAGTCCAAACTTACATGGGTATCTAAGGCCATTAGGCTCTGTTTGACTCTCCTCTGTTGGAGCTCGTGGCCTCTCCTGGCGACTGTTCTCTCTGGCAAGATAGAGTGAGCGTCTCTGTGCCTTCCATCTGCTGCTCGGAGATCTGTTCTCTAGAGCAGAGGCTGGAAACAATACCTCATGCCTGTGGACAAGTGAGGCTAGAGGATTTTTTTTTTTCTTTTTCTGGTAGGTGAGGTTGGCATGCACTCTGGGTTAATTTTTAGTTTTAATTAGTTGTTAACACTTAGAAATTGACAACTACTAAAATATCTGCATTTCTAGCTTTTCTTTAAAAATGGATACTCTGGCCACTCTGGGCTTGTTTTCCCAATTAGATGGAGTTGAATGAGGGTTGTTTACTTTAGACAGGTCATCAGCTTTTTAGTTCCCCTTAGTCCCCACGTGACCCTGTTGTCTAATGCCTGTCCCCCTGCACTTGCATATGTAACTTCTTGGCCTTTGTGGGCATTGGTTTGCTGCCCTTACTCTGGAGCAATGCTGAATACCTCATTTCTCCAGAATGACACTCAGCCATTTAAAGGACGATTGGATTGTCTTCTCTCCAGGCTAAATATGCCCAGTTTCTTCAACAAGTCTTCTCTTAGCTGTGTTTATCAGACCCTGTTGCTTTCTGATCACACATTTCATGCTTTATAATTGGAAAGTTGGTGAAACTATACATAATGTTTTATTATCCTAATTTCTGTTTGATGAGTGTATATTACTTATGTTTTTCTTTCCTTAAAATGTTGCGAAAGTATCCCCGATAAGGCCGGTCTGGTGGCCTAGTAGTTAAGTTTGGCATACTCTGCTTTGGCAACCCAGGTTCAATTCCTGGGCACAGACCTACACCACTCATCAGCAACCATGCTGTGGCAGCGACCCACATACAAAATAGAGGAAGATTGGCACAGATGTTAGCTCAGGGCCAATCTTCCTCAGAAAAAAAAAAAAGTATCCCAGATAAGTTTGATGAGTGCACAGTCTGCACACTTGTTCATGTTAACCTCAGAGGGTTATACAATGATCACCTTTCAACTCGTGTAGTGCCTATAGAAGGTCCTGCATAGTAAGTATTTAATAAATATTTGAGTGAATATATTTTTAATATAACAGCAGTATTTTATACTTATCCTGGATTTATTTTGCCTAGCATCCCCAATTCTGCCCAATCTGTTGCTTGCCAATTCCTTCCAGCTCTATTTCATTTGAAACTTGATAAGCATGTCTTCTATTTCCTGTCATGATGTTACTGACTTCAAAATATGAAACAAGATACTACCCTCAAATAAAGCCTTACCTTCCTTGCCCAGCCCACTGCAGAGATGATCAGCATGCTCTAAGCTTGATAGCAGCCTTTAGCTATATTTATAGCTGATTAAACAATATAGCCAGATGGTAGTAGGTATTATCTTGTCCATGGTTCATCATCTTAACCCACAGCAGTATTAATTTATGATGATCAGATTTACTTTTAAACTGTGTGGCCTCTCCTAAAGCATTTATGAATTTTTTGTGTATACCCTTGTGAATGGTTCTCAATTTCATGCAGAACAGCTCTTACTACTGTCTTTTAGAGATATTTTCAAGGCTTCATTTTGTTTGTGGTTTCCTGATGATGGTCATGGCATTTCCTCCCCACCCCACCTAAAAACTGATGTGATGTAGGCCCTGAAACAAAACTTGAGTGCACGTGGACTGCATGTAACTGCATGTGGGCTGTTAGCCTCCAGCTCCATCAGGGTGATCTTATTAAATCTTCAGGTACAGAGGTACAGAGTCAGAGCTGGGCATCTAACCAAGGTTAAATGGAAGCCAGTTTTTCTGCTGACTGATGCTTAGTGAGGGTAGAGTGTGACAGATCTTTAAAAATGAAAACTTTATAATAATGCTAAATTGGAAACAACCAAATGTCTAACATTAGACAGTTAAGTAAATAATATGTTCACACATGGAATCCTTTGCAGCCGTTAAAATGATGTAGTGGATGAATGTTTAACAGTGTGAGCAAAGGTTAGGATGTGTTAAGGGGAAAAAATTAAGTTTTAAGAGACTATGTACTATATGCTCATTTTTGTTTAAAGGAAAATATATGTGCATGTACATACATAGAAAAGATGAATATACGTCAAAATGTTAAAAATGGTTATGATGAGTTAACAGGTTACTTTTGTTATATTTATTTATCTGAATAATAATGATGATGAGAGAGAATACTTTTACGTGCTTACTGTATGCAAGACACTGTTTTAAGTGTTCTACATATATTACATGAATTACATATATGTCATACATATAACTGATATTAACTAATCTTCTAAATTTTCAACAATAAAAGCTTTTTTTCGTATTATACAAATTTCATAATATAAGAAGCATTTGAGAAAAAGATAATAGAGATATAAGCATTGTTTGGAATTATGGAAGTAACTATCAGTAGAACTAAAAGTACACTAAGGCTTTTCTTTATGAGCTCTTGTTTATATTGGATTTGTTGCTGTGAGCATGTATTAATGTGATTTAAATAATAATAAATATGCATAAGAAATAATACTTGTCCTTAAATTTTTTTCCATTTTTTGACTCAGTTTTGAATTAGAATTCCAACAGTGAAATGCAAAGAAAATATAAATTTTTTGGAATCTGCAGTTTAGTCAAACAAAATCATTTCTATTTCACCACAGCAATATACATTCTACCAAAATATCTTAACAACATAAGAAAATGAATGCATACCTCCTGGGGGAATGGGCGTTAGAGGGTTTATGGGAGTAGTTACAAGTGGGAAATTTCACTGTCATGTTTTATGTGAAATTTACATTCCATTCTATATATCTGCTTTATATAAAAATATTTTTAACTATTCACCATCAAATAAAATTGCCACAAATTCAGAGGTTACATCATGTTTATCCTTTTTATTCCCTCCATCATATTGCCTAGTATAGGTTACGTGTGTTCCATTTTCTGTAAAAGGCCAGAGAGTAAATATTTCAGGTTTTACAGGCCCTGTGGTCTCTGTCCCAACTACTCAACTCTACCAGTGTAGCTTAAAGATCATCTAGGTCAAATACCTAACTGATTTAGTGTTGAAATACAAATTATACGATATGGGCTGCCACAAAAACTTTTTTTGGTCTTAAAAAGATCTCCCAACTTTTGTAGAGTGGATGGAGCACACACAACTTGGCTAACTTGGATGTATCTTCCCTCGTTGCAGATCTGTCCAACTCAACGGTCAAACTCTGAAAATGGTGGATGACCAAACCCTGCCAGCTTTGACAGAGAAACCTCTCCGCCCAGGAAGTTCACTGGGCTTGCCAGCTTTCTCATATGGGTTTTTTGTGATCAGAAATGCCAAAGTTGCTGCTTGCATCTGAAAATGAAAGGCATATGCTAGCCCTGAGATTGCATTTCTCAAGTGTATTGAAAAGAGGAAAGCAAAACTCAAGCTATAGGAAAGCAAGCAGATGCATTACAGATCAACTAGTGGGAACTTTGGAGACCCTGGGGCCCTCAGTGCTAGAGTCAGCACAGGAGTTTGTTCTCTCTGAGTACACCACTGCTAATAACAATACCTTGTGCCAAACACTGTGCTTAGTACTTTGCATGTACTATTTTTATTTAAGATTATTAAAAATGTATATGAATGCTCCTGAGACAGCCAGGAGGCAAGTAAGGGAAGGACATACTATTAGTTCTAAGAAAGTGCTTAGTTGTTTTTATTTTTAAAAACCGTTATTAGAAGATTGTCAGATTCTTGCCCTATATGCTGTTTCTATGGGCTCCCGTCAGAAAAAGTTTACTCCTACCACTTTCAAATTGTCTGTAAAAGAAAGACAATCTCTTTGCACCTTAACAGAGAGCTAGATTCAGCTGCTGCTTCTCTTCTGTCTGTTCTGTTTGTCTTTGTCAGCAATACTATGTGAAAGGACAGATGGTTCAATGTGATAGTATAAAAAAATGATTTAGGACAATTCAGAGGGAAAAGATTATGTAAACTTCAAATGAAATTTAAAAAATAACTGTAAGTGAAACTGATTTTCCAAGAGGAGAAAATTTAATTCAACACATTATCATCATCTGTTAATGTTTACTTTTAATCTACCTTTAGTTCTTGTTTTAGTTGAGAAGCTTTTGGCTGCAAGTAACAGAAAACCTTGATTCAAATGGCTTAAACAATAAGAACATTTATAATCCCACATAACAAGAAGGTCAAGGAGGGTGGGGTCCACAGCTCAGTATGTCACCAAGGAGCCAGGTTCTTTCCATCTCTCTGCTTTGTCCCCTTTACTGTTGGCTTCATTCTTAACCTGGTGGCATGATGGCCGTAGCTATTCTGTGGGCCCATTCAGACCTGGCAGCAGCCAGAGAAAGAAGATGAGCAACTTTTTCTTCATAGACTTGAAGAACCTTTTCTGAGAGTTTCTCTCAGCAAACCTGTCCTCGTGTCTCCTCGTGCCTTGTGGTCAGGAATGGGTCGCGTGGCCATTCTCCCCAGTCACTGCCAGCAGCAGTGAGATTCCTCTGATTGTCTCCTAGTAATCTTCTGGAACAGAGAGGGTGTTGGGAAGTCTACAGCACTGACCACTACAGTGCTGGGCTTTTTATCAATGACAGAATATATTATTTTCTCCTGTATCTTAATGTTAGAAATATAATCCTCTTTATATTTATGCCTGCCACGAATATTGTCTCAATTAAATTTAAGTACATTTATAACAAGCTAAAGCTGGAACTTAAAGTTTGGATGCTTCAATACCCTTAAATTTTATATGTAAGTGGTTTTTGTATTTTCACACTTAAAATAAAGTAGTTTTTATAACCTCAGTACAGCACGACTATTTTCTTTAATAGAGCTTACACCTACAGATCCCTACATTTGGAAGCCTTGTTTCCCTTCACCGCTGTGTTTCCACTTTCTACCTTTGTTCTTTCAGTCTCTCCAACACCAGAAGAGTTGACCCTGAAGAAAAGAGATCATCAGGCGCAAAAATGATTTTTTTACCTCATCATGTAGATTCAATCATGATCAAAGTCCTGTCCTGTATATTTTTCTTTTCCCTGTCCCCTCTGCACTTAATAAATTCAAGGCCTAATTTTTAACTTGTATAATAATAATAACATCCTAATTATTCTCCCTGAATTGCCTAAAATTCTTAAATGGTTCCCCATTTCTTATAGGCACATAAGGTCCTCCATAACCTGGCACCTGCCTATTTTTTCAGCCTCAACCCTTGTCATTCTCCCCGTGAATTCTGTCCTCCCACCAACACATTGGTTGAGAAGTCTGAATATGCAGCCTCTTTTACCTTTTGCTCTTGTACCTTTGGTGCTACCCCTTCAGTTCTCCATCGGGACTGTTCTTCTCACTTTCTATGTGGCAAACTTTCACATCTATTAAGACTCAGTTCAAACATCAGTTTCCATACCTCCCCTATCACTTAAGTAGCTGTATTCATATTTCTTTGCTCCTATAGCAGTTTTGATATTTACTATGACACTTATGGTGCATCTTATTTAGATCCATATATATCTTTCTAACTTGACTCTAAGCTCATAAGAAAGAAGTAAGTTATCTTAATTATCTCTGCATTGCCTGTGCTTAGCATATCGTCTGGCACACAGTAGCCACTGAGATGTTTCCTTAATGCGGAAAAGAGCATTCAAATTTGAAACTAGCCTAGGTATTTTGATTTTGAATATACAGAAAAGTTTAATGATGTTTCAAACCTGAAAAGGCATTGTCTGCTACATTTAAAAACTTTTTTAGAGCCAGCCCTGATGGCCTAGTGGTTAAAATTGGTGCGCTCTGCTTCAGCAGCCTGGTGTGGTTCCCGGGTACAGAACCACACCACCCATCTGTCAGTAGCCATGCTGTGGTGCCGGCTCACATAGAAGAACTAGAAGGACTTACAACTAGAATGTGCAACTATGTACTGGGGCTTTGGGGAGGAAAGAAAAGAGAGAGAGAGAGAGAGGAAGATTGGCAACAGATGTTAGCTCGGGGCAAATCTTTCCCAGCAAAAGATAAAAATAAAAAAAGGTCTTTTTAAAATTATCACTAGTGAGCTCTTATTAATGGTGGATGGTTATGTGAAGAAGGGAATGCTCTTGGTTATATATTAATGAATATTAAATTCATTGTTATTAAGGTTTACCTTATATAGAGAGGATATATATAAAATATATAATATTTATATAGAGAGAATATATTGAATATTTATATATTGATATAACGTTGTGATATAAGAAATATATTTGGTCTTTGACTCCAGTTCCTGGCACAAAGTTCCTAAAACCCTTGGAATTTCCTGAGTGATAGGAATGTCTTTTGTCATTCACAAAGAGCTCTTTTTGAGCACATCTAAGTTTGTGTTAATGAGGGGGCTTTTGGAAAGTCCACGAGTTGGCTAGGATTAAGAGCACAGACTACACGTTCTAGCTGCAGACTCTCAGCAACCCCCATCCTTCAGAACTTTCCAAAAGTTAAATTATAGGACACCCAGGTGGTATCACAGAATTGCTTGATGAGTGGAAAATCCTCACATCTGGTGTCAGAAGTGAAGTGGTGCCGTAGTAGAGTATTGAGAGTAGAGAACACACATACAGGAGGAAGTGTGTTTTTTCCTTTACAAATTCATAATAAAACTTCACAGTGCCTTGATCCCTCTGTCTACAATTGGTGAACAAGTTGCCAGCTAGTTTTGTAGAATTATCAAGGACCGCCCCCTCACCACCACCACTGGAGACTCAAGATATCACAGAATCACCGCTTTAAGTGATGTTTTTAAGGAAAGGAGCTTGAAGCCTAACCCAATTCCCCCAGAATACTACAAACCAGATGAGTGACTTGCCCCTGGTCACTCAGTAAGTGGTTAAATGGGATAATACATGTACAGTGCCTGGCACACAGCGCTACCCAAGAGCTGGCTATGATTAAGAGCGCCGACCAATGTTCTAGCTGCAGGCTTTCAGCTTCCCACACGCTGGCAGTCTCTCGATTATTCCAACTCCTTTAACGGCCTGTTAAATTTAACGTTTTCACTTGTGTAATGAACGTCCCTCAACTCCGAGTACTGTTTTAATTTACATTCTTGGATTTGGCAGTTTAGTGCCCTTTTAGCTTTAAAAAGGAAACACCTGCCTGCAAATCAATATTTTTGGGTTTAGTAGGCTTTTCACTTTTTTTTGTACAACTGTTCTGTACGAGTAAACACTCATCTTTTCACTTATTGAGAAAGCTGATAATAGGAATTCATTTTACGCTAAATATCTCGAGGACACAGAGACCACAACACTGCCCGCTTCACGTCGCCGCCGGACCGGGACGGGGGGGGGGGGGGGGGGGGAAACAGTCATCCGGCTGACGTCACTGCACACGCCGGCCCGGACTGACGCCCGGGGAATGACGTCAGGCCCGCGCGGGGACACGCCCTCCGGGGCGCCATGCTGGGCGCGGGCGGCGCGGGGCTCGCGCGGGGCCTGCGGGCCGTGACGCGGGCGTGGCTGCGGGGCTCGCGCGGCCGCTCTGTGGCCCTGGCGCGCGCAGCGGGGCCGCCGGGCGCTGGGGACTGGCGGCCCTCGGCGGGGCCCGGGTCGCGCGGGCGTGGGCTCAGCCTGTCGGCCGCGGCGATCGTGGCCTCGGCGCCCCGCCCCGTGCAGCCCTACCTGCGCCTCATGCGGCTGGACAAGCCCATCGGTGAGTGCGGGCGGCGGGCGGCGCGGGCGGTCCGGGGCTGCGGGCCGGCTGGAGATGAAAGCGCGACCGTCAGGGCTCGGCTGCGAGGCGCGGGGACCTTCGAGACACCGGGCGGGGCCGTCTCCGAAGTGACCCTCCGTCCTTCACACCCCTCTGAATCCTGAGCGTCCCAGGCGGGCCAGAAATTCGCTCATTCCACGGTCCTGGTTTAGCTAGTGAAACGAGCGGAAATTCCGTGCTCGTGTCCCTGAGCTTGCACAGATTTACAGTATTGAAGCACGTCCACATTCATTATGTTTGATCCTTCCCATAATTCTGTAAAGCTCCCGAAGCAAATAATTGAGACCATGAAGACGCCGAGGAAACTAAGTTTCCTCGGCAGAGCCAGACCAGATGAACCTAGTGTTTTCATGCTGAGTTCTAGCTCTTTGCCCTGCACCACCCGCACCATGAAGATTTAATTCAGTTGAATGCATGGTGCAGCACTTATGGACTGCCTATCAGCTCACGATCGCCTCCTGAGGGAGGATTTCCCTGACCTTCCTCATTTAAAATACTACCTATCACCTCACTCTCTATCCCATTATCCTCCATTTTTCTCCATTGCGCTCCCCCCTAACTGACCTTATGCATTTATTGGTTGATTGACTTCTCCAAATACAAGCTCCGCAAAAATGGGACTTTTCTATCTAGTGCCTATAACAGAGCCTAGCAGTAGTATTGAATGAATTCATAAATTCCTACATCGCCTAGCCTTGGGGATAGAAAGAACTATGGAAACTCCCTGCTTTCAAGGTACTCCCTGTCTAGTTGAAACAGATAAACTATTGGGTAAGCTAGGAAAGTGTGGGATCAAATTTAAGTGCTACAGATGGCAAGTGCTGCAGGAAAAAGAGTAATTACTGTGAATCTCCATTGCTAGAAAAAGTTTCAAGAACAAATTGGACCTCAGAGGACAGGTAGATTTTGCAGAGGAGGGAAGAGATCTTGATTGGTGGGGGAAATATTTTTGCAAAGACCGAAGGGTGGAGTGTTGGAACATTAAGGATATATGCTGATCTGGAACTCTAGGTGGGTGTAGAAAATAGTAAGTCAAGGCTGGGTAACAGCTGGAGTGAAGAAGAAGGGACAGTGGGGAGGGAGGAGTAAAGACTGAACTCCAGGTAATCTAGATGATGACATTTGCCATCATAGTACCTGGTGATACAGTCAAATGCCTAGATACATTCCCTCCACCTTTGCCCAGCCAAGACCCCAAATTAGGCCTTGTTTTTGCTATTCTAGGTTTATGCAATACCTATTTGGGATCAGAGCACTAAGAGATATAACAACCAGCAATTAAAGTTTAAAAGCAAATTAAATGATAGGCACAGTCCTGCCATCATGACCCCTTGCATTTTGGGGCCAGATACAAGTTGATAGGCATAAGTTTCCAAGCCCAGTTCTAATCTGAAGGCTCACTATAATTCGGTTCTTGGCGTCTGTGTCATGGAGCTGCAGCGTAGGCTTACAGTCATCCAAGACAGATTAGCTGCCGTTATTCCCATTTCCATAAACCTCTGGCTTCTACCTTAGTGGCCAGACCACCCCACCACTTAATAAGAGGCTGCCAAGGGTTTGGGAGTAGAGCTCTGCAGCCAGACCTCCTGAGTTGAATCTCCACTCTGCCCATTTGAGGGACCTTGGTTAAGTTACTTGACCTCTCTGGGCCTTCATTTCTCATCTATAAAATGAAGATACTAATAATACTGACTTTATAAAGTTGTCATGAGAATTCATTAATATATGTCAAGTTCTTAGAACAGTGCCTGACATAATAAGTGCTCAAAAATGTAGCTATTATTGCTTGAGAAGTGGGAATTGGAGAAGATGAGGTTAATAGTTATATATGTTAAGAAGATACCAGCCTGCAAGATTTGGTTCTAAATAGGTGATGATTGCATGATTTTTCAGACAACTTATAAATAGTACTGTGTTATAATTCATTCAACAAACATTTTTTTGAGCCCCTACTGTATGGCAGAAATAATAAATTGACAGTAGTAGAATTCCAGGTTTGATATTTATTTATTTAAATTCTTCTTTTGGGGGGTAATTTTATGTTCATAATTTTATTTTGTTGAAATTTGATCTAGTTACCTTCATAAATCAAAGCGGGTTTCATTGTTTTTCAGAATGGATTACAACTTCCTTCAACCGGGTCAGGGTCAAACTACTACATTAGTTCAGGAAGTTTCAGCAGGTGGCACTCTTTCCACTAAATTTGTGGTGTAATTTTTGTTTTACTGCATTTGTGGGTGATTATGTTGTCTTAAAAATAACCTGTAATTAGTGAGTGAATCTTCGACTCAGTTTACGCAGGCTCTTTGGTCTGCCCATCACCTCTCAGAACTTGCTCATTTTATTTCATCTCCCAGAGAGTTTTTCCTTGTTCTATAGTAAATATTTCTTTCTGAAACCTATTTGCACTCTTGCCACCTCTGCATCTTTCTTCACAGAAGAGAACATAATGAAAGTGTCATAGGGAAGATAGGAAAAAAAGTTGCTGAGAATCAGGAGGGCAAAAGAACCACAAGAACTTAAGCGTCTGTAGAGGTTTGGGTATGCAGCATGATAGCATTGGCCTTAGGACACGGACTGGAGCCAGACAGCCTGGGTTTTGAATTGCTGCTCTGCCACTTTTTGCCTGTGTGGCCTTGGGCAAATTACTTCTCTGTGCTTCAGTTTCTGTATTGTATACAGAAATGTTGTATTTCTATACTAAAAATATACTAAAGGTATACTAAAAATAGTGCCTATTTCATAGATTTGTTGTGAGAATCAAGTGTTATATAATAGCACCTAGGACTTAGTAAGCACTGTGTATTCGTTATTATCATTATTGTTTTCATCATCACTGTCATCTTTAATCATAACAACTCTGAGAAGTAGATATATTTCCCCTCATTTATAGATGAGGAAGACTGAGCCTTAAAGTTTAATATACTTTATGGGCCGGCCTGGTGGCACAGTGGTTAAGTTCACCTGCTCCGCTTTGGGTGTGGACCTACACCACTCATCAAGCCGTGCTGTGGTGGCATCCCACATACAAAATAGAGGGAGATGGGCACAGATGTTAGCTCAGGGCCCTTCCTTAAGCAAAAAGAGAAAGACTGGCAACAGCTGTTAGCTCAGGGCCAGTCTTCCTCACACACACAAAAAAAGAGTTTAATATACTTAGTGTCTACCATCACTCCACGAGTAGCAGACGTCAAACCAGAAGTCTGACTTTCCCTTTCACTACAGGGACCCTCTCCATCTGTAGAGGCACCCTACAGATTCCTATCTGTAAGTGACTACAGTACCTATAATATAGACTTATGGCCAAGGAAATTCTTTTCCTGACACAAAATGCTGTAAGCGGTTACACATCTTTCTAGAATTCTTTTTTAAATGAAATCTTCATTTCTAATTGCACCAGGAAAATAATGCCTGTGAAGTGGTGTTTTCTTTTCTATGCGGGCAGGATGAGCTACTGCTCTGTCCCTCTGAGCTATACTTAAAGGTCCAGGGAAAATGAAGTAGTTAAACCCATCATATTTTACTTAACCTCTCTGTGCATCTGTTTCCTCGTGTGTAAAATAGGAATAATAATAGTGGGTTGTTGAGAATTCAGTGAGTTTATACATATAAAGCATTTAGAACACTGCCTGACATTTCACGAGCATTCAGTAAATGTTAGCTATTGCTACTGTTTTAGATGGGACACAGTGAATGTGAGTCTGACCAGGACAACCTGAATTCAGGTCTGGACTGGCCATTTCTCGTTTTCAGCCTCTACTTGCCTTTTCTGCTGTGTGAGTTAAGCCCCTTTTGGAAAAGCCTCCCTGAGTCCTCCCCACTCCTTTTCCGGTTAACCTGGGTGGCACTGCTTTATGCCTTTGTAGGACCCTGTACTTACCCTGCTGTTGAATTGATCTATTTTATTGTTATTGTTTGTTTAACTGTGTTTCTTCCTGTTCGTCTTTAAGCTGTGTGAAGGCAGAAACCAGCCTCTCTTAGTCACCATGTATTCCCAGTTCCTAGCGCAGCCCTGGCACAAAGTATGTGCTCTATAAATATTTGTAAATGAGTAAGGTTTAAACCTAATGAACCTTAAACATGATTATAAGGATTTTGTTATTTGACCGTTTTTGTACCGGATCTGATCTTTCTTTAGCCATATCCTTTTTCTCTTATGTCACTAAATAGGGAAGGAAAGCTCAGAATTTACCTAATAGACTTCATATGCAAATATTTGTTGAAAGATTTTATTTTGAAAGTGGAATATCTATTAAAGTTCTTTGTGAAGTCTCCTATTCATACAATCGATTCTGTTTTAGCTTAATTTCATCTAGTTTATGGGCTAGTACCCAAAACTAATCCCTCTTGTGCATGTAGCTACAAAATATTATAGGTTAATAACCTCCCTCCCCCAAGACCATTGACAACAGTAAAAAAGTTGTATTAGCTTTTCTGAGTAATACATACTTATATATGATACAAAATTCAGAAGGTGCAAAGGTGTAGAGTGAAAAGTAAGTCTCCCATCCCTGTCTCCCAGCCACCCAGTTCCCCTCCCCAGAGGCAACTATTTCAGTTTCCAATGTATCCTTCCTGACATGATCTGTGAACATAACAATGTTCAAATATGCATATTTGTTTTATATGTGTGGATGCATACACACACACATATATGGTTAAAATTTTCAGGTTGTCCTCCATTAGGGTTGGACCGTTCTATAACGTCATCAGAAATACACAAGAGTTCTGACTCCCTGGGGTGTGTTGTCAGACTTTGGGTTTTGCCAATCTGATAGGTGAAAAATCTTATCTCAATGTAATTTTAATGTGTAATTCTCAAAGTTGAGTATCTTTTCATGTGTATAAGAGCCATTTGTATTTCTTTTTCTGTGAACTTCTCATGTTTTTTGTCCATTTTTCAGTTGGACTATTAATCTCTTTTCAGTTTCTAGGAACCGTGCGTGTTAGGGAGAAGAGTCCTTTGTGATATGAGTTGAAATTTATTTTTCCAGTTTTGTCATATGTTTTTGACTTTGTGTTTCTTCTTTGGGATGTGGTGTTAAAACAAATGAAGACAGTTAACTAACTTGAATTTGTACCTTTTTTGTCTTTTATTTTTGCTTAGGAACCTGGCTGCTGTATCTGCCATGTACCTGGAGCATTGGTCTGGCAGCTGAACCAGGTTGTTTTCCAGATTGGTACATGTTATCCCTCTTCGGCACTGGAGCTGTTCTGATGCGTGGAGCAGGCTGTACTATTAATGACATGTGGGACCAGGACTATGATAAAAAGGTAGTTTCATCCTGGAAAAGAACAGAGAGGCTTCTCTCAGTTTGCAGAGTAACATGGTAGCATCATATTTGAATGCCATATAAAGCAACGTGGTCGTTTAGTGTCCTCACTGAAATCCGGCATAAGGAGTTCAGTATCAGGTGAATAGCTGGTGTTGCAAAGTACAGTGTACTTCCTTTCTCAACACAAATGCGGCCACCGGGGCACAGTGTACTTCATTTGTACAAAATGAATCAGAATTTAAAAGGCCGGGAGTAAGGATGTTGGGAGCGAAGGTGAAAAATCCATCCTGAACCTTTAGGTGTCCAGAAGAACTGTCATCCTTTCCTCTGAGATGTATATTAGAGCCCTAACTATTCTTATGTAAATCAAATCTTAATTTAAATGAACCAAGGCAGCCCCTCTTAGCATTTGCTGTAAATTATTTCTTTAAAAACTTAATTTTATTTTTTTCTCCATAGAAAGTGCAAGTCCTCCTTATCTACCCCCCCAGACTCCAGAAAAACTTCAGTTAACAGTTTGATACATTATATTCCTCTGGATTATTTTGTGCCTGTTCTAATTCAGTATATGATTATTTTTTTGTTCAACAAACTTATTTTCTCAAGGGAAGGGTTCATCTTGTTTGCCTTTTATCCTAGCAGCTGTGCCTAACAAGTACAGGATCATTAAATGCTTGAGTAAATAATCAAGTAAACTTTCAATTTAAAAGAGACCTATGGTGAATTATATAAAGTGAATAATCTTACGTACACTTATATAAAGTGAATAATCATCCCTAGTTTGCCTTTCATATAAATCTGAATTTTTCTTAAGCAAGGCACACCTATAGTGCTTTGAGTTTGTAGAACAGTGTCACATTAATATTTCATTTATTTATTTATTTATTTTGCTGAAGAAGATTTGCCCTGAGCTAGCATCTGCCAATCTTCCTCTTTTTTGTTATGTGAGCCACAGCCACAGCGTGGCCACTGATAGGCAAGTGGTATAGGTCACACATCTGGGAACCGAATCCGGGCCACTGAAGCAAAGCATGCTGAACTTAACCACTAGGCCACTGGGGCTGGCCCAACATTGATACATTTTTTAATTCAAAAAACATTTATTGAATACTTGCTGTGTGTAAGATACAGTGACAGGTTCTAGAATTGCATGGGTGAACTTTTAAGGGGGTGACTTTTGAACTGTGTCAGAATGAGATGACAAAAAGGGGTGAGCTGGAGGGTGAACATTAGTCTAGGCAGAGCGATCAGATTCAGAGGCATGGCTGTGAGATAAAGTATATTATGTTTGACAGTTGCGACTGGGGTTTGTGTGTGGCTGGAGGACAGGGTAGTGGCAGAGTGGCAGGAACTGCATGTAAAGGCATCTCTGTCCTGCTCACCATTGGGATGCCTTGATCCATGCTAGGAGATGCACACTTTCTTGATCTGGGGGTTCACACATCCCAGTCAGTTTTTCATTCTGCATAACCATATCAATGAAGCTTCTGTCATATATGACTTCAGAATAATTCTTGAACACGTTTAGAGCAGCTAATGTCAAAATCCTGGTTGTGATATTGTACTGTTGATATTGTACTGTAAAGTTTCACAGGATGTTATCCCTGGGGGAGGCTGGATAAAGGGTACGTGAGATCTATATTTCTTTGTGGGTTTTTTTTTGTGTGAGGAAGATTAGCCCTGAGCTAACATCCATTGCCAATCCTCCTCTTTTTGCTGAGGAAGACTGGCCCTGGGCTAACATCCGTGCCCATCTTCCTCTCCTACTTGATATGAGACTCCACAGCATGGCCCAATAAGCAGTGCATCAGTCCAAACCTGGGATCTGAACCCGCGAACCCTGGGCCACCAAAGTGGAGCGCACGAACTTAACCACTATGCCACTGGGCCAGCCCCATGGGACCTATATTTCTTATAATACAGAGATTTTTTTTTTTAACTGCACGTGAATCTACAATTATCTCAAAAGAAAAAGTTAAAAAGAATAATATATTCAAACCAACTTTTTCTACTTTTTTAAACTGATGTCATAATAGTTTATAATTGTGAAATTTTAGTTGTACTTTGTCAGTCACCATGTAAATGTGTCCCTTCACCCCTTGTGCCCAACCCTCAAACCCCTTCCCCTTGATAACCGCCAAACTGTTCTCTCTGTGTGTTAGTTTATCTTCTACATATGAGTGAAATCATGCAGTGTTTGTCTTTCTGTTTGCCTTATTTCGCTTAACATAATACCCTCCAGGTCCATCCATGTTGTTGCAAATGGGACCATTTTGTCTTTTTTTATGGCTGAGTAGTATTCCATTGTGTGTGTGTGTGTGTGTGTGTGTGTGTGTGTGTGTGTGTGTGTGTGTATGTGTATACACCCCACATCTTCTTTATCCACTTGTCAGTCAAGGGACACTTGGGTTGCTTCCACTTCTTAGCTATAGTGAATAATGCTGCAGTGAACATAAGGGTGCATAAGCCTCTGGATTGTTGATTTCAGGATCTTTGGATGAATACCCAGTAGTGGGATAGCTGGATCATAAGGTATTTCTATTTTTAATTTTTTGAGACATCTCCATACTGTTTTCCATAGAGGCTGCATCAGTTTGCATTCCTACCAGCAGTGAATTTGGGTTCCCATTTCTCCACAACCTCTCCAACATTTGCTATTTTTTGTCTTGGTGATTATAGTCATTCTAAAGTGTGTAAGGTGATATCTTAGTGTAGTGTTGATTTGCATTTCCCTGATGATTAGTGATGTTGAACATCTTTTCATGTGCCTGTTGGCCATCTGTGTATCTTCCTTGGAAAAATGTCTGTTCATATCCTCTGCCCGTTTTTTGATCGGGTTGTTTGTTTCTTCTTCAGTTGTGTGAGTTCTTTATATATTATGGAGATTAACCCCTTGTCGCATATATGATTTGCAAATATTTTCTCCCAGCTGGTGGGTTGTCTTTTCATTTTGATCCTGGTTTCATTTGCCTTGCAGCTCTTTAGTCTGATGAAGTCCCACTTGTTTATCTTTTCTTTTGTTTCCCTTGTCCAAGTAGACAAGGAATTCGAAAAGATGCCTCTATGACCAATGTTGAAAAGTGTACTGCCTATGTTTTCTTCCAGGAGTTTTGTACTTTCAGATCTTACCTTCAAGTCTTTGATCCATTTTGAGTTAATTTTTGTGTATGGCAAAAGAAAATAGTCTACTTTCATTATTTTGCTTGTGGCTGTCCAATTTTCCCAGCACCATTTATTGAAGAAACTTTCCTTTCTCCATTGTGTGTTCTTAGCTCCATTGTCGAAGATTAGCTGTCTGTAGATGTGTGGTTTTATTTCTGGGATTTCAGTTCTGTTCCATTGATCCGTGTGTCTGTTTTTGTATCAGTACCATGCTGTTTTGATTACTGTAGCTTTGTAGTATATTTTGAAATCAGGGAGTGTGATGCCTCCGGCTTTGTTCTTTTGTCTCAGGATTGCTGTAGCTATTCAGGGTCTTTTGTTGCCCCATATGAATTTTAGGATTCTTTGTTCTATTTCTGTGAAGATTGGGATTGTATTGAATTTGTAGATTGCTTTAGGTGGTATGGACATTTTAACTGTGTTTATTCTTCCAATCCCTGTGCATGGGATATCTTTCCATTTCTTTATGTCATCATCAATTTCTTTCAGTAATTTCTTATAGTTTCCATTGTATAGGTCTTTCACCTCCTTAGTTAAATTTATTCCTAGATATTTTATTCTTTTTGTTGCAGTTGTAAATGGAGTTGTCTTCTTGAGTTCTCTTTCTGTTAGTTCATTATTATAGAAATGCAACTGATTTTTGTAAGTTGATTTTGTACCCTGCAACTTTGCTATAGTTGTTGATTATTTCTAATAGTTTTCCAAAGGATTCTTTAGGGTTTTCTATATATAAAATCATGTCATCTGCAAGCAGCAAGAGTTTCACTTCTTCATTGCCTGTTTGGATTCCTTTTTCTTGCCTAATCGCTCTGGCCAAAACCTCCAGTACTATGTTGAATATGTTGAATACTTGTCTTGTTCCTGTTCTCAGAGGGAGAGCTTTCAGATTTTCCCCAGTGAGTATGATGTTGGCTGTGGGTTTGTCATGTGGGTATGGCCTTTATTATGTTGAGGTACTTTCCTTCTGTACCCATTTTGTTGAGAATTTTTATCATAAATGGATGTTGGATCTTGTCAAATGCTTTCTCTGCATCAATTGAGATGATCATGTGGTTTTTATTCCTCATTCTGTTAATGTGGTGTATCACGTTGATTGATTTGCGGGTGTTGAACCATCCCTGTGTCCCTGGTATAAATCCCACATGATCATGGTGTATGATCTTTGTAATGTATTGCTGTATTTGGTTTGCCAATATTTTTGTTGAGGATTTTTGCATCTATGTTCATCAGCGATATTGGCCTGTAGTTTTCCTTCTTTGTGTTGTCCTTGTCTGGCTTTGGTATCAGGGTGATCTTGGCGTTGTAGAATGTTTTAGGAAGTGTTCCATCTTCCTCTGTTTTTTGGAATAGTTTGAGAAGGATAGGTATTAAATCTTCTTTGAATGTTTGGGAAAATTCTCCAGAGAAACCATCTGGTCCTGGACATTTATTTTGGGGGAGGTTTTTGATTACTGTTTCAATCTCTTTACCTGTGATTGGTCTATTCAGATTCTCTATTTCTTCTTGATTCAGTTTTGGGAGGTTGTATGAGTCTAAGAATTTATCCATTTCTTCTAGATTGTCCAATTTGTTGGTATGTAGTTTTTCATATAGTCTCTTATAATCCTTTGTATTTCTGTGGTATCCATTGTAATTTCTCCTCTTTCCTTTCTAATTTTATTTATTTGAGCCTTCTCTCTTTTTTTCTTAGTCTGGCTAAGGGTTTCTCAATTTTGTTTATCTTCTCAAAGAACCAGCTCTTTGTTTCATTGATCATTTCTACTATTTTTTTGGTTTCAATTTCATTTATTTCTGCTCTAATTTTTATTATTTCCCTCCTTCTGCTGACTTTTTGGTGTTTTCCTTCCTTTAATCTTTGTTATAATTACGTGTTTGCAAACCTTTTCCAATAGAGAGCTGTGATTTTTCTGATTTTTGTCTACCTATTTTCCTCCTTGCTCAAAGCTTTGTATCCCCTTTCTCTTTGTTTTTCAGGCATGAGGGCCTTCTTGAGCATTTCTTGCAGTGGGGGTTTTGTGGCAATGAACTCCCTTAGCTTTTGTTTATCTGGGATAGTTGTTATTTCTCCATCATATCTGAGGGATATTTTCACTGGATAGAGTATTCTTGGCTGAAAGTTTTTGTCTTTCACAATTTTGAATATATCATTCCACTCTCTCCTAGCTTATAGAGTTTCTGCTGAGAAATCAGCTGAGAGCCTGATAGGAACTCTATTGTACATTATTCATTTATTTTTTTTGTCTTGCTGCCCTTAATATTTTTTCTTTATCATTGACTTTTGCCAGCTTTACTACTATATGCCTTGGAGAGGGTCTTTTCATGTTGATATATTTAGGACATCTATTGATTTCATTCACTGGTATTTCCAGGTCCTTCCCCAGATTTGGGAAGTTCTCAGCTATTATTTCTTTGAATAAGCTCTCTGCTCCTTTTTCCCTCTCTTCTCCCTCTGAAATGCCTATAATCCTTATGTTGCATTTCCTAATTGAGTTGGATATTTCTCAGAGAATTTCTTCATTTCTTTTTAGTCTTAGTTCTCTCTCTTCTTCCATCTGGAGTATTTCTGCATTCATATCATCAATATTGCTAATTCTTTCTTCCATGTTGTTAGCTCTGTTCTTTAAAGATTCCAGATTTTTCTTTATCTCCTCCATTGTGTTTTTCATCTCCAACATTTCTAATTAGTTTTTCTTTATAGTTCCAATCTCTTTTGTGAAGAAGTTCCTGGTTTCATTAAATTGACATCTATATTTTCTTGTAGTTCGTTGAGCTTTTTTATAATAGTTATTTTGAATTCTCTGTCGTTTAGGTTATAAATTTCTGTGCCTTCAAGATTGATTTCTGGGTGCTTCTCATTTTCCTTCTGGTCTGGAGATTTAATATATTTTTGCATAGTGCTTGAGGGCATCGGCTTATTTTTCCTCATTCTGAAGATGTGTGGTTGCATCTTCCACCTGCCACCACTGGGTGGGGGTCAAGAGCCATGTATTCTGAGCCCACCATGATCTGCAGGCACTCTGGCTGACCGGCTGTGCTGGTGCTCTGGGCGAGGGAAGGAGTCTTTCTTTCGCCTGCCCAATCGCAGGGGCTCCTCATTCTTCCCTCTCTAGCTGCTCTTCTGGGGTGCTACCTTGATGAAGGCACCCCGCAACAGTTCAGTCCCCTCCATGTGGGAATTTCCTACAGACTGTGAGAGAACTTGGAAAGCGACACTTTTCCCATGGAGGGCTGTCCCTTGCCCCCCTCTCTCAGAGAGCCACGCTGTCCTGGTCCCAGGGTCTCTTGTTGGGGAAGGAGAGTTCTCATTACCTCCTTCCACTTCCTCCATGGGTACCAGTACCTCCACTCTCAGATGTAAGGCTGGGTGGGTCTCTCAGACGTCTTTTGTGTTGTGTGAATATCCTCTGTTGGTATTTGAATGTCCTTTTTGTTGTGCCTTACCGGGGGGAGAGTCTAAGGGGGAAATCTCACTCTGTGTTGATGCTGACCTCACTCCCTCTACTTTGTTATTTAACATAATTTGCCCATTTTACTTCCCCCATTAAGTGTTTTTTTTTTTTCTCTGCAGATAAAAGGGAACTGAGTAGATATCTTACATCTCCCCCAGGCCATTTTTATCAGGTTAGGAGAGTCCAGATTCTGTATTGACATACAACAAAGCACTTAAATGAGATTTTTATAGCTAATCAGGTGGTTTTGCTAACATGAATTTTAAAATGTTATGTGCATCTCTTTTAAAGAATGAGCTAAAAAGCTTCACCAAATTATAATGCTTCCCTCATAGTTTCTCAAAGGCTATATATCATTAAGGATATATTAATGGCTCAGGGTTTTGCTTAATATGATAGATGATAAGTAAATTGTTAATACATTAAATGATAAGTGACTTGCTATCAGCGTGTGTGGGTTAAATCTGTTTTGTTGATGTGTATAATCTATGGCATGTGATAAACATTAGTTCCATAAACATTGAAATAATCTCAATGCACAGGTATTAATGATTTGGTTTTGTAAGCTGTGAGTGTTCTGATTTCATAAAAACCACTTAAAAATATATTGATCACCATGTGACATCATTTTAGTCTTTTGATGGAGTGCTTATTTATTTTCAGCTTTCAAACTTAGCTAGTTATTTTTCACTGTACTGAAGGGGCAGTGTAATCTTGTGGTCAGTAGTGTGGTCATTGGGACTGGACTGATTGTGCTGCCAGGGTCTGTGACCTTGGAACGTTTCTTAGCCTCTCTGCCTCAGTTTCCTAAAACTTAGAAACGGCAAGAACTTGTGAGAGTTGTTATGAAGATTCAATGATGTGATGCCTATATAGCTCTTAGAATAGTGGCACATTGGAAACACACAAATACTAGCTGGAATAATCACAGTATCCTGAAACAAATATAAGAACATAAATATTTTTTTCCACTTGAAACTACAGGGACCAAATCAGGGATAAAAGGCCCAGTTCTGTTACTCTAAACAAGATGAGTCATTACAGTTTTGACAGACCTTTTTATTGCACAGTGAAGCATGCTATAAATTGGGTCAGCAAAATTTTTCTATAAAGGACCAGATAGTTAATATTTTAGGCTTTGTGGGCCATACCATCTTTGTTGCAACTACTCAACTCTGTTGGAGCATGAAAGCAGCCATACACAATATGTAGGCAAATGGATATGGCTCTGTTTCAATAAAACTTTATTTATGGACACTGAAATTTGAATTTCAATTGAATTTCATATGATTTTCATGTGTCGCAATACATTACTCATTTTTAAATTTATTTTCAGCCTTCTAAGAAAGTAAAAACCATTCTTAGCTCATGGGCTGTACCAGAATAGGCAGTAGGCTGGATTTGGCCCACAGGCCATAGTTTGCTAACCCTTAATATAAATTATACAAAAATAGGTTATAATAATAATAGATAACATTTATTGCATACTTACCTGCCTCAAACACTGCATTTGCTGTATAAAATAGGTGCTATTGTTACCTCTCCCTCTCTCTTTCTGTTTTTCCTTTAACAGGTAAATAACCTAAGTCCAAGAGAGGTTATGTAATTTGCCAAAATTCACATTGCCAATAAGTGATGGAATTGGATTCAAATGTTGGGCTCTCTGATCCCAGATCCTGAGTTCTTCTAGCAATGTTGAAAATTTTGGTGATGTTCTTTATATTCGTGGTTGAGTTTAGAATAATCACATTTCATGATCTCCTGGAAGGCAAAGAAAAATTAATATATATTATTTGTCCACATAAACACTTTGTCTATTCATATTCTTGCAGTTCATATAAGATTACAGACCCATTCCTAAATAGCTGGCAAAAGAACTCCCACTTACAAACCCACATAATCCATCTTCTTTCTTTCTTCACATTCAATTTCTGAGTAGTGCTTTCCACACTCAAAACATCCATGTGATATCAGCCTTATCTAACATCCACTGCAATTTCCTCTTTCCTGAGGATTCTCATTACTGCCCCTCATTTCTCTGTGGAAATTGAACATACACTTGCTAAGCTAGGTAGCTAAATAGCTAGATAAGGAAGTTGCTTTATGTTGTTTGTTTGGAGATGGGGATGGGAGATGGAAAGAAAGGGGAATGAGTGGTGAGAATTTTTAGTTCTTTTCAAAGCTATTTTAAATATGGAATTTTGATCATGGGTAGTACTTCCAATGTTGATTTCACCTTTTATTCATATTTCTGCCTTAGTGCCTACCATGGGCCAGTCTCTTGATTAAATGTTTAAATGGGGGCTGGCCCGGTGGCACAGTGGTTTAGTTCGCGCTTTGGCAGCCTGGGGTTCGTGGGTTCGGATCACGGGCACCTGCCAACGCACTGCTTGTCAACCATGCTGTGGTGGCATCCCATATAAAGTAGAGGAGATGGGCACGGATGTTAGCCCAGGGCCAGTCTTCCTCAGGAAAAAGAGGAGGATTGGCAATGGATGTTAGCTCAGGGCTGGTGTTCCTCACAAAAAAAGAAAAAAAAATGTTTAAATGAATGACTGAGCCATCTCATGAGGCTAAGGTATCTGTTTTTATGTGTTAAGGTTACAAGAACAGCCAGTCGCCCTATCGCTGCTGGAGACATTTCAACTTTTCAATCCTTTGTTTTTCTCGGGGGTCAGCTGACCTTGGCACTGGGTGTTCTTCTGTGTCTGAATTACTACAGGTATAGTAAATGTGTTTTTCATAATCGTATATAAAATCTCTCCTTTGAAATGGGGAAAGTAGGAATAAAATAAAATTGAAATATCTCTATCCCAAAGTTGTTTATTGGCTACCTGTGGAGTGTCTGTAAGTTGGCAAGTATAAACAAGTCACCACATGTTGTAAAATCAAGAATGCTTTCTGCCAAGGGAATTAAGAGATCAGCATTTAGTTTATTCGGAACCACCTTCAGTACCTGCACTACACGTTCCCTGAGGGACATAGGCACTTGCATAGGTTTTCTGGGTTCATGCATGGATGTGGGTGTATATACTCATCTGTATAATTGTATTTATCCTGACAGTATCGCTGAAGTAGATAGAAGCAGAAGTGATTATACTCATTTTGCTAAAGGAGGAACCAGTTTTTTCCCAGAGTCATGTTCCTGATTAATTACAGAAGAAAAAAATGGAAGGACTCATTCTAAATCTCTTAAACAGAGCCAAAATTAAACTTCTGTGCATCAGATGGCTGCTTACAAAGTGCTGCAATAAGACAGAAAAGAGGGGGAGGTCAGCAAATAAGCATGACTTTATAGAGACTAGACTTAACTGTATGCCTTGACCTGCAAGCATCAGTCACGTGAGCAACTTTGGAAGGTGACTACTGGAGGAGTGGTGTTAGGTGAGCTTTGAGGTACCTAGGGATGTCTTATGTTATTCTGTTTGTGTAGGTGCTTGGTGACCAGATCCTCTTCTGGAGAAGTTAACACCCCGTTGTGCACATAGAGAGGGTATCTTGACTCTAATTCTGTGTTAGGACATTTCAGATTACTAGCTGTCAACGTTTGAAAACAAAATTACTACTGGCAGTAGCATGTGGTGGGTGATAAGTTGGACTCTGGAGCCAGGCTGCCCTAGGTTTGAATCCTGGCCCTGCTCCTGATTAGCTGTGTGGCAGCTGGCAAATTACTTCACCTCTTTGTACTTTGGTTTTCTCATCTGCAAAGCACAAATAGAATAAAACTACCTGCCTCTTAGGGTCGTGGTGAAGATTATAATGAGTTAACATACATGAAGCAGTTAGAACAGTGCCTAATACATGCCTAATAACAGTGCCTGCACGTGTTAGCTATTGTTATTTTGTTGGGTTGTTCTGTAACACTTAAGATATTTTCTAATCATCCTTTATCCTAATCAAAGACCAGGGAGAGAATTTTACATAACAAAAACTGTAATTTAAGACAAATTATTTTCTAATTAGTACCACTATTGTTGTCTTATTTAGCAATTTCTAAGAGATGGTGATATTAATCTTTCTAATGGTTTTTCTTGATTTCAGTATAGCTCTGGGAGCAGCATCCCTACTTCTTGTCATCACCTACCCACTAATGAAAAGAATTACGTACTGGCCTCAATTAACCTTGGGTGAGCTTGAAATAACTATAAGTATTTCCTTCGATATCCTCAAACTATACTTTTATATATACTATCATACATATAAATAATGTGGCAGAGATAAAATGTCGAGTCAGTCATGACATTTTCATATTATAAAGGAGGGCAATTAGCCATTTTTATTGTCTAAGAAATCTTGCATATTTATTAAGATTATCATCATTATTTTCTGAAATGTTCTTTTAAAAATCTATGTCTGTCATGAAGAAAAAAATTAGCTGTCTTGACCGTCCCTTGATCTAGATGCCCTGAAGCCCTTGTGGATGGAGTAGAAAGCACACTCAGCAGGAGAATCGGGGTTAGAGGGTATGATCACGTAGACAGCTCCCTTCCTGTGGAGCCTTCCTTAGACCTCCCGGGAGAAAAGTAGCACGTCTCTCCTCTGGGCTCCCATCGCACTGACATGGCACTTATATCAACAGCATTAATTCAACAGGAAGGTATTGAGAGCTTCTTCTGTCTCCCCGCTAATAAATTGTAAAGGCCTAAAAAGGAAAGCCTTCTGCCCAGATGGGTGGCCAAGCATCTAACACAGCGTTTGGTACGTTGCAGGTATTCAGTAAATATTTGTTGATAGAAAGAGAAAGATAGATAGGCAGGTAAGTAAAAATCTATTGGAAAAATGTCTACTCCTAGACTTTTCTGTTCTTCTACTCCTAGAATAATCTAGAGTATTCCTGGAACCATTCTAGTTCTTTGAACTATTTTTTCAGTAAATAAAAGAACCAAAGACACTAAGGAAATTGATGTGAGCCTGACTTGTGGGAAAGTTGTGGTAGAATATTTATCTTTTCTAAGATCCTCTCATTCAATGTTTTGTTTCTTTTCGTTATTAAAAAAGTAGAATATTATATTGTCAGCTGACCTGGGAACCTTTTGGTAAAAGGAGGATAAGAATTTCCTATCTGTAAGATAATATTAAGAAAGCTGGTATATTTACTTCAAATATTTATTGAACCCCTGACTTTTACTTTGTGCCAGGAATCACACTAGGTACGAGCAAAGTGAAAATGACTAAAACACATTCACCATCTTGAAGGAGATAGAGGAGACCGCAGATTAGCAGATCATTGCAATACAGTGTATTGCCATGCGTGGGTGCTGTGGGACCACAGAGGAGAAACACTTCCTCAGCGGAGGAGGAGGAACTCTGAGTGGAAGCAGGCGGTGTAGGAGGAGAAAAGAGGTTTCTAAGAAAGGGCGTATGGAACCCATTGAGTTGAGGGACCTGAGACACCTGCAGGTAGAGTGTCCAGCAGGCAGTTCAGTATCTGGTCTGAAGCTTAGGAAGCGATCAGGCTTGTGCATGGAGATTTAGGGGTTGTCAGCATGTGGATGTCTGTTTACAATCCTCGGAGAGGATGGCCTTGTAAAATAAATAAATGTTCCCGTCTATACTCTTGTTTCTGTGGCTTATAAGGAGGTAGAGTGGTGATGGAAAGAACACGGGGTTTTGACTCGGATAGGTCTAGGTTCAGACCCAAGCATCTACTATTTATTGGCCATGCCAGGCACCATATGAGGTAGGATAAATGTCCTCATTAAATGTCCTATTTGTCAGGGGGATATTATTCTTTCTATTAGCTATGTTATTTTAATTGTTAATTAACCTCTCTAAGCCTGTTTCCTTTTTTGTAAAATGTAGCTAGTAACTACCACCAAGCACTAGGAGAATTTAAGGAAGAAATATATTAGAAAACAGCATACACAGAGCCCAGTAATCCATAGCAAGCACTTAATCCATGCTGATGCCCCTCTCCTTCCCTTTGGAATTCTGATGTACATTTAGACTTTTCCTCTCTTTCTGTTTCACTAACTGCAGGGTTGACTTTTAATTGGGGAGCATTACTTGGATGGTCTGCTGTAAAGGGCTCCTGTGATCCTTCTGTTTGCCTGCCTCTTTATTTTTCTGGAATTATGTGGACTCTAATATATGATACTATCTATGCCCATCAGGTAAAGAAATATCTTTTTTCTTAACTGTGATTTAGTTATTGTTGTTGTTTAAGAACTTTAAGAAGCAAATTAAAGGGAAAGTATTTTTTTCTAAAAAGACAATCATTCCCACTTCCATGTTGCCAAGAAAATATTTTTGTTTCTTGTGTATGTATATTTGTGACAGAGATCAAGTTATTTATATAAATTTAATTTTCAAGCATTTAAGTAGTATTTACTATATGCCAGACGCTATTTTAAATACTTTGCAAATACTAATTTAATCTTCATAATCTGTGAGGAAGGTACTTTTATTATCCTCTTTTTACTGATGAGGAAACGTGTGGAGAGTAACTTATCCGTGTCACACGGTTAGTAGTGGCAGAGCTGAGATTAAAACCCAGGCAGTCATCACAGTCTATGCTCTTAACTGTGACGCTCTCCTGCCCTCTGTGGATGCCGCTCATCTCTGTGCTAGGCAGCTTTTTCACCTGTATTTTTGTCATTGTCACTTTAAGACTGCATTATTGTCCATTGACTTACTATGCCATAATTTTTTTAGAATTAACGACTTGTCTATTTTGGCTATTTAAGTTGTTCTGAGTTTTCACAATTATAAATAATATTGTTCTGGGGCCGCCTGGTGGCGCAGCGGTTTCGTCCGCGCTTGGCAGCCCGGGGTTCGCAAGTTCGGATCCCGGGCGCCTGCCGACGCACTGCTTGTCAGCCATGCCGTGGCGGCGTCCCATATAAAGTAGAGGAAGATGGGCATGGGTGTTAGCCCAGGGCCAGTCTCCCTCAGCAAAAAGAGGAAGATTGGCAACGGATGTTAGCTCAGGGCTGGTCTTCCCCACACACACACACAAAAAATAATAATAATAATATTCTAATCACTAATGTCTTTATGAATATGAGTTTTTTGGATAAATTTTTAGAAGTGGTACTACTAAACATTTTTATAACTTTTCTGCCTTTTTCATAAGTTTAATTTAAAAATCTTCTTTTGCTTTTCTTGTTTTATGTTCTTAATTTTCCTTTTGTGTTTAGAACTTTGAAAAAAAGGGTTTTTTTCTCAGTATTTTTGTGAAATATGACTGTGTATTCTTAATCATTTACTTAAGGAATATGTCCTGATTTAGTGAAATTTTTCCTAATATTTCAATCTGGATTTCATTCTGCTTTCTTTCATTGACCCCTCTCCCCCACTACATTTGTATTATCATGAAAAAGTTTGCCAGACCTGTAATCAGCCTGATTTCCCAAAGTGAAACTTGACTGACAGTTTAGAAGGGATGCCTGTACTTTTCGCAGCAAGTTCTGGAACCAGTGGTCAGGATAACTGGACTCCAGTTAGATTAGCTTCTTCAGTAAAACCCCACTGAGGGAGCCAGCCTGGTGGCATAGTGGTTAAGTTCATGTCTTCAGTAGCCTGGGGTCCATGGGTTCACATCCTGGGCATGGACCTACACACCACTCATCAAGCCATGCTGTGGCAGTGTACCATATACAAAATAGAGGAAGATTGGCACAGATGTTAGCTCAGGGACAATCTTCCTCAAGCAAAAAGAGGAAGACTGGCAGATTGGCAACAGATGTTAGCTCAGGGCCAGTCTGCCTCACCAAACAAAAACAAAACACCACTGACACTTCAGTAAAATACTCACACTTTTGTGGTTGACATAATTAAAGCCACAGTTTGACCCTGAAGGTGCTTGCAATGTAAAAGGAAAGACACACACTAGCCCCACAGGCATTATTATGTGGATTTGGGACCCCAAAAGAGAGCCTGTCAGTTAGCTATCTGCCTGCAGGTGGGTGCAGAGTTCAACATGCAGCTTCTGATATCACACGGCCATAATTGCAACAGTATATGGAAATGCTTACAGATACAGTTGCTGGAGGAGACCAGTCAGCTAGATGTGAGTGTATCATCAAGACTTAACTCTACTTAGACAGAAAGTATTGGATGGGAGAGATAAGGAGTAAATTGAGCTAGAAGTGAAATGTGAATTGATGTGGTTAGGTGGCAAGTGAGCATTTTTCTACATCTGTGATTTAGCAGGATTGAAACTAAAATGTCCAGGAAATTATGGACATTTGAGAACTTTGAGGTAAGGAGGAGCTATGTGAAGAATAAGAGAGTTTTACTTCTAAGGTAGTAAAAGCATAGTTAAAAGTCGTTACAGGGTTATAAGAAATACAATGACATGTGGAAACACAGCTGGAAGATCGTTTTAGCAATAGCATTTGGCTTTGATTTGGCCTGCATGATTGATCAACCTGTGTTTCTGAGTTACTGTCATCTTTCACAGCTTATGGTGTATCCGCATGTTCTTTAAAAGACAACTTCTTCTGAAATCAGTGGTGCTGGTTGCACAGCCTTGCGAATATACTGAAACCACTGAATTGTACGCTTCAAAATGATGCATCTTATGGTATGTCAATAAAAACCAGACAATCTCTTATTACTTTCTGACGTTAGGACAAGAAAGATGATGCTCTGATTGGCCTTAAGTCCACAGCACTGCGGTTCCGTGAAGACACCAAGCAGTGGCTGTGTGGCTTCAGCGTGGCGATGCTGGGGGCACTGAGCCTGGCAGGGGTGAACAGTGGTCAGACGGCGCCCTACTACACTGCTCTGGCCGCTGTGGGAGCCCATCTGGCTTGCCAGGTTTGACCTTTTTCTTATTTTTTTCCCTTATTTTTCTTTGGTATAAATTATAAAAATTGTTTCAATGAAATGACGTCTGTGTTTACCAAGCAAGGTACTTCTTAAAACAAACAACTGCTTGGCTTCTGTTGCCTTGAACCACCCCTCCCCTCCCCTAACCTGTCATATAAAGAAGCTAGTTGTATTATTTTAGAGAAGTAACCTAAAACTAAACCTCGACTTTTTTTTTCCTCCTCTGATTTTCCTGAAATTACTTCTGATTCATGTCTGGAAAAATTTCAGCAGTGTCTGAAGGTTGTGGTTGAGTTGAATTACTCTAAAGGAAACTGATCATCACAACTGTATTTTTAAAATGTGGGCTTCTAGTGATGGTTAGCAAACTAATCATTCCTAGGTGTGGGCCCCAACTGGCCTAGAGACCAAGGCCGGATAAGACAAGAAATGCTAACATGTCAGAGTTCTGCCTAGAGAGGAGGAGACTGTCATTTCAGGATATTCACCCAGCACCCCAGCCCCAAGAGGCTTATATTGTGAATCTACATTATAGACTTCTCTCAAATGAATGAACTGAATCTAATTTTAATTCAATAGATTGTTCGTAAATGGACTGTATTTTTGCATCAGTGTTACTGTTATTTTCTTTGAACAGAATCAGAAAGATATTAGTAAGCCTGTATTTAGATGATCTGTTTTTTACAGATCATTGCAGGTTGCCTGTAAGTGTAAGCCAGACTTACATAATGTGGATGAAGGAAACTAAAACCTGATGTCCATAAAGTAAGCCATGTGCTGTGTCACCTTCACTGCTTTCCTCTTCAGAATTTCTCAGCATCCCCTTTTGGTCATAGCTCAGCTCCATGGGGGTTGTCATCATCAGTTGATTGTCTGGTCTGGATACTGGACGTTTAGCAATATTTAAGCACCTGGATATTAGCAGAGGAAGGCAGAAATTATGAGGACAATCACAAAAATAAATATTTGGAACCCATTTTATATTCTAAGTTGCATCTCTGCCCAGTCCTTGACATGATATTTTAAGATGGACATAGCCTTTTAGTAAATGAAGAGAAGAGAAATCATGGTGATTTTAAGTCTAAAGTACACATCGTAAAGAGTAGTTGGGAAAATGAGGGATGCTGATGCTTAAGCCTAGGGAAGAATAAGACGGACATGAGACTTCTCGATATGCTTCCAGGACAACTGGAGAAAAAGGGGTCTTTGTTCTGGGTCTCTAGCAGCAGATCTAGGTCACTAGGTCCCCTTCTCTACATGGGAATGGAAGGGAGATTTATGTGTGGGGGTATTTTTGGTTATCATAAATAAAGTGGGGAGGGGTCACTACTGGCATTTAGTGGGTGATGGCCGGGTGTATTAAATACCTTTTAATGCACTAGACAGCCCTGCACAACAGAGAGTTGTCCTGCCTAACGGTGACTTGTTCTCCTGTTGAGATACATTGCTCCAAAGAATGAAGCAGTACTCAGGCAGCACTGTGTTCTTCTCTTACAGATTTACACTCTAGACATCCACAGACCAGAGGATTGTTGGGATAAATTTACCTCCAACCGAACAGTAGGACTAATAATTTTTTTAGGGATTGTCCTCGGGAATCTGTGGAAACAAAAGAAGACAGATGAAACAAAGAAAAATATAGATTGTAGAAGAGAAAATTAGCAAATGAAGTTTATCTGGGAATTTTTAAAACAAACTTTTACAAAATACTCTCAGGTCTTGTAAATACATAATTAGATTTGAATAAGCAATCTAACAATATGTTAAAGAATTAAGAACCAGAAAACGAAGACAGAGCATATTTGCCTGGATTTTAGTTCAAGTATTTACTAGTAACATTCTTCCCCTGTCACAGAAACCAGGGACTTTTCAGGATTTGAGATGACCTTGAGTATTTAAATTGATGCGTTCTTCTGCTCATTATCATTCTCATCTGCACTTATGGAAATTGTATGACTTTTGGCACTTTAGAAAAAACCTGACTGATATGTATCTCATCTAAATGAATGTCTCTGCAGGAAAATGCACTCTTTAGGAAAAAAGAAAAGCTGCTACAGAAAGTCGGGGTTTTTGTTCTTTATCGTGACCTTGTCTCACTGCCAAAAGCTATAATTCAGGAAACTATTCTGTTTCTTATATTTTAGGAGAATTTAAATAAGTAAATAAACATTTTTACCTGCTATACCCATGCATATTGCTGTTGTTACCAGCCCTGACGTATATTTGGGAGGTCTCTGTGTGTAGCCCTATGACCAGAATGGTGGTTTTTATCTTATCTGATTGTAATTTATAGGATAGCAGCATATTGGTTAACTGTACTATTTCTTCCCTTGCCTCCTTCAGAATATTCCCAACACAGCAGCCAGAGTGATTTTCTTAAAACCTCTGTAGAGTCATGTCACTCCCCTGTTCAGAACGATCCAGAATCTTGCCACATCACTCAGTACAAACTGAAAATCCTGCCACCTGCTAAGCCCTCCATGTCCTGGGCTTGTCTGTGTCGCCTCCTCACACCCTCGCCAGCCCACTGGGCTCCTCAGTGCTCCTCAGAGGCCGGGCGACCCCTGCCCCTCTGCCTGGAGTGCTCCCCTTGAATTTTGTATTAGTCCTTCCCTGGGGCCTTTTGCTACATATCACCTTCTCACAGAGGCTTCTCCTAGCCACTGTTGATAAATTTTCATGTACAAATACTACCTACACTTCCTATCTCCTGGCTCTTTATTGTCTTTTTCTCTTCAGCACTTATCACTATCAACCTCAAATATATTTTACTCGTTATAAGTGACTCTCACGGACAGTTTGTGGAGGGGAGGCAGTCATTTGTTATGTGGGCGGTGGGCAGCAGTAAACGCTAAATTGCATAAGGATGATAATGATGGCGATGATGCAGCTGACAGAGTACTTACATCCCCCAGGCACTGATAAATCAGCGCAGGAAAGTGTGTTTAACTGTTTATCAGCAAATACTAAACCACCGAGTGAGTGTTTAGACTTAGGACAGTAGTAGGAGCTATAATTCTACTCTGCCATAGCAGTAATGAGTTGAAGGGGAGAAGAAATGGAAACATTGTGCCCTACTTTAGGGAAATACGATTGGCTTCTATTTTACCTAATTCTGACACTGCACCAGGATAGATAAAAGTTAAATTTATGTTGATTTCTGTTTTCTTACAAGTATCACCCTGGATTTTAAAATGCTTAAAATCTTAACCCAGTAGCACTGATTCCAGTTAGAGGAGGGTATGTACAGTGGGTTTCAATTTTATTTCGTTTTCCTAAGTTAGTTGATGAAAGTTAATATGGAACAAATCAATAAAACTCCTGCGGCCATTTGTGATAAATGGGGACAGGAGCATATACGTAAGACTTCTTAGATTCTCTTGCTCTCAAAAAGTTGCTTAAACTTAATTATGTTAGTTCCTTTTATTTCTTCCTTCTCCCAGGTAGAAAGGCTGAAAAAGTAGTATAAATGGGTAAGGAGCAGATAGGGGAGGAAAAAAGATGGAGTAGGTATTAGCTTCTAGAATCATGGACTTAAAAACAATTCAGGGCTGGAAAGCAGTGCAGCCATTGTCCATGTAGAATCAGGTTGTCTGTCTCCCGCCTAGCTGTGAGGGGTCCTATAACCTGAGATAGCTGAAATTACCAGTCTTGTCTTGGGAAACCCATTCAGTGGAGAGGGCCCTTGCCCTAGTTTCCTGCTACAGAGTTACTGTGAGGTTGTAAAGAGAAAGCATGTGAAAAACTGTGTAAACTGAATAGTTATCTAGTATAAGTTTATGGTGGGGGCGGAGGTGGGGTGGGAGCTCTAGGAAGTCTGGCTGCAGAGTCTGAAAATTACATCACAAGTTCTACCTCTCCCTCTTCCTGGACTTCTTCCTTTAAATTGCTGTTTGTCTCTTCCAGATTATAAAGGCCTCCACAGTCAGGCCACACCCTACTATTTCCCCCAAATCAATATACACTCATGCATGCCCTTGGGCTGGTCCCTTCTCTGGAGTGTGTCCAGAGACCACACTCCTTGGCCTCCCTCTGCCGTCACAGCTGTCCTTCTGGCAGCTAGTACGGTGGCGAGGGTCTGGCCTTTGGAGCAGACAGGCCTGCATATGAATCCCTCTTGCCAGCTGGGAGACCTCAGGCAATGAACTGCCCTCAGCCACCACATTCGCATCTGCCAAACCCAGGCTGCTGTGAGCATGAAACAGAGTTGGCGTGTATTAAAGCCTGTTGGGGGCTGAATCGTATTGCCCCAAAATTCACATATTGAAGTCCTAGCCCCCAGTAGCTCAGAATGTAACTGTATTTGGTGATAAGATCTTTAAAGAGGTTATTAAGTTAAAATGAGGTCATTAGGGTGGGCCCTAATCCATTATGACTGGTGTCCTTATAAGAGGAAATCTGGGCACACACAGAGACAGCAGACACTTGCACACAGAGAGACATCTGGGTGAATGCAGAGAGAGAAGATGCCTGTCTGCAAGCCAAGGAGGGAGGCCTCGGGAGAAGCCAGCCCTGCCAACACCTTGATTTCAGACTTCTGGACTCCAGAACTATAAATGGAAATAAAAATAAATTTCTGTTTTTTTAAGCCATTCAGTCTGGTATTTGTTATGGCTGTCCTAGCAAACTTAATACAAAGCCCTAGTACTGAACCTGGCACAGACGAGATACCCTACAAATTCAGTTCCCTAGAAAGCTCTCCTATTTCCACTCCCTTTCCAATCCTACGTTTTTGTCCTAAAGCACAAGAGTTTCTAGAAGGAACCAGCCCTGCTGACACCTTGACTTTAGCTCAGTGAAACAGAGTTTGGACTTCCGGCCTCCAGTATTCTAAGATCATAAATTTGTGTTTTTTTTAAGCCACTAAATTTGTGGTAATTTGTTATAGCAGCAACAAGTAAACTAACTCAACGACTCTTGGAGCTCTGATGGACCTGTCCTCTGAATTGCCAGAGCACTCGGTTGGTACCAGTGGAGCAGTTGCTAAGATTGCAAGTCCTGGAGAGCTTGCCTGGGTTGGAATCTCTGCTTTAACACCTGCCAGTTGGATGATCTTGGAAAGTTGCCTGCTCTTTCTGTGGTTCAGTTTCTCAAATGGGGCTAATGACAATATCCTTCTCATGGATTTAAAAATCATCTGTCTCCATCTACTGGAATGCAGATTCCATAATAACCGTGACTTTGTCTTATTCACTAAAATAGCCCCAATACCTCACACGGTAGGCATTCAGTAAATATTTGTGATTTATTGTACATCAGTGAGCTAACATTTGAGTACTTGCTAGACCTGGTGGTACGTGCAGCCATTAGAAATTAATGCCATTCAACAACATAAAAAAATTCACAATGTGAGACAACATAAAAATATAGATTTTCCTGTACACATGATTAAAACTATGTAAAAATATATACAATGAAGAGTAAAGAAACAAAGATATGTCCTGGGTGATAGGTTGTTATAATACTGCTTTATAGTAAAATTAGATGGGCACTGGTCCTAAATTTCATGTTTTAAGCTAATCTACAATGTAACCTTTAGCTCTTCCAGTATTATTTTTACTTTTTAATATTTGTATTTAAAAAATAGACTTGAAGGTAACCTATGTGTAGCCCCTACAAAAATCAAGGAAAGATTATTGTCTTAATAAGTTCTTCCCAAAATAAAGGATAGAATTGAGTACTAAAGGAAGACTTGTAACTGCAACCTCAGACTTCCATGTCCCTTTAAGTGATAATCCTTGCCCACATCTGGTAAAGAATTACAGTTCTAAGAAAAGAAATCTCAACAGAGCACCAAAGTTGAGTGCTACCAGTAAGTCACATTGTAAAACAATCATATTCCCATCTCACTATGGAGCCAATATAGTTCCTTAATGATGTTCAAAGGCCTCCCATAATGTTGGACAGTGAGTCACCACACATTGCTCGTTATCAGAAACATGTCCGGGAATAGCAACGCCACCTTGCATGTCAGGAATAATCGGTAAAAGACATGAAATAAAAGTTGCCCACAGTTTTCTTTTATTCTATCTTTTAAAAACAATATTTACTGCACTTTTTTCCCTAACACAAAAGTAACATAGGTACATTGTGGGAGGTCTAGAAATACAGAAAGGCACAAAAGGGAAAATAAATTCATTTTAACACGGGGCCGGCCCGGTGGCGCAGCAGCTTAGTTCACGGTTGGCAGCCCGGGGTTCGCAGGTTCGGATCCCGGGCGCCCGCCGACGCACTGCCTGTCAGCCATGCTGTGGCGGCGTCCCATATAAAGTGGAGGAAGATGGGCACGGATGTTAGCCCAGGGCCAGTCTTCCTCAGCAAAAAGAGGAGGATTGGCAACGGATGTTAGCTCAGGGCTGGTCTTCCTCACAAAAAAAAAAAAAAATTCATTTTAACACTATTATTCAAAAATATATACTATTAGCAGACGGATAGTCTTATAGACTTTAAATAGGCATATATACATATTTTTAGTAAAATTGGAGCCACACTGTACTTTTTCAAAATCTACTTCTTTCGCTTAATATTTTCCCATGTCTTTAAATCTTTCAAAATATGTGTGTTTATTGGCTGCCTAGGTTTTTATTATCTGTCCTATTATTTATTTAATCCTATTATTGAATACATAGGATTTGTACTTTTTTTCCTCCCTCACAAATACTAGTGCTATGAATCGGTCCATATCTTTGGACACATCTCTGATTATTTCTGTAGGATAAATTCCTAGAAGCAAATGTCTGTGTGCATGTTTCCAGGGATTGTAGGGTAGGGATAGAGGGTTGGACATGGTGGTGTGCACGTTTTTAAGGTTTTGGATACATTTTCTCAAATTACATCCAGAAAGGTGTATATTTTTACCTGCAGCACACGAGGGCCTCTTCCTCAGACTCTAGCCAGCACTGACATAATTTTTTAACCCTTGCCAATTACATAGGCAAGAACAATTATTGTTCCACTTACATTTCTGTGATTTCTAGTATAGTTGAATATTTTTCAAAATGCTTATAGGACATTTGTATTCTTTGTGAATTGCCTGCATGTCTTACCCATTTGGTTTGCTGTTAACACATGCTGCCTTGTTGATCATATTCCCAAAATCTGATATTTGACATACTTAGACTGTCTCATTTTACAAGATCATCATTTTATTAATAGTTATAAGATTTTCTCTTTCATGTTTTAGACAGACTATGTCTTCCATGGAGAAGGTAACGTGTTTAACATATTTGTAGTTGTTCTCATTAATGTGTTCTATTCAGTCAATCATGAAACATTTGTTGAGCATCGCCTGTGTCCCAGGCACAGGTTAGTTGCTGCAGACACAGAGGTGAATTAGATAGTTCTTCTTGTCAAGAAGCTCACAAGCTGGCACACACAGCTGTGCCTTCCAATACAGTAGCCACTGGCCACGTGGGGTGATTAAGCATTTGAAGTGTGGTTTGTCTGAATTGAGATATTCTGTAAGTGTAAAATGCACATCAGATTCCAAAGACCTGTTTTGAAAAAATGCAAACTATCTCATTAGTAATTTGTTTATTGATTTCAAGCTGAAACCATATTTTTTGTATATTGAGTTAAATACTATTAAAATCAATTTTACCTGTTTCTTTTTACTTTTTTAATATGGCTACTAGAAAATTTTAAATTGCTTTAGTGGCTAACATTGTATTTCTGATACATAGCAACACACTATATAAGATTATTGATATTCAAAAGATTTGACCTATAAATATTACATAAACTCAGAGCTTTAGTTTCCTTATCTGCTAAGCATAGGGAATGAAATTTAACTTCACTTGATTGGTGTGAAGCAAAACTGAGAAATTTCCTGGCATGTGATAAAAACAAATGTTAGTTCCTTTCTCACCCTCCTCCCTTGCTTTGAAAGGTAAGCAGCTACGGAAAAAGAAAAAGAAAAAGAAAACCTTGAAATAAACCAGTATTGTCAGTGCTTTTGAAGTTCATGCCACCAACAGTACTGTCTTTCTGGATGTGTTCTCATGAATACGTTGAGACACAGATGATGAATGGCTGGCTAGATGGATGGACGGACGGACACGGACAGATGGTTGGATGGATGGATGGATGGATGGTTGGATGGATGGACGGATAAACAGGCCAATAGATACATAGATATTCCGTTATTCCTCCTCACCTGTTAACATTTTAATCAGAAAACAGGAATAACTCCCTAGCTTTCCTTTCCTTCTCAACATTGCGCTAGAATCCTAAGAACAGAGCACAGTGCCTAGGAGAGCATGAGCAGGTACTAGCTACTTGTTGGATGAATAGGTGGACTGTTGGAGCAGGTAGGACCATACAGACCACCTAGTCCAGTGAATTTCTGTAACTTTCGTTAAATAGGCAACAGAAATACATTTTTCAAATAAAATCTTACATAAAGCCCCAATCCATAAACACAGATGAAAGCAGGGACACATCCCTTTAACCTGGGTGAAGATGCCTTTCTGAGCCTCCCTTTTGTGTTCATGGAGCCCCTGCTGGACTTCTGAGGAGCCTTGGGAGGCTCACAGAACCAAGTTTGAAAACCGTTTATCCCTAATTTTGCATGTGAGGCCTAGAGAAATAATTTACTCATAATCAGAACACGTTATTGCCAGATGAGACTTGAGATACGAATGAACATTTATGTCCCTACAGATGCTAACTCTATGACTTAGAGAAAACTATTTAAACCTTTCCAGCTTCAGTTTCTTTATATCTAAAATGGGGAGTAAAATAATATCTACTTCATGATCGTGTTGTGAGGATCGCATGAGAAAATGATCTCATCCAGTCTCATGACCTTAAGTGTTATCTGTACATGTATTACTCCCAAGTGTGTACCTCCAGCCTGAACTTCCCCCTTGAACTTGAGCTGGACAGAGTTGAATATTGAGCTGCCTACTTGGTATTTCTACTTGAATGTCAGATGGGCACCTCCAACTTAAACATGCTCAAAACTGAGCTCTGGATCCTCCCCCTCAAACCTCCTCCTCCCACCCTCTGCACCATCTCAGTGGAATGAGTGATGGCATCCATTCTTTCTGTGGCTCTAGCCAAAACCTTGGAATTGTCCATGGCTCCTTTCTTCCTCTCACATTCTATATCCAAGACATTAGAAGAGCCTCTCGGCTTTACCTTCAAAATATATGCAGAATCTGACCTTTTCTTACCACCTCCACTGCTCCCACGCTGGTCCAAGTCACCATCCCCTCTCCCTGGCTGAGTGCAAGAGGTCCTAACTGGTCCCCCTCCTTCTCCCTCGCCCCCTTTCATTCTGTTCCCACCACAAGACCAGGGTGATCCTTTAAAATGTAAGCCAGCACCTGTCGTGCTTGTCAAGCCACCTCCCAGCGGCTCCCAGTTCTCTCAGTGTAAAGCCAAGTCTTCAGCGTGGCCCCGGGCCCTGTGGGCTGGCTGACTGCTACCTCCTGATTCCTCCACCACTCTTTCCTTGCTACACCGCCCAGCCATCCTGGCCTCCTCGTGGTTCTGGAATGCTTCCCCAGGTTCCATCAAGGCTGCCCCTTCACCTCCTTCAGTCTTTGCCCAAATGTCACCATCCCAGTGAGACTTTCTTTGTCTTCCCTTTTTAAAACTGCACACTCACCATAGACACACTTCCTTTTCTCTTTTTCTGCTTTATTTTTCTCTGTAGTAAAACATATATTCATATAAAACATATTCGTTTTACTTATTTTCTTCATTGTCTCTCCTCACCGTCTGGAACATAAGCTCCATGAGGGCACAGATATATCCTGTCTTGATCAAGACTTTATCCCCAGTGCCTGGAATGATGACTAGACAGAGTAAGAGCTCACTAAATACGTGTTGAATGAAACACGTATGTAAAGCTTTTAGCAGCATGGTACGTGCTGATTAATATTGTCATTGTTCCCAGGCATCTTCAGCATTCTTTTTCTTCTCCAAACTATCTCTCCTTCTAGAAGCCATTTAGGAAGAACTATTCACTTAAGAGATAGCTGATTTTAGGGTTCTATTTTAGGAGAACAATTTCAACATTCAGTTCCTAAGCCTGGGTTTCTTAAATGGTTTTGATTTATTAAGGGTGGGGGAATGTGGAACAGAAAATGGAGAACTTGTTAAATTTATGGATGAATTTTAAAGGGGATATCCTACCCACTAATAAAATATAAATTCAAAGTAAAGAAATTGAAAGTAATTATGCAAATGCTAATTAGACTTCTATTTGTTTACTTACCAGTTTAAAACGCTAAGAATCTTCTTTTAAAAATTAAAGTTATTAACTTTTTCCTTAGGCAGCATCGAGCATGGTAACAAAAGTAAATTATCATGACTCTTACTTCCTTTATACTGTGGCAATAGAGATACTGGCGCCATATCTGTGAGAGAATTACTGGGATCCAAGGCTGGGTCTTGTCGCGGGAATGCCTCATACACACAAATTGCTTTCGGTTTACGATATTTCCTCGAAGAGAGAGGAGGCCAACTTTAAGACTTTAGACTCAGGAGTGAGTTTATGTCTCTGATCAGTATTTTAGTACGAAAAACAAACACTCTATGAATATTTTAAACAAATTCATTTGAAAACATGTTACAAATAAGAAAGTTTTTAGCACAAATTAATTACTAATTGAAAATTAAGGTCTCCAGATATGCAGAAGAATGTAGGAAAATGGTATACGGTTTTATCATTTTTCCCCATTCATGCATTCATGTTTCTGATTTTCTTCATTTTGTTTCTGGCTGTTCTTTATATGTGAGTAGATAGGGCTTCCTCTAAAGTCAGATGTGAATGGAAGTTACAATAACACGTGTCAATGTGTTCCAGGAAGAAGGAACAGCAAGTATAAAGCTTTGAAATAGGGATAAACCAAGCGGATCCAAGGAGCAAAAAGGTCTGATTTCTGATCTTGTTTCCAGAGCCATGCTACCCTGTAACAAGTGGTGGTGAGGATGCTGGTGGAAATGCAAAATGGTGCTGTCAGTTTGGAAAACAGTTAGGCGATTTTGTATAGTTAGCTATGCATTTACCATATGACCCAGCAATCCCATCCCCAGGTATTTACCCCAGAAAAAAGAAAACTTAAGTCCACAAAAAACCTGCACTTGAATGTTTACAGTAGCTTGATTCATAATTACCCCAATCTGGAAAAGAAAAACCAAATGTCCTTCCATTGGTGAAGGGTAAACAAACTGTGGTACATATTCATGATGGAATACTACTCAGCAATCAAAAGGAACAAACTACTGTTCAGTGTGGCCCCATGCATGGATTTCAAATGCATTATGCTAAGGGAGAGAGCCAAACTCCAAAAGCAGTATACTGTAGGATTCCATTTACATGACATTCTGGAAAAGGCAAAACTCTGGAGACAGAAGGCAGATCACTGGTTGCTAGAAGCTGGAGGTCTGGGGAAAGGTTGACTATCAAAGGGCTTGAAGGAATTTGGGGGGATGAGGGAACTGTTCCATACCTTGATTGCAATGGTTTTACACAATCGTACGCATTTGTCAAAACTCATAGAACTGTACACACACACACACAGACAAAAGGTGAATTTTGCTGTATGTTAATTATCCCACACACACAAAAAATGAATGGAAGTCATTTTCATCAAGATGGGGTGAGAATAATCAAAATGCAATCACATTGTTGCCATGCTAATTAAGTTAGGAGCTAAAATTCTATTGCTGTAGATCTGTCTGCATATGGACGTACGTTCCAGAAGAGCCACCCCTTTCCCAACGCCTGTAGTCATTCATGTAATCAATATTTATCAAATGTCATGTGCTGTTCTAGGTTCTGAGAACAGCTCAATGAACAAGATGTGTCTCTACCTTCCTAGAACTTGCATTTTAATAACAAATAAATAAATGAATAAACACATAGGTAAAAGATATATACCATTTAAAATAATATAATTTGATATAGTGGTAAGTTGCTAGGAAGAAAAATAAAGCTTGGTAAAAGGAAAGAGAGTTTGGGGAAGGGAGGCTATTTTTGAGGGTGCCAGGGAAGAAATTCTGAGTGACAATTGAATAGAGGCTTAAATGATGTGATGGAGGAAGCCATGTAATAGCTGGGGCAAGAATGTTCCAGGAAGAAAGAACAGCAACAGTATCAGCCTTGAAACAGGGATGAATCAAGCAGATACAAGGAGTAACTGGGAGGCCAGATTTCTGGTCTCGTTTCCATAGTCCATAATCATGCCACCTTATAAATTCAGATAATTTTAATTAACATTTATCAAATTTATAAAATACTGGAGAAAATTTGGTTTATCCCTCCCAAAACATCTTCAAATGGGTCTTTCATTCTCAAGACAGCCCAACCACCCCCTATTGCAACTAGACATATAAGCAGGGTGCAGTCTCAGCATGTTCCAACAGGACAGGTATACACTGTGACCCAGGAAGAAATCATTTATGCACCAAAAGAACTGTCACACTTTTCTAATATAAAGCATCAGAAATCTTGGGGACACGTGTGCGAGTTCATTCTAAGATGTTAGAACAGGAAGAGTGGAATACAACACTAGGTCAGGCCAAATTTATCGCTAAGAGAGCACTTACTAGAGAGCTTTCCTGGCATAATGTGGAAGAGGGAATCCAAAGGGTTAGGGAGATCGGAATGTTAGGTTGGATTATTATGTGCAACATGCACACCCAGCTCCCAGCCAGGTTCCAGGGAAAAGTCCAGAAGACAGCTCCCTTCACTAAGGCACCTGCATCCTTGGAAAGCTCTGTGGTTGCTCTCTTTTATAGGCTGATTGTGACTGTAGGGAAGGTCACCATTGAGAGGGACTCGCTGATTTCAATGGGGATGATCGGATCCCATAGTAGCAGAAGCCAATGGCAGCATTTAACCACCAAAGATAAGGTGTGTGGGCACATCTACCATAAAGGGCAGCAGAGACTTATCAGTAGTCAAAATGCTTGTGCTCACACAGATCTTTGACAGTAGCTAATTGATCAGAATAGATGGGCAGCCTGCCAGATGGCTTGATCTATATTACAGAGAAAGTTCTAGGTCTGGTAGCTAAAGATCTGGCTTGAGTTATCCTAGTGGAAAGTCACTGCCTTTTACTCAATTTCTCAACCTAAGTGAATTCAGACTCAGAGGTCCTTGAATGAAGATGTCTTTTGTGGGCCACCCTACCCAGAGCCTCACAGAGAGAGGATTCTGGGCCCCTATACCTAGGGAGGGGCAAAGCAGGGAGCTGAGTTCCAGCCCCCACTCTTAACCATTATTATCTTCTATCTCCCTGCAGGGCACAGGTGATTAAAACCCTCAACCCAGTCTGAATGATGTGTAAGTCCAGCTGAAACTCACATGATGTAGGGTTGAGGAAGGCACATGGCACGCTAGATCCTAAGTGGCAAATCTGCAGTTTTAGGGGGAATGATTATGGCTACTTTTCTTTTCTCCTTTGAGAGAAAAGTCTCCTAGGAACCCGTAGGTGGAGGACGGTATCTCATGCCTGTTTGTCCATGGGACTGCTATACCAATCAACTCAGACCTTTCTAGGTTGGCCTGCAAGGCCTCCTTACCCCCAGCTAGGGTGATCAAATGTCCTGGTTTGCCTGGGACTGAGGTGTTTCCTGGGACAAGGAGCTTTCTGTGCTACAACTGGAAAAATCCCAGATAAACCAGAACCTCCAGAATCCAGTAATCCAGCCACCATTCTAGCAGCTGCATTGTCTAGGAGTACAGGGAAACAGAAAGATGAATTGCTTAGGTTTTATCTGATTTTGACTCTTTGGAATCAAGTGTGTTAATCTATGTGTAATATTTTTATAAAGTACACTCTAAATTTTATATGTCTTTTAGCCATTAGTATTGATTCCAGTTAGAAGATGGTAGAATATTTACCATAAGCTCAATGAATGAATAGTTAATGTGAAGCAGCCTCACAGCCCAGAATTACATAAATTCTGTCATAAACAAACTTGACTTCAAAATAATTTCCTCAGAATTCTCAGAATATCTTAACACCAGTAAAAATCTATAGCTATTAAGGGGAACAAATAGTATGTAGATAAATTTAATGCACAGGCAATGTGGAAACTCTCCTTTAGACTTACTTTCAACAGCTGCCCACTGAGTTTCCTTTCCTAAAAAAATTATTTCAATTCTTTTTTTTAACCCTTTATTTCTTCATATGGAAAGGCTGGTAATCAGTTAAATGTCTAAAAGGCAGACAACAGATAAAGGACAAGAGAAGTAATTTTTTTGATTCCAGAATCACAGGCTTAAGCATCTCAAGTTTCAAAACAACCTCAGCCACCATCGGACCCTGTGCCTGCAGTTACCTAATAGAGAGGTAGCGCATGTAACATGTTCAGAATGATAGTTAAATTATAAAAGAATTAGCTACTGGTTTACATCTTAAAATAAAATAAATGTTGAAGATTCAAAGTCTCACAATCTACAAGTCTGTTGGGACAAACTAATGATAATGGCCAACATCCATTTGGTGCTACTATGTGCCAGGTACTGTTCTAAGCACTTTGCACCTATTAACTCATTTTTCTGGTAGGAGATGGAGAAAGAGGGAGGTTGGGTAAGGGGTACAAGGTGATACAGGCAGTACAGTGATGCTGGCAGTGAGCTTCCTGTGACCAGGCTCCAGAGTCCTTGCTTTAACTCTCAGTCACATCGCCCCTTCACAGGCCACAATGCAATCATACATGAAGGAGTGGAGAAGGACTCAGTGGTTGAAGGCTATATTTTGAACCAGGGCTGAAGCAGAAAAGAAAAACCACTTTCATTTATAATAAAGGCTCAGAAACAGGAAGTGAACGTCCCCAAACGTCGTGGGATGAGAGCAGTGTGGAACACTGAAAAGAGGATCCAGGCCATCCCGGAAATATTCCCTTGGCCACAAAGGTTAACCGTTATGGCCGGTTCCTTAGAAAGGAGGAACTGGCAATTGACATCAGGATCTTTAGAACTGTGTAAAGTGCAGAATGGATTCAGTCATTCTTAAAGCCCTTTGTCTTCATGAGATTCTGAATTGTAGAATCTCTCTGGGAATATTTGTGTGTTGATAACTGGACAGAATGGACTCTACTTGAAAATTACCATCTCTATTCTGATACCTAGTCTTCTGTACTTCCTCCATGTGTGTGTGTAAATATTTTCAATACATATCAAGAGCATGGACAATGTGATATATGTGTGTTCATTAGTTTTAATCTAGAGAGAGTAATTCAGCATTTGAAGTCCCCTAATCAGGAATTTACTCTCCAGGGTATATTTGAAAAGCCTTGATCAAGTCTCCATATTCCAGAGGACCTATTACAAGCAATTCAACTATTGCTATCTCACTATGTTAATTGTTAATAAGCTTAAGAAATGATAGAAATCATTTCTAATTGGCAAAATGAGTGGTGTTTAAGATATGTATATTAACTAGCAATACTGTAGAGGCACCTCTGCCCTTATATGTACAAGAACACATGAATTTATGAGCCCAGAAGCCTATATCTTTCAGAGTGGTCTTCCTGGCTCGGGCTCTGGTCTGGACCTGAAGGTTCTGCTACCTGTTTTGACTAGTAAGTGAGCTGAACTTGCCTCTAGACTATTATTGCATCTGCCCTGATTTACCTTTTCTTGCAAGATATTTGGCAATGTGCCAGCAGTGGAGACAACTGGTTGCCCACCAAAAAATAATCCATTCTGTCCTTTTTCCTCGCTGCATGGCTATACCACGCTTACAGCCCACCTAACAGATAGGTATAGTCACATGGCTACATTTTGTCTGATGGAATGTGAGTAAAAGAACGTGTGCCTAGACTTCTGGGCCTAAACCTTAAGACCATGGGTATGCCTTCCCCATGTTCTCTTTCCCTTCTTGCCATTTGGATGGCTAGGACCTTGGCTGTGCAGACAACAAAAGGCCCTGGAGAAAGTAGAGCATCATGTTAGAAGGAACCTGAGTCTCTGAGTGACTGAAGGGAGCACAGCCACCAGCCAACTTGAAATGTTCACCTTAGATTGTTGCTTTAAACTACTGTATTATTGTTGGGTTCTCTGTTACATCAGTTTTGCCTTACCTCAACTAATACAGTACCTAATGGATTGAGCTGAGCTTATTGGAACAGGGTACCTGCTTGCTGATACTGATAAGTGGAGCAGGATTTAGTCTGAGGCTTGATACTAGAGTAACATCCCAACATTTAGTGAATTTGAAGTGCAACAACATGAAGTCCTTGCCAACCTCTAACTACTGGAGGCCTTCGACATCTCCAAGTAAGAATCTCATCTTGTTTACAGCCAATTAGACGTAGCTCAGTTTGCAACATGCCCTGTCTGAGTTCAGTGAGAGAGAGGGAGACACCAAGAATAACTCAGGTGTCGGGCTTGGGCAGCTGGGGGACGGGATAGCATCGTCTAAGCAAAGGGGAAAGAGGCTGAGTCCAGTTTGGGGTATATTGAGTTTAAGATGACTGCAAGATTTCCAGGTGGATCCAGAGTGAAATGTTCAGGCCTAGAAACCAGAAGAGATAAAGGTTTGGGAATCATCCACGTGTGGAAATTACCCTAGGCTCTTCTAGGAGAGAGAAGTGGAGTAAGAAGATCAGAGGGGCTAGGACACAGCCCTAAAGAAAGCAGGCATTTAATGGATGGGGGGAAAAGAGGAGCCTGCAGAGGAGATGGAGGGCTGGTGGGGTTTAGAAAGTAACCAGAACAATGACTTCCTGGAAGCCAAAGAGGTGACACATCAGGAATGAGAGAGCAGTTAATAGTTCCAGATGTCAGAGAGGTCAAAGTCAGGGCTGAAAAGTGTTCTCTGAATTTTGATGGTGTGGTGGCAGCAACAACCAGACTGCAGTGGATTTAAGGTAAGAGTTAAGGAAAGAAAGAGAGGCAACTTTTCAAGAATTTTGGCTCTGTTTATGAGGAAAGAAATAGGATAAGAATTGACAGTGGAAGACCAGCCTCAGGAAGTTTTTATTTTTTGTTGAATTCAAATGAGAACTTTGAGACATATGTAAATACTGATGGGGAGGATCCATCAGAGAATTAGGGTGGAAGATGTGGGGGAGAACGTAGTTGGTGGATGAGGTCACTGAGAGAGCACAAATGGAAGCACAGGTGGAGGAATTAATTTTTTCCACTCAATACTTGGAAGCCAAAGGTCAGCTGGAACCTCTAGTTCCTTATGCTCATTGTGTCCGGATGTATGGCCTCTAATTCATTCTGTGTCAACCAAGAACTCAAAACTTATTCTTTTTCTAGTTTCTAGGGGGAAAAAATCTAGTAACCCAGGCATTTAATAATTTTTGTAGAATTTACTTAGAATTTGGAGGATCCATAGAGAGGGGTCCATTGTGCAACACCCAGCACAATAGCATCCTTAGACCTGGCAGGAAGAGCACCTGCACGAGGCTCTGTGCTTTAGAGAGCCTTACTCCGACATCCCTCTGACCACAGCCTCCCTCCAGGGCATGGAGTCTGCAGGGCTGAGGAGACACGCCCACATGGGTCCTGCACCACTCCTTTCTATACCATGCTCAGGGTGCCTGAGACCCCAGAATTTTCTGCCCAAACAGCTTGAGCCTATCTCAGGGCTTGTGCAGCCTCTTTCCTGGTTCAGTCCTCCCAAGGGCAGACTGCCCAGCTGAAATACACACCCATAGTCCCCAAGGGTGCCAAAGGGGCACATGTTTTATGACGGGGGTGTATATAGAGCTTAGATAAGCAGCTTAGGCTGTCCACACTTGTGCACTCAAGGCCCTTTGCAGTGTGGGGTGGGGCAATGGGTAGGAATAGAAGAGGAACTGCCTACAGGCCAGGGAGGGGCAGCCAGGGAGCCAGCTGTCTCTATATTATGTTGTGAAACCCCCCGGGAGTCTGAGAATGCTAAATTTGAACCTACCCTTCCAGGTCATTTAGTATACTTAACAAAGTAAGAGGGTAGGACATATTTTATTTAATAGTTTGTTACCCTGACTTATAACTATAAATATTTAGACGTATGTTATGTTGGTTTCTATTTATACTCTTGCTCAAGACACACAGGTGTTCTGGGAAGCAGGTACTCAGAGGAAGGGTGAGGTTGGTGAGCCCTGATTTGTAATGTTTGCCAATTTCTGTGGTGTAAAAACTTCCACTATGGGTTATTTCAAACCATCAACCTGATGTCACTGAGAGAGTTGCACAACAGGCTCTCCTGAGCCTGTTGGAGCAGAACACACCCCTGCCCAGCCCACAAGTACTAGGGGCCGGCCCGGCCTGCGCTGCACCACCTCGCTCGCCTCTCTTCTTATCCTGCCCTCTCTCTTCCACTCCTTTCCTCCTTTTTCCCTCTTAGGAGCAACATAACTTCTCATTGATGGACAATAATTTTACAACCATCTTCTGCTTGAGTCTGACCTTGGGTCTTAACCCTTCACCCTCACTGGCTTTTCAAAGTATTTCTTTAAATAAATTTATCACTCTTCTCTAAAAAACGTCTTAGTGGATTTAAATCTTTAGGTTGTGCCATTGCAGACTGGCTTATATAATAACTTGGTCTGGAGATAATTCACCTTAGTGATGCTGATGAACTCAAAACAGAGAGGATGTTAAGAGGCTTTTGAAAGTGTAAAGCTGGCCCACTGCTGTTGTCCCATTGTACCGACTCTTCGCAAATTATGTACAGTTCATCACTTGTCGCCTACCTGGCTTCCACATTCTGAGTAACAGCTAAAGAAATGAATCCGACTTGGGGGGAACTTTATTCTGAGACTGCAGTTGTCCTTTGCAGCTGGAGGCCCCCACTTGGGTACCTCTGAGCCCAGGTTCTGAGAGCTGGTTTTAAATTCCCTCCTAGAGTTTGTCTGCTGAGTGTCTTGGTAACTAATTCCCTATTTCATCCCTCCTTCTGGAGATAGTCCCTGCAGGGATGCTATGTGGACACCAGACATCAGAACTGTTTTTATTTTAGTGACTATTTAACTTTAATCAGGTATTCATTACACTTCAACTAGTTGACTGTTTAATAGTCATGGAATGCCTTTAATACTCAAGAAAATAAAAACAAATATGAAATTCTAGAAAAGTGCTAAAGATCATATGTTAAAAGTAAGTCAATAATAAAGTTTCTATGAATATATCTTTTTGGAAACAGTTCTTAGGATTTTAAGCATAGGATACATTTCAAGAATAGATTACAGTCACGTGCCACATAATGATGCTTCAGTCAACAATGGACCGCACACATGACGATGGCCCCATAAGATGAGTACCATAGAGCCTAGGTATGTAGTAGGCTATAGCATCTAGGTTTGTGTAGGTACACTCTGTGATGTTCGCACAACAACAAAATCGCCTAACAGTACATTTCTCAGAACTTATCCCCATCATTAAATGATGCATGCTTGTATAAAAATAAGATAGTTTGTTTCGGCTATCTCAAGCTACCTAAGACAAAAGCCTACCTTTTCCAAGATTTAGTAGTTTGAACGGGATTCGTCTCATCATACCTCTTCAGATTTTGTTTTTCTAAAACTTAAAGAAAAAAAATTATCTCTGTGAGTGTTACATTCCCAAGAAAAATTGTCTGCAAATAGCTTAATTTTAGAAGATCACCCCGCTGCAAGATGGGGGTGGAGGGAGCAGAAAGTTGACAGAGTGCATGTATTAATCTCAGTTTGTGTCAGGTGCATATAAATTTTAGAATAGTCCTTTCACCTTATTGAATCTTTACATTCATATCATTTCCAATAGTGTAGATGGCAACTTCAGTGCTCAGTCTCAGTCTCTTCTGATCATTACCAAATCAATTTATCCAATACTTACCACTACTATTAGAAAAAATCAATGTGGGATTGGCAATGCTTTCTTAGAAGTAGTAAATAAAATCTAGGAATTGGTTAACATTTTTAGTATCTATAATTTTGAAAGAAAGTATATAATATTCTGTTTCTGCCAGTTAGTATAGCCTTTAGCCTGATAAACTGTTTCCATACGCACTACAATTCTAATTCTAAACTCCCTGAGGGCAGCAGCCACGTTTCTATTTTATCTGTCATTGTACCTAATAGGACGTCCCAAAGCTCCGTATTCCTCGCCCAGATTTTCTTTGTGTTTTCTGAGGAGGGTTAAGAGGAAGCTTTCTTTCTTAAAGTTTTGTGTGCTGGGAAAATAGCTAATGGTTTGGAAATCCCATCTTTATTGTGGGAACAGGGAAAGGACATGGGGTCTTAATGGCAAAACTGACAGACAAAGTAGGGGACAATCTTTCATTGTAGCATAAAATAAGACAGTTCTCAAATCATCATCTAGTAAAATCTTGTTTCTAAGAAACTTTTTACAAGAAACTAATACTAAATAATTGGGGTTATTAAGAAAAAATAGTATTATCCATGCCAAACACACTTAGACACATATAAGTACTTATTGGAGAAGAAATTCTTTCTACTCAAGGACAACTTAGAGATTCCTATTTCCCAATCATTATTCTCTCTCACAATTCCCTCCCAATAATTAGTCTAGAGGGAGGTGTGGGTTCCCATGACAGCAGGATATTCAAATATCTCAAGATGGTTCACCATGTCCTGACTGACATCTTAATTAACCACATTCTTCAAACCAGGGGACATAGTGGGATAAGAACTTCATGTCTTGTGATCTCAAAACAGACTTGAGAAAGTTAAGAAAATGGAAGTGACACTTCTGTGAATTCTTGCTCAATGACTGTTCATTTTTCTTCTCTGAGGAAAGTCCTCTCTTGCGAAATTCTAATGCCTTGGATAGAATATTCAGAATTTCCTAGATCTCGTCCTTGAAGATTTCTTTGACTTTCTCAATGGCAAATCCTATGTGGAGCTTGTCAGAGCCAGGTGTCACAAAGGGGCCCCTGCGCCACCACACAGGGCAATAGCTGTGGTTCTTGCCAAATCTCACATCAGTGATCTTTGAAATCCACTAAGTGAGGTCCCAGATCCTTTGCTACCTTAGCCATCACCCCTGGTGCAGGTTATAGCCTGGTTTTCTCAACTCTAAGTGTCCTTGCACTCACAGCAGGGGACACAATGGGAGGTTTCTTTCAAACTTTTTGGGAGATACTCGTAGCAAAACATGTCCACATTCAATTGCAATTGATTTCGTCAAACAGTGTAAACAGGTAGAACAAGTTAGCTTTTCTTGAAATCTGGTGGATTTGAGGCAGCCATCTTCCTTATATGATGTTTATAGTCAAAGCTCTGAAACCAACTCTGAACCTCCAGCCTTAGTAGTTCCACACTGCTTTTTGATAATCTCTTAGTGCCCTTCTCCCTCCCCCTTATCACAGGGGAAATGGCAGAAGTTTGTAGGGCAGAGGCCATAGGCTGAAAAAGTTTAATGAGGCTGAACATATCAATTTTAAGGTCTATGGGCTTTACACGCATGGTCCCAAAAGTCCTCCTCCATCTCAGGGCATTCTAGCCCAGCATAGAGAAATTTCACCTTTACTCATTATTAATTAATTCAGGATCCTTGGCTCCGAGGGACAATCTCTACTCTTTCTTTGCTCTTAAGTTCTTTTTACATTATGCTGAGAAAACAAAGGGAGGCATGCAGACTGGATGCTTCTACATATACTCAGTTCTTGAATCAGCAAAACTAATCTGTAGTGATAGAAGTCAGATTGGTGGACCCTTGGGGCAGGTTGGGGGAGGACTGACCACAATGGGACCCAAAGGAACTTCTGAGCTGGCTGAAAGTGTTCTGTATCTTGACAGGTGTATACATTTGTCAAAGCTCATCCAACTGTCCACTTAAATGTATTCGTTTTATTGTATGTAAATTATATCTCAATAAATTTGATTTTTAAGTCCTTTTAATTGTCTTTGAAATTTTTCTCAAGTATCACATCATTCTCAGGATTGAGCTTCCTAACAATTGCCTCTCAATTCAGGGCCACACTTGAAATTCAGTCCTCTTCCATCTTCCATGCATGTCCTTTGATACCTGAGTTTGCTAGGGAATTTACCAGGCTGCCAAGTCTGTCTCTTTAGATTACCCTCCCTTTTCTTCCTATCCAAGATCATCCCTGTTTGTAAGGTTTAGAATTTACTTCAGAGTACTTCTCCCAAACACTTGTCATCTTTCCTTTGGGGGTCTCTATCCAGGGAATCCTATCATTTATCAAAAAATGTTAGCTCTGTCTTACCAATGTGTGGGATATATATCTGATCACACTCACCTCTCCCTGACGGTCATGAACTCTAAAATAACTTGAGCTTTTTTTTGCCATGAGTTCATGTCACTTCCACTTTCCTGACCAGTTCCTTCTTGTGGCTAGAATTTGGTACTTACTTCCTCTACTCTCTGAGAAAACTCCCATTTAGAAAAATTGCTGGTCCCCTGGCATGGTGTTTTTTTTAGATAAAAAGGACCTTAGAGGTCAGTAATGACCTCTTTACTTCTTATATGAGACGTCTAAGGTCATAAGTGCTGAGGTATTTGCCCAAAGTCAGACAATTAATAAAACTCTGCATTGAAACATCATCTCTAGCAGACTGCTTTGTACTATCAGGCAGGATGCCTATTGCCCAAGGGCAACGAGCTGAGGGCTGAGTGCGTACTGAATTGAGTCTGTGCTCTGCTTCCTCTGCCAAGCCATGAGTCCTGCTTAGGGCTGTACCCCTCCTCAGAGGAAGGGCCTCTCTCTAATTTTCATAAAGGCACCATTTGGCTAATAGCGGCTCTGATCTATAGTTAAAGTTTTCTTCCAAATTATTTCAAATTTAAGTGTTTATTAGAAAAAATTTTTCATTAGGAAGAAATTTAGCATTTTTGTTTTAAAAGAATTAGTATCCTATAACTTTTATGTTCCTAACAATTCTTATCACATCTTTTTCAAGTGCTATTTTGTGAATTCTTAAGCAATCCAAGACATTCCAGATTTGATATATTTTGCTTCAACTCCTTAAGAAATGAGAGCCTGCTGCAGATCCAGGCCAGGGATCCAAAACTCCACGTGCAATGACAAGGGTTAGTCCAGGACTACTGGGTGGGAGCAAAGGAAGATTTAAGCCCCACCTACCATAAGGCGGCTTTCAGTCTGATGTACAGGATCTCCTCCAAGGAGACAGGAACTTAATCCTAAGGGAAAGGTCTGGAGTAGAAGACAAGCAGGACAGAGAGAGCATTTCAGAGGCAGAGCCTGGAAAGGCTCCCTGGGACAACAGGAGGTATCCCTTTGTACGGCACCTCCTGTGTGCCCTGGATGAGTCTGGAAAAGTGTGAAAGGCCTAGTGGACCTGCAGAGGCCCGAGTCAATGCAAAAATGCCACTGGAGGCCAAGAGGATTCAGTGCGAGCAGAGACCAGTGTTCTGGTCTAAGTGGGACAATGCACTGCAACCAGAGCCCAGTAAGGAGCTACTGGGCAAAACAAAAACCCACTGTGGACCAGTCACCCCTCCACCCAATGCCTTGTGGATGCGTCAACTTTCACCTTTACAGACGCCATCTTGGCTAGGAGAAGGGGGAGAGAGAAAAAGGCCTGAGAGACTGAGCACTTACCCAAAAGAGATTGGGTTAACCCAAAAGTTGTCTCTGGTTATCTTTAATTGGAAAGTTTATGTTCAATGATCCACCCTCATTCCACCACCCCATCTCCTCATCAGAGGAAACAACTCTCAGAACAAGAAGAGAATAGCTATAGAAGAGAAGAACGCTGCATTTTTTTCGACCTTTCGGTGCAATTTAACCCCATTGCGACTGGTCCCTCTGGTTCCGGAAGACATACTGTTCACATTATCCAGGAGTCACAGAGCTCAAATATAAGTTGTCAGTGTGAGTCTTTTGATGCCCTTGAGGTTGTCTTTTGTGCATAGGAAAAGATTATTCAGAAGTTACTTTAGTTTTAAAATTTAATATTTAATTTACTAATTTACTATTTAAAGTTGCAATTTAAAAACTTAGTTTACCTTAAGGTTTTTAGTTCAACTTAGAATTCTTATTCTAAATTCTTTTATAAATATAGCAAATTTTAAAAACCACTTTGAAGGGCCTCAAATATTATTTGATGCCATTTACAAATGTTATTAAATAAACTTGAAATCTTTCAAAGTGCATTTATAAATTTAATATATTTTATTTTCTTCATAAATATATATTTTATCAAATATATATTTGTTTTATTAAGTTTTATTAATATCAAAACTTTCCTGGGAATCTAAATAACGCCTGCAAATCTAATAAATCTAACTTATAAATATGATGATTTTTAAGTTCTTAAGAGATTTGGTAAGAATCCACCCTAAAATCAAAAGTATAGGTCAATTACTCCCTTTGATGTTTTAAGTAGAATCACAGGACTGATCTCTTGTTCCAACAGGCAAAATTCTTTTAAACATTACAACTACTTAAAACACTAGGTATGTATATATTCTGCATTAACATAAAAATATTAATACTATAGGTATTATCTTCTTAAATGAAATGCTTATTTCCGTTGGAGTTGTACTTCAAAGGCTTTGGATGATTCTGGTATTCCTTTCAAGAAGTCACCTGTGTTTGCTTTGTAAAATGAGATTTGGAAGCTGTGACTTCACTTGCAACAATATGTTTTTGTGAAACAGTACTCTTAACCCTTGTAATTATCAAAACAAAAATCAAAATGAACTGAATGCCTGTTAGGACATGCATATTGCCTGTTGTTTTAAAATGTGGGTTTTATTATTATTCAATTATGGCAAGGCCCATAGATCAGGAGACGAGTGCCATTGACAAGATAGTTGGTTATTATATTCACCTGCTCAGGCTGCTATACCATAACACCCCAGACTAAAGCAACAGAAATTTATTTCTCACAGTTCTGGAGGCTGGAAGTCCATGGTCGAGGTACCAGCAGGGTTAGTGTCTGGTAAGAGTTCTCCTCTTGGGTTGTAGACAGTCATCTTCTCACTGCGTGCTCATATGGCCTTTCCATGGTGCATGCACACAGGAAGAGAGAAGAGAGAGAGAGAGAGAGAGAGATCTGGTGTCTCTTCTTATAAGGATACTAGTCCTATAAGATCAGGGCCCCACTCTTAAGACCTCATTTAACCTTACTTTCTTCCTTAGAGGCCCATCTCCAAATCAGACACACTGGGGGTTAGGGGCTTCAATATATGAATTTCAGGGGACACAAACATTCAGTCCACAATGGTTATACTCCCAGATCCCAAGAGAAGAAGGCACCTCATACCATGGCTGGGAGAGGGGGGTCAAAAGGGAAGCACTGGGGTCAGTCAGGAGGCAGAGAGAGCGAGGGGAAAACATGGGCAAGAGCCTTTTAGGGTAACAAGTTGCCTCAAAACTAATGACTGTAAACAACAAACACTTATTATTTCACAGTATCTGTGGTCAGGTGTTAGGGTGTGGCTTAGCCAGCTGGTTCTGGATCAGGTTCTCTCACGAAGCTATAATCAAGATGTCAGCCAGGGCCTCAGTCCTCTGAGGTTGGATGGGGAAAGATCTGCTTCCACGCTCACTCACGAGGTGGTGGACAGGCCTCAGTTCCTTGCCACATGGGTGTCTCCACAGAGCTGCCTAAAGATAGGGCAGCTGGCTTCCTACAGTGTGAGCAACCCAAGAGAGAGTGAGAGAAAGGACCCAGGAAGCCACAATCTTTTTATAACCTAATCTCAGAAGTGACATCTCATCATTTCTGCCATATTCTGTTCATTAAAAGTGAATCACTAGGTCCAGCCCAAACCAAGGCAAGGGGATTACACAAGGGCATTAAAACCAAGGCAGGATTATTGAAGGTCACCTTCCAGGCTGTCTACCACAACTGATAACTATATTTCAACACAACTGCTTTTCTTTGTAATTTTATATATTTTATTTTTTGCGTTTAAAAACATCATTCTAAGAAGGGATCCAAAGGTTTCTCCAGCTGTGCACAGCACAAATAGGTTAAGAGTCTCTGCTCTATTGCCGGGCAGATCTGGGTTCAACTCTGCCTCATCTACCAGCCATGTGAACCTTGAGCAAGCACTTTACCTTTGCAAACACTGGTCCCTCCAACAATAAAATGGAGATAGTAAGTGTGTATCTCAGACCTGTTGTAGGGATTGAATGAGATCGTGCATGTAGAATATTAACATTCTGCCAGATTATATTAGGCACCCAATAAGTGGTAGTTATTATCAATATAGAAAAGAATGTGCCTGAATTTCACACATACAGCTAGTTTTCTATTTCATGTAATTACAAAACCCAGGGATCGTGTTCATTAGTGGTTGGGTTCCACTCTTTCCCCCTGTTGTATACCTTAAATATCTTAAGGAGCATTTGTGATGAAGCCCAGTGTGTCTGTACCTGCTCCCTCACCAAAAAGCACCATATAAAATACCAAGTATTACTGTACCCAGAAGTCTTAACACAAGTGACATCAGCATAAGAAGCAAATGCTGGACCAAAATCATCACTGGGAGGGGACACATAACTCAAGAAATCTCACACTGACAGAATCTCAAGCCTGACAATTTGCATTTACAACGAGTAGGACACCTGCCACACAGGACACAGGTCAATAGTGGAAAGTGAATTGGGGGGAGATCGAAATCCGTTTTTTAATCTTTCTGACCAGGTGTTCCTTCCTGTCAGTGCAGTTCAAAAAGGAAGAGGCAGGGAAGGGACCATAGCTGTCCTGTTATTGTGTAATCTGTGAAACTCTTTTAACAGAGGGATGTACTCTTTGGGAATCTACTAACAAATCAGACACAATGAGGGAACCTAAGAGGGTCAGGAATGGCTTGCTGCCTACATTTGTTTGCTCCTCCGAGTCTGGAAATCGGGAAGATGGGGTTTGGAAGGGGCAGGCCCAGCACTCTTGCACGTTCTGACCTGTGGCCTGGAGACAGGTAGAAATTGCTGGTTCAGCCGCACTAGAGAAAGCCTCTGTCCCAGCTGGTGTCCCTCGCTGGTGTGGCCATGACTCTCCAGAGTGCACTAGGAGCATGTTACCAAGGAAGGGCAGCATCTGTCACCACAAGAAGTAAGCCCATTGGCCTGTTAGTTTTGATTTCCCAGAAACCACGAGGGGAAACCGAAAACACTTTGTTCCTCTCCACTCCGCACCCCCCCCCCCGCAAGCTCACTGTCAATTCCCCAGTACAGTTTTTCAGAACCGTACCAGATTTTGATCTGAAGCATGTTGATTATCACTAGAATTAAAATAAAACCACTCAGCCAAAAGGTACATGGGATCTCTCTATTATTTCTTACAACTGCACGTGAATCTGCAATTATCTCAAAATAAAAAGTGTAATTTAAAGAAATCAAGCTACTCAACTGTGACAGGAAGAAAGAAAAAAATAACAACCCTCCCTTCCAAAAAAAAGCCCCATCCTGAAAAATCAACTTTTTGGGTTTTTGTTAGATGAACTTCCTTAGTCAAACTATACCTATGTAGAGGACATTCTATGCCTGGTGGAAGGTCATGCGACAGAAAATGACACCTGTTCTTTTCTTCTCCTTTCTCCTTGCCAAGCTGATGAGTGCCTTAATAGTAACTGTAAACAAGGATTGATAAGAGTGTTTGCTCCAGAGAGGAGAGCAGGGGAGGAGGCTGGGAGAGAAAGGAAGATACACATTTCATGATAGTTCCTTTTGGACTTTTGAATTTTATATCTTGTGTACATATTACCTAGTCCAAAAATATTATTCCCCAAATATTACATATCCTTTGAAGGTCAGCACAAACATGACCTTCTCTACCCATCCTACCAGTTTGAATTCACCATTCCTTCCTGTGTGTTCCTTAGCACAGTGGTTCTCAACCCTGGCTGCCAGCTGAAAAATCTGAGAACTTTTAAAAAAATGCCCATGCTCAGGCCCCTGCCCAGACCAACTGAATGAGAATCTCAGAAGGGAAGAGGTCAATATGGATGTTTTTTAAAAACTCCTCCAGGTAATGTTAATGTGTACTCAGGATTGAGAACTTCTGCCCTGGCACTTTATGGAGCCAAGATTCAAGCACTCATCCTAAAAGTAAACACTGAATAATTGATCACAAAAATAAAAAACACTTTCACACCTTTTATCTCCCTTTGTCTCCAGAAAAACCCTGTGAGGCATCTTTGCCCCGCTGCCCAGAAGAGGAAATCAAGAGTTGAAGTGCTAGAAGTTACCAAAGGTTCTTTTGAGCTTTTTACTTCTATACTTCTTTGTGTTTGACCATCTCCCCTGAGATTAAAGCCAGATTTTGTCTTTCTCACGCAGAACCTAGCATAACACCTTACCCACAGGTGGTGTTCAACCACAGTTTATTAGCAAAGTGAAACATAAGCAGCTCAGCAGAGCACCAGGAAGTGCCTCTCAGTCTTCCAGAGCTCCGGGCAGCTCGCCTCCTGAGGGGGCTCCCAGATCACCTGTAACAGAGTGTCTCCCTGTGTCTCTAGTTCCTTGTTTACCCCTATCAAAATCACCTCGCTTGCAAGTTCAAAATGCAGATTCCTGGGCCCTAGATTTACAGAATCAAGATCTCTGGGGGTGACACACAGGGACATCTTGTGTGTGTGTCTTAAAATATATGTAAGGTAAACTTTGCCATTTTAACTGTTTTTAAGTGTACAGTTCAGTGGCATTAAGTACATTCGCATTGTTGTGCTGCCATCATCACCATCCATCTCCAGAACTTTTTCATCTCCCAAAACTGAAACTCTGTACCCATTGAACAATAACTCCCTTTTCCCCTCTGCCCCAGCCCCTGGCAACCTCCGGTCTACTTTCTGTCTCTATGGATTTGACTACGTTACATACCTCGTATAAGTGGAATCAAGCAGTATTTGTCTTTTTGTGACTGGCTTATGTTTTAGCATAATGTCTTCAAGGTTCATCAACATTGTAGCATATGACAGGATTCCTTTCTCTTTTAAGACTGAGTAATATTTTATTTTGCATGTATGCCACATTTTCTTTATTCATTCATCCATCAATGGACATCTAGGTTGCTTCCACTTCTTGACTATTGTGAGTAATGCTGCAATGAACATGGATGTGCAAATACTTCTGAGATATTGTTTTCAATTTTTTTGGATATATACCCAGAAGTAGAATTGCTGGATCATATTGCAATTCTGTTTAGGAACCTCCACATCGTCATCCATAGTGGATGCACCATGTTGCATTCCCATCAACAATGTGCAAAGGTTCTGGTTTCTCTGCCTCCTCTCAAAACACTTGTTAGTTTCTGTTTTTTTGATAGTGCTCATCCTAATGGGTGTGAAATGATATCTCATTGTGGTTTATATTTGTATTTCCCTGATGATTAGTAATGTTGAGCATCTTTTCCTATGCTTGTTGGCCATTTTTATGTGTTCTTTGAAGTATATCTATTCAAGTCCTTTGCCCATTTTTGAATCAGATTTTTTTTTGCTATTGAGTTGTAAGCTTTCTTTATACATTCTAGATATTAAATATTAATCAGATATATGATTTGAAGTATTTTCTTCCAATTCTGTATTTTGCCTTTTCTTTTTTTTGGTTTTATTTATTTTTTGCTACACAGAAGTTTTAAAGTTTGATGTAGTCACACTTGTCTGTTTTTACTTTTGTTGCCTGTGCTTTGGCATCATATCAGATCATTCCCAAATACAGTGTCAAAATGTATGACATGTTTTCCTCTAGGAGTTTTTTTTTTGTATTGTTGAGTTATATGAGTTCTATATATTTTGGAAATTAATCCCTTCTTGGATATATGATTTGCAAATATTTTCTCCCAGTTGGTGGGTTGTCCTTTTGCTTTGTTCATGTTTTCCTTTGCCATGCAGAAGCTTTTTAGTTTGATTATTTGTTTATTTTTCCCATTTATTTATTTTTTTCTTTTGTTTCCCTTGCCTGAGGAGACATGGTATTCAAAAAGATACTGCTAAGACCAATGTCAAAGAGCATACTGCCTATGTTTTCTTCTAGGATTTTTATGGTTTCGGGTCTTACCTTCAAGTATTTAATCCAATTTGAGTTAATTTTTGTGTATGGTGTAAGATAATGGTCTACTTTCATTCTTTTGCATGTGGCCATCCAGTTTTCCCAACACAATTTATTAAGGAGACTTTCCTTTCTCCATTGTATGTTCTTGGCTCCTTTGTCAAAGATTAGCTGTCCATAGATATGTGGGTTTATTTCAGGGCTCTCCCTTCTGTTTCATTGATCTCTGTGTCTGTCTTTGTGCCAGTACCATGATGTTTTGATTACTAGAGCTTTGTAGTATATTTTCAGATGGAGGATTGTGATACCTCCAGCTTTGTTCTTTTTTTCTCAGGATTGCTTTGGCTATTCGGAGTCCTTTCTTGTTCCATATAAATTTAGGATTCTTTGTTCTATTTCCATGAAAAATGTCATTGGGACTTTGATAGGGATTGCATTGAATCTGTAGATTGCTTTAGGATATATGGATATTTTAACTATGCTAATTCTTCTAATCCATGAACACAGAATATCTTTCCACTTCTTTGTATCTTCTTCAATTTCTTTCAACAATGTTTTATAGTTTTCAATGTACAGGGCTTTTACCTCTTTGGTTAAATTTATTCCTAGGTATTTTATTCTTTCTGTTTCATTTTTGTTGTTATATTCTTGATTTCTCTTTCTGCTACTTTGTTGTTAGTGTATAGAAACACAACTGATTTTTTATGTTGATTTTGTACCATGCAACTTTACTGTATTCATTTATTATTTTTAATAGCTTTTTTGTGGATTCTTTAGTGTTTTCTATATATAAAATCATGTCATCTGCAAGTACTGACGATTTTACTTCTTCCTTTCTAATTTGGATCCCTTTTATTTCTTTTTCTTGCCTGATTGCTCTGGCTAGGACTTCCAAAACTACATAAAATAAAAATGACAAAAATGGGCATCTTTGTCTTCTTCCTGTTCTTAGAGGGATAACTTTCACTTTTTCACCATTGAGTATGATGTTAGCTGTGGGTTTGTCATATATGGCCTTTGTTATGTTGTGGTACTTTCCTTCTATAGCCATTTTATTCAGGGTTTTTATCATAAATGGGTGCTGTGTCTTGTCAAATGCTTTCTCTGCATCTATTGAGGTGATCATGTGATTTTTTATTCTTCATTTTGTTAATGTGGTGTATCATGTTGATTGATTTGCAGATATTGAACCATCCTTTCATCCCTGGAATAAAATCCCACTTGATAATAGTGTATGATCCTTTTAATGTATTGTTGTATTTGACTTGCTAACATTTTGTTGAGGATTTTTGCATCTATGTTCATCAGTGTGTTGGCCTGTAATTTTCCCTTTTTTGTTGTCCTTGTGGGGTTTTGTATCAGGGTAATGTTGGCCTCATAGAATGAGTTAGGAAGCCTCCCTTCCTCTTCAATTTTTTGGAAGAGTTTGAGAAGGATATGTATTAAATCTTCTTTGAATATTTGGTAGAATTCACTGGGGAAGCTGTCTAGTCCTGCACTTTTGTTTTTTGATTACTATTTCAATCTCCCTTCAGATTCTCTATTTCTCCTTGATTCAGTTTTGGAAGGTTGTTTTATTCTAAGAATTTATCCATTTCTTCTAGATTATCCAATTTGTTAGTGTATAGCTTTTCATAGTATTCTCTTATAATCCTTTGTAATTCTATGATGTCTGTTGTAATTTCTCCTCTTTCATTTCTCATTTTATTTATTTGAGCCTTCTCTCTTTTTTTCTTGGTGAGTCTAGCTAAAGGTCTGTCAATTTTGTTTATCTTTTCAAAGAACCAGCTCTTAGTTTCATTGATCTTTTTTATTGTCGTTTTAGTCTCTATTTCATTTATTTTTGCTGTGATTTTTATTATTTTCTTCCTTCTACTGATTTGGGGCTTTATTTGTTCTTCTTTTTCTAGTTCATTTAAGTGTATTGTTAGATTGTTTATTTGAGATTTTTCTTGTTTGTTGAGGTAGGCTTGTATTGCTATAAACTTCCCTCTTAGTGATGCTTTTGGTATTTTTGTATGTTGATTTTGTACCCTACAAGATATATTTTCATTTTCATTGGTCTCCAGATAATTTTTGATTTCTCCTTTGATTCTTCATTGACCCAATAGTTGTTCAGTAGCATTTTGTTTGATCTCCATATATTTGTGGCTTTTCCAGTTTTCTTCTTGTAGTTGATTTCCAGTTTCATACTATTGTGGTCGGAAAAGATGCTTGGTGTTATTTCAATCTTCTTAAATTATTGAGACTTGTTTTGTGGCCTAATATGTGATCTGTCCTGGAGAAGGGTCCATGTGCATTCGAAAAGAATGTGTGTTCTGCAGTTTGGGGATGGAATGTTCTGTATACTTCTACTAAATCCATCTGGTCTAATGTGTCATTTAAGGCCAATATTTCTTATTGATTATTTCTTATTCTTATTTCTATCTGGATGACCTATCCATTGATGTAAGTGGAATATTAAAGTCTCCTACTATTATTGTGTTACTGTCAGTTTCTCCTTTTATGTCTGTTAATATTTGCTTTATGTATTTATGTGCGCCTATGTTGGGTGCATAGATATTTACAAGTGTTATGTCCTCTTGTTGGATTGTTTCCTCTATCGTTAGTTAGTGCCCTTCTTTGTCTCTTGTTATAATTTTTGTTTTAAAGTCTATTTTGTCTGATATAAGTATTGCCACCCCAAGTTTCTTTTCATTTCCACTTGCATGGGATATCTTTTTCCATCCCTTCACTTTCAGTTTATGTCTTTAGGTCTGGTGTGCCTCTTATATGCAGCATATATATGGGTCTTGTTTTTTTATCCATTCAGTCACTCAGTGTCTCTTAATTGGAGGATATAGTCCACTTACATTTAAAGTAACTGTAGATAAGTATGTATTTATTGCCATTTTGTTACATTTTTTCTGGATGTTTTTATAGTTCTTCTCTGTTCCTTTCTTCTTCTCTTGCTCTTTTCCCTTGTGGTTTGATGGCTATCTTTAGTGTTACATTTAGGTTCCTTTTTCTTTATTTTTTGTGTATTATAGGTTTTTGGTTTGTGTTTACCATGGGGTTCACGTATAATAACGTAGGTAAATAGCAATCTATATTAAGTTGATGGTCTCTTAAGCTGACCTCTTACTAAAAGTGCTACACTTTTACTCTCCCCCTCCATGTTTTATGTTTTTGATATATTTTACCTGTTTTATTTTTGTGTATTGCTTAACCTCTTATTATAGATATAGATGATTTTAGTACTTCTGTCTTTTTACCTTCATAGTAGCTTCATAGGTGGTTGATCCACTACCTGTAAATTTGCCTTTACCAGTGATATTTTTTTGTTTGATAATTTTCTTATTCCTATTTGTGGTCTTTTCTTCTGCATTTAAATAAGTCCCTTTAACATTTCTCATACGGCTTGTTTAGTGGTGATGAACTCCTTTAGTTTTTGCTTGTTTGAAAAACTCTTGAACTCTCCTTCCACTCTGAATGATAAGTATTCTTGGTTGTAGGTTTTTTCCTCTGTGTGCATCCTGTAAATTTTAATATGTTTTGTTTTCATTTTCATTTGCCTCAAGATATTTTCTAATTTCCCTTGTGATTTATTCTTTGACCCATTGGTTCAAAAGCTAATTTTCTAGTTTTGGTGGGGGGAAGTTTCTGTCTAAATGAGTCTGAAGACCAGGTGCAAAGCAGGGCAGGGCTCTCCTCATGTGTGGCATGGACTTGGAAGGCCCAGGCTGTGAGATGCCCACAGTCTGGAGAAGGGTCATCAGAACCAGCTGTGGTTCTATCATGGAACTTGATGAGCATCTTGATCACTATCTCTACTTGAGGCTTTGTGTGTACTTGTGATTCTCTCCAGACAGAGCCTTGGTTTGTGGTGCAGTGACTATCACCAGAACACAACACAGCTGTGTCTGTACCTACTTTTGTTCTTGTGCTCAGAGAGAACCAGACACAGGCAGAGAGACAGTCTGGAGAGAGGCTTACCAAACAGCTCACAGGCTTCAGAGGTTTTTAATGCTGAGTACTAAATTGTCCATCTGGTCTCCTCATCTCTTCCTCTACTTATCCTTTCCTTGGAAACCACTGCTCTTCTTTCTTCTCTCCACTCTCTTCTCTCATTCAAAGAAGGGATAAAGAGAGTGAATAATATACTGTGTGCTTTAAATGCATTATCTCGCTGAAGCCTACTGAGTATTAGTGTCCCCATTTTATAGTTGAGAGAACTGAGGCTCACACAGGTTAAGTCAATCAATGCTGAATAAGTAGAGAGTTAGTAAAAGGAAGAGATTGGACCTCAAAATGGGTCTTTCTGGATCTGACACCCAGGCTTTTCCCGTTGTAGCTACCTCTCCCATTCATTCAACAAATACATACTGTGTGCTTGCTCTGTGCTAGGAGCTCAGGGAGCTGCAAAGAAAAACAAAATATGGCTGTTGGCATCCAAGGAAACCACTGGTAGTAGAGGAGGTAGATGACAAACTTGTAATTACAACAAATTTTATAAAGTGCTACAGAGCTGTAAATACTATGGGAGCACAGAGAAGGAGGGATTCTGGGGTATAAATAGAGAGACATCTCACATTTAGGGCAGGATTTCTCCAGGAAAAAAGGAGAACAAAGGACATTTGGGAGTTTTTTAAAATAAATGCCAGCTAGTAAATATTTTAGGCTCTGCGGGCCAGGCAGTCTCTGTTGCAGCTACTCAATTCTGCTGCTGTAGCACAAAAACGGACACAGACCAAACAAAATGGCTGTGTTTCAATAAAACTAAACTTACAAAAACAAGAGGCAGCTGGATCTCACCTGGGGGCCAGAGTTTGCAGACCCCTGCAAGATCAAAGGAGGTGATTAAAGCAGGAAAGTAATCAGATTTTTGTTCTAAAACAGGGCCAGGAAGTAAAACAAGGGAAGGTGTGGTGACTTTTATAATCCCTTCCCCTTGAATAGAGCTTTATAACTTCACAAAAGATGCCTCCATTGATTCTCACAGAAACCTTGCAGGGAGAGGGTACGAGTATTACTAGTCAATGATCTCACTTAAAAATGAGAAAACCAGAGACTCAATATAGGTCAGGCAAGTTCCCTTGGATAACCCAAGTTAATGGCCCTGCTGAGACTCAAATAAAGCCTTTTGGCCAAACTTCATTTCCTTTGCTTTCTGAATGTTTGTTCTATGGTCAAACAAGTAAGAGTAAAAAGTTTCATAGTAGGAAGAGGCAACACCAGCATCAGCAGCTAACATTTATTGAACACTTACCTTGTGCCAGGCCCTAAGTGTTTTGTATATTTAACTCGCTTATTTCTCACAGTATCCCCATGAGGTAGGTATTTTTATTATCCCTATTTAACTGGCACAGAGAGATCAAGCAACTAGCTCAAAATGAGAATCCAGATCCAGTCATTCTGGTTGGAGCGGCCAAGCGCCTGATAAACACTCTCTCCTGAACCAAACTTTAGTCAGGCTCCTCTGAGCCCTCTTCTCAACTAGGCCTTGACCTTGCTTCCCTCCCCATTCCTTTCTGAGTCCAGTTGTTACAAAAATCCTGCTAAGTCAGTTTAGAGAAAATCCTCCACCCTTGGTAATTCAATCTCCCTTGATATCTGATCAAATTCCTCATTCCCACCCTTGATATCTCACCACCCAGACCTGTCTTCAGCAAGAATCCTGTTAAGTTGGTTTAGCAAGAATCCCTCTACCCTTAATGTCTTCTCTTAATACTTTTCCATCCACTGGCCTCCTCAGCCTGCTCGTTGGCTATAAATCCCCAGCAGTCTCTGCTGTATTCCGATTTAAGCCTCATCTCACTTCTCTATTGTGACAGTCTTGACACCTATCACAACGGTCCTGAATAAATTCTTCCTTGCCATTTTAAAAAATGTCAGAATAAATTTTTCTTTAATATATCAAATCACTGGGGTATGCTGCCTCCTCAGGTCAGAGGTCAGAGGGCTGAAGGTATGGGAATCAGAGGTGTGAGGAAGGAAAGCAGGAGGTAGCCGTAAATGAGATAAGCTGGGTGACAGAACATTTCATCCTTCTCAGAATCCTCTGCCCTTTCATGCCTTTGCACAAGCTGTCACTAAAATGGCCCCACCACTATCCTCACCCCAACCTCCTATGCACCCTTCATCACTCTACTCAGATGTCACTAGGTAAAGGCGACCTCCACTCCCCTAGAGAGTGTTTAGAACTCCTTTCTCTGAGCAGCAGACTTCTCTCTTGATGCCTGTGTTAAAGGACTGTATCGCCATCATTTACAAGTCTGTCTCCCTTAATAGACTGTGTACTCTTCCATGTGTGGGCCAATCCACCTTCAATCCTAAATTCAAGACTTTTAAAACAATGCCTGATTCTCAGTGGCTTATACAATAGTAATTTATTGTGAATTCCGAATGACAGTTCCTGATCTGCAGAAGGGCTTCTATGTGGTCATTTAAAAACTCAGACTCCTTTATTCTTGTGGCTCCATCTTCTGCTAGGACCGTGAAGTTCTCCGCATTTAGTTGGAAGATAAGGAAAGAGGATGAAAGATTACATGTGGAAGCTGGAAGTAGCATTCTTCACTTCTGTTCACATTCTATTGGCCACAAATTGGTCACATGGCCACAACCCAGCTGCAAGGGAGGCTGGGAAATGTCATCTCACTGTGTGACCTGGAAAAGAGGAAGTGGGCCACAGCCAAACTGCCTGGGTTTAAATTATGGTTCTATCACTTACTAGTCGTGTGACCTCGGACAAGTTGCTTAATCTTTTAGAGCCATAGTTTCCTCATCTGCATAAATAAGAATAACATCCGTTTAAGTTAAGTTCTCCTTAACTCCTTCAGACGTCTGCTCAGATATCACCAGCCCCGACTACTCTACCAAAAACTGCAAACAGCCCCACTCTGGTACCTCCCATTCCCTTTCTCTACTTTATTTTTCTCCACACCCTCTATTACCATCTAATATGTCATATATTTAATTTAGTGTTCATATTCATCTGTGTTCCCCATGGGGCTTTAAGCTCCACCAGGGCAGGAATTTTTGCCCCTCGTTCACTTCTGTATCCGCAGCACCCACAACAGTGCGTGGCACAGGGTAGGTCTCAATAACCATTTATTCAACATAGTACATTTGTAAATGAATGAATGGTGACTCCCCACTGACACTCTAACAGCTCTGGCCTTGTTACTTTTTACAAAAGCTGGTCTCTTACAATTGTGGTGACTATGATTTCTGTACTGTCAGACATACAATTCATCTATTAAGTATGTGCAATGTGCAAACACTCTGTTGGAGACAGATATACAGCAACATACGAGACAAGAAAGTCCCTCGTCTCCGAGGAGCTGTGGTTTGACAAGGAACCGAAGTAGCTGAAATTGGGACAGTCCCAGAGAGTCCAGAAAGCGTGGTTCTTGTGGGTCTTAGACTGTAAATCTGCAGAAGAACAGCAAGAATAAAAAGTCTTTGCTGCATCTTTATAACCAAGGGGCCAATGCAGTGATCCACTCATTGTATGTTCTGAGTCTGACAACATCCAGTGACGATAAAGTTCATACAGTGTGTAAAAATGAACGTTAATTAACAACCAGATATGCAAATCATTGAAGAAATTTGTTTTTTCTTTTTGTTTTAATGAGAAGTGACTTTCTTCTAGAGTTACTGTTAACTTTTGTGAGTGTGTCTTGTTAGCACTTTCTTAACTTTTTCTATGATTATGTCAATTTGGGGGAAGAGAGCAATGTAGAAGACAGATTTTCAAGACCTGCGTTAAGTCAAACAGCACTTTTTTTCTCAGAAAGGTGAGACGTCCTTCCCTTGCTTAAAATAGCACTACACTGAAGTGTCAAAGTTTTGCTTCTCTAACCAGGTGCTAATTCTAATTTTTGCTCCAGACTGAGTGTATTTAAACAGATATGTCAGAGGGTGTATTTCACGGACTGTGAAAACGATTTCAGCTGGTCTTGGTGGGGATCAGACTTTCTACCCACAATTCAGTTGAAGCCACCTGTGTGGTAACTGAATCCTCCCACAGAACAAAACAAGCTTGAATATGTCTGGCCGCAGCCAACAGCAGTGAAGGGCAGGGTCCTAAAGCTTTGTTTTCAGAAAAAAACTTCTTGTCTGGCAGCCTTCCAACCTCCATCCCCACCCCAGCCTAGGCGGGGTTCCTGTGTTTTATTCTCCTAAAGCACATCTGTTTGCATTGCTTGGCATTTATAGTAATTATCATTGGCATTTTTGTAATTATCTGTCTTCCCGCACTACAAATCAGCTCAGGAAGGGACTGGCTGTCTTAGATCCCACTCACTACAGTATCCTGGATGCCTGGTGTGGTAAGGGCTCAATAAATACGTGTATTGACGACCAACTGACTGACACCCTTCCAGCTGTGATTAACGTACTGGGAAGTCAGAAAGAGCACCACATTTCATCAGAGCATCCGGGTCCCATCTTGGCTCTACCTTTTCTGCTTTGTGACTCTTGAAAAGTCACCCAGCCTTTCTGAGTGTCTACTGCTTCATCTGAAAAACAAGGATGATAATAATAATATCCTCTTCTGGGGCATTTCTAAGGAGCACATGTGATTATGGACTTGTAAGTGGATAGTCAAAGCACATCAGCTAAATTCCATTAAGTGGTTGACATTTTAGCCTTCGTGCTATAAAAGAACTTGAGGGTGATTTAAAAATTGAGGCTATGGGGCCGGCCCGGTGGCACAGCGGTTTAGTTCTCGCTCAGCAGCCCAGGGTTCGCAGGTTCGGATCCCGGGCACTGACAGACACACTGCTTGTCAGCCATGCCATGGCAGCGTCCCATATAAAGTGGAGGAAGATGGGCACAGATGTTAGCCCAGGGCCAGTCTTCCTCAGCAAAAAGAGGATTGGCAACGGATGTTAGCTCAGGGCTGGTCTTCCTCACCAAAAAAAAAAAAATTGAGGCTATGGCCATCTATGTCTTTACCATCTGAAGTCAGTTTTTTTGAGGTAAAATTGATGTCTGTAGCGTGTAGGAACTTGTGGAAGTGGCAGCAAATAAACACGTATTTATTATCTGCCACATCTTGTTCAGACTAGTTGACTGCAAGGTCTTTGAGGTGAGGGATCCTGGATTATTCATCACTGAGTGCCAAGTCTTAGGTCAGGTCAGGCCTAGGCATATTCAATACATGGTTCCTGAATGAATGACTACCTGACCAGCTAAATGAGCTCTACGTTTCCTCCAGGTGTCAAACCTGCCTATTAAATTGCTTTACCTGTATCTAAACTCTATCCAACTTTCAGTGTTTATGAATCTACCCCAGAGTTTTGTTTCCTCTTGGCATAGGATTATATCTAATCACTAAATCTGTGGATTAGCCAAATGACACCCTAATCTCTTTGGGTACCTGTGGGTTCTGACTTCTCAGGGATGTGTTAAGGACATCCACTGAGGTGGAACTTCTAGGAAACTGGCCCAATAAAAAAATTTATCATCAGGCTGGTTGCCAGGCGCTTGGGAGTGCAGGAAATAGGGAGTTGTTTAATGGATACAGAGTTTCAGTTTTACAAGATGAAAAAGTTCTGGAGATTGGTTGCACAAAATGTGAATATATTTAACACTACTGAACTGTGCACTTAAAAAATGGGTAAGATAGTAAATTTTATGTGTATTTTACCACAATTTTTTAAAATGTAACCATCAGAAGTCTCCACCATACACTGAAGAAAGAGGGTAAAAACCCCATGGGATAAAGATATTGCATTTTATTTTGTGACAGATTGTACAGAAAGCTTGGGGGTGTTCTTATCACCTCCAGAATTCTTTCAGATATAAGCACTGATCTGTAGGGTCAAATAGGAACGACATATTGCCCAAATATTTCATATTGCCAAGTTGAAAAATGAGCTTAGAAAATGAGTGTCTGCACTATAAAATATTGTGTAAAAGTTATTAAATGCACAAAATACATGGACCCCAATTAACTCTGACATTTTCTCTAGAAGCAAATCAAAGTAGTTGAACTGAAATTCATTGCAGTGCTCAAGGGGTTTTTTTGGTGGGTTTTTTTTCACCTTTACTGAGATATAATTGATATTTAACTGTGTAGGTTTAAGGTATACAATGTGTTGATCTGATACACATATATTGCAAAGTGATTATCACCATAGCTAACACCTGCATACCCTTAGCTAACACCTCTGTCTCATCACATAATTACTGTTTCTTTTTTGTGGTAAGAACATTTAAAATCTACTCTTCTAGCAACTTCCAAGTACACAACATAGTATTATTAACAGCGCTTGGGTTTTGAACAAAGGTTTAGCAATTAGAAACTTCTCTAGCAACAACTACAGACCTGTGGGGTGAATGTACACGCCTAGTTTTCGGCTCTTAGAATTCCACAGCTCCATGCAAGTTATTGTGCTGAATCCACCTGCCTTTTGTCTTCTTGCTTCACAGGGCAAGGTTACCTAGAGTTCACTGCCAAACAGAAATAGCAAGGGTTTTCAATATTTACATTTACCTTCTTTAGAAACCCAGAGACTATATTCATGCAACAGCTTTGCCACTTGTCATATTTAAACCATTGTTTAAATGGCAGCAACATTCTAATCACAGCAAAGTACAGTTAATCCAGGGCTTTTTCACATTCCTCACTTATTTTTGCTTCTTAAAGCATTCAACTTCGTTGACTTCTCTTCATTTTTTGAAAATTTCTCTACTGCTTTGTCTCCAGCTGTGGTTTTCTGTTTTTCTTCCTCCTTCTCTGACGATTTCCTTCCTGTTGCCTTTGCTCACTTGCTTTTCTGTTCTATTCACTCCATGAATATTTCTGGAGGGACTGCAATGTGCCAGGCACCATGCTCCCAATAGGGAACAAAACACATGTGGAGCTCACCCCCTTAGGGTGTCCCCAAGACTGGAGAGATAGGTGTGGATCAAATCATTCACAGTAACAAGTGTGGACTTGCAATGACAGCCCATGATGGGGGCACTGGGCCATGGAGAGTTCAGGGAAGGCCACTGGGGCTGAGATCTGAAGGATGAGTAAGCGCCTGTGGACAAGGTGAAGAGGTGAGGCCATAACCCAGTGTTCAATCTCAGGCAGCTCCATGTTCACTAAAGTCCTTGATTTGCTTAGTGCTTGCTTGTTAAAACCACTTCCACCAACATCACTGATGCTCATTTGTGGGGGAGGACAAAGCCTTATTAGCCCTTCACATAACTGAGGACACAAGGTTCAGAGCCACTAAGTGGAGTACCCAGAGTCACGTGGTGAGTAAGTAGCACCACTGGACTGACCCCAGGTCTCCAACCCTAAGTCCTGGGAATACCATTCTCTCTTCCTTGGTGACTCATTCACTCATATGACCTCAAGAGAAAGCTCGCAGACCCCCCTCTCTGGGCCTACCTTCTCCTCAGATGCATGTTTCACATTAGCTGCTGGATATTTCCACGTGGGCATCCCAATAATGTCACCTAAATAAAATAACAAAAGCTATTAGTCTTCTACAAAAACAAGTTTTGCTTTTAAAGTTTCTTACATTCATTCTAATAATATGGTTCTGCCAAAATCTTGGATTCATTCTCTTCTTTGCCCTGGCTTCTGGTGAGTCACCCAATCCACTGAGTATCCCTTCACAAAGACTTGTACATCTGTCTGTCCGATTTCATTCATTTCCATTCCCATTACCTGTGTCAGCATTTCATCACACCTGTCAGGCAACAAATGTCTGTTGTTCCTACTATCTTGCCCTCAAGGCGTTTACAACCCAAAGGGAAGAACAGACATACCCAGAAACATTCAGAGAGCGGGATATACAAACATCCAAAGTGCTGTGTCATTACATAAATACTTATTAAGTAGCTCATATGTGTCAGTTACTTTTTTAGGCACTGGGATAAAAAGAAGAATAAGACATGTTTTCTGTGCTTGAGGGACCTTACAACTGAGGAGAGAGGGAAAGAACAGAGTGTAACCTCCATGAAGGTAGGAATTTTTGTCTGCATTTGTTCACTGCTGTATCCCCAGCCTCTAGAATAGTGCTGGGCACATAGGCCCTTAGTAAGTATCTGTTGAAAGAATGAATGAGTGAGCGAATCTATAACAGCCCTTCTGGCTTCACTTGGCCTTTTTTAAATGTCCCTGCCCTAGAATGCAAGCATGAATTGAGGCTGGACTGGGCATTACTTTACAAGACAGATAGATGTACTCAGAATTTTCCCTTCCCTCCCACACTAATCAGCTGTTCTTGAACCCAACATATGACCCTTGCTTCTTTTTTTTCATGGGATGAATAACTCCCCAGGGAGCTCCTTAAGGCCTCATGATAATAGATTCTCTGTGGGCCCACCTCATCGATTCTCCCAAGTACATGTCCACTGATCCCAGCTGGCTACAATCCTAAAGTGCCACTCCTCGTCCACAGCCCCAACACCTTCATGTCATCTGAGCTCTCACCACCTGGAACTGATAGTTTGATGGTATCTCACTGATTCTTCTCATTATAATACTTACATCCACATGTAATTTTACATAAAAGGGATTATATCATACACACTATTTTTATCATGGATACTTTTTCTTTCTCCTCTCTCCTTTTCTCTTACCCTCCATCTTCACCCCAAGTAAGTCACATTCACAACTTTGTGTGAATCTCCATATCTTTCTCTTTCTCAGACAATTCTATACAGGTTTACATACATTTACACAATGGCTTTTGTCACAATTTTACAAAAATGAAACCACATCTACTTTCTGCATCTTGGTTTTCCCACTCAAGAGCACATGGTGAAAATCCCAGCAAGTCATCCATTAAAACTTCTAATTCATTTTTCTCAAAGGCCACATTGTATCTGTAGTGTGGATGTGTCACAGTTCATTCATTCATTCTCCTCTGATGGACATCCACTTTGATTCTAGCTCTTAGCCACTACGCAAAATGCTATAATAAACATCTTTCCACATATATTTGTACCAGTAAGATAGACTCCTGGGAGTGGAATTGTTGAGTCTACACATATGTGTATTTTATTTTTCAGAGAAGTTTCATTTATTTAACAAAAATGTACATAGCATTTATTATGTGACTGACACCATTTTAAGCATTTCATAAATACTTACTCATTTATTAATGCTTCATTGCCTTCCAAAAAGGCTGTAACACTTTATGTTTCCACCAATAGGAAACACTTCCCATTCTCCAATGGCAAGTGACAATATGACTACTTCTAACTTTGCCAATCTGACAGTTGTCAAGTAATATTGTTACTCTAGCTTGCTTGTCCCTGGCACTAGTGAATTTAAGCATCTTTTCATATGTTTGTGGGTCTTTGGGTTTGCTCTTCTGCATATTGCCAATTTATCAGGTGCAAGTTTTCTGTTGGGTTGTTGATAATTTTTCTTATCGATTTGTGAGAGCTCTTTGTATATTAAGAAAATCAACTCCTTTTCTATCATATGCATTATTAATATTTTCAGATCTATTGTTGGTCTTACTGACTTTGTTTATCATAGGTTTTGCTTTAAATTAAATTTTTTTTCATATGATCAAATATGGCTATCTTTACTTTATAGCTTCTAGGTTTCTATTGTTCACGTAACTGCCTAGATTTCTTGCCTTGCTTTTAAAGAATTATATCTAAACCTTTAATTCATCTGCAGTTTATGTTCATATATGGTGTAAAATGGAGCGCATTTTGATTTTCTTCCAGAAAGAAGTCAATTGTTTATTAAATGGCCCACCTCTTTCTCCTTGAATCAAACTACCGCATTTCTCCTACATGAACATCTCACTGGGATCTAACTCTATGTCCACATTGATTTGGTAACTGTGGCTTTAGGTTCTGGTTGTCTGGTAGGCAAGTCTCCTTTACTGTTTTTCTTTTTCATAGTTTTCTTAACTAATATCGGACATTTATTTTTTCCAGTGAATTGTATGATCATTTTGTCCAACTCCACGGAAAACAACCCTTGTTTTCATTCTAATGGAAACTGCATGAAATCAATTTTAGGAGAATTGACTCATTCATGATATAAGATTTCCCATCCAAAAACATGGAAGACCTTTCCAGCTATTCAGATCTTTTTTGTCTTTTAACAAGATATTAGGAATTTTTTCCCTTTCCTATATTTTTTCTTACTTTCTTATTAGAATTATTCCTAAGTAATTTATAGTTTTTGTCACTATTATATATGGAAAAATGTTCCCATTGTTATTTTTAGTTGGCTTTTATTTGAGTAGAAAAAAAGCTATTGATTTCTGTATGTTTATGTAGTATCCATCCACCTAATCACATTCTCTTAAGATAATATTTGCTATTGGTTTTTGGTAAATAGTTTTTTGCCTATTTAAATAACTTGCCCCTATACCTACTTACTTAGAATTTTTATAGGAATGGCTGCTGAATTTTAGCAAGTGTCATTTGAACATCTACTGTTGTTTTCTCTCTCTCAGTTTATCGATGTAGTGGGTTGTGTTAATGGATTTCAATATTGAACCACTCTTGCAGCTTTGGAATAAACCTTGCCTATTTATTTTTTTTTATTCTTTTGATATAATGAAGGCTTCTATAAGCTAATATTTTATTTATAATTTTTATCTCTAAGTCATAGGTGAGATTCTAATTAACAGTTAAAAGGAATCTATACTTGCTTCTCTCTTAAGTTTTGGTATAAAATTATATTGGCTTCAAAACATGAATTTAGGGGCCGCCCGGTGGTGCAGTGGTTTAGTTCGCGCTTGGCAGCCTGGGGTTCGCAGGTTCGGATCCCGGGCGCCCGCCAATGCACTGCCTGTCAGCCACGCCGTGGTGGCGTCCCATATAAAGTAGAGGAAGATGGGCACGTATGTTAGCCCAGGGCCAGTCTTCCTCAGCAAAAAGAGGAGGATGGGACGGATGTTAGCTCAGGGCTGGTCTTCCTCACAAAAAAAAAAAACAAAAACATGAATTTAAAAGATTTTTCTGGGGCCGCCCGGTTGGCGCAGCGGTTTAGTTCGTGCTTGGCAGCCCGGGTTTCGCGAGTTCGGATCCCGGGCGCCCGCCGACGCACTGTTTGTCAGCCATGCCGTGGCGGCGTCCCATATACAGTGGAGGAAGATGGGCACGGATGTTAGCCCAGGGCCAGTCTTCCTCAGCAAAAAGGGGAGGATTGGCAACAGATGTTAGCTCAGGGCTGGTCTTCCCCACAAAAAAAAAAAAAAAAAAAAAGATTTTTCTATGGCTTGGAGTAGCTGAACCTACGTTTCTAACCACCTCCTGGGTGACACCAATGCTACCTGACTGTGGACACACTTTGAGTAGCAAGGGTCTAAATAACTCATTGGAATGATCAGACCTTCAGAAGTAAACTAAAACCCAGCTGTGAGGCCATCTGGCCCTACCATCTTCTCTGTAGTATCTTCCAATCACCTTATCATTGGTTCACTCATGTTTTCCCTCTCTTCTTGGGTCAATTTTAATAGTTTGTATTTTGCCAGGAAATCACACGTTTCCTTTAGGTTTTCATACCCACTGACGTAGAGTTGGCTATAGTGAGTCTCTTAAATCTTTTAATTTTTCATGTACCTGCCATTGTGACTCTTTTCTCATTCCTAACCTCTTCTGTATTTTCTCTTCAACCTTGCAAGTTGTTTGTCTATTTTATTATCGTAGTTTATTAGTCTCTTCAACAAACTTTTGGAGTTATTTTCAGTAGATTTTGATGTATTTGTCCTTCTCACTGTTTTTATTCTTTCTATTGTTTTTTCTACATCATTAATTTCAACTTTATTAATTCCAATTTCCTGATTTCTTTTTCTAAATTTTTAAGATGAATATTTAGTGGCTTTATTTTTCAGTTTTACTTTTAAATTTTAAAGGCATTATAGATCTCTGAATGTTCCCTTTAGTACTGCTTTCAGGGTCCTGTAGGTCTCAACAGGAAGTGGTTGCCTTTTCATTGATTTCCAAAGAGTAATGAATTCTCTCTTGTTTTAAAAATTATTCTATTGAGATCATATTGGCTTATAACATTGTGTAAATTTCAGATGTACATTATTATATTTCAGTTTCTGTATAAACTGCATCATATTCACGGTCAATAGTCTAGTTTTTATCTGTCACCATACATACATGCCCCTTTACCCCTTTGTCCTTCCCCCTACCCCCTTCCCCTCTGGTAACCACTAATCTGTTCTCTTTACCCATGTGTTTGTTTATCCTCCACATATGAGTGAAATCGTATGGTGTTTGTCTTTCTCTGTCTGACTTATTTCACTTAGCCTAATACCCTCAAGGTATATAACAACTTTTGTTGTTGAGTTGTATGAGTTCTTTATGTATTTTGGATATTAACCCTTGTTGGAAATATGTTTTGCAAATATTTTCTCCCACTTGGTGGATTGTCTTTTCGCTTTGTTCCTGGTTTCCTTTGCCTTGAGAAAGCTTTTTAGTCTGATGTAGTCCCATTTGCTTATTTTTTCTTTTGTTTCCCTTGCCTGAGTAGACATGGTATTCAAAAAGATGCTGCTAAGACCAATCCCAAAAAGTGTACTGCCTATAGTTTCTTCTAGGAGTTTTATGGTTTCAGGTCTTACTTCAAGTCTTTAATCCATTTTGAGTTAATTTTTGTGTATGGTGTAAGACAATGGTCTATTTTCATTCTTTTGCACATGGCTGTCCAGTTTTCCCAACACCATTTATTGAAGATACTTTCCTTTCTCCATTGTATGTTCTTGGCTCCTTTGTCGAACACTAGCTGTCCACAGATGTGTGGGTTTACTTCTGGGCTCTCAATTCTGTTCTGTTGATCTATGTGTTTGTCTTTGTGCCAGTACCATGCTGTTTTGATTACTATAGCTTTCTAGTATATTTTGAAATCAGGGAGTGTGATAACTCCAGCTTTGTTCTTTTTTCTCAGGATTGCTTTGACTATTCAGGGACTTTCAATGTTCCATATAAATTTTAGGATTCTTTGTTGTATTTCCATGAAAAATGTTGTGAGGACTTTGATAGGGATTGTATTGAATCTGTAGATTGCTTTAGGAAGTATGGACATTTTATCTATGTTAATTCTTCCAATCCATGAACATGGAATATCTTTCCACTTCTTTGTGTCTTCTTTGATTTCTTTCAACAATGTTTTATAGTTTTCAATGTGCAGATCTTTCACATCTTTGGTTAAATTTATTCCTAGGTATTTTATTCTTTTTGTTGCATTGTTGTTGTTGTATTCTTAATTTCTCTTTCTGCTATTTCATTGTTAGTGTATAGAAGTGCAACTGATTTTTATGTTAAATATAACATGCAACTTTACTATATTTATTTATTATTTCTAATAGTTTTTCAGTGGATTCTTTAGAGTTTTCTACATATAAAATCATGTCATCCACAGTGAGAGTTTTACTTCTTCCTTTCTAATTTGGATAACTTTTATTTCTTTTTCTTGTCTAATTGCTCTGGCCAAAACTTCCAGTACTATGTTGAATAAGAGTGGTGAGAGTAGGTACCCTTGTCTTGTTCCTGTTCTCAGAGGGATGGCTTTCAGTTTTTCACCATTAAGTATGATGTTGGCTGTGGGTTTGTCATATGTGGCCTTTATTATGTTGAGATACTTTCCTTCTATACCCATTTTATTCAGAGTTTTTATCATAAATGGATGTTGGATCTTGTCAAATGCTTTCCTGCATCTATTGAGATGATCATGTGATTTTTATTCCTCATATTGTTAATGTGTTGTATCACGTTGATTGATTTGTGGATGTTGAACCATCCCTGCCTCCCTGGAATAAATGCCACTTGATCGTGATGTGTGATCCTTTTAATGTAATATTGTATTCGATTTGCTAACATTTTCTTGAAGATTTTTGCATCTATGTTCATCAGTGATATTGGCCCGTAATTTTCCTTTTTTGTGCTCTTGTCTGGTTTTGGTATCAGGGTAATGTTGGCCTCATAGAATGAGTTAGGAAGCATCCCATCTTCTTCAATATTTCAGAATAGTTTGAGAAGGATAGGTATTAAATCTTTGAATGTTTCGTAGAATTGACCAGAGAAGCCATCTTGTCCTGGACTTTTGCTTTTTGGGAGATTTTTGATTACTGTTTCAATCTCTTTACTTGCGATTGGTCTATTCAGATTTTCTATTTCTTCTCGATTCAGTTTTGGGAGGTTGTATGATTCTAAGAATTGATCCATTTCTCCTAGGTTATCCAATTTGTTGGCATATAGCTTTTCACAGTATTCTCTTACAATCCTTTGTACTTCTTGGTATTCGTTGTAATTTCTCCTCTTCATTTCTAATTTTATTTATTTGAGTCTTTTCTCTTTTTTTCTTGATGAGTCTGGCTAAGGGTTTGTCAATTTTGTTTATCTTCTCAAAGAACCACTTCCTAGTTTCATTGATCCTTTCTTTTTCTTTTTTTTTTTTTTGAGGAAGATTGGCCCTGAGCTAACATCCATGCCCATCTTCCTCTACATTTTATGTGGGATGCCTGCCACAGCATGGCTTGATGAGCAGTGCATAGGTCCACACCTGGGATCCAAACCCACAAACCCTGGGCCTACAAAGTGGAGCACGCAAACTTAACCACTACACCACCAGGTCAGCCCCTTTCTATTATTCTTTGAGTCTCTATTTCATTTATTTCTGCTCTGGTTTTCATTATTTCCTTCTTTCTACTGACTTTGAGCTTTGTTTCTTCTTCTTTTTCTAGTTCTTTTAGATGTAGTTTAAGATTACTTATTTTAGATTTTTCTTGTTTGTTGAGGTAGGCCTGTTTTGCTATAAATTTCCCTCTGAGTACCACTTTTGCTGCATCCCATAAGAGTTGGTATGTTGTGTTTTCATTTTCATTTGTCTCCAGGTATTTTCTGATTTCTCCTTTGATTTCTTCATTGATCCAATGGTTGTTCAGTAGCATATTGTTTAGTCTCCACGTATTTGTGACTTTCCCAGCTTTCTTCTTGTAGTTGATTTCTAGTTTCATAGCATTGTGTTTGGAAAAGATGCTTGATATGATTTCAATCTTCTTAAATTTATTGAGGCTTACCTTGTTTCCCAATGTATGGTCTGTCTTTGAGAATGTTTCATGTGTACTTGAGCAGAATGTGTATTCTGCTGTTTGGGGATAGAATGTTCTATCTATATCTATTAAATCCATCTGGTCCAGTGTTTCATTTAAGGCCATGTTTCCTTGTTGACTTTCTGTCTGGATGATCTATCCATTGATGTAAGTGAGGTGTTGAGGTCCCCCACTATTATTGTGTTGCTGTCAATTTTTCCCTTTAGGTCTGTTAATTGTTACTTTATATACTTTGATGCTCCAGTGTTAGGTGTATATATATTTAATAAGTGTTGTGTCTTCTTGGTGGAATGTCTCTTTTATCATTATACAATGCCCCTCTTTGTCTCTCATTATCTTTTATATCTTGAAGTCTGCTTTGTCTGATAGAAGTATGGCTACACCCACTTTCTTTTGCTTGCCATTTGCTTGGAGTATCATGTTCCATTCCTTCACTCAGAGGCTATGTTTGTCTTTAGAGCTGAGATGTGTTTTCTGGAGGCAGCATATTGTTGGGTCTTGTTTTTTAATGTATCCAGCCATTCTGTGTCTTTTCATTGGTGAATTCAGCCCATTTACATTTAGAGTGAGTATTGATATATGGGGGCTTAATACTGCCATTTTATATCTTGTTTTCCAGTTTTTCTATATTTCCATTGTTTCTTTTCCCTTGTATTTCTGATTGCCATTTCAATTCAATGGTTTTCTGTGATGGTTTTCTCAATTTTCTCTTTATTTGTGATTTGTGACTCTGATTTTTTATATTGTGGTAATCATGAGGTTTGTATAAAAGATCTCATAGATGAGATAGTCCATTTTTTGATAGCCTCTTATCTCCATTAGCCTAAGCATGTTCCATTCCTTTGCTCTTTCCCTTTTATGTTTTTGTTGTCACAAATTATTCTTTTTTGTGTTGTGAATTTGTGACTAAATTGAAGTGTTTATAGTTATTTTTGATGCTTTCTTTCCCTTTATCTTTTATGTTATAATTAAGTGTTTGCTAGCCTATTCTGATAGGCAGCTTCAATTTTCTGATTGTGTCTGTCTATTTATCTCCTTGCTCAAAGCTTTGTAAAACTTTGCCTTTTTGTTTCAGGTAGGAGGACTCCCTTCATCATTTCTTACAAGGCAGGTCTAGTGGTGATAACCTCCCTCAGTTTTTGTTTATCTGGGAAAGCTTTTATTTCTCCGTCATACCAGAAGGATAATTTCACTGAATAGAGTATTCTTGGCAGATATTTTTTGGTTTTCAGTATTTTGAATATTTCATTCCATTATCTCTTAGCCTGTAAGGTTTCTGCTGAGAAATCCACTGAGAGCCTGATGGGAGTTCCTTTGCAGGTTATTTTCCTCTCTCTTGCTGCCTTTAATATTTTTTCTTCATCATTGACTTTTGATAGTTTTAATATTATATTCCTTGGAGAAGGTCTTTTTGCATTGATGTAATTAGGAGTTCTGTAGGCTTCATGTACTTGTATGTCCAGTTCCTTCCCCAGGTTTGGGAAGTTCTCTGCTATTATCTCTTTGAACAATCTCTCTGCTCCTCTCTCCCTCTGCAATACCTATAATCCTTATGTTACTTTTCCTAATTGAGTCAGATATTTCTCAAAGAATTTCTTCATTTTTTTAAAATCTTATTTCTCTCTCTTCCCCCACCTGAAGCATTTCTAGGTTTCTATCTTCAAGATCACTAATTCTCTGCTCCATAAGATCTACTCTACTTTTTATGCTTTCTACATTATTTTTTATCTCATTGTGTTCTTCATCTCCAGAATTTCTGTTTGTTTGTTTGTTTTTTTAGAGCTTCCATCTCTTTGGTGAAGTATTCCTACTGTTCATTAATTTTATTCCTCAGCTCATTGAACTGTCTTTCTGAGTTTTCTTGTAACTCGTTGAGTTTCTTTATGATAGCTATTTTGAATTCTCTGTCAGTTAGAGTGTAGTCTTCTGTGACTTCAGTTTTGGTTTCTGGAGAGTTGTCATTTTCCTTCTGTTCTGCAGTGTTACTGTAGTTCTTCATGGTGTTTGATGAATTGACTCTCTCTAGCACATCTGTGGTAATAATCACCTTCTATTTGGGTAGAGTTTTGTTTACTTTGGTTCTGGTCACCTGGGTCTCGTGTTCCTCCACTGGCTCTCCATGGGCTCAGATGCTGCTGTCCCATGCACCACCTGCACAGCTGTTCCCAGGTTGTCTTGAAGTGCTGGTTGCACTGCTGGCAGGGGTGCTAGCTTCATGGGTGTCACTGTCGCTGGCCAGAGCCTGGGAACCCAGGGACTTGTATACAGCACCCTCTGCTGGAGGAGATGGTGTTGGGGTTGCTACCACTGGGGGCTAGGTCACTGGTTCTGCGGTGGTTCCTGTTGCTTCTGGTCACAGATTCTCCCTGCCACCGTTGACGGAGGCAGGGGTTTTTTTTTCTGTTCCTGCCCCATCTGCTCATAGTTGTGCTGGCCAGCCACTCTGTATTCATGCAGGCCTGGCCACAGCTGCTTCACAGGTCACACTCACACAGGTGGGGCCACCACTTGGGCGGGCCACCTTTGTGAGGGCTGAGCCACTCATCAGGGAGTGTTTGCAAGGGTGGGGCCACCGAGGAATGGTGCGTGCTCCTGCTGGCCTGGCTACTGCCACTCCACAAGCATTTGTGCATGGGCCAGGCTGCCCCACCTTCACTGACAGTCATGCTGGCCACTGTGTGAGGATTCAATCCTTGATTGCTGCGGCTGGGGAGGGGGAGGGGCTGCTCCCCCAGTTCTACTGCTTCCCGGGGGGTCCAGTTCACCCACCTTCAGATGTGTGGCTGTGTGGATCTCTCAGGCGTCCTGTTGTGCTCTGTGGGAATCCTCTGTTGGCTAATGGATGTCCATTCAGTTGTAACTTAGAGCAAGAGACAAAGGGAACAACTCACTCCATGAATTCTCTTTTATTTCCTCTTTTATCTAAGACTTACCTAGGTGTTTATCCCTTAATTTCTAACTATTTAAGACTTTTAGGTCATCTTTTATCATGTATCTATAATTTTTCATTTTTATGAAAAAAAATACTTTATTCGTGGGATGTAAGAAGTCCTTTTATGTGCCATGTCAAGTTATTTGATTATATAATTCAGTTCATCTTGTTAAAAATAAAATTCAACTGCGTAAAGTTAAAGACCTAATTGATTTATTAAATGATTCATATATCAGGCAGCATTCCATCTAGCAAACAGAAGGGCACTCCAAGCAGTTGTACAAAATGGAAGGTTTTTATAGGCAGAAGAGTGGGGCAAGGAAGTTACTAGCAAAAGAAAAGAAAGGATTGTTTCAGGCCAGGACATCTTCTTTTGGGGGAAGGGAAGGCAGAGGTCTTATCATGCGGATTACTTTACTGGTGCTAATCAGAAAATTTCAGGTTGACTGTTAAGATCACAATCCTGGGATAGGTTGAAACTGTAATTAAGTCTTAGTTTGCTGTCATGGTGGCAAATGACTCCATTTTGGGCCTTTTTCTTTTTTAACAGTCTGAATAATGTTTTGACTAGTATAACATTGTTGTATAGTATAATAGTTGTTGTATAGTATAACATATAATATATATATAGTATAACATTTTGCTGGTCTGAATGATTTTTTGACTATTAATTCTGGCTAATGGTGAGAAAAGTATTTGACATCTTTCATTATAACTATATAAAGTTGTCTTTGCCTTTATGTATTTAGCTGCTAAATTTGTTGTCTGCTTTATGACTGTTATATCTTCTTCATTATTTTTGCCTTTTATCACTCTAGAAGGATGCTTCTTATACTCTTAAGTGCTTTTAGCCTAAAGCTCCACCTCATCTGATATTAATGTTACCACTCCTGCTTTCATTTGCACAGTATTTCTTTGCCTCTTATTTTATTTTCACCCTTTTATCATTACCTTGTTTCAAGTATGGATCAGCGTGTCCAATGAGCCACATCTTAGCATTAATGTGTTTCTATCATGTCAAACTTCAGCTTTCTAACACTGAGTTCATCATTTTCTCCCTAAAACCCTTTCCTCTTCTTCATTTTCCATCTCATTTGTGATGGGAAAGCTCTTGTTTTGTTGTTTGTTTTAAATAGAGTATCCAGATATTCTTCTGCAGGGCCATCTCTACCCACCCCCAGCCCAGGAGCTCTGGATGGTTTTCCTCACACCCACTTCAGGATAGGCACATGACTACAGTCTGACCAACTGGACATCACCTTCTTCTAGCCATATGGGCCCAAGCAGAGCTACACAGTGCCACTGGATCCAAAAAGATGGCGAATCTCTTTCAGAAGAGGCACTTCAGAGCATAGACTTTGAAACCAGACCTCCTGGGCTCAAATCCTGGCTCTGTCTCTTATTTGTAACTTGGGGCTAGTTACTTAGTCTATCTCAGTTTTCCTACCTACCTCATTCTTGTGAAAATTACAAGTATCAATATATGTAAAAAGTTAGAACAGTGCCTGTGATGTAGTAAGCAAATATGGGTGTTAACTATTGTTATTATTTTCTCTTGCTGCAGGATCTGGGAGGACAAGCCTGGAGCTGTTGGCAGGGAATGTGAAGTCTGAGAAAGAAGGAAGTCAGCATGAAGGAGAGCAGAGCCAAGTGGAGGAGAGACCTGGGCCCTGATCACAGGGTTGAGGCCTGGAACAAGTTGGTCCTAAAGCTGGTTACCCAGGATTTTTCAGACATGAAGCAATAAATCCCTTTTGTGCTTAATATTCTGTGACTTGAGTCAGAAGGAGTCTTAAATGATGCAGCTGTTGGGCAGTGTCCCAAGCTAGAAACTTGGGAACCATTTCGATTCTTCTTTCTCCCTCACTATCCACATCCTCTATGGCAAGTCTGTGTATTCTACTTCCTCAATTTCTTTTCACTATGATTCTTTTTTCCACTTCCCTAACTCAGGGGAGAAAAAAAGAAAACCAATATTTGCTGAGTACGTGTTATGTACTTATAGACTGCTAGCACACGTTCACTTCCTAATCCTGACAACAATGAGGATTAGGAACCTGAGGCACACAGATGGGGACGAGCCAGTCCAAAGTCACACAATGAGCCACTGGTGATTCCAACTCCAGAGGTCACACTTGGCACCACTATGCCACACTGTGTTGACAAACACCTGCTGGATGGCTAATCCCGGGAGCCATACCTACAGAACTCACTCCAGGCAGTACCCCACATGGCACAGGCCAGTGGCTACTTAGTCCTTTTTGAAAATGGCAATGACTCTAAAGCAATCTGGTCAATGTCAGGAGTCACACACACCCATCCTGACCATTATTCTCAGGAAATTGTTCATCAACCACTAAATATACCCATTGTCAGCCCCAAAGCTTGCTGAGCCTATTTGCAAAAAAAGGAGCGACACTAGAGAGATTGTGGCCATGCCATATCCTTCAATCAAAAACAGACAAACAAGTGGCCTGGTGATTTTCCCAGCATGAGTTCACACACATGTGTACACACATGCATGCACACACACAAGCCAGCCCACCAGACTGTCTCCTTAAAAATATAGCTCTTCCTGGAGTCCTTCCTGAATAGCCCTGTAAATCTATTCCTGCCGCCATTCCTGGGCTCCTCACGTTGTCTATTAGAATGCTTATCGCCTGTCCCACCTGGGGGCCCCTTTCAGTTCCTCAAACCTGCTGAGCTCACACAGGGACTTTTGCCCTTTCCCGGGATGCTCCTCCCATCCCTTTCCACATGGCCAGCACCTTCTCTTCCTGAGTCTCAGCTTCCAGGAAGACTTTTCTGCCCACCCTGTCTCAGGTAGGCCCCTCTTCCCCCTTATTCAGAATCTCAGCCCCTTGATGATTTTCTTTGCAACCCTTAAAACATCGTGCTACTATTTTATTCACTTGTAGGTTTACTTGGGTTTTGTTTGTGTTTGCATGTGTTTTTCTTCTGTCTTTCTCCTTTGTTAGAATGAAATCGAATAGGCACCTTGAGAGCAGGAATCTTGTTTGTTGCCGCTGTGATCCTAGTCCCTCACATCAGCCTGATGTGTAGCGAGTGCTCAACATATATTTGTTGAATGACTGAAAAAAGAATCAGAAACTAGAACCCAGGACGTAGGAAGCTGATCTCACCCTATCACAGATGACCTGGACGGCCTCTTTTAAACTGCTTGATTGGTGTAAATGGGCAAAATGGGTAAAATCCCCAAACCCTGGGTCTTTGTCCATGTGGTAGAATTCAATTGATCCCTGGCTGACTTCTGCATTCTTTTCCTATTCTTGTATGGCTGGCTTAGACCATAACTCTAAAGACATTTTAATGTTACCATGGGACCCTTCTTTCTCTCTTGACTTTGTCTGGCTTGGCCCCAACTTTGAAGTCATGCTAATGACACAGCCCCTCACTTCTCCTTCAAAGGGCTCAGCATCCAGCAGGGGAGCAAGGCAGGTGAGATATCCTACTGTGGAGGAGAGGGGTCCACAGGGGGCCCTGGAAGAACCTCAAACACAGAGCCCTGTCCTGAGGAAGGGTGGGCTGACAGGGGAGGGACAAAACAGCTCTCTATGCATCTCTTCCACATTTCCAGGTTCTCGCCCATATTATCCCATTTAATCCTCCCATAGTCCTGTGATGTTGATGTTTTTATCACCATTTTGTAGCTGAGAGTAGTGGAAAAACATGAGCTTTTGTGTCAGACAGGCCTGGGTTCACATTTCACTCTCCCAAATTAACCACTACAGAGCCCTTGGGCACGTTACTTAGGTTTCCTTATCTTTAATGAGGATAATAACGACTAGAGTTGCTGTGAATATCAAATGATGAAGAGAGGTATTGACATATTTGTCAAAATGAGATGATTTTGTGCTCAGCACATACTAGGTACTCAATAAATCACAGCTTTTTTTTATTAAGAGATTTACCTATGATCTACGTAATAAGTGGCCTTGAACTCAATGACCTCTTGCTTTGTAAGATCCTAAGAATATTTTCTACACATGCTGTGTGGTTTGTCTCACTTCCCAGGTTGTGAGCTCTTCCAGGACAGGGATAATGTCACCTTACATCAGTCTAGCGGCCCATAGGTATACAGTGGTTCTTACACACTAGTCTCCTGAAATAAGATAGCATTTATTTTGCTGGTATTGAGTTTTCTACTCAATGGTATGTGTGACTGTTAATAGACTAGGCAAATGCCCCTCTGAGATAGGCAAGCACCCAGGTATCGCTTTTCCACTTACCTTTCACCTCCAGGAAGACCTCCCTCTGTACACAGGTCTAATCAGGAGAACATAAAACAGAGTTTTAGTGATGTGAATCATTCAAGTTTTATGTTCAAATGTCATGAAAGAAAATACAAATTGTTAGTCACACTGATAGGAATGCAGGACATTTTAACCTCTGTTAAACTAACAAATTTTTAGGCAGCAACGGGAAACAATTAAGGTTTTTATATATAGTACTGTGTGTCTGAATGACTATCTAATGATTCATTAAGTGATTCGTTCCTTCTCTCATCCCTCCCCGCAATTCCTGAACTGCCAATTCCTATTACAATTTTCTGTTAAATCCATCCTCTCACTTTCCATCCCTGCTCAGGCCCTCTGCATCCTTCACTCTCTATGAAATTGCCCCTACAGTGGGCTCTCTGACGTCAGTCTTGCATTCTAGAATCAAGGTTCCACACTGGCACCAGACAGTTGGCTCCAAAATGCCACTGCCATGTCCCTTTGATATCTTCCCTTATCTATGCCATACAGCTCTCTGCTTGGAACATAAATCCCCATAACCTGACAAGATGGAAGGTAGAATATCTCTTTAGCATTTTTGAGACCTAAGAACAGCTGCCCAATGCTTACCTTTAAACATTTCAAGACCCTTAAATGCCTTAGGAAGTAAATGAATTATAGAAATCCTAAATAAATAAACAAGCTTTGGACCTTCATAAAATGTGGCATTGCCCAAACATAAATAAATCTTGCTGTCTAAGGGTGTGATGTTGTTAGGCAAATGTCACATAAAATAAATGCAATGAGATAAAATGCAGTGCCCACTTTCTTAAATATAAAACATTGACCCCCGAAGCAGTAAAGACATCACTGGCAAGATTTCTTTCCTCCAGTCCCACCTCCTAATTTTCCCCACCCCCAACCCCACCCTTGTTGATTATAACCCTGGGCTACAGCAACAAAGCAGTTCAGTGTTCCCGAGCCTTCTCCCGTTGTCCTGGGCTGCTGTCCTCTAGTTAATCTGAGTGTGGTGAGTATTTTTGCAATACAGAATACCTTTCAGTGTTGCAAACCTTTTACCTTTCTCTCTCATCCTCTTTCAAAGGAAAAAAATTTATTAAAAAAAAAACTATAGAGCCAATAAAATCTTACCATGTAACTAACACAAGCCAAGGCAGAATTGAATGGTAAGTATAAACCATTTGCCTGGGTGAATTTTTTAAAAACCCACATGTCTGCAACATGCAACTGTCTTTTAAATTAAATTTGACAGTAGTGATTCTTAAGAGCCTGTGTATATCATGATTGTTTCTATAAAATATGCTACTAGAGGACACATTTTTTTAACAGAAAAAATGTTCTTAATTATTAAAGAAGTAATCACCATTAAGACTGGTGTGTTAAACAGAATATTCTAAATTCCTTCTAGAAAGTTTCTCTCTTACTTTGTAATTGATTTCAAGATTTGCTGTTGGAATTAGTTTTGCTGGTTGTGGGGGCACGATTTCTGCTTCAGTCATTTTCAGATTTATTATTATTTTATTGTCAGAAATTAATTCTAAATCTCTCTGTTTTTATATCATGAAAACAAGTTTTTGAAGCCATCTTGATCTGGCTGCTCGTTCCCTTTCCTGATTTGTAGCCTTGTTGTCATCGACAATGTTACCCAGGCAGCACTCAGTATTATCACTGTTGACGGAATGATTAGATTTTCCCACTTGCATGACTTAAAGAAATGGGAGAAAAAGAAGCTTTTTTTCTCCCTCTTACTTCCAGATCCTTACATTTCTTAAAGATGGTAGAGAAAAGGGAGGTGGGGTTAGGAGGTGATGTTTCTGACATCTAGATGTCTAGTCTAGAGATTTCAAAATTGTGTGTATGAGACTTAGTTTCTATATTCATACATTTGTTCATTCATTTTTTTTTTTTTTTCAAAACACCCATTGAGCATCTACTCTGCTCCAGGCACTGTGTTAGGATAAAAAGATGAATGGCCAGCACCTGTGGAGCTCAGACTCCAGTAGAGGCGAGGGATCTGAAAACAGCTGACCTCGAAGTATAACCAGGACCAGACAGACTCTTTAGAGGCTTTAAATGCACTGAAAAATTTATGATGAGCTACCTGTCCACACCTCTCCATTTGGAAATAAGTGTAAAGAAGTCCAACATAATTGTGACTATTTCCCTCAAGGATTACATTTATTTGAGGAGGGGTGCTAAATATTTTTCCAAAATTTTCTCTCTTTTATTTTCCTTTATTGCCCCAGCTTTACTGGTGCCCTAAGGATGTGCTCAGTTTCCCTCCTGGGAGGTAACCGACACTAAGAGCACTTGAATGTGTTAGCAAGATGCAGAGGAAGCCCTGAGGACTGAGAGGGACTCTCAGTTAGCCTTCAGTTTTATTGAGAAATTAGCACTTAACACAGCATTGAAACTCACTTGGGTTTTAGTTGGGAGAGTGAAAATGGAGACAAATGTGCGTGAATTTAACGGCTGCCCCTCTTAGTGCATAGACCATGTTCTGGAAGAATACATCTGGAGGCTTTGGGGAAAAAGAAATATTTTATAGTCAAATGTATAGGCTGATGCTTTTTGCCTGAATTAAATTTGTCAATATTTAAGTGTTTCATGGCCACCAGGTTATTGTATTTTTCACTTAAGTGTTGAAACCCATTTATACTGACTAGAACACTCACAAATGGTTTTGTTACCTTCTTATAAAGTATTGGATGGGACTTGCTTAAGTTATAGATTACAGACACCACCCAAATTCAACATTCTGTAAGTTTTGACTATTGATTTTATGACTAAGGACCAGCACTGCCTTAGCCCTTTTTACTTCCATCACCAGTAGAAGTTGTCAGCGTTTGAGAGGGAACTGTTCCTCCCACACACAACAAAACAAAATTTAAAAGCATTTAACAAAGTTGACTGTTTACTGAAAAAGTTGAAGCAAAAAAATCAACTAAGTCCCTTAGAGACGTTTTGTACAAAAGTGGATGCAGCTATTAGCTGTATTGACCCTCCACCCAGACCAATGGGTCAGAACCAGACTGAAGCCAAGTGGTCAGTATTTTTAAAATGATCTCCAGCCCACAAGATTCAAAGGACAGATAATTCCAGTTCAAATTTGAGTAGCAGCAAGATTTAAAATACAGTGCTATACTTCATAGGTCTTCTCGTTCTTTTAGCCAAGATTTTAAATCTGAGACATCTACATGCCTGCTATACTGTGGATATGCTCGGATACCAGATATGCTAAGCAGGGGTAGAGCCAAGCCTTCTGCAAGCCCAGGAGCTGGTGGTACCCTCTTCTCCTGGAATTCCTCTCCGCTGAGCTCCTTTTGGAGACAGAGTTCCACGAAAGATGTGAAGAGAGAAACAGAATAAAGGCATAAGGCGTGAGTCTAAGGAAATAAATAAGTGCCGAAGTGAGGAATCTGATTTTAGTTGAAGGTTTTCAAGATATTGACATGTGAATTGAGACTTTTAAAGTAACTCAAAGATTTATTCACTCAACGAATAGTATTTCAACCTTTAATTCTGCAGACAGAAATAAACTGTGGGATGAGTTGTATGAACTTAAACTCTTTCTTAGAAAGAAAGAAAGGCTCTCTTTCTGCTTCTTTACACCAACTCAAGAGTCATGGTAGGGGTCTCAACTAATCGGATAATAATTCTGAGCTAAATCATAATGATGGGATACCACTTCTAGAAGAGATGAATGCTTGCTCCCCAGGTGTAACAAACAGAAAGAGAAGAAGCCTTCTCTAAACTGCAGGAGAAATGGTTTTATTGCCACATTTGGGAGTATCCTCATTAATACGTGGTACTGAACGTAAATTATTTTTTAATGGATTAAATGGAAGGACATACATCAAAAATGTCAATAGTGGCTACCTTTGTACGTAAGTTTACTAGAGATTTTTTTCTTTTGATATTTTTGTGATTTTTAGATTGTCTTCATTGAACATATTATTTTGGCTAATTTTTTAAAATTATACATGTTTAGGGTGAAAATTTAAGTGGTAGTGGAAATATGAAATTGAGGGGGAGAAGGTGTTTTATCTTTGTGTAAAAGACCTAAGCTTGACTACTTAAATAAGTACTCAAATCACCATTTTGGATAGACTTCCTTTAATACAATGATTCTCAACTCTTGCTGCACCTCAGAATCACCCGGGAAGCATTACAAACGCCAGTTCCAGGGTTGCTAACCCCTCCACCGAGACCAGTGGATCAGAACCAGAATGGAGCCAAGTGGTTGGCGTTTTAAAAAGGTCAACTCATGATGTTATCTAAGGTTCCATATTGCAATTCTTTTATCTCTATAGCATTGACCAGGAAGTTACGTTACTTAAAATTAGACTCCACAAGTGTTTTACTGCATTCTTTTATTGTCACAGTGGGTGGGTTTTTGGTAACACCTGGTATGAAGGTTTCCCAGGTTCTGTGATATGGAACTTTGGGAATTTGACCAGTTATATGGTCATATGCAATTCATTAGTGTTTGCGCAAGATGTACTGCTTGACAAAACACTATCAGCTTGTTTAAAATGGATCATTTAAATATCACTTGTAGCCTGTATTGGCTAATTCTCCTTTCTAAACTTCCCCATTGGTCACTTGCTAAGCAGTCCCAGAACAGGTTTCTGAGGAAAACACAAGATCTCCTGAAGGTATGCCTTTAGCTTATCGCCATGATGAATTAGGATGGCCATTAGCTCCCCTCCATACTACACTAGGGTGGCCTTCTATTCAGTGTGTCCTGCCTGCCTCCTTAAATTTTCCTAACACTGCGTTTGCCCTTACATGCCTTTCCTTCTGCCTACCTGTTACTATGCATAGCCCTAGTTGGGAATCTGAACTCAGGTTCCTGACAAAGACTTCTAATTCAGTCTCACTGCTGCCCAATCCTTATTAAACCCCAGCTGGTGAAAATACTACTCATGGAGGATTTTCAAAAAATATGCATCCATGTGTTTCTTGGAACAATCTAAAAAAATCTGATTTTTAATCTTGTATCATCCCAGATCATCAGAGAGGTAAGCACTTAGATGGGATCATTTTAGCTTCTCAGAGATTGCTTTCAGTGATTCTCCTCCAGCATTGTGCTTTAACCCTATAACAGGAAACAGGTTCAGGAAAGTCACTGTTCTGTTTGTTGTAGAGATACTGTTAAAGGCTTTGACCACTCCATGTCACGTATTATCTCCTTTTTGAGGACCTTGATGAGAAATTTCTCTAGGTCTCAATCTGCTTTTATTTTATGGACGTAGTCAATCCCTTAAATGTTTGTGTTCCCTCTTTGCTTTGCCTGGTAGGAAGCGCAGAGTCTTATTTGCAGCCCGTGTCTAGCGCTGTACGAGAACCTTAAAGCATGTGCTGAATTTGCTCCGGGCTTTATTTTCCCTGTGCCTGATTTCATTTTTCATTTGTATCTTGTTGTATATGTAAGTTTGTAAATTGCTCAAATCTTCTTAAGAATAAGATGAGAGTATGAATCAGAGTTTCTCATCCTTGACAATAGTGGGCCAAATAATTCTTTCTTGGCAGGAATGGGGGGGTGGGGGGGAGTTCGAGGCGGGGAGTGAGGAGAGGCATCTTTGGCTCTACCCACTAGATGCCAATAGCAGTTCTGCCCCCCCACCCCAAGTTGTGACAACCAGAATGTCACCAGACATTGCCAAATGTCCTCTGGGGGGGCAAAATCACCCTTGATTGAAAATCACTGATATAAGTGAATAAATAAACTGGTATTGAGCATGCAGAGGAGGAAAAAGTTTTCCTTGGCCCTCTGGGTCCCTGACTAGGTTGAAAATTAAACTGACCAAGACAGACTAACAGGAGTAAAGCATACAAATTATGTTAAATTTTTACACGTACATGGGAGCCTCCACAAGAGAATGAAGACCTGAAGAAGTGACCAAAGCAGGAAGTTTTATACCTTTTAGACAAAGAAACAATAAATTTGTGAAGAATTGACAAGACAAAGGGTTTGCTCTTGGGGGTCCTAAATGGTGAAGAAATAACAAAGTTTATTTATTCTCAGCCCTAAATTCCCTGTCTCTGGTGATGAAGACCTCTCCCTTCCTCCTGGTCCGGGCAGGGTACCTTTCACAGGAGAGATTTACCTTCTGCTTTCAGGGAAGAAGGGCGAGGGGAGGGAGGTCAGAGTAACCTCCCCGCTTCTGCCATTTTCTCAAACTCCTTCAACTTAAGATATTCAGCATGCCAAGGTGCATATTTTGGGGTGGTGTGTCTTGAACCCCATCAAGCACTTGGTATTTTCTAGGCTATGTGCAGGCCACTATCTTTGGGGGACACAAAGATGACTGAAATCCAGGTACCGCCCTCAAAAACCTGCGAACAAGTAAAAAAAAAAAAGAGATAGATAGATAGATAGGCATGGATTGTGCTTAGGGTGCACATATCTAAATCTCATATCTGAAGTTAATTTTGCTTCCAGTAGCTCTCTCAATGACCCCAGGGAGAAGGAAGTGAAGATACCATCGTTGTCATTTAGAGGAAAGCCACAGACGTAGCCACATATCAATGCTTTGGTTAGAGCCCGGTGTCCTGACCCCCAAGTTCAATGGGCTCCCCACCACAACAGGAAAGTGCTGAGCAAGTTCAAAGGAGGGAGAGAGTCAAACCCAACTTGGAGGATTAGGAATGGTTTCATGGATGAGGTGGCATTTGAAACCAGAGGTAGATAAGGAAACAGGAGGCATGAACTCACGGCAAGAACACCATAGAGGGAATGCTTGCGGAGTGGTTAGGAATCTGGGCTGACTGGATAAGGGAAGGAAGTGGAAATCAAAAGGACTGGAAACATAGGGTGGGTCATGTTGTGAAGAGTTTCCAAAGGCAGACCCAAAGGGTTTGAGTGTGAAAAGGCAGTCTTCCCCCAGAACTATGTACCTCTGACACCAGATTAATAAATTATAAAAGCAGAGAAGAAGCTTAATGAATTAGGTCATCAGAGGGATTAGTGACGGTTGAATGACAGTGGAGGCATGGAAGGACCCAATTTCTCATGTGCTGTTTATGCCCTACCCTCCCCCCAAGTTAAACATTTTAGTGAGCCAAGTCCCCTTCACTTTCTTGATGAAAGGAGGATAACTGGACTTTTCTGGTGCCATAAAAATTCCAAATCTCGCACTATCAAATATACAAATATTCCTGAGAGGGCTCCTAATTTAAGCATTATCAGACATGAGCATCATTTTTAACATGAGGGAAAATGTTTTGGAGTGGCATTTTTTTAATAGAAATTATTTAGCTTAAATTTGGAAATGCCATACCTTCAACTCTGCATAATCATTTTTTAATTTCCTTACAACTGAGAGTTTTCATTGTTTTGGCTAAAATTTCAGAAATGACATTGTTGGGGAGGAAAAATAATTTTCCCTCTACCCTTCTAAGTTCTCAGCTGAGGCGCCAGTAACAAAAAACAGATTAAGAAGGGAAAAACAGGGCCAGCCCAGTGGCATAGTGGTTAAGTTTGCACACTCTGCTTCTGGTGGCCCAGGGTTCACTGCTTTGGATCCTGGGCGTGGACCTACATACCACTTGTCAGCCATGCTGTGGCAGCGTCCCATATAAAGTAGAGGAAGATGGGCACAGATGTTAGGCCAGGGCCAATCTTCCTCAGCATAAAGAGGATGATTGGCAACAGATGTTAGCTCTGAGCTGATCTTCCTCACAAAAAAAAAAAGAGAAGAGAAAAACAAACAGAAGTTTATTAACACATATATCTCATGTATATGGGAGATACCCAGGGAAATGACTACCTCTCGAAAGTGGCTTAGAATTCAGACTTAAATGCCATCTTCAGCTAAAGGCAAAAGAGAGGCGGTGTGGGGAGGCCAGTTATGGGGAGGTGACCAAGTAAACAAGGGTAAGGTTTGCCATGCAGATTTAAGCTGGTGCCTTCTCCATTGGTAAGAGTTTCTTGTGATTTAGAGTCTCTCTTTTCTTCCTGGTATGAGAAGGAAACATCCTTACAAATGGAACTTTCCACTTTAAGTGTAAATTTCCCTTAAAGTGTCACTTCTACTCTTTTTTCAGAGCTTCTCCTATGTCTGCTGTTTCTCAAAATAATCAGCTCAAAATAACCCTTATGCAGAGATGCATATTTTGGAATGGCATTTTCTGGTCTACAACATCACTGGTACCACTGCAGTGTGATGCAGACACTGCAGAATTCTGCTTGAGACACAGAGGTGTAGGGGGAATGGAGTGAGACAACTGGCTCCAGTTGCAGACTCAGACATAAGACTGAAAGACAGGCCTGCTGTGGGATTTTTGGGTGCTGGAGAAGCTCAAGGTGATAAAAAGTAGGGCCTTCTCAATTGACTCTACTTTCTTGTTCAAGAAATGGGTTGCATATAACTCAGGGCATTATTTGGTAGGAAGCTGAAAGCCAGAAGGGGATGGACAGAGGAAAAAGGAGGGGATGGAAATAGAGGGAATTAAGAGCCCTGGGAAGCCCAAGGCAAGTGATATTCAGAGGTTTTCCTGATCCCATCAGGATAGCTCTGGCTGAGAGAAATAGAGCCCACGTGGGACATGGGCTAGTCAATGAAACTCCTTCCAAAAGACAGAGGACTTGGTAGAATGGAAGAGCATGGACCTCGGCTTTAGCTCACCTGGCTTTGAACCTGGCTGAGCTGCTTAACTTCTGCAAGTATTGGATTTCAAAATAGGAGAAATGATTGTTATGAAGCTAGAGTCCAATAGCATATGAAAGATTGCTTAACATGGAAACTGGCAGCAGAAACGACTCAAGAAATTTCAGTTTTCCTTCCTTTATCCATGAATAAACAGTTGTGTGTCCCCAGAGGAAATGCTCTTGTAAGAATTTAGATAGAAATCAGATAAATCATTGCCACCATGAATGTCCTTTGGCCTCTGATCACTGTCTGGGGGGGAGAGGAGAGAAAGGCTTTCTGCACAAAGCTCCATTGTCTTTGCTTCCTCCCCACCACTTCCCATTCCTGTAAATGTGGAGAACAATAATAATAAAATGTGGAGAATTGCCCCTACATTAGTATTATATAATACCAAAGTTATTCCTCCAACCCTCCAGGTAAAATTCAGGATGCCAAGTTAAATTTGAATTTCAAATAAAGAATAAATGATTTTTTAGTATTTCTCAAATATTACTTGGGACATACTTCTTCAAATTTAACTGAATATCCTGTATTTTTTTCCTAAATGTGGCAACTCTATCTAATGATTTGACCATAATTTCTATTTTTCTCAATCCTAAACCTAGGCTACTGCTTCCCAGATTCTTAGCAATCTATGGGTAAAAAGAAAGATGGTGGCATTACCAGATATTGGCAAGGATGTGGAGCGACTGGAACTCTCATACATTACTGATGGGAGTGTAAACTGGTACCACCACTTCAGAATACTGTTTAGCACTATCTACTAACTCTAGGACTCAACAATTCCACTCCTAGGTATAGACCTAACAGAAATACATATATAGTCCACTAAAAATGATGTACAAGAATGTTCATAGCAGTACTATTCTATTCATAATAGTCCAAACTGGAAACAATAAAATGATAGCATGGATAAATAAATTGTGGTATATCTATTGTTAAAAAACAAAATTCAATGGAGTAAATTTGAAAACCTAATTGGCTTTAGTCAAAGATTCATGAATCCGGCAGCATCCCATCTAGTAAATAGAAAGTCTCCAAGGAGTGGCACAAAATGGAAAGTTTTTATAGGCAGAAAGAGGATGAGACAAAGAAATTAAAAGAGTGGATTATTTCAGGCAAAGTCCCCTTCCCTTAGGGGAAGGTGGGGGTCTTCCTGGGTAGGTTACCTCACTAGTGCTGATCAGGAAATTCTAGACTGATTGATTTAAAATTCCACTCCCTGGGGCTGGCCTGGCGGCATAGTGGTTAAGTTTGTGCACTCCACTCTGGCAGCCCGGGGTTTGCAGGTTCAGATCCCAGGCACCGACCGATACACCACTTGTCAAGCCATGCTGTGGCAGCTGTCCCATGTAAAGGAAGATGGACACAAATGTTAGCCCAGGGCCAATCTTCCTCAGCAAAAAAAGAGGAGGATTGGCAGTGGATGTTAGCTCAGTGCTCATCTTCCTCACAAAAAGAAAAAAATTCTGGGGCTGCCGGGGCTGGCCTGGTGGTGTAGTGGCTAAGTTTGCGCGCTCTGCTTCAGCAGCCTGGGGTTCGTAGGTTCAGATCCCGGGTGCAGACTTACGCATCACTCATCAAGCCATGCTGTGGCAGGCATCCCACATAAAATAGAGGAAGATGGGCACAGATGTTAGCTCAGGGCCAATCTTCCTCAGCAAAAAGAGGAGGATTGGCAACAGACATTAGATCAGGGCTAATCTTCCTCACCAAAAAAAAAAAGAAAGAAATTCCACTCCAGGGAGAGACTCAAAGTGCAATTAGGTACTAAGTCTTGGTGGGGTTAGCACAAGTGACTCCATTTTGGGCCTGTTGTTTCTTTTTAACACTATATAATCGAATATTACACAGCAATGAGAATGAATGAAATATTGCCACACACAATATGGTTGAATCTCACAATCATAATTTTGAGCAAAAGGAGCCAGACACAGAAGAATAACTAATGTATATAATTCAATTTATATAAGGCTCAAACAGGCAAACGAGCCTCTGGCGTTAGAAGACAGTGTAGAGGTTGCCTTTGGGCAGAAAGTTATGACTCCCTGTGAGGGTAAGGAGGGCTTCTGGGGTGCTCATAATGTCCTAGTTCTTGAATCAGGTTTTTACAAGAATGGTTCACTTTGTGAAAATTCACCAATCATGCTCACGATTTCTGCACTTTACTGTATGTATATTGCACTTCAATTAAAAGTTTATTTAAAGAGGAAAAAAATAGTAGAACTAGATAGATTAAACTGTCATCATAGTAGTGATAAGCAGAAGGAAGATAAAAGAGGCGGGTTTTGGGGGGTGGGTACCTAGCAGGACTTCCCACACAGAAGAGGAATTTCATAACAGGATGTGAATGAATCTGGGAGGAGACTGGGGTCATGTAATGATTCCTGAGTTCCAGCACTTGCGTTGTGAACATTTTTGAACAAAGAAGCAACATGTCAGGTTTCATTCTTTACAAGGACAGCCTGTCAGGCCTATGCAGACACAGTTCATGCGTCTGCTAGGAGACTGAATTAAACTGTCTTTAGAGTCCCTCCCAATGCTCATGCTTCATGATGCTCCTGATATTCCCTCAACTACAGTTTCTCACCTGAGCACTATTGTTGACATTTGGGGATGAAAAATTCTTTGTCGTGGGGGGCTTTCCTATGCTTTGCAATATCCCCGGCCTCTACCTACTAGATGACAATAGCACCTCACCCCCACTTTTGACAACCAAAAATGTCTCCAGACATTGCCAAATGTCCCCTGGGAGTTAAAATAGTCTCTGGTTGAGAACCAGCTATCTAAACCTGTATTGGGGAACTCTAGGGCAAATTTTTGAGTGACTGATTTCAAGATATTAAAAACACATGCATACATACATAAATACACAAAAAGAAAGCAAAGTTAGTTACAAACTGTCTAGCTTCCTATAGTCCCCAAATTTACCTAAGAAGGGACACTCTGGGAAAATGCTTACCTTTTACTCCTGAGCAGGGCTTGCTCATTTCAGCTGGCCAAGATTTACAGTCCCTGACCTACCAGTAGCGTTCAGTGGAAAGAAGAATAAAGGCTTTGGATCCCACAGGACGGAATTCAAATCCCAGCTCTGCCACTCTGTCACTTGGACATGTGACTTATTTTCTGTTTCTTTCCCTTTCCTCTCTAGCCTTGTAGAAAAACTAGCCACATCTTACAACATTTAGGGGAGTATAAAGGAGGTGGGGGAGGGGAGGGATAGTATCGTGTTTTCCTCCAGGGCCAAGTAGTCTCTCTTTGATTTAACTAATATTCACGAAGTACTTACCCTATGCCAGGTGCCATTCTAAGGCCTTTTCAAATATTAACTCATTTAATCCTCCTTACAGTTTTATAAGCAAGGTACTGTTGATATCTCCATTTCACAGGTGAGGGAAACTGAGGCACAGAGAGGTCAAGTAACTTATCCAAGGTCACGTAGCTAGTCACTGGGAAAGCCAAAGTCTAGGGCCAGAGTCCACAATCTTAACCGCCAGATTGTGCTGCTCGGTTCACCTTTCCATCTTTTGGTTTCTGTAACATTTCCTGTGAGGTGCTCTCCAAGTCTTTTCCCTGAAGAGACTAGGAAGAGGATGAGGGGCCAACTCGGTCTTCGAGACAAGGCTCATTTTCTCGTCTATAAATTAAAGAGCTTGGACTAGCGATCATGACTCTTCCTTGGCTTTGGCACTCAATCTCTTTGCCTCAGTTTTCTTGTCCGCAGTAAAAAGTACGTTATCAGCCTTAATTCCGTGAGTGGTCTGGTCTGCCATGACTATCAAATAGAGATCAATGTTGACTAGGGATCAAATACAAAAATGCTTTGAAAAGTATAATGCTCTATACAAGTGTGAGCCATTGTCGTGTTGGCAACATTTCACGCTCAGGTCTTTCCATCAACTCACTGGCACTTAGACTTCCTCTCTCATGTAAATGGTGATTTGCAGTTTTCAAGATGTCTTCACTTACACGATCTTATTTGAGCTTCCCAAATACTAGCAGTGAGTAAACGCCAAGCCTTCTGATTCCTGACCCGCTGGTCATCCTTTCACCACACTGTCATTATCCTCCTCGGTGCTATGTTCCCAGGCACTTTTCCAAACCATTAAATCAGGCATAGGCCCTGCTACTTAGCCACATTTGGTTTAAAACAGACACAGCTATGAATGTCAGGTCACTGACAAACAGAAAACATAATTCTTAATAGACAATAGTCTATTGACATGGTTTCATCACATTAATACAACAACCGAGGAGAAAAGTCGTGTTATACTCATTTTTTAAATGTCAAAACTGAGGCTCAGAAAAGTTAGTTTACTTGTCCAAGGACACATAGAGCCTGGAAAGTAGATTGGAACTGGGTTTGTTTGTCTCCAGTTTCTAATCATGATCTAGATCCTGGCTAGTCAAAGTGTGGGCCAGACACCAGCAGCATTGGCACCACCTGGGAGCTTGTTAAAAAGGCAGATCTCAAGTACCCCTCTGGACCTACTGAATCAGGATCTGCATTCTAAAAGGATACCTATATCCTTTTAGATATATTTTATAGGTATATTTAGGTATATTTTATATACCTAAATTATAATGTGGCACATTATAATTTAAGAACCAATGATCTCTATTGCTGCTCAGTGTAAATCTATCCATGATATACTGAAGGGCAAAATCTATAAACACATATGCACATCCATCCATATATAGTAGCGTGTTTTTAAAATATACTTCTAAACATTTTACAGGCATACCTAGGAGATATTGTGGGTTTGGGTCCAGACCACAATAAAGCAAATATCACAATAAAGCCTGTCACACAAATTTTTTGGTTTCCCAGTGCACATAAAAGTTATGTTTACACTATACTGTAGTCTATTAAGTGTGTGATAGCATTATGTCTAAAACAACAATGTACATACCTTAATTAAAAGATACTTTATTGCGGGGCCAGCCCAGTGATGTAGTGGTTAAGTTCGCATGCTCCGCTTTGGTGGCCCAGGGTTCGCAGGTTTGGATCCTAGGCACAGACGTACGCACAGCTTATCAAGCCACGCTGTGGCAGGCGTCCCACATATAAAGCTGAGGAAGATTAGCAACAGATGTTAGCTCAGGGCTAATATTCCTCACCAAAAAAAAAAATAAATAAATACTTTATTGCTAAAAAATGCTAACCATCATCTGAGCCTTCAGCAAGTTGTAATCTTTTTGCTAGTGGAGGGTCTTATAAAAAACACAATATCTACAAATTGCAATAAAGTGAAGCACAATAAAACGAGGTATGCCTGCACTTTAAGAAGGGGAATTTAAAGATTTAAAAGCAAGTGGCATGAGTTCCTGTGTTATATTAGGCATTGAATTAATTGAATTAGCAGATACACAGTACATACTAAGATAGACATGATTTGCACATATGCAAATATAGCATAGCATAGCATAGCATTTGCAGCATATGCCCATTCCAGGATTTATATCAGAACTTCTTATTCTGGAAACTTACTCACTGGTTTTGGTTTTTTTTTACATCAAACACAGCAAATTTTACCCTTACACCAAACTAGTCAACATAATAAATATGTGTCCAGTGCTGCATAAACAGTTATGAAGCACTGGAAGAATATTTAAGATACAGTCCTTGCCCCGGAGTAATTTTTAGCTTTGAAATCTCTTGAAAGGAACTTTAGCATAGATTTCCATTTTTTATATATTGGCTAAACTGATTTTTTATTGGCTATACTGATTTTCTTTTTATCAAAGCATTGTTTTATTTAAAAAGTAATTTTCTATTAAGAATATAGCTTTACTGGTACATTTTTCTTCCTTTTAAAAAAAAATTTTTTTTTGCTTTTTTCTCCCCAAAGCCCCAGTAGATAGTTGTATGTCATAGTTGTGTATCCTTCTAGTTGCTCTATATGGGACGCCACCTCAGCATGGCTTGATGCGCGATGTGTAGGTCTGCACTGGTGAACCCCAGGCCACCGAAGTGGAGCACGGGAACTTAACCACTATGCCACCTGGCCGGCCCCTTTTTTCTTCCTTTAATGATCTCATAAAAGCAGCAGCAGCAGCTCTCTGTGTATGTATTTTAACTATACTAATTTCCCCAGTATATTTTTCAAAGGTAATGGATAATTCATTCTTGAGGCCAGAGGTATAGCCATGACTTTCAGAATTGAATGGCACATTACCTGTACAATTTATTCTTACTTGTAACTATTTCTCAGACTGCAGATCGAGTTCATATCATGTGCCAACTCTGACAAAATGGCAGTAGCAGCCTACACACTGTCTTGCGAAGGATTCTAAAATATGTCCAGCAGCAGCATTCTGGAATCAATTAGCAATGTCTGCTGTGGGTGTGGGAAGGAGATGTTGAGGTGCATGCCCGTCACACATTGCCATCCCTGCACGCAGACCCTGCTCCCTGCTTCAAAAAGCTGATGTCTTCACTGGTCCTCATGCATCCCACACTCTTTCTTTCCCCTGGGCATTTCCTCACACTATGTCCACTGCCTAGAATGCTGTACTTTCTATGCCTGGACAAGAACCCCACGCCCTCCAATCAGCCTTCCCCAATTTCTCCAGAACTGAATGATAATTCTATTTCTGCTCATTTGGAAACAAACAAACAACAAAAGCACCAAAAAACTTGTTCCCAGATCATGTGCTTGGACTTCAGCTCAGAGCCTTGGGTCAGATGCCTCTCTCACACCTCCCAGGGGGCCAAGGGGATTCTCAGTACGGATGTGTTTTGAACAAAATTAAATACTACCACTTCCTGTGTGAGTTACACCTATCCTCCTGGGCTATGCAAGTGTGTCTGCAGTTTTAGATCTTTTATTTCACTGCTGGAGATTTCCACCTAAGAGGTTCTCTTCTTAGTTTCTCCTCCTCATTCAAATTTCTATCACACACCCTCTAGCGTTATAACCACACCCAATACCGGAATGAAGCCAGGCCTGCTGGACACAAAAGATTTTGGATGAATTATGCTGTCCTCTTTTGATTTGGTTCTTAGAGGAATCAGTGTCTGGGAGGGGAGTTGAAGAAAATTTGATTTAGATTTAAAAGTAGTCAGATTAGGCAATAACACTGCTGTGGACCCTTCACCACTCTCACTTTTCTATCAACCCCTCTCCCTTGGGCACTTATTAAACATACAGATTCCTCGATCCCTTTCCAGGCCTATTAAATTCAAATTTCTAGGGATGTATAATTTTTTTTTTGGGGGGGGGGAAGACCAGCCCTGAGCTAACATCCGTTGCTAATCCTCCTCTTTTTGCTGAGGAAGACTGGCCCTGGGCTAACATCGTGCCCATCTTCCTCTACTTTATATGGGACGCCACCACAGCATGGCTGACAGGCAGTGCGTCGGCGGGCGCCCGGGATCCGAACCTGCAAACCCTGGGCTGCCAAGCGCGGACTAAACCGCTGCGCCACTGGGCCGGCCCCTAGGGATGTATAATTTTTAACAAGCCTCTCAGGTGATTCTTACCCATAGAAAAGTTTGAAAAATAAAAGGAAAATGTGTTAATTATAAGCAAGTGTTCTATTATATTTAAGTAAGTATAGCACAAATGTTAGCTAACAATATGACAGTGATTTTCTAAGACAGAATGTCTATAGATAGAAACCAGTGGAAAATATCTGCTATGTAGAATATTTTAATTAATAAGACTACAAAACACTGCTCCTATACAAAAACTAAAATCTTTGGGCCTTATCCTGCATAAAGGTCAAAGTCATTTCATTAGGCAAGGCAATACCATCCATTCTCATGACTTTTAACCACCACCTCTCTGCTAATTCATTCTTTCAACAATACTCTATTACATGTCCACTGTGCACCAGGCACTGTCGTAGGATTCCCTGGTCAGCCCTTTATGACTTCAGTCTGTCAGGTCATAGCCTTTGCACTACCAGGTAGCCAGATGTTCTCCTGCATTATCAGCAAAGATGCCCTTACCCTCCCGATTAGTCAGAGAGGAGAAAGACCTTCAGACTCTATTTAAATATTGATCTACACCTTGTGTTTCAAACATGATTTCTGGTGTGATTGCACCATATGTATAGAGCCTTCTCAATCTGGGTGGTTTTCCCTTTGCGTCATCAAGTAAGTTCTTGATGATAAACATTAGCAACACCTTTCCAAGGCAATTTAAAGGGCCTGGGCTTTTATTATTCCTTAGAACTTCCACCCCTCTTTGTGGCGCCTGGGCTGTCGGTGGGAATCAACTGATCACAGCCACGGATTTCAGAGTACACAAAAATCAATCCGGAAGAAGAGCAGGGCAAGGCAAAGAGCTCAGAAGACTGTTGAAGGACTGAGAAGGAGTGAAATAACGTGTAAAAACAGTGGTCAACAGAGCTGGCTGTATCAGAATCAACCCCTTAAAATTTGTACACACCCAAGGTCTACCCCAGGCTTGTGAATCAGAATCAAGCATCTGTATTTCTAACCAACCTCTAAGGACGAACCTAGTTCACAGTCAGGATTGGAAGCAACATGGTAGAATCTTTGACTGGAGCCTTCCCTGGCAACATGGTGGAGGAAGATGGAAGAGAGCAAAGCGAGGAGGGGATCATGGAGGTGGGGGTTGCCTTGCAACAGGTCAAGGGAAGTGTTAGAAGTGAGCAGGGCATTGTGGTTAGATTGGAAATAGTAAAAAAGAAAGTTTTAACACTAGTCATTGTCAAACCAAACACATTTTCTCTCTTGCGAGTTCTGACTGGGTAGGAGCTCAAGGGACTTAATTTGATTGCTGGATGAAATATGAGAAGTATAGGCACCGCTTTGTTTCGCGGGCACTACTTCCTAGTGGTTTTGCAACCACTGGGTTTTTCTGTGGGATCTTGAAGGTTCTTTTTTCAGATTTTGCCCTGACACTGAGACAAGGAAAAGGCAGAACCAAAAACTGTCTCTTGAGCGGCAGCAGGATGCAGCTGTCACCCAGCATCTGGGATTAACCATCGGCCTGTGACTCACAAGTTCTAGGAACTCCACCCCGGCAAACATCCCTCTCCCCTTGCCTAAACACCCCCACTTCTAACTGACCAGTCCGCAGCTGCCCACTTCAACCACTGTGAATCAGGACCCCAGACCCCGACTCGGGGCTGGTCGGTCAGTTTCTACCCTCTCAGTGCGGCCTGCTTTCCTTCCTCACCTTCGCTCTAATCAGCCTGGCTTTTGCCTTTTAATAAACTCGCATAATCTCTCCTGACCCGCTCTTGAATTCCTTCACCCGCTAGGTCAAGAACCCACACTAAGGGCTGAGTCTCACCCGGGAGCCCGGTCCCACCCGGTCAGGTATCAATACCTTCCAAAAGGAAGTTAATCATTTTTTAAAGTAACCTGGGTCCTCTGTTAGAACTTCAGCTCTCAGGAGACCACTAATAACTATGCAGTGAATGCTGACATTAGCTAGAAGCATCAGTTTTAATAACCACGATTTTATGGAGAAGTAAAGAACTCTATCTCACAGAGTTCTTTTAAGGAGCAATTGAGACTATGTTTGTGGAATAGTTTTGTAAAAATGATTATAATTACTATTAAATAGAAACATAAATGCAAAACAGACATTGTTTAGGATAGTTGTCTTGAAAATAGCAAAAAAAACCATATTGCTGATGAAAAGAAAGATGGGGCCAGCCCCATGGCCGAGTGGTTAAAGTTCCACGGGCTCTGCTTTGAAGGCCCAGTTTGGATCCCAGGTTCGGACCTACTCCACTCATCAGCCATGCTGTGGAGGCCTCCCACACACAAAAAAGAGGAAGATTGGCACAGATGTTAGCTCAGGGCGAATCTTCCTCATCAAAAAAAAAAGAGAGATCAGTGAAAGGGGCAAAAACAAATTTAAAAGACCCACAAAACCTGAGAAAGGAACCCTCATACCCTTTCCTTTATATTTTTAATTCCCAAATATTGACAGTAGTCTGGAATGTTATGCTAAATTAATTGACCACCCCTAAGCAGAGAGGTGTGATGAAATGTCTTCTCAACTGGTATCTACATTACATCCAACTGATACTTAGGTGTTTAATATTTTTTTGGTTTTGTTTTCACAGGCAGTGCCATTTTGAATTTAGCCTTAAAAATGAATCCAGTCGTTATGCAGCCAAGATACGCCGCAGGGGGCCCGATGACTAGTGAGTGGCAAAGCGGCGTCTTCGACTGCTGCAGCAACATGGGGATTTGTAAGTGCACAGTTACTGCTTTCCCCTTGACCACAATCATGCAGGTTACTGACATCATAAAAATCGTTTATTTAAGGCAGATTTAGCCACTAGATACGTTTTGTTTGTCCTGCACATAATGAACCCTCTTAATGTGTTCATTTTAAAATAATAGGAAACCTATAAAAATCAGATTTCATATAAAAATCTAGCTTTCCAATCCAGATTTTCAACTTCTCTTGAAAATTTGGAAAATCTGGAAAGATGTGTCCTCCTTCTCATGTGGCAGGGGTCAGCTGCTGCTGAGTGTCAGCCAGTCCCACGAAAAGGGACATTCACTCCACAGTTTACCATATTTATGCCCACCATCCACTATTGTCTATTTTGTGTTTTTTGCAACCTATTGCGCTCATTTATTTTACCTGCCTGGCCTTGACTTTGTGATCCTTGTCTAGATCCACCACTTCTTTTAAAATTTTTCACCTCTTTCGTATCCCCACGTTCATGACATGTTTCTCCAGTTTGTCTTCCATGTACCTCTGCCTTTTCCTGCAGCACTGACTCTGTTTTCTGGCTTTCAATGATATTCTTGTGCCTCTTGGGACCGTTCCATTTCAGGAAGCATTGCAGGTTTTTAGCTTTACTGACTTCTAATTCTTTTACACTGCAAAACACACTTTTGTGTGAGAAAATTTTCCTTATTTCAGAGTCTATGGCCGTACGAGTTGAAGACATTTTCTGTGTGGCTTATCTGTCCACTGTCTTTGAGAAACAGCCTCCCTTTTTGTGTATAATGGAAGTTCCAAGTTCATTGGAGATAGCCTTTTGCCTAAAACAATCAAAAACCCTAGACTTTCTTATCTTATCTAGGGTGCAGCCATATCAAAACTCCACCCCAGAGCTTTTCACGATAGAGGTACTCAGAGCGTATTTGAGAACGGTTTCCGTTTCTTGCTATTTTCTTAGGCCCCCTTTTGCCTCACACAGATTCTTTACAGTGAAATCGCAGTAGGCGTTTAAGCTTTTGATGCCAATATCTCATGACTTCTACTTGCTTACATCCTCATAATGGTAACAGGGCTCTACTCTTTGCCCAAATGATCATCTATTCCCTATTGCTTTCCTCACTTTGGCCTCCACTGAGCATTTTCTGACCCTAAACACCCTACCGTAGTTTTCAGAGGTCTTTCCAGACATTCTGACGCCACAAACTTCCTATGCAGGCACGACCCAAATGTAATCAAGGGCAGACAAGGAAGATAATTTGAAAATGCTCAGATTGGCAAAGCAGGAGCTTTTGCAATTAAATCTGACCTTGGTATAATGGCATGCAAATTTCCTCAACTCCTGGACAGACATAAAGCCAGATGACCACATTGTTTTCTCAGAGTGTCCATGAAGGCCGTTTCCTGAGCGAGCATCCTTTTGAAAGTGGCGTGATTTAGTGGAAACCATGATGACTTGGACTAACTCCTCTGTGTGGTTTCACCCTGCGCAGGCCTCTGTGGGACTTTCTTTCCCCTGTGCCTCTCATGTCAGATCGCCTCCGACATGAACGAATGCTGCCTGTGCGGAGCGAGTGTTGCCATGAGGACCATGTATCGGACCCGGTATGGCATCCCGGTGAGTCACCCGAGTGTCCACTTCGAGGTGGTAGCCCAGATGCCCCGAGGGTTTCCTTCAGCCTGACTGGGTCTCCATGATTGCCCTCCTCACCTTCATGGCTTGACCCTAGTCCACTTGTTGTCAGTGCCATCAAGTCAATTCCGACTCCTAGTGACCCTGTGGACAGCAGAGCGGAACCCTGCCCGGTCTTTTCACGCCATCCTCTCACCTGCCAACACTGTATCAGACAATGCTCTGCTGCTATTCGTAGGATTTTCATGGCCAATTTTTTCAGAAGTGGGTGGCCAGGTCCTTCTTCCTACTCTGTCTTAGTCTGGAAGCTCCACGGAAACCTGTCCACCATGGGTGACCCTGCCGGTGTTTGAAACACCGGTAGCATAGCTTTCAGCATCACAGCAACATGCAGCCACCACAGTATGACAACTGACAGATGAGTGGTGTGGCTCCCTGACCAAAAATGAAGCCAGGCTGCAGGGGTGAAAGCGCTGAATCTTAACCACTAGACTACCAGAGCTGGCCTTTTCTCCACTACTGTCCCAAATTTTTTAGTGACTTACAGGGGCCATGTGGCTGTCTATACTTTGAAATACATTAGTAATAAAATCTTTTATTACTGTGTCTCTGAAAAAGTTGCTGGAGGTGAGTAGGTGAGGGATGGAGGCCAGCACAGGGCCCTTAGCCTCTCCTGGCTTTACTCAGAGTCAGAAAGAGGACCCTGCAAATCTGCAGGGTGGGTGACAGTTTCTTAGAAAGCCTTGAGTAAAAATGGGTGTGTTGTGGATCCCCACAGAGCTGGTACATCTGCCTCATTGGCAACTTGTAAGCCAATATTCCTTCATTCAGGAAGGATTTACTGAGTACACAGAACATGCCAAGTACTATTCCAGAAGCTAGAGACACATTGGTGAACAAAAGAAATCAAAGTCCCTGTTTTCATGAAGCTTACATTCTTTTTTTTCTTTTTTGAGACTTTTATTTTAACATAATTTCAGACCTGAAGAAAAGTTGCAAAAATGGTACAGACTTCCTGAATACCAGATTCCCCAAATACTAAAAATTTGCCACATTTGTTTTATTTCCTCACTCCCCTCTATCATCTGTCTATTCTATTTTTTTCCAAATCATCTAAGAGTAAATCACAAACTTGATGCCATTACCTCTATTTAAGTGTGTATTTCTCAAAAACAAGGACATTCTCTTACATAATCACAATACTATTATCAAAATCCGGAATTTAGCATTAATGCAATGCTATTAGCTAATCCACAGATCTTATTTAAACTTCACCAATTATCCCAATAACATGCTTTCAACGAAAAGAAAATCAATCTGGGATCACACATCAGGTTCAGTTGTCATCCTCTTTAGTCTCCTCTGTATGAACAGTGTCTCAGTCTTTCCTTGCCTTTTCTTTTTTTTATGAATACATATCAGTTATTTTGTAGACCATCCCTCAATTTGGTTTGTCAAATGTTTCCTCATGAGTAGACTTAGGTTATACATTTTGGGCAGAAACTCTACAGAAATGATGCTATTTGCTATGCATTATATCGGGGAGCACATGACATCAATTTATCCCATTATGGGTGATATTAACTTTGATTACTTGGTTAAGATAGTGTCTGCCAGGATTCTCCACTATAAAGTGGCTATTTTCCCCCTTTACAATGGACATGGACCTTGTATGGAGATGGGAACACCCTGTTCCTCATCAACCTTCACCGCTAGTGCTAACATCCAGCGAAGAGTCTTGCCTGAATCAATCATCACTGTGATGGTTGTCAATGGGAGAGCTTACTGTCTAATGGGAGAAGACAGCTACATTATAACTAAGTGAAACTGTAATACAGAGGATGCTGATAAGTGCTACAGAGAAAAGTAAAGCAAGGAAAAGGAACAGAGTGCGGAAGGGTTCTAATTTTAAATAGGGTTATCAGGAAAGACCTCAGTAAGAAAGTAAAGATCTAAAAGGATGAGAGGATGACCCATCTGGAGAAGGTCCAGGCAGAGGAAAGAGCTAGAGTCAAGGCCTCGAGGTGGAGCTTACCTGGAATGTTCCAGAAACAGCAAGCAGCCGGAGAGGTGGGAATAGAATGTGTGTGTGTGGGAGGGAGAGAGGCATAATAGAAGAAGATGATGTCAGAACATTAGCAAGAGTTAGACCTTTCAGGGCCTTGCAGACCATTATAAACACTTTAGCTTTTACTGAGTGATCTGGGAAGCCATTGAAATGTTTTAAAGAAAGTGACGCAATGGATTCTTGTTCCTGAAAACTTAGCCTTTGCCCCACTCATTGCTCCCATGTGACTGAGAGCAAGTTATTAACCTTCCTAAGCCGTGGCTCTCTCACTGATCAAATGGTGATAATGATACCTCCCCATGGTGGTGTAGTATGAGTCACATGAGATAATGTGTGGAAAGGGCTTAGCACAGGGCCTGGCAAGTAATCAGTTCTCAATAAATAACTGTTATTATTTTTGTTCTTATCTGGGAAAATGACTCAACTGTTTTCTCAGGGCAGGGATATGTTCAGGCCCTCGTTTCATTTCTCCTGTGCGCTGACTCAGCCGCCTGACTTTGCTTCTCTCATAAGGCAGCATAACACAGGGGTTCTTAACTTTGTGACTTGACCATGAACTTCCTGAAATTGTATGCAAAGTGTCATGTGTATGTAGGTATGGATACGGTGTGATGGTGAGATTCTCAAAGTGTCCCATGACCCCAAAATGATATAAAGGAAAGGGTGCTTAGCTGGGTTCTGGAGAGAAAGGTTCTGGGAACAGCTCAGCAAAAAGCTAACTTTTTGATTCTCTGATAAGTCATTTGGCAGCATCAGTTTTCTTATCTGTCATGAGGAAGTTGTGCAAGATGATTTCTAAGGTCACTGCTAGGTCTAGGGTTTTATGATAAAGTAGATTTCCTCAGCATGCATTAAACAAGTCTATTTATAGACAAGTATCTCTATTCTTCCTCCTTGGAACAGACCTCTGAAGTGGCTAGTAATTCCTAGGACTGAGCTGTATAATTCAGACACTCTGCTTTGTTTCCCTTTTACATCTATGCAAACTTTTATGGGCTGCTACTGTGCAGCCTCTCTGATCTCCCCCTCCCTTCATGGACTCAGCCAATAGAGCATCCCTTTGGCCAGGGGCACAGCCTCTGCCAGAGAGAAGGAGAAAGAAAGGAGACAACCGTTGGTTGAACTACCATGTGCTAGGATATTATTTCAACATATATTTGCTCTTTACTACTTACAAACTCTTTGTGGTGCAAGGATTCTTGTCTCCACTTTGTAGATGTGGAAACCAGGAAAGAGAAAGGCTTAAGGTAACAGAATGCTGGAATCTGGACTCAAGTTTATTCTGACTGACTCCAAAGGTCTGGTTGTTCCCACTTTCCCATCTTGCCTTCCTGAGTAGGTGTGTATTCAGCCATGTACCACAATTCATTCATTTATCCTCTCAGTCAATGATTCTGTCAATAGTGCTCGAAACAAGACTTCTTTTCACATAGTTTCCAAACAAGTGAAGCACCATCCCATTTAAGTGGAGTGGTGAACACAAAATCTTTATTTCTGGTACCCATTTCCCAAGCAGCTGTTCTGGTCAAGGCATTTATGTCCCTTGTTAACGTCAGTGTGGTGTAAACCTGTAGTTCATTTCCTTTCATTTTGAAAAAGAGGGTTTTTTCTTCTCTATATTCCCTATACTATGAAACAGACTTAGAGTCAGGTGTGTTTTCTATAGGTTTCCCTAGGTTTCTCAGCAACTAATAGTGGGATTTTTTTTCCCCTAAAAACTCCCTGAGGTAAAAGACAGATATAGACATGCTGGAACAGAAGAGTAATTAGCTCCTTATCAAATGAGAATATTGTCTTCCTTGTGGTGTATTATATATATTCAATAAATATTAGCTAAATGAAGGGTTAAAAGATCAAAAAAATTAAAAGTAAATAATGAATTAAAGACTAAAAAAACAAGTACTATAAGGAAGGGTTAAAGGAATTTAGATTATTTATCAAGGAAAAAGAGAAGGCTAAGAGACTGAGTTGTCTTCAAGCTGAATATCTATTCTTCCATCTGATGAGGGACACAACATTAGAAGATTTTTAACGTTGCTATTTATTTGTCCACTCTTTGTCCCACGTGCTTACTCTGTTAGATGAGAATCAAAATCACTGTAGCAATGGAAAAAGGTTTCATGAGAAATAAATCTCTCATAATCTCACTGCTTAGCAGCTCCTAACCCTTGTAAACTGAATCTACTATGCAAATCTCTTTCTCTCTCTCTCCCTGTCTCTCTCAGCTCACGCTGTAAATTGGGAATTGGATTAAATTCAACATTTTTTAAAATAAGTGGTACCAAAAAATAGAGTTCAAAATTATTTCAATCAGTTGAGACACACAGTCACAGGACCTGGTTGTCAGACTAGAGTCCCCTGGACCACCTGATGCCTCCTGTGCAGAGCAGGACTCTCGTCAGGGGCATCTCTACCAGGGGGTCATTGAGGACCCAACTGGACCCTTCCAGGGAGAGGGCCCTCAAAACTTTGCAAAGTAGCCCATGCCATGGCTTTTCCAAACACTATTCATTCTCTTCTTTCTTCTTTTCCTCATAATTTATATCCCTCCCTCGCTCTGGACTTCCTCCCTTTGCAGAACAAACACGAGAGATGTCAATGGAAATGGCTAAAGGAATACAAGGTGAGGCCTGGTCTGGCACTACTCACAAACTATAGAAAAATTGGTGCATTACACAACAGGCTTTAAAGGGAACCATTCCAGAACAGATGATACAGGACTGGGGCTATAGTTGCAAACTGCAGATCATTTGAAATGGTGTAATATTGGGAAAAGGTCACTTGCTTGAGAAGAGAAAGACCAAGTACTACCACCAATCTGTTATGTGAGCTTAGTAAGTTACTTAACTTTGCTGGGTCATCAGAAAAATGGAGACAGTGTCACAGAATGCTCATGATAAACAGGTAACACGAAATGTATGTTTTAAAGAGGTTTGAAAATCTATACAAATGCAAGGAATTATGTGACTATATCTATAGGCTACATGTTGATCCATTTGTTTGTTTTTTAACAGGGATCTATTTGCGATGATTTCCTATGCCTGACGTTTTTCCCTGGTTGCACCCTTTGTCAACTCAAGCGAGATATTGAAAAAAGAAAAGCAATGAATGCTTTATAAAAGGCATTTGGTAAGTTGGTGGGAATTCTTTGATTTATGAATATTAAAACAAACTCTCAAAGATGTCTTTTATTTCCTTGGTACTCTCTCACAGAGACATGAAATATCCCTTAAGAAAGGGAGGGCAAATGATTTTTAGTTGCTAGTCTACACCAATCTTGGAAGTCAGCTTCCAAGAGCCTGGGTTGAGAGGGTTAAGCCTGGCTGAATAGAAAAGAATTCTGTGATTTGTTAGGGTGACTGCCACAGGTGGAGTGGCTGTGTGACATACCAAATAAACAAGCCACACATCAACCATGCCTATCTTAACTACACCATGATGTAAGGTAGTAGAGATATGTGTATGGCCAGACATTCATTTCCCTAAGCCTAGATCTCAGGTCCACTGCTACCAACACCAACCAAATGAGATGTTATACTAAGTGTGACAGTGTAATGTACCTTGTTGTGTGTTCTTGTCAACTCCACAATATTAAACTAACAATTCATTCTCCAAAGTGGTGGGAAGCTACTTTAGTCTCCATAAACTAAGTGTGGACAATCCACTCAGTTATACAAAAATTCCCAAAGCCTCCACTATAAAGAAGAGTTACTGACTTTTTGGTGGCTGTATTGTCAAAGTTGGGCAGTTCCTCATTTACCTAGTTTCCTAAGCTCTCCTAGTCACATTTTTAATCTTCTCAATTCTTCCTGTTTCTCTCAGGCAAGAGGGCAATGGCTTACTCAGTCTTGTCTTTCAATCTCTTACTGCCGATCCCCAGGAAATTTGTCAGCCAGGTTTAGTTTTCACCTGGAAATGGCTATTCTCTATGAAACTCCTGTCTCCCAAGAGGTCTTTGAGAGTGTTTGATCAGGATGGTGCATTCGTCTGTATGACTGCTTGACATTGGTGCAATCTGTCTCTCTAAGCTATGTTGCCACAAGCAGCACAAAATAATGTTCTCTCCATGGACCACACTTCAGTATGTTGCATTTTAGTACCATGTTGGGATCCTAGTATTTGTCTTCTGATTGCTTTATGAATGGTTTCCCTCAGTGACTGAAGTGCTTTATTCACATTCAAGCAGAGTCAAGATGGAGAGTTTTCTTTTTTTTTTTTTTTACCATTTTTTTTATTGATGTCTTCATAGTTTATAACACTGTGGGGTTTTAGTTGTACATTTTTGTTTGTCCGTCACCTTGTGGATGTAACCCTTCACCCCTTGTGCCCCCCCCACCCCCCTTCCCCTTGGTAACCACCAATCAGTTCTTTCTGTCCGTGTGTTCACTTATATTCCATATATGAGTGAGTTCATGCAGTGTCTGTCCTTCTCTCTCTGGCTTATTTCACTTAACATAATACCCTCTAGGTCCTTCCATGTTGTTGCAAATGGGACAATTGTGTCTTTTCTTATGGCTGAGTAGTATTCCATTGTATGTATATACCACATCTTCTTTAACCAATCATCAGTCGAGGGACACTTGGGTTGCTTCCACTTCTTGGCTATAGTGAATAATGCTGCAATGAACATAGGGGTGCATACACCTCTTGTGATGGTTGATTTCGTGTCCCTTGGGTAGATGCCCAAGAGTGGGATTGCTGGATCATACGGTATTTCTATTTTTAATTTTTTGAGGAATCTCCATACTGTTTTCCATAGTGGCTGCACCAGTTTGCATTCCCACCAGCAGTGAATGAGGGTCCCCGTTTCTCCACAACCTCTCCAGCATTTGTTGTTATTTGTCTTTGTGATTATAGCCATTCTAACCGGTGTAAGGTGATATCTTAGTGTAGTTTTGATTTGCATTTCCCTGATGATTAGTGATGTTGAACATCTTTTCATGTGTCTATTGGCCATCTGGATCTCTTCCTTGGAAAAATGTCTGTTCATATCCTCTGCCCATTTTTTGATCAGGTTGTTTGTTTTTTTGTTGCTCAGTTGTATGAGATCTTTATATATTACTGAGATTAATCCCTTGTCAGACAAAGGATTTGCAAATATTTTCTCCCAGCTGGTGGGTTGTTTATTCATTTTGATCCTGGTTTCATTTGCCTTGTAGAAGCTCTTTAGTCTGATGAGGTCCCACTTGTTTATTTTTTCTTTTGTTTCCCTTGTCTGGGTAGACATGGAATCTGAAAGGATCCCTTTATGTCCAATCTCAATTAGTGTACTGCCTATATTTTCTTCCAGGAGTTTTATAGTTTCAGGTCTCACTTTCAGGTCTTTGATCCATTTTGAATTGATTTTTGCATATGGCGATAGGAGATGGTCTACTTTCATTCTTTTGCATGTTGCTGTCCAATTGTCCCAGCACCATTTATTGAAGAGACTTCCCTCTCTCCATTGTATGTTCTTTGCTCCTTTGTCGAAGATTAGCTGTCCATAGGTGTGTTGGAGAGTTTTCTTATCACTCTTTTTCCTCTTTGTACCCTAACTCCTGAGAATTTGTAGTTGTCTTTCTTCCCAAGCAGTGACGTTTCTTTAAAGGCCTATGTTACTAACTTGTCTCAGAATTTGATGCCAAAGTAGCCCTAAGGGAATTAGAATGTGGCAATTTACTGGTCTTATCATCCAGACAATGAAAAAGATTGTTTGGGGTTCTTCACCTTTTGGAGACTCTTCACATGTTTGATGATTCATTGACATTTGGTAACAGAAGGTAACTCTGTAACTCTGTCAATCTACAGAGCATTCTGTTGGTTCACCCAACCACCTAGCAACAGTGCCTGACACATAGTAGTCTTTTATTAAATACTGTGGATGAATAAATGATCGAAACTTTCAGGGAGGAAACATAATCAGTCCCTAACCTAGGAGACTCATTTGAATCTTAACTGGTGGTCACGACTCTTCCTAACAGATTGTACTGAACCAGGGGCCATTATTTGATGTAGATTTTTTAACTGCAGCATTTTGGCAGTAGGGTGGGGGTGGAATGGAAGTTTTGATATTTGGAACATGATTATGTAAAGAAAGATGGAACTCATAAATCCAAATTCTTTCATTCATTTATTCTTTCTTTTTTTTTCTGATTTCTACAGGTCAAATTCACATTGTGGTGAAAGAAAATGCTGGAATGAAATATTGCATCTATTAAGTGTTATCTTACCTCAAATCTTAGAAAGTAATTCAACTGATCACGTGGTTTCAAAACATTTTTAATTTCCAGGTTATTTTGAAAGAAATGTATTTCCATTGCTGTTGTCTAAGATGACTGTCATTAAAAAAAATTAATTTCCTCAACAATTCTTGTGTCTTTAAATACTGAAAATTACGATATGCTTCTTTTAAAAAATGAACCCAAGGCTGTCAAATGTCAAAGTTGAATGATGGGTACATGGATATTGGTTTTTTTTTCTTTTAATTATTTTATTGAGGTCATATTGGTTTACAACATTGTGTAATTTCAGATGTACATTATTATAAATCAGTTTCTGTATAGACTGCATCGTGCTTACCATCAATCGTCTAGTTTTTATCCATCACCATACATATTTCCCCCTTTACCCCTTTTGCCCCACCCCCACCCCCATTCTCCTCTGGTAACCACTAATCTGTTCTCTTTATCCAATACATGGAGATTCTTTATTCTACTTTTCTACCTTTATATACTATTATTCTGGATTTTCCCTCAGCTGGGAGGCCGGATGTTACCCTGTGTGGCCCCTCAGCCCAGGAAAACGTGGCTTCCTTCCTTTGGGAGTCTGAAATGCTCTTGGCACTTCTTTACAGCCCTATAAAGTAAATCCACTCCAGAAAGTATTTGCTGAGCAATGCAGAGTTTACCGTAGATTATATAGACAAAAGAGGTGATTTCAGTCATAAGCCGCACAGCAAACCACCTAATTAAAACTCCCATTGGACATTTCTGTCCTCCTCAAAGTCATCTCCTGCAGCAAGCCAGTACAGGGGCTCCACATACCTTTCTTCCCTCCCCTCCCCACCCTGGGTTAATGTAGTATTTTATTTTATTTTTATTGAGATAAAATTGACATATAACATTGTATTAGTTTTAAGTATACAATATAATGATTTGATATGTGTATGTGTGTGTGTATATATATATTATAAAATGATCACCACAATAAGTCTAGTTAATATCCATCACTACCCATAGTTATAATTTTTTTCTTGTCATGAGACTTTTTAAGATTTGCCCTCTTAGCAACTTTCAAATATGCAATACAGTATTATTAACTGTAGTCACCATGTACATTATATCCCCAGGACTTATTTATATAACTGGAAGTTTGTACCTTTTGACCCCTTCACCAAAGTCCCCACCCCCACCTCCACATCTGGCAACCACCAATCTGTTCTCTGAATCTATGAGTTTGGTTTTTGGGGTTTTTTTAGATTCCATGTATAAGTGAGATCATACAGTATTTGTCTTTCTCTCTCTGGCTTATTTCACCTAGCATAATGCCCTCAAGGTCCATCCAGGTTGTTGGAAATGGCAGGGTTTCCTTTTTTTCTTATGGCTGAATAATATTTCATTATATGTATATATATGCCACATTTTCTCTATCCATTCATCTGTTAGTGGACACTTAGGTTGTTTCCATGTCTTGGCTACAGTAAATAATTCTGCAATGAACATGGGGTGCAGTCCACATACCTTTCTTATGCTGAGCAGTTTATTTCCATCTCAGCTTTCTAGTCCCAGAAACCACAGCCCCAAAGGCACAGGACAGGGATGGAATTCTGTTATTAGGCAAAATAATATGTTTTCCATGTAGCTTATTAGAAAATTACAACACACTTTATACATGTTTGTACATAAAAGTTATGATAAATAAGGGGATTTTTTTTAAATCTTTGATCTAGCTAAGAATATTCAGTTTCATTCTCCCATTCTTGATATCATGCTTTATCCTGTGCATTCCAAATGCCACAGGCTCCCTCATATCAGGCTACTTCCCTCAATTAAATCAAAACCCTCTTTAAATGCTATTGCATGCAAGAAGTAAATCGCTAGAGCCAAGAAGCAGCAACTCCTCGGAGGAAGTTGGGGGTGGGGGAGGGGAGACAAGTAGAAGCTTTACAAATTGACAAAGCAGAGAACAGCAGAAGAGGATTCATCTCACTTTTCCAGGGTATGGGATGATTATCCACACTTCTCACCTCCCACGGATGCTGTTCAGAGTTAGCTGTTGCTCCTCGGTGGCTTAAACAAGAACAGTCGTTTCTTCTCAAGAGTCTACAATTTGGGCAGGACACCCTGTCTGTGCTCAGGCAATGCAAACTGGGGTGGCTCAACTCGGGCTGGTGGATAGCCTCTCAAGACGATTCACTCACATGGCTAGATGGTGCTGCCTCTTGGCTGGGGCTTCAGTCAGGGTTTGAGCCTGGGGTGCTTGGGTTCCTCTCCAGAGTAGCCACCAATAGGCTGCTTGGATTTCTCACAGTTTGGTTGCTGGGCAACCAGGGCAAGCCTGTCAAGAGAACAATATGGAAGTGCATGACATTTTTATGATCTAGCTTCAGAAGTCATACAGCATCACCTCTGCCGAACTTTCTTGGTTGAAGCAGTTGCAAAGTCTACCCAGGTTCAAGGGGGAGGGGACAGAGACTAACTCTTAGTGGGGTGTGGCAAGGTGCTTGAAGAGCATAAGGGACAGGAGATTCTGTTGCAGCCATCTTTGGAAAACACAGTCTGCCACAGACACCATGAGGTGCTCTGTCTCGTGTCTCTTGGGATCAGAGCTGTAATCTGTCTGCTCTCTGTGAAGCCCTCCAGGAGGGCTGCAGCGTAGTGATGGCCGGCTGCCCAGCCCAGTTGTCGTTTCTGGTGACATAAATTGTGTAATATCAGCTAAGTCTTTCTGGTGACTTTGAAAAGGTTTCCAGAGCATAAGTGTGGTTGAAGCTTGTAACAATAGCCTATTCCTCCAGAGATTCTGATTCAGATCTACGGTGGGATCCAGGAGTCTGGATTTTAAAAAGCACCACAAGTATTTCTGATGCAGGTCATCCCCCTGCTGTGAGACCAGTGCTTTTCCCTGAAGGTAGAAACTGAAGGAGCTCTGGTGTAATAACTCAGGTGCAACCATGCTTACAGCGCTGGGGGTTGGAGTTCTGAGCTGGGGTACCCTATGTTACCTGCCCTCTCCCTTCTTCCTCTCCACTCTATTTTTCTTTTACACTTCTGCTCTGATGGCTGCATTCTGGCAACCTGGTTCTCTGTAGGGACACAGCCTCCATTCTATCTTAGGAGCAGGGCATATCACAATATAGGGGTAACACTTTGCATTTCCCACGATCTCAGTCTCCTGTCAATCAGTCTAATTTTCTCCACCCCCTACAGACAAAATGTCAAGGTTTCCATAGGCCATTTATTCTACAGTAGCTGCTTTCTGCTGTGGATTTTTTGAGTCTTCTCCTGGGGAAGGTGGTGCAGCATCGTCCTCGTGGAGAATGCTACTCAAAAACCTCTGAGCTGGAATGACTGTCGAGGTCACCTTAAAGCCTGATGCACCCCTCCCCCATGCCTTCTTTTTACTCAGTTTCTTTTGTGTAACATCTGCTTCAGAGGTAGAAGATAAATTCCATTCTGCCGCAAATTTCCATGCAGCAGCAGGTTCTAAATCTGCTACTAGCATTTTTTCCCAATGTTTTTGGGGTAAAATACACACAATGTAAAATTTACCATTTTTGAGTATACAGTTCAAGAGTATTAAATACATTCAGATTGTTGTGCAACCATCACCATCATCTATCTCCAGAACTCTTTTCATCTTGGAAAACTGAAACTCTGTACCCATTAAACACTAACTCCCCATTCCCATGCCCCCCAGCCCCTGGCAACCACCATTCTACTTTCTGTCTCTATGATTTTGACTACTCTAAGTACCTCATATAAGTGGAATCATACAATATTTGTCTTTTTGTGATTGGCTTATTTCACTTAGCATAATGTCTTTAAGATTCATCCATGATGTAGCATGTGTCAAAATATCCTTCCTTTTTAAGGCTGAATGACATTCCATTGTATGTATATACCACATTTTGCTTATCCATTCATCTGTCAATGGACCCTTGGGTTGCTTCCACATTTTAGCTATTGTGAATAATGCTGCTGTGAACATGGGTGTCCAAATATCTCTTTGAGATCCTGCTTTCAATTCTTTGGGGTATATACCCAGAGGAGGAATTGCTGGATCATATGGTAATTCTATTTTTAATTCTTTGAGGAATTGCCATATTATTTTCCACAGTGGTTGTACCATTTCACATTCTCACCAACAGTGCACAAGAGTTCCAATTTCTTCACATACTCGCCAACTCTTGTTATTTTCTGGGGGTTTTGATAGTAGCCACCCTAACTGGTGTGAAGTGGTATCTCGTAGTTTTGATTTGCATTTCCCTAATGATCAGTAGACATTGAGCATCTTTCCATGGGCTTATTGGCCATTAGTTTATCTTCATCAGAGAAATGTTTATTCAAGTTCTTTGCCCATTTTCTTTCTTTTTTTGGTGAGGAAGATTGGCCCTGAACTAACATCTGTGCCCATCTTCCTCTATTTGTATGTGGGATGCCACCACAGCTTGGTTTGATGAGCGGTGCATAGGTCTGCACCCGGGATTCAAACCTGCCAACCCTTGGCCCCCGAAGCAGAGTGCACAAACTTAACCACTATGCCACTGGGCTGGCACATTTTTGCCCATTTTCAATTGGATTGTTATTTATTTGCTGTTGAGTTTTAGGAGTTCTCTATATATTCTGGATATTAATCTCTTATCTTATATACGATTTGCAAATATTTTCTCCCATTCTGTGGGTTGCCTTTTTCTGGCAGTGTAATTTTTGTCTGGTTGGGAAGACAGATTCCTGGTGCCCCCTGCTCTGCCATCTTCCCAGAATCCTCTCCATTCCCAGTATTTTATCTCCACTTCTCTTTGACGTTCCATGCAGGACCAAGTTCTATTTCTTTTTAACCCAACATGTTTCCTAAACTAGTTCAGTTCATCCTCTACCATGTGTCATGCTAAGCCATTGGCTGAATCACAACATTTTCCTTAATTTTCTTTCTTTTTTCTATAATCCGTATGTTGACCACAAGGTCAAAACCTGTTATTGTAAAGCTGAAAAACTGAACCCATTTTTACATTATTTTCTGTGATCTCTCTTTTAAAGTGTAAGCAATAATTTTGAATTGTGAAGAGATAAACAGCATTTGAATCAGGTAATTTATGCCTGTAGTTGGCTTAAGAAGCCTAATGAGGCTGGAGTGAGTAAAAATAAGAAGAAATTCCCTACACAATTGTAGGGAAAACTTACAAGTATCAACAAAGGATATAAAATTCTTTGTTGTATATTATTCCTTAAATAGTCACAAAATGAAGAGATCCTTACTATAACATAGCCAGGGCCTTTTTGTTTGGTTGGTTGTTTTGACTCATGGAACAGGTCACAAAATATTCTTATATCAACCACCTCACTTCTGAATCTTTGGTTGGGCTTAATTTTGAAAGTCGTCTTATCTTTTCACCGGGGGTTTCCAACACCAAAAAAATGTGATGTCCAGATCTGGAGTGTTCTAAGCATGGCCTTTTTCATTTCCTTAGTTTGAGTGTAAGACCCACTGCATCTTATCTTCACTTAACTCAGAAGATGATGCAATCCCTGTACAGTGGAGGGTCTCCATGCGTCTTTCTCTTTCTCTGCTTATTATTGAACTCTACCCACTGCTGTGGGGGACTCCACAGTTTGGGTTCCCAGAATTCACAGCCATCCTGGAACATTTGTAAGAAAGGTAAGATCAGTAAACACAAAGCTGCCAACTAATGCCGAACACAACTCTCATACCCAACCCTACAGACTGTATCATTGCATTCTTTCTCTGGGCCCATATACCTTGATTGATACCCACAGCCCAACTTCCATGGCCATGGTCCTGCCTGTTCACACTGACCCTCCCCAGGGTTTTCAGTCCTGCCCCTCCCCCACCCCGCGCCAAGACCTAGTCTCCAGACCCAGGTCTCTGCTTCCTGATGCACACAGAAGAGCTGGAGTGTTTGGATTTTCAGATCCAGATAAAGTTTATACCCTAAAAAGTAAATGTCAGGAGAAAACAACAGCAAGAACTCTTTTTCGTAAGACAGAAATAAAAAATCAAATGAAACAAAATTCCCACTGAAAAGAGGACAATTCCTTCAAGCAGCCTTCAGAGTACAGAACGTGTCTACAGAGGCCACACAGACATTTTGAAACGCTGCACTTAAATTTAATCATTTTCCCATAGTTTACACTGATATTTTGTATTCAAATGCTAAAGTTAGTAATTTCATGGTCAATTTACTTTTTATTCAGTATTTCAGAGCTGCAATCAGTTACGGTCTTGATAGTTTTGATTATTTTTCCTCAAATTGACGTTTCTTCTTTCTATCATTCTTAAATGGAAATTAACGTATTTTTCATGTATTAAAGTCCCTAAATTGAAACTAAAAAGAGTAATAAGGCAGCAAAACCTGAATTCTCAGAAAGAAAATGAGCAAGGGTAGGGAGAAGGAGAGAGGAGGGAAGAGAGGGAAGGAGAGAGAGAGGGAGAGAGGAAGGAAGATAGGAAGGGAGAGAGGGAGGGAGAGAGAGGAAGAAAGAGAGGGAGGGAGGGAAAGAGAGGGAGAGGAAGGGAGAGACGGAGGGAGAGAGAGGCAGAGAGGAAGGGAGAGAGGGAGGGAGAGAGGAAGGGAGGGAGAGGGGGAGAAAGAAAGGGAGAGAGGAAAGATAAGGAGGGAAAGAAGGAGGGAGAGAGAGAAGAAGGAAGAGAAGGAGGGAGAGAGAGAGAGGAAGGAAGAGGCTATAGGAAGAGGAGAAGGCTTGAGTGGAATAGATTACACAGAGTTTGATTGTGGGCGTGTTGAGTTTGACATGCTCATGACCCTCAAGTGGAGATATTCAGCTGACATATGAGCTCCAAAGACTGGTCTAGGATGGAGATAGAGATTTAGAAATTGTTGGCATACAGCTGATAGTTAATGCGAGAAGATGAGATTACCCTGGGGCGGAGGGGCGGGGTTGGGGTGGGGGGGTGAGGGGGTGGAGAGCAGGGCTGAAGGTCAGAGCCCAGAGTGGGATCAGTATTTAGTAGCTGGCAAAGGAAGAGCAGCCCGCGAAGAAATCCAAGCCCAACAACACCTTTGCCAGCCGTGTGAGTTTAAGCAGATCACTTGGTCTTTCTCAGCCTGTTTCCTCACCTCTAAAATTGAGACAAGGTTTTCCTACTATTCACTAGATTTTAAGGTTTAGAAGAAACAATGTGCTGGCATAGGAACAGGGTTTGTCACCTGCAAAGTGTAATATGCATAAGCATCAATAATTTCTAGAGTCCAAAACTCCCCTGAGTTTGGTCAAGTACACTGTGAATGGGGAAAGAACTCTGCTCCATAACGTCGGCTCTTATAACACAGCATTGTCAAAAGCCTCGCTGAGCATTGACCTTATTCACTTGCCAAGAGGGGAAAGAAGACAATAATAACAGAGCCACATAATGTAGCCAGAGATCTGCTTATCATTTGGAATAAAAATAAATAACAAGCGATATCTGCAGGAAGGGGTGGAGCCTGGTGGCATGATAGACTTAGCCTGCAACGTTGGGTTGGCCCTTTTGTTGGTTTCAAGAATTTTTGGCCGGTAGTAGGGAAGGAACCTGAATTGTGAAAGGTGTCAGCGTGAGAGCTGAACGCCTGCATCTGGAGAAGAATCCAGACTCTTTCTTTCCTCCCAAAGCTGAAACCCTCAGAGGGGGCCCCGCAGCAGCATCACACGCCTTGGAGCTGGGGACACAGGCAGGTGGATGATCCTGTGATTTCAGCAGAAACGCCAAGTGGTGTGGCACCTGCTTTCAGCACATAGTATAAGCTTAAGGATGAGCAAGGACACTTAGGAATAAGTCACTCAATGGCACGTTTTTGCTTTCAGAAGTAAGCCTCAGTACAGGTCAGTCGGATGGAGAAAAATAAAAGCAGGCACCCAGTGATCCTGTGCTTCCCTCAGAGCCTTTTCTCTCATTTTTTCTCTCCTCCGCCAGGCTCAGAGTTCTCCAAAATTTATCCTCCTCTCTCCCTGCTCCTCACAGCATCTCCCGAAAAACACCTCCCTGGTGTGCTCCCTGCCCTGCCCACCACGTCTCCCCAGCCACCATCAAGGAAGAAACTTCTGGATTATTAAGCAGTATGTTCAGTATCCTAATCTGGTGTATTTGCCTTTGGACAACCTCATCAAAGTCCAGATGTTCCAAAGACAGAGGGGGGAGGAGTGGGGAAGGGGGTCATTGGCACAGAGACTGGTCTTAGCATGACCAAGAATGTTCACTTCATTGTGCATCTTTTTGTTTTTGTGATTGAAACAAAATGGAGTAGACATGTTCATCTGAGTCCCAAGACTGAGGATCTCAGTGTTAAATGTGAAGAACAGAAACCAGTATGCTTTCCCCTAGACAATTATCCCCTTATGTTCCTCTAGCCCCTATTCCAGCATTATCCCAGTCTGCCCACCTCAGGATACAGGGCATATCAAGTCTTTTCAGCCGGACCTGTAACAACCCAGGAATGGCTGGTGGAGGGGGCACTTCCGGTTTTGCATGTTCAGGTTCAGATATGACTATTCGGTTAATTACATTTAAAACCAAACTAGTTTTCTGCTTCTGAGCACTCTAGACTGCATGTCGAAGACATGCTTTTAAAACATTTGATGATGATTATTAGTTCAAACCAAGAAACTTTTTTTCTAAAACTGAAAACAAAATTATTTCTCCCAGAACAAAAGAGGAATCTTCCCCACAAATCTGCAATTTTTACTGAGAGCAAATTTCTGGCAGTTAAAGGCTAGCCATTTTTTTATGTTTCCAGCCTTCAAGAGTATGTGGGTCCAAACCCTGAGAGACACCATCAAGAAAAGCTAAATGCTAATGAATTAGACTGAGGGATATGAAGAAAAGGCAGAAATTCAGGATGATTTTTTCCTTTCCAGCTTGAGCAGCCAGGTGGAGGGTGGAGCCACTAAGTAAAATGGGGAAGACTGGAGCGGGGTGAGAGAACAGGTTTTGAGAAAATCTAAAACGTGGCCTTGTTAAGTTTGAGGTGCTTATAAGGCATCAAAGGGAAAAAGTCAAGAAAGCAGATGTTAAAAGTTTGTCAGTCAAAGGAGACTCAGGGTGGAAATACAAATTTCGGATTCATTGCCACTAACATGGTGCTTGAATCCATGGCAATAACTGAGAACAGTAAGGAAGTGGAGAGAGAGACAAAAAGAGGGTCTAGGGCCAGCCCTGAGGAACCCCAAGATTTGGACATTAGTTAGAAAAGGAAACGTTAGCAAAGTTCGGAGGGAGCAGCTTGTGGTGGGGAGAGTGAAACCCAGGAAGACAGAAGAGGAGAGTGTGTTGAAAGTGAGGGATCAAATAATATGCAGACAGAGAGGCAAAATCTGGCCTCTGGAATGCAATTGGAGACTTTATGGAGAGCTTGTTTCATTTGGGGGGGGCAAATGATGTCTGCCGGGGATGGCAATGAAAGGGTAACTATGTTGGGGAAACGAAAATGTTGAGTCATTCCTTTCCATGTTTGGAGGGTGTTAACAGCCAGAAAAATGAATGGGGATTGGCGGGTAGGGGACAGGGAGAGGGCTAGGCACAAGAAAACTTCCCTCATTTGTGTCCCTCTGAGCCCCCAAAGTGGACTCAGTTTTAATGGTGCGGATCACTAACAGTCAAACCCCAAGGGCGGACCCTGCACTGAATAATCGTTTCCAGGAAACCGACTGCTAAGGAGGTATTTGAATTTCTGTGGAGATAACCTATCATTCTGGCATTCTAAAGGAAATGGGTGTCATCTCACCCTTGAATGGTTTTGTTAGGGCGTGCTGACTTCACCGCCTTCTCAGAGCTTCAGCCAAGAATCTGAACTCCTGGCACGATGGAAAGCAGGGGTTGGGGGAGACAGGCTCTGTCTACATTTCACAGCATTGCGATCTGGAACCTCACAGAACAGATTAGCACAGAAGACTGTAAACTTCCTGAGACAGGACAACATCTTCATTTCTTTACTTGCTTCAGAACGCAGATAGCTTTATACATAGGAAGCACCCCACAAAAAGTTCATCAGTAAGTAGTCATTGAGTGGCTACTCTGTGCCTCTCTGAGCCTCAGTGTATGAACTTGTAAAGTGGGCATAACAATAGGACCTATCTTATCCGGTTGATGTAAAGATAAAATGAAATAATATACATAAAGTGCCTAGAACAGTACCTGACACCTAGTAAGTGCCCAAGGAAAGTTAGTGCCCACATACAAAATAGAGGAAGAGTGGTGTTAGCTCAGGGCCAATCTTTCTCAAGCAAAAAAGAGGAAGATTGGGACAGATGTTAGCTCGGGGTGAATCTTCCTCAGCAAAAAAAAAAAACAACAACAAAAAGCCCCAACAATGATCATATATTGTATCTCATGGTTTCTATGAGTCAGGAATTCAGGCAGGACCAACAGGGATAGCTTCTCTCTGCTCCATCATATCTGAGCTTCAGTTGAAAGACTCAAAGGCTGCGGAGTGGGATCATCTCAAGTTCATTCATTCACATGGTTGATGTCATGGTTGATGCTGACTTGTTGGCTGAAGGCCTTGCTGAGGCTGTTGGCCAGAGCACCCACATATGTCCTCTCCGTGTAGCTTGGGTTTCATCAAAACACGGTGGTGGGTTCCAAGGACAAGCATGGGTGGACAGGGATTTTTTGTACAACCGATCTTGGAAGTCACGTAGCATCACTTCCCCTGTTGCTCCGTTAGTTGGGGAGTCACAAGCCCCCACCTAGATTTAAAGAGAGGGAACATAGATGCCTACATGCTTGGTGGTAAGTGTATCAATCACACTGTAAGAAGAGTTTGTGGGATGGGATAAACATAAGGGTGGCCATGTTTGGAAAATACAATCTGCTACATGCATGTAATTGGTAATAGAAAGTTGTAATAAGATATTCCCGGGAGATGTTGATAAAATTATCCTTGAGCATTGACACATAATTAATGAGGTTAGTGATCTAGAAATATATGACTGAAACAATTGGAACCTAGCTTAGACTCCATCTAGGTTAAGACCCTTCTAGTATGATATCAGAGCATCCTGTTTGCACTTACCACATGGAATTGAAATTGCCCTACTGTTTGTCTGTCTCCCCTGAGAGAGTGACCTAAAGTCAGGGAGTGGACTGCCTTCCTTGATACTGCTTTGTCCCTTTATCCCCTTCTACCATCATAGATACAGCACTGTGGGTATATCATGCTTTTCTAAAACATTGGCTGCTACTGCAAGGAATTACAATGGGCCAGGAGAGAAAAGAAACTACAAAAACGTATGAAACAAAGTATATAAAATACTTTGAAAGAAAGAGTAATGGTTGTGCATATTTGAGTTTACTGTGTATGTTAGATTTTGTTGGAAACAAATACCTTCAGGATAGACTGACAAATGAAAAAACAAGGCCCAGAACAGTGTGCAGCTATCATGTGTAAGAAAAAAACAATATCAAGATGGACACGCTGGTGGGGCGTCTACCATCTCTGAAGAAACTGGCACTAGTGAATGTCTTCCCAGAGGGGGATGGTGTAACTGGGGGACTGGAGAGGGAAGGGATTTACTTTTCACTGTATACTTCTGAATAGCTTGGAATTTTGTACTATTTAATGTATTATCCTTGCCAAGTAAACAACACAATGTTTAGAAAGAAAAATAATGAAAATGGACAGTAAATAATAGCAGAAGAGAAAAAGAAGGCACTTAATGAGTAGAACCAAACAAACAAGGCTTTGTCAGCAAGAAAACAGTGCCTGGGGCAGCAAGATACCTCAGTCTAGCACTGTGCTCAATCTGACACAGTATCCAGAAGAAACACGGGACAGTTTGACATTCTTGAGAGGACAGGCGAGAGGGAGGGCATGGTGTGGAATTTGGGAGGGATCTATGCAGAGGTCATATAATAAAACCATGTGAGGGAAGTGGTCTAGTGGGGGATGTTGTATTAACAGAAAGCAATACACAATATGGAGAGCTGGTGGTAGCAAGATTGACATGGTCAAGGTCGGGGAAATCTTCCTGAGGAAGCTGACAATTGGGCTGAGATCTAGAGATCGATTAGGAAATAACTAGCTAAGAGGGACAGGAAGGGCAGTGCAGTGAGTGAAAGAGCAAGTGCAAAGGCACTGTGCAGGGATAGCACATACTCAATTCAACCCCTGTGCTCACATACATGGCTATTCACTGCCACCAGTTAATCTCGATTTAGCGATGAGAATGTTCAATTCTCCTTTTGTCCAAGATAAACCCTCCTCCATAAGGCTAAACCGTGGAGGGGAGGGGGTGTCAATCTTATCAGGGGTAAGACATTTCATGTAAATTCGATGAAACCTGGGATTTTCTCTATCTTGTTCACTGGCGTATCTAACATTATCACCTCCATTTTACCCAAAACTGAAGCACAGATAAGAGACTCAACTTATCTGTCCAAGATGACACAGTTAGTGAGTAAGGGATATTTTTGGTGCTCATTCAGGTATGCAGGTGTGGTTTCATCCAGGCTCTGGCTCCAATTCTCTCAGCTCTACTAAATCCTCCCCCGCTGGTCTTCTCTCTACACCTCAGAAAAACATGGAGAAGCTGTGAACGCCTGAAGAGCCAGCAGATGGAGAGCCTAGATTTTAATATTTTCAAAATATTCCTGGAGACTTCTAGTTAAAGCCAAGAGACTGGGAGGAGGGTCATCCACGGACAGGAGAGAGTTCGATGAATTTCTAGAAGATGTAAAGTAGATGGAGGAATGGTAATTGAAGAAAAAATAGAGGAACCTATATTCTAGAGTATGTGTAGCAGAGGCCAAAAAGAAGTGGAGAGATACTCTTTCCTGTAAAACCCTGGAGGCTGTTTCAGAAACATTGAAAACAACGGAGGATGGAATTAAGACAGCATCAGACGCAATAACTGAAAGAAATAATACAAGAGACTTTCCTAGCACTGAAGGACATGAGTCTTTGGAGTGAAAAGGCCCACGAAGGACCCAGCACAATGAGAGGGGAAACATCAACAACTAGACCACCTCATTGTGAAATTTCAATTATGTTTGCTCAGAAACAAACATAAAAAAGAAAATCCTAAACACTTCCAAAAACAGATCTCTTCCAAAGGAATAAGAACTAGATTGACTTCTACTCAGTCACACCAGATGATAGAAGACTGTGGAGGAATGCCTTCAAAACTCCAAAGGAAATTTATAGACGAGTGTACATAACACATGAACACGGCTTAAAAATAATAATAAAACAAACCCCCAGGAACCCACCACTCTGCTGAAGATATTTGATGTCACCAGTACCGGGACACACCTGAAGGCCCTACCCTGATCTTGCTCCCGCTTTCCCCACCAGAGGTAATCTGCATTTTGCACTAATAATTTCCTTTATAGTTTCATCATATATGCATGTATTGCTGACCAAGATACTGTGGGGGATCAGAATTGGCCACCTCAAGATGTGTCTCTTTACCTAGCTCTGAAGGAGGCTTTGACCTTCACCCACTGCCCCCCCCATGTCTAAAGGGATTTGGGATGACGGCCTGTCCCTGGGATGGGCCATCATCTTGGATAACTCTGGGTATTGATAAAACGGGAGGGTCTTTGCTACACCCATTCTTATCAAAGTTCTGTTGACCAAACATTTACATTTATAAGGGAAATCTCCATTGTAAAGGTATCTCCTTCTCTACTGGGAAGAGGGGCGGACAACCTCAGGCGAGGCCTTGCCTTAAATCTGAGTAATAACCTTACTGTGCTTTTCTTGTGATCCCTCGTGGCTGACACTCCCAACTCCCCCCAAAAATCCTCACTTGTCTATATAAGAGGAGAATCTACACCATTTTATCAAGAGATACTCAGTTTCCCTGAGTCTCTGCCATGTATACATGTTATAAATCTCTGATTTTCTCCTGCTATTCGGCCTCCTGTCAATTTAATTTGTAGCCCAGCCAGAAAGGACCCAGAGTGGGTAGAGAATGCTCTTTCTCCCCTTCAATAATTTTGACTTTGAAGTATATATTATCATAAAACATGGATTCATTATATGAAATTTCAATAAACAGCATCATACCACGTGTATTCTTTTCATTGCTTTTCTCCACACATTGTATTTTTGAGCTCATCCATGTTGATGCAAACAGCTGAGGTTCGTTCACTTTCACTGCATTATCATATGATTTGTCTGATATTAATATAGTGCACTAGCTTACTTTTGGCTAGTTGCCTGGTAAGACTTTTACCTATTTCTTGACTTTTAAAGTTTCTGTGCAGTATTATGCTCTAGCAAATCTTGATAAGAACATATGGCTAGATTTATTTATTTAAAAAATCTGATCAGACAATTTTTCTGTTTTAAGTTTTGTGTTTTAATTGTTTTTAAAAATTAAAGTATTTAATGTGATTATTAATACATTTAGGGAAAAAAACTCTGCCATCTTATTTTCTGCTCTCTGTTTACCTCTTTTTCTATCTCACTCTCTTTTCCCCTCTTCTTTTGGATTGAGTCCCCCTCCATCTCATCCCTCCCATAGGGTAATTTATTTTAAACATAGAATTCTAAATCTAATTTAACTTTGAAGTGTGAGGGAAGAATAAAAATTTTTTCAGACATGAAAGAACTCAAAAAATGCACTTCCTGCAGCCAGCCCCACAGCCTAGTGGTTAAGTTCGGTGCCCTGTGCTTCAGTGGACTGGGTTTGATTCCCAGGAGCAGACCTACACCACTCATTGTCATGCTGTGATGACAACCCACATACAAAATAGAGGAAGATTGGCAACAGATGTTAGCTCAGGGCAACTCTTCCTCAGCAAAAAAAAAAATGTACTTCCCACACCCACTGTGTTAGGAAATCATATTCAGTAGGATCTGGCCAAATGAGGGAGTAAACCACGAGAAAGCATGACTTGGAATCTAAAACACTCTAAGAAGTAAAGAAAAGTGTCAGGTGAATAGAAACACAGCAGGTATAGTGAACAACTGGTCCAAATTGGAGCAAGATGGTAGAGGTTTCTAGAAGGAGCTATCCAGGGGAAACAGAATTCCAAAGATTTGAAATTAGCATGGAGGAGATGATTAAAGCAGTTAAGGTAAGGAGATAAAGAAAAGTGAATAGGAACATCAGAGGAAAAAAGTTCCTGGCTCACCAGTTCACTAACTGTGATTTTTGGAAGTTGCTTAATTAACCTCTGTGCCTGGCAGTTTCATCAGTCTTCTACAAAATGGGAAATCAAGGGTTACTGTCTAAAGTAGAGACAACTGCCAATAAAGGTCTCCATATAATATTCAAAGTTGTAAAGGAATTACCATAGGAACTAAAAATAGTGCTGGTGCTAGACTGAGAGGGAGGAGGAAGGGGGAAGCTGTAAATGCATAATCTTCCTCTATAATGTAGAAAGTCATAGATAGTGTCTAAAACTATTAATCAAGAAATAATAGTATAACATTATTCGGAGATATGGAGATAAATTCCAGGAAAACTAAAAAGAGAAACAGAAATAGTTGAGTTAAAATTATTCCCCTCTGTGGAGCAGGATTGCAACGATAGAAAGGTGGAGCAGGAAACTGCTGCTTTTCATTATAAAACCTTCTGTATTATTTGAAAATTTTTAATCATTTACATGTAATACTTTGAAGAAAAATGAAAACTTTCCAAAAATATACACACAATTTTTCTTGAGAAAATGTTGCAATTGTCAAATTCTTCATCGGTTCCTATAATTTCCCATCATTGGCATCTTGAATTGTTTTCAACCTCCTAAGCAAAGATTAAATTTCTCCATGATGTGGGGAGGAGGTTGGAATGTTGAACAAACATTTTTAAGTTTGAAGAGGTACAAATTATTAGCTTTCCTAGGTAGTCCTCAAGCCCTGATCTCACATTGTTTTAATTATATATTCTTTTTTTCACTTGGTCAAGAATTGGCAGGTTTGCACCATAATGAGTTTCTAAAGCCTCCAGAAGCTTCCACTATAGCTACAACTTCTCATATACATCCTGGTTTTCTGTCCTGGTTGGGATGGGGAGGAAGCTAGGAGGAATCAAGAGGCCTCCTTGATTTTGGAGAGGAGCCTCAAGATCTCTTGAGGATTTACAGGCCCAATGACAGAGCTGAGTGCAACAGTTTTAGAACATCTGAAAGTGCTGTGATGCCAGTGAAATGAGAAACACACAGTTAGATCCCAGGTTCCTACTAAGCCATTACCCAGGGACCAAGGGACACACTGGGGCAATTGTGCCATCCTCATCATACTTCTCCCAAGTGCCAAGCAAGCCTGTGCTATCACAGGTTGAGTCTTTGCAGTTTCTGCTGCAGCCTGTAGAGAGGAATCTTGTCATTTTAAATGATTTTGTCTACCTAGAGCCATGCGACCACTCCTGACTTCAGAGAAGGCCAGTCTGCAATCAAAAAGAACAAAGATAAGGGCTGGCCTGGCAGGCGGCATGGTGATTAAGTTTGCACGCTCCACTATGGCAGCCCAGGGTTCGTAGGTTTGGATCTTGGGTGCGGACCTACACACCACTCATCAAGCCATGCTGTGGTGGTGTCCCACATACAAAATAGAGGAAGATTGGCATGGATGTTAGCTCAGTGACAATCTTCCTCAAGCAAAAAAGGAAGATTGACAACAGATGTTAGCTCAGGGCCAACCTTCCTCACCAAAAAAAAAAAAAAAAGAACAAAGATAAGAAACAGAAAGAGATCTCAACCATGTTCAAGTCCCTGGTTCCAGTTATTTCAAAGGGCTATTTATATCCCTGCCCACAGGCTCTTGTTTCTCCTTTTTTTGTTTTGTTTGGGGAAGAGAGGCAGGTAAATGGGTTCTGTTGCCTGTGGCCTATACATGGTCTCTCCCTAAAGAGAGTTATCAAATTTCATAAAGAAAGCTGGGCCTCCTCACAAGTCTGTAGCTATTGAGTATGGAGACGGTGTCCCCCAAGAAAAGGAGAGTCTTCCATTTAGCTGCAGAAGGACAAGAATTTAATCTGCAGTTAAGAGCCCCACAATAAAGATAGAGTTTACCCAGAGAAACAAATGTCACAACTTCTTCCATAGCACCTACTCCTCATAAAACCACATTCTCAGTTGTAACCTTCTGGGAATGTATTTCCACTAGACATAAACTGACTTAAGTTGCTAGCATGAGCTGGAAGTGGATGAAGAACTTAACCACAGAAATAGATTTCCACAAAAGCAGAAACTAGTTTCGTAATATTAATGTTCTCCTTTACCAAGTGAGTTGTAAATCATTTGGTCTTTATGTATTTCATTTTCCTTCCCCCTGAGAGAATGTTTGGTTAGGGAAATAACTACGTGAGCTGGACTACCTCTCTGCACTGTGCTTATTGTCAAAGCTGGCTCCTCAACGTTCAGGGGGCATAGACTCTTCAGTCTTCTCTTCCCATTAAGCTTAATGATTTACATTTAATTTGAATGCTTTAACTAAAAAACAAGGGAAAGTAAATCAAAATGATCTTTGGCATCACAGTCCTTTTAGGATATTACTTCATCTGGAGAAGTGCCTTGATTTCTAACAATGTTTATAGCAATGGGCCCAGAGTACAAGCAAAGGAAATTAAGATTCATTTACACAAGACCTGATAAAAGCTTTTCCAGGAAGATAAATGTTTTGCCCTCATTCACATCTGGAAATGTTTGATTTTTCTATAAAAATATTTATACAATGGCCAATTTTCTGGTTAGAAGAAAATTAATTGATTATAATTTCAAAAGAAACTGGCACTTTGTTCAACATGGATGATGGCTCTAGTTAGTCCAGACGTTTTTAAATGTTAGAAAAATGCATTGAATATGGAGTTTTGCTCCAGCTTAGTTTTCTTTTTAAGAATGAAAAGAAAAGGATTTCTAACTCACAGCTTTCAAAAATTTGACGTATAATTCACATACCATAAAATTCACCCCTTCAAAGTACAATTCAGTGGGTTTTGGTATATTCACAAAAATATGCAACCATCACCACTATCTAATTCCAGAATATTTTCTTTTTTAGAAACCCTATATTCATTAGCAGTCATTTCCCACCTCCCCTCCCCCCAACCTCTGCCAACCACTAACTTACTTTATGTCTCAACTCACAGCTTTCTTTGTTTGAATTTTCTCCTGATCTATATAAACCACCAAATTAAGCATTACATATTTTTATATGTGTAGGGGGAGCAGTAAATTAGAAACCAAGGGATTAAATGAGTTGCTGATAAATGCAGCATCCATTCATAATGTTTATTTGTTTATTCCCTCATTATTTAACAATCATTTATTGAACACCTTTTATCATTATATGAGTAAGCTAGATGTAGGGGCACATATAAAGACACACATTGGAGGAAGCAAGACTAGAAATTAGAGTACAATAGAAAACAGTACAATAGAAAAGAGCATATAAATGTACCTGCCACCTGCCATACTCTGGCATCACACTCAGAGTATGAAAAGGTGAATTTTATTTGTGACAGTATAAAAATGCTTTATGTAATTATAGATCACAGATTAGAGATGATAGAAAGAGAATGTATCATTGTTTCTTCAGAAATGAATGGGTAATTGTATGGAGTGAATTTTTTCCACTTTCAATTTTCATGTCATTTCCTAATGCTGTTATTCATGAGGAACCAGAGTCAGCAGGAGGAAATTTCTTCAAGTGCCAAAGTTACCTCTTTCATAATGAAATTTTTTAAGTTATATTTTTTTCTCTGAGCTCCATCAGGTATCTATTTCTGGAAGCAAACCACCCAACACTTAATGACTTAAACCAGCAATAATTTATTTTGTTCACAAATATGCAACTTGAGCAGAGCTCAGAGGAGACAGTACATCTAGTCCCACATGGCCTTGGCTGAGGTGGCCGAACAGGGCGGCTCTGCTTTCAAGATGGATGACAAGTTGGTGCTGACTCATAGCTGGGAGCTCAGTTGGAGCTGTAGGCTGGGTCTCAGTTCCTCTTGATGGGGAGAAAGAGTATTCTCTATCCACTCTGGGTCCTTTCTGGCTGGGCTACAAATTAAATTGACATGAGGCTGAATAGCAGGAGAAAATCAAAGAAAGCTTTATAAAACATGTCTACATGGGAGAGACCAGGGAGTGTCTCTCGACAAAATGACAGTGAGTCTCCTCTTCTACAGACAAACGAGGATATTGGGGGTTGGGTCAGCTACAGGAGATTACCAGAAAGGCACAGTAAGGTTATTATGCAGATTTAAGACCTCGCCTTCCACATTGACAAGTTTCTAGAGATGAGGTCATCCACCCCTCTTCCTAGTACAGAAAGGATGATACCTTTACAACAGAGATTTCCCTTACAAATATTCTGTTTGGTAAACAGAACTTTGATAGTAATGGGTGTGGCAAAGACCCTCCCAGTCTATCAATACCCAGAGTCATCCAAGGTGCCCCATCCCAGGGACAGGCCTTCCATCCCAAATCCCTTTAGACAGTTGGGGGGGTGAAGGTCAAAGCCTCCTTCAGAGCAAGGTAAAGAGGCACATCTTGAGGTGGCCAATTTTGATCCCCCACACTCTCCACATGAGTACAAAAGAAATAAAAAAAGATAAACCAGAAAGACATTGGTTACATACATGGGATGGGTAACAAAGGGGTGGGAGAGTGGGGTTGGGGGTGTCAATAGGGCAGCAGAGATGAAGAGGAAATAACACTTTCCTGAGTCTATCTTACACAACCACACTAACGGAAGTAGGAGAGAGAAGAACTAACCTAAGTAACTTTGGAAAATAGTATTTTGACTGGATACTGTAAAGGTAAAACAAAATGAACTGTACACAACACTTTAATCTAGTTAGTAAATTTGTTTTTCAGAGGTATGTGTTAGCAGTTCTGAAACTATCTTCTGTACATACTAGGATTGAACAAGTAAGTAAATGTATTGTAGATAATGAGTAGCTTTACTGAAGGAGCCTAAAAGCAATGAGAACCCAATAGCAATGAGCTCACCTAGTAGCCAGATCTTGGTTTCTAAATACCATTCTCCAATGAAAGGAACCAGTGCTCCTTGGAGAAGAGGTTAATTCCAGATCAGTAGCCTTTAAACATGTCTAAGTCATGAAAAACAAGGAAAATCTGAAGAACTTCTCCAGAGTGGAGGAGACTACGGAGAGAATGACAACTAAATGCAATGTGGAATCCTGGATCGGATCCTTGAACAGAAAAAGGAAAAAACACTTAGATTCAGATAATGTCTGTAGTTTAGCTAATTTATTGTGCCAATGTTAATTTTCTGTTTTTTAGAATATTACTACGGTTATATGAAATGTTAACTTTAGGGGAAACTAGGTGAAGGGCATATGGACCTCTATCCTATTTTTGCAACCTTTCTGTTAAGTCAAAAATTGTTTCAAAATTCTAAAAAATATTTAGGCATCTGGAGGAAAAATAAACTTGTCCCTTCTCGCCAACATATATCCAAATATATACTCGAACCTGTTGCCAGTAACCACAAAACTCTTGCAAATAGAATGCTAAAAACAATCTTCCCTCAATGATGTTTCTGTTGTTTACTTGGGAGTTCAAATCAGATAAGAATCAATCTTGGTTGATCTCTCAAAGAGTAATTTTCCACTGCTAGGACAGTATAATTTTAAGTAAATTATGACTCAAGGGTTTTTCAGCTATAAAGTGACAGGAATTAAGTTCAACTTAAGCTTCTTTAAGCAAAGAAAAGAAGAGGGGGAGGAAGATGGGTATTTGTTGGCTCACGTAGCTGGGAGGTTTATTGAGGCAGCTCATGGAATCTAAGGGAGAGCTACCAGAAGTCAGGGCCTCAGGGTGAGGAGTGGAACCTCAATGCCCCTTCGATTCTCTCCCCTCCTCTCTCATCTCTGGCTGCACATTGGAATCACTCTCTCCTGCTACAGTCAGACTTCCTCCAGGAAGCAACTGAAGATGTCCACAGTCAATGCCAGACTCTCATTCCAGTTAAATTCTAGCAGAAAAGAGAGAGCTTTTTCCTTTCAGCCTCATTATAGCAATCTTCAGAAAGAACCTGAACTGGCCCTATTTAGGTCATATGCCTAAATCTTTTGGTCCAATCACTGTTTCCAAGGATATAGAGCTCTGTGATTGGCTAAGCCCAGGTCACGTGCTTTTGCTGGCAGTGAAATGCACCATCCAGATTCCCTTCAAGAAAGGACTGGCTGCCCAGCTGTGAGAAATGTGGTTAGCTGACAGATGTTGTCTGATAGTAATCTGACAACAGTAGTAATCTGATTGGGCTCCCTTGCCCAATCCTTCTTCCTCTTTTCTTTTCACAGATGTTAACCCCCCAGTAAACTTTTGCAAGCCAGGACTCCTTGGAAAAATGGTCCACTTCAGGGCTGAGATATATATATCTCAGAAAATGTATTAAATGAGCTGGGAACACCTTGTCATAAAGAAAACAAGGAATCTGTCAAAAACCAATTTTAGCATCAATAAGAATAAGAATGACAATGGATTGAAACACACCAAATATGTTTAAATGCATGAGTTCATAATGATACTAAAATATATTTTTTTAATAATCTATTTTTTTTAACTTTTATTACTTTTTTTTTTTTTTTGAGGAAGACTAGCCCTGAGCCAACATCCGTGCCCATATTCCTCTACCTTATATGGGACGCCACCACGGCGTGGCTTGACAAGTGGTGCGTCTGTCCGCGCCTGGGATCTGAACCTGCAAACCCCGGGCTGCCAAAGCGTGAACTACACCGCTGCACCACCCAGCCGGCCCCCTAAAATATTTTTTAACTCATTAGATACTTGTGAAAAATGCTAGGGAACAACTCATTACTTTGAAAACTGGTAAATAAAAGGAACAAATCAAATATTTATTTGACTTTTCATAGGAATTATACCTTAAGGTGACCAAATAGTTGATGAGAATTTTCTCATTTTAGAAGCATTCCAGCTAATAAATGAAGAAGCAATGTGTGTTAGTCTTTGTCCCCTGACAAGTAGATGTCAAGACTGGATAAAACATGCCAGGGTTTTAGTTGGGGAAGTGACTATGTGAAAGAAAATGGAGAGGGAGCTGGAAAAGGCTAGGAAAGCTTCCAGACTGTGATGTAAAGCCAACTCCAGAGTGAAGGAGAGAGAGAAAGCTAGTTGAAGGCATCTAAACTGCTGTTCAGTCTAAGGAAGGTTTGCCAAAGTCAACTGCTACAGTGGTCCATGTCTCCCTCCTTAATATTCCCACTGCATTTAGTCATTGGAGGAGAAGTTCATGGGGAGGCATGGCCTCAATACCAATGCAGCACTGGATTTCAAAGCGTAGCAGCTGGAGCCTTGGTTAATGATGCTCCCTGTAGTAGGACATCTCCTAGTTACATTCTCATGGCTGCCAGAGAATGATAACAGTAGAATATCACTGTTTTGCAACCTCTAATGAAGGAATGGACTAGGCAATGGTCATCAACCAACATCAGAGAAAGAAAGGCAACTAAACCTTATGTGCCTTGTTATGGAGGTATAGAGCAATGCTTACAAAATGTCCTAGCCAAAAAAACTTTACCTAAATTGGATCAAGCATCTAGACCTAACTACCGCTTCACAGGAAATAGAGGGGACAGAGGAATATGCTAAATGACATCATAGGGGTATAACCTACAAAATCTACACTATAGGGAACCCTCAAGACACACAACTAGGTTTATTACCTATGAAAATTGTGTGTGGGGCAGAGGATAAAGGGAATAGGGGATAGGGAGAGGGAGAGGCCACCTATAGATTTAAAAAGACTTAACAGATATATCAACCAATGGCAATGTATACACCTTATTTGGATCTTGATACAAACGAGCTAACTGAAAAAACAAAAAACAAATTTGTGAGATAATCAGAAAAATTTGAACACTGATTGAATATCTCTTTTAGAGATAATACTAAATTATTTACTGGTCTTTATCTGTTAAAGATACATACTAAGGGGCAGGCCCGGTGGCGCAGCGGTTTAGTCCGCGCTTGGCAGCCCGGGGTTCACTGGTTCGGATCCCGGGCGCCCGCCGATGCACTGCCTGTCAGCCATGCCGTGGCGGCGTCCCATATAAAGTGGAGGAAGATGGGCACGGATGTTAGCCCAGGGCCAGTCTTCCTCAGCAAAAAGAGGAGGATTAGCAACGGATGTTAGCTCAGGGCTGGTCTTCCTCACCAAAAAAAACAAAGATAAATACTAAAATATTTACTGATGAAATGATATGATGTCTGAAATTTGCTTCAAAATAATTCAGGGGAGAAAGAAGTTGTAATTGGATGTGGGTATAAATAAGACAATATCAGTCATGAGCTGATAATTGTTGAAGCTGGACAGTGGGTCCATATGATTCTCTCCACTTAATTGTAGGCTTAAATACAATAATTTTAACAATATATGTAAGCCAAGCAGAGCCATATGAAACCTTCTGTCCATCACAGACTATGAACAGTGTAGAAAGATACCAGTAGGGTGGCCATCCCATTGTTCCCCTCCTTCCCAGACCGGAGCACTGTGACATAATAAGAAATACATATTTGGTCTTTGTCTCCAGCTCCTTGTGCAGAGCTTCTAAAATGCTTGAAATTTCCTGAGTGATAGGGGTGAGAGAAGCACCTTTGGTTATTCATAACAAGCCCTTGTCATCCATACCTGAGTTTATGCCAATGAGGTGACTTTGGGGTTACCTTAGCTTCCTAACGGGGAGATGATCACCAGAAAGATCAAGTCTTAATTAGAAGCTTTAGTGAGGAGAGAGAGGCTAGAGACTGAGTTGGTCACGAATGGCCAAGGACTTAATCATGCTTATGTCATGAAAGTTTCATAAAAATGCCTAAAAGAAGTGATTTGGAGAGCTTCAAGGTTGGTGAATAAATTCACGGGCTGGGAGGCAATGCACCCCAACTCCTCAGGGACAGAAACTCCTGTTCTTAGGACCCTTCCAGACATCTTCCTACGTGCCTCTTCACCTCGCTGTTCATTTATATCCTTTATAATAGTAATAGTAATACTAGTACCAGTAATAGTAAGCAAAGTGTTGTCCAGTTTTGTGAGCCATTCTAGCAAATTACCAAATCTGAAAGGAAGGAGAGGGTTGTGGCAACTCCCTAAGTTTGTAACCAAGTTGGATGGAAGTGAGGGTAACCTGGGGACCTGATACTTGTGATTGGCATCTGAACTGAGGACAGTCTTGTGGGACTGAGCACTTAAACTGTGGGGTCTAATGCTAACTCCAGGTAGTTAACATCAGAATTAAATTGAACTGTAGGACACCCAGTTGGTGTCCACAGAGAACTGGAGAATTGCTTGGTATGGAAAACCCTACATATTTGGTGTCAGAAGTGTTGTGAGTAAAAATGATACCAGCTCAACACAAGGTTGACATAAGGGAAGCCATATTGTAGAAAAGAAACCCTATTGTAACTTTGAATGACCTCTGAGTAACTAACCCAGCTGGATTTGCACCCTCCAGAAGATCTAACTGCTCTGTAGATTTTACGACCCATGCTTGTGCAGGTACTCCCAGCTGTGATAAGATGATAACTTTGCTCTTTTGAGTTCCTTAGGAATGTGATGACCCCTGAACAGAGAGTCTATGCTCATAGCCATCATCAATGAAAACTGAAAGATATGGTGTGGTGACTCCCAGTCTGTAACACCTGAGGGTCAACATCTCTAACCGCCTCCCCTGTAACCCACCAGCCTATATAACTGCTGTGAGCTTTTGTGCCCCCTTAAGATGGTTCTTTTGGACATGAGTCAGCCATCTTCCCTCTTGCTAGCAAGCTGTAATAAATGCCCTTTCTTTTCCACCATCTTGCCTCTTGATGATTGGCTTTTGCCCTGCAGTAAGCAGATCATGCCCTTTGTGCAGTAACAAAAACTGCACAGGAAATATACAATCCCAAGGGAACTCTCCAGGCTGGAGCAAAGAATGGACAAAATTAATGATCTGCAGCTACATGCAATGATGGAAATGAGTTCTATCAATAGGTATTAAGTCTGCCCCAAATTTATGTGATGTGACCTACTAAGTGGAAGAGAAATAAAATAATAAGAAAATAAACAAGATGATTTGAGGTTGAGCTAAGTGCTCCCCCCCCCAAAAAAAAACCAACCAAAATGATACAATAAAGGGTAATGGGGAATTACTTCAAGCAGGATTGCAGGAATGGTCTCTCTGAACTGAGACCTGATAAGAGTCAAGGGAAGAATGTTAACATTCTAGGCAGAGGAAACAGCAAGTGCAAAGGCCCTGAGGAGGAATGAGCTTTGTTTCAGGAACAGAAAGAATGCCAATGTGAATGGAGAATGACCATGGTAGAATTTGGATTTTATTCCAAGTACAATGGAAAGCAATTGGGATTTTTTTTGTCAGGGAATGACACAATTTGATTTACATTTTTAAAAGATCATCCTGGCTGCCGAGTGGAGAATCTATTGTAGGAGGGCGGGAGTGGAAGCAAGGAAACAATAAGGAGATTTTTGCAATAAGGAGGCTTTTCAATGAATCTTTTGCAATAGGGAGGCTTTAGCAATAGAGAAGGAGAGTGGAGATGGAGAAGAGTGGATAGATTAGGCATTGCTTTAGAAGTAAAACCAAGAGCCAATGGAAGGGACAGGTTGGCGAAGGATGTGTCAATGCAAACAGTCCATAATCAATCTATAAATCAAAATCAGGGTGAGTTTATTACAAGCCAAATTTGAGGACCATATAGCCTGGGGCCTTCCTTCCCCAAGGAAAGAAGGGCACCAAAGAACTGAGATGTACAGCATGGTTGTATACCATCAAAGAGTATGTATCACATATGATTGGAATGTCCCTTTTACAAGAGTCATGAGATTTCCTAGCCTGCCTAGAAGGCACAGCGATTGATGGACACAGCAGGTATCAGGTCTGCTCTCTGGATGGGCACTGCAGGTAGCAGGTCTGTTGTCTCAAGTTGGGTGGTCACAGGAGAAGCACAGCAATCAAATCCTAGCCTAGGGAGAAATGCTTATCCTTAAGGAAATGCCAATGTGGGGGAAGGAGCATCCTTATCTTAAGAGCATTTGTTCTTGTCTTTGGGACATGGTAAATGCTTAAAGTAGATATACAACGCATGTTCAAAGGCCATGTTGGGCCCTTTTGGAAAAACAAGGTCAGGCTGAATTAGTTTTACACCTAATGGCTTCCTCATGTACTCTAATATATCCTATTGCTTGCCATTTATTTATCATTTTCCCCCTTTTGATCTATAATCTGACAGAAAGCATTGATAATCAAAATATTGTCCCTTGGCACCAGCGTGGTGGCTGCCTGCCCTGGATCCATCATGTCCCTCTATGCCAGGCTTTTGTCTCATTTATTTGCCCTGTTGCCCACATTGGAGGGAAATAATCAGATATAAAGGACAAGCATAGAGGTATATAAATATTAACAGAGGAAGCATTTCATAGGTTTTAGATTAATTTTAGGTTGTTGCACAAACATATATGTGCTTTTCTATGACTCCTTTTGTCTACATTGGTTATAATTATAGAAGAGGTACAGTAACAATGATAATAATTTAATATATTTGAAAAGATCAATTTAAAATGAGTTCTTAGGCATAGTTCTTATCAGAAAAGGAAATTTGTCCAGGGTTATAGGATCAATTGACCATCTCAAGTCTCATTACTCCAGTGTACATGCCAGTCTTACAACACTGAGCAATGAAAAGAGCAATTAATTTGAATATTATGATTAGTACAAGAATTCCAAGAAGTAATAGAAATAGGAGTTTTAATCCAGATCAAAAAAGGGGACCGATACCAGAATGAAGGCAACCAAACAAATCAAGACCAGATGTAGGATTGCTTAAGGCATTTACCTAATTTCTCACGTACATTAGCAGAGATGACACATTGGAAGACTCATCGGGTATAAAAACATAGCATTCAGTTTGAATGATATATATGTGCCACCTTGGAATGCAGTTAAAATATTTAAGGCCATTCTATTTTGAAGGACAGCCTTCCTCATTAAAGACATTTTAGTATTTAATAAGGCTATTCCTGCTTGACTGTCATTAAGGGCTTCTTGAGTAAATTTAGTCAGAGCTTCTGTATGTGATATGACATACTTCAGCCCCAAAGAAGGAACAAATATAGCTAGTTTCTCAGTGGCCATACCAGTGGAACACCAAATGAGCCCATCTGGCCTTAAAGAGAGGGAGATTGGCAATAGATGTTAGCTCAATGAATCCTTCCCTGCATCCAAGGGAAGCTCAGGGTGCAGTGTTTTGGCCATCCAGGCAGTAGTGGAGGCCAGAGATTTGTTCCACATAATCACTGAGTTCCATTAGGAGCCACCCAATAAATGCCTGGCCTTCAAGACCAGTCTGTTCCAAATCAACCACTTTCTTTAAGTATGATAGTCTTCTGAAAACCTTAAATGGAACAATTATAAAATAGGTATACAGTTTAAGCATAACAAAGGTTTAAATGAGGAGATATCAGTTTGGGAATACAGGCCTGGTCCAGAGTCTTGGGACAGCTGTCTACAACAGATGCCGTCTTCTTCTCATCCTGGTTTGGAGATATTTGTATTGGCCAGTTGAAGTTGGGTATCAGAAATAGGAAATGAAACCCATTCAGGTGGAGAAGCCTCTTTTTAAATGAAAAATATGAATCCATGAGTCTATGTCTTTTGATTCTGAAGGACATGAATTGGTTAAAAGTACCTGGTATGGTCCTTTTCAACAGGGTTACAAAGAGTCTTTTATTTGATGCCTCTTCTGATGAATAAATTCTCCAGGTTATAGTCCATAAGGTCTGGGAGCTCTCTGTGAAAAGAATCAGCTACCAATCTCTCTCTCTCTCTCTCTTTTTTTTTTTTTAATAAAGTGTCTCAATGAGACCTTGACAATAATTAAGATATTCCCTTTAAGCAAAATTGGTTCATACATTTCTTTGTCTAATTGCATACATAGGCCATCCAGTTATTACCTTGAAAGGAGACAGCCAATGTTTACCAAAGGATGTAGATTTAAGATTAAGGAGCACTAGCAGGAGAGCTTTTGGCCATGACAAATTAAATGCTTCTGAAAGCTTTGTCAACTGAGTTTTGATTGTGCCGTTAGTTGTTTCTACCAATCCTGAGGATTGGGGATGGTAAGCACTGTGGAAATGCTGCATTATTGGCCAATTATTACAAATAGATTTAATTATTTGTCTGGTGAAATGAGTTCCCTGGTACTATGTAACTCAGTAGGAATTCCCCAAATAGGAATTGTTCTCTCCAATAATAATTTGTCTAAAGCCATTGCTCTTCTGCAAGGAAATGCCTCAACCCCATATGAGAACATGCAGATCATTACAAAATATATTTATATCCTTGAGATGGTGGCATTTGGACAAAGTCCAATTGCCATACCTCAAAGGGTCCCTTAGGAAGGGGAAAGCGGCCTTGTGACCCATGAAGTGGTTTCCCTGGATTATACTTTGGGCACATAACACCATGAGTATAGACTGTATTGGCCACTGTAAGAGAAAGTTTTCAAAAGTATTGCTTTCCCCACAAAATTACCTTTTCAGGTGCCCAATGGGTTAATTGGTGTATATCCTGGAGCAGTGGTAATTGTGCTCCAATAGGTATTATAGGTTTTTTCTTTACTGGGCCCAAAGCACATCTGTGAGGGGGGTGTCAAAAGTTCCCCCTTTTGACTGCCCCATCTTTTTTTCTCTTCTTTTGTTGCAATTTCTTGAGCCTGTAGAAGGAACTCTTTTATTGGGTTAGCAGAGTTAATAGAAAGTAGCAGGGATTGTCGAGGCTGGATAGCATATCCAGCTTGATAATGTCTTGCTTATTGTTTAACTAAGACCCATCTGTAAACCAAATTAGATAATAGAATGCAGTCATGGTCTTTTCCTCTTGTGATGTTGGAAGCAAGGTAGCAGGGTTAAAATAGTGAATAATATTTACCTACACAATATAACCTAAGAAGGTTTATCATCATTTATTTGACAATGCTTCCCATGAAATTTAGCATACCAAACAAACCTAATTAGCTTAGTATCTCCCTCTTTATAGGAAGAGAGAACAAATTTCTTTGAGAAGTCCCAGGGCCCTTTGAAGATTCTCAAAGAAAAAAGTCAAAAGAAAGACTTTATTTAGGATATGAGTTTGGGGGAGCTTGTCAAAAATGTCAAAAGGTTTTAAAATATTTGGTCAGACAAGATCAAGAGGTTGCTGTGAAACAATGCTTAGTTATCCACTTAAACAAAGTGACAACAGAAACTTTCAAGGGTAAACAGAGCATTAAAATATTTTTTTAAAAAAGCATTAATAGAGAGACCTCAGTCTTTTGAACATAGGAAATTAACAAAATATAGATCTCTGTCTTTTAGGTAAAATTACTCAAAGGTAAAGCAACACCTTTTTATATAATAATCTCCTTATCAAGAGCAGACTAAGAGTCTAAGAAAATTATCCTTTTAAGAGAAAGAGAAAACCAAATTTTAATTTTGCACCAGCTTACTTTTGACATTAAAACTCATTTGCTTGGGCCCGCCCGGTGGCGCAGCGGTTTAGTCCGCGCTTGGCAGCCCGGGGTTCATGAGTTCGGATCCCGGGGTTCGCCACTTCAGATCCCGGGCACCCGCAGACGCACTGCCTGTTAGCCATGCCGTGGTGGTGTCCCATATAAAATGGAGGAAGATGGGCACGGATGTTAGCCCAGGGCCAGTCTTCCTCAGCAAAAAGGGGAGGACTGGCAACAAATGTTAGCTCAGGGCTGGTCTTCCCCACAAAAAAAAAAAACTCATTTGCTTAACTGGATTTAGTTTAACCTTAGCCAACTTGACTATGCATAAAACTCCTCTGGGTTTTACTTTCACAAACTTTCTATCACTTAATTTTTACATTCAGAATTTGTCCCATGTCTTCTTTTTTTTCCTTCTAGTACTTTAGGACAAATTTATCTTTCTTAACCAAACAAACGAAAATATTTCCTTTCTTAATACCTTTTTTACTGAGAACATACATCTTACTTTTCTTGAATACTAACATATTTTCCTTAAATTTTAGTAGCTTTAATCACATATTAGAATTTTTAAGACTTAGAAACCTTAATTTTTGAGTAAAAACTAAGTAAGCAATTATAAACTTTCTTATACATTAGCATTCGGTGGTCTGACAAACCTACAATCACTTTTCATGATTCCTGGAAAGATGTTACTTTATAGTACAATCTTTTTTTTTTTTTTTTTGTGAGGAAGACCAGCCCTGAGCTAACATCCGTCCAATCCTCCTCTTTTTGCTGAGGAAGACTGGCCCTGGGCTAACATCGTGCCCATCTTCCTCTACTTTATATGGGACGCCACCACGGCGTGGCTGACAGGCAGTGCATCGGCGGGCGCCCGGGATCTGAACCTGCGAACCCTGGGCTGCCAAGCGCGGACTAAACCGCTGCGCCACCGGGCGGCCCCTATAGTACAATCTTAATAAAACACAAGACATGTTTACCAATAGACCTCAAAACACCTTTTAGTGTTTCTGTAGTAAGAAGCCAAAGTAGATAAATTTGTGATTAACATCTAATATTTTATCTTATTTGGAAATGATCTAGATATTCAATGAATTTTACCACATAATTTAACCTAGCAAAACTTTCAAAGTTTCATGTTACCAAAGAGATTTTGGAAGCTATTTTAACTACATACACCATACCACATAATTATTGTTAAAAGTTCACCCAACCCTCATCTTTTTCACATCTATTTAGTTACTTGTTCCCAATAATTATTTGGATTGCCTACAAGACTTCATGCATGCCTGCATCATATCTAATGCTGATAACTGAGGATATGACTATTTTAATCAAACCAACAAACTTAAATAAGCTTTCAGCTACTAAAGATTATTTCATATCACATTAACTTGAAAGACATTTGGGTTAGTTGCATTTAGAAGTCATTTTTTTGTAAGCAATTACTTTAAGCCAATTAAACAGAGCTCTTAATTTTAGCCATACCATCCAGAGGCAAAATATCACACACATATAACATACATATAGATACACACATAAACAGCAGACAGATGCAACAAAGATTTTCCAGCCTCTGTTAAAAAAAATTTTAGCAGTTTGCGTCTACAAAAGTTTCTTGTCCCATTTTTTTTAATCTTCCTTTCAGTCTTAGGCCCCTTTTGTTAAGCACTTGCACAAGTCTCAGCATGAAGCCAACCAGAGTTCAGAGGCGGAGGCCGCCCAGTCGGGAGCTGACCAGGCTTTTAGAAGCTCGATTTCCCTCTTTTCTTTTAGTTTTCTTTTGCTATAAAGTCTGAACAACACCTAAGGGCAATCTAGTGGATCAGAAGTGTGCTGCTTGAGTGTTACTCCCTAAAGAAAGGTTGTAAACACCCTCTTACATGTCTCAGTTTCTCCCGCCAGCCATCTAAGACTGCCATGGGGGCTCAGAGTGTGTGGGTGACCAACCCTTATAAGCACTTCCCTGGACATGCTTTAATTAATTAATGTGAATGATAGTGGAGTTCCCTATGGAACTGCTGCATGTTGTGAGGATTGCCTCCAACACTCTCACTAGGTTCTCAGTCACCTGAGAACACCTTTCAGCCAGGAGGAGCAATGTTCCCTTTCTTCAGAGCTGAACACATTCAGTCTCTCATTTCTCTATCAAGCAGTTTGTTCAGACTTTATAAACACAATTCTTTCCAATTTAAAGCCAAATTAAAAATGTCACCCTGCCCCCATTCACTCCAAAGTTCCCCCTAGGCTCCCCTGGCCTAGGAAATTCCCCCTAGGTTCCTCTTACCTAGAGTATGTACCAGTACCCCCTTAAGACACCTAGTCTTAAGGCTTGAACCAGCTCATATACACTCTACACCATTGACTTAAAATAAGGAGGTCCGGGGGGCCAGCCTGGTGGTGCAGCAGTTTAGTTCGTGCTTTGGCAGCCTGGGGTTTGTGGGTTCAGATCCTGGGTGCCTGCCAATGCACTGCTTGTCAGCCATGCCATGGCAGTGTCCCACATGAAAAAAAAAGTAGAGGAAAATGGGCACAGATGTTAGCCCAGGGCCAGTCTTCCTCAGCAAAAAGAGGATTGGCAACAGATGTTAGCTCAAGGCTGGCCTTCTTCACAAAATAAATAAATAAATAAGGAGGTCTGGGTTTCAGAACTCACTGGGGTCACCTGAAGAATGCAGTGCTCCTGGGGGGCTCAGTGGGCCCCTATTGGGACCAAATGCTGATTTAGTGTAGATTCCAGGTGGTCTTTGGTGGGTTTCTCTGAATTCTTCCCACAACTAAGTCAAGAAATGTTGATGCAAATAGTCCATAATCAATCCATATATCAAAATTGGGGTGAGTTTATTATGAGTCAAATTTGAGGACCATATAGCCCAGGGCCTTCCTTCCTCAAGGAAGGAAGGGCACCAAAGAAGTGGGGTGTACAGAGTGGTTATATACCATCAAAGAGCATGTATCACATATGATTGGAATGTCCCTTTTACAACAGTCACGAGATTTCCTAGCCTGCCTAGCAGGCACAGCAATTGATGGACACAGCATGTATCAGGTCTGCTGTCTGGATGGGCACTGCAGGTAGCAGGTCTGTTGTCTCAAGTTGGGTGGTTACAGGATGAGCAGAACAATCAACTCCTAGCCTAGGGAGAGATGCTTATCCTTAAGGAAATGCCAATGGGGGGAAGTTGCATCCTTATCTTAAGGGCATTTGTTCTTGTCTCTGGGACATGGTAAAAGCAGATGTACAATTGTACATGCATTGTACATCAAAGCAGATGTGCAATGCATGTTCAAAGCTCAAGTTAGGCCCTTTTGGAAAAAGAAGGTCAGGCTGAATTAATTTTACACCAAATGGCTTCCTCATATACTCCAGTATATCCTATTGCTTGCCATTTGTTTATCAGATGTCTCCTAGGCTTTTGGCTGAAACCATGAGTGGATTGTGGCACCAGTGACTGAGATGGAGAAAAGGTTAGGAAGTGCATGTAACAGAGGATGGGAATCCAAAGTTTCAATGGGGACCTGTTATGCTTAAGATGCCTATTAGACATCCAAAGGACATGTAAAGTGGACACTTTTTCTGGCATGGACCCTATTTCAAATTGACCTACTATCCCCATTACGTCAAGGGTTTGGGTCAGCAAAGTGGTCACTTGGCTTTCCTGATGACTCCTCCCTCTTCATCTTGGCTCATTCTATTCCACGTCTGCATTTCTACCAGTTCAAATCCCATCCTTTCAGGTTTACTTTGCATAGAATTCATTTACTTTCTGAACCCACAGTGAACCACATCAATAGTTAATTCCTATTACATTGTGTTCTGTCCACATTTTCTAGCTGTCTGCAGTATGTCATCTTGTGTTCTTTTCCAACTGCCCCCAACATATCTCAAATGGATGTGCTGGGTAGTTAAGCTCTTTTATTCCTCACTCTGAGCAGTATAATGCTGAACACACACTTGACATGATTTGACCCTCCCCTTCATGTATTCATTCAGGGCTGGGACCAGGGTGAGGCTAACAGAGTGCATATGGGTGCAAAGTACAAGAAGACAGTCACTCTTAGTGAAATTGCAGGGCCAAAGGAGAAGTATATTCTTTTGATTCTGCTATGTACTGTATAGCCAATCCTGCATTCCAAAAAGAGAGTATCAATTTATAATGCCACCAAAAATTAACAAGTCTATCCATTTCATAAAACCTTGTCTAGATTGGATGTCATTTTTGTTGGAAAAAAAATCATTGTTTCAAATTATGGTTGGTATCTCAAGCATATTTCAGTGATAACAGCTTATGCATATTGAGCATTAAAATGGGTCAAACATTATCCATGACTCCCTAATGACTTTAGTAGATAAGCCTTATTTTTCTAATTTTAGAAGTAAGGAAACCAAAGCTCAGCTCTTGAGTTGACTTTCAGAGGCCACAGAGCTAACAAGTTGCACAACTAGGATTTTACCCCATGTCAGCTCAGCTACAAACTGTGGCTCTTTTTACTACATCAAGTCCAATTTCTTTACACCATTTTTTTTACATTTATATTTCTTCCTTTTGAAATACTTGTTCATCATCTTTAGATTTCTGATTCCATAATTCAAACCTTTCAGAACTGAGAATGGCCAGCCTCTCTCTTACTCCCTCTGAAGTGGTTTGGAATGGCAAATCGCTACCACCAGAGAAAGGCTGGTGTTAGGACTGGACGGTGAGAATGTGAGGCAGTATGTGGTACAGGCGCCTACAGGAGTGTACAGATGAGAGTCCCGTCTCAGCCAATTCCTAGCTGCCACCCACTAGCCACTTAACATTGCTGTGACTCAGTTTCCTTGTCAGTCAAATGGGAGTAATAATCATACCTACCCCACAGAACTGTGCGGAGAATTCAATAAATTAATACATGCAAAGCATTTAGAACAGTGCCTAACTTAGTAAGCATTTAATCAATGCTTGAGGAAACACACAAAGGAGTCCAAAGAAGCAGGGGAAAAAAAGAGAAATATCTGATTAGGTATGGAATTCCAGATAGCATGTTTTCTCCCAAATACTATCTACAAGCTCCCCAATCAAAAGATGGCAATAAACACTAAATCATAGTTATTTATTGTATTAAAGGGAGAAAGTAAATTTTTAAAATTGGGAACCTCTGCAAGGCATGTAAAACCAATCAAACTATGTAATGAACGAAATCTTTTTCCCCCTAAAAAGATATATGTGTGCCTAACACAATGAGGAGAAGACGCACTTTTGGTTAAGAATCACTTTCGTTTTCAAGAGAACAGAAACTTATCTTGAAAACACTTTTGTGTGAATTACATCGGCCAATAAAATCTGTGAATCTGTTCTTTGCCCTGCACACGGCAATGGAAACTCATACTTCTCCCCTTACACATATCTTTCACTTCTGATGAGATTGTCTCCCAGGCCACAGGACACTTCCTGCTTGGAACCTATTTCTTAACTGTAAGTACTGTAAAATTGTGTACTTCTTTAAAAGCTTAGCACTGAAAAAAAAAGATTTTCTTTAAAAGTATTTGATTTTGTTGTTTTTATTTCTAATATGCTATATTTTGAGATTCAGCTGAAAGACCAATTTTTTAATCTAATTGCTTTAAATTTAGTAAATTTAGTCCAATTCAACAAGTATGTGCCAAACGCGTGTTAGATGCTGTGTTTTTCAAAGTAGTGTAGGATAGCCTTGAATCCTCATGAACTACTGTTTTCAGGAGGAAATACATATTAGGTACTGTGTTTATTAACTTGATCATTAATTTCTCTCTTTATTTCAATACATATGAATGTTTACTTGTGCTGGTCTAATTTCTTTGTGCTTTGAAAACATTTTACTTGATTTTATCCGTTTGGAATCTTTAGAAACAGGAGATGGGATTTTGTAGATTTAGCTAATGAATCATGAGAATCCTTGAATTTTCAGTATGAAAGTAAGAAAAACAGACTAGAATGTTTCAAAATCAAGTTCTGGTGCTTCATTTATATCTATGAAGAAAGATGTTACCCTTCTCATCTCACATTTGATAGCCTATGGGATAGAGATTATGAAATGGAAATGTTTCAATCAAAGCAAAAATCATTAAAATTTAACATCAATAAATACCAGAAAAAAGAGGAAAATGTAAGCAATGTATTTAGTACTCAAACTCATTAATATTAATAAATATTATTAATCCTTCTCAAGAGTGAAGTGTTCCAAGGCAGGGGAGACAGACTTAAGTTTAGTTCTAACTAAGACTAATGGAAAAAATTAGGATATTTAAAATGCAAGCCAAATCCCACGATGTTTCCTAGCATTGAAGCCATTCCATGAAAGGAACCTTCTAAAGAAAAGAGTTGTAGTATCATTCTTCAAAGCTTATCCACCAAGATACTCATTTCAATTCCCCCTGCCTCCATTTTTCCTTTTTCCTGGGTGGCCCCCCACCAACTTTTTTAATCACTCTCTGTGCTCCTGTGGGATCAAAGATGGCATGAAACGAAACAGCTGTGTGGTCGCTCAGTGATGTTCAGAGCTGCTGGCTATAGAGAGGGACCTACAGACGTCTCCTAACCCCTACTAAACCTAACACAAGGCTTTTACACACGTTGGGCACCTGAGAAATGTTTGTTGAATTGGGTTGGATCTGCAGTTATTCACAACAGAAGAGAAATTAAAAAGTCCGGGGCCGTGGGTTACAAAGTGTGCTCTGCAAAGCTACTGGCATTGGAACCTCCTGGGATACCAGGGCTCTGTGCAAGCAGCCAGTGAAGGGGCGAATGGGGCTAGTTCAGCCTGTGCTCCCGGGGCAAGTCGGAGGCCCTGACATAGGCTGCATCTGCCTGGAGAAGGGCAGACCATTTTTCTAATTCTCACCAAGCTGTGTCTACATAGAAGGGCCACCTTTCTCCATTTCACATGACACGACCCTATGGCATAGGAGCAGCAGATTCCTGGACCCTAGCCTATCCCACCTAAATCACAGTCTTGGAGGATAGTGCCCAGGAATCTACAAGCTCTCCAAGTGACTTTTATGCACAGTAAGCTTTGAGGACCACTGAACAGGGAGACAAGATTATAGATAAGGCCCAAGAAATTCTTGGAAACATCACTCGGCACAAAGAGATTTCAGGGAAGTTGTTCTTTGTTATCTGTCCCCCACTCCCACTGTTGATCTCTTTCCTCAAATGCCTAAGGTTAAAAACTATTAGATACTCACTGGCTGAAGCAAAGAGAATTGCAATTGTTTGGGACATTTAGCATTTGTTTCTGTTTTATATTTTGTTGCAACTTAAAGGATCCCTAGAATTTTGAAATGATGTTTAAATCACAGAGCTGCATAAGAGCGAGTATGATTGCTTCCTCCTCTCAGTGTTATAACTATCGAGGTATATTTCCTTGAGTAAGAAATCTCATGTGAGAGGTTACAAGACCCTTTCCAGAATAAGCTAAATTCGTCAAATGGAAGTTTGGGACGCTGGTTCCCTCTAGTTCTGCTCTTCTGGGCTCTTCTGGGCTGGGCTGGGCTGGGTACAGCAGCCTTCCTCACGGCTGTAGGTAACTTTCAGTCGCGACCGATAACCTCTGACAGCATGAGAAACCTCCCAGGGCCCCACTCTCTGCTCAGGTCTCTGTGCTTGAGTTCACAGAGGCACCTGGGTCCCCACAATCTCCCACATTCGAAGAGGAAGTAATGAAAGAAACAGAAACTTAGAGCTTTGACCGTTGGGCTGAAGACTGGTTAGACCACTACACTGAGGAAGTAAACTTTTGATGAAAATAATAAGAATAATAAGTTTTCACATATTGAAGTATATGGGGAAGCCATCCTGGTTTAAATCTGATTCAGCCTAAAACTTGTCTTTCCCAGAGCAGCCTGACTTATGGCCCACTGAACATGCATTGTACATCTGCTTCCAACATTTCCCCAAGCAAAGAATGCACTCTTTAAAGACAGGGATGAATGTCTCCCTTTCTCTGATGCCAGAATCTGTACTTCCTTGAAGATAAGCTTTTTTCCCCAGAGAACCAAGGTCAAGTTGACCTGCTGTGTATGTGCTAAACTGCAGCACAACATCTCCTGGTGACTTTGGGGAAAAAAATGTGTTCCTGTCATGCTTGATGTATGTTCTTTGTTCTAAAATGGTATATAACCGTGCTGTAAACCGTGCTTCCCCAGAGTGCTTTCTTCCCTGGTGGAGATAGTGCCTCTGGGCTAGTCCTCACATTAGCTAAACATTAAATATCTCCTTATCTATAGATTGGTTATTGATTATTTGCGTCATTTTCATACAAAGTAACTGGCAGTCAGCACGTGGATATTTTGGATGAAGCAGCTTGCTACAGGATATACAGATTACTGTTGATTGGACTTCAAAGGCACTCAGAGAATGCTCAGGTCTCCAGCTGCTATAAGGGCTAACAGCAGCCAATCTGAATACACAAATCCATACAGCATTATACTGAGTGAGGACAGTCAGGTGAAGGAAAGGATGATTCTGTAATTGCAGGAAAGTTTTTATTCTGAAATATTCAGACTGCTGTTATTACATTAAAAATCACAGTGTAGACTTCTTGAAAAGTAAAAGAGTTAAATGAACATGTTTTTCCTCTGAGAGAGATTGTGGAAAGGATATCCATCCATTCATTTAGTTGGTATTTATTTATGTATTGTTTGCTGAGGAAGATTAGCCCTGAGCTAACATCTGTGCCCATCTTCCTCTATTTTTTGTATGTGGGTCGCAGCCACAGTGTGGCCGATGAGTGGTATAGGTCAGTGCCAGGAATCTGAACCCACAAACCTGGCCACTGAAGTGGAGCCCACTGAACTCAACCACTAGGCCATGGGCAGGCCCCCCAGCTGGTATTTATTGAATGCCAGCTGTGTACCAGGCATTGGCAAGGAGCTAAGGAAAAAAAGAAAATACGAACAACTTTAGGATAATCAGCATGACCTCTTTACTTTTTTTTTTTCAGTGACTGGATTTGCTTTTTGTTTCCAAAATGAATATTTCTTGTGTTGATTATAAAAGGCATAACGCTAGTTGTGAAAAAAATTTTCAGACAATACACAAAATTATGAAGATAAAAGGAAAAAATATCAATCAGCCAATCACCCAGAGATAACCACCCAACATTTTCTTGTATAGCCTTTCATATTTTTTTTCTGGTATTTGATTTTTAAAAGGAAACGCAAAAGAAAATTTGAATATACACTTATTTTAGCATTTCCTGCAATGCCTCTTCTTCCCAGGCCCCAAATATGGAAAGTCATCAACCAAAACTATGGTTTCTATCATTTTAGAATTGTGGAGTTTGCAATCTAGGGAAGAACTGGGTCCTAGTATGTCTGGCCATCTAAAGGGGTCCTGGAAAGAACGACCATTGCCTAAGTGGCTTTCAGGTAGCCTCCTATTAAGATGGAAAATGGGCATGTGCCCCAGTAGAATCTAGGGCCCACCTAATAGGTGTTAAAATCGACGGGGAGGTGATAGTTTCTGTTTACCTCCTGATCAGAAGTAAGCCGAGCAGCCCACACCATCTGAAAACTTTTTAAAATTTATAAATGCCTGGTGAGACCGGGCTGCCGGATGGGCGGAGTGGCCCGATGCCGGGAAGGGAGCGCGCGCCCACCCCGTCCCTGACCTGGAGCTGGCCGTCCGCGGATGGCGGCCGACCCCGCCCGCGGGCTCTGTGCTGGCTGCCCTGGAGAATTCCAAGGCGCATCAGGTCCGGCGCCAGCAGGGGAGACAGCCGGGGACACAACCAGCGTTAGTGGAGGGCAGAATGAAGGTGCCTGGTGGAAACCGCCTTCCGCGCCCGGCTGCCGCTCGCTGTCACCCTCCTGCGCGCCTAGCCGTCAGACCAGGTGAGAACCCCACCACACCCTCCGCGCCGCCCCCCGGAAGCCCGCCGGCACCCCGGTCTGGGAAGGCCACGCCTCCCCGGTGCACCATAAATGGGGGCAAAGGGCTTGACAGCTTGACTCAGCCTGACACGGACCTGACCCGCCTGGGGCACACTGTCCTGCTCTCGTCTCAGCCTCCTTGACCCTCCTCCCTGGAAGGGTTCCATCACCTGATGATTCTACCCTTCAAGATAGACTCCTCCTTCCCACGCAGCCAGCCGCAAAAAATGCACTCCCGGAATGGTCAGCCCCCCTGATTTTGTGTTCACTTACTAGAACCTTCCTTCGCATTGTTTCCTGTGACATCCACCATGGTTAGCCTCTCTCTTTTATTGTAAAAGAACAGGAAAAGGCAGTTATGGTACATTTTTAAAAATAAAGCAAAAATCAAACCCCAAAACCACTTAAATGTGAATAAAAGGGCAAACCTAATAAATTTAAAATGTTTCAAGTATGCTGAATGCAGTTTATGAAAAAGAAATTTCTTTAGAATAGTGCCTGAAAATTATAAGGGGGAAATTCACCCATAGTTCAAAAATTTTATAAAGACTATATTTACATTATATCCTACTTGGATTTGGGAATATATTTTTACAGCATTTGTAACAGATTTTTTTTGTAGTTTTCACTCTAAATCCTATGGGGCTCCCCCCTTCCCATATTCTTTTTTATGTTTGGGGGTTTTTTTAAATAATTTTAGATTTATGAAAAATGTTTCAAAATTAGCACACAAAAAGACAGACAATAAAAAGTGTTGGCCAGGATGTGGAGAAATTGGAACTCTCATGCAAAATGGGGCCATTTTGGAAAACAGTTTGAAGCAGTTCTTCAAAATGCTTAACATAGCCTTAGAGGTATAGTGGTGAGCAGAGCTGCCTTGTGAAACGCTCAACAGAGAGTTACCGTCTTGACCCAGTAATTCCACTTCTGGGTATATGCTCAAGTGAAATGAAACGAATGTCCACACAAAAACCTGGACACAAATAGTAATAGGAGCATTATTCATAATAACCAAAAAGTAGAAACAACCTAAATGTCTATCACCTGAGAAATGGATAAATACAAAACGGTTTACTCACACAATGGAATATTATTCAGCCATAAGGAAAGTACTGACACATGCTACAACATGGATGAACCTTGAAACTATCAGGCTAAGTGAAGGAAGTCAGTCACAAAAGAATATATATTCTATGATTCCATTTATATGAAATGTCTAGAATAAGTAAACCAATAGAGACAGAAAGCAGATTAGAGGTTGTTTGGAGCTGGGGGAGGTGAGGAGTATATGCTAAAATATTCTAAAATTAGATTATGGTGATGGTTGTGTAACTACGAATATAATAAAATCATTGAACTGTACATCTTAAATGAGTGAATGTTATGGTATATAAAATAATCTCAATAAAGCTATAAAAAAATAGCACACAGAGTTTCCAAATACCCTTCGCCCAGTTTCCCAATTCTTAATGTCTTATATAACCATAGTACAAATACTGAAACCAGGAAATTAATGTTGATAAACTACTATTAACTAATTAACCTACAGATTTTATTCACATTTTACCAATTGTTCCACTAATGTCCCGAGAAAGAAGAGCAGCCCCAGCCATGCAGGAGCTGGCTTGGTGCTCTCAGCGAGGCCTTGGTGTTGCCGCAAGCTGGCCTGGCACACACACCAGGTTGGTTTTTTCTTAATTGAGATATAATTGACATATAATGTTATATTGGTTTCCAGTGTACTACAACATAATGATTTGATATTTGTATATATTGGAAAATGATCACCACAATAAGTTTAGTTAACATCCATCACCACACAGTTACAAATTTTTTTTTCTTATGATGAAAACTTTTAAGATCTACTTTCGTAGCAACTTTCAAACATACACTATAGTATTATTAACTATAGTCACCATGCTGTACACTGCACCCCCAGGACTTATTTATTTTATAACTGGAAGTTTGTGCCTTTTGACCCTCTTCAATCATTTCGACACCCCCCAACGCCACTCCCCAAGTCTGGCAACCACCAATCTGCTTTCTGTTATCTGTGAGCTTAGTTTTTCATTTTGTTTTAGATTCCACGTATAAGTGAATTTGTCTTTCTCTGGCTTATTTCACTTAGCTTGATGCCCTCAAGGTCCATCCATGTTGTCGATCACGCCAGGTCTTGATGTTCTCCTCTTGCACATAAACGGTTTCACGGAGCGACAACATCAGATAAGGCTACTCTGTGACCATGACAATCAAGATAAAAACACTAGCACTCCATAATTGTATTTGAACACAGATGAACTTTAAACATTATCCGAGTCGCAAAATACCAAACATTTCCCCTTCCTGGCTAATCTGAGTGACTGCTGCTGCCATTCCTATTGCAGGATTACCCTCCCTCTAGACAGCCCTCTCTATAGATAAGATTTATTAGTATACCCAATTATAGAATTGTCTCCACTTTCTGGAGCATCTCCACTTCCTTGATCCTCCTCCGAATCACCCAGCCAAAGCCTATGTTCTGTAAAAAGTCTTTTCTAACACCCTCTTACTGAGACATCCCACAGTTCCCCAGGATGTGCCTTCTCCCTTGCTACAACAAGTAATGAATCCAGCTTGTTCAACTACAGATGTGTTCTTCGTGGTCTGTGGCTGGAGAGCATTGACAGTCTCTTTTCTGTTCAGGATTCAATTCAGGATCCGAAACTGCACCTGGTCTCCATGTCTCCTTAGTCTCCTTCCATCTGGAATATATCCTCAGTCTTTATTTGTCTTTCATGACCTTGACACTTTTAAAGAGTGCTGGCCAGTTATCTCATAATATATCCCTCCCTTTGTGTTTGTCTGATACTTTCTTATAATTTGATTCTGATTATGCATTTTTGGCAGGAATAACACAGTAGTGATGTTGTGTCCTTTAGTGTATGATAATAAAGAGGCATGTGATGTCAGTATGTCCCATTACTGGTAATATTAACTTTGATCTCTTGACTGAGATATTGTCTGCCAGGTTTCTCCACTACAAAGTTGCTGTTTTCCCCTTTGTAATTAGTAAGTAACCTGTGGGGAGATACCTTGAGGCCATGTAAGTATCTTGTTTCTCATCATACTTTCAAAGACTACTAATTTTAGCATCCATCTATGAGTCTTGCCTACAACGGTTATTACTGTGGTGTTTGCCAAATGGTGATCTTGTATTTCCATCATTCCTTCTACATTCATTAATGGGAATTCTACCATAAGAAAGTACTATCCCTTCTCCCTCATTTTGGAATTTATTCTTTTATTTGTACCAGTACAGAATTATGGATAGTTATTTTAGTTGATGATTTATAATACATTATTAGCATCATTTTGTTAACCAAAATGTCTCAGATTTGGCCATTGGGAGAGCCATCAAGTTGGCTCTGAGGTCCTGTCTCTAATCCATTTTTGAGCCCTTTTTTATTTTTTGGTCCCTCAAGATGTTCCAGACTCATCTTGTACTTTTCTTGCCTAACCCCTGGAATCAGCCATTTCTCCAATGAACTCTAGTAGTTTTTTATTGGAAAATGGTATTTAGAAACCAAGATTTGGGCACAAGGTGGGCTCATTGATACTGGGTTGTTGTCGCTTCTAGATCCTCTCAATAGACAGAGCTAGGAAATATATTTATGTATATACACATATCTGTATTTATATATGTGTGTGTGTGTGATGTAAAGCTGCTATTTGTTGCCTCAATGGCTCCGTGTGTGCTTGTTTTGAACTTTTATCTAGTTATTGCCGATTTCTGGGTACCCAGCCCAACATGTGTGTTCATAAGCCTTATGATAACCTCTCCATCTTACCCTTCCCTCCTTGCCATGTTGACCCAGTTACAATCAAATTACCCAGTGAGAATGTTTCCTGCATGCTGCAAGCTACCCCATAATGGCATTTGCCTATGGGTCCTTGCTCTGCTCTATCCCTATCTGTGGTTACCAAACTTCAGGCTTTTTGGTGACTTTGTGTGACCCTCTGAGGATGCCATGCCTCCCTCTTTAGGACCTGTGAGTAGAATAAATCTTTTAATTTTATATGCCTCTCTGAGTTTAATTTCCACATCCATGTTAGAGTGATCCTTAAAGACCCCACCAAGGGGGACTTACCCCTCATTTACAACTCTGTGTGTGTGTGTGTGTGTGTGTGTGTGTGTGTTTATAAGTAACCATGAGTTCATACCTCTGATTCCAATCCAACAGCACAGGATTCATACTAGCATTTCTCCTTTCCTTATTGGTAATTTTGTAATTTCTTTCTCTGACAGTGAAAAACCTCAATATCATTATCTACAATATATTTATTTGTTCAAGCCTCATATATATATATATACATAGAGAGAGAGAAGTTTCAGAATTGGTAGCCCACATCCCTGTGAAAAACAAGTTTACTAACTAGAGTACAATATTTGTGTCAATTCTTTTTGTGTTTAGTTTTTTACATGGTCAAACTACTGTTTTCCAAGATTACTTAGGTTACCTTTCTCTTCCCTACTCCCTTCAGTGTGGTTATAATATTTATTGTAACATAGACCTAAATAGTTAGGTCCATTTGTTACTGTTTATATTGCATTTTGTGTTCCTTCCACATTCTGGTTGGTTTAATTATCCATTTATATGTTGACTTGGTATGTAAAATATTAGCATGGTTCGAAGAGTTACAGCCATACAAAAAAGATACACTTAGAGAAGTGTCACCCCCATCCCTACTACTCCACTTCCGTTCTCCCAATCTTTCCACCCCATTTACTCTGAACATAACAAATTTCAGTTGTTTCTGGTTTATTCTTCCTATAATTCTTATTGCACAATTGAACAGATACATGTATTTTTTTTATATCCCTTTATTTCTTACATGACGGGTATCCTACAATAGATACTCTTTTTGTGCATTGCTTTTTCATTTAACAGTATATCCTGGAAAACATTCCATATCAGTTTATAGAGATTGTCCTCATTCTTTTTTTTGATACCTGCATAACAGTCTGTTGTGTGGATATATCATGGTTTATTCAACCACTCTCCTATATAGAAGCATTTGGATTGTTTACAATATTTTGCAAAAAACAAACAATGTTGCTATTAATAACATCATGCATGTGTATTTTGGCATTATTGGAAGTATATCTTCAGGATAAATTTCTAGAAGTGGGATCACTGGGTCCAATGGTAAGTGCATATGTAGTTTCCTTCCAACAACAGAATGGTTGTACCAATTTGCATTCCCATCAGCAATATATTAGAGGACCCATTTCTCCACAGCCTTGCCAAAAGAATGTATTGCATACTTCTTAATTTTTGCCAGTCTGACGTGTTTAATTTGCAATTCTTTAATTTTGAGTGAGTCTGAACTTTTTTTTTTTAATGTATTAAGGGTCATTTTCATGTTTTCTTTTGCGAATTATCTGTTCCTGCCTTTTTGCCATTCTCTCAACCTTAGGGCTTTTAAATGTCTCTCATTTGAGAGGTTTTTTGAAATACTTAATGTCAGATTTTGTATTCTTTTTTTGTACTTATAATAATTTTATTAAAACTTAAAAAAATACGTGGTGTTTGCATACTACACTCACTAATGGGAAGGGAAATACCTAGAGCTATTTTCTGATGGTGATGATGTTCAACAGATACAAACATTTAAAAGAACATTTTAAAGCTTCTTTATAAAAAAATTAAACTGGTTTTATCTTCATCCAAAATAACTGAGCATCCTTTGCATGAGGCTATTTGCTGGGACTCAGGGTACCATCTATAAGAGTAGATCTGGTTAATTTATAATTAGCTCTGATGAAGCCTGGGCAGATTTAGACATGTTTAACCATTATTGCATGATACACTTTCAGTTGTGTGGAGAAATATCCAAGATGTTGCCCTGTTTTTAAACCCATTCCTGGTTTCATAGACTGCTCTTTTCTTGTTCAAGAGAACTACCAAACTCTACTGTTAACTAAGCAATGAGATCTAGAAAGAAATCAGATAATTCAAGAAACAGAAAAAGTGTAAAATAACATGGAACAATTGAGGTAATTTGCTTGTTTTTGAAACTGCCCTCTCTATGAGAGAAAGAATGTAAGAAAGCAAATAGTATAATCCCATTGCCTGAGTATCTGGAGACACTGTATTTTCAATTTTAGTGTTTTTCTTTTGTGCTTTTTGAATCATGTCCTGAATTCTGAAGTGGAAATGTACTACATCCCAGCACCTCACACACTGTAAGGGAATCGAGCATATTATAAGCATTTAATTCAACAAGACAATGAGAAGTATCTTCTACGAGCCTAACATTGAGCTTGATGCTAAAGGAATAAACATGAGAAGAGGGTTCCAAGGAGAACCCAAGGAGATCACAACAAACCGATGACAATGCGACACTATCATAAGTGCTATGATGGAGGGGACTCTAAGCTGAGGTGCAAAGGGAGGAATAGAGACTGTGGAGTGAACCAGAGAAGGATCTGAATTTCACAATTTGCTTAAACTCTCGGAGCCTCCATTTCTTTAAAAACTCAATAAAGAGAATAATTTCTACTTTGCAGAGCTGTTGTAAGATTAGCAGAAAATGTGAATCTAGTACAGTGTCTGATCTAGAGTAGAATCTCATTTACTGTTCGCTGATGTGACTACCAATAAATGTGTATGGAAATCATCAAAAGAAATTATATTTGTGTACATTATTGCCACTGTCTTCTATGTTTATCTGATTCTGTATTCTTCATTATACTCATTCCCAGACTTTATCTCATGTAATACTCTCAATGAACCCGTGAGGTGGGTAGGTGAGAAACCATTTCCATTTTACAGATTAGTAAATGGAAATTTAAATGGCTAGGTTGGTGAATGACTAGTCCAAGGTCACAGAGTTTAGAAACCAAGATTTGAGCAAAGATATTCTCACTCCGAATCTAATCTATGTTCTATGACCCCACACTGCCTCTCATGATGGGGAGAAACTAGGACTAACCTAACAAAATGCACTTCATAATAAACTTTGCTGGGACACACTATCAGGGCTTGCCCCTACACGCATCAAGGGTCTGTCAAGCCAGCACTGACAGGGATACTGGCTCCAGGTGAATTTGAAGTGAAGGACCAACTTGGATGCAAAGAGATTGGAGAGGGCTGCTGTGATGTTGTGATTTGTAATAAGAAATATATATTTGGTCTCCATCCCTGTTCCTGGCACAGAACTTCTAAAATCTTTGGAATTTTTTAAGTGATAAGAGCGATAAAGATGTCTCGATGTTCATAACAAGCCCCTCTCGACTACAGAGGAGTTTATGCTAATGAAGTGACTTTTGGACAGCCCTTGAGGATGGGGGCTGGTTGCCAGGAGAACTGCCAGGTGATTAGAGAATTGGAACTTTCAGCCCCACCTCCCAGACCTCTGGGGAGAGGAGAGATGGCTGGAGATTGAGTTCAATCACCAATGGCCAATGATTTAATCAATCATGCTCATCTGACGGGGCCTCTATGAAAACCTAAAAGGATGGGGTTTAGTGAGCTTTTGGGTTGGAAGCTGGGAGGGTGGCACACCCCAAACTCCACAGGTTCTGAACCTCACCCTATGTATCTCTTCATCTGGCTGTTATTCGTATCCTTTAATACCCTTTGTAATATACCAATAATCTAGTAAATAAACTGTTTTCCTGAGTTCTGTGAGCCACTCTAGCAAATTAATCAAACCTAAGTGGGGTCATGGAAACCTCTGATCTATAGCTGATAGGTCAGAAGCACAGGTGGCAACCTAGACTTGCAAGTGGCATCTGAAGTGGAGGAGGGGGCAGTCTCGTAGGACTAACCCCTTAACCTGTGGGATCTGATGCTATCTCCCGTAGATAGTGTCAGAATCCAGTTGAATTGTAGGACACTCCAGCTGATGTTGCAGAATTACTTGCTGTGGGAAAAACTACCATACATTTGGTGATCAGAAGTGAAGTAGAATATTCTGTGAGTAGACAGAAAACAGGGCAGTTTTCTCTTACAGCTGCTAATCAGAAACAAATCCAAAACAAAAAGGAACACAAAGGAACTCTCCCTTGTTCAAGAGGGAGAAGGGTGTGTGTGCACAAAAGCTTAGGATGGTGCGATTTTAGAGAAGCCTGCTTCCCATAATTTGCTACTTCTGGCCCCTATCACAGCTTGGTCATTTGTTGCCCTGTCTTGTGTGGATACTAGGTAGCTAGGATACCAGGATACTAGGATACTAGGTCTAAAAACAGTACTAACCACCCTGTTCCGCTCTCTTATTCCAAGAGAAGCATCTGTTCCTTTTACCAATTCAGTGAATTCCCTCCCCCAGGGGCCTCTGCCCTCTGGGAAGTGGAGACAGAAATTGTGTTCTTCAAAGATAAACAAGCAACTTGATCTAAATTGCCTCACTCACCTGTGCCTCAAAACAGGCTTCCAAGAGCAACCTCCAGGCGACTTACGCCAGCTTTCTTCTTTTCAGATCACAGCCATTTAAGACCCTGCATCGAAAATGCAAAGTTCTGCGCCGGTGGTCATTGTGACTCAGCCTGGAGGTGGTCGCGTTCCCCAAACCTCTAACTGGCAGACCGGCATGTGCGATTGCTTCAGCGACTGTGGAGTCTGTAAGTGCTGGGAAAAGTGCCCCGTAATTGACAGGGAGGTGAATTACCAAAGACCAACCCTCCCCTCATTCCTCCCTTATTGTACGTTGAAAAAAAGCCCTGTGCTGGTTATAGGTTAATGCTTCTCCAGCCCTTCAAAGAGTAGTCTTACTCCTAAAATAAGTTCTGGAGTTAACAGTAAAAAAGCTAATGATTCTAACAATGAACAGGCCTGGCCTAATGATTATAAATAGACCATACATTAATTAAAAGAGACATTTCAAGTTCAACTTGATAAAAAAACAGAGACTGTTCTTGTTACACATAAATTAGACACTACTTTATAGTTACATTGTGCCCAGTGCACAAGCTAGCGTTTTTTGCCCATGGTTTCAGCGTGAGCTCAGAGAATTATTATTTTAATTTGTACATTTAGGTGTTTTATACATCTGAGAATAAAGAATTCTAAAGGCAGTTAAATTATCATTGGGAAAAATATTTCTGACTCTGTTTTCTTTTTATGAGATCTCTCTAAGTGAACGTGGGAAAGGAACTTTGGTGAGATGTGGGTGTCAGAGAGGATCAAAGCGCTTTGTTCTCAGCACCAACCAAGAAACAAACAAATCTGCCTACAAAAAAAACTTGCTCTGAAGTTTGTTTTCTGTCTCAAGTCTACACAGTGTTCTGAGACAAGGAAAGCAGATGTGTTAACCTTTAACGTACCAGTGAAACTGAAATTTGGAATCAAATGATAACCACATTGAAAAGCATAGAGGGAAAAAATTACCTAGGAAATGGAACGATTGGGTGTGTTTATTCACTCTTATTGTTTTACTGATGACCTGGGGTGATGAGTTACACATCTCAGGAAATTAACTCAACATTTGCAGATCATAGTGATAATTAGAATACATCACTAAAACCCTCTAAAGGTGAACATTTTAATCTTCCAGCCACTAGTATTGTGACTCAAGTAAGTGAATTACAAATTCTAATGTGAGCTTAACTGCTTCAAGGCAGGGTTTCTTAATTGTAGATCTGACCAAATCATTCTCTCTTCTTAAAATATTTCAGTGGTTTCTCATGACTTTCATAACCAAATCTGAGCACTCAGTTCTTCATCGCCTGGTCCCCAATCTGCCTCGTCCTCCAGCTTCATCCGCATCCCATCCCTGGGCTCCAGCCATATTGAATGAACACCAGCCACCGGCAAGACATGCCACGTTATCGCACAGAGGCTCCTTGCCCTTTTGTCTACCTGTAAAATTCCTAATTATCCCTCAGTATTTGGATCAAGCAGCATTTCCTTCTCCGAGCCTTGAAGGCCCCATTTCTGTGGATGACCCCTTGGCATCTTGAGTAGCTTTCAGTTGGAGAAATTTTCATATTATCTAACTTCCCTACCAGACTTCAGACAGAGGCACTGTCAGTACTGAGGATAATCTCTGGAATATGGCTCAATTTCAGTGAATCATTCAATAAAAGGATGAAGACAGTGCCACAAAAAACATACATATTTTCCAAGGTGTGCTCATTCCTGAAACGATTGGGTGAGCAGAAAGGAGAAGCGCTGCAATGCTGAACAAAAGCATTGAGGATGGATTGGCAGCAGGATATGTGGCAAAGGCCTCGTGGTTTGGACTGTCATTCACGAAAGCAGACTAACTTTCAACTGTAGTGGGGGCAGAGGGGAGTAACTTGTACCTCTGGTTTCGTGTGTCCAGGTTTCTGTGGCACATTTTGTTTCATGTGCCTTGCATGTCAAGTTGCATCTGATATGAATGAATGCTGTCTCTGTGGAACAAGTGTTGCAATGAGGACCCTCTACCGGACCCGATATGGCATCCCTGTGAGTCTCTTGCAATACTGTTTCATTCAAATATGCACCCACATTCAAAATAATTGTTATAAGCATGGAGGCCATTGGTAGGAGTTTCCTAGCATGTGCAACCTTGTATTCAATTGTTGTAGCAATAGATCCTCTAGTTATGTGACCTCCTTCTAGGTTTCTGTTGAAAACCCTAGAAAATAAACAACTCATATTTGCAATGTATATCCTACAATGGAGGAGGATTATTCAGAACCAACTATGCCCCAGGTACATTACATGTTACTTCACTTAATCCTTACACCATCCCTGCAAAGTGGGTAAATCCACCACATTTTTCAGAGGACTTGAAAGTTTTGAGAGGTGGAGTAACTCACTCAAAGATAAGCACTAGAAGTAGAGTCAGTATTCAACTTTCCATGCAAGCACATTCCATTACACCATAAACCTCACTTTATGTAGTAGGAGAATGTATTAGTCAGAGTTCTCCAGAGAAACATAACCGAAAGGAGATAGAGATGATGATGCAGATAGATATAGACATAAACATAGACATAGATATAGATATAGATATAGATATGTAAAGAGAGAGAGATTTTAAGGAATTGGCTCATATGATTGTGGGGACTGGCAAGTCCAAAAAGCAGGGTAGGCAGGCAGGCTGGGAAGAGTTGCAGTTTGAGTCCAAAGGCAGCCTCCTGGCAGAATTCCTTTTAGCTCAGGGGAGGTCAATTTTTCTATTAAGGCTTTCAACTGACTCGACGAGGCCCACCCACATTATGGAGGGTAATCTGCTTTACTCAGAGTTTACTGATTTAAATGTTAATCTCATCTAAAAAATACCTTCACAGAAACATGTACAATAGTGTTTGACTGAATATCTGGGTACCATGGCCTAGCCAAGTTGATAGCTAAAATTAACCATCACAGGGGCCAGCCCCGTGGCATAATTGTTAAATTCAGTGTGCTCCACTTTGGCAGCTTGGGTTCGCAGGTTCAGATCCCAGGCACAGACCTACACCGCTCGTTGGCCATGCTATGGCAGCGATTCATATACAAAATAGAGGAAGATGGGCACAGATGTTAGCTCAGGGCAAATCTACAACAACAACAACAAAAATTAACCATCACAGGAAATAAATCAATAGGCATAATATTTTAGGAACTTATTTTATTTCATTGAAATTATTTTATTTTTTCATTTAAAAATATTTATTAATTTTTAATTACAAAATAATGCATGCTATAGATGATTTTATGACAAATTCAAACACAGAAGTATATAAAGTAAGAAGTGAAAATCTAATCCTTTATACCCAATTCCACTACTCAGCGATAAACTTTATTAATAATTTGGTGTGAATCCTCTTTCAGGTTTTTTTCCTATGCCTATAGGGCATAGAAATATAGATTAGATGTAGCTGTAGCTATAGATCTAGATATATGGGGTTTGGGCTTTGCAGGGCTCTTTTATTTTGTTTTTATTTTTAAAAATGGGATCATACCATAGTTTAACTTGTTTTCTTTTTTTCCACTTAACATATGGTAGACCCACTTTATGTTGGTAATACAGATTCTTTTTAACATCTGCATAGTATTCCATCATATAGATAATTAATCACTTCCTTATTGATGAAAGGTTAAATAATATTGCAGTTTAAATAGTTGAGCATATATGATTTTATACATGCACTGGTATTTTTGTAGAAGTGTTCTAGATTAGATTGATAGATCACAGGGTATGCACATTCAAAACGTGAAAGATACTGTGAAATATTCCTCCAAAAAGATTATATCAATTTATAATCCATTAACATTATATGTGTGCCAATACTAGATAATATTTTTTCTCATTTTGCCAGAGAGGCAAAAGTGGTATTTCATTGTTGTTTTAATTTAATTTCTATTAGTTAGATCAAGCAACTTTTTTAAAATTTATTGTCCTTTTGCATTTCTTATGTAAATTATCTGTCCATATCCTCTGTTCGTTGTTTTATTGGGTTCTTTGCCTTTTCTTTCTGATTTGTGGGGGCTCTTTATTATGCTATTATTGTTTAATATGAAAGTTATCAAGTTTTTGAAAGGCTTAGTACATAATCAATTTTTTAAATGCTCCTTAGAAGTTTGAAAAATTAATAACATTCTGAAACTAAAACTTTAGTTGGTTTCAACAAAATTTGGAAGATTGGATAGAAAAGGAAGAAAGAAAGGCATTCTAAAGACCTTATCTTGTCGGACACATAGATAAATATAATTTTTTTCATTTTTATAAAAACCTATTGAAGAATAATTGACTTATAATAAACTGCACATGTTTAAAGTGTACAATTTGATAAGTTTAGACATACATAGGTACCTGTGAAACCATCCTCACTGTCAAGATAGTGAATGTATTCATCGCCCCCAAAAGTTTACTCACACTCCTTTGTAATCCTTCCCTCTTTCCCCTCCCTCTCCTCTTCCCAAGTAACCACCGATATGCTTTCTGTCTCGATACATTAGTTTGCATTTTGTACAGTTTTATAGAATAGAACTATAAATGTGTACTCTTTTGTCTAGCTTCTTTCGGTATAATTATTTTGAGATTCATCCAAGTTGTGTTGTGTACACTTAAAATTTGTTAAGAGGGTCAATCTCATGTTAAGTGCTCTTAATGCAATAAAATAAAATTAGGGGGAAAAAAAGAAAATATTTAGGTGGCAAATAAACACATGAAAAGATGTTCAGCATCATTAGTCACTGGAGAAATGCAAATTAAAACCACAATGAGATACCACTACACACCTATTGGAATGGCTAAAATTAATCAGACTAAACTCCACCAAGTGTTGGCAAATATAGAGGAACTGAAAATCTCATGCACTGCTGATGGGAATGTAAAACGCAGCTTCCTAAAAAGTTAGGGATATACCTACCATTTGACCCAGTCATTCTACTCCTAGATATTTACACAAGGAAATAAATATCCGTGCCAAGACTTGACAACAAATGTTTGAAGCAGTTTTGCTTGTAATAGCCAAAAGCTAAAAACAACCCAAATGTCCCCCAGCAGGTGAATGGATAAACACATTGTGATATATCCATATAATGGAATACTACTTGGCAATAAAAAGGAATGAACTATTGATACACCCAACAACTTGGATGAATCTCAACATAAATATAATTTTAAGTAGTGGATAAAAATTTAAAGGTAATCACCAACAGGATAAAAATAAGTCGTGGAGCATCTTGAACTACTACAGGGAACAAAAGGAACCAGGAAAGATCTATTCAGCAAAAAGAAGAAAAGGAGAAAAAAAATTCAATGAATACCAAACATGAAACAATTTGGCGATCTCATGAGTGGGAGCAATTTAGATTTCTCTGCTGTGCTAAAGCGTCTCTATTTTTTACTTTTTATCTCAGTGTGTTTGTGATGAGTCCTGGGAGGTCTGACTTCTTATGAGCTTTGTGAAGAACTGCCCCTTTTATCTCACCTCTCTTCTCTCCTGGGCCCCCAAAGCCCACATCCACATCAGGGGTCCCTGTTAAATTTATTTGCATGCTGTATTCCCGGCAAAGCCACAAGTGGCAGCTCTGGGCTGGCCCAGCTGCTCAGGCAGGCTTCAGTTCACCTCTTGTCTTCCATTCCAGCCTGTTCTTCCGCTTTTTGTGTGTGTGTGTGTGAGGAAGACCAGCCCTGAGCTAACATCTGTTGCCAATCCTCCCCTTTTTGCTGAGGAAGACTGGCCCTGGGCTAACATCCGTGCCCATCTTCCTCTACTTTATATGGGACGCCGCCACAGCACAGCTGACAAGCAGTGCGTTCGCGGGCGCCCAGGATCCGAACCTGTGAACCCCGGGCTGCCAAGCGCGAACTAAACCGCTGCGCCACCGGGCGGCCCCTCTTCCGCCTTTGAGCTCCATGTTTTTGAGCTCGGGGTTCATCTAATGCCTTGCCCACAACTGTGTTAGGTTTCAGGTTCCTTAGCTCTGTTTTACTTTCTCCATCAGTTTAATCCCATCTGCTTCCTATTTCCCAAAACTTGCTCAGAATTTCTGGCCCACTAAATCCCCCCATCCCTGTTTTCTAGTATAGCTTTAATTTTATTCATTAAAGCTCTGCAAGCACATAGTTTTTTAAATTATCTAATTTACAAGGTTTGTTAAGAAAAATGGCAGTTTCCAAAGTTCCTTCGCCTACTCCTCTTTCCCGGAGCTGATCTTTGGGTGTTTTCCTCCATATCTCCAAATCATAGACTTGTACTGCTACTTTTTTACTTCTAGTTTGGGGCATTGTCTATTGACCTCCCACCATGGAAGATGAGAATTTAGTTCCGTTTTCTCCCCCTTCCCCACCACAAACCTGAACCCATCCCCTATCCCACCCCTTCCAATTTATATATCATTTTGGTAAAATCCATATTCAGCACTTACATTTTGATACCTACGTTTGCTCTTCAGAGTTGAGTCATGTAGTGAACAATGATTGCTTTTCCTGCTAAACTTTGTTTTTCCTAGTATTAATAACTCTTGCCTTTTTCATTAGGAGTTTTCCATTTACCTATGAGTAATTCATCTCCCAACTCTTTCCCAGTTTTCTAAGTCTCTTCCCAACACATTCAACACATCAGACACTCTATCATTTTCATGTTCGTGATGAAATCACTCACTGACCTACTGCTCTTTGAATTGGTTGCTCTTCACCTCTGGAGCTTAGCTGTCACCCTGGGATCTCCTTCACCATGCCCCTGGAGAGTCCATGAGCTTCTCGCCTGTGTTGGCCTCCTATTTCTTAGATCCCATACCTTCCTCTTTCTTGGTTTACTCCCTCATTTTGGTGGAAGCATCCTCTAGAAGCTTCCTGAGACAGGGAAGGGATGTGGGGGAAAAATTTTTGAGATTTTACTTCCTGAAACTCTTTACCCTTATATTGATAGTTTGGTTGGATATCTTCTGTTTTCAATATTACAAAGTAGAGGAAAACATGTGATGTCATAAAAAGAGACAGGAATTATAGGAAAAATCAATTAACGTTTTCCTAAATGTATCCATCCAAACTCTGAATTCAAAGGATCAGTGCCTCCTGCTTCTCTTCAGAACATCTTGAAAATCCACAAGTGTTAATTCCCAAATAAGGGGATTTTACATTTCTGTTTCTTTTATATTTTCAAACAGGGATCCATTTGTGATGATTTTATGGTGACCCTTTGCTGTCCTCAGTGTTCTCTTTGCCAAATCAAGAGAGACATCAACAGAAGGAGAGCCATGAATACTTTCTAAAAAAAAAAAACTTCCGGTAAGTCCCAGAATCTGTGGATTTTTAGGAATATAATTAAGGTCTTTGTACATTATGCATTATTTTGAATAATAACAATTCTTAAGTCTCTCAAATGTTATCTTAAAATAAAGATTGGTTTTGATTTCTTCTTATGGAGAAGACAGCTATATTAGTTTGTTTGGGCTGCCATAACAAAAATATCATAGCGTGGGCGGTGTAAACAATAGGAATTTATTTCTCACAGTTCTGGAGGATGGGAAATGTAAGATCAAGGTGTGATCCAATTCATTTCCTTGGTGAGGACCCTTGTCCTAGCTTGCAGATAGCCACCTTCTTGCTGTATACTCAAATAATGGAAAGAAAGTGATCTTCTTATGAGGACAGTAATCCCATCATAGGGCCTCACCTTTATGACCTCACCTAAACCTAATTACCTCCGAAGGCCCCACTTCCTAATACCATCACACTGGGGGTTAGGGTTTCAACATATGAGTTTGGGGGGGACACAAATATTCAGTCCATAACAATAGCTCTATATTTTGAAACCATGTTTTAGTAAATAAAGGGATAGTGACTTTTCTAGACTTCCCCAGAATTCTGCTGGTCTATTAATGAAGCACTTACAATTTGTAAAATACCAAAGTATGGTGAGATACAGAAGTAGAAAACATGCTCCCTGCTAAGATGAATTGACAAAAGAAACCGGTAAATCATTGCAAAGTAGTAGAGCGAATGAAAATTACATATTATGTAATATTTGGATTGATTCTAGCATAAAGCATTTATCAATAATGAGGTGAGATAAACAGAAAAGTCCTACTGGAGAATGAGAACTTTGAGAGAGGTGGATATAGAATATAGAATATTTGGAAATGTTATATAGAATTTCACCATCTGAAATTCAATTGAGTCATTTCCAACCAATTTTTCCAAGATTCTCAGAATTAGCTATTGAGGATGTAGTAAAGTAGAAATCAACACAATTTTGTCAGTCTCATAATAGAATAAACCTTGAGTATTGGAAGAAAACAAATTTTCCATTCTTTGCAATTTCCCACTTTCTCAAGTGAATGAGAACTCTGTATAAGTTAACAAAAATAACTCTTGGAAGATATATATTTAAAAAAATTCATTTATTCAGCAAATAATGTATCAAGTACTTAGTGCTGTGCAGGACACTGCTAGATGCTGTGGAGTCAAAAGTAAATAAGCTGGTCCTCTTGTCCTTAGAGACTTTATACTCAAAAAGAGGGAATTAGACAAGCCTTTAAATCAACTAATGCCTTTGGACAAAGTGCTATTTTATGTTCAGAGGAAGAAAAGATCACATTCTGTGAGATGTATAACTGAAAGTTTCTGGAAAGAAGTGTTTTTTCATTCTAAAGAGGAAATGAGTATCAGAGTCACAATAGGAAATAGACAACACTCAAATTGTGATAATCCAAGGATTTAATGGAGAGTACTTATAGCCACGGTGGTCTAGCGGTTAAAATTGGGTGCCGTCACTGCCATGGCCTGGGTTCGTTTCCCGTTATGAAAACCACACCACCTATCTGTCTGTCAGTTGTCATACTGTGGTGCCTGCGTGTTGCTGTGATGCTGATAGCTATGCCACCAGTTATTTCAAATACCAGCAGGGTCACCCATGGTGGACAGGTTTCAGTGGAGCTTCCAGACTAGACAGACTAGGAAGAAGGACCTGGCCATGGTCACCCTGGCCATCCACTTCCAAGGGAAAAAAAAAATTGGCCATGAAAACCCTGTAACTAGCAGCAGAGCATTGTCTGATATAGCACCCGAAGATGAGAGGTTCGGCTCTGCTGTACACAGGGTCACCAGGAGTTGGAACCGCCTTGATGGGAGGTGTAGGGAAATGACAAGGGATGGTACAGTAATCTGGGCTAGTAATCTGAACTGTTACCAGCCCTAGACCTCAGGGAGGAGTTACCTGAATCCCAAAGGAGAGAGCTGTGTGAAGGCTGCCCTGAGAGGAACAGTAACCTCTCAGTAGAGAGACAAGAGCAGCCTGAGGCAACCTCATACCACAGGAAGGAGTCAAGAGAAAAAGTATCCTGACCTCACTTTCCATGTCCTTCTGGGCTTCCCATTAGTTGAACCCACCAGGAGAGCAGAGGGCAGAAAAGTATTGCTGTGGTCCACAGGTCAGCCTCCCAGGGCACAGGGCAGGGCGGACAAGGGTGGAAATGGATGGAATGGGCAAACAGATCTCTGACACAAGATGTGATCTTAATTAATTGAAATGTATGTTGCTTCTAATCAGAAACATTAGTGAAACTATAGAAGCAAAAGAAAAAAAAGGAAAAACATCTTTATAAGCTTAGGTCCAACTTGGCAGGAACATGTGGTATGAGTAGAAAAATAACGAGAACTGAAAGATTTTAAAAAGTGAGTTGGGGCTTTGGCATGCAATGTCTTGAATGATTTGGCCTTTTTTTGGGTAAGCGATGGGGAGTTATTGCAGGCTTTAAGTAAGGGAGTACTATAAACAGAGCTCTACTTTAGAAAAATTAATCTGATAATGGTATATAGCACAGACTGGACAGGATGAGGTCAGAAGCAAACATGTGGAGTTAGACCATGTCAACACTGTTTATTTAAACAAACACATGAGACAATTTGGATAAAATATCTACTCACACATACATCATAATAAATCCTGACATCTGAACTATTTTTTTTTTAACCTCAGGGAAATTATCTCACTGAATCTTTGAACTGGTTTGAAGAAACATATCTTGGTGGTCTTGACTCTGGCTCATCAACTTGGACCCTACATTATTCATTGACAGTAAAACTTTAGATATACAAATACCTGAAATGGGAGAATTAAGAGACAAAGATCAAAGAACATGATTTATTTTAAAAAATTGATTGAGACAAAAGGACATAGGAACCAATTGAAAAAGCTCCCAATAGCTAATTTGAGCAACAAAATAAGGTAGTATTGGATTAGAACCCAAAGTATAAAATAAACATCTATGAGTTCATACTAATATAAAGAAATGATTAAATAAATGGGCAAGAATAGATAAATCTCCCAGAAGTACAGGATTCCAAATAATTTATGTAGATACTCCTCCCTCAAAGAGATGGAACATAATTCCCCACTCCTTAAGTGTGCATTTGCATAGTGACTTCCTTTCAGAGAGTATAGTATGAAAAGGGGGGAGGGGGAGTAACTTTACAATGGAGAAACCTGAAAAAACTACCTCAGCCAGGTGATCCAAGTTCACATCATCAGTGATAAGTCATGTTGATAGCAGATACCCCTGAAATGATGTGGTGAGAATGGCACTTTCCCTTTGTGGACTTCCTCTCAAAACCCCATAACTCCAGTCTATAACCATGAGAAAAACATTAAACAAATCCAAATTGAGACCCATTCTACAAAATACCCAAGTAGTCCTCAAAACTAAAGTCACCAAAAACAAGGAAAGTCTGAGCAACAATCACAGTTTAGAGGAGCCTAAGAAACATGACTATATATGTATGTGCCATCTGCATGGGATCCTGGAACAGGAAAAGGACATTAGGTAGTGACAAACCTACCATAGCAAGATGTTAACCAAAGGGAAACTGGTGCAGAGTATATGGGAACTCTCTATACTATATTTGCAACTTTTTGTAAATCTAAAATTCTAAACTTACAAGTTTATTAAAAATAAAGAAGTAGATTGAGAAAATTCAAACCTATTCTTTGTGTGTCCCTTATAGATGAAGCGCTCTTATTGAAGCAACTGGAATCAGCAGACACCTCTTCAGCTTGACTACTTCTCTACCTTTTGCAACTGAAATATGATAAATTTAATCACAATGATGGGATAAAAAAAATTTTTTTACTTATTTAAATGAATATTGTCCTTGAGTTTTGCTAAATGGTCCAGCTCAGTTTCTCCTTGCTTTCATATTATTATATTTTCTGGCTTATAAATTTTGTATTACATTTAAAATATAAACCAAATAAAAGATTTTACTAACATGATTCTGTTTCTTTGCTCTCAATAAAATGTCTTTATGACATTAATTTCAAGGGTCAATCTCATAATTTTGTTCATTTTTCCATTAGAGCCCTTAGCAAATTAATCACAGTTGTTTTGAAAATTCCTGATAATTTCTGATAATTCCAACATCCCTGCCATATCTGAGTCTGGTTCTTTTGTGTGTGTGTGTGAGTGAGGAAGATCAGCCCTGAGCTAACATCTGTTGCCAATACTCCTCTTTTTGCTGAGGAAGACTGGCCCTGGGCTAACATCCGTGCCCATCTTCCTCTACTTCATATGGGATGCCACCACAGCATGGCTGACAAGCAGTGCGTTGGTCCGCGCCGGGGATCCAAACCTGCGAGGCCTGGGCCACCGAAGCAGAGCGTGTGAACTTAACCGCCACGCCACCAGGCCGGCCCCTGAGTCTGGTTCTGAGGCTTGATTTGTCTCTTCAAATTGTTTTTTCTTGATTTTTATCATGCTTTGTAGTGTTTTGGTCGAAAGCCAGACATGACATATCAGGTAACAGGAACTGAGGCAACTAGGCTTTTAGTGTAAGATTTCGTGTTAATCTAGATAGGAGCTGGGCTGCACTTAATGTTTGCTGTAGCTGTAAATGGCAGAGGCTTGTTTCCTCTATTTTCCCTGTTGTTTTTCTTCTTCCCTGTTGTGCTTCCCTAAGAATTCTTTCTTAATGAGTCTGCCTTGCAGCTCTCAGTCATAATCCACTGACATTACACTGGAGCTCTGTTGTGGTGGTAAGGTATTTGGGAAGCATGCTATAATCTTATTTCTCTGTTTTCCATTTGGCCCGAGTCCCTGGGCTATGACCTTCAGAAACATTTCTTAGCTTTTTTCCCCTCTTTTTACATCACACAGGAAGGCTAAAGGGGGCTGCAATTGTCTAACTGCCTTTTCCCCAGGTTAGATAAGGCTCTGGTAGAGTAGTTTCCCTTAGAAGGCAGGCTGTCATGGAAAATGATCTGGGTGTATTCAAAATAGTTACTTTCTCCTCCTCTGCCCTGCCTGAAATACAAGGGGATCCCTAATCTTAAGAACTTGGTGGGGTTCCTGGGGGGTAAATCCGAGAAAATGTGGGGGCTCCCCTTAGAGTGGGCCCTCAGGGGTTTTTAACTGTCAAGCTAGTCCGCACTCAGCATCTAGTAATGTGTCAAACTCACCATTTCACTGTCCATATCAGTTACTAGCTCAAGCAGATTCTGCTCCTGGTAAGCTGATCTCTACTATGATCCTATTTGCCTGTCTCCAGTTTTTGGGGTGGTGGTTTGCCCTGTGACCTTAATTCTCTGGTGGATCTAAGAAAAGCCATTGATTTTTCCGCCTGTTCAGCTTTTTCCTCGTGAAGATGGAGTGATGGTTTCCAGGCTCTTTACAATGTTAGAGCTGAAACTTAGTAGTCACCCACAAACTTTCAAAAAAATTCCTGTCCTCATTTTCTCTATAAAACTAAGTTGAGCCCTCTCCAAGGAGCCTTCCCTGATCTCTCGCTGCTAAATGAAAAGCTCCTCCCTGCGTGCTCTAGTACTTGGTACAACTGCAAGTATTACACTTATTGCCTATTGGCTCTGTGACTCTGTGAATGCCTGGAGAACATGCATTATGGCTTATCTTGCATTTCTAGCATATGGTATAAATCACTGTCTGCTGAATTGAAAGGAAAAAGGAACAAAACACTGTTTACTAATTAAAAACAAAGTACTACTTTATTTGGCTCACTTCTCCATTTATTAGAATAACCACATTTGGAGAGGCACAAAGCACTTAAGTTTTACATGACTACAAAGTTATCACAAATCCCAAACTTTTTAGCCACAGATATTTCACTTACTCCGTTTAAAGTAAAAGCTTTCAAAACATCTGAGTTAGCTCGATACACAGAGACCGTGAATATATGGGAACTACATATTTTTAAATGCTTGTACTTCCTGCTCTGACAATGTCTTCTTTAAATGGAATCCAGCATAAAAGGGATTGAAATATGTAAAGTCACGATGCAAATGCTTTGGAGAGACAGTGAAATTAATCTGTACAACATGGAAAAAGATGTAGTGTGCACAGAAGTTCTGCAAGGATTCACTGAGCCATCTGGGCTTCCATGGCTTGTGCTGTCCATTCTGGTGCTGTCTGACTAATTTTCTCCAAAAGATTATTCACTTGAAAACAAAGCGATTGGATCTGTTTGTCCCACGTTGGCAGGGCTTCTCGTGCTAAAGAAAAAAGGAATAATGTACAGAGTTGAAATTACTCCCTTATATTCACAGCAAATGTGAGTTAAAAGATAAATACAGGGGCCGCCCGGTGGCGCAGCGGTTTAGTCCGCGCTTGGCAGCCCGGGGTTCACGAGTTCGGATCCCAGGCGCCCGCGGACGCGCACTGCCTGTCAGCCATGCCGTGGCGGCGTCCCATATAAAGTGGAGGAAGATGGGCACGGATGTTAGCTCAGGGCCAGTCTTCCTCAGCAAAAAAAGGGGAAGATTGGCAACAGATGTTAGCTCAGGGCTGGTCTTCCCCACAAAAAAAAAACACAAAAAACAAAAATTAATTAAAAAAAAAAAAAAAAGATAAATACAGTGGTATTAATTTTTAAAAGTTGACTCCAAAAATCATGGTTAATAAAATTAAGTTAATTAAGCAATAGTTAAGAAAAGTACCCAAATCATTGGCACAAAGTATAAAACAAAACCAAAAAATATATACACAGATACATATTATTATTATTCGTGAAAACAAAACCAAACCACCTCAATCACAACCACACTAAGCTTCACTGAAGCCAGCTGTCTCATCACCAGTGTACACTGATTGTAAGACACTGCCACCTACTGGGGAGAGTAAATCTATATATTCGAGGCTATCTCTGCTATGACTCTGAAAGATAAATATTTTAATATTTAAACCCAGAACAAAAAAATTCACCATGAATCCAGCAGGTTTTTCTCTATATCAGCAATATGTAGTTAGAAATAAAAAATGGGGGTGGAAATCTCATTCAAAACAGCACCAAAATTTACAAAAATGGGCACAGAATTAAGGAAGCAACAAAACCTATAAAATAAAAATAAAAATAACTTGAGTAGACACAAATCACATTCCCGATGGAAAGATGCAGTATCATAAAAATATCAGTCCTTTCCTGTTAATATATAAATTTAAAGAAATTCCAAAGACAATCCCCCTTTTTTCTGTTTTGCTCTCTAAACAGGACAAAATTACTAAAGTTAATATGGAAGAATTGATGTTTGAGAATAGCCAAGATAATTTTGAAAATTAAAACCAGTGGCAGGATTGTGGTACATCTAACAACAGATATTATTCAGTCTTAAAAAAGCACGAAGCACTGACTACATGCTGCAACCCGAATGAAACGTGCAAACACTGTGTTAAGTGCAAGAAGCCAAAGGTCACATGTTGTAGGATTCCATTTACATGAAATATCCAGCAACAGACAAACTGATAGAGACAGAACACAGATTGGTAGTTGCCAGGGGCTGGAGAGAGGGAGGAATGAAGAGTAAGTGCTTAATAGGCACAGCTTTCCTTTGGGGAGATGAAAATGTTTTGGAACTAGGGAGAGATGGTGGCTGTACAATATGGTGAATAAACTAAATGCTACTGAGTTGTTCACTTTAAAATGGTTAATTTTATGTTATATCAATTTCAACTCAATTTTTAAAAAAAGTAGACGGATAGGAGTTACTTTACCAACAGTAAAATATACTATTAAATTGGTTTACTACCATATTGTTACAGATCAGTGGAACCAAACAAAATACAAAAATAGATCCAAATATATACGTGAAACCTAATATATGTCATAGACCAGAGAGGATGTTTTATTTAATAAATGATACTTGCAAAATTGGCAATCCATCTTAAAAAAAAAAAAACTAGACCATAGCTTAAAACTATACACAAAAATGAACCACAGACAGATTAAACTTTTAAGTATAAAACAATAAGTAAAAATATTACAAATTTTAGGAAAATATTAGTTTTACCACAAGGTGAAGGAGACCTTCTTAATACAGGAAACTCAAAAGCCATAAAATTAAAAATGGACATATTTGGCTGCAAAAAAATTTTTTAATGTGTTTATAGTATGCATAGCCTTACAGAAACACAACTGAAGGAATAAGAAAAATATTTGCAACACACATAGCAAACAAAGAGTTAAAGTTGTCATTATACCAAAAGCTACAGCAAATTGATACTGGGACTTCTGAAGGAAAGGTGATAGGGGAAGGAAGAAAATAGACAAGAAAAAGTAACATCAATTCACAGAAGAGGAAATACTAATGCCCAACAGATGGAAAGATATCAAACTTCACTACAGCCAAGGAAATGCACAATAGAACAATAATGTAGTATTTCCTCCCATCAATTGGCAAAAGATAAAAAGAATAATAATAATCAGCTGTTGATTCATTCTCTCATATTGGTGGAAGTGTAAATGGCTACACCTTTCTGGAAAGCAAACTAGTAGTAACTATTAAGAATCAAAATACGTGTGCAACAAAGGATGCAACTTCTGAGACTCTGTTCTATAGAACTAAATATACCACCGTATAAAGATATGTCCATCAGGAAACCACTTGAATGTCCATCAACAGGTGAATAGTTGAACTCCATGAAATACTAGCCACTATTAAAACAAATAAGTTAGATTTATACCTACTGACTTGAAAATATGTCCATGGTACATTAACTTTTAAAAACAATTTGTAGAATACCATGTGCTTTATAACACCACTTAAAAAAAATCTCTATACATTTTTACTTATCTGTATAAGCTTGTAGAAAGAAACAAGACTTTAGACTAATAGTAGTTATGCCAGGGAGCTGGGATTAGAGGAATGGAAGTAAAAGTAAAAAGATTTTATGAACTGTTCCTTTATTTATCCTTGTAATGCTTTGCTTGCTATTATGAGCATATTTATCACTGTAATTTTTTAAATCTAAAAAAATTAGAAAGAAAAATATTCCATATTCTATTAAGTTGGAATACATTAATTGAAGTTGTCCTTTCACTGGTGACCCCTCTGCTATATTATTCATCATATACTGTGTTTGTTTATTCAATACTTATTTATTTCCCACTTACAATGTGCGGGGCCCTGAAACAGATCACCATAGAGAACAAGAGAGACTTAATATCTACCATCAGGAAGCTTAGCTTGGAAGCAGAAACAAACATTTAGACAAATAGCTACAGAAATGAAAATAATTATGATTAATGCACGGAAGAAATTGAAGGTGACAAGAACGTATAACTTAAAGTCACACCTAACCTTGGGCGTCAGGAAAATCATTACTGAGTAATGTTGCTCAAACTAAGACATGGAGACAAACAGAAGATGGCTGGAGAGGCCGGTTGTGGAGAAGGGTGGATATTTCAGAATGTTTGATGTGGGAAGAATTCACAGTCTTGGAAAAAACAAAAGGACCTGTGTGGCTGGATAGGAAAGCGAAAGCTATAAAGGATCATGCAGGACCTTTTGGAGACTTTGTAGAACTCTGTTCTATAAGCAATGGGAAAGCCATTCATTAGAATGTCAAGGAAGAGACTAACATGATTTAATAATTTATCTCTTTTTTCTGTTTGTTTGCATTTTTAAAAGATCACAATCACTCTGGCTATACTAGGACAAATGGACTAGAAAGGAGCAATTTTCTGTCAGAAAAAGAGTTAAGAGGCTATTTCTCAAACGCCGAAGGAGTTATGGGGGTTCAGAATAGGTTGGTGATAGTAAGAAATGAAGAAAAGTACACGGATTCCAGATACACCTAAGAGGTAAAATTGAAAGGATTCTGGGCAGCAAAGAAGAGGAGGGGTCAAAGATAAGAAATGCTGAAGAAAGTGAGCAATGCAGTTTTTGGATGGATGGCTGGTTGGTTGGTTGTTGTGGGAGGCAGGTACAGAGGGGAGATAATGAATTCAGTTTTGGAAATATTCGTCCTGAGATGCCCACGAAGCAATCAGGTGGGAAATACCTAGTAGTCGATTGGAGCCAGTGGGTCTGGGACTCAGAAGAGATATTTAGACTAGAAAGGTAATTCTAAGCATTATCTTCATTGAGATGGTAACTGAATCAATGGGAATACATAAAATAACGTAGAGAAAACTTAGCAGAGTGAAGAGAAAGAGGCCTAGGGTTCAGCCTTAAGCAACCCCAATATTTAAATTTAAAGGCACTATAGAATCTACAAAGATGACTGGGAGGAATACCTGGAGAAGTAGGAGGGAAACCAGGAGAATAGGGTGAAGAAGATGACAGAAGTCAAGATAATGGGGGCCAGGAGAGGGAGGGGTTCAAAAGTGATCAACCCTATTCAATATGTTGAAAAGTCAAGATGAGGCCTGAAAGATAAAAGGATATTTGTTAAAATGAGCTGCTGAATAGGCAATATAACTGTCATTTCTACATGCCTGATATATGGTATGTGGTCAATAAACATTTGATGAGTAAATGAATGAACTGATATAACAATTTCAGTTTCAAGATTTTCTGCAGAATAGAAAATGCTGCATTAAGTAGATTCATGAATATAAATTCATAAAAATCACTTTAAATTATTTCTTTGGGAAATAAGCTCATTCTAGTCATAAGATTCCAGGTCAAAGGAAACTATTCAACATGTTTTAATTAAAAGTATACAACACTTCACCACCACTTCATTATGACAAAAATAAGCAAAACTTCTTACTTTCAAAATGAACTATTCCATCAATCTGATCAATAAATCCATTCATACGTCCTTCTGTTATCATTTGCGATGCTATCTTTTCTGCCTGTTAAAAAACAAACAAACCCTCAGACACTTTATCATATCTAACCATTAGTCACATATGATAAGAGAATTGAAAGCTCTTGGTTTAGCTACCTATCACTAAGCTTTACCCATCACTAAGCCTTGGTTCCTGCATTCATCTGCCATTCATTACAAGAGTAAATCTTATAAACCTGCCTATTATATCCTCCCAATTCTTTCTGGGTACAATCCATTATTTTAAGTTAATTAAGATCTGTTTTTCTTGTTGTGAGATTTTGGACAAGAATTTAGCCCTCTTACCAATTCTTTCCTCTGCTCAAAATCAAACTAATAATTTTTCTTCTCACTGGGATCCATACCTCAAAAAAAACACTAGTTTTTCTTATTTTATTTCCATTTTCACAGTGTTTATCAGCCCCAAAACTCTTTAAGAATATTTTTGAAGAAAAAAGTGAAAGGAAGAATAGATGTTCAAATTTAAAAGGGAATTGAAAGAATTTAAAAGACAGTTGAAGGAGAGCAAAAGATCCTCTACCTAGCTCCTGAAGACATATTTCATTACACTGTGTGTAAGCAAACTGGGTTGTGACTTAGTCATTTTAGTAATTCTGACCATCTTCACAATCAACCCTAAATCACTAATGAACAGACTGGCTAGCATTTATTGTTAAAAATATATTCACTTCCCTTAATCTCAGCAAAGGATCGTTCCTCAAAGCCTAAGAAGAAACTCTCTTTTAAGGGTAACTGAAGCCTTGGTTCCTGTATTGTTGCACTTTCTTTACTGTGTATTGAATGTGTCCACGTAAAGGAATTGTGTTAGAAAATACTAAATTAAAATTTCACTAACAGATAAAAGAGGATGTGGCCCATAACTACATGACTTTAAGATTTGCAAGGTAGGTAAAGTTAAGGTTGACTACTTGCTTTTACTATTATTTAAAATTAAGAGAATGCTTTGGAAATAATGCCTGAAATACCCTCCAAATATTATTGGTACTTTGCTGGAATTTATTCATAGCCAATCAAACCCTTATCATGACTAAGAATGAAATTAATTCCCTAATAACTGAGTCAACTTCTTAAGTTAAACTGAGCACAAAAGTTACAACAGAACAGCCTGGAGTATTACCATAGTTATTCTCTCAGAGATGAAATATTTAACCTATGAGTCAATCTAGGGCAGAAAAAAGAAGTAAAGCATGTATTGAAATCTTAAGTTAGTCAGAAATCAGAAACCACTAAGAAGTGGATTTAAGCAGACACTATACAAAGACATTCTCACAAAATGGGTATCATAACCTGGAATCCCTTTAAGATTTCCATTCTAGGACACTTTATCATAAAATACAATTTAAAAAAACCAAAAAACACAGACAATTCCACTACAGTACTATTTTAACATTCTAATAATTTATTTCCACTTACCTGAGGCTTTTTATGTGTATTTTTGTTGCAGCTGCCAACACTTATCAATTATATATTTTATTTTCTCATTACCTCAATAGTTTAGTCTCTTAACTTCCTTTTTATGTATTGAAAACAAGAAAATACCTTAGCTGCAGGGATCTCTAAAAGAGCTCCAAGTTCTTCAAATGTAATATTATTATATAATTTGCTTGCAGACAACAAATTGTGTTCAATAACAGCTCTGTCCAAGATGCTGGAACCTTAAATAAATATAAATAAGACAGTTGTAAGTTTAAGACTAGTTTTACATTCTTAAAAGATGCATCCTTTTCTTCTGAAATTTCTAGGCATATAATAATTCATAACCATTGTCTTTATTCCTATCAAAATTTAAAAAGTAACCAAAATGCCTTATTTGATATAGTTTGAATAATACACAATTAAATATAAATAACATATTTAGAAAACAAGTGATTGGCAAGTAGTTACTAACTAACTGAATGGATTAAACCTTTGGGTTTGGGGTTGTGCTTCCCTAGGCTAGCTATCAGATTCATTAACTTTTCTTGCTACAGGCATAAACTTTTATTAGCAAACAGCAGCAAAACAATCATGCAACCTGTTCTACAAGTTTGAAAAAGTCTCTGATCTCTGTTCTTTTGGGCACTCTACAAGCACCTTACTCTGAGGAAAAGTGAGAAATGGTGGAATCCGCTAAATTTCACGAAGAGATTAGGCATATAGCATCCTCCCTTAAGTGAGGTAATACAGGACCTGACAAGTTCTGGACCTAAGTCCCCATCTGAAGGTGTTATACTGCTGGGCTCACACAATTCTTTTTTTTCTCCCAGTTTTATTGAAGTATAATTGATATATAACACTGTATTAGTTTAAGGTATAAAACATAATGATTTGATACATGTTGATACTGCAAAGTGATTACCACAATCAATTTAGTTAACATCCATCACTTCACATAGTTACAAATTTTTTTTTTCTTGTGATGAGAACTTTTAAATTAAATCTATTCTCTTAGCAACTTTCAAGTATACAATACAGTGTTCTTAACTATAGCCATCATCCTGCACATTACATCCCCAGAACTTATTTATCTTATAACCAGGAAGTTTGTATCTTTTGACCACTTACTCATTTTTATTTGATATTTCTGTTGAGCACTTACTACAGGACAAGTACTATGATAGGTGCTGGGGACAAGATATACTTAGACCCCCAAGAGAAGTGTTCTGTGAATCCCTCTTTCTTGTAATGTTCCACTTTCCCTTTTCTAGACTTCTACCTATACTCTTCTAGTTAACTCCTATCTCAGTCTCCCTTGCTGGTTCCTCCTCCTCCCTCTTACCTCTAACATTAGTGGGCACAATTTTACACCCTCATCTCTTCCTTCTTCCTATATTATCTCAATAACATCAATATGTTGATGTCTATCACATATCTCTAATCCAAATCTCTCTTTTGAGATCAGGTTTGTACATCCAACTATCTAAATAACATCTTTACTTGGAACTTTTATAAACATCTCAAATGTAATATGTTCAAAAGAGGACCTCTTGACTTCTCTCCTGAAGTCTGTTCCTCTCCCAGTCTACTCCATCTCAATAAGCAGTACAGAAAGCTGAGGGAGGGGAAGATGCAGAGTTAATGTTTAATGAGTAGAGTTTTACTTTGAAAAGATAACAAAGTTCTGGAGATGGATGCTGGTGATTCAAAACAATGTGAATATACTTAATGCCACTAAACTACACCCCTAAAAATGGTTAAAATGGTAAATTTTGTTATGTATATTTTACCACAATTTTTTTAAAAGGTAGTACAACAATACACCCAGTTGAAAGGGTTTTATTTTTAGATGGGGAAAAAAAAATGAAAGATAAAAATGTGATAGCTACTTTTTTTAAATCTTACTTCTCAAAATTATTTATGTGGTAACCGGGAAAAATTACTACACTAATTTAGCAGCTCAGAAATAGGAATAGTGTTTAGTAGTGGCAGAAATGAAATGCCCTAAAGGTGAAACTTAGAAAAGTATATGCACCTACATGCCACAGACTGACTGAATGTTTGTGCCCCCCCAAAATTCATATATTGAAACCTAATCCCTAACGTGATGATATTTGGAGGTGGGGCCTTGGAAGGTGATTAGGTCATGAGGATGGAGCCCTCATAAATGAGATTAGTGCCCTTATAAAAAAGACCTCAGAAGGGCTGGCCTGGTAGTGTAGCGGTTAAGTTCACACGCTCTGCTTCAGTGGCCCGGGGTTCGCAGTTTCAGATCCTGGGCATAGACAGATGCACCGCTTGTCAAGTCATGCTGTGGCAGCATCCCATATAAAGTAGAGGAAGATGGGCATGGATGTTAGCCCAGGGCCAGTGTTCCTCAGCAAAGAAGATGAGGTTTAGCAACGGATGTTAGCTCAGGGCTAGTCTTCCTCACATACAAAAAAGAAAAAAATAAATAAAAAATAAAAAAGACCTCAGAGAATTCCCTCATCCCTTCCACCAGGAGAGGACACAGCAGGAAGATAGCCATCTATGAACCAGGAAGACCCCTCATCAGACACTGAATCTGCCAGCAACTTGGCCTTGTATTTCCCAGCCTCTAAAACTGTGAGAAATAAGTTTCTGTTGTTTATAAGCCACCCACTCTATGATATTTTTTTAAAGCAGCCCAAACACACTAAGACACTACAAAAATCAGTTGTATTTCTACACACCATCAATAAACATACTAAAAATGAAATTAAGAAAATACAGTTGTCCCTCAGTATCTGGGGCAGGGACTGGTTCCAGGACTCCCCATGGATACCCAAATCCACTGATGCTCAAAGTCCCTCATGTAAAATGGCATGGTATTTGCATATAACCTATACACATCCTCCTGTATACTTTAAATCACCTCTAGATTACTCATAAAAGCTAATACATGTAAATACTACGCTGTTATACTGTATTGTTTAGGGAATAATAACAAGATAAAAAAGTCTGTACACGATCAGTATAGACACAACTGTCATAGGCCTTTCAATCTGCAGTTGGTTGAATCCGAGGATGCAGAACCTGCAAATACAGAGGGCTGACTATAATTCTGCTTAAAATGGCATCAAAAAGAACAAAGCACTTAGGAATAAAAATATAAACCTCATAGTCTGAAAAGTAGAAAACACTGTTGAAAGAAATTAAAGAAGACCTAATAAACAGAAATATATGGAAGACTTAATATCGTTAAGATGGCAATATTCCCCAAATTCATCTACAGATTCAGTGCAACTCCTATCAAAACCCTCGCTGGCTTCTTTGAAGAAATTGACAAGCCGATCTTAAAATTCACATGGAAATTCAAGGGACCCAGAAGAGCCAAAACAATCTTGAAAAAGAACAAAGTTGGGGGACTTAGACTTCCCAATTTCAAAACTTATTACAAAGATACAGCAACCAAGACTACTACTCAGCCATAAAAAAAGACAAAATCGTCCCATTCACAACAACCTGGATGGACCTGGAGAGTATTATGATAAGTGAAATAAGCCAGAGAGAGAAAGACAAACACCGTATGACTTCACTCATGTGTGGAAGATAAACTAACACACAGACAGAGAGAACTGTTTGGTGGTTACCAGGAGCAAGGGGAAGGGGGGTGGGCACAAGGGTTGAAGGGATGCATTTATATGGTGACTGACAAAGAATAATGGACAACTAAAATTTCACAATGTTATAAACTATTAAGACATCAATAAATTAAAAAATAAATAAAGGGGCCGCTCCGGTGGCGCAGCGGTTTAGGTCGCGCTTGGCAGCCCCGGGTTCACGGGTTCGGATCCCAGGCGCCTGCCGATGCACTGCTTGTCAGCCACGCTGTGGCGGCGTCCCATATAAAGTAGAGGAAGATGGGCACGGATGTTAGCCCACGGCCAGTCTTCCTCAGCAAAAAGAGGAGGATTAGCAACGGATGTTAGCTCAGGGCTGGTCTTCCTCACAAATCAATCAATCAATCAAAAACAAATAAAGATACAGCAACCAAGACAATGTGGTACTGCCATAAGGACAAGGCATATAGAATAATGGAATAGAACTGAGAGTCCAGAAACAAACTCTCACATTCACAGTGAGTTGATGGTCAACAAGGGTGCCAAGACAATTCAATAGGGAAATAATAGTCTTTTTAACAAATGGTGCTGGGACAACGGAAAATCCACATGGAAAAGAATAAAGCTGGACCCCTACCTTACACTATACATAAAAATTAACTCAAAATGAATCAAAGACCTAAATGTAAGAGTTACTATAAAACTTTTAGAAGAAAACAGAACAAGTCTTCATGACCTTGGATTGGGCAATAGATTCTTAGATATTACACCAAAAGCACAAGCAACAAAAGAAAAAACAGACAAATTGGACTTCATCAAAATTAAAAACTTATATGTTTCAAAGCATACCATCAAAAAAGTAAAGAAACAACACACAAAATGGGAGAAAATATTTGCAAATCATTATCTGATAACGAGCAGATCTAGAATATACAAAGAATTCTTATAATTCAACAACAAAAGGACAACCCAATTAAAAAATTGTCAAAGGATCTAAATAGACATTTTTCTAAAAATATTTTTAAAATGGCCAATAAGCACATGAAAAGATGCTGAACATCATTAACCCTCAGGGAAATGCAAATCAAAACCACAATGAGATACCACTTCATACCCACTACAATGACTAAATCAAAAAGACAGATAATAACAAGTGTGGGAGAGAATATGGAGAAAAACGGAACCCTCACACACAGCTGGCATTAATGTAAAATGGAGCAGATGCTTTGGAAAACAATCTGGCAGTTCCTCAAAAGACTAAGCACAGAGTTACCATATGACCCAGTAATTCTACTCCTAGGTATATACCCAAGAGAATGAAAAAACCTATGTCCACACAAAAACATCTATATAAATGTTCATAGCAGCATTATTAATAGCCAAAAAGTGAAAACAATCTAAATGTCCGCCAACTAATGAAGAAATAAAATGTGGTACATCCATATAACAGAATATTATTTGGCAATAAAAAAGAATGAAGTACTGATACACGCTACGACATGGATGAACCTTGCAAACATTATGCTAAGTGAAAGACGCCAGTCACAAAAAGCATATATTATATGATTCCACTTATATGAAATGCCCAGAATAGGCAAATCTATAGAGCAGAAAGTAGATTAGTATAATGTTGCACAACTCTGGGAATATATTAAAAATCACTGAATCATAATAAAAAAAACACTATGTCTCAAGATTGCTAGTGTAGGGTTGTAATGCCAATAAACACAAATATCCAAGAAACATAAATAAGGAAAGCAAAAACGTCTAAAATGGAAGAGGAAGACGACAAAACATCTGTCCTCTGTATACAGTCCCATATGAGAAATTTGAGAATCATTTGTATCCTCAGAGACCCTAGTGAGTATCCCTCTTTTTAGAAAAAAATTATCTAACTGATTATGTCTTTTCATTTTTCTTTAACAGCCAGAAAGCTCAAAGTCCAATCTGAAGCTCAACTGTATCAATTTTGGAAACTTTTTCTTATTTATCTAGCTTTTAACTTGTTTGTCAGAAATCTTGCAAAAAGAATTTAAAGCTGCTCAGAAGAATACACCAAACAAAAGACAAGAGAATTTAAAAGTAAAAAGCAACAATCAAAATATATACTATTTACAGGTGGGCTACAAATCTAATTTTAAGCTTTCTAGTAGCTAACCAAAATAAGAAAACCAATCAGTTTATCAATTCTCAGTGTGTTTAAATAAGACAAAAACCAACTGCTCAGGAGAATCACAACTAATCCTACAATTGTAAAGGAAATTTTCCTGAGAATATGAATAAAGAATATCCTATAGGAAAAATACTTCCTTTAGACAGAAAGATGAGAATCACTTGGTTTGCTTCTTAAAGTGCAATTAAATAAAAGAAATTCAATAGGAGGTCAACGTAATCTCTTCGCTGATCTGGTTTACTTCAGGGCTGTAAGACTGAGTAAAGCATACACCCTTGAGCCAACCCCTACATAAATAAGTCTTTCCAGCTAAATTCTCTTCAATATAGGATGACAGTGAATCCAAGGCACTGAGTCTAACAGATCTGCATGTTTATCTTAACCTTTTCCAGGTTTCTGATGGTCTACATCTATCATGTGATCTATTAATATCATGTGTGTTATTGTTATAAGCTACTTTATTTATTTATTTATTTTATTTTTTGTGTGTGTGGGGAGGATCAGCCCTGAGCTAACATCCGTTCCCAATCCTCCCCTTTTTGCTGAGGAAGGCCGGCCCTGGGCTAACATCCGTGCCCATCTTCCTCTACTTTATATGGGATGCTGTCACAGCATGGCTGACAAACAGTGCATCCGCGGGCGCCCGGGATCCGAACTCGCGAACCCCGGGTTGCCAAGCGCGAACTAAACCGCTGCGCCACCGGGCGGCCCCCTGTTATAAGCTACTTTAAAACCTCTGTAGACAAACATAACTAAAATAATTGATGTTATGAACAAGCAACTATTAAAAACTTGTTTCCTGGCAAAGGCAGTCTGACTTAAGCAAATACATCCCTTAGCTAGGAAACATGACACCAATTTCTATTCTTACTGGTAACACTTTCACCCTGAATAACCTTGGGCAACTTACTGTGCCAAATTTTGCTCGATCTAAAATAGGAGTGGATAATTATGCTCTGTTATAAACAGATGCTTAAGATTACGGTACTTAATCAAATGGTTTGAGTTTTTAAAAAACCAGGCACTATAAACACAGCCTACAATTCTTCTGCCCCTACACTTTCCAAAAAATGCATTATTCCACAAAATATTTTCCAATAGGGCTATTTTTATACTTCAAACCCATATCTGTGTATGATGCTCATCTTCAGTCAATATAATATTCCTTTTTTAAAAAAGGAATCATCAAGTATTATATTAAAATATTATAGGAAGATATCAAGATGCTTCAAATTTAACATACTTTCCACTAATGTGTCCCTAAATGTTTACCACCACACACTCATAAGACGTGATCATTACCATCAGCTGTAGTTGCTTTTTGGTGCGGCATCAGCATGGCAGCAAATTCTTGAAGTTGATTTCCTCTGATGATCCTATCTAGGTACATTTTCTCTAGGATCCCATAAGCAGCAAGTTGCTGGCACCTTTCATCCTTAAAAAGAGTAGCTAGCATCCGAGAACGCTGCTGTCCTAAGGGAAACAAATGAGCATCAAATATTCTCACCATCTATTTCTTCAATGAAAAATATTGCGCAACCTATTTTTTAACCTACTAAAATACACAGCTGAATCTCATTATTTGCAGTAGTTACGTTCTATAAAGTTGCTGCCACCATTGAATAGTGAATACTCAACTGCTGCTCCTAGGGGAAATATAGCATTAGGCTCCTGTGAGCCTGTGGTCATAACTTTTTTGTCAGCTGATCAATATGTAACACCTTGTTGATATGTGTTTCTGTTTAAAGGCACCTTATTTAATATATATTGAGGATTCATTAATATTGAACTCACAGCCAACATGCCTTAATTAAGCTTATCTAACACACACATTTTCTCCATCAGGCTCATCACAGACTTTCTTCACTTAGGAACTAAAGAAAGAACTTCAGCAATGTGCTTAGGGGCCATTTTTAACAGTGAAATCGCCAACAAAAAGCACAAAATGTGAAAATCATGATATTAAATTGACCACCAAAAGGACACTTGTTTATAGTACGAGAGCTAAAGAAAGGTAGAAGGCCCCCTTGTTCAACCTCAACTGGAAACATAAGTCAGGGGACTCAAATTTTTTGCTACTCTGCACAAGTCTGCAAATGACTGTGAAAGCACCACAAGTATTGATTTTGGGGTTAGCAAGTAGGCAAATTCACAAATACGGAGTCCACAGTAATGAGGATCAACTGTACATTCATTGTGTGAAGAGTAGGGTATGCACCAAAATGTCACGAGTGGTTCGAGTTACAGGTAATCATTATTTTCTTCTTGCTTATTTGTATTTCTATAGTGAACATGCATTCCTTTGGTAATAATAAAAAAATTATAAAAGATGAACAAATATTTCTCAGATGAGAAACAATATTCATAGTTTCAATTTATACTATCAAGGATCTTTAAATAGTGAAAAATTACAAGGCAATTGATGACATTAACAAAAATCAAACTAATGGAAATAATTCTATGAACAATCTTTTTCTATTTAAATATTTTCTAGCTCTGTATACTGAAAGCACCTAACCACAACGACACCCAGTAGCAGTGAGCATACCTAGCATCCCAATCTTGGTATCTTCATTAAAAGGAACTAGGGATCCTTGAAACATAGCTGAGTTCAAGTCTGGGGCAGGAAAAATACAAGATGAACCTCAGGCATCTTTTATGTTACAATGCAGGCAACTATTCAAAGACTAATGGGGCCATGTCAAAAAGACATGATCTGGTCATATTTGGGACAATTTGAGCATCAAAAATATTATAAGTATAATTTACCATAACATATCAAATAAATAAAAAACAGAGTCAAATATATAAGAATGTTCATAGCAGTACTATTCTTAATAGACAATAAGAAACTAGCCAAAGGCAAAAGGATAAATAAATTGTGGTACATTCACACTATGGAATACCACAAAACAATGAAAATGAAGAAACTATAATTATGAAGCAAAATGGATAAATTTTCATAAAATTGAGCAAAAGAAGCAAGACAAGAGTATATATGCTATATGATTTCATTTATATAAATATAAGCAGCAGGCAAAACTAATGTATACCAGTAATTAGTCTTGGGGGTGGAAGGTTAGGGCTAGTGGCTAGGAGAAAGCATAAGAGGCTTTCAGGTACTGGTAATAGCGTTTCTTGTTCTGGATGATGGTTACATGATGATGTTCATTTGTGACAATTCATCAAGCTGTACACTTTTGATATGTGCACTTTTCTGTGTATATTATACACACAGAAAAATAAGCAGAAAAAAAGTCCTTAGTGATACTAAAAAAAGGAGAAAAAATAAAATAAAAAGGAAAATTCTCACAGAAGAATAGTAGCTAATAAATATAGAATAGAATTAGTAGTAAATCAGCATTTTTCAGCATACAATATAATGAATGACCCAGGCAAGGATTATTAATAGATACTAAATTATTGAAAGAACGTTGGGGAACAGGATTTTTGTAGAGTGTCAAAGCAGCACCCCACAAATTATACAAACTGCAGAAAGGAAAATGTACCTTTACAATGGAATCTCTACCTTCATTAAAGGACCAAACTCAGCACCACTAATAGTGGGACAACCTGACATTATGTGCCTTCTGATGTGATGCAACAGTAAGTATACCCAGCACACAGCATCACTATGAGGTATTCTAGCTAGAAAAATTTTAACCTGAACTTAATCTAAAGTTTGGCTAACTTCCAGTTTACAGGAAATATATAGGATTAGGAATAAGCAAACAATGTATATCAAACAAATCTAGAATGAAGGACATTCTACACAACAACTTCCTTGAACTCTTCAAAAAGTCAGTATTTTTAAGTGAGGAAACTACACAATGTTATATGTCAATTATATCTCAATAAAAGTTGGAGGGGAAAAAAAGTGAGGAAACTATTCTAGACTAAAAGAATCTAAAGAGACAATCACCAAATGCCACATATGAACTTTTCCTTGTTCAGGGGAAAAAAAGCAACTATAAAAGATATTCCTGAGACAACTGGAACAATGATAATATGGATCAGATGCTAGATTCTATAGCAAAATCATTTGTTAAATTTTTTAGGGATGATAACGGTATTGCAGTTATGCAGAAAAATGTTCCTCTTCTTAGGAGATGCATGATGACACATGAAGAGGGAGTGTCATGATGGCCTACAACTTACTTTAAAGTGATACATCAAAAAATGTGTGTGTGCATGTGAGAGAGAGAGAGAGAGAGAAAGCAAATATGACAAAATGAATGCCAGGAGAGAGAGAGGGAAAACAAACATGACAAATTGTCAGGAAACTTTAGAAAAAGAATAATGAAGGGAGAGTAGACTTGCTAAATAATAAAACATATTATAAAGCTACAATAATTCAAAGAGCATAGTACTGATATATTCATAAATAACCTAATTAATGGAACAGAATATTTTGTCTGGAAATCTCACTATAATGCATTTCAAATCAATAGGGGAAAAAAGATATATTATTCAATAAAGGATGCTAGGTCAAATTGCTAGCCATTAAGGAAAAAAAAAAAACGGTTAAGTCCCTATCTCATTCCTTACACTAAAATAAGTCCAAATATATTAAGATTTACAGGTAAATTTAAGAAGTAGAAAACTAATCTATACTAGTGATTACTCGGAGGAGGGGGTGGAAGTAGTGACTAGAAGGAAGCATGAAGGTAATAAATGAAACCCTAAAGCAGAGATTCTCAAACGGGGTCCCCAAGACCTTTTCAAGGGATCAGTGAGGTGAACACCCTTTTTTTAAAAACAAAGACATCCTTTGCCTTTTTCACTTTGTTGACATTTGCACTGGTGGTGCAAACGCAATGGTGGCTAAAACTACTGGTACCATAGCACAAACCAAAGCAGTGGCACCAAATGGTATTATGCCATACACTCACAGTCAAAACAAAAAAGCCAGTGTCACTTAATGTCCTCGCAACAGTAAAAATTATTTTTGTTAAATACTGACACTTGAAAACACATCTTTTTAATATTTTGTGTGACAAAATGGGAAATGCACATAAAGCACTTCTGCTGCAAACTAAAGTACAATGGTTGTCCCAGGGAAACACTGCAGCTGAACCAGTTTTTTTTTTCCCCATAGAACACCATTTACTTGAAATAACAACTGACAAATTATGGTTTTTCAGACTTGGGTATCTGGCAGACATTTTCTTAAAAATGAGCAGTGGGCCTGTCACCACCAACCAACAGTATTTGTTGCCCTGATACAATTAAAGTTTTCAAGAAAAAATTAGAATTTTGGAAAACTTGTATCTGCCACCATGAGCTTGACAGCTTTCCAATACTTAAAGTTTTTTTTTATGAGATCAGTGGTAATATATTGAAATGTAATTTTTCTATATTGTATAATAAAGTATGTCAATATGTGGAAGCTCTGTATAACTCAGTGAACCAATATTTTCCAAACAACCAATACATGAGGGTACAAAATCTTGCATCCATAAAAGATCCATTTAAAGTACAAGAGAGACCAAGATTTTAACAAAACAGGGTGCAGAAACCTCATTGATATGGTTTCAGGTGCCACATTGCAACTAACCTATAAGAAACTATACTACTTGTTAAGTTCAGCATAATATCAAAGAAGAATATCCACCATTATCTGAAAAAGCCATTAAATATGCCTCTCTCTTCCAATTACACATCTGTGTGAGGCTGGATTTTCTTCATCTACTTTCACTAAAACAATATAACAAAACAGACTGAATGCAGAAGTACCTTTAAGAATTCAGCTTTTGTCTATTAAGCTAGACATTAAAAAGATTTGAAAAAAATGTAAAACAATTCCATTCTCCTAACTTTTTTGGCTTTGGAAAATATAGTTCTTTTCATAAAATATGTCCTTGATGTTTATATGTAATGAATCAATTACTGTTATTCTTAAATGAATTAATAAATATTTTTAAAATCTCTCATTTCAATTTCTAATACATTAATCAATAGATATACTATACATAACCAAAGGCTCTCTAGGGTTCTCAATTTCTCAGAGTGTAAAGGGATCCAGAGACCAAAGGATCTGAGAACCAAAAGTACTAGAAGAAAACGTGGGGGAGAATTTATATAATTTCAAAGTAGGAAAGGCCTGTCTAAGCAAGTCGACAAAATCCAGAAGCCAAGAAAAAGAAAAGATTAATACATTCAACTATATAAAAATTAAAAGTTTCTGCATGATAGAAATGTTATAAACAAAGCCAGAAAGAGATGACAAATTGGCAAAAAAATTGTTAATTTTTTTATTTGCATAAAGAGCTTTTATAAGTCACCAAGAAAAGGATAAAACTCAAAAAATAGCTAATGGACATAAACAGATGATTCACTCAACAAATAAATACAGGTTTTTCAAGAATTACTTTTTTTGACATGAAAAGATGCTTTAAGAGCATTCATAATAAATGAAATGCAACTTAAAACTAGAGTAAGATTTGGGGCCAACCCGGTGGCGTAGTGGTTTAAGTTAGTGGGCTCTGCTTCAGCAGCTCAGGGTTCGCGGATTCTGATCCCGGGCACAGACCTACACACCGCTTATCAAGCCATGCTGTGGCAGGTGTGCCACATATAAAGTAGAGGAAGACGGGCATGGATGTTAAAACAGGGCCAATTCTTCTCAGCAAAAAGAGGAGGACTGGCAACAGATGTTAGCTCAGGGCTGGTCTTCCTCACCAAAAAATTTTAAAAAATAGAGTAAGATTCTATTTTTCATCTACCACATTACCAAAGATTAAAAATTCAGTAAAACATGTGTGTGAGGAATCAGGTACACATGACCATGGTTGTTTGAAGTGTAACATTAAAGAGCAATGTATAATTTCCATCAAAAGTTTAAACAGGGCCAGGCCTAGTGGTTAAGTTTGGCATGCTCTGCTTCAGTGTCCTGGGTTCAGTTCCCCAGTATGGACTTACACCACTTGTCTGTCAGTGGTCATGCTGTGGTGGCAGCCCACATACAAAAAGAGGAAGATTGGCAACAAATATTAGCTCAGGGTGAATATTCCTCAGCAAAAAATAAACAAACTAAAAGTTTAAATGTATGTACCCTTGGACCAAAGAATTTAACCTATGCATAAACTCATGTATGTGCATAAACTCATGTATGTGCATAATCACTACAGCACTGTTTGTAATTGACTAGATAAATTATAAAGCCAAGCAATAGAAAATCAAAAAGAGTAAGCTGTATCTATTTTCATATAAAGACCACCAAGACATACAGCTACATGAAAAAAGCAAATTGCAAAAGTGAGTTTATCACGCTACCATTTGTGTATAACAAAAGGGGATACACACACATACACACTTTTATACTGAAGGAAATACAAGAAACCAGTAACAGTTCTTAAGAACAGGAAGCACTATCACGTTTACGTACTGCTTTTTCAGTAACAAAAATAAAATAAATAAGATCACTGCTTCCTAAAGAATGAATTGTGTAGACTGAACATGTTATTAGGCTCTCAATGAAACACAGTTTAAGAATAAACATTCTAAGATGATTTAGAAAGGCCATCATTTAGAATTATCAGCATTTTCTCTCAATGTCCTTTCTGCTTTATAAGTTGAGTGATTTACATGCTATAATTTAGTAAAAAGAACAAAGAACAGTTTATTTTTTATATTTATTGAAGGGTAAATGCCAGGTCTAAAACTGAGGCTTGAAAGCTAAAAGAAATCCCAAAAGCAGTACATTAATTATCTTACCACCCATTTCTAGATTTTAATTTTTGTTTCCCTCTGTGTAATTCTCACTTAATTTGATACCCAGTTTTTCAGTGGTATTTTAGGAGAACTAAACTTCATATTCTCTCTCTTAACTATTCCTAACACATGTTGATGATAAACACACACATATTTAAATTTTTTTAAAGTTATCAATCCATTTTATTGCTGTTTTTAACTGTTTAAATGTTTAAACTAAATTTACTGTAACTGTTTTAATAAGACAACCCCTTGAAGAATAGTTCCTTGCTAAATCCCCCAAGAGTACTATGAACCTGAAATTATTAAGCAAAGTTAACTGACTGTTCATTAAAGCATAAATGATGTGTTTACCTGCTGATGCCAAGATGGTACAGTGCAAAGCATGTTTTAAGGCCTCTAGTCTTTCACTTTCGTGCACTATTGTCTTGTAAGAGAGCTCATTGTACCTCTGTGCAGCTTCAATGAATTTTCTTCTATAATCAAGAACACGTGCATAGCAAACCTATGGAGGGAAAATGTTTTAAATAGGGGGAAAAATTAAAAAGCAAAAAATAAAAAAAGAGAGAATTTCTAATACATAATAGCATTTATCAGATGTTCTAGAGCATCTTAGTGTAGTAAGATTCTCCAACACAAAATTAATTCCAAATCAGCTCATCTGTTACCTTATAATGTATCTGTAACTGTTCGTTGGTTGATTCATTCTGAAGCAATGATGCTCGATTTATGTAAGCCTCTGCCTGGACTGGATCATCATCCTCTAGATATAGCCTAGCAATCTTCAGGTACGTCTCCAGTTTATAATCTACATTGTACTGTCTAGGACATAGAAAAACACATAATGACAAATATCTTATCAAGAAAATTTTTAGGCATGGTAGAAAATAATTATATATATAATATATATAATTATATGTTTTTTCTTATATATATTCTGTTAATATAAAAGAATCAAATTTTTTATTGCATTATATTATAGAAAAGCTAAAAAATATTTCTGAAGTAAGTTTTATTGAATTTTTATTATTTTAATCATTGTTGTTCACATTATATTTTAGCTTCTTCTAATCCTCAAATAATCTCACAAGTAAAAGACTTAATTAAAAGGAAAAAATGCCCAGTTCAGGGATATATTATATACTACTGGTAGTACTATAAATGAGTACAACCATCCTGGAAAACAATTTGGCAATATACTCTCCAACAATACTTTGAATCCTTTAAAATGCATATACTTTATGCACTATACTTTACCCACTAAACTTTACCTCTAGAAAATAAATCCTAAGAAAATAATCATGGACATGCACACATATGTATGCACAAGGATATTCATTTGTAAAGTTAATCATAAATATCTGTAATAGGAGGAAAATGAAAATCACTTATTATGATATTTATGGTAATCAAGTTGTGGTACATAAACATGGTAGAATAATATATAGTTATTATAATCATTACCATGTGATAATAGTCACCATGTATTTTTGCTAAGTGAAAAAACTGGATAAAAAAACCATTAAAATGGATTTCAATACACATAAATCAAGACAGTAATAGCAACTATCTCTGGGTGGTGAGATTACAGGTGGTTTTCATCTTCTTCTTCATCCCAGTGGTCAAACTTTATGCAAGAAATATATAACTGAAGACCTCACATAACTCAAAACATAATTCAAGATTAGTCTTCACACACAAAAATTTAATCCTTTCTATTTACCAGCAAAAGTGGTGCCACCACGTGGCAAGAAGAGAGTTCACAATTCACTTGGCCTCAGCTTTGAAGTTAATTCTTCACCTTTAAAATTTTTATATTAATTCAAATTTTTTCCATAAGCCATATTTTATTAATATTTTATACTATATTATTTCCATTCACAACTCAAATTTATACAAACTGCTATAAATAGTACTATACTTTCAAACTTTTCCAATTTTATGCCAAGGGTGCTTATTATATCTATTACTTTCATAATCAGAATGAATCATATTTTAAAGAAAAAAGTTCTCAATCATTTACCCAACCTCTACTTTTAATCACTTTAACTTGCTTAGGAAACCATTAAATTTTCAGTTCTTCAGTATCCTCACAGATAAAGATAATGCTACAGTACTATCAAAATGATAATTACCATCACTGCAAAGAACAATATCTAATGTTATATTTATTTAAAATACCAGTGAATATAAATCAATTGCTCTGTGCTAGGGAGAAAATGCTCCAGACAGAATAAGACCAAAGCAATTAAGAAAGCCCAACCTTTTCAAACTACCAGGAAAAAAAAAAAATAACAAGAGGACTTGAACAGCAAAATTCAACATCTACATCTGAAGCCTTTTTCATAAACTGGCTGCTTTTTCAAGGAGCATCACTGCCTAACAATTTAATAAGTAGTGCTCAAAAGGCAAGATGCCTGAAGTAGTGTCTGCCTCATCATCAAAAATATTACTGAAGACAAAAAAGAACCCCTCATACACCTGGTCAAAGGGTAGAGAAGCAGCTGAAATTATGTTTAAGTCATTCACAATTGGTATTTTTAAACTTGCCAATTGAAATGGGAAGTGTGTTTAATAATATAACCAAGAGTCTCACATCTTTCATCCTTGTACTTTGGAGGAATGTTTCATAAAGAACTATAAATGTTTTTAAAAATACATATAAAAAGATAAGATTGGTTGAATAAGAGTTACAAACCATCATCTTAATTTTTTGTTTTTCCATCTCATTTTCTCTAGTATCTCAAACCCAACAATCCATTGAACCCACTGTGACTTCCAAACCACTGATGGTATTACACCGTTACTGTCTTTTTCCCCTTAAAGGTCTCACTTCCCTCCATACCTAGCTTAACTCCTATGGTCAATCATTAGAATCATTGAATTGCATAGGCACTCATCTTCCTTGTCCCTCTCTTGCTGTCATACTTGGGCAAAATCATAACTCTGTTTAACCCTAACAGTCTGTCCACTCCTTTCCTGCACCCATGAACTCTGATGGAGAAAAACACCCAACCAATCTGACTAATCTCATTTTAATCACTATGACCTTCAAATGAGCCCATAATCCTGCCAAGTCTTCTATACATTCCTAGTTCATTCACTGTCTTACTCTTCTAGAGAGTTTTTTCTCATATTCTTGTCTCTCCTTAACCTCCTAACTCCCACCCCCATCCACACTTCCAGCTGATGACTCTGATTCTGACTTCACAAAGAATACTGAAGCAATCAAAGAGTACTTGCACAAACTCGACCACCATGTCACCAATATCTGCACCCACATACTCTGTGTTCCTTGCTGATACCCTAGGTTACTGGGGGCTATTCTGTCCATCAGGGAACATGTGGCAATGTCTACAGATATTTTTGATTATCACAACTGGGGGTGGTGATGCTACTGGCATCTAGTGAGTAGAGGCCTGGGATGCTGCTCAGCATCTTGCAATACACAGAACAGCCCCCACAACAAAGAATTACCCAATCTAAAATGCCAACAGTGCCAAGGTTGAGAAACTCTGCTATAGAGAAACTCTATGCCTCTATCTAAAGCCTATTCCTCCACTAGATTCCTTCCCTCTTGCCTATTCCTGCAAGAATACTCTCCCCTCCTCTCTGTCTCTTTTTTTTTTCCTGAGGAAGATTCGCCCTGAGCTAATATCCACTGCCAATCTTCCTCTTTTTGTATGTGAGCCGCTGCCACAGCATGGCCACTGACAGACGAGTGGTGTAGGTCCGCTCCCAGGAACCAAACCCAGGCCACCAAAGCAGACTATGCCAAACTTAACCACTAGGCCACCAGGGCTGGCCCTCCCCTACTCTCTTCTATCAAATTTTTGCTTCCCAGTGAATCATAAAAGAAAAAATAATCTCTTAACCTAACCTGTGCTGTCATCTTCTACCCTATTTCTCTGGTCCCTTTTGTGAAAACTTCCCCAAAGAGTTGCCCATACTCACCATCTCCAATTCTTCTCTTCCCATTCTCTCTTAAACCACTCCAATCAAGCTTCCACTCCTACCATTTCACCAAAACAGCTTTTGTCAAGGTCCTCAATGACCTCCACTACTAACTCCAATGGTTATCCCTCACTCCTCATCTTATTTGACCTATCAATACCATAGCTGATCACTCCTTGATACATTTTCCTCATTTGGCTCTACAACACACTCCACATTCTCCTGATTTTCTTCTTACCTGAATGGACAATCCTTCTCACTTGCTATATCTTCCTCCTGCCCCCGAGCTCTTAAGTTGGACTGCTCCAGGCCTCAGTACTTAGTCCTCTTCTCCATCTATAATCCCTCCCTTGGAGATCTCATCCAATCTAATGGCTTTAAATTCTACCTAGTTATCAATGACTCCCAAATGTATATCTCTAGTCCAGACATCTCTCCTAAACTCTATACTAATATATTCAACTCCCTACTAGATATTTCCACTTGGTTATCACATGCCTAAAGTGGAACTCTTCGTCTTCCCTCAAAACTTATTCTTCACCACTCAGTAGATGGCAACTCCATCTTTCCAGTTATTCAGACCAAAAATCAGGACTTGTCTTGGCTCTTTTTATTACTCCATATCCAAGCTGTCAGGAAATCCTTAGCTCTACCTTAAAAACATATCCAGAATCCAACACTTCTCACAATCTCCATTTCATCTGCAGTAATATATAAGCCTCTAAACTAACCTCCCTACTTCTTATCATTGCATGCTTATTTTATTCTCAACCCAGTAGTCAGAAAGATTCTTTAAAGTATAAGTCAAATCATGTTAGTCTTCTGTACAAAACCCCCTGATAGCTCTCCATCATTTCACTTAGAGAAAAGCCAAAGGCCTTATAATGGCTTACAAGACCCCATATAATCTGGTCCCCAGTACTCTCTGATCTCATCCTCTATCTCTCTCCCCTTTGCTCACTGTACTCTACCCACACTGGTCTCCTTGCTCTTCTTAAAACACTCCAAGTGTGCTCCCATCTTAGGGCTTTTGCACTAGCCATCCTCTCTAAGAGGATCTACTGCTACTCTTCCCTCAGATAGCTCACAGCCACTCCCTCACCTCCCTCAAGTGTTTGAGAAAGTGACAACAGGACCACCCTACCACTCTAATCACCCTACTTAATGATATAACCTGTCCTCCACTTTGTCCCTTACTTTTCCTTTCTCCATAGTGCTTATTACCTTCTAATATCTTAAAAATTTACTTATTAAATTGTTTATTATCTGTTTCTTGCACTAGAACATAAAAAACATAAGTGAACAATTATATAGCCATCCAATATCCACTATTTACTATACTTTTGTCCTGTTTCCAAAGGAATTCCCACCAACACTTGGGCTGCATTTCTCCAGTCTTCTTCTTTCTCATATATGGATGCAAGATGCTGTCTTATGGAAGCAACCTGGAATAGCAGGTATACATGTTAAGTTATTTCAACTGACATTAGTAACTAATTAAAATAAATAGCTAAGTTTATCTATTATGACAATGCTCTCATTCAACACATTAAGCTGGCAAGTAACTAGAAAAAGTTTATCTAGACCACCCAAATTTTTCTATGAATTTTACATTCATAGAATATCAAAATAGTGAAATAATACATTTCTGCAATGTGGATTATGGCAATAATTTAAATAGTAAGTTTTTCTTTTATGTTACCGCATATATAATACAGGAGTTTTCCTATGTTTTCAGCGTAATCAACAATTTTGCTAATTTTAAAAAGTTGTCTTGAGGACGTCAGCATCATGGCTGAGTGAGATTCCCTCTTTGAATCTCTGCCCCCTACGACACAAGGAAAACATCATTCACATTCCAACAGAGCTCAATCAAACACTACGAAGGACTTCTGAGAAACCCCTGCTGCCACACATCCGACGGTGGAGGCGCGGGAAGCCCAGGAGGACGGGAGGAGAGGTAGGAGGTTGTATTCCCCCTCCCCAATCGATCGGCAAAGACAGCGCGGTTCGTGGACAGAGGGGGGAGGGGCGGCCCACAGCGGGGAAAACTATCGCCATCCAGGTGCTCTCATAGACTGTCGAGAGATCCCCACTGGGAAGCGACGACGGACTGTTTAGGGGGTGTAGCAAACACCCTAAGAGAGCCAGAAAGGAAACCCCCGGGTCAAGCAGGAGAAAGAGAGGACCCCTCCCCCCACACACCCGGCGTTTCAGCATAATCCCTCCGGGGGCTGCAGCCGCCTCAGAGCAAACCACTCGCGATCTCCATCTAGTGGCAGCAGGGGAAAACTGCAGGACTAACTTTAATCATGAGGGGTAAAAATAAAGCCGTCCCCGTCGGATCCTTGTGAAAATATGTCAGGGCTACAGACCAAAAGGAAAATGACAAACACCCAGAAACCAACCCTGAAGGCACAGAATTTGATAACCTGAATGACAGAGAATTTAAAATAGCTATCATAAACAAACTCAACGAAATACAAGAGAACACACAGAAACAAATCAACGAATTCAAGGATTATGTCACAAAAGAGATTGAAACCCTAAAGAAAAACCAATCAGAATTATTGGAGATGAAAAACAAAATCAACGAGATAGTGGAAAAAATGGAGTCTTTAAAGAGCAGAACTGACAATATGGAGGAACGAATTAGCACTATTGAGGATAGCCACGCAGAAATGCTCCAGATAGAGGAGGAGAGAGAGCTAAGACTAAAAAGAAATGAAGAAATTCTTCGAGAAATATCAGACTCAATGAGGAAAAGCAACATAAGGATAATAGGTATTCCAGAAGGAGAAGAAAGAGAAAAAGGAGCAGAGAGTTTGTTCAAAGAAATAATAGCTGAGAACTTCCCCAACCTAGGGAACGAGAGGGAAATAACAGTGAATGAAATCAATAGATCACCTAAATATATAAACAGGAATAAAAAATCATCTCGCCACATAGTAGCAAACTTGAAGAATACCCGTGACAAGGAAATAATATTGAAGGCAGCTAAACAAAAAAACAAAATAACATACAAAGGAAACCCCATCAGGCTCTCAGCTGATTTCTCGACAGAAACTCTACAGGCTAGGAGAGACTGGAACGATATATTCAAAATCATGAAAGACAAAAACCTTCAGCCGAGAATACTTTATCCAGCAAAAATATCCTTCAAATAAGATGGAGAAACAATAACTCTCCCTCATAAACAAAAGCTAAGAGAGTTCGTCACCACAAGACCCCCACTACAAGAAATGCTCAAGAAGGCCCTTAGGCCTGAAAAAAAACAAATGAGAAAGGGGATACAAAGATTTCAGCAAGGAGAAAAGCAAGGAGACTAAACCAGAACAAAATACAGCTGGAAAACATCAAAAATTAATTCAAGCTCATCACTGGAAACACACATTCATGACACAATCTGGAATAAAGAGATAACAAATAAGGAGGGGAAGAGGTAAGGGATTGAATTGACCCAGCCTCAGGAAAAAGGAGGCATCTGAAAATGTACTTTCTTATCCAGGAGATCGCTTATATAAACCGCACGGTAACCACTAAACAAACAACCAGAAGAGAACCACACATGACAAATAAAGAGAAAACCAAGAGAATGAGCATGCAGAAATTCCAAATTGAATTTGCAGTCTGAAGCACAAGGGACAAGAAACGAAGGAAATGCAAAAGAACCAGAAGATGAACAATAAAATAGCGACATTAAACCCTCATATATCAATAATCACTCTAAATGTAAATGGATTGAATTCTCCAATCAAAAGACACAGAGTGGCAGGATGGATTAAAAACCAAAATCCAACAATCTGCTGCCTCCAGGAAACACATCTCAGCTCTAAAGACAAACACAGACTCAAAATAAAAGGATGGAAAACAATACTCCAAGCTAATGGGAAACAAAAGAAAGCAGGAGTAGCCATACTTATATCAGACAAAGTAGACTTCAAGATAAAAAAGGTAATGAGAGACAAAGAAGGGCAATATATAATGATAAAAGGGATACTTCACCAAGAAGACATAACACTTACAAATATCTATGCACCCAACACAGGAGCACCAAAGTACATAAAACAACTGCTAAAAAACCTTAAAGGAGATATTAACAATAACACAATAATAGTAGGGGATCTTAATACCCCCCTTACATCAATAGATAGATCATCCAGACAAAAAGTCAATAAGGAAATAATGGACTTAAACGAGAAACTAGACGCAATGGATTTAATAGATATATACAGAGAACTCCACCCAAAAAAAGCAGAGTACACATTCTTCTCAAGTGCACATGGAACATTCTCAAGGATAGACCATATATTAGGAAACAAGGCAAACCTCTATAAATTTAAGAAGATTGAAATCATTACAAGCATCTTTTCCGATCATAATGCTGTGAAACTAGAAATCAACTGCAAGGAAAAAACTAGGAAAGGGACAAAGAGGTGGAGACTAAACAACATGCTACTGAACAACCAATGGGTCGTTGATGAAATTAAAGGAGAAATCAAAAGCTATCTGGAGACAAATGAAAAGGAAAATACACCATACCAACTCATATGGGATGCAGCAAAAGCAGTCCTGAGAGGGAAATTCATAGCAATACAAGCTCACCTTAACAAACAAGAAAAATCCCAAATAAATAACCTTAAATTGCACCTAACAGAGTTGGAAAAAGAAGAACAGACAAAGCCCCGAATCAGTAGAAGGAGGGAAATAATAAAAATCAGAGCAGAAATAAATGAAATTGAAACCAAAAAAACAGTAGAAAGGATCAATGAAACACAGAGCTGGTTCTTTGAGAAGATAAATAAAATTGACAAACCCTTAGCCAGACTCACTAAGAAAAAAAGGGAGAAGACTCAAATAAATAACATTAGAAATGAAAGAGGAGAAATTACAACAGACACCACAGAAATACAAGGGATTATTAGGGAATACTATGAAAAACTTTACACCAACAAATTGGACAACCTAGAGGAAATGGACAAATTCTTGGATGCGTACAACCTCCCAAAACTGAATCAAGAAGAAACAGAGAATCTGAACAGACCAATCACAAGTAAAGAGATTGAAACAGTCATCAAAAACCTCCCAAAAAATAAAAGCCCAGGACCAGATGGCTTCCCTGGAGAATTTTATCAAACGTTCAAAGAAGATTTAGTACCTATCCTTCTCAAACTATTCCAAAAAATAGAGGAAGATGGAATACTTCCCAACACATTCCATGAGGCCGACATCACGCTGATACCAAAGCCAGACAAGGACAATACAAAGAAGGAAAACTACAGGCCAATATCACTGATGAACATAGACGCAAAAATCCTCAACAAAATATTGGCAAACCAAATACAGCAATACATCAAAAAGATCATACACCACGATCAAGTGGGATTTATACCAGGGACACAGGGATGGTTCAACATCCGCAAATCAATCAACGTGATACACCACATTAACAAAATGAAGAATAAAAACCACATGATCATCTCAATCGATGCAGAGAAGGCATTCGACAAGATCCAGCATCCATTTATGATAAAAACTCTAAACAAAATGAGTATAGAAGGAAAGTACCTCAACATAATAAGGGCCATATATGACAAACCTACAGCAAACATCCTACTCAACGGGGAAAAACTGAAAGCCATTCCTTTGAGGACAGGAACAAGACAAGGGTGCCCACTCTCACCGCTCTTATTCAACATAGTACTGGAAGTTCTGGCCAGAGCAATTAGGCAAGAAAAAGGAATAAAAGGACTCCAAATAGGCAATGAAGAAGTGAAACTCTCACTATTTGCAGACGACATGATCCTATACACAGAAAACCCAAAAAATTCCATCAGAAAACTACTAGAAACAATCAACAACTACAGTAAAGTGGCAGGGTATAAAATCAACTTACAAAAATCAATTGCATTTCTATACACTAACGATGAAACAACAGAAAGAGAACTCAAAAAGACAATCCCATTTACAATTGCAACAAAGAGAATAAAATATCTGGGAATAAATTTAACCAAGGAGGTCAAAGACTTATACAATGAAAACTATAAGACACTATTGAAAGAAATCGAGGAGGACATAAAGAAATGGAAAAATATTCCATGCACGTGGATTGGAAGAATAAATATAGTTAAAATGTCCATTCTACCTAAAGCAATCTACAGATTCAGTGCAATCCCAATCAGAATCCCAATGTCATTCTTCACGGTAATAGAACAAAAACTACTGAAATTCGTATGGGGCAACAAAAGAGCCCGAATAGCTAAAGCAATTCCGAAAAAAAAGAACAAAGCTGGAGGCATCACAATCCCTGATTTCAAAATATACTATAAAGCTACAGTAATCAAAACAGCATGGTACTGGTATAAGAATAGACACACAGATCAATGGAACAGAATTGAAAGCCCAGAAATAAAACCACACACCTATGGACAGCTAATCTTCGACAAAGGAGCAAAGAACATACAATGGAGAGAGGCAAGTCTCTTCAATAAATGGTGCTGCGAAAATTGGACAGCAACATGCAAAAGAATGAAAGTAGACCATCTCCTATCACCATATACAAAAATCAATTCAAAATGGATCAAAGACCTGAAAGTGAGACCTGAAACTATAAAACTCCTGGAAGAAAATATAGGCAGGACACTAACTGAGATTGGACATAAAGGGATCCTTTCAGATTCCATGTCTACCCAGACAAGGGAAACAAAAGAAAAAATAAACAAGTGGGACCTCATCAGACTAAAGAGCTTCTACAAGGCAAATGAAACCAGGATCAAAATGAATAAACAACCCACCAGCTGGGAGAAAATATTTGCAAATCGTTTGTCCGACAAGGGATTAATCTCAGTAATATACAAAGATCTCATACAACTGAGCAACAAAAAAACAAACAACCTGATCAAAAAATGGGCACAGGATATGAACAGACATTTTTCCAAGGAAGAGATCCAGATAGCCAATAGACACATGAAAAGATGTTCAACATCACTAATCATCAGGGAAATGCAAATCAAAACTACACTGAGATATCACCTTACACCGGTTAGAATGGCTATAATCACAAAGACAAATAACAACAAATGCTGGAGAGGTTGTGGAGAAACCGGGACCCTCATTCACTGCTGGTGGGAATGCAAACTGGTGCAGCCTCTATGGAAAACAGTATGGAGAGTCCTCAAAAAATTAAAAATAGAAATACCGTATGATCCAGCAATACCACTCTTGGGCATCTACCCAATGGACGTGAAATCAACCATCACAAGAGGCGTATGCACCCCTATGTTCATTGCAGCATTATTCACTATAGCCAAGAAGTGGAAGCAACCCAAGTGTCCCTCAACTGAAGATTGGTTAAAGAAGATGTGGTATATACATACAATGGAATACTACTCAGCCATAAGAAAAGACACAATTGTCCCATTTGCAACAACATGGAAGGACCTAGAGGGTATTATGTTAAGTGAAATAAGCCAGAGAGAGAAGGACAGACACTGCATGAACTCACTCATATATGGAATATAAATGAACACCTGGACAGAGAGAACTGATTGGTGGTTACCAAGGGGAAGGGGGGTGGGGGGGGGCACAAGGGGTGAAGGGTTACATCCACAAGGTGACGGACAAACAAAAATGTACAACTAAAACCCCACAGTGTTATAAACTAAGACATCAATAAAAAAATAATAAAAAATAAAAAAATCCTTGTAAGGTAAAAAAAAAAAGAAAAGTTGTCTTTAAAAAAAGAGTAACATTTGGTTCATAAAATCAAATTTTAACATATGAGCAAATGTCAGCTGGAGTTACAACATCCTAACATTTATTTGATTTTACATTGTAAAAAGCTGTTTGGCACACTGTTTAGCAAAAATGAAATTGAATGATAATCTCCTTTAAAAATTTAATAATGTCTCTCAAAATAATTGCTGTTATCTCAAGTTCAAAAATCACTGCTCTAGATTTTTACCTGCTCCTCAAATGAAATGACTCTAGGCTGGATCTTTTCCAAGGTGAAATGATAGATTTCTTTGGCTGTGCTATCAGGCAGGTTAGGGAGATGTGTGCAGAAATCAGTCAGCAACTGTCGAGAGATCACGAGGCTGACGTTCTCATTTACCACTTGTTTAAAAAAAAACAAGAGATAAGAAAACATGAGTCATTTATAAATTTTTCATTAAGCAATCAATCTTTACATAAAATTAATATTAAAAACAATATATATTAGTGTAACCTTCAATGCGTTATTCAGGGCTTTCCACACCCCATCACCTTGTATTAAAGAATAAATTTCCCTTATGCTGAATTATTTGATTATACAATGACTACACCAAAACAGTAAAAATACCATAACTTTTCTAGGAGACAGAAATGGTTGGAAAAAAAATTTTGTTTAACAATTGAGAATTTTATATTCTTCCTTTCTCTTCTTTATTTTTCTACAAAATGAAGACGGAGAAACACTTATATTTTTGTTTATTTACTTATATCCCACCTAGCTACAAAAAGGAATTAAGGAAGAAAACAGTGAAAGAATTTTCATGAAATTTTTATAAAGCAAGTAGTGACAGTTACTGCCACTTGTACTTTCCCAATAAAAACAACAAATAAGAACTTAAGTCAGCACTAGATGTACTGACGTATTTTATGACGTTATTTATAAACGTTTACGGGTATTGTATGTGATTAAAGATGAAAGCTCTGGAGCCGCACTGCTTCCTCCCCTCTCTACTAAATACCCTCAGATAAGAAACTTCTCTGTGCTTCTGCTTCCTCACCTGTAAAATGTGGATAAGGTTGTTTAAAGGCAATACATATAAACCACTCCAAATAATACCTGGCACATAGCACTTAACAAATGTTAGTTATCGTCACTATAATTACATTTCAAAGAATGCATTATGCTTGTGAACCACTGCTTAGATAAATTAAGTCTTAAATCAAGAGTTACTGTGAAAATAAATGATGGTTCAAAAACTATTTGGTTGATATAAATGATTTTAACAACAGACTGCTTTTCTTGGCAGCTCACTGGATTCAAAGTTTATATTAAAGATCCAAGTTTATAAAAAGCACTATTCTTTTGCTACTACAGTGCAATGTTCTCAATAAAACCATTTCTAACAGTTTTTCTGAAACCACTGCCAGTTTGTCTCACACTGCAGATCCCAATTTTTTGAGGCAGTAACTTACAGGTCTTGTCACTAATCAGTTTATAACACATTAACTGGAATTCATTATTGGATAATATTGGATGCAATTGAGAAAACAGTTTCATCGCAAGCACCATTAGGCACTTCTAACTGTTAGAAAGAAATTACTACCCAAACTAGCACTTCTCAGGGAAATATAAATAATAGGGACTATAAATCAGAAAACTTAGTTTCTAGTCTGGGCTCTGCCTCTGACTAACTGAATGTCCTCAAAAAAAAACCACCTCACTCCTGAGACTAATTTTACCATATATTATACAGGAATATCCATACCCATATTGCCTAGTCACAGGGTTATTAAAAGGAGCCTGCGTGATGGGTAATATGTGTGAAAGCACACTGCAAAGCGTAAAGCACTACCAAGTATCACTAATATTGTTAACTCAGTATAAATTCTAGGCTAAATTCTGAGTAATTTTCAAGATAACTGGATATGTTTGAAGTAAGGGAGTAGGGGAGAGTGTCTTGAAGAATGGAAATTTCTAGTTCCACTCAAAAGGAATGTTCTTAACGTTAATAACAGCTAATATTTATACAGCACTTGTTATAGGCCAGGTATTATTCTAAGCACTTTATTATGTATATTAACTCTCTCACTCTCCCAACAATTTTACAGGGTAGGTATCATACCCTCATCGTATAGACAAGGAAAAGGAGGCACAAAGAGGTTAAATAACTTACCCAAGATGACACAACTAATAAAACAGCAGACCAGGATTTGAATCCAGACTATTCTCTTTACCATTATGCTACATCGTCTCTCATCAGTTACTGTATCAATAACTATACAAAATTGGGAAGGTAACTCTGAATGTAATGAAGACAGTTCATTAAAAAAATCAAGTTGTAAATGGTTTAAATTCTAAAATAAATCAATCTCTGCATATTTAATTTAACCTCAATGCAAATTACATTGATAATTTGATATAAAACAAGACTTGAGCAAGCTTTAAAGTCCTAACTCATTAAGACAAGGCAAATAGGGAATTGTTATTCCACTTACTTGCTTCCACAAAAGCTTTCAAAGCTTCTAATTGTTCTGCCCCAGATAACTGAATGGCTTTTTCCAGGATCTGACGATACCTAAAACAATACCAAATAAAAATGATATTCAGAGGGCAGTATCTATTCTAATGCTAACTTTGATGTTTATTCATTTCTATTTATCCTGGTTCCTTTCATAGTGCTCTAGTTTGTGGTTTTCTTTATAGTACACCATAGATTTTTTTTTTTAAGTTTCTAGTCCATCACAAGAAACACCAAATCTCTAATTCTAAGGTGCCACTTCTAGTTTTCTGTACAGTATACCACAATTTTTTAAAAGTTTTCAAGGGGCCGCCCAGTGGCGCAGCAGTTTAGTTTGCGCTTGGCAGCCCGGGGTTTGGGAGTTCAGATCCCGGGTGCCCGCGGACACCCTGCCTGTCAGCCATGCTGTGGCGGCGTCCCATATAAAGTGGAGGAAGATGGGCACGGATGTTAGCCCAGGGCCAGTCTTCCTCAGCAAAAAGGGGAGGATTGGCAACAGATGTTAGCTCAGGGCTGGTCTTCCCCACAAAAAAAAAAAAAAAAAAAAAAAAGTTTTCAAGCCCATCACAAGAAACAGAGCATCTGTATAACTCTAAGTTACTGGATCTAAAGTGCCACTTTTTCTTTAAAGTTTTAGTTTTGAATTTAAACTAAAAAGTCAATTTTCTTTCAAATGCCTTAAAAGATAAGCTATATTTCCTTCAACTATGTATTACACAGACACACAAGAACATTGTTTGAGGTGACCCAGAACCCTTTCTCTGTTGGACCTAATAGATCTAGGATCACCAACAATAGCACACTCTTTTTTGCTGTCAGTCAGTGCCTATTAATTCTTTATTTGCATTCAGTTCTAATAACTATTCCCCCTAATATTCACGACTGCATAAGATTCAAATAAGCATTCTAAAAAGGATGAGGGAAATGCTAAAAATAGGAACAATGACAATTATCAGGCAATGGCAAATTCCTTCCTAAAATGTAAACTCCCTGAGGACGGGGATTTTTGTGCATTTTGTTTACTGCTATATACACAAGGCCTAGAACCGTATTTGGCACCTCATAAGCACTTAGATATTCAACAGTATTGGTAATATTTTATTTATTTCATTTTACTTATTGGTAATTATTTTATTTCTTAAATTGAGTGGTGGGTACATGAATTTTATACTAATCCTAATCCCTTTTGTTTAATCATAGTACTTATTAAAAGCATTAGTTAATGCATTTTACAAACCTAATAGCATTGCAATTATTAAGAATATCATTCAGAATACAGTCAAGTAATAAAAATATACAAATAGGGTCCAAACTCATTCAAATTTATGACATGTATTTTGTAGGGCACACCCTCAAGCTACCATTAAGCACTTACTGCTTCTCAACTCATACAACATTCTCAAAACCTAGGTTATATGATTTCTCAAAACTGCAGAGAGTCAAACTAACTTTGTAAGAAAGCAGGTATACTGACAGAAAAGACAGCAAACTCCAAGAGATGAACTGTTCTAAGCAAGGAAATATTGTTAAGCTTTAAAACAAAAACTGTTATTTTTAAATTGCTACATTTGAGGGATAAAAATTAAGTTATCTGAAAATTCATTTACATAGAATATCTCTCTCTCTCTCTACATACACACATATACAAATAATATTTCCCATATCTATATTTGTACACTTACTTTATTGCCTGGGCATGCTTTTAGTTAATATATTCAATGGTTTATTATTTCTTTTTCTTTTTTTTTTTTTGAGGGAGATTGGTACTGTACTAACATCTGTTGCCAATCTTCCTCTCTCTGTCTCTGTTATTTTTTTCCTTCCCAAAGTCCGAGTACATAGTTGTAGAGTTGTAGCTCTTCTATATGGGACACCGCCTCAGCAAGGCTTGATGAGCAGTGAGTAGGTCCACGCCCAGGATCCGAACCAGCAAACCCTGGGCTGCCAAAGCGGAGTGTACGAAATTAACCACTACACCACCAGGCCAGCCAATATTATTTCTTTTTTTGATTAGCTGATTTTTCATAATCAATTAAATCAAGACTAAGCCCTCTTACTCTTACATACCCACAGATAATTTTATACTAATAATAATATACTCAAAGATGATAATGTCTCACTTATAGAAATTTGTTGATTAACCTAAGTTTTAACACACAGCTTCATAATTTATCAATCAACTAATGTATATTGGGAACACGCAAAAAAATCTAAAAAGTGATAAAAGTTTTATATTAACTAAATTATATAACTTGCCAAGACCTTAAAAATTGCCTACTCAAATTCTTGACTTTCATAGATTAGGAAAGTAAGGTGCAGAGTTAGGGCCAGATGCTGCCTTGCTCCTTTCCTAATATGTAAATTCTAGTATCTAAGAACAAGAACTTACTTTTTCACAGTAATAATATGGAATGACTAATGAATCTATTTTAAATCAGAGATTTAAATAGCCATTTAATACTGCCATATAAAATCATCCAAAAATGCTAATTGAGCACCTAGGCTTTTTAAGATGCTACACAAGATTCTGTGTATGATACTAAAAAAATTTTAAATAACCTTTGTCTTTGAAGATCTTACAATATAGCTGGGAAAATAAAAATTAAAAAATATATCAAGTATTAAATTACAATAAAACAAAAACACACAAAAGTTACAATAAAACTGAACAATATAAGAGATATGAGAAGTGAAGAGGTAGTATTTTAATTCAGAAGACAGCAAAACCAAAATGGGTTAGATTAGAGAAAATTTCATGAATAATAACAATGGCTTTTTATTGAGCACTCAATATGCAATCAATGGAAGAGATAGAAAAGTGATTGATGTGGAAAACATGACAAGGACCAAATATTTCTTCCTTAAAAAATATTACAGAGGTGGGGCCGGCCCAGTGGCACAGAGGTTTAGTTCGCACTTGGCAGCCCGGGGTTCGCGAGTTCGGATCCCGGGCGCCTGCCGACACACTGCTTGTCATCCACAGTATGGCGGCGTCCCATATAAAGTAGAGGACGATGGGCACGGATGTTAGCCCAGGGCCAGTCTTCCTCAGCAAAAAGAGGAGGATTAGCAACGGATATTAGCTCAGGGCTGGTCTTCCTCACACACACAAAAAAATATTACAGAGGAAACTAAATTTCATTAATTAAGGACACTTGCATTTATCCTATCCATCTATTATCAACAAACGTTTATTAAGCATCTATTATGTATATGAACCAAGCTTCAGTATGTCGATTTCTGATTTCTTGGCACTTGAAAGGAATCTGGAGGTAAATAAAACAGATACACATGAAAATGTACCAGAGTCACCATTTAGGATCAAAATAAGTGGAATAGGTATGTATTAATAGATTTTTCACTTACAGTAATGGTGAACTAGGTAACTGAACTAACCCTACCACAAAAAAAATAAATAAATAAAAAGCTGAAAGAAATGTAAAAAAGAAAATGTTTTAATAGCATAAAATCCTACTAAGAGGGCAGAAGATATGAACAGACATTTTTCCAAGGAAGAGATCCAGATGGCCAATAGACACATGAAAAGATGTTCAACATCACTAATCATCAGGGAAATGCAAATCAAAACTACACTGAGATATCACCTTACACCGGTTAGAATGGCTATAATCACAAAGACAAATAACAACAAATGCTGGAGAGGTTGTGGAGAAACCGGGACCCTCATTCACTGCTGGTGGGAATGCAAACTGGTGCAGCCTCTATGGAAAACAGTATGGAGAGTCCTCAAAAAATTAAAAATAGAAATACCGTATGATCCAGCAATACCACTCTTGGGCATCTACCCAATGGACGTGAAATCAACCATCACAAGAGGCGTATGCACCCCTATGTTCATTGCAGCATTATTCACTATAGCCAAGAAGTGGAAGCAACCCAAGTGTCCCTCAACTGAAGATTGGTTAAAGAAGATGTGGTATATACATACAATGGAATACTACTCAGCCATAAGAAAAGACACAATTGTCCCATTTGCAACAACATGGAAGGACCTAGAGGGTATTATGTTAAGTGAAATAAGCCAGAAAGAGAAGGACAGACACTGCATGAACTCACTCATATATGGAATATAAGTGAACACACGGACAGAGAGAACTGATTGGTGGTTACCAAGGGGAAGGGGGGTGGGGGGGGCACAAGGGGTGAAGGGTTACATCCACAAGGTGACAGACAAACAAAAATGTACAACTAAAACCCCACAGTGTAATTAACTATTAATATATCAATTAAAAAAATGGTAAAAAAAAAAAAAATCCTACCAAGAAAGAGAAAACAGGTGAGAATAAAAGCACAAAGAGGTGAACCATACCACCTGCTTGAAAGCATTTGCTGACTGTGGAAAGACAGCTGAAAAGTAGAGTGGCACTTCTGGTGGGGAGGAGTGGGTGGCCTCTGTTTTGGGGCGTTCTGCCATCTGCTGGAAAAACTGAGGGGTAAGTTGCAATTTCTGGCCAAATATGAGAGTTAGAATAACAGGGATCTGAGTTTCTTGAATGCCAAAGGAGGAAACACTAGCACTTTGGAGTAAGGTTACAAATTCTATTCCAAGGATCACCTACGTAAACCAAAACATTCTGAAGTCTTGGTCCTAGACTACGAGCACCCTTAGGTGCCTGGCAGAAGGAAATGAAAATCCTCCCTGAAACGTTAACATGCTAGGCCTCCAACTGTGTCTAAAAATATATTTTTAAATAATTTGTTCAACAAATGAAGATTAAAAAGCACATGACAATATGAGCTAGAATCAACAAAAGCAACAGACAATAGCAACAAACAGGGATTCCAGAAAGACAGTAATACAATTATGCTGATCATGTTTATGGAAATAAAGACAAGCTTTAATTTTCAGCAAGAAACTGGTAATCATAAAAAGTGTCATTTGAAAAAAGAATCACCAAAAATGACAGCACTAAAAAATACTATAACCAAACTTAAAAATTCAATGGAGTTCTCTTTTTTTTTTGTGAGGAAGATTGGCCCTGAGCTAACATCTGTTGCCAATCTTCCCCTTTTTGCTTGAAGAAGATTGTCGCTGAACTAACAGCTGTGCCAATCTTCCTCTATTTTTTGTATGTGGAATGCCACCACAGCATGGCTTGATGAGCGGTGTGTAGGTCTGCACCAGGGATCTGAACCCGCAAACCCTGGGCCACCACTGAAGCAGAGCCCATGAATTTAACTATTATGCCACCAGGCCAGCCCCCAAAATTCAATGGAGTTCTTTTTTTTTTTTTGTGAGGAAGACCAGCCCTGAGCTAACATCCACTGCCGATCCTCCTCTTTTTGCGGAGGAAGACTGGCCCTGGGCTAACATCCGTGCCCATCTTCCTCTACTTTATATGGGATGCCGCCACGGCATGGCTGACAAGCAGGGCATCGTCGGGCGCCCGGGATCCAAACCGGCGAACCCCGGGCTGCCAAGCACGAACTAAACCGCTGCACCACCGGGCTGGCCCCTCAATGGAGTTCTTATCAGCAGATTAGACACACTTGAAGAACTGATAAACTATAAAGCAGGTTAGAAGAACCTATCCAGAATAAAGCATTAAAATGGTTAAGTACAGAAGACCAGGTAAGAGACACAGAGGTCACACTAAGGGGGCCTAAAAGGGGTTTCACTAGAGTCCTAGAGGAGAAAATAGAATAGGACAGAGGCAACATTTAAAGAGATATAGCTGAAAACTTCTCAGGACAATGAAAGAATCCAATTGATTGATTCAAGAAATGCAATGAAGAGTGACACCAGCATCATGGTGGAGAGAACTTTCCCCTTTAAACTCTCCCCCCACTAAGATACAACAAAAAGGACACTTACATACCAACAGAGGACTCACATAACACAAAGGACATCTGAGAGACCCATGCAGCCATACAGCTGAAGGTGGAGGTGCTGGATCCCCAGAGGAAGTGAGGAGAGGTAAGGAGAAATCCTCCCCCCAACCCCATTCGATCAGCGACTCTGGGTCTAAGTGGCACCCAGAGAGAGAGCGGGGAGGGGCAGCCCTCTGCAGGAAGATTGTCGGTCTCAAAGTTCTCTTACAGCCTGCGGGGAATTCCCACATGGAGGAGACTGAACTGTTGCGGGGATGCCGCATCATCCGAGCAGCCCAGGAGAGCAGATAATGAGGCAAGAATGAGAAGCCTCTGGGATCGGGCAGGTGAAAGAGAGAGCCCCTCCCCCCTGCATGCCCAGTGGTAGCCCAGAGTGCCCATGGATCACAGCAGGCTCAGAAGACACAGTGCTTGAACCCCACCCAGTGGCAACAAGTGGAAACTGCGACCAGATATTTTCAGTATAAGAAAAAACAAGCCAACATCCGAAGGCACGATGCAAAAATATATTAAATCTCCAGACCAGAAGGAAAATGACAAGCACCCAGAAATCAATCCTGAAGGCACAGAAATTTTAACCTAAATGACAGAGAATTCAAAGTAGCTATCATAAAAAAGCTCAACAAATTACAAGAAAATACAGATAGACAATTCAATGATATCAGGAATTTCATCACAAAAGAGACTGAAACCAAAAAGAAAAACCAATCAGAAATATTGGAGATGAAAAATACAATGGAGGAGATAAAGGAAAATCTGCTATCTTTAAAGAATAGAGCTGACAATATGGAGGAAAAAATTTGCATTATTGAGGATAGGAATGCAGAAATGCTCTAGATAGAGGAAGAGAGAGAACTAAGACTAAAAAGAAATGAAGAAATTCTCTGAGAAATATCTGACCCAATTAGGAAATGCAACATAAGGATTATAGGTATCCGAGAGGAAGAGAGGGAAAAAGGAGCAAAGAGCTTGTTCAAAGAAATAATAGCTGAGAACTTCCCAAACCTGGGGAAGGAGCTGGAAATCCAGTGAATGAGGTCAATAGATCTCCTAAATATATCAACATGAAAAGACCCTCTTCAAGGCATACAGTAGTAAAGCTGACAAAAGTCAATGAAAAATAAAAAATATTAAGGGCAGCTAAACCAAAAACTAAAATAATGTACAAAGGAATTCCCATCAGGCTCTCAGCAGATTTCTCAACAGAAACTCTACAGGCTAGGAGAGACTGGAATGATATATTCAAAATTCTGAAAGACAAAAACTTTCAGCCAAGAATACTCCATCCAGTGAAAACATCCTTCAGATATGATGGAGTAATAATAACTTTCCCTGATAAACAAAAGCTAAGAGAGTTCATCACCACAAAACCCCCACTACAAGAAATGCTCAAGAAGGCCCTTATGCCTGAAAAAAAAAAAGAGAGAACAGGGATACAAAGCTTTGAGCAAGGAGAAAAATAGGTAGACAAAATCAGAAAAATCACAGCTCTCTATCAGAATAGGTTAGCAAACAATTAATTATAAACAACAAGATTAAGAGAAGGGAAACACCAAAAATAAATATAACCTCATCACTTTAAACACACACAACACAAAATGGAATAAGTTGTGACAATAATAACTTAGAAGGGCAAGTGGAAAGGGATCAAATCGACTTAGTCTAAGGAAATAAGAGACCATCAGAAAACGGACTGTCTCTTCCACAAGATTTTTTACACAAACCTCACCGTAACCACTAAAGAAATAATCAGAACAGAGTCACATATGAAAAATAAGGAGAAAACTAAGAGAATCATCATACAGAACTACCAAACTGAATTGGAAGTCCAAAACACATGGAATGAGAAACAAAGGAAATGCAAAAGAACCAGAAAATGAGCGATAAAATAGCAACATTAAACCCTCATATATCCATAATCACTCTAAATGTAAATGGATTGAGTTCTCCAATCAAAAGGCACAGAGTGGCAGGATGGATTAAAAAATAAGAACCAACAATATGCTGCCTCCAGGAAACACATCTCAGCTCTAAAGACAAACTCAGAGTAAAAGGATGGATGAAAATATTCCAAGCTAATGGCAAACAAAAGAAAGCAGGTGTTGCCATACTTAGACAAGTAGACTTCAAGATAAAAAGGGTAAAGAGAGACAAAAGAGGGGCAATATATAACGATAAAAGGGACACTCCAACACAAAGACATATCACTTATAAATATCTATGCACCCAACACAGGAGCACCAAAGTACATAAAGCAAATATTAACAAACCTAAAAGGAGATATTAACAACAACACAATAATAGCAGGAGATCTTAACATCCTACTTACATCAATGGATAGATCATCCAGACAAAAAGTCAATAAGGAAATAGTGGACAAAGAAAAGCTAGACGAGATGGATTTAGATATATACAGAGCACTCCACCCAAAACCAGCAGATTACACATTCTTCTCAAGTGCACATGGAACATTCTCAAAGACAAACCATATGTTGGGAAAAGGTAAGCCTCTGTCAAATTTAAGAAGATTGAAATCATAACAAGCATCTTTTCCCACCATGAGGCTATGAAACTAGAAATCAACTACAGGGAAAAAACTGTGCAAGTGACAAAGATGTGGAGACTAAACAACAAGCTACAGAACAACCAATGGATCATTGATGACACTGATCCATTGGTTCAATGGATTTGATTGGTTCAACTGATTTCTCAAAGGAGAAATCAAAAAATATCTGGAGACAAACAAAAATGAAAACACACCATACTAACTCATATGGGATGCAACAAAAGTGGTCCTGAGAGGGAAACTCATAGCAATACAGGCCCACCTCAACAACAAGAAAAATCCCAAATAAGCATCCTTAAACTACATCTAACAGAACTAAAAAAAAAAAATAAAAAAAAAAATAAAATAAAGCCCAAAGTCAGCAAAAGGAGGGAAATAATAAAAATGAGGGCAGAAATAAATGAAATTGAAACCAAAAAACAGTAGAAAGGATCAATGAAACAAAGAGTTGGTTCTTTGAGAAGATAAACAAAACTGACAAGCCCTTAGCCAGACTCACTAAGAAAAAGAGAAGGCTCAAATAAATAAAATTAGAAATGAAAGAGGAGAAATTACAACAGATACCACAGAAACACAAAGGATTATAAGAGAATACTATGAAAAACTATATGCCAACAGATTGGATAATCTAGAAGAAATGGATAAACTCCTAGACTCATACAACCTCCCAAAACTGAATCAAGAAGAGAGAACCTGAATAGACCAATCACAAGTAAAGAGATTGAAACAGTAATCAAAAACCTCCCAAAAAATAAAAGTTCAGGACAAGATGGCTTCTCTGGAGAATTTTACCCAACATTCAAAGAAAAGTTATTACCTATCCTTCTCAAACTTTTCCAAAAAATAGAGGAAGACAGAACACTTCCTAACACATTCTACAAGACCAACATCACCCTGATACCAAAGCCAGACAAGGATAACACAAAAAAGGAAAACTACAGGCCAATATCTCTAATGAACATAGATGCAAAAATCCTCAACAAAATATTGGCAAACCGAATACAGCAATACATCCAAAAGATCATACATCATGACCAAATGGGACTTATACCAGGGACACAGGGATGGATCAACATCAGCAAATCAATCAACGTGATACACCACATTAATAAAATGAAGTGGCGCAGCGGTTTAGTTCGCGGTTGGCAGCCCGAGGTTCGCAGGTTCGGATCCCGGGCACCCGCCGACGCACTGCCTGTCAGCCATGCTGTGGCGGCATCCCATATAAAGTGGAGGAAGATGGGCACGGATGTTAGCCCAGGGCCAGTCTTCCTCAGCAAAAAGAGGAGGATTGGTGACGGATGTTAGCTCAGGGCTGGTCTTCCTCAAAAAAAAAAAAAAAAAAAACAAACCACATGATCATCTCAATTGATGCAGAGAAGGCATTTGACAAGATCCAACATGCATTTATGATAAAAACTCTCAACAAAATGGGTATAGACGGAAAGTACCTCAACATAATAAAGGCCATATATGACAAACCCACAGCCAACATCATACTCAATGGGGAAAAGCTGAAAGCCATTCCTCTGAGAACAGGAACAAGACAAGGGTGCCCACTCTGGCCACTCTAATTCAACACAGTATTGGAGGTTTTGGCCAGAGCAATAGGAATAAAAGGAAAAGGATCCATTGGAAAGAATTCATTGGAAAACTATTAGAAATAATCAACAACTACAGCAAAGTTACAGGGTACAAAATCAACTTACAAAAATCAGTTGCATTTCTATATGTTAAGAATGAACTAACAGAAAGAGAACTCAAAAAGATAACCCCATTTACAATCGCAACAAAAAGAATAAAATATCTAGGAATAAATTTAACCAAGGAGGTAAAAGACCTATACAATGAAAGACATTTTTGAAAGAAATCAATGATGATATAAAGAAAAGGAAAAATATCCCATGCACATGGATTAGAAGAATAAACATAGTTAAAATGTCCATACTACCTAAAGCAATCTACAGACTCAGTGCAATCCCAATTAGAATCCCAATGACATTCTTCACGGAAATAGAACAAAGAATACTAAAATTCATATGGGGTAACAAAGGACCCCAAATAGCTAAAGCAATCCTGAAAAAAAAGAACAAAGCTGGAGGCATCACAATCCCTGACTTCAAAATATACTACAAAGCTATAGTAATCAAAACAGCATGGTTCTGGTACAAAAACAGACACACAGATCAATGGAACAGAATTGAAAGCCCAGAAATAAAACCACACATCTACAGACACCTAATCTTCGACAAAGGAGCTAAGACCATACAATGGAGAAAGGAAAGTCTCTTCAATAAATCATGCTGGGAAAACTGGACAGCCACATGCAAAAGAATGAAAGTAGATCATCTTCTTTCACCTTACACAAAAGTTAACTCAAAATCGATCAAAGACCTGAAACTATAAAACTCCTGGAAGAAAAGAGAGGCAGTACACTATTCAACATTAGTCATAAAGGCATCTTTTTTAATTCCATGTCTACTCAGACAAGGGAAACAAACAACAAAAATAAACAAGTGGGACTTCATCAGATTAAAGAGCTTCTACAAGGCAAATGAAACCAGGATCAAAATGAATAGACAACCCACCAGCTGGGAGAAAATATTTGCAAATCATGTATCTGACAACGAGTTAACACCCATAATATATAAAGAACTCAACAAAAAAAACAAACAGCCCAATCAAAAAATGGACAGAGGATAGGAACAGATACTTTTCTAAGGAAGATCAACAAATGGCCAAGAGGTACATGAAAAGATGTTTAACATCACTAATCATCAGGGAAATGCAAATCAAAACTATACTAAGATATCACCTTATACCTGTTAGAATGCCTATAATCACCAAGACAAAAAACAACAAATGTTGGAGAGGTTGTGGAGAAACAGGAACCCTAATTCACTGCTGCTGGGAATGCAAACTGGTGCAGCCTCTATGGAAAACATTATGGAGATTCCTCAAAAAATTAAAAATATAAATACCTTATGACCCAGCTATCCCACTATTGGGTATCTACCCAACGAACCTGAAATCAACGATCCATATGGGCTTTTGCACCCCTATGTTCACTGCAGCATTATTCATTATAGCCAAGCAGCTGATGCAACCCAAGTGTCCCTCGACTGATGACTGGATAAAGAAGATGTGGTATATATATATATATACTACATATATATATATGTAATATATATATATATATACAGTGGAATACTACTCAGCCATAAAAAAAGACAAAATTGTCCCATTTGCAACAACATGGATGAACCTGGAGGGAATTATGTTAAGCGAAATAAGCCAGAGAGATAAAGACAAACACTGCATGATTTCCCTCATATGTGGAATAGAAACTAACACATGGACAGAGAGAACTATTTGGTGGTTACCAGGGGCAAGGGGGATGGGGGGTGGGCACAAGTGGTGAAGGGATGCATTATATGGTGACTGACAAACAATAATGTACAACTAAAATTTCACAATGTTATAGACTATTAAGACATCAATAATAAAAAAAGGAAACACAATGAAGCTCAACCAGGATAATGCAGTAGAGCATTTACAAAGAGGCCACAATTCTTTCACCCTTTGTATTTATGCCCCTCTGCAATGTGACTTTGTAGCTCTTCACATCAAGAGGTGGAGTTTATTTCCCCACCGTTTGATCTGGGCTTGTTTTGACCAATAGAATGCAGCAGAAGTGAAGTGCCTGTTCCAAATCTAGATCTCAAGAGGCTGTGTATGCATTTATCTCTTGGAACCCTGCTTTGGTCACATGAACAAGCCCAGGCTAACTGACTGGATAATGAAATATGTAGCCCAGTCACCTCCACTGCCCCAACCAACATAGAAGCAGAGCTGTCTACAGACACATGTGGGAGCCCATGTGGGAGCCCATGTGGAACAAAGACCATGCAGAACAGAGAAGAACCATCCAGCTGGGCCCAGCCCAGACTGCCTGTAAACTAAATAAATGATTGTTGTTTTAAGCCACTAACTTTTGGGGTGGTTTATTTCACAGCATAAAGCTAACTGACACAGATAAGTAAAAAAATCCACAGACACACAATAATGAAGCTGCAGAAAATTAAAGACAAAATCTGAAAAACAGGTAAGTGCCAATAATTTTTCAGGAGAAAGAAGTAATTTCCTAATGAGGTTGATCTTTAAGCATTCTAAATACTTCAACTTAGTGTGAAGTGGGTAAGAGTAGGGGAAGGCAGGCATTCTCTGCAAAAAATCACTATCTGAAATGTAGTCCAGTTTGGTGAAAAAGGCCAAAAGGTAGATGTGTTTAGAGTTAAGGGCTATGAGCCAAGCTGACAGGCTGCATGTGACCTCGCAAGGTATTTCACCTCTGTACCTCAGTTTTTTCATACATAACGTAAACAATATTACTTGTTATGGGTTAAATATAGGTAAAGTTGTGCTTGGCACACAGTGAACACCAGACGTTAGGGAACTTCACTCTTGAGATGGAAACCACTAAAACTGTTGCGTGTGGGAATAACAACAGAGAACCAGACAATCTGGGTTAGAAGGGGCCTTTGAGATAATATAGCGTATGCTCCATTGGTTGTTTGGTTGGTTGGTTGTGTGTTTGTATGTGTGTGTGTATCTTCCATTTTTTGACAGTTCTACTCCACTCCATCATTAGAAAGTTCTACTTCAGAGTCTACCTCTGTAAGGCAGAGTAGTCTATTTTATTTCCTGCAAAACAGCTTTTCTAATAGTCAAAGGCAGCTGGAAGGTCTCCCATTACTTTCCTTTCTCCAGGCTAACAGCTTCCTGTAAAATGAAACGTTTATACACCAAAGGCCCACTATACTCCTCTGGGTATCCTCCATATTCCATAACTGGGAAACAAAGAAAAGAAACAAAGGTCCTATTTCTACAGGATTAACTCAACAAGACCTATAATCCATGACCTCATACCTGCCCTCAAAGAGATCACATTCCAACGGTGCTATGGTAGAGGTAAATACAGGATGCCAGTGGGCACAGGAAGAGCAACTAACCAGGTCCTGTGTGGGGTAGGTATGAGTGCTTATTGGTGGTTGTTCAGAGAAGGCTTTTTGGAAGAAATAACATCTGAACTGAGTTTCAAAGGATGAAGTAGGTTTTAGCCAACTGAATAAGAGGCTGTCACAACAGCTATCTACTCAAACACTCCCTCTCAAGGTTCTCCTCCTCTAAGGCTTTATATGAGATAATGAACACAATGCATAATGTATACAAAAGCAGTTTATAAAATTTGTGAAAATGCTTCTCAAAAGGCCAATTTTTAATATCAATTTTAGACTGTTGTGTTCATTCAGTTATGGAAAAGCATTTCTAATTGAAGTTTTGGCAAGAAAAGCAGTATAGGCTGGTAAGGTTAAAAATGAGCTTTTCAGAGTAGACAAACCTGGGTTCAAATATAAGCTCTGCACATTTCTAGCTATTCATTGATTCAACCAATATTTATTGAATGACTACTCTGTTATAGATACCCTGCTAATTGCTGGGAACACAGAGTATCAACATTTTGGAAATGAATTTTCTCCATCATTCTTTAATATGGAATCCTTTGTTACTCAGCTCCTAACATAAACCCTAAAACTACTGATATATTTCAAGAGTGTTTCTCTCATAAAGGATGTAGGTGGCAGAACTGTTTTGTTATGAAAATAAATACCCTGACACATTCTTGCCCAGATATGACCAGGCAAGGCCAAGGCCAAGATTTTTCTCATAAAACACTGGCTATCAGTTATCAAGCACATTATTTCATTTAATCTTCTCAATAACCCCATGTGATAGATTGTTACAATAATGGACTCCAATGAATCATGCCTCTCTCCAACCATGCCCCTTTGCAATATAACTTGGCCAATGCTCCCATAAAGAGGTAGACTCCATTTCCCCTCCCCTTGAATCTGGGCTGGTCTTGTGACTTACTTTGACCAGTACCAGAGAACTGATGCTGTGAGTCTTCCAAGGCTGGCCTTAAGAGACCTTGCAGCTTTCACTCTCACCCTTCAGGAACACTCCTATGGCCCTGTAAGGAAGCCTCAGCTAAACTACTGAATGAGAGGACCCAGTCAACAGCCCCATGTGCATCTGAGTCCATTTTACCCCACCAGCCCTAGCTGAGCTGCCAGCTGACTGCACCTGCCTGAGTCAGCCCAGACTAGACCAGTAAATGAGCCTAGTCAACCCTCAAAATCCTGAGAAGTAATAGCTGTTTTTACGCTACTAAGTTTTTGGTTTGTTACACAACAATAAATAACTGAAGCACTCTATCAGATAGGTACTACTGTTTCTCTCAATTCAGAGTTGAGGAAGTAAATGCTTAAGTTTCAGAATTCTGCAAATACTTGAAAAACTATATCTCTTCTGATAACTATTGCTCTTATTTTTCTTCAACAAACAAAAAAGAAAGCCAGCATGGCAGAAAATATAAGCTAGTTTTACTTTCATCCATTCTATAAAAATTACATGCAAAAAAAGATTAAGCCATAAAGACATATTCAACTTATTTCCAACCCATGGAATAAGTCAATATATATTTACTAGCTGTGTAATACTAATGACAATTTTGTGACACTTTCTAAGTGTCAGGTACTGTTCTAAGTGACATACGTATAAGTGTATATACACACACATACCCATTTTGTCCTCAGACAAGAATAAGTCCTATAATTATCCCCCTTTTCCTGAGGGAGAAATTGCAGCAGAAAATAGTTAAGCCTAAGATACATAGCTAAATTTCGCACTGATAAAAGTGGATTACCTTTACCACCATAGAAGAGGCAGCACAGCCTACATAAAACAGTCAAGGTTTCAATGGTCAGGTTAGAGGAGGTGTATCCCATTAATACAGATCAAAGTGATCTCAGCTGTCAGGATGTAAATATTAGGATCAATTTGAGAAGCATACTTTAAACAGAATGCACGCTTATTACAAAAGAACAGTGCCGTGAAATCTACAAAGAGAAAACGGACAATATCTATCTATGATTAGCACTGCCGAATAACTGCTTGCAGGACAGGCACATGTCACAAATTTTAACTTGGAATGGACCTAAGCCTTCTACATAATTCCGACAAAATTCCTAAACAATCCAGATTCCTGCAAACATTACTACTCTAGACATCCTGACCCACGTTATGAGGACATTCTGCCTCTGTGCCCTTTTTCAGAGTTGGCGGTGGAGAGTACCCCAAACAAGGACCCACAGAAGATGGTCCGAGTGGTTCCGGACGACATGATAGCGGCCATACCTCCTCAACCCCCGCCAGCCTCAAGAAGCCATCTCCCCGGTAAACTCTGCCTCAAGGTCCAGAATATAAATTTCCCTCAATCAAAAAGGAAAAAAAAAAAACACAAAGAGTTCAAAGAGAGGCGAGAATTCGGTGTGACAGGCCAGAGAGCCATGGGAAGAGGCACCAGAGAAGGCTGAGAAGGCCGTGGGAGCAGTCGTCCCTCAGACTGCGTTTCCAGAATCTTAAGAGACCAGTAAGGATGCTGTCAAGGACTGAACGAGTTGCCAGTCACCCTAGGTCTATGGCCCCAAGGGCTCCCCGCACAAGGTCCCCTTCAGCTTTCTGCTGCTCCCAACATTTGCCTCCATAACCGACCTCAGGCCCGCCCCCTTGGTCGTCAGGCCGGCGCCTAGCCCCACGTGCGAAAGCCGCCATCAACCCAAAGAGAACAAGTCTGTGGTTTCCCCCCGCACCTCCCATGCCCCTGGGAAATACTCACTTGCCCGCCAGATCTTTATGAGAGCCGCTCGAATTCATGAGCTGGGCCAAATCCTGTCGCACGGCTGCCGCCATCTTCCTTCCAGCTCAGCGGAGGCTGCAGGGCCTCTCACTGCCAGAAAGAAAACGAGTGTAGTCCTCCAGAGTGCAGCCAGAGGGAACGCGAGATGCCACAGAGTAGCGTCTGTGTGGGCCAGAGCGCCGGGTGTGGGAGCCTGCGCTAGGTCCGCCCCCAGGGTTGAGTGACGCGGAGCTCCGATTCTCGAGTCCGAGGCCCGCCCGGGTCTCTCGCACAGGCTCGGCCTCGCACGCTGCCACTTCGGATTGGAGGATGCACTCCAAGGGAGTGTGTCGCTTGTGCAGTTCCGGTAAGTGTCGGGTATGCAAAACTACCGCGTTTTCATTAAGTTCCGTGTCTCACGTCTATGGTTTATCGTTCCTCATTCTTTAAGGCAGTCTTTTAACTACCTGTGGTAAAGAACGAGTTGTTTTTATTTCCAATTCACCAAAGACCGATACTTTTGTAAAATACTGTAAAAAAGTGACCCATTCCCCTCCCACTCTGTACCCTTTGTATAAATTGATCGTAAATCCCAGTTTGTCCAGGACAGTGGCAATATCCATCTGTTGTTCTCGAGTAATTATTAATAACACGCCCTTCCACTTTAGAAACTGTTCCATTTGGGTGACAAAGTGTATGGTCACCCTACGTCTATATGTAATTATGTTCATTACTCATATATCCTTATAGAATTTCTTTCTGCAAATACAAGCAAATAAATGTACATTTTTATCCTTTCTTGCTTTCACAAAAGATAGCACACCATATCATTAGTCTGCCCTTGATTTTTTCACTTTTCCTGGAGATCTTACCGTAAGTCTAGAGAGCTTCCTCTTTCTCTTTTAGAACTGGAGAGTATTACATAATGAGGGGATGCCATAGCTTATTTTTAATCCTTAAACTAGACACTTAAATTGTTTTTAGTCAATGCTACAATGAATAACCTTATACATACATCATTTTATATATGTACAGGTAGAATACATCCTAAGAAGAGAGTCAAAGGGTAGATGGGCTTACAATTTTGATCGATACTGCCAAATTGCACTTTACAGGGATGGTACTTTTTTGCCTTCCTACCAGGAATATGTAGGAGTGCAATTTTCTACAGCCTTGCCTACAAAGAATGTCAAACGTTCTAATTTTGCCAGCTCAATATGTGATAATCAGAATGTTCCCTCTATTGAGAAGAGGAAAGAAAAGACCAGAATAAGGAAGTCCTTTTAAGAAAGTAAGGTGGAGTGCCCACATCAATTCAAATCTCACTCCATTGGCAAGAACTTAGTCACATGACCATGACTAGCAACAGTGCGACTGGAAATCTAGTATCCAGTTGGCAGTCTTGTGCCCAGAAAAAAGGAAAGGATGGTTTTAGAGGGACAATCAACAGTCTATTACAATCTGTCCCTCTGACCACCTAAATATCTATGTGTTTCCTTCTTACAGTAGAATGCTCTCACCCCCTAAGGAAGAGAGTTCAATTTCCCATTCAGTTTCTATATCAGCTCAAAATCCAGGATGTCTGATAAGGCACAATGCTCTCCATCAGGTTAGGATATGGCTTTTTATGGTGGAGAGACTTATACACTACAAAACAAATTATCCGCCCCATGCCTGTACATGTAATACAAAACAATAGTGGAGCAGGAACAGGATAACCCCAGTTAAAACTCAGAAAAAATAAAAATGGGAAACATACAGCAGTTACTGGTCTATAGCAGTGGTGAAATCCTGGGCAGGCATTATGAATACTCACTACCCTGGTAGTAGAGCAAGTTCCTTGGTTAGACCCTAGTTCTGCTCTCTGAGAGGATCTCCGTTGTCCAGTGTATTTTGTGGGCCCAAGCTTTGCCCTGAGGATATAAATTAACTGCGTGTTGGCGAGTTCCCTCTCTTTGGGGGAATGCCTCAGGGCTTGAACAATTCAGGGCTTTTGGAGGCCAGGTTTTTCAATATATGCATACTTCCATTCAGTATTCAGTAACCTGTGCTGCTTCCAGTTTCTGGTGCCAGTAACCACACCCAGAGTTCTTTCTTGTAGTTATTAAACCTGCCCTATTTTCTGGCTTCCATGCTTAGTCCATTCTTAATGTCCTCTTTTTAATGATGGAAGCTTTGAAATAATCTAAAACAATAGGCTTAAATGAGAAGTGAACTCTATTCATTTGATTTTTGCTTCAGCTTATCTTTGTTTTCTGTTGTTTTTTGTTTATTTGTGTTTGCCAAAAAGTCTTAATGGGCTATGAGAAGTCGCTAAGCCAAATCTTCTCTTCTGCTATTTCGGGTACATAAACAGTTGGCTTGTTCAACTTGGTGAAGCCTCAGAAATTCTGGACATTCTATTCCCTTTTTACCCTGATTTCAAACTTTACTTGTAATACCTTGCTGAAAGCAAAAAGAAGCAGCCACACACACAAACTGGCTCTTTCCAAATACCTCCACTGGAGCTACAAGCTAGGGAGGGAGGTTGCCTGCCTTCCTAGTTATTGTAGGGAGCAATTTTATTGAATTTTTTGATGTGACAAGGCCTCCCCTTTCCAGATTGTTCATTACCTCTGCCCAACCTCTAACAGACTATTGCTTATTTTTAGATTTTACTTATAGCAAGTGTGAACCTGAATGAACAGAAACCTCATTAAAATGTAGTTGGGAGGCCAAAAGGGGAAGCTCTCATGCCCCACCTGGAAAGCGGAACCCAAAAGAAGAAAGACTTCTTCTTCTTGACCAGCCAGAAGCTCAGCCAATGAGAGGCTGTCACGACTCAGCCAATGAAAAGCCACTACACCTCATACTCTGTTTACAACAGTCCTCCTGTTACCGCACCATGTCCATTTTTGCCACCGCCCAAAAAGCCAAACACTGAGACTACGAGATTGCAGCAGAGAGAGAGTTTAATCACAAGGCAGCCAAGTGAGGAAGTGGGAGAATGAATCTCAAATCTGCTTCCCTGAAAATAGGGAGTCAGGGATATTTATGGGGTAGGGGGCAAGGTGGTCTGAAATGATTGATGGTGAGGAGAGATGAGGTAATTGATGATCTGGGCAAACATAATCAGGCTTCATGCCTCCTTGTAGGAGGCATGTCCACAGAATGGCAGCATCAGCATGCCCTGAGGGTAGAGTTTTAACATCTTGACATCTAAAGGTCGCTTATCCGACATACGTCTGCGTGGGCCCAGTTGATGGGTTGGTGGTCTCAACCAGCCTGAAGTGGGCAAGGGGTTCCAATTCCTGTAAAAAATAGCTCAGACACCCATTACCATGGCGACCCCATCTCCAGGGAGATGCCCTCTATAGGAACCTAGTGGGAGTCAGGTAGCATATTGCCTGAACAGCACAATTAACAATGGGTACGTTTATCGTGCAGATTTGAGTCCTTGGCTTCTGTTCTGACAAATTTCTAGGTACAGACATCCCTGCCCCACCCTTCTTCCTGGTACAGGGAAGAAGACACCTTTACAAATGGAGATTTCCTTTACAAATGTAAATGTCTCTTTCAAGAACTAAGAATGGCTTAGCAATTTCCAAAACTGAATGGAACATTTATTTCTATTGGTATTTTGAGGCTTTAAAATGTTGTTAGGAGTCTAAAATTCCCTCTTTACAAAATAAAATTTAAAGATTAACTGAGGCAAACAAATGATTAAAGGAAGACAAAATGGCTTTCGATGCCTCATGTTCCTCTTCCCTGGCAACTGTGACTCAGGCTCTGCCTCCAGCACCGTCAGGTTTCCCTCCCCCAGCTCCTCGTGCTCAGGCTGCACCTCCGACGCCATCTTCCTCCTTCCCTTCTATACCATCTACACCTCCTCTGTACTCTGGTTCCTCACACTAACTCTCTCGCCAAACTTCCCCTTTTCCCTGAACCTCTCCCCACTCCCTCTTCCTCTGAACCTGTCGGAACCTGTCTCTTTGAAATTACGCCTTCTGAGGATCCAAAGGTTAAACCCTTATTTCTTATACTCCCTGAACCAAAGCTGAACTGTGAGCTACAGTCAAATATTTTCACAAAGTAACTGAAGATCCATATAGATTTGCTGAGGAATTTAATATAGTCATTCAAACTTATCAACCTGGTTTCTCTGACTTGTATCAGCTAGTTTGTATGCTTGTTGCTGAAGGCCAGGCCCAGCAGTGGATGAAAACCACTAATTGGGAAAATCTTGAAAGGTCTCTAGAATTACAACCAGGAGACCAACCCACTGACCTGTTGTATGATCAGGCCCAGGCAATCGCTAGACGACCTCATCAGGCAATTCCTAGGGCTTTCCCAAAGCCTGTTGATTGCAACAAAATTTAGGCTTGTGCATAAAAACCTGATTAATCTGTTCATGACTATTACAATCGACTTCAGATTGTTTTTTTAAAGAAAATTCTGGTCTTCCTTCAGAAGTTGATTCCACCTGGGTAGCTTTTTTTTTAGGTGAGGAAGATTAGCAGATTAACATCTATTGCCAATTCTCCTCTGTTTGCTGAGGAAGACTGGCACTGAGCTAACGTCTCTGCCCATCTTCTATTTTATGTGGGACGCCTGCCACAGCATGGCTTGATAAGACGTGCATAGGTCCGTGCCTGGGATCTGAACCTACAAACCCCAGGCCACTGAAGCAGATCATATGAATTTAACCACTATGCCACCAGACTGGCCCCTCCACCTGGGTAGCTTTTAACTCAATGTTTATTAGTGGACTGAACTGGGACCTTTCCCTTCGAGTAAAATGACTAGAATGAAATGGGAAACTGTGTCCAATCCAGATTTAGTTAATCTGACAAACCAGCTATCACACTCCAGATGAATCACCTAAAAGAAAGACCGCTAAAATTCTTGGTCTTCAACTCCAGCAAATGAAGACCCCCTAATGAAACCAAAAACCTCCTAGTTTTTGCTATTATTGCAAAGAGCTACAACACTGGAAAAGTGATTGTTACAAATTTAAACACTTCAAGCGCCTTTGACCCTCTAACCAGCCTTTCCAATGTCTTCCAAATTCTCAATGATGAGGCTCCAAGGAATGGCAGGGGCTCTTCGCAATCCTCCCTCTTAATCAGCTTAGAGAAGCATTTCTCCAGTTTGGACACTCTCTGTCCTCAACCCCACTACTATAATGCAGCCGTCCCTCAGATTACTAAGACAATTCAAATAGTGGTGATTTCTAAGAAACCTCAAAAAGTTTCTGTCTCTGAAGCTGTTCCCTTTTGATTTGGCCCTTTGAGAGACACATACCCTTTTCTCCTTAGTTCCTCCACCCCTATTCATTTATTAGTCCGAGATGTCTTGGAAAAGCTTCACGCCAGAATTTCTTTCTGTCAAAAGGTGGAAACAATCCTAGAATTTGACAATAGTTGTCAAAACAGCCAACCAGATGAATTACATGACCCTTTGACATCTTTTATTTGCTCCTTCCTCTGATGGTATTAGAGCTGATTCTGGAAACACTGTTCATTTGTCTCTATTGAATCAGTTACCATCCTCCTTATGGGCAAAATCTCCAACTGATATTGGTAAAATTCACAGCACCCCTCCCATCAAGATTCAATAGATCCCTCAAAACCTTCCCCAGAATTAATCAATACCCTGTAAGTAAAGAAGCCCTTCAAGGTATAAAACCCATAGTAGAGGATTACAAGGCTCAAGGCCTCATTATCCCTATAATACTCCTGTTTTACCTGTGAGAAAACCCAAGGGCCAAGGGTGGAGGTTTGTCTAGGACCTCCAAGCAAAAAACAATGTTGTTATCCCTCACCCTGTTGTTCCTAACCCTCATATGCTACTAACGTCCATTCCCACTGGAAGCAAATTCTTTACAGTGATGGGGAGAAAGAGCATCCTCTACCCACTCTGGGTCCTTTCTGGCTGGGCTACAAATTAAATTGACATGAGACTGAATAGCAGGAGAAAAATCAAACAAAGCTTTATAACATGTATACATGGGAGAGACCAGGGAGTGTCTCTTGACAAAATGGTGGAGAGTCTCCTCTTATATAGGCAAGTGATTTGGGGGGGAGTTGGGAGTGTCAGCCCCGAGGGATTACAAGAAAAGCACAGTAAAGTTATTATGCAGATTTAATGCCTCACCTTCCACATTGACAAGTTTCTAGAGATGAGGTCATCCACCCCTCTTCCCAGTACAGAGAAGGAAATACCTTTACAAATGGAGATTTCTCTTACAAATGTAAATGTATGGTAAACAGAACTTTGGTAGGAACAGGTGTAGCAAAGACCCTCCGAGTCTATCAATACCCAGAGTCATCCAAGGTGAAGGCCCATCCCAGGGACAGGGATTCCATCCCAAATCCCTTTAGAGAGTTGGGGGGGTGAAGGTCAAAGCCTCCTTCAGGGCAAGGTAGAGAGAGACACATCTTGAGGTGGCCAATTCTGATCCCCCACAACAGTAATTAATTTACATAGCATTCCTTAGCATTCCAGTTGATAAAGCTACCCAACACCTTTTTGCCTTCACTTGGGAAGGAAAACAATTCACCTGGACAGTAATGCCTCAGGGTTTTACTGAGAGCCCTTCTTATTTTTCACGAATCCTGAAGGCTGATCTGGATGATATAAAGTTCCCTAGAGGTTCTACTTTGTTGCAGTGTGTGAATGATTTGCTTCTTTGCTCTCCCTCCAAAGTCTTCTCGTAGGAAGACAGCATCCACTTGCTATTGCTAAAGCTTTTAGCCTTATAGGGATATAAGGTCACCAAGGAGAAACTGCAGTTTACCCAAACCCAGGTTCGATATTTAGGGCATCTGATATCAGAACAAGTGCTACGCCTAGATCCAGAGAGTCTTCATGATGTCCTAAATTTCCCCAAACCCAAAACTAAGCTCCAACTGCAAGGTTTTCTCGGACTAGTCGATTATTGCCAAAATTGGATTCCAAATTCTCTCTTATTTCTCTCTCGGGCTAGTTGGTTACTGCCAAAATTGGATTCCAAATTTCTCTCTGTATGTTTTACTAAAGAACAAGAACTCTGACCCAATTTTGTGGGAAGGACCAGATGACATAGCCTTAAAGGCCTTAAAGGAAAGTTTCATGAACCCACCTGCCCTTGGACGTCTCAATTATCAGATTCCCTTTTTCCTTTTTGTGTATGAAAAGGAAGGGAATACCCTTGGGGTACTCAGCCAATAACACGGGGACCACCGTCAACCCACAGGGTATTATAACCAGCAACTGGACCGTGTGGCATGGGGATACCCCCCTTGCCTTAAGTCATTGCTGCCACTGCCCTTTTGGCTAAAGCCACCAAGAAATTCATTGTGGAATCCCCTTTAACCATTTTTGTACTTCATACAATGAAAGCCCTCCTGAATTCTCATCAGACTCAACATTTTTCATTCAGCTGCCTCACTGCCTATGAAATCCTTTTGTTAACTGCTCCTTACATAACTCTTTTATGTTGTAATAACCTTAACCCTGCTACTCTTCTCCCCTCCATTAATGACACAGTCCCTCATGACTGCTTAATGCTGACAGATCACCTCCTGCTTCCTCGTGATGATCTGCAGGAAGCCCCTTTGGGTAACATCAACTTCTCATGGTTCACTGATGGTTCTTATTTAAAGGGTGACGAAGACAAATACTGCACGGGGTGTGCTATTGCAACTCCTTTTGATATCATTGAGGCGGCACCTTTACCTGTGGCTACTTCGACCAAACTGGCTGAAGTATATGCTCTTTCCCAGGCTCGTACTTTAGCCAGGGGCAGAACTGCCAATATTTATACTGATAGTAGATGTGCTTTCAATGTAGCTCATGATTTCACAATGTTGTGGAAGCAACAGGGATTCCTTACTTCCAGCAGAAATAAAATTTAAAATGGCCCCTATGTTCAGGAATTATTGGATGCTGTACTTTTACCTGCTGTTTTAGCTAGTATTATGATCCCAGGGCATTCTAAACTTGACTCTCTGGAAGCAAAAAGCAATCACCTTGCTGATATTTCTGCAAGGAATGCAGCCCTTAAAGGAACCAAGAGCAGCCAACCCTCTGTCATGGTCCAAAGGGGTATTTCCTCAAATGGTAACTTAGAAAAACTGACTAGAGAAGCCCAGCAACTGGCCTCAGAAAAGGAAAAACAATATTGGAAATTAAATAATTGTTGGTTTTATAAAAAGAAAAAGCTCCGGTTCAGGCCAAATAACAACCCAGTCCTACTGGAGACTCTAAAATTCCCACTCCTAACCACTGTACATACATTTAACCATTAGTCTACTGACAAAATGACAGCATTCGTGAATCGGTATTGGTGGGGAGGCTGCAAAAAGTGCCTACCTCACTTCTCCCACTTGTCCAAAATACAATCCAGGGGAGCCTGTTTGTACTGCTCTTGGACATTTTAAACTGCCTAATGGACCATTCGAGGTTTGGTAGATGGATTTCGTAAAACATCCCCCATCTCATGGATATAAATATGTTTTAGTCATGGTTTGCATGTTTTCTCACTGGACCGAAGCCTTCCCTTGCAGACAGGCTATCTGCCTCTTCTGTGACTAAAGTCCTTTTGGAAAAGATTATCCCTACCTGGGGAACTCCTCTCGAAGATCGCAGTGATCAAGGAACCCATTTTAGTGATGAGGTGCTTTGACAGGTCTGTGCTATTTGGCCAGTTTTACAACACTTTCACTGCACTTACAATCCTCAATCCTCTGGTTTAGTCCAACACGCTAAGAGCATTGTTAAGACTCAATTGGCAAAATTTGTAGAGACCCTCCAAATACCTTGACCAAAAGCACTGCTATTTGTCCTTCTAAATCTCAGATCCACCCCCTTTGGAACTCATAAACTCTCACCCTTTGAGATAGTCACAGGACACCCAATGCACTTGGCTCCTGCCTCTTTTGACCCATAGTTGATAAAAGGAGCTATACTCTAATATTGCAAAGGCCCAGTTGCTTCCATTAAAAATAACTGTGTTTTGGTAGAGCAGTCTTTTCACAGTGCACTCCAGGGAGACAAAGACCTTAAGCATCACACTTTGTAACCTGGAGATTTCGTCTATTGGAAAAGACACCTCCAGAAGGACTCTCTTCAACCTTGCTGGAAAGGCCTCTATCAGGTACTGTTAACTGACATTTGTGCCATAAACCTCCAATGAATAGACTCTTGGATTCAAGTGACACCCCTAAAGAAAGCACCAAACCCTGAGTGGACATGCATATCATCTGGTGACTTAAAAGTAAAGATTTCCCAGAATTGCAGCCAACAACATCTGATAAGACAGCTTTCCCAAGATGTCCAGACCAGGCCTGTTGGAAGTTTGTCCGACAAACCTTTGATGATGACATAATGCTTCAGATGATCTCTAATGCCTATGATCTTGTTAACATATGGACTTTAGAAAAAAGAAAAGTGCCTGAGAGTTCTCCCTCCTTCCCCTCCTTGTTACTCAAATGTGGCCACAATAGGTTTCCAATCTGTGTATTTTCCCTTCGACCTTTGGCATGGGACACAACACCCGGGAAAGGTCCCTTCTGGCACCAAGGGACAAAGGCTGCTGAAACCAGAAAAGCCTGACTCTTTTTTTTTTTTTTTTAGTGAAGAAGATTAGCCCTGAGCTAACATCTGTTGCCAACCCTCCTCTTTTTGCTGAGGAAGATTGGCCCTGGGCTAACATCTGTGCCCATCTTCCTCTACTTTATATGGGATGCCACCACAGCATGGCTTGACAGGTGGTGCATCAGTCTGCCCTCAGGATCCGAACCTGTGAACCCTGGGCTGCTGAAGCAGAGCAGGCAAACTTAACCGCTGCGCCACTGGGCTGGCCCTAGAAAAACCTGACTCTTGATCAGCAATACTCTCAGAGAAAGATCTTGATCAAACGGGAAATATGTGGAAATTAATAAAAAACTTTATTAAAATGAAGTTGGGAGGCCAAAAGGGGGAGCTCTAATGCCCTACATTGATAGCAGAGCCCAGCAGGAAGAAGAAAGACTTCCTCTTCTTGACCAGCAAGAAGCTCAGCCAATGAGAGACTGTCACAACTCAGCCAATGAAAAGTCACTACACTTTGAACTCTTTGTTTACAGTAACCTCCCGACTTCCTCTTCCTGTCTATAAAAGAGTTTCTACTCCCTTTGCTGCTTGTATGTGGCTCACCATAATTGCAGACTCCAAATTTGCAATTCTTTACTGATCCCAAATAAACTCATTTTTTGCTGGAGAAATAACTGGCTGTCTGTTTGTTTAAGGTCAACAGCAGTGAGGGAAAACAAACCTGGATCGCTCTAGAATCTTATTCTCTCCCTCTGTTCAGTTGCTTAGCGAGAAGTTAGCTAGGCACATCTGAATTAACTCAAGGGAAATGCACAAATCCTAGTTTTTTTATACTATGCAAAGCCTTGGGTCCCAGCACCTACCTACTGAGTCAAAATTGTCATGTTATCAAAATTCCTCTAGTAATTCTTGCACATTAAAATTTGAGTAGCTCTGCTCTAGCAGATGTCAACACCACTGGTATATCAGCTCTTCTAACTAAACTCTCGTCTAAGGATGCCATTTCCCTGTCCAGGAAACTCCCATTTTTACATAATCAACTAGATGGCCTCTACCCACCTCACAGTTTCCCTGCAAATATGCAAAGGAAGTTATCCCAAGGTCCTTTTTCTGACACATCTTTCACTCTATGTCCCATATGCCCAGCTCAAATACGCCTTGTTATAGAAGAAAAAAGAACATAGGTGATTGCATATATCCTGCTGTTTTCTGAGCACCAATCCTCATTCTACATTTATTCCACATGTTGCTAGTGCTGTGTGACAAAATTGTTCTAGAGTCATTTTGTGTGTTTCCCAGCCTAGACCCAGAATCAGCCAGTTCTCCAAGAATCCCTTATTCCTTTCCATCCTTTCAGGAATGATATTTATAGACAGCAATCTGACTGCGAGGGATGCTCATTGCTAGTGTATTGGTCATTTTGGGACCTTTTCATAGGACAGAACTAGGAAAGGGTAAAATATGTATAAGTAACTCATGAGTTCATACTGACACTTCCAATTTAGGTGGTTTTACTTAACCTCTTCTATATTACATCTGTATCTCCTTACTTCCACATCTGGAATCCTGGTTCGTAAGTACATAGGGGATTATAGAATGAGAATGTTCCACAATTATTCATTTCATCCATCCCACATTATACACACAACAGCCTCAGAATAATACCACCCCCAATATGATTGCTGAAAAGAGTTCAATATTTTCCTGTTGTTTCCCCATTTCCCCTCATTTTTTATAATTGTACTATATCTATATTGTGAGCACATATAGCCATTACAAACTATACTTTCTTCCTTTTAATCCTCATTTAGTCTTAGTTCTATAAGTAATACATGTTTAGTGCTCACCATCAGCTCTTATGTCTCTAGTCATTTTGGATGTCTGAAGCTAGTTCTTGAATAGATTTCTCAGGATGGGCTCATAGAAACCATATTCTTGTATGTCATTGCATCTTGGTAACATCGTGTGCCTTTTATGTCTGAAAATTAGTTTTGTTAGAGATAATAAACCTTGATTCACTTTCCTTGAGAATCTTAAGTACAGTACTCCATTTTCTGTGGCATAAAACATTGCTGAAAGCTATCTCATGAGAGTAATTTTCGTTCCCTTATGATTCACATACTCTTTTTGCCTAGATGCCCCCTAATTTTTTTTCCTCTAACATTGCTCATTCTACTAGACTATGTGTCAGTGTTGGTCATTCTCACACAGTGTGCTCTTTCAATACGTAGTTTCAATTTTTTTTCAGCAGCATTATCTTTCATTATAACTTTTTTGTACTTGTTCTATTCCTTTGGTTTTTTTCTTCAGAAACTATTATTATCTATTTGTTAGATCTTCTTTACCTATCTTTAATATTAATCACCTTTTCTCAAAATCTTTAATTTCTTTTTTCACATCCTTTTTATTTTTAAAATTTTCCTCCTTTTCACTATTTCTCTTAAGGCATCAGGTCATTTTCATTTACTCCTGGTTTCCTGATAGTTTAGGCTTCATTTCTAAAATGGTATTTTTATTTCTTATTCTTTCCTGAGTTCTGCCACTCATTCTGTTTCTAATTCTTTTTTTTTATTTTTTTTTTTTATTGATGTCTTAGTTTATAACACTGTGGGGTTTTAGTTGTACATTTTTGTCCGTCACCTTGTGGATGTAACCCTTCACCCCTTGTGCCCCCCCCACCCCCCTTCCCCTTGGTAACCACCAATCAGTTCTCTCTGTCCGTGTGTTCACTTATATTCCATATATGAGTGAGTTCATGCAGTGTCTGTCCTTCTCTCTCTGGCTTATTTCACTTAACATAATACCCTCTAGGTCCTTCCATGTTGTTGCAAATGGGACAATTGTGTCTTTTCTTATGGCTGAGTAGTATTCCATTGTATGTATATACCACATCTTCTTTAACCAATCTTCAGTTGAGGGACACTTGGGTTGCTTCCACTTCTTGGCTATAGTGAATAATGCTGCAATGAACATAGGGGTGCATACGCCTCTTGTGATGGTTGATTTCACGTCCATTGGGTAGATGCCCAAGAGTGGTATTGCTGGATCATACGGTATTTCTATTTTTAATTTTTTGAGGACTCTCCATACTGTTTTCCATAGAGGCTGCACCAGTTTGCATTCCCACCAGCAGTGAATGAGGGTCCCCGTTTCTCCACAACCTCTCCAGCATTTGTTGTTATTTGTCTTTGTGATTATAGCCATTCTAACCGGTGTAAGGTGATATCTCAGTGTAGTTTTGATTTGCATTTCCCTGATGATTAGTGATGTTGAACATCTTTTCATGTGTCTATTGGCCATCTGGATCTCTTCCTTGGAAAAATGTCTGTTCATATCCTCTGCCCATTTTTTGATCGGGTTGTTTGTTTTTTTGTTGCTCAGTTGTATGAGATCTTTGTATATTACTGAGATTAATCCCTTGTCGGACAAACGATTTGCAAATATTTTCTCCCAGCTGGTGGGTTGTTTATTCATTTTGATCCTGGTTTCATTTGCCTTGTAGAAGCTCTTTAGTCTGATGAGGTCCCACTTGTTTATTTTTTCTTTTGTTTCCCTTGTCCGGGTAGACATGGAATCTGAAAGGATCCCTTTATGTCCAATCGCAATTAGTGTACTGCCTATATTTTCTTCCAGGAGTTTTATAGTTTCAGGTCTCACTTTCAGGTCTTTGATCCATTTTGAATTGATTTTTGTATATGGCGATAGGAGATGGTCTACTTTCATTCTTTTGCATGTTGCTGTCCAATTTTCCCAGCACCATTTATTGAAGAGACTTCCCTCTCTCCATTGTATGTTCTTTGCTCCTTTGTCGAAGATTAGCTGTCCATAGGTGTGTGGTTTTATTTCTGGGCTTTCAATTCTGTTCCACTGATCTGTGTGTCTATTCTTGTACCAGTACCATGCTGTTTTGATTACTGTAGCTTTATAGTATATTTTGAAATCAGGGATTGTGATGCCTCCAGCTTTGTTCTTTTTTTTCAGAATTGCTTTAGCTATTCGGGCTCTTTTGTTGCCCCATACGAATTTCAGTAGTTTTTGTTCTATTACCGTGAAGAATGACATTGGGATTCTGATTGGGATTGCATTGAATCTGTAGATTGCTTTAGGTAGAATGGACATTTTAACTATATTTATTCTTCCAATCCATGTGCATGGAATATTTTTCCATTTCTTTATGTCCTCCTCGATTTCTTTCAATAGTGTCTTATAGTTTTCATTGTATAGGTCTTTGACCTCCTTGGTTAAATTTATTCCCAGATATTTTATTCTCTTTGTTGCAGTTGTAAATGGAATTGTCTTTTTGAGTTCTCTTTCTGTTTTTTCATCGTTAGTGTATAGAAATGCAATTGATTTTTGTAAGTTGATTTTATACCCTGCCACTTTACTGTAGTTGTTGATTGTTTCTAGTAGCTTTCCAATGGAATTTTTGGGGTTTTCTATGTATAGGATCATGTCGTCTGCAAATAGTGAGAGTTTCACTTCTTCATTGCCTATTTGGAGTCCTTTTATTCCTTTTTCTTGCCTAATTGCTCTGGCCAGAACTTCCAGTACTATGTTGAATAAGAGCGGTGAGAGTGGGCACCCTTGTCTTGTTCCTGTCCTCAAAGGAATGGCTTTCAGTTTTTCCCCGTTGAGTAGGATGTTTGCTGTAGGTTTGTCATATATGGCCCTTATTATGTTGAGGTACTTTCCTTCTATACCCATTTTGTTGAGAGTTTTTATCATAAATGGATGCTGGATCTTGTCGAATGCCTTCTCTGCATCGATTGAGATGATCATGTGGTTTTTATTCTTCATTTTGTTAATGTGGTGTATCACGTTGATTGATTTGCGGATGTTGAACCATCCCTGTGTCCCTGGTATAAATCCCACTTGATCGTGATGTATGATCTTTTTGATGTATTGCTGTATTCGGTTTGCCAATATTTTGTTGAGGATTTTTGCGTCTATGTTCATCAGCGATATTGGCCTGTAGTTTTCCTTCTTTGTATTGTCCTTGTCTGGCTTTGGTATCAGCATGATGTCGGCCTCACAGAATGTGTTGGGAAGTATTCCATCTTCCTCTATTTTTTGGAATAGTTTGAGAAGGATAGGTGCTAAATCTTCTTTGAACGTTTGATAAAATTCTCCAGGGAAGCCATCTGGTCCTGGGCTTTTATTTTTTGGGAGGTTTTTGATGACTGTTTCAATCTCTTTACTTGTGATTGGTCTGTTCAGATTCTCTATTTCTTCTTGATTCAGTTTTGGGAGGTTGTACGCGTCCAAGAATTTGTCCATTTCCTCTAGGTTGTCCAATTTGTTGGCGTAAAGTTTTTCATAGTATTCCCTAATAATCCCTTGTATTTCTGTGGTGTCTGTTGTAATTTCTCCTCTTTCATTTCTAATTTTATTTCTTTGAGTCTTCTCCCTTTTTTTCTTAGTGAGTCTGGCTAAGGGTTTGTCAATTTTATTTATCTTCTCAAAGAACCAGCTCTTTGTTTCATTGATCCTTTCTACTGTTTTTTTGGTTTCAATTTCATTTATTTCTGCTCTGATTTTTATTATTTCCTTCCTTCTGCTGATTCGGGGCTTTGTCTGTTCTTCTTTTTCCAACTCTGTTAGGTGCAATTTAAGGTTATTTATTTGGGATTTTTCTTGTTTGTTAAGGTGAGCTTGTATTGCTATGAATTTCCCTCTCAGGACAGCTTTTGCTGCATCCCATATGAGTTGGTATGGTGTATTTTCCTTTTCATTTGTCTCCAGATAGCTTTTGATTTCTTCTTTAATTTCATCAACGACCCATTGGTTGTTCAGTAGCATGTTGTTTAGTCTCCACATCTTTGTCCCTTTCCTAGTTTTTTCCTTGCAGTTGATTTCTAGTTTCACAGCATTATGATCAGAAAAGATGCTTGTAATGATTTCAATCTTCTTAAATTTATAGAGGTTTGCCTTGTTTCCTAATATATGGTCTATCCTTGAGAATGTTCCATGTGCACTTGAGAAGAATGTGTACTCTGCTTTTTTTGGGTGGAGTGCTCTGTATATATCTATTAAATCCATTGCGTCTAGTTTTTCATTTAAGTCCATTATTTCCTTATTGACTTTTTGTCTGGATGATCTATCTATTGATGTAAGGGGGGTATTAAGATCCCCTACTATTATTGTGTCATTGTTAATATCTCCTTTAAGGTTTTTTAGCAGTTGTTTTATGTACTTTGGTGCTCCTGTGTTGGGTGCATAGATATTTATAAGTGTTATGTCTTCTTGGTGAAGTATCCCTTTTATCATTATATATTGCCCTTCTTTGTCTCTCATTACCTTTTTTATCTTGAAGTCTACTTTGTCTGATATAAGTATGGCTACTCCTGCTTTCTTTTGTTTGCCATTAGCTTGGAGTATTGTTTTCCATCCTTTTATTTTGAGTCTGTGTTTGTCTTTAGAGCTGAGATGTGTTTCCTGGAGGCAGCAGATTGTTGGATCTTGGTTTTTAATCCATCCTGCCACTCTGTGTCTTTTGATTGGAGAATTCAATCCATTTACATTTAGAGTGATTATTGATATATGAGGGTTTAATGTCGCTATTTTATTGTTCATCTTCTGGTTCTTTTGCATTTCCTTCGTTTCTTGTCCCTTGTGTTTTGGGCTGCAAATTCAATTTGGTATTTCTGCATGCTCATTCTCTTGGTTTTCTCTTTATTTGTCATGTGTGGTTCTCTTCTGGTTGTTTGTTTAGTGGTTACCGTGCGGTTTATATAAGCGATCTCCTGGATAAGAAAGTACATTTTCAGATGCCTCCTTTTTCCTGAGGCTGGGTCAGTTCAATCCCTTACCTCTTCCCCTCCTTATTTGTTATCTCTTTATTCCAGATTGTGTCATGAATGTGTGTTTCCAGTGATGAGCTTGAATTAATTTTTGATGTTTTCCAACTGTATTTTGTTCTGGTTTAGTCTCCTTGCTTTTCTCCTTGCTGAAATCTTTGTATCCCCTTTCTCATTTGTTTTTTTTCAGGCCTAAGGGCCTTCTTGAGCATTTCTTGTAGTGGGGGTCTTGTGGTGATGAACTCTCTTAGCTTTTGTTTATCAGGGAGAGTTATTATTTCTCCATCGTATTTGAAGGATATTTTTGCTGGATAAAGTATTCTCGGCTGAAGGTTTTTGTCTTTCATGATTTTGAATATATCATTCCAGTCTCTCCTAGCCTGTAGAGTTTCAGTCGAGAAATCAGCTGAGAGCCTGATGGGGTTTCCTTTGTATGTTATTTTGTTTTTTTGTTTAGCTGCCTTCAATATTATTTCCTTGTCACGGGTATTCTTCAAGTTTGCTACTATGTGGCGAGATGATTTTTTATTCCTGTTTATATATTTAGGTGATCTATTGATTTCATTCACTGTTATTTCCCTCTCGTTCCCTAGGTTGGGGAAGTTCTCAGCTATTATTTCTTTGAACAAACTCTCTGCTTCTTTTTCTCTTTCTTCTCCTTCTGGAATACCTATTATCCTTATGTTGCTTTTCCTCATTGAGTCTGATATTTCTCGAAGAATTTCTTCATTTCTTTTTAGTCTTAGCTCTCTGTCCTCCTCTACCAGGAGCATTTCTGCGTGGCTATCCTCAATAGTGCTAATTCGTTCCTCCATATTGTCAGTTCTGCTCTTTAAAGACTCCATTTTTTCCACTATCTCGTTGATTTTGTTTTTCATCTCCAATAATTCTGATTGGTTTTTCTTTAGGGTTTCAATCTCTTTTGTGACATAATCCCTGAATTCGTTGATTTGTTTCTGTGTGTTCTCTTGTATTTCGTTGAGCTTGTTTATGATAGCTATTTTGAATTCTCTCTCATTCAGGTTATCAAATTCTGTGCCTTCAGGGTTGGTTTCTGGGTGTTTGTCATTTTCCTTTTGGTCTGTAGCCCTGACATATTTTCGCAAGGATCCGACGGGGACGGCTTTATTTTTACCCTTCATGATTAAAGTTAGTCCTGCAGTTTCCCCCTGCTGCCACTAGATGGAGATCGCGAGCGGTTTGCTCTGAGGCGGCTGCAGCCCCTGGAGGGATTATGCTGAAACGCCGGGTGTGTGGGGGGAGGGGTCCTCTCTTTCTCCTGCTTGACCTGGGGGTTTCCTTTCTGGCTCTCTTAGGGTGTTTGCTACACCCCCTAAACAGTCCGTCGTCGCTTCCCCGTGGGGATCTCGCGACAGTCTGTGAGAGCACCTGGATGGCGCTAGTTTTCCCCGCTGTGGGCCGCTCCTCCCCATTCTGTCCGCGAACCGCGCTGTTTTTGCCGATCGATTGGGGAGGGGGAGTACAACCTCCTACCTCTCCTCCCGTTCTCCTGGGCTTCCCGCGCCTCCACCGTCCGATGTATGGCAGCAGGGGTTTCTCAGAAGTCCTTCGTAGTGTTTGATTGAGCTCTGTTGGAATGTGAATGATGTTTTTGTTGTGTCGTAGGGGGCAGAGATTCAAAGAGGGAATCTCACTCCGCCATGATGCTGACGTCACTCCCTCTAATTCTTATTATGTTGTTCTGTCATGTCCTCTATCACTTTCTTTTCAATTTAATTAGTGTGAAAAGTGTATTAGGTTTTAAATATATATATATATCATCTTCTTTTCGATTTAATTAGTGATTTCCTTCCCTTCTCTGACATTCATTATCACTTTCCTCTAATATTATATGAGAACAAGTTTTCAGCTATTTCCTCCCTTCTAGACACTTTAGCCCCTCACTGCTTCTTTATCACACCTAATAAATGAGACTCTTAGAATATTTTTTTTTCCACACTCTTGACCCTTTACTTCAAATAAGTAAAACATATTTACTTCTGCCCCCTTCACCGCCACCTAATTCCTAGGTTTCACTGAGATAGATTGGTACTTCGTTCCACTTCAGCAAGTATTTGGTTTCCCTTCGTAGTATGTTTCTTCTATTTTAGGAATCCCTAATTTACCACTTGTGTTATAGTTCCTAGTTACATTGTCATTATTCACTTACTATATAAATTCAAAGTAAACTACTCACCACAAATTACCCTTCTTTTCATCTTCCCTCTCTTGATATGAGGACAATAGCCAGACCATTTATTTTTATATAAAAATAAAACTCTGACCCACAATCTGCAGCAACAAGTCCAGGAAACCAATTCACTGTCTGCAGCCACCATCCCAGGAAGCCAAAGAACAACTCCTATAGCAACAACCCAAATGGCCAGTACTTGACAGTAACTGACAGCTTCCCTAATTTTTACCCCTACTTCTAACTTAGGATCAATCAGAGAAAACCAAATATGCTCCCCTAACCAATCACACAGGATGCCCCACTTCTAGTTAGCCTGCCAACAGCTTTCCCATGCCAGCAGCTTTCAGTCGGGGCATACCTGAATCCCCTTTCTTCCACTAGAAAGCATTCCCATTCCTCTGCCTGCCTTTGAGTCATCATCAAATGGGAAGCCATGGTGGCCAACTCCCTTGCTACAGCAAGCTCTGAATAGCCTGTGCTTGTTCTCATTTATTTCCACATCTTTCTTCTTTACCTCATCATCCTCATCCTTGTTCTTCTTCTTTTTGAACTTGTTCTTTCCACCTAGAAGTTTTTTGTTTTTGTTTTTTGTGTGTGAGGAAGATTAGCCCTGAGATAACATCTGTTGCCAATCCTCCTCTTTTTGCTGAGGAAGACTGGCCCTGGGCTGACATCCGTGCCCATCTTTCTCTACTTTATATGGGACACCGCCACAGCATGGCTTGACAAGTGGTGCGTCGGTCTGCACCCAGGATCCAAACCTGCAAACCCAGGCCTGATGAAGCAGAGCACTTGAACTTAACCACTAAGCCACTGGGCCGGCCCCATCTAGAAGTTTTTAAGATCTTCTCTTTACAGGAATTTTCCTAGGATATGCCTAGGTGTATCTTTTCTCATTGATCTTGCCTGAAACTCAGTGATCCCTTTCATATACAGATGCTAGTCTATCTTTAGGTCAGGAAAATTTTCTATTATTATTTGTTTAATTATTACTTCTTCTTTTCCATCTGTTCCTGTCTCTTCTTCTGGAACTCAGAATAGTCATATATCAGGTCTCTTGGATTTATCCTCAAACTTACTTGACTTTGCATCATAATTTCTCTCGATATTTTTTGCTCTGCGTTTTGAGATATCTTTTCCACTTTTCAGGCTACTTAGCAAGATTCAGTTATTCTCCTTCAATATATATTCAGTGTTGTGTTTTAAAAATCATGATTTTCTTATGTTTACTTGTGTAAAAATGTTGTAGCTCTTTTATTTATAATAGCCCCAAGTGAAAACAACCCAAATGTCCATCATCAAAGGAAAGCGGATAAACAAAGTATTGTATATTCACTCAATAGAATACCACTCAGCATTAATAGGGAAAAAAACTACAGATACATGCAACAACATGAATAAATCTCAAAAACATTATACTGAGTGAAAGAAACCAGACATAAAAAATACTTATAGTAAGGTTCTATCTACATGCGGAAAAACCTATTTCTATACTATTTACTTTATAGATATAAAGACCGTTATGAGATATATAAGCTACTTTCACTTGGATTTTCTCTAACTTGCAGCTGAAAGCAGCCTAGTTACTACAGATAGTAAGTTACAACTATGTAGCAGATAGCTTTGTGGGTATCTTTGTGTGTTCACAGGCCTCAGGCTAGTGCCAGCTTGGGAACTTTTACATTGAAGGAACAAAGAACAGCAGTTTGATTGGAATAAGGAGATTAATATTGTGTAGGTATTGCAATTTACAAAAGACTGAGTCATTTGTCTATGTCAAAAAATAGGATGTTTTCATGGAGATTATAAGGTATTAAAGTGCTCCAATCTCCTACCATGCTGCAGCTGTTCAGGCCCATGTGCAAGACATCTTCATCGTTACCTCTTGTGGTAGTTTGGATCATCACCCCCAATTCTTTATTCCCTCTCTGTACTAGAATTATACATCTACACCCTCTTCATGTACCTTTGCAGTACCTCTCACTAGAATAGAAAGAATATATTTCCTCCATCTCATTGATGTTAGGCTTGACCATATGACTTGTTTTGGCCAGTGAAATGTAGGCAGAAGTGACAGGGTGCCAGTTGGTTGAGATGGAGGGGTAGCCTTAGAAAGGATATCATGTTTCCAGTTATTCCTGTTGTGTTCCTGGGATCCACTGGAAGAAGAGCATGCCCCAGGTAGTTAATGCCCTATCAGCTTGGGCCCCAGAATTAAGATATATGGAACCAGATGGGAACCCAACCATAAATAAGCCTGCTTTCCAACCTGGCCTAGCTGAGCCCAGCCTACATCAGTGAACCCAGCCAATTCATGAGAAAAATAAATGCTTGTGGTTATAAGCCATGAAGAATTTTAAGATGTTTTGTAATTTAAAACAACAAACAATACTCTGCCAAGTTTCCAGTCTCTCTAGAGGCAGACCTTTTCTTCCTTCTATTAGGTGGAAAGATGGGCATAGTCCTTCAAATGTATTAAACTCTTTGTGTCCAGGTCCAAATGGCTACTGTATCAATGGCTACTGTACTGTATAGTGTGTACTGTACTGTATACTGTACTATATAGAACAGTTCCACTGCTGTGGAAAGTTCCACTGGATAGAGTTGCTCTGTCCTGCTTACCACTTTATTCCCAGTGCCTTGCACAGTGCTTGGGATCCAGCAGATGATCAACAAATATTTGCTGAATAAATGTTTTTAGTTCATCTGGAAAAGCTATGATGTAAATGTAAAGCAAAGATTCTCTTTTGAAATATAGATGTTTTGAATAGCAGTGGCTCTTAGAAGCTAAAATCCTTTTTTGAAAAAGTAAAAGATTAGATTATATTTTAGACTGTATTGTAGCTTTGATTATTAACAGTTTTCAGTCACTGAGTGCTTACCATACACCAGGCACTGTTCTAAATGCTTTACACATATTACCTCATTAATCTTCACAACCACCTTATGATGTGTACACTATTCCCAATTTACAGCTGAGGAAACTGAGACGCAAGAGGAAAGTAACTTGCCCAAGGTTACACTTGCTATTAAGTGTAACAAGCTATTAAGTGGCAGGGCCAGAATTTGGGACCAGGCAGTCTGGCTCCAGAGCAATTAACCACAACATTGAGCTCTTTTGTGATTATTTTTAAGAGGACTATTTAGTCTCTTCTTTCCAGTATTTAAACCTCTTCTTTCTTTTTTTCTATTTAATTGCATTTAGGTGGGACACCCTGAAAAATGTTAACAGCTGTTACAGCCTTGCATCCCTGTTGGGCCTCAGCCTTTAATGTGAATACTTCTACCATTTCACTCTAATGTATGATGTTACTGCTGTTTTCTGATGATTATCTTGATCCAATTAAGGAAATGTTCTTTTATTTCTAGTTTACTAAGATTTTTTACAAATTCAGAAATGTCTGTTGACTATTATACAATGCATCCCTAGAGAATATCATTTGCCTTTTATCCTTTAATAAATTAGATGAGCAGATTCTTAATGTTAAACCACCATTCTTGGAATAAACCATAGTTTGTCATGGTGTGAATTCTTATTACCACATGACTGGATTTGATATCTTAATACTCAATTTTGTCTTCATAACAAAATCATAGTGAGAACAGAAGAACCCCCCACCCCGCCCCCCTTTTTGGTACTGTTCGCCTTCGGTTTTGCCATCAGGGTTATGCTAACCTCGTAGAATAAACTGGGAATTCTCTCCTTTTTTGGGAATTCTTTTTTCCCAAAACCCAAGCAGGTTCGGGCACCCCATCTCACTCCCTTCTTCCTTCCAGAGGTGCCCTACAGTACTACTGATCATTTGACGATGAGGATGTGTTCTCACACTACCTCTCAAGGCTCCTCATAAACCAGACTCACCTAGTGATCCCAACAAAGCCTGTGCATCATTCAGCTTTCTCCCATTCCTTGCACAGACCAAAGGCCTTCCCACTTCCGAGCCTTTGCTAATTTCCTGCCAGTTGCCTAGCTAAATCCTAACCATTGAGTTTGAGGAAGGAGGTAAAGGGTGGCGCTGATTATGGCAGAATACAGTAGAACTAACGTTCGAGGCAGAGACTGTGTAGCTGCTTGACACCTCTCACTTCATGTAACCCTCAGAATCCTGGGAAGCTTTGTTATTTTTATTTCGTAGATGGAAAAATAAACTTGACAAATGTTATACACTAATAAGTGGAGGTGCCAGAATTTAAAACCAGGACTGCATGATTCCAAAGTGATTGCTGCTTCCACTGCAACATGTCTCATCTTCTCCATTGTGTTCTGGGGCTACAGTCTCGTACATTGACCTATATGTCCTCCGTGCTCCATTAGCAATTATAGACTGTATTATACACCATTTTACATTACACTCTTGTATTTTCCATTGTTTTGTCTGTGTAGTTCTTGTCTAACACAGAGCAGTTATTAACTGAATAACCTGTCAGTGCCTATTTATCCGACTCCAAATTTGGGTATCTTTTATTATAATCAAGGATAGCGGGAAAAATAAAAGAAGGAAAAAGTGACTGAATACCAACAATTTTGATTGTGTTGGTCTTAGGTGTATATTGCAAAAAAGTCCCTTTCAAAAATAAGTTTAACTCTACGTGGTCTCAAAATTAGTGCCTAAAAAACGAAGAGATTTGGCATTTGTGAATATTGACCACCTCCCCCGCACGTACATCAAACAGTGGCAGAATGCTGGAAATCGCACCTACAGCGCGGACTTCTAACAGGGAGACCTAGAGGATGAGACAGGCCCTCCCAACTGCAGGCGCGATCCCGCTCTTCCCCTCCCAGCCTCAGCCGATGGAACATTCCGTGCGAAAGCTTTGACAGGGCGCCCACTGGAGTCACGTGGAGCTGGAGCGTACTCACGGCGCCTTGCGGAATGACGCGACTTGGGTTGCCAAGGGGAGGGGCAAGGCGCCGCGGAAGGGGTGGGGCGAAGGAAGCCGGCCGGGGAGGCGGGGCCGGTGGAGTGGAGGGGCGGGCGGAGAGGGGCGCGCGGGCGGGGAGGGCCCAGCGTATTATGGGATGCGGTGGTGGAATGGCGCTGGGCGCGTGATTTTGAACAAACCCGGGTCTGTGTCTCGGAGGCGCCGCCGCCGCCGCGGCTGCTGGGAGCCCAGGGAGCGCGGCGCGAGGAGGAGGCGGCGGCGCCGCCGGCTTTGGTGAGTGTCAGCCCCCGGGGTGGGGGCATCTGGGCGGGCTGGCGGGAACGGGGCGCCGGCCCCCGCTGCGGGTGGTGGCGCGGGCGGAGGGCGCCGGACCGCCCCCTCCGGGAGCCCGGGCTAGTGGGTTGTGGCGGAGAGCGGGAACCTGCAGGCTGGGGGCCGCCGCGCCCCATCCCCGGGCCACAGTGGGTGGGAGGATCCTCCGGGCTCGGCCTCTTCCCGCCGGCACCCGGGAGGACGGCTGTCACCCGGCAGGGCCGGCGCTCGGCCGGCAGCCCGCCCTTCCCAGCGGTCTGGAGGAAGGGCTCCCGCGGCTGTTGACACGCACACTGCGTGGCCCCAGAAGCCGGCTGTGTCGGCCCCGGGTTTCTGGGAACCGGTTTGGCTGCTGTGTCATTTTGTACCAGCTCCTCCTTTCCTTGCTGCCCGCTGCCCCATTCTCCCTACGCCCCTTTGTATGGTGTCGTCTTCGTGTGTGTCCGTTTTCCTCGCGAAGCCCACCAGCCAAATGTCATAGTGTTCCCGAGGTGCACGGGGAAAGGGAGCGGGCCGGCATTTAGCTTGGCCAAGCAACGGTAAACACCAAGCAGAGTGCGGGTGGACGGGGCTGGCGGTGGGAAATAAAGTTTAAAGATGAAGAAGCTGGGAAGACTAGATTGATAACCCTCAGTCTCTAGCAGGCTGCATATAGAAACGGCGATTGGGCTGGGTGGTAAATAGCACTTGTGTAAGCCTGAATCTACCGACTTTTAAATGGAGTTGTCATTCAAGCAAGGTAAGGAAATGAAATGGCTTTTTCGACTTCTGCCTCACTCTTCTTAAACTAACTTCTAAAAAGACAGTGAAGTAGCCCAGTTCGCAACCTTGAAATTCAGTTTGCTCCTTTCAGATAGGTCTTTTAGAGTTTATGCTGTAGGTGAATGATAGGTATAGAATTCAGCTTTTGAATGGGTGACTATCAAATCTTTCTGAAATTAACAAAGGTAGCCAATTTAATTTTTAAAAAATTCTGGTCTCTTCAAAAGCCTTGCAGTTTATGTCTTGTTATTTCTTTGATGTTCTCTTTTAGTTATTTATTAAACTGCATGAGGAGCTGGTGGGGGTTGTGGACAACTGAGGGGTCTTCTTGTTCTAAAGCAAGCTGTTTATTATCACTGTAATGAACGAATATATCAGCAGCAGATGGTTTTTTTTAATTTGGGGACTTAGATCCTAAAAACTTTTGGCAAAGAATTTTAGCTTAGGTATATTTTCTATATTTTAGAAATTGTTCATTCATGAATAGGATCAATACATTTTAAACCTACTTGTGTTTTGACCTCTTAAATCAATGACAAGCAAATTGAAAGTCACCGTTTCATCTGATTATTTCTGTCCATGAACACTAAGTGGAGAGGAAAATAGTTCAGAACTTTTTAAAAAAACTAGATGTTTTGACCACAGTATCAACGTGAGGATCAGTGCTTGTAATTTACAAATGTGTCGGAGAGGTCAGACGTGCATATGGAAGCAGCTCATTCTGTCAAAGTAGTGCTGCTGACGGTGGAGGAAAATGTCAGAGCTGGTGAATGACATTAAAGGTCTTGATCATGTTTTTTGTGTCTGAGATGGACACAGTGAATAAAACGCATCCCATCATCTCTCTCAAGTTGCTTTTCTGAAAATGAAAAGAGTTTGGGGTCTTTATTGTCCTCGTGCCGCCTTCTGCCTGGCTTCTGCTCCTCAAAACAAAAATATGCCGGACTTGGGACCCCGCAGGTAGCGCGACTTCCTTTCGCGTGGCTGCCGGGCCCGCAGGAGCACCATTTTTCGTTGCGGGGTGAAAGGTCTCGGCGTGGGCTGTGTGTGCATTTATTTGTACCTCCCTGTGTATTTGAAGGTTGGCGGGGCCGGCGGGAGGTTTCCCCGGATATGTGGGTGTGCGCCTCTCGGGAGGGGAGGGCCGAGGAGGGGAGGAGGAGGAAGGGGGAGGTTACTGGCGGCGGCGGCGGCGGCGGCCCGGGCTCGGGCTGTCGGGGAAGCTGCTGAGCTGTGATGGTGATGACGAGGTGAAAATGGCGGATCTTTCGAAATACAATCCCGGCCCGTGACATACCAGAGGCGGCGGCAGCGGCGGCGTCGCCGCCCGGGCTCCCTCCTCGGCCCCCCGGTCCCCCGTAGCGCTCCAGTTCGGGCAAACTGGGAAAGGAAGCGGCTGGCCAGAGCTACCGTGCACTGGCAAAACAAGCACCGCCCGGGCTCGGAATTGCCCGGGACCTTCTGGAGCCCCCACCTCGGAGCCGGAGGGGGAGAAAGCGACAGCCGCCAGAGGTAGAGAAAAAGGGGGTACCCGAGGGCTTCTCTGTCTTGAGATCTCTTTATTTTGGGGGGGGGTGGGTGGGGGAAGAATTGCGTTGTGGATCAAGGAATGACTAGTCCGGAGTGCAAAGAATCAGTAGCCTCGTAATGACATCAACATTATTCTTTGAGTGTTAGGAGGGCTCGAGTTTGCTCTTGTACCTAAGGCTGCTGCTGAGGCCTAGAGGAACCGCTAGCACTTATCATGATTTCCTGATTTAATATTTAAAATATCCACTGTGGTGGATGTTGGTGTGATGATGTTCAGCAGTTTTTGGGTTTGTATGTTTCTTTGGGGAGGCAGAGCATTAGCATTTTATTCTGCATTTAAGCTCTGTGTCTTAGATTATAGTCTATAACTTGTTAGGGTGTGGATGCTCACATTTTTTGAACATATGGACCAGTTTTGTAACAAATAAAAATTTTGTCTTTTTCTTTTATGGCTCTGTCATCCATAGAGTGACCCCTTTGCTCCTGCCATTTGTCAAATAGCAATTGAGATACTGTCAGTCATATTTCATATCCATGTTTTTCCCTGCCCCCCCCATCCATTTCGAGTAAAGTTATGGAAGATTTTGCAGGGGATTTTATAATCCAAATGACGTACAGCTCTGGGAGCTCTATTTTGGTTCACAAGTTTTACCTTCATTGTTAAGAAGGAAGTTGTGATGGCTTTATGCACACACTTGATGTGAGTACATTGAGTTGGTAAAGATGCATTGAGACCTCTGTTTTATTCTGAATATTGGACTTGTTAGCCTTTGTTTAAAGAGGTGGAGAATTGGATTGATTGACTTTATGACAGCCATAGTTTAATTTTAAGTTACCTAAAGATCCGTGTGTGTTTTAGATTGTGCTTCAGATCCCTAAGGAGTCTGTATCCTTGCACACAACAGTAGTGTTACTGAAAAGTTACAAGTGAATCCAATTTTTATACATTAATTTGGGGCCCTGTGGTTTTTTTCCACCTTTTGTAGTGGAGGGCTAGGTCAGTGACGTTGGGTACATGAGTGTGAACAGAGAGGTGAATATTTGAGAAATGCCCACTGGTAATGTTTATGATTTGCAGTAATTTTCCTCATCCAAGTTTCCTACAAAGAGATGATGTCATAGTATGTTATACATTATCATGCATTATATATTTTAGTCAGAGGGGAAATATTGTGTGTGTGTGTGTATGTGTGTGTGTGTGTGTATGTATAGCTTAGATGTTTGGCTTTCACTCGCTAAAAGAATAAGAGACCAAAAAAATTTTTAGAGGAAATAACTGAAGGATACTCAGAAGGTTTAGTTAATGAAATTTTTTAAAATCATTTGTCTGATGTTGTGGTATTATCCAGTAGGGGTTTGCTTCTGTTGTTTTTTTTTTTTTCTTATAGTTTTTAAGTTGTAATTATTTGGTCCATGTCTCCCCAGCTGCTAAGTTAATAGTAAGACTAAGAATTTAAAAAATAATTAAAATAAAGAGGGAGATTAAAATGCTTTTTCATTGGCTTTCTTTTTCTTTTAATCACAGAGGGCTATTGTGGTCAGAGGAGATGGGGGTAAAAATACCATAGTAAGCTTCAAGCTTTGGAGATTTGGAAATTCTTGGTTGCAGTGGGAAGGAGACATTGTGAGGGTGTAATCTGCGTGATATATGACAGGTTAGTAGTTCTATGGAGAGACATCAAAGATGACAGTTCTTAAACCCTGCTGTTTGATAGAATATTGAATGCCGTAAAAAAAGAAAGAAAGAAAAATCGGGAAACGCTAATTTAGGTAGAAAAAGAGGAAAAGAATTTTCATTTGAGTTACAGAGTACCACATAACTGTCTTCACAGTAACCCTGCAAGTAAACTGAGGCTTAGAGAGATCATTGCTTAGGGTTTCATGTTCAACAACTAGGAGAGCCAAGATTTGGAAATGAGTCATTATGATTTGAATCCCTATGTTTTTTTCTACCATGTTAGTTTTAAGTATGAATTATATACACCCTGCCTTTAAAGGGAAAGAAAATATTGTGGATCCCCAGTATTGGCCTAAATAGTTTTATTTTATTAAAACATTTTATTTTTAGATGTATATAAATATACATTCCTTATGCTTAGTGCTTTTATGCAAGTATAAAACAAAAGTAAATTTATAAATGAAATATAAACGAAACTAAAAAAATCAATAAAACAAACTAAATTTAGGGTGTTCAATGATGTTTTGCTGAAACGAAACCTTTCTTTGCATAGTGAATGCCTTGGCAAGGGCGCAGTTTTCTATATTACTATATATCCTATGATAACTCAATTCCTACCCCACTTTTCTGTGTTTGAATGCTGCACAGCTTTCTTCCTTAAGTCACAGGTTAGGTGGTTTTGCTTTCACTTGGCAGAAATACATCATTTACCATATAAGATCCTTCTTTGCCTTTTCCTTTAGTCCACCCTATTTCTAGTACCATTGATTATAGATATGAGGTGGTTATCCAGATGATCCAGAATATACTTTTTTTAATATATTGTCGAAATGAAAATACAAACTTTTCAAATCTTCCTCAGTACTCATGGGTTCCAGTCCCCTGCTCCCAGTTCAGTTTGAGAAATGTAGTTCTGTACCTAGTTTTTGAGTTGTTGATGTTTGATTTTAAAGAAATCAAAGCTAACATCCAAATGGTATAGTTAACCAGTTAGTGCTGGTGGTAAGCTCCAGGTACAAAAGTATAGTTCTTAAACACTCAGATATTTCGTTTAACCATCTGACAAATTACTCACTCCTCTGTAATAGGGTGATAGGTCACCACTTTGTATTATTATGTGCAAGTTGGTTACCCAGGTTGTCCTCCACCTGTAACTAAGAAAACCGTGTTTTCAGCATTGGTAATACTCTATAGGAAACTCTTTAAAAAATGTAAAAGCACAGAACATTTGTCATTTCTATCTCATTATTTTTTATTTTATATTTAATTCATTTCTTTTAATCGTCACTATCCTACATCAGACCTTCCATTTTTCTCCATCTTGAACTAATTACTGTAATTATCTTCTAACTGGTCTCCTTGCCTCCAGTCCAATAAAATACTAAGATGAAGTTAATCCCCCCAAAGTACAACTGTGATCATGCCATTCTTCTACTGATTTCTAAGCTCTGTCAGGGCAAGGTCTTTGGTTAATTTACCATATCCCTCCACAAAATTGGGAAGCCATAAGTATTTGTTAATTAAATGACTTATAAAAATTATAAGCTAGTTAAAAACTAAGAGAACCTTGTAGATTTTAAGCTGGAATGTAATTGCAGGGGATATTGGTTAAAAACTAAATCTGAGTATTTAAAAACTTATTTGAAAAGGAGTTTCTCAGTTTGTTAGTGTGCTTTGTGATGATCTGAGTTTATTTTATTTGCAGTGTTGTGAAGTCTCAGAGCGTTACATAAGCCCATCCTATTCGAATAGACAAACCAAAGTTATCTTTCAGAGCCCAGTGTAAACAATGCTAGAGTTTTAGGTGTCACTCCTTCTCCGTGATTAATTTATTCATTCTTCAGGTTTGTATTGAGAGGCTATTATTTGCCAGCTCTGTTCTAGGCACTGGGCATAGGGAATACAGTGGTAATGAAGACAGACAGGTTCCTGTCTTCATGGAGCTTGCATTCTGAAAAAGTGGGGAAGGGAGAATCAGACTATAAACAAATTCTGGTTATGATAGATGCTGTGATGGAAATACCAGGGTAATGTGATAGAATGCCTAGGGCCGTAGAGATGCGAGTAGGGGTGCTATTTTAGAAAGATCTTATAAACATAATACAATTGAGACAAATTTAGAAATCATTAGACTTTCTGAAATGAGTGAATCTTTACCTCTCTTTAGACTTAAACTATTCAACCATGTTCAACTGTGAAGGGAAAAAACTCAGTGTATTGGCTTCCAGAATCGTACTTTGCGTTTACAACTTTGTTTTATGAGCAAAAAATACTGGAGGCCTGAGGAGTGCATTGTATTTCTGTGTTCTTTCCCTACCATACCTGGCAGATAACCCCTTGTACAGATGAGGTGAGCTAAAGCTCCTCAGTCCTCTTGGCTTATGAAGAGCCTCTCTTTTCTTGAAGTGGTCCTCAACACAGTGATGATGAGGTTGCATGTGCTAGTACATATCTTCCATTCCTAAGGGATAAAATTAGAGTGATGATTCATGTAACTAGATGGCCAAACCCTTTCCTGCCATGCCCACAAGCTCTTTTTGAGAGTTTCTTTTAGCATAGGCCACCATGCCCTGCGTGTGACCCTGATTGAAACAGTAATGGATGTCTAATCATAAAGCAGTTATCATAGTCTGCTCAGTGGCTTGTGAGGTGTGCTGGCTCCAGAACTCTGCACAGCCCGATACTACATCGAGACTGGCCAAACCAATCAGACCTTTTCTTGTTAGAAGTTTGAACTTTACTCCTAGTTTAAAGGGAGATTCCTAGTCCTGTAACTTGTAGTCTTTTTTAACAGGACAGATAAAAAGGCATGTTCTTCCTAATAACAGAGCTTCAAAATATATGAAGCAAACATGCACAGAAGAGGAGAAATAGACAAATCTTTCACAGTCATATTTGGGGATTTTAACAGGCTTTCTCAGAATTGTAATTGATAGACGAGGAAAAAGTAAGAATATAGAAGGTCTGAACAACACTATCAACCAACTTGACCTAATTGACATTTATAGAACACTACCCTCAGCAACTGCAGAGTACACAGTCTTTTCAGGTGCACATGCAGTGTTCACCAGGATAGACCATATACTGAGCCACGAAACAAGTCTCTAATTTCAAATGATGGAAATATTATAGAATATTACATTCTCTGACAATAATAGGAGTAAATTAGAAATCAATAATAAGATAGAAAATCCCCAAATATTGGGGAATTAAATAACACACTTCTTTATTTTCCATGTGTCAAAGATGAAATCACAAGGAATATTAGAAAACATTTGAAGTGAATGATGATAAAAAATACTGAAATTAGTAGATTGCAGCTAAAGCAGCTTTGGGGGAAATTTTTAATGTTAAGTACTTACTTTAGAAAAGAAAAAGGATTTAAAATCAATGGCCTAAACCAAGGGTTGACATACTTTTTCTATAAAAGACCAAATAGCAAATATTTTAGGCTCTACAGCCCATGTAAATCTGTCCTATATATATGTATTCCCCCCCCCCCCCCGCAACTATTTAAAAATGTAAAAACCATTCTTAGCTGGAGAGCAATACATAAACAGACCATGGGCCTGATTTGGTCTACAGGTTATATTTTGATGAACCCTGATCTATGCTTCCATCTTAAGCTTCTAGAAAAAGAACAAATTAAACCTAAAGTAAGCAGAGGAAGGAGATAAAGGTAACAGTCAATTAAATAAAAAATGGACAATTGAGAAAATCAATGAAGCCAAAATGGTTCTTTGAAAAGATCAATAAAATTGGTAAATCTCCAGCCAGACTGATCAGGAAAAAAAGGAGAAAAGGTAGAAATTACCAAAATGAGGAAGGAAGAACATTTCTGCAGACATTAAAATGAAAGATTATTATGTATAACTTTATGTTAATAAATTTGGCAACTTAGAGGAAATAGACAAATTCCTTGAAGGACACAAACTATCAAATAGCAAAGGTCACTCAAGAAGAAAGAGATAACCTGAATAACCCTACATCTATTAAAGAAATTGAATTCATAGTTAAAAACCTTCCCACAAGAAAGCTTTATGTCTAGATGGCTTCACTGGTGAGAGTTCTAGCGAACATTTCAGGAAGAAATCGCAAAATTCTGTGAAGACTTTTCCCGAAAATTGAAGAGGTGGGAACGCGTCCCAACTCATTTTATTAGGCAAGCATTATCCCCAGACAGCGCTGCGAGAAAAAAAGTTACAGACCAGTATCCCTATGAGTATAGACAAAAATGCTTAACAAAGTATTAGCAAATAGAATTCGGCAGTATATACAAAGTGTAATACATCATGACTGAGTGGGGTTTATTTCAGGAATGCAAAACTGGCTTTAAAAAAATCAATCAATATAACTTACAGACTAAAAGAGAAAAAGCAATATGATTATCTCAAAAGTTGCAGAAAAAGCATATGACAGAAGTAAACATCCATTTATGATTAAAAAAAAAAAACGCCGCCGCAGATTGGAAATATAAGTAGCTTCCTCAACCTGATAAAGGGAATTTATGAAAAACCTACAGCTAACAGGTAAGATTGGCAACAAGGCAATGATGTCTGCCCTCACCACTTTTATTCAGCATTTTACTAGAGGTCCTAGCCAGTGTAGTAAGTCAAGGAAAATAAATAAAAGATGTGCAGATTGGAAAGAAAGAAATAAAGACATTATCCTCAGAAAACGTGGATTGTCTTTGTAGAAAATCCTAAGAAATCTACATTGAAAAAATACTAGAATTAATAAGTGAGTTTAGCTAGGTTGTAAGATATGGAACAATAAAAAAAACCCTTTGTATTTCTATATACTAGCAACAAACAATTGGAAAATGGAAAAAAGGCCATTTACAATGCATCAAAAAACACTTAAGGATAAATTTAACAAAATATAGGTAAGACCCATACAGGCAAAGTACAAAACAGTGCTGAGATAAATAAGTAGAGAGATGTACTGTTGGGAGGCAGTTCTCCATGGGTCTTTACATTTCTGCACCTCTTGCAAGTGAGGCAGTGACAGCCCTTTTAAATGTTCTTCCAGGATGTTTGTATAGCATACAGCCTCGGATGAGAGTTAGTGACACCTGCTGTAGAAAAGGGCAGATTCGCTTATTGTCCAGTAAAATAAAGATAACATCTCCCTTTGGACAAAGGGCGGGTGTGCTTCAGCCCATTATGAATGATTGAGGTTCCCTGAGCTCAGAGTTCCTCAGGTGTGATGCAAACCCACTGCCTGCACAGCATCTACCTGGGCCTCTCCGTGTCTGCCCTGTGGGACTTGGGAACAACAGGGGAACTGATACCAATGTGATGCTTGTGTTCCTTGCTGTGCTGTGAGTAATAACTTCTGTGACTCTGACCTAGGACTACTCTGTCATCTGTCAGTATCCATGCAACAGTAACAGGCTACTTTGTTAGATTGCAAGAAGGGTCTGATTCTCAGACCTCTCACAGTTCTTGACACTTTTGACCATGAGGATGCAGTGCTGACAGAGACGTGGCTTTCTGAAAGATGAAGGATGAAGGCCTTGAGGGCTGGTTTAGGGGATATGAAAAGACTCTGGAATCTGGTACTGAATGCTCTTACCCAAGTAGTGGGCAAGGGTGATGGGGGAGTCAGAGTTCTCCAGTGTTCTACCTCTTAATGAATATTTAGGGGCTGAGCTGAGAGGTACCCTGAATGGTGCTTTGGTGGTTGTACTCTCAGCTCCATGGCCCCAGCTGAAAGGCAGTGTGGCTGTAGCTGCTGAGTCAAGGAGTACCCAAAGCTGAGAAAATGGTGTCAGAAATGAGGAAATAGAGCTTTGGGTGGATTGAAAACATTAGAAGTTTGTTTAGTTGAGCTGCAAGTGTGGTTGCTTGAAACTGAAAGTAAATGCACTATCAGGCCACTGTCTCCCTCCTCCTACACCTGACTCAAGGTGCTTTAAGGAGAAAGAGGAATAGGGCTTGGGCTGAGGTCTCCCTGTCCTTAAAGGGGACCAAAGGCCATACCCACATGTCTAAATATGCTGGGGGAACTTCAGGGAGAGGAGGAAGTCAAACTTTATGACTCTGTTGATACTGGCAGCCAAGTCATCACCCTGCTTTGTTCTATGGGGGGTGGAGTGTTCAGATTCAACTGATGGGGCTTGTGCAAAGTTTGCAGTAGGGAAGGGAAGCTGATGTGGCATTGTGGGTGGGCCCTTTGTTGTCATGTACTGTTATTGTGGCTTCCATTGCTGAAGGTATAATTGGTGTTGATGTTTTTACATGCCTGTACTGTAAATGCCTGTTAGTGCCAGAAGGGATTCTCCTGATCAGGAAGAGCCACATGTAGAGAAGGGCTAGTCCTTTGGGGTCCCCAAACCTAGTGATTCCTTTGAGCTACAAGGATTAGGACTTATAATTCTGCAGTATATATAAAGAACTCATCAAATTCAATAAGAAGACAAAAAAGCCCAATATTTTTAAAAAATGGCAAAAGACGTTAGCAGGCACTTTACAAAAGAAGATATACAAATAGACAATACACATATGAAAAGATGCTCAACATCATTAGTCATCTGGGAATTGCAAAGTAAAACCACACTGAGATATCACTTCATACCCACTAGAATGACTAACATTAAAAAGACCAACAATACCAATCATTGATGAAGGTGTGAAGCAGCTGGAACTCGCATGCATTGCTGGTGGTGTACAAAATGGTACAGCCAAGTTGGGAAATAGTTTGGCAGTTTCATGCAAAGTTAAAAATAAACTTACCTTATGACCCAACAAGTCCATTTCTGGGTATTTATTCAAAAGAAATGAAACTTGAATGTTCATAGCATTATTGTTCATAATAGTCCCAAACTGGAAACAACCCAAATGTCCATCTACAGGTGAATGGATAAATGAATTATAGTAGATTCATACAATGGAATATTACTCAGCAATAAAAAGGAACAGAACTACTACTAAGTGCAAGAATAAAAATCTCAAAAAACATGATGAAAGAAAAAATTCATAGTATATATTCCTTTATGTCGTGAGTACGTAACATATGATTCCATTTATATGAAGTTCTAGAATGGGCAAAAAGGCAAAACATCTATAGTGATATAACAGATCAGTGGTTGTGTAGGGTGGGATTTTGGGGTAGGGGATTGACTGTAAAGGAGTAGACTTATTTTTTTTTTCCTTTTTAAATACCAGTGGTAAAAATTTAAGGCAATATAATTGTGATTAAAATTATGAACTTTGGTATCATAAAACATATCTCGAGTTTGAGTTCTGGCTATACCATATGCTAGCTATGTGACCTTGGGCAAATTGTTTAACCTTTCTAAGTTTCCTCATCTGTAAAATGGGGGTGATGATGATACCATCTCAGAGTTGTCAGGATAAATTAAATTATGCCATCACTGGAAGATAGTAAGCACTCAATAATGATGATTAATTTTGGCAGCATTAGTATTTGTCAGGGCTAATAATTATAGTTTGCTACTCATGTCTGTTACTCTTAATCTCGGAATGGGTATTGCATTTTTATATGTGAAAAAAAGGAAGAAAAGAGAATTGCTGATTAGGTTCCTATGGATCTTTGATTTTCTCTGGGCAAATAACTTACTGCTATTTAGTCAGTTGTAAACATGATGTACTGTCTTTAATGTGGGAAGATGATGGTACTGATGCTTTATTAGATGTTCTGCGTGAACTTTGGCTGAAAGCGTCGCAGTTCTGAGTTGTGGATAATCTGCTGTGTTATTATTACCCATCTTTTTTCCTTTATGGGGACTGGCTGTACACCTCTTAAATGGTTTCCTCTTTGACATTTTAAATGGCTGAGGATGATTTGAGAATCTTCTTTCCAAATAAAGATTTCTTCGGTATGAAGCTAATTGATCAAACTTGGGCCCAATAAGCCATTTGATCTGCAGTTGCTGAGATGGATTACTCTAGAAATTCCTTTAACATTAATTTGAGTATTTATTGTATTTTTATAAATGGTGTAGTACACTCATTTTAGGTCCTAGCTCACTGGAGATTTGAAGATATTTTCCAATACCTGTTTATATTTAAATTTTTATTTCCTTGTGTGAATCAGCAGTTTTCAAGTCTGTCAATAGGAGGAAAAAAAAAACATAACTGGGAAGAAATAAGATGATCAGTCATGTCAAGGATTAAAAAGTTTTATGAGCAGGCATTGGAAAGGAGTTTCCTGTAATTATGTGACTTAGTGTTGCCTGAATGCAGTATACTTTTGGGTTGAGACATGGCAAATGAGAATGTTTGCTTCTAGTTTTGTGTCCCATATGACTTATATTTCCGATTCTTGAAGGTTGAGGATATGTTAAAATGGTTTAACCCAAATATGCATCAGGAATATCCTTCATTCAGTTATACATCAATAAAAAATTATTTTGTCATTTGCATTTTTCTTGAATAATTTTTTCTTAAGTCTGTTTCAAAACTTAATAATTTATTCATTTTTCCACTTTTATTGCAGCGCCTGATCAACTTTCTAGCAGGAGAACGATCATGGAGGTGGTGCCAGCTGAGGTGAATAGTTTGCTTCCAGAGGAGATAATGGACACTGGTATAACTTTAGTGGATGATGATAGTATTGAGGCTGTTATTGTTTCATCCCCAATTCCCATGGAGACAGAACTGGAAGAAATTGTCAACATAAATTCTACTGGTGACTCTACAGCCACGCCCATTTCCACGGAACCAATCACAGTGTACAGTAACCACACTAACCAAGTTGCAGTGAATACCACAATTACTAAAGCAGATTCTAATACCACAGTGAAACCAGCTTTTCCAAGTGGCCTTCAAAAACTTGGTGCTCAGACTCCTGTGACTATATCAGCCAATCAGATTATTTTAAACAAAGTATCACAGACATCTGATCTTAAACTTGGCAATCAGACCCTTAAACCAGATGGACAGAAGTTAATTTTAACAACTTTGGGCAAGTCTGGTTCACCAATTGTTTTAGCACTACCCCATAGCCAACTACCCCAGGCTCAGAAAGTTACAACTCAGGCCCAGTCAGGAGATGCTAAGTTACCACCGCAGCAAATTAAAGTAGTTACCATTGGAGGGAGGCCAGAGGTGAAACCTGTCATTGGTGTCTCAGCATTGACCCCGGGAAGTCAACTGATAAATACTACAACTCAGCCCTCTGTGTTACAGACCCAACAGTTAAAAACAGTACAGGTAAAAAAAAGGGGGCTTATTAATTAAAATGCATGTTAAAAATTAAACTGGTTCATAGTTGTGTTTGCAGGGTGACTAAATGCATAGTTGTTACTGAATACTTTTGAATGTTGCTTTTAGTAATTGTGTGGTTTTTTGTAAAGTTTGATATGTCTAATGTTTTTGAAAATTTTTGCCAGAGAACTTAGAACTTAATTTTGGTTAAATTCCAAATTACTGTATTTATAGCCTTTTACTCATTTTTTAATGCATTTTGTTCTTAGTAGTAGTTTGATTACAAGGATGTTCTGCTGGTGTAAAGATGCCAGAGTTGCTGCTGGGCTGTCAATCATTCAGACATGAATTTTTCAGTTAACAGATGGCCAAAGTCTAGGAAAACTTGCTGCTCTGAAAAACTCTTGGAGCCAGCAGTCATGCATACTAGCCAGTGTGTGCCTCTTCTTTGCAGTTTACTGTCCATTGCCATCACTCATGTCTACGGTGTGGAAAAGGCAGTGCCATGTGATGGAGGGTGACGTATAGGCTTTAGAGTTGGACCAGGTGGGTTTGAGTCGCCTCTGTGCTACCCTCCCAGCTGTGGAACTGTGGATAGGTTACTTATCATCTCTGAGTTTTTGACTTCAGCTGTAAGATGGCTATTTGATCATGAGGAAACATAGGAAAAGATGAGTACATACTTGGTATAGTTCTCAACACATAGAGGATCTTCAAAGTGGTACCTGTTATTAGTATGAATAGGACCCTAAGATAGAAGGTTACCAGAACATACATTAAATGGTCCCGTTTTTCATGCCCAAATAGGCCCTTCTAGGTCACCACTACTCTTAGAAATAGTGATCCACTTAAGACCAGGGAACACAAACGCATGCCATTTGAAAGAGTTGCCTTTTAGAAAAAGGGAGAAGGCATGAGTTGGAGAATGAAAGCAGGTATATAAGGAAGTCGGAGGTTTGGGGAACTATCCATTCTCAGCTGATATTAGAAATAATGTTTTGCTTATAATGTTGGCAAAATAATTAGAAACTTATTTTTCATGGGCTTTTTATTTAAGAACATTGTAAGATGTCTTAAACCTTGTAATTTGCCCGTGTCCCATATGCCACTATTAAACATTTAGTGCTCTTTTCTCTCTTGTTAATTATCATCTCTCACTTATCTCTGACTTTCTTTTACTTCTTTTGATGAGGATCTCTTGAATTAGATAGCCTATCACCATCAAGCATCTTGTCTCCAGCTTGTTTTTTTACTCAGTTTTGAAACTTTTGTTTTTGTTGGTTTATCAGAATTTACCTGGCTTTGGAGATGTGGATCCTAACCATGCTCACAAGAAACTGACAATGTAAATCAGAACATCATTTTTTTAAATTTATAGAGCAATGTATACACACTCTTTCAATGACCAGTTTACTTGTATCCACTAGTTTTCTACTATAATCCCATAAGTACTGACAATAAAAACAAAGACTGGGGTCTAATTCTTATAACATCTTTTATTGTTGTTACTTTTATAAAACCTGATTCTATTTATTAAAAAAGAACTTCTATGAAAAGAAACAATAAGAAAAACGAAAGAAACCTCATTTAGAATATTGATCCACTTGTCCAGTTATTTTTAGGCAACTCAAATCTTTCTGACTCAAAAGTAACCTGCAAAGTTCTGAAGCACAGGAAAAAACAAATAAAAAGCTACACATCTGTATGTTTCCTTTCTAGGCACCAGAATATCTGGTTTAGTATTGCATGGTATATATGGTTCTCTGGTTCTTTTCTAGACAGTCCTCAGTGTTGTCTTAAGTTTAATCAGGGTATTGAAACTGTTAGGGTAGGGATGGCAGGTCAGGGTGGAAAGAGGTGACAGTTGAGGCCAGAGGCAGTACCAAAGGAGGCAGTACCAAAGAGGTATAGTTACACTTGATTACACATGCATATAAACACTTTCCCTTGTTTCTTGTGCGTAGTATATGAGAGTAACAAATGACTAGCAGTCTGGAACAACATAACTCCTTTCTAGTTCCTGAATCTGTACAACACTGTGCCAAAAATTACCTGCATGTATTGTTTGATCACATATTTGGCTATCTTATTTGTAAATTTCCTTTTTTGATTCATTTTTGTCTTATCTGCTAATTAGATAAATTTGTTTAAAATGGTCCTTTATGCTTTGTTTTACTTATAAAGTAAGTTTGTTCTAGGGTAGTTTAGAATTCACAATGCAAAAGTCATGCTTCCTTAATGGAACTGGAAATCACTGTTTTCAGCAGTGCTGCACTAAAGAAACATAACCACAAGGGCAAGTTATGATTGTTCATTTGAAAAATTAATGTGCTTTCAGTTGTATTGTTTACATTTTTTTCCTGATTGGTAAGTATTCATATAGTCATATGATTTTACAAATCAGTAAAAATCAGGAATAGCTAAGATTATTTATTGTGTGATTACCAAGAACATCAATACTTCTACCTCTTGGAATTATTGATATTAAGTCAATAGATGACATATTCTAACTTATTTTAGAGTTGTAGGCCTGTAAACACACTTGGGAAATATTTTCCCTTTATGTCTCCCAAATTGTATCAGTTTTTTCAAGTACAATTATGGATTTATTTGGGTGTGTCAGAGTTTTGCAGGCTGGGTATTTGTTAATAGAGTAATGGATCTACTTTTTTTTTAAGTGTTTTGTATTTCATTTACATTTTCTTTTGTCAGTAATGTGTGCTCAGTGTAAGAAAGCAATATGTTCCATAGTGTAAGAAAATGTGTTGTTTAGTTTAATTTATAATTTGAATACAAAGCTGATATTTATATTGTCTATGATCTATTACAGCTTCTGGTATATTTCTGTCATTCACATTAGTCATGTTTATTCATTTTGACTCATTATTTCCAATAATAAATTGTACTTTCAGGGCCTCAATTTCATATCTGCCAAAAGATAAAATTAATATTTGATGTCCTTCCTACTGTAAAAAGTCTATGATTTTTATCATAACTAAAGTTCTGCTTCTAACTTTTAAAAGAAGCTGTATCTTTGCATACATTGATAATTTCAGTATAAAAAATTGGTACCTTTACCTTCTTTGACTTGTGGAGAATTTTAGTTCAGGTCAACAGTGTGTCAATATATAACTTAAGATCAAAGATGAATAAAATATAGACCCTCCCTTCAAGGAATGTATAGTCTAGTAAACAGTATTTTAGTAAATAATATTTCAGAGGCCTTGCCTTTAGAATAGTCTTTGTTTTGCCAAACTTGTCTTTTTGTATCCTAGGGCATTAACTTGTTCGGTACTTTGTTTATCTAACCCTGATATATAGATCTAAAGCTGAAGATCTAATCATAGTCCTGTCTTTAATGTGTATTTACATTTTGCTTCCAGGGGCCAATGTGATTATATTTACAAGGGGTTCATTATTTGCACGATGCTTTCTTAACTTACTCTACTCCATCTTTTTATTATTGAATAATTTGTTATTTGAGAAAGAAATTGCTGTGCCATAGTGTTTTATTATTACTGGTAAATGTTGTTAAATAAGCATTATTATTAAACGTTAAACATTATTTTAAAGTATTAATTTGGTTTTTGTCATATGCATATATCCCAGAGACTAAAATTAGGATTTGCAATAAAATGCAAAGGTATTACTATATATTGGCTTAAGGATGTGATCATATTAATATTTTGATGAATGGCTGCATTTTAAATATTTTTAACATTAATACTTATAGTTTGTTAAATGAGCTGGTTTCACATGTACTTCTGTATACCAATCTTTTGTATAATTTTGATTGAATAGGTGTTTTATAGAAACAATGGTCTTCATAGTTATTTATATATTTCAGATTGCTAAGAAGCCTCGAACACCAACTTCTGGTCCAGTAATCACGAAGCTGATCTTTGCAAAACCAATTAATAGTAAAGCAGTTACAGGACAGACAACTCAAGTATCACCACCAGTCGTTGCAGGTTATATTTCTTTATAGTTTATTAAGCTATATATTTACTTTCCTTTTAGATTTTAAAAAAAGGCTGTTCTGCCACCTTGAAATGTTTCAGTGCAACAAGTATAGCTTATTTTTATAAACCAAACTAGTTAATAAGAAATGTTATACTTACTAAATGTGTGCTTTAAGCAAAATGCCTTATCTCAAAATCAGTCCACTACTTTAGGCTCCTTAGTTTTTGGTAGAATTTTACATGAAAGTAGCAAAGTCTTGAACTCCAGTAATTCTAGCTAACACTTATATAGTGTTTGCATTGTACCCCCACTGTCCTTAGCTCTTTACATGCAGTGACTTATATAGTCCTCTGGCAATCCTATGAGGTAGGTACTAGTAACAGCCCCATTTTGCAGTGTGGAAACAGAGGCACTCAGCTAGTAAATGGCCAAGCTGGGATTTGAACCCAGGCAGTCTCTCTCTAGAGCACATGTGCTAAGTCTAATAAGTTTAAATTAATACACATGAGAGTATAGTATTTCATGGTTTCTGGTTGAATTTTTGGTTTCAGTATTTTAATATGCTCTATATGCAGTTCTCTATGAATAGAAAATTGTCACAATGATAGTAATTACTTAAAAGTTAATAGAATTTTAGCTACATTACTTTTACCAGCAAATTCCTTAGTGTGGCCCAATTCTTTTATTACATACTTTAAAATTTGTCAACACCAATAACTATAACATCTCAGAAATCTTGCCTTCGAATATTTCATTCTCTTTATTATTCTAGTTTACCTGCCTTTGTACTCCCAATCTAGCAATTCTTTGACTTTGAAATCTCTGATCCATTAACCCTTCCACTTTCTCATTAATAATCACCCCCTTCCTGTCTTCAAATTCTTCCTTACTCAACATGGAGTCCATGACCCATCATTATTGCTCCCCTGAAAACACCATTGATTCTCTTTCTCCTGTCTCTATAATGGATTGGTTAAGTCCAGCTCTCTTCTCACTCCTTGCCTGGCGTGCAGCTCAATACTTTTAGAGAAAAGCATACAGCCATGCTGACTGGTCTTTAATTCAGAGCTCTAGTGACATTACTCTTTTCAATTAGGAGCTCATTTCTAATTTCTATTGTGCTAAGGGCTTATGGAAGCACCTCTGGATGGAAAACTTTGACTAGAGACTTTCAAATGCTAATTACCCATTCCTAGAATGTGTATTCTTTATGAGACTACTTCACATGTTAACTAACCATCCCTGAGATATATATTAAAACCACCTGCTACTGTCTTTGATAAACTTACAGATTATACAACAGTAGGCAACTCTGAAGTTAGTGGCAGTGATTTATCTTTTATCTGAGGCTTTGAATGTATGTAGCGAGACTTCTCATTTTAGCTAGTGAGAGAAGGCGTGGAAGGATTATAGTTTGAGGGCATGTTAGATGAATGGATGTTCTTTCTCTTTTGGCCCTCAGTAGAGATTAGTGATGGTGTAGGAGGCTGGTGTCTTGAGGGCTGTCATGGAAGGCAGGTATGGCCCCAGAGGAAAGATTGGACAAGGTTTGGATTTGAAGCTGGTTCAGGAAGTGGGACTTCAGTTGGCTGAAAGTGAATACGGCTTAGACGTATTGATGAAAAAGGGGCCACCAATCCCCTGGGAGGTTTTGAGTAGGTGGAGGGGGTTAACTAGGAAAAATGTCTCAATGCAATGTTCTTTACTGTTTTTGAGTTTGAGAGTATCCCTTAAAATTTTTAGTTATGGGGGAAAATTGTATGCCGAACAATTGTGGTGCTTGCAGAAGTGTCTGAATGAATTTTTGGTTAATATCAAGATTTCACCTCTCTTATATTTGACTCTAATAGATGTCATTGCTGGGTCTTCGGGTCATTTGTAATGTGTTGCACACTAATCATAGCTTCACCTTTTAATTACAGACAGATTTATTAGCCCTACCAAAACGCACACTGGCTTTTGATCTTTCTGTTAGTCACACTGTGTTATAATACTTGGTTTTCTTCTACTAAATGATTTTTTTAATGGTGATTTTTTTTTTAATTTTGTTTGCCATCTAGTTTTTTTAAATTAATTTTTTTTAATTGTGGTAAAATATACGTAACAAAATGGACCATTTTAACTGTTTTTAAGCAGTCTTCAATGGCATTGAGTACATTCACATTATGTGCAACCATCACCACCATTCATTTCCAGAACTTTTTTTATCTTGCAAAACTGAATTTCTGTACCTGTTAAACAATAACTCCCCATTCTTTCCCACCACTTAGGAGAGTCTTTCCATCTCTATCAAGTTGACTACTCTACATATCTCATATAAGTGGAATCATATAATATTTGTGCTTTTATGACTGACATATCACTCAGCATAATGTCCTCATGGTTCATCTGTGTTATAACGTGTAAAAATTCCTTCCTTTTTGAGGCTGAATTATATTCCATTGTACATTTGTAACACATTGATGGTAGTTCTTTTACCTTGTTTATCTCTATCTCTTCAGTACCTAACGCGGTTTCTGGCACATGGATGTGGGTCTATGGGTGTGTAATGTTGAATGGATATGGATTTCGTGGAGCAGTGTAGTGGTATGGGAGGAGCTATTGGGAGACTTGGGTTTTAGTCATGGCTCTTCCACTGATTTTCCCTGTGATCTTGGGTAAATATATTATCTGTTCATCTTACTTATTTCTGTAAAATGTTGATACCAACCACTTCACAAGACTTTTGAGATGTAAAATGAGATAAGGAGGTCCTCGTTATGAGAGTTCTCAAGGTACAAGATTGCTGCAGCGAAGCATACTTCATCAGTGTGAAAATATTCACTAATGAATTAATCTCTTATAGAATTAGTCCTCACTGGGATATGCTAGTTCCCTGCCCCCAGCCTCTTCCATCTGTAGTTTTTGGATTATGTCTCTTGATTCTTGGAGAACACCTGACAGTACAGTGTAAATGTCTTGCACATTGATTTCAAGGTGAAATTGTGTAACTTGCATTCTTGCTTGAATCTGTCTGTGGAGCTAAGAATAAATAGGGATTTGGAGATTAGATTAGATAGTCAGGAGAAATGCTCTCTGGATGAATAGATAGCCCCTCAAAAAGAATAACTTGAATTTTAAAGGATAATAGAGGGTTCTTGGGAAAATTGATGAAATCCTGAAATGCCTTGGCAGAAATGACGTATATGATAATGTGTCGCCCATCAAACAGAATCTGTCATTGTGCTGTCATACAAATTTTCAGAAGCATTTTCTCTCTCTCAAACTCAACAGTTCATCCTAAGAATTAGTGTAGTTGTAATTATAAACTGAATTTTTGTTAAATATAAGCAAAAAAAGGTGAAAGTTTTACTTTGTTTTGTTTGTTATTTACAGTGAAATTTTTGTCCCTTTTTAAAATTAATTCACTTTAAGTAGCATTTTTCTGGTATCACTTATCCTCAGGAATTGAGGATTTTCTATATGAATGTTTTCTGAAATGTACAAAATGCTTAGTGATTAAGAAATTATAGTGAAAACCAGAAATGATGAGCATTTTATGAAATTGTGTCTTTATTGGTGATTTCTTTTCTTAACATAATGGTCATTGTGGCTTCAGGCTTATCCCATAGGTATAAATTTTGGAAACAGAACAGGCAAACATGTTACTTCAGGCAGGCTCAACACTTGAGGGTGCCCTTCTGAAAATATTTGATGTAGATTCATTTTGTTTATATAGAATTGACTTATTTAGTTATTAGGTAATTTAGGTTAAAAAAAACCCCAGCAGAACTCGCAATTGAAATTCCTTAATTAAGAAATGTGTCAATAAAATTAAATATAACCGTGTACTACAAAGTTGAAAAAATTATATTTAAAATATTTTTAAAATTCATAAATGTCAGATAAAACTTGTCTCACCTTTAAAAAAAGAAACTCTGTATACTGTGGCATCAGAAAAAACAGCCCAGAAGCTCTTATGTGCTAGTTCTCTATTTTTATCTAAAGAGAAATTTCCTTCTTTTTTCTTTTTCCCTTTCTATTTCCCTCTCTCTTTCATCTCTATCTGTATTTACAAGTTAAATCACAGCATCTAAAGGTTAGAGGGGACTTGAGAGATAATGTAGTTATCTACCTTCTCTACTTCTTGGGTGCTTGAATTCCCTCGTTAGCCAGTGGATTTGATTATCCATCGTCTGCTTGGAACACCTTCAGTAAGTAGAAACTCACTCACATTGAAACAGTCATTTCAATTGAAAATTTTGGTTAGAAGTTCTTTCTTAGTGCTGAGCTGAAAAATTTCTGTTTCTACGCATTAGTGCAGTGCATCTGATGTGACATAGATTGTTCCAATCCTTCAACTTCATAGCCTGGATCGGTCAGGATGATCCTGATTTTCCTGCCATAATAAACAATCTCCAAATCTCAGAAGTTTAAAATAAAACCCCAATTTAATTTTTTATTTATACTTCATGATTATCGACATGTCCATTGTGGGTTAGAAAGGGGCTCTTCTCATCATAGTTACTCAAGGACCCAGGCTGATGGAGGAGCCACCATCTCAAATGTGGCAGATGAAGAGAGAGCTTTGGAAGGTCTTGCTTACATAGGCAGTAAATGTTCTGGCCCAGAAATGACACACATCATTTCTACTCATAATTCATTGGCCAGAACTAGTCATACCCTAACACAGGGAGTGGGGAGGGGTAGGAAGTGCAGTTCTACCATATACCCAGAGTGGGAGAGAACCAGAATACTTGGTGAGTGGCACTAATGACTGTCTCACATTCTTTCAGGAATCTGGAGATATGTCATGTCTTTGTATTCCTCTCTTGCCTAGGATAAAAATTCCTAATATTTCAACTCATTGTGGTATGATTTCGAATTCCTTAAGGTACCCAGACACACTACAGTTTTTCTGTGTTGTTCCTGAAGGATATTGTCCAGAAGGGAACACAGTATTCCTGTTGGAATCTGGCTAGGACAGCTAGAAGAAAATTTTTTTTTCCTTTTGGCAGCCTAAAATCAGACAGTCCTAAAGCAATACTATCTGTTTTATGGATGTGGATTTAAATTGTATCCTGAAGAGTTTAAGTTCAAAGAGGAAGACAGCTGTGGTATACTTGAGAACAGAGATTGAAGTTTTAAGACTTGAATTCAAATCCTGACTTTGAGGAGCTGTGTTACACAGGGCATGTTGCTTAGTTGTCCTGAGCCTATTTTCTGTTAGATATAACTTAACAGTATTGATGAGAATGTGAGCAGAAGTGTTTTTGTGGACTTTATGTAAAGTGGTGTTAAGATACTAAGTTTACTAAGCATTGTTTTGTTTCCTTCAGCTTTGGTTCACCATGATTCATTAGGGTCTCAAATTCATTTGTGGATACATATGAATTAGTGAACTTATATACTACAGTCCTTATGGGTGTAAATCAATCACAACGTTTTTATACTATCATTGAAAAAGTCAAACTGATTACTGCCTCTCATTTGCAGGTAGGGTTCTTTCACAGTCTACTCCCGGGACTCCATCAAAGACCATAACAATATCTGAAAGTGGTGTTATTGGATCAACTTTAAATTCTACAACACAGACACCAAATAAAATAGCCATCTCACCTTTGAAATCGCCAAATAAGGTAAAAGAAAAAATTAGCCACAAATGCCAAGTGTTGTGGTTAATGCCTTTATTTTCTTACTAGTCATTTCAGATACTTCAGTTTTCATATATTCCCAAGCGAGTAATAGGCATTCAGTGATTACTGGATTAGTTAGTAATGAAGGATATATAACAAATAAAAAACTTACTTTAAACACCTAGTAACATAGTAATCATTTTGCATGCTAAGATGATTTCCATGGCCCATATGAATGTGGGTACAACAAGAATCTTTTGAATGAGGTACATTATGTGTTTAGTTCCTCTTCAGTTAATATCTGTGCAAAATTATTGTCTTTGGGTAAGTCACATATATAGTGACTATATAAAATTAAAAATGTTAAATGTAACTTATTTTTTTTAATAAAATACTCTGTGTCTTCTGTTTAAGCTATCCTGGGCTTTATGGAGACCTTAGCTTTTGCTGGGTAACAGAGTACCTAGAGTACTAGAAATTGCCAGCAAATGCTGGTAAACATATTATCAGAGTTTTTTAAGCTTTAGTACAATTCGTTCAAAGCGTGTGAAAGTTTTTCATAATTGTTTTCATTTTAAGGTGGCAGAGTACCTATCATTTTACCCTTAGGTCAAGTAAGTTGCCTTAGCTCACTTTCCTAAAACATACAGATATCATTATACCAGCATAACATTTTGGAAAAGGTATGTTTTAAAGGACGTATTCAGGTGGGAACCCAAGCATCATTATTATGTAAGGTGCCACCCTTGTGGTTCTGGAAACATACTGCCCTTTGTACCTACCTTTTTCCTTAATTTGTTATTGTTCATAAATAGAACAAACATTAAATGTTTGTCTTACATTTTTAAAAAGTCTAGCTGTTGGTTTCTGTTTTAATGAGACTTGCATTTAATGTATAAATATGATGTCTCTTACAATTTTTCAAAATGGGATTCTACCTGCATAATAATGTAGATAATTATTTTCTTAAATGGAATGAATTCAATAGATATTTGAGTGCTTACTATGTGCTATGCTTAGTGATAGGTGCTGGGGATGAAAGCATGAATAAGTTTTTAATTTCAAGTGGTTCAATAGGGAAGTTAGATTTAAACTTTGAGTTGCTGTACAGAATCATAGCAGTCACAGGTGCATTGATGAGTGTGTGTGTCAGGGAACGTTTATACAAAGGAGGCTATTCCTGAAAAGTCTTAACCTTAAAGGTAGTTTTGCGTCTTAGCTGTGGGTGAGTCGAGGGGACTTTTTGGGTTGAGGTAATACTTTACACAAAAGCGTCAAAATGTAGCCCTTTCAGGGAAGCTACATTGCCATGGTAGCATGCGAGCCGAGGGTGCCGAGGTTGACGGAAGATCTCATTACCTTCAGGGAAGTTTAGATTTTATTCTTCCTCTAGAACTTTTGTGGCTTCTCATTGCTTTCAGGATGTACTTCTCAATCTTGTCTGCACATTGGAATCACCTGGGCAGCTTTAATAACTACCACTGCCTGGTTCTTGCCCCCGGAGACTCTTAATTGGTCTGCAGTTTGGCCTGGTATCAGGATTTTTAGAAGCTCTCTAAGTGATTCTAATGGGTAGCCTAGATTGAAAACCACTGCTCTAGGATAATATGAGATTTACATTTCAAAAGAGATGACTCTTGTGGCATTATGAAAGATAGTTTGGGGGAAGGTAAGCCTGGATTCTGGGGGAGACCAGTTAGGTTAGTGATTCTCAACCCTGGCTGCTCTTTAGAAGCACCTGGGGACGTCTTGAAAGAACTAATGACTGGGCCCTACCTGACCCCATTTAAATCAGTCTGTAGACTGGGGCCTAGGTATTAGATTTAATGCTTTAAAATTCCAAAGTGTAGGCCAGGTAGAGGATCACCAAGTTAGACTATTAGGGTACTTCAGGTCTGAGCTATACTAGTAGCTAAGGGGCCAGGGAGAAAGAGATGTATTGAAAGAGGTTTATGACATAATGACTGGATGTCAGGGTCTTAGTCGGGGCAAATCTAGGATGACTCCCAGATTCCTAATTTGGATAACAGAGTAGATGGTGCCACTGTGGACTAGTGTGACTGGTTTATAGGCTATATACCTGATGACATACAAATAAGAGCTAGCTTTATTTTCTCTCTTCCTGGACTTTAACCATGCCGTATTGGATCTTCCCTCTCTGCCTCTTGACAAGAGGTCATTTTTAACTATAAGAACAAGCCTTATTTTGGCAATTAAATTCACACGTATAAAAAGTCTAGTCAAAAGCTTATATCCAGTTGAAAGCTTCTCCCCTCAACTCAGACCTAATCATAGCTCAGGGACCATGTAGTGGAGAGGAGGAATGTGATCTGTTTCTTCACTCTTCTGCCTCTTCCCCCTTTCTGTTTTTGGCTTCTGATTGGAAGGAAGACTAGAAGAGAAAGGACAGAGTTTTGTATGACTGGGACTATTGTAATTCAGCTGCTGGTGCCCTCTGTGTGGCCGGTGTCCAAGTGTGGACCTGTAGAGCTGTGCATTTAGGATGGTTTTTGGAGGCCCCTGTGGGTGTGTCCACATTGCCCTGTTCCCTGTCATGGGTCTGGTGCAGGCTCCAGCTACCTTTGGCAGTCTCTTAGCTCTCTCTTGCTTCCTGTAGTCCACTGCTTCCTACAGCCTGTTACAGCTAAGTATCCTTACTCCAGAAGGCATGTGTCTTTGTCCCATCTAGATGCTTTAGCCCTTCTGCAGCATCTGTTTGACTAATGGGAATCCTGTAGAACCCAGTGCAGCTTGCCTAACTGCTGTCCTCTATGTCCTTGCTCTGCCATTTTGACAGCTCCATCCAACTTCTTGCTTTCAGAATTCTCCAGGCTGGGACCAGTTCCTGTGTTCACATATGCCCTAAACTCCTGGGGGTATGTGTCAGATTCTCCCAAGAACTCTCACTGCATTCAATTCTGGTGGCTAGACCAAGAGGGGGTTAAGAGTTTCTTTATCTCAGTATGTTGCCAGCCAAAGATTCAAACGTCAGTTTTCCCTTCTTATAGTTATCACCCAGTCTATCCCAGAAGTTTTCGTGGAGAACTCCTGCCTTTGTTCTCACTGAGGTGTAAAGCCCTAGCATTTTCTATGTTTATGAATTCTCTTCTATTTCAAATCTGTTTTGTTTTCATTTTCAGTAGGCAGGTGGTGGATGATAGGGATGCTGCCTTTTAGAAAGTGTGGCATGGATGTCGTGTCCTGTTTATACTGTGGTGGAGTTTATCATTTGTAGTTCTCAGCTTTGGGGGCCTTACTTCAGCCAAATTTTGAGAGAGTAGAAAACATATGTACTAGAGAGGGAATATAGAAGGAACAACTGGTTTGGGCAAAGAGACATTGTTTAGTTCTTGGAGATGTTTGTCACTGAAGTACCCACTGATTATCTAGAGGAGGATGTCCGTTAGGAGCCTGAATATAGGCAGTGGCTAAAACTATGCATACAGATAAAATCAACCAGGGAGCACGAGGTTGTGTATAGAGTGAAAAAAAGGCAGGACTGAACCACAGACTATTGAGTTGCTGGAAGAAAAGGAGCCAATGGAAGAGAAGGAATAGTAAGAGAGGTGGTGGGAGAAACTGAAAAACGTAGCAAGAGGAGATGATTTCAAATGATTTCAGGTGATACTGGGAGGGCCAGCCCTGTGACCGAGTGGTTAAAAGTTCTGTGCGCTCTGCTTTGGCAGCCCAGGTTCGCAGGTTCAGATCCCGGGCGTGGACCTACACCACTCATCAAGCCATCCTGTGGTGGCGACCCATGTACAAAACAGAGGAAGACTGGCACAGATGTTAGCTCAGGGCTAATCTTCCTCAACAACAACAACAACAGAAAGAATGATACTGGGCTACAATTTCAAATGTCATAGACAAGTCAATTAAGAAAAAAACTAAAAAGTAAGGATTTGCTAGAGATCTCCTTGCTCCCATTGATCAAAAGTGATCAAAAGGAAACCCTGGGCACTCACCCTTCCCTACCTGCCAACATTTACAATCTGACCATCATCTGCCTTGAATCTGCCAGGACTGCTCTCATTATTTATCCCTGTTTATATTGGGTGCCACCAGAAGGCCCAGACTCCTAGATCACCTTTCATCTCCCACATCTAATCTCCTTCAGGCTGTCAGTATTTTCTGTCCCCTCTCTCACCCATCCCCACCTCTTGAAATCCTCCCACTGTGTCCTATCTGGAGTTCATAATCAAAATAATCCCCTAAATCCTCAACCTCTTCACTGAACGTCCCTCTTCTTGCTCTCATGGACTCCTGGGGCTCCCTGAGGATACTGCCTCCCCTGCAGACCTCTTAAGTGATAGCTGTTTTTCTCCTTCAGCCCTTACACCACTGAGCCTGGACAGACGGGAGGGCTGGCAGGGGGAATAAATGTCTTCCTTGCTTCTTATTACAATTTGCAGACCATTCTCACTCTTTTCTCCATCTTTGAAACTGGTATCACTAGGTTCGTTGTGGGAAGTCGGGCATGTCTAATGTTTTCTTAATTTACTGATATTATAGTTGTCTCTTATTGTAGGACAAATTTCTTCCATTATATTTATTTTGTAGAGTAATCCTCAGTTTTCTTAAGTATTTATTAGACATGCAGATAAGCTTTAAACCAGTGAAAACGTGATTCTGCATGGCTTTCTTCTTGCTTTAGATTTTAACCACGCTGTTATCCTCTACTTTCTGATATTTAATGTGTCTTTTGTCCTGTAATCTTACTCTTACCTTTTAGTATTTTTTTTTTCATGGCGTGTTTGGGTTTATTTCAGAAATACAATGTTGTTTAACATTCAAAAATCTATCCATTGAATTTACAACATTAATAGGAAAAAGGAGAATAATTATATGAATATATACATCTCAATACATGCAGAAAAATCTTGATAGTAGCCAACCTCCGTTTTGGTTCAAAATACTTGAAACAATAAAAATAGAAGGATACTTTCATAATTTGAAAAGAGGGAAAAAATACATCAAACTTTGTGTAATGGTGCAATGTTCAACAAGGATTTCCACTTTCAGCGCTTGTTCAATTCTGCTGCAGGTCTGAGTTAATGTAGTAAGGCAAGAACAAGAAATAAATGGTATTGGGCTTCAAAAGAAAGTAAAAAATTGTCACAATTTACATATTACATTATTAGCCATATTATTCGTGTTATATGTATTATTCATATTCATGTAAAATTTAAGAATCTGCTATTGAACTATTAGAATTAATGTATAAATTTAGCAAGATGATTACATAGGTAGTCAATATAAAAAAATCAATATTTGTAGACCATTTATGTTTGATATAATTGTTGAGATGATTGGATTTAAATCTTGCATCTTACTAGTTATTTTCTCTTTATCCCATCTCTTCTTTTTCTTTTTTTAAACTCTTTCTCTCTTTTGGGCAAATTGACATTTTATTTTATTTATTTATTTTTTTGGTGTGGAAGATTGGCCCTGAGCTAACATCTGTTGCCAATCTTCCTCTTTTTGCTTGAGGAAGATGGTCCCTGAGCTAACATCTGTGCCAGTCTTCCTCTACTTTGTATATGGGATGCCGCCACAGCATGGCTTGATGAATGGTGTGTACATCCACACCCGGGATCCAAACCCATGAACCCCAGTCTGCCAAAGCGGAGTGTGTAAACTTAATCATTACACCACTGGGCCAGCTGCCAAACTGAATATTTTTTATGATTCTATTTTATCTCCACTATTGGCTTGTTATAGTTAAATTTTTTTAAATTTATCGTTTGCTGTAGAGTCAAATATACATTTTTGACTTACCACAGTCTAACTTCACATTTACATCACTTCATGTAGGGTAAGAAAAGTGCAGTGATTCCAATTCCTCTCTCCCATCCTTTGTGCTATTATTGTTAAACATTTTACTTTTGTTGAACATCTTATTAACTCCATAGTACATTTTACTATTTTTGCTTTACACAAAATTACCTTTTATAAAGCTATTTAAAATAAGAAAACCAAGTCCTTTATTTTCATTTTAACCATATCCTATACACTTCCTTTCTTTGTGTAGGCCCCAATGTCAGTCTGATATCAAGCTCCTTCCTAAAGAACTTTCTTTAATATTTCTTTTAAGGAAAATCTGCTGACAAGACATTCTCTCAACTTTTGTTTGCCTGAAAAAGTCTTATTTTGCCGTTATTTTTGAAAGATATTTTCATTGGGTAAAAATTTCTGGGTTGACAGTTTTCCCCCAGTACTTTAAAAATGTCACTCCATTGACTTCTAGACTGCACAGTTTCTGGTGAGAAGTAATGCTGTAATTTTTGTCTTTTTTTCCTCTGTATGTAATGTGTCTTTTTTTTTTCTAGCTGCCTTCAAGATTTTCTCTTTATATTTGGATTTCTGTGGTTTGACTATTATGTGTCCAAATGTGTGTTGTGGTGGTGTTTTCTTTTTTAAACATGTATTTATCTTGATTTTAAATCTTCTTGGATCTATGATTTATTTTCTTTTCTTTTTGGAAAACTTTTGGCCATTTTCTCTTGAAGTATTTCTTCTACCTTATTCTTTCTTCTCATTCTAGAACTCCAATCTCACAGATATTAGACTGATACAGTTCCACAGCTCTTGGATGCTCTATTTTTGTTTTTCCTCCCTCACTTTTTTTCTTTGTGTTTCAGTTTGGATACTTTCTATTGTCATATTTTCAAATTAAGTGATTCTTTCCTCAATTGTGTGAAATCTACCAATGGGCCCATTGAAGAACTTCTTTATCTCTGATAATAGTATTTAGTTTATTTCTAGCATTTCCATTTGACTCTTTCATATGGTTTCCATATCTCTGCTGCTGTTCCTCTCTGTTCATTGCCTGTTGTCTTCCTTTCCCACTAGGTCTGTTAACATGTTAATCAGTTATTTTAAAGTTTTTATCTGATAGTTGCAATATCTAGGTCATCTCTGAGTCTGGCTCTAATTTTATTACTGGAATGGCCATCAGGATTTTTTTTTTTTTTTTTTTTTTTTGGATACTTAGGATTAAACATCTAGAGAGGGGAAACCATATTCTCTTAAAGGTAGGTGAGTTAGCAGGTAGAGTGAAGCTGGGCTGTTGATTCATATCAAATCTGATCAGAAAGACTTCAGGATAATTGAACTTTTGGATAACTGAAGTTCAAGAAAGGTAAAGCTTTGCAGAGCTTGGGTTCTGGAAAAGTGGATCAAAGAAACGAGAGTTAGAAACCTTGAAATCCTTACTTTCTCACTAATTTAGTCTTAGAGTAAGTAAATATTCCAAAAATGTAAGACCCTCTCACACTTCCTGTAATGTTGATGGGTACTTTTCTTTCCTTTAATGTCTTTATGATCAACATGAATACATCTTCAAAATCTCCTTCTCTTTACTTCTAAGTCTATGCAAATGCTCCTTGACATCCTTGAACCCACTGTACACTGCTTGCCAGTTTCGCTCTCCTACCCAGGGGAGTGCTCTTCTGTTTTGGCCTTTATTTGGCAAACAAATCTTCCCAGCCTGTGGTAAGTAACTGAACCAGCACATAGCATTTGGAATGCAGAATGTACTTGATTCCCACGTGAGGAATGAGCTGTGTACAAATGGTTTAATAAAAGTTTCTTACTTCTGTGATTTCTATTACCAGTATAACTTCTTGAATTCTTCCTACTTCTAGGTCTTCTAGCTTGGGTAAAAGTCTATGAAGCTTCTATAATTAAATTCTAGATTCATCATTTTACTATAGTTGCTTTATTATCTATCTATCTATACCTCCATCCATTAATGATCTTATTTTTTAAATGCATTTCAAATAAGTTGCATATACCCAGTATACTTCTCCCCATATATTTCGTCAAGCATGCCATTAACTGGAATTCACTATTTGTTTAGAAGGATTTTTTTCCTTTGAAATTTATGTATACCAAAATACTCAAATTTTAAGGGTACTGTTGGATGAGTTTAGATCAAATGCATACATCTGTGCAACCCAAACCTCTGTCAAGATAAAGAACATTATCATCACCTCAGGAAGTTAACAATTAAAAAACAAATTTCCTAACTATTTCTGAATATATCAGGATTAACATGGCACCTATCATTTGATAGGTTTTGGTAAAAAGCCTTTTTGGCATATTTCCTAGAAATTCAGAAACAAATGACTGTAGATTATTAAAAATTCCTTTGCATCTAGTTTAGATAGGTTCTAATTTTTTTCTTTATACTAACTTGAAGGAGGGCTTAAGTTAGTTTTTGGATCATTAAAAATAATTTTTGATGGTAGAATATAATGTGATTTTTTTATATAAAACTCAGAAGGAATTCAAAGCATTAATGTATATTATTACAATAAATATCCTTCTGTTCATATATACTTATTTGTGAAAGCAGTGTTTTTCAATGTTTATATTTTTTGAAAAAATAGGAATAGAATTGGTGCTGAATCTCACTCTAGCAATATGTAATATTCATCTATGTATATAGAAAGTAATCTTTAAAAATTCAGTCCCATCCCTCTTATTGAGAGATGCTTCCAATAAAGTCTTATGTTGTAATAATCACAATTTGTAATAAATTTATGTTGCTTTGATTAATTGTACATAATAATTATATTATTAACTCAATCCAGGCAAAATTATTTAACATTTAGAGCTTTACATAAGAGTAATAGGAAATAATGTTTTTAAAATCTCAATTTATAGTCATACACCGCATAACAATGTTTCTGTCAACAGCAGACCGAATATAGGACGGTGGTCCCATAAGATTAGTACCATCTAGTCTAGGTGTGTAGTAGGCTGTACCACCTAGGTTTGTGTGAGTACACTCTACGATGTTCGCACAACAATTAAATCACGTAACAATGCATTTCTCAGAAAGTATTCCTGTCGTTAAGTGGCGCATGGCTATATATACATCTTTTTGTTTCAGAGAATTATGATAAAAGAATTTCAAACATAAAAATGTTACATTAGAATAAAATTTTTAGAGGATATGGAATTCAAATACAAGTTCACAAAGGAAAAGGAATAATATAAATTTCTGACTACTAAAGAATGACTTATTTGTATTTTTAAAAATATAAATACTAGTGAGTATCAAATCAATTTGTTGCTTTGATTCTGTTGAATACATTTTAAAAAGTGATGTGACAGTTTTATTTTTAAATGCTAATATTTATAATAGGCTGGAAATTACAATAAACTGAGTGATATTCTCAATCTCCTTGAAGATCATCCCCATTCCAGCTAGCTGGAAGGGAAAAGACATGGAAAAGCACATGTTGGGAGGCTTTTATGGGCCATACCTAGAAGGGTGCGTCTTGCATCCATTCACCTCTCTAGCTAAAACTCAGTCGCATAGCCTTACCTGACTACAAGGGTGGCTAGGAAATTAATCTGGCTATATGCCTAGGAAGGAGAAGAGAATATGGATTTTGGTTAGCAGCAAGCAGTCTGTAGCGTAATCGTCCATATATAGCATAATAGTGCTACATTAACACGGGTAATTAGCATTAGTTAGGCAGGAAGCTGGGAGCCTGAATAATAATGGTTTCCTGTTACAAAGAAACACCCTTCCCATTCTGTTTATCAGTGGCTATCAAGTATTTATTGAGGTCTGTGTGTGCCCTGTGCTGAGGTTGTGGAAAATCCAGAAGAGCTTACAACGGTTGGGCAGACAAAATTGAATACAAGTAAAACAATAGTGAATAATGAAATAGGTGCTAAATTGTGTTGTATAGACGGGTATAAGAGGAAAGAGAAAGAGAGAAGTCCTAGTATTTCCTTGATTCACCATTCAGCAAATACTTATTGAATGCCTACTATGCTGTGTTCTTTGGGGGAAACAGAGCAAAAATAGACACATGGAATCTGAAGTCTGTGGAGGTGGAGGAGGGAGTGTGACAGAAATGAATCAAATAATTATACAAACATATAAAATTGCAAAACCGAGAAAAGACATATGATGACATGAGATCCTATATAAAAGGATCCAGCCACAGTTGGGATGATTAGAGAAGGTGTCCTTGAGCTAAGGTTTTATATGGGTATGAATTAGAGTGGATGTCAGCTATGAGAGTGAAGGACTGGAGGTGAAACAGATGTGTACACATGGAACAGTGAGACAACTACTCTGGTCAGAATTAGTAATGTCTTGGAGGGAGTGGAGACCATATAAAGATAGGGTTAGATTATGGATAATTTTCAATTTAGGCTTAAATTTGTCATTAAATGGAGACTGATGGAATATTTCTGAGGCAACAAGAGATATAATAAAAGTATGAAAGTGAAGTTTGCAAAATGTTAGGCAATGTCTGTATGGCAGATTCAAGGCAGGTAGATACTAATTATAAAGCTGATTTTGAATTTCTTTTGCAAATATCCAAGCAGGAAGTGATATGAGCAATGACAGTATTGAAAAGTTGAGAGAACAATTTTGGGACGGAGATTTCAGAAGTTGATACCTTTTGCTTTTGCTGTGGAGCTCTTACATGTCTGAGTTGGGGGTAGTCATGGTGATAATGAGTACAATTTGAAGTGAAGGGAATCTGTTTTCCTGATAAACTTTGACATAGTTTGTTGTAAGATTAATAAGAGCTGGAGTTGAGGTGACTCCAGGTTGTAGGTTCTATTGATTCTGTTGCCTGAATTTTTATTTTGTATATAGCTCCTCATACCAGTACCCATTAGCCAGGATAAAGAACAGAAGGAATAAGTGACTGAGAATTTATTCTCTTTTCCGTGTTACTATATTGATTTCGTTTTGTGCTTTTATAGTTACGTTGACTGAATATCTGTGGGGTCCTATTGCCATATTTTTAAAAACGTTTTTACTATAGAAATTTTAAATATGTTAAAATAGTTTAATTAACCCCCATGTACCCTTCATCCAACCTTAGAATTATCAGTTTGCCTTGTTTTCATCTACACCCTTCCCCAAGTTTGGTTTTTTTTTTTTTTTTTTTCAAATAAATCATGTCATTTCATCTGTAGATATATATGTGTGTGTGTTTATATATATATATATATATATTTTTTTTTTTCCGGAGGAAGATTCGCCCTGAGCTAACATCTCTGCCAGTCTTCCTCTACTTTATATGTGGGACACCACCACAGCATGGCTGGTGAGTGGAATAGGTCCGCACTCAGGATCCAAACCCACGAACCTAGGCCACCAAAGTGGAATGTGCAGAACTTTAACCACTCAGCCATGGGGCCGGGCCTTGTAGACTTTTTTTTACATATATATAAAAGATAGGGACACTTTTTTTTTTAACTTACCCACATTCCTTTAATGCCATTAAATATCTAGTTAGTTCACATTTCCCTAATCATCTTATTTTTACACTATAGGATTCAGATAAGTTTGTGAATGACTTATATTTTTCTTAGATTCTTCATATCTCTATTTTTTCCTTGTCTTTTTGGTTTTTTTTTTTAGACAAAATCAGGTTGTTTGTATCCTGCAGTTTTTCACAGTCTGGATTTTGCTGGTTGCATCCCTGCAGTGCCGTTTAGTTTTGAGTATTCCTGGAACCCCAATGGCTCCTATATCTTTACACCTTACCGTATGTTTTTGTAGATATTTTCTCCCAGTCTCCGGCTTATCTTTTTTTCTCTTAATAGTGCCCTTGCAGAGCAGAAGTTTTTAATTTTAATAAAGTTTGATTTATCAATTTTTTCTTGCATGGATTGTGCTTTTGGTATCATATCTAAAAAGTCATCACCAAACCCAAGTTAACCTAAATTTTCTCCTTACATTATCTTCTAGGAGTTTTATTGTTTTAGGTCCATAATCTATATGTGAGAGGTGTAAGATGTGTGTTGGGATTCACCTTTGTGCATGTGGATATCCTGTTGTTCCAGCACCATTTGTTGAAAAAACTATCCTTTCTCCATTGAATTTGCCTTTGCTCCGTTGTAAGAGATCAGTAGACTATATTTGTTTGGGTCTATTTCTGTGCATTCCTGTCATTCATTTTTAGTCTTTGCCAATCTGCCTAGTTAAAATATCTCACTTTTGGTATTTTAAAAAATTATTCATATCTTTGTGTCTTTTGGACTTCTCTTCTGTGAACTCTGATGCCCATTTGGGTGGTTTGCTTTTTTTCCTTGTAAATTAAAAAAGCCCATAGCATATTAATGAAATTGCTCCTTTGTTATTAATGTGGTTACCGATGGTTTTCCCAGTTGGCTTTTTTTCTTTTTCTTGCAGAAATTTTGCACGTGAAATTAGTCAAAATGTTGTAGTGTCTTCATGAATGAATTTTGAGTTCTTGAGCCATGCTTAGACAAATCTTCTTTACTCCAGTGTTTTAAAATATTCATCCATTTTTAAAAATCATTATTTGGTTTTATTTGTTTTACATATAGTATTCTTTTATTACAAATTAAGTATAAGAACAAGATAGATTTATTCTTATTTTTTAAACTTTATGAAATGGTTAAATTAATATTAGCTTTTATATCATTGTGATCCTGACTGATTTTCATAACCCACCTTGTAAGGTGGTTATCTATTTTTTTTATCATGGTAAAATACACACAACATAAAATTTACTGTCTTAACCATTTTTAAGTATATAGTTCAGTGGTATTAAGCGCATTCATATTGTTGTGCCACCATCTCCACCATCCATCTCTGGAGCTCTTTCCTTCTTGGAAAACTGAAACTCTGTACCCATTACATAATACCTAATACCCAATACATAATTACATAATAACTCCTCATTCTTCCCTCCCCCCAGCCCTTGGCAACCCCCATTCTATTTTGTTTGTTTGATTTTGGCTGCTCTAAGTACCTCATATAAGTGGAATCAAACAATATTTTTCCTTTTGAGACTGACTTATTTCACTTAGCACAACTTCCTTAAGGTTCACCAGTAGTGTAGCGTATGTCAGAGTTTCCTTCCTTTTTAAGGCTGAATAATATTCCATCATATGTAGATTCATCCGTCAGTGGACACTTGGGTTGCTTCCATGTTTGAGCTATTGTGAATAATGCTGTGTATATGGGTGTACAAATATCTCTTCGAGACCCTGCTTTCAGTTCTTTTGAATGTATACCCAGATGTGGAACTTCTGGATCATATTGGTAACACTATGTTTAATTTTTTGAGGAACCACCATACTATTTTGCACAATGGCTGTACCATTTTACATTCTTACCAACAATGCACAAGTGTTCCAATTTCTCCAGATCCTTGCCAGCACTGTTTATTTTTTTAATAGTAGCCATCCTAATGGGCGTGAGGTGGTATCTCATTGTAGTTTTGATTTGCATTTCCCTAACAATTAGTGATGTTCAGGTATCTTTTCATGTGTTTATTGGCCATTGTATATATTCTTTGGAAAAATGTCTATTCCTTTGCCCATTTTTGAATCGATTTGAGTTTTAGAAGTTCTCTGTATATTCTGAATTTTAATCCCTTATCATATATATGATTTGTAAATATTTCCTCCCATTCTGTGATTTGCTGTTTTACTCTGTTGACAGTGTCTTCTGAGGCACAAAATTTTAAAATTTTTATGAAGTCCAATTTGTCTTTTTCTTTTATTGTCTGTGCCTTTGGTGTCATATCTAAGAAATCAATGTCAAATTCAGTGTTATGACGCTTCTGCCCTATGTTTTCTTCTAAGAGCTTTCTGGATTTAATCTTACATTTAGGCCGTGAGTCCCTTTTGAGTTAATGTTTGAATATGATGTTGAGAAAGGGTCCAACTTCATTCTTTTACATGTGGATATCCAGTTCCCCAGTACCATTTGTTGAAAAGACTGTCTTTTCCACACTGAATAGTCTTGGCATCCTTGTTGAAAATCATTTGACCATATGTGCACCGGTTTATTTCTGGACTCTATTCTATTCCATTGGTCTATATGTCTGGCTTTATGCCAGTGTTGGTTTTATTTTTTATTTATTTTATTTATTTTTTTTTTTTTGTGGGGAAGACCAGCCCTGAGCTAACATCTGTTGCCAATCCTCCCCTTTTTGCTGAGGAAGACTGGCCCTGGGCTAACATCCGTGCCCATCTTCCTCCACTTTATATGGGATGCCACCACGGCATGGCTAACAGGCAGTGTGTCTGCGGGCACCCGGGATCCGAACTCGCGAACCCCGGGCTGCCAAGCGCGGACTAAACCGCTGCGCCACTGGGCGGCCCCTATTTTTTAGGTTAAATCTTTGGAGTTGTAGGGATCCTACTTTTTGTCTTCTGACCTAATGGCTGATCCATATAATTTATTGAATAGCTCATCATTCTCCATTGATTTGAGATGCCAGCTTTCATCATGAACTTTTCTATATATGGGTTCTTTTATCTATTCCTTTGATCTTTAGCACTCTGTTCCTAGGCCAATCTCATACTATTTTATTTACCCTATGTTGATAATATGTTTTAATATTTAGTAGGGCTGGTTTCTGATTTTTATCAGTCTGATGCCTTATAAAGCAGATTGTCTAACTTTGCCTGATATGGTCATTTGACCCTCTCTTTGAATGCTTCCATGGATACTAATACATCCCATTTAAGTTACTCATCCATGTCACTACAATTCATAACTATTAGTAAAACACAAGTTGGGTTAATATCCATGGAAAAATAGCAAATAAATTCCTTACACCTATTTCATAATATTTCACCAGTCAATAAATCAGTGCTGAAAGTTCTGGCGTCTGTCTCAAGGTTTAACTCTGTCATTAGTCATATAATATGTATCTCTTCTCATTTTCTCATTTGTCTCTTTTAGCTTGAAAGCATTTAAAGCTTGCAAATTTGCTTCTTGGTAGATTTATTTTAATAACCCAAAGGTTGGGAGTTAGGGTAATATAAACATAGTTTTTCCATGATCATAAGCTCTATAAACTTTCTGTCACAAATTTTTAAAAAGCGTATTAATATGGAACCCTACAAGTTCCTGATTTTAAACTATATTACAAAGCTGTAGTAATCAAAACAGTGTAGTACTGGCCTAAAACACAGATACATAGATCAGTGGAACAGAATAGAGAGCCCAGAAATAAACCCACTCATATATAGTCAATTAATTACAACAGAGGAGCCAAGAATATACAATGGGGAAAGAAAAGTCTCTTCAATAAATGGTGTTGGGAAAGCTGGACAGCCACATGCAAAAGAATGAAACTGGACCACTCTCTTAGACCATACACAAAAATGAATTAAAGAACGTAAGACCTGAAATTATAAAACTCCTAGAAGAAAACAGGGTAAGCTCCTTGACATTGGTCTTGGCAATGATTTTTTGCATTTGACACCAAAAGCAAAGGCAACAAAAGCAGAAATAAACAACTGGGACTACATCAAACTAAAAAGCTTCTGTATAGCAAAGGAAACCATCAATAAAATGAAAAGGCAACTTATGGAATGAGAGAAAATATTTGCCAATCATATCTGATAAGGGGTTAATATCCAAAATATATAAAGAACTCATGCAGCTCAACTAAGAAAAGCCAAACAATCTGATTAAAAAATGGACAGAGACTCTTAATAGACGTTTTTCCCAAGAAGACATACAGATGGCCAACAGGCACGTGAAAAGGGGCTCAGCATCACTAATCATCAGGGAAATGCAAATCAAAATTGCAATGAGATATCACCTCACACCTGTCAGAATGGCTGTTATCAAAAAGACAAGAAATCACAAGTGTTGGCAAGGATGTGAACACTTGTGCACTGTTGGTGGGAATGTCAATTGGTACAGCCACTATGGAAAACAGTGTGAAGGTTCTCCAAAAGACTAAGAGTAGAACTACCATATAATCTGGCAATTCCATTTCTGGGTATTTATCCGAAGGAAATGAAATCACTATCTTGAAAAGATATCCACACCCTCATGTTCATGCAACATTATTTACAATAGCCAAGGCATGGAAATATCCTAACTGTCCATCAAGAGGTGAGTGGGTAAGAAAATGTGACATACACACACAACGAAGTATTCAGCTGTAAAAAAGGAAATCCTGCCATTTGCAACAACATGGATGGACCTTGAGGGTATTTGCTAAGTGAAATAAGTCAGACAGAGAAAGACAAATACTGTGTGGTCTCACTTACATGTGGAATCTGAAAAAAAAAAAAAAATGAGCTTATAGATACAGAGAACGGATTGGTGGTGGCCAGAGGCAGGGGGTGTGGGCAAAATGAGTGAAGGTGGTCAAAAGGTATAAACTAATAAGTCCTGGGGATGTAATGTAATGGTGACTATGGTTAATAGTACTGTACTGTATATTTGAAAGTTGCTAAAAGATTAAATCTTAAAAGTTCTCATCACAAGAAAAAATTAATTTGTAACTATGTGCGGTGATGGATGTTAAGTAAACTTATTTTAGTGATCATTTCACAATATATACATATATCAAATCATCGTGTTGTACACCTAAAACTAATAGAATGTTATACACCAACTATATTTCAATTAAAAAAAAATAAGCTCTTTCCTCTTATAAAATTATACCAAAATGAGCTACCAGTTACCTAAATTCAAAACTGAGTCTTAAGTCATTTTCTATGTAGAAATGCCTATGAATTGCTACTTTAAGAGATATCACAAATATGATTTTATCGTGCAGGTTGCTTAGGATTCATTATCTGTTCCACCATATACCATCACTACTCTTTATTACAGCATCTCTAGAAAACTGTTTCTTGTTGGATGTCTTGACATGACACTGTCTGTCCTTCTCTTGGCACCAGTATATTATATATAAATTTTAAAAAAAGAAAAAGTTCCCCCCAAATGCTATTGTTAAATAAGTTTGGGAAACACCATACAGTCATTCATCGCTTAGCAACAGGGATACTTTCTGAGAAATGTATCTTTAGGTGATTTCATCATTGTGCATACATCAGGGAGGGTGCTTACACAAACCTAGGTGGTGTAGCCTACTACACACCTTATCTATATGGTACTAATCTTATGGGACCATCATATACCCAGTCTGTCGTTGACCAAAATGTTATGTGGAACATGACTATATATCATACCTCATCTAGGAGATTCATAATACATGTTAGCATATTAAAGGCTCTGAGAATCCCAACACAAACTTTATTTACCTTAGGATTTCATAAATTAATGTGACAAAAGTAGGCCATTTCATGTAACATCTAATCCTGAAGAGCTAATGTTTAATGAAACAAACCCATTTTGGTAAACACTACCCAATCAGCATTAAGGAAAGTATTATTCTGATTTTGCAGTAGATTAAATAAATACCATCTTAATATCTGTTTGAAACAGCGGAATTTGTACAGGTGTCCTAAAGCACTATACAAATTTCATTTAGTGGTAATATTCTCCCCTGTGCAAACAGAGAAACAAAGGTATAAAGAAACATTAGGTTGCTTGTCAGAATACACACAAGACTGTGACAAACTGGAACCAGAGCCCATGTGTCCAAACAATGATTTCTAAGCCATGTTTACAAACAGAACCAAAATTATTTAAAAAAAAGAAAGATTTTAATATGGAACCCTACATATTCAGTGTTTTTGAATATTAGTTGAGTCATCTATCTGTCTATCTCCAACTTCATCAAATAAAATAAGAATCTTCATTTGCAGGATAAGAAGAGTGTTTTATTCTTCCTTTTCTTTTAGGTAAATCTTGAGTTAAGCAAGGACTTTTGGCATTTGCTAATTAGAAAATAATGATCAAAGAAATTTATCTGAAATATAATATTAATCTGTAAATAGAAAGGGCTTAGGAAATAGTATAAATTAAAAGAATCGTTCAAGTCCATGTTTTTTGGGGCAACCACTAATACACGTTAAATGTAGCTATTTTGAATTTAAATTAAGATCTTTGCTGCTTTTTTTTTTTTTTTTTTGGTGAGGAAGATTAGCCCTGAGCTAACATCTGTTGCCAATCCTCCTCTTTTTGCTGAGGAAGATTGGCCCTGGGCTAACATCTGTGCCCATCTTCCTCTACTTTATACGTGGGACACCTACCACAGCATGGCTTGATAAGCGGTGTGTAGGTCTGTGCCTGGGATCCAAACCTGTGAACCCCAGGCCTCCCAAGCACATGAACTTAACCACTATGCCACCAGGCCAGCCCCAAGATCTTTGCTTTTTAACCCAAGCTGGTAAGGATGTTAATCAGGAAATAGCAATAACTGAAGATTTTTGCTGAACGCACATAAACTGTTTTCTGGCAATGTGGTATGTTGAGAGAGGCATTCAAGTGGAGTTTCTCAGGCCACTGTACTTCAGAGAAGGAACCAAGTTGTGAATTCTCAAAGCAATTAAGTGTATCAAATGTTTTTGTCTTTTGCAAAAGTAGTAACTTTTATGTTACTTAGTATTTTAGGTGTTGAAACAATGCAGTTTAATCAGTGGTTTCCAAGAGTCGGGGTTGGGCGAGAGTGTGAATATAAAGGGTGATGGAGCAATTTTGTATCTTGATGTTGTTGATCACATGAATCTATAATCTTTAGTATACATCAATAAAAAGTGTGCACAGAAACTGGCGAAATCTAAATAAGACTTCTGTAGTTTAGTTGATAGTATTGTGCCAAATGTCAATTTCCTGGTGTTAATAATGTTCCATGGTTAAGATGTTATTCTATTGGGGGAACAGTACATGGGAGGAACTCTGTATTAGTTTTGCAACTTCTTGTGGCCTAGTGGTTAAGTTTGACACACTCTGCTTCAGTGGCCCAGGTTCATGAGTTTAGATCCTGGGCACAGACCAACACCACCCATCAGTCATGCTGTGGCAGTGACCCATGTACAAAATAGAGAAAGATTGGCACACATGTTAGCTCAGGGACAAACTTCCCCAGCAAATAAAATAAAATAATCTTAAAATAAAAGTTTTAAATGCTACTTCTTTTCAGTATACTAACTGACTTAAAAATACTTTCAGGAGCCGCCTGGTGGCGCAGCAGTTTAGTCCGTGCTTGGCAGCCCAGGGTTCGCGAGTTCAGATCCCGGGCGCCCGCCGACACACTGCCTGTCAGCCATGCCGTGGTGGCATCCCATATAAAGTGGAGGAAGATGGGCACGGATGTTAGCCCAGGGCCAGTCTTCCTCAGCAAAAAGGGGAAGATTGGCAACAGATGTTAGCTCAGGGCTGGTCTTCCCCACAAAAAAAATAAAATAAAATAAAAAATAAAAATACTTTCATGTTTCTTAGAGGTAGATGTGCAACTTTAGTTCTTAACAGAGTTATCGACAACTGGATGCTGCTTACTTTTATTCAGTCAGTTAATAATTATTCACGAAGCATCTATAGTCGGAGGCACTATAATGGCATGGTTAAGAGAATGGGCTTTGGAGTTTGAGCTGGTTCAAATCCTGGCTCTGCTACTTTTTCTGTGTGACCTTGGGAAAGTTACTTAATCTCTCTGAGATTCACTTTCTCCATCTATAATGGGCATAATGATGATGATACAAATGGCAGCTTACATTTATTGAGCATCGTAATATGTGGTGTGTTATTATTTGCACTTTATATAATTTAATTCATTTAATCCTCACAACAGTCCTATGTGAAAGGTACCATTTTCATATTCTCAGATGAAGGAACTTAGACACAGAAAAGTTTAGTTCCTTGTACAAGGTCACACCGTGAGGAAATGTTGTAGCCTACATTAAAACCCAGGCAGCCTAGATTTTCTGTTTTGGGCTGTACAGAACTAGCTTGTTGCAGACCAACTGTTTCACCAAGAACAGCTAAAAAGAATAAAAAATATTTTTAAAATCTGTTTGAAGACATGGGGGACCTACCAAGGGAGCCAGGACTTCAGAGGCCACCATCCTGAAGTAAAGGGAAGCCTAGAGAAGTCAGAGTTGTGACTGAGAAGATGAGCAGAAAGTGGCCACAGAAAGATTGAGGCACTGAGCAGATCTGTCAGTCTTACAGGCCCCAGCAAGGAGGAGGAGCCCTGGTAAACACCCAAGTCATGGTTGGGGCCACTGATGTATTATATGGGAAAAGAGTGAACCAGAGGTGGACAAGGCCTCCCAGCTCAGTTCCTGGTTGATTTAGGATGGTCTACCCCTACTCTTGACTGCCTGCCAGAAGCCAAAGTGAATTCTGTCTGGAGGAATATAGCATCATTCAGAGCCTCAAATGGTCTCCTTAATTTTTCATAAACAATGTCTGGCATTTTGTCAGAAATCGTCAGGTATACCAGGCAACCAGACCAAATTATTCAAAACCAAGAGATATAAAAGGTAATGGAGTTATCAGACTCAGACTTTTAAAATAACTGAGATTATGAGGCTGGCCCAGTGGCATAGCGGTTAAATTGGCGCATCCTGCTTCAATAGCCCGGGGTTCGCTGGTTCAGATCCTGGGCACGGACCTACACACCACTCATCAAGCTGTGCTGGGGCAGCGTCCCATATAGAGCAACTAGAAGCATGCACAACTATGACATACAACTATCTACTGGGGCTTTGGGGTGAGAAAAGCAAAAAAAAAAAAAAAAGCCAAAATGACTGAGATTAAAATATTTAGGGAGCCAGCCTGGTGGCATAGTGATTAAGTTCACACACTCCACTTCAGTGGCCCAGGGTTTGTGGGTTCGGATCCTGGGTGCAGACCTACGCACCGCTCATCAAGCCATGCTGTGGCGGTGTCCCACATATGAAATAGAGGAAGATTGGCACAGATGTTAGCCCAGGGACAATCTTCCTCAGCACAAAGAGGAAGATTAGCAACAGATGTTAGCTCAGGGCCAGTCTTCCTCACCAAAAAATAATATATATACATTTATATATATATATTTAGGATATGTATTTAAGAAAATGAAGAATTTCAGCAGAGAAGAGGAAACTATAAAAAGGAATCAGATAAATATTTTCAAACTGAAATTAAGAATTCAATATATGGGGGCCAGCCCAGTGGCTCAGCGGTTTAGTTCGTGCTTGGCAGCCCGGGGTTCGCCGGTTTGGATCCTGGGCGCCCGCCGATGCACTGCTTGTCAGCCATGCTTTGGCGGCGTCCCATATACAGTAGAGGAAGACAGGCACGGATGTTAGCCCAGGGCCAGTCTTCCTCAGCAAAAAGGGGAAGATTAGCGACAGATGTTAGCTCAGGGCTAGTCTTCCTCACAAAAAAAAAAAAAAAGAATTAAATATATCAGTTTATCAGCAAATTAGATACAGATAAAGAAAGGATTGGACATTTTTTGAGAAACAAGATGGAGAGACTTTCTCATCAGCAGACCTGCACTTAAGAAAATCCTGAAGTGAGTTCTTTAGGCAGAAGGAAAATGATCTTAAATGGAAGCATAGAGATGTAGGAAGTACAGAAAGGGTAAATTTGTGGGTATATCTAAATGAATATCTTATGGAGTTTAAATTATGTTACAATTAAAGAACTTAACAATAGCACAAAGATGAGGCAAGAGTAAATGGTATGAGTGTTCTATGGTTCTTTCATTGAGTAATGTGTAAAGTACGAATTTAATTCCTATATCATACACTGTAATTTCTAAGGTAACCACTAAAAGAATAGTAATATGATATATAAAGAATCAGCTAATACAGGGGGGAAATGAAATAATAAAATATTTAACCCAGCGGCCGGTCCTGCGGCCTAATGGTTAAGTTTGGCACGCTCTGCTTTGGCAGCCCAGGTTCAGTTCCCAGGCGCAGACATACACCACTCATCAGGCCATGCTGTGGCAGCAACCCACATACAAAACAGAGAAAGATTGGCACAGATGTTAGCTCAGGGTGAATCTTCCTCAGGAAAAAATAAAATAAGCAAAGGAGGGCCAGCCCCGGTGGCCTACTGGTTAAGTTCAGCACAGTCCGCTTTAGGCCCAGATTTGCTTCCTGGGCACGGACCTACACCACTCTTCTGTCAGTGGCCATGCTGTGGTGTCGGCTCACATACAAAGAGGAGGATGGGCAGTGGATGTTAGTTCAGGGCAAATCTTCCTCAGCAAAAAAATATATATATTTAACCCAAAAGAAGGTAAAAAAGGAGAGGAAAAAGGAACAAGAGGATGGGTGGTTCATATAGGAAATAGTACAATGGTAGATTTAAATCCAAATATTTAGTTAACTATGTTAGATGTAAACAGACAATACTGATAAAAAATAGAATCAGATCTGATTTTTTTTTAAGACCCAATTATATACAGCTTTTAGGAGTTGTAGTTCGAAGTTTAGGATACAGAAAGGTTGAAAGTAAAGAGATGGAAAAAGATACACTATGCAAACTTAACTAACCAGCCCTTGTACCTGATCCATGCCTTACCTAGCTCATAATGTGGCTGCTAGATTTAGATCACATCGTCTTAGCATTTTTAAAAGCACTGTCCTCTGTGCATGTTAAGTACCAATAAACTTAACCGTTACATTTGAGTTACCTTGTTTCTTAAGACAGTTTTTTTTTTCCATTTTGAGCTGCTATGGCAAGGACTATGTCTCTTGCACCATTATACATATTTGTCTCATTGTTGCTTGATTTTTCAGGAGCTTCCATATGTACACATTTTATCCCTTTTCTTAAGCTTTATATTTTCATTTAACTCACTGGCTGCTGTGACTGTTATCTCTTATCTTTATTTTAAATCTGCTTTGTGGTGCCCGTGCCTAATGATAATATGTGAATTATTTTATGCTGAAGTCACTTCCTTTGACTATTACCTGTAGAGTTTCTAAACTAAACGACATTTTTCTTTTTCTCTTTTCCTGGACTTTTATGAAAATGTTCAAATTCTTCAGAATTATTCTTGCATAAATTATTATCCAGGTAATGAATATAGATTTTTTACATCATGTCAGTTGTCTTTTAGCATGAGGGCTTTTTGAAGAATAGGTGGGGGTGTAATTCTTTATAAAATAATACTATAGAACTAGTTAGAGAATCTTATCTGGACCTTTGAGTGACAGTCTGTTGTACATTGATTAAACATCAATTGGAGACATCTTAAAAGACTTCTGTTCTGCCTCTGATGTTTTAATTAGCTTTTTGAGAAGTCACATTGCTTTTTGTAGGACTGAAGGAAAGGATTAAAAATGATTATATGGACTCAGATCTGAATCACCCAAAACTAGTTACTCTAGACAACCTGAATTTGGCCTCCTACCCATATGTTAGTGGATACATTTGTATCTGGGGAGTATTATAAGCCTTTCAGAACTGACTAGACTTAACAAGGGTATAAGGTGGGCTTTTCTTTGGGGTTTCTTTCTCCTTTAGAACATGTGAAAATGAAATTTATCGTAGTTAATTTGGTGGATAGCAAGAAAGCTGAATATCTGTATATTCTTTTCTCTTTATTGGATATGAGGCTTAATTCTGGATATTTTAAAATTATCCTTTTCTTATAAATTTTTCCTGATATTACCAACACTGTATAAGTTCTTTGATTTAAGTAATAATTTCTTTGTAGCAAGTCATCTGACCTGGACTGTCAAGGAAGTTAACTACTAGAGATGGAAGGTAGAACTCATTAATTTTGGTTTCACTCCTGTATTCATTACTGTTCTTTTCATTTCTCTTTGAACAGGTTGTTCCTTTCAACAGCTTTTGATGAAATACAGGAACATGTGTTTTTACTTGAGCTATTGTCATAAGTTAAAAGGAGTAGGAAAGTTAAATCCCAGGTTAATGATAGCCATGTTGTATTGTTCAATAGGCAGTGAAATCAGCTGTGCAGACCATCACTGTTGGAGGCGTGAGCACATCACAATTTAAGACAATTATTCCTCTGGCAACTGCTCCCAATGTCCAGCAGATTCAAGTGCCTGGAAGCAAGTTTCATTATGTCCGACTTGTTACTGCCACAACAGCCAGTAGCTCAACCCAGCCTGTTAGTCAGAATCCCAGTACAAACACTCAGCCTCTTCAGCAAGGTTAGTAACCATTTTTTAAAAACAGTAATTAATGCTTTGAACATTATTAAAGAACATTGGTCCTTTTCTTGCTGAAATCCTGATTAAGTATGTCGTTTCAGCTGAGAGTTTGAATCAGCAGCTGTTGCAGAGGGCAGTGAAATAGAATTATAGTTGTATATAACTATAGAATTCCACTCTGCTAGAATTTGGTACTCAGGGTGATATTATAATACCAGATAATCATAATTATTCATCAGTTTGTGAGTAGCCATTTTATTGCTGGCTTAAAAACTTACCATTTATGCCAGTGGGATAGATTTAGATGGAACTAAATTATCTTATTTTCTAAACTATGAAGCATCTTGATAGGGTTTGGGTCAGTGGAAATGACCAGGAGGCAAGGTATAAATGATAAGTAAGACCTTTATATCACTTTCATCCTTTACTTATTTTGAATTTGTAATTGCTACTAAAAAGCAGGTAAAATGTTCTGTTATTTTGCTCAGTTGTACTTTTCCTAGAGGGTGTTCCTGTTTGTAGTCCTTCTGTTGTCTGTGTGTATGTAACCTTCCCACTGCCTGATACACAGACACAGACTGACACATAACCTCCATGTTTTTATACTTGTGGAGAAATTGAGTGGTGTGAAAGGATCAGGACAGTTTATAGTTTAGGGTCTAATTTTTTTCCTTGGAAGACTGCTGCAAAGTCCGTACATGTCAAAAGCAGTTGATGGCAAGTGAATTGTTCACTGGATGTAAAGAGAAGAAGTAAAGATCACTTGTTGATTCTTTCATTTTTATTAAGGAATCAGAGGATTGGAGCGATCTATTGCTGATAGCTAGTTCACCTAGGGGAAACTGTGGAAGAAAAAAACCTACTTATTTTTTAAATTATTGATAGGAGAAAATGGAGGACACATGAGGGAAACAGTATTTTAGTGTGTATTCTATTAAAATTAGACATTTCAAGTAATTATGTTTTCTAATCCCTCTTTAAACTGATTTTGGAAGAAAATCTTTTATTATAGTGTTCTTAATTGGAGGAAATATGAAACTTGCATATTGCTGACTAAGGGAGTCAAGATTTCTGTTCTTTCAATGCTTAGGGTACTAAGAGAAGTGCTACAAGTCCAATTTACTTAGATATAATGATTTAAAGCAGTCATTAGATACAATTGGTTATATTTTATATGTGTGTTTATATGTATACAATATGCTGAGTATCCATTTCTGGTGTCATGTTAACACTAATTTACTCATTATCAAGAGTAAGTCTTTGGTACAAGTAGAAAAAGGAGTGGAAGATCCAGGAAGAGTGGAGAAAAGGGTTGGACATTTCATAATTCTAGTGTATTTACTGGTGCCTTGTTTTCCAACTTTATGTGTGTCTCTCTGCCTCACTCTACCTCTCTATTCCCTTTGCCTCCTGGAAATCCCTCACCCCCCCCCCCCATCTGCTTTCCTGTGTCTTCCTTTTTTGCTTTCCACCTTCAACTTTCCCTCTCCATTCTCCCCCCTGTCTCTCTGGCTTCTTCACTTCTCTCTCTTTGTACCTCTTCCTTCCCTCCCACTCACATACGCATACCACTCATGCAATTTCCATTATATCCACCCATATTTTTCTCTTTTTGTCTTTCTCTCCTATCCCATAATAGATCTGGGTATATATAATATATATTATTTCACAGGAATAACAAGTTAAATTTATAATTTTTATTTAGAGATACACTAAATAATTGCTCTAGTTCATCAAATGTATTAATGTGTCTTTCTAAGGGCTTAGTTTCCCATGAGGAATTTATTTATGCCAAAGGGAATTGGGCTCATCTTGTACATTTTCCTACCAAAGCTATACAAAAACCAGTATTCAAAGTGGAGTATTCAAACTCCACCATGTTAATTGCTGGCTGGTTGGCAGGCAGCACAGTAGAAAGACCCAGAGGAGTGCTTGGTTAACCTCTTTAGAATTTAAGAAGTTAAAGTCTTAAACACTTGCAGATATGGTTTCTGAAGTTTGGAAGAAGTCTGTTCTAAAAGGACTGTTCAGAATTCCTGTTAAAGACTAAAAAATAAAAGATTATGCCAGCTTAGTGAAAACTGCAGTAGTAGTAATGTGAGACCATGCTTCGAAGTTAAGAAGGAGGAGAAATACAGACTGTTGACTTAGTTACATAACAATAATATGACCCTCTTCTCTAGGTAGTTTATAGTGTTCTGTTGTCTGACCACTTCATTTTATATTTTCTTCATTCCTCAGGTTCTCCTGAAAACCCAGCATGCAGATGCCAAACTAATGTAAACCTAGAGTTCCCAAATTTTCTAGCTGTGTTTGTGTGTATTACATGCATGGGGACACTTTCTTTTTCTTTATTATCCAAATAAGAATCATATGAGTCTCCCATTTGATGTGACTGAGGGCAGGCCACAGGCTCCTTCCCCATTATTTCACAAGCCAGGAAGTTCCTACATCCCTCTGGTTGTTGCTCTTGCTTCAGATCTCTGCACTATGTGCTCATGGAACAATGATCAGCATCTCTCCAAGGAGCAAGTGGTGTAGGGAGTCCACTCTTGTATGTCCTGAGCGTGAATTCAGGCTTTTAATTCCTTTGGTATTGCTGAGACCAGTCTACAGTGGTTATTATAACTCTACTAGAGCTAAAGTAACTGAGGAGAATCAGAACAGAAAACAATTTGAAATTGGGTGTCATATGTCACTGCTCCTATAATTCATGGTCATGCTCTTTTTGTATAACACCTTGGAGATATAATTCATATCTACCATGAAAGTCACCCTTTTTAAATGTAACATTTAGTGGTTTTTAGTGTATTCAGAGAGGTGCAGTCATCACCACTAATCATACACTTTCTGGAGGTCTACCACCTACCCCCCTCCTCCCTAGTTTGTCACCTGCTGCAGGGGCCTGCTCCCTTTGAGATCAGAGTTCTCTCTCAAGTTCTTCCATGACTCTCAACTTTTTCTCTTCAGCCATGAGCCCTCCCATCTTCACCAAAAATAAAAAGTCTGTTAACATTTAACAGCCTTTCTATTCTTTCTTTTTGTTTTATTGTTCAGAGCAGTTTAGATCCCATTTTCTCACTTCTCTCTTTCGTGCCAGGCTCTAGGCCTTTTGTGTAAATAAAACCTGAAGGGATGTCCTTTCTATCTTCTTAAATCCTTTTTTAGACTGGAAATGGCAGTAAGCAGTATTAAAAATTGTTTTTGGTCCAAACATGTAGGTCTAGTGCCAAGCTTGCTCCTGAATTTCATTGTAGCATTTCTCCATGTCAGATTTCATCTTCCATTCAAATCAGCTCATTCTTGAATTTTCAGTTCTAATAGTTGTCATTTTGCCAGTCACTTGAAAGCTTCACAATGACTTACTTTTGCTTCCTTTATACCTACAATTCCTGCCATCCAGCTGGTTGATAATTCATATTCTTTTCACCTCTACCATGTCTCTCAACTGCTCTCTCCTTCCCATTCCCTGTGCTGTCACCCGAGATTAGACCCTCATTTTTTACACCCTTCTAACTTTTCCTTATTTCTTGCAACTCCATGCTGTTTTACACACTGCTGCCAAATACAATTTCTTTTTTGTGCTATTCCAATAATATTTTCATATTTCAGAATCTTTGGAAATGTCTCATTGCCTGCTGAATTAAAAGTATAGATTAAAAATACAGATTTCTGTCCTAACATTCAAGGACTTCAACAAAATGGCCACAATATGGGGCTGGCCCCGTGGCCTAGTGGTTAAGTTTGATACACTCAACTTCAGTGGCCCGGGTTCAGTTCCTGGGCGCAGACCTACACTGCTCGTCAGTGGCCCTGCTCTGGTGGCGACCCACATACAAAATAGAGAAATATTGGCACTGACGTTAGCTCAGGACGAATCTTCCTCAGCAAAAAGAGGAGGATTGGCAGCAGATGTTAGCTCAGGGCGAATCTTCCTCAGCCAAAGAAAAAACAAGGCCACAGTCCGCCTTTTTGCCTCTTCTTGCCTACTTTAATCTTGGGTTCCAACCAAACTGGTCTGTTCACTGGCTTTTGTGAAATGCTTTGCTCCTTCCTAGCATCGAGCCTCCACTTCTCATGCTTCTTCCTCTGCATGGAATGCCCTCCTCCAGTCTGTGCGCCCTCTCTGCAGCCTGTCCATTGATCAGGACCCGTCTCAGACACTATGTCCTCCACGCCTTCTTTCTGTATTCCCATTCTCGGCCAGTCAGTGTGTGTTCTGTCTCCTTTGGACTCCTACAGCACTTTCTCTTTTTTAAGAGGATTTATGTTATTTGCATACTTGTCTAATCTGCTATACTTGAATGTAATCTCTGAGCAGGTGTCCTGTACTTTAGTTTCCCTGGAACAGGGTACACAATGCCATTTAGTATATAGTAATAATGGTTGTAGTAGTAACACCACCCATAACAATAGTGGCAGCTAACATTTATTGAGCTCTTACTATTTTGGGGGCACTGTTCTAATAAATTTTCGTGAATTAACATATTTAATCCTCATACCCAATAAGGGAGATGCTATCCCCATATTGCAGATGGGGATACAGGCAAAGAGAGTTGAAGTAGTTAGAAAGGAGCAGAATTGGGCTCTCAACCCCCAGGGAGTTATGGTGTAAGAGCCCGTTTTCTCAAGCTTCATGCTATGCTGCCTTTTAGTGGGTACTCTGTGAATAATGAATTATACAAGAATGATATTTTCTCTGGTTTGAATACAAACACAGGAATTAGAAATAGTGTGGAGCAGCGTCATTACTCAAGCTTCCGAAGGGCAGTTTTTGAATTAATTTTTAAGTTCCCTGGTAGATGGGTTAAAAATTTTTGAAAGGTAACTATGCTGATTAAAGATTGCTCCAAATAGGAAACCAATGGAATTCTTTAAGCTCTTTCATGAGGCTATCTTGAGAGAACTAGGTACCTTAAGTGTTTTAAATACTATTTTCTGTAAATAAATTGTCCTTTTCTCCCCCCTTTTTAAAAAAGCAAAACCAGTGGTGGTTAACACCACTCCGGTGCGGATGTCAGTTCCCCTCGTCTCAGCGCAGGCTGTCAAACAAGTGAGTACACGTGACTTCTTTTCTCAGTCTCTCCCAGACAGACAGTTTACTTTTAAAATTGAAAGTTAAGATTTAAGTACAAGAGATTTATACTGAATTGAGAAGCTGTAAGTTTATTTTATAATCGTTGATACACTTCCTTTCTTTTTAGGTTGTTCCAAAACCAATCAATCCAACTTCACAAATAGTTACTACCAGCCAGCCCCAGCAACGGCTCATCATGCCGGCCACACCACTGCCACAGATCCAGCCAAACCTCACAAACCTCCCTCCAGGCACCGTGCTGGCACCGGCTCCAGGAACAGGGAATGTGGGTTACGCAGTGCTGCCAGCTCAGTACGTTACTCAGGTAGGAGGAAAGAATTGTCATTGCATTTCGAAGAGGAAAACTAGGTCTAAGATGTCTAGTGCTGTCACTTCCTGAAACTACTCAGAAACATCTCACTGAGTATTAAAATGGCTCTTTCCACAATCTTGAGATGTTAACAAAAACTTCTGAGTTTATTTTTACCTGTCTTTAGCATTTATAAACATACAGCACAGGTCACATGTACAGATCAGACAGTTTGGAGGTGAGAGCAGTTTGGTGAGAGGGCAAGATCATGTCGATATAAGAGAAAATAAGTTGAAGTTGAAATCAGCAGAGTCCAAATGAATTTAGAAAGGACTGTGACTATAATAAAGATCTTCCTCACATATGAGTATGATGCCACTGACTTTTTCTTGGAAAGTAGACAGCGAGATGCATGTCTAGGTGATGTATCTTTAGTGATCTGTCCAGACACTCTCATCTGGTCGTCTTTAGAATCAAAGCCACATGTTATCCAGTTGGCTGGCTTGGGTTAGGAGTGCTGCTTCTAGAAAGCAGATAGAAGTTTTCTTTTTCATGTAAGAGTCAAGCTAATTAGCACCATGTTCTAAGCTGTTGAATTGATCTGCAGTCATGCGCCACATAACAACATTTAAGTCAATACCAGACCACATATGTGGTGGTGGTCCCATAAGATTAGTACCATATAGCATAGGTGTGTAGTAGGCTATACCATCTAGGTTTGTGTAAGTACACTCTATGATGTTTGCACAAGACAAAATTGCTTAATGACATGTTTCTCAGAACGTGTCCCTATCATTAAAGGACGCATGATTGTACTCAGATTATGAGAGAGAGAAACAGTTATCTGTGTACTTTAATGAAATGTACTTTGGAGTATGTTATGTGGCTACTGATTAAAAAAATTAATGTTCAGTATTTTTATCATTAGCATCTCTTATGTTTAGAAATCAATGTAAAATAGAAACTTAATTATTGTGCATGTAACTGCTCATTCTCTATATAACTTGTAATGTGAAGAATGACCAATATGGTACCTATTTTATTTACAAGTAGCCACATTGCATTTTTCTAACCAATACAAGTTATTACAGTACTTTCAGGGCATTCATCTAGAATTTCCTAATTCTGATATACTTACTCCTCTATGAAAAAAATTTTTATATTTGTACCATGTAGACTTTAAAATGTTCACATTGTTTTCACCTCTAGTATTAGTTTGGGTCTTTAGAAGAACTCCATGAGGTAGTGTGTTTGTATGAAATTCTCCATTCTTTTCTTTTCTTGTTTTTTTTTGTTGTTGTTGAGGAAGAATCACCCTGAGCTAATATCTGTTGCCAATCTTCCTCTTTTTTGGCTTGAGGAAGATTAACCCTGAGCTAACATCTGTGCTAGTCTTCCTCTATTTTTGTATGTGGGATGCCTCCACAGCATGGCTGATGAGTGGTGTAGGTCCACGCCCAGGATCCGAACCCAGGCCACTGCGGCGGAGCACACAGAAAACCATGCAGCCACGGGGCCGGCCCTGAAATTTTCCATTCTATTTTCACTATTTAAGTAGATTAATTTGTGCTTCTTCCTGAGCATTATGTCTGAGAGTACTGTCCATTTTTCTAAATATGGCCTAAATTTACTTTTTTACATGTAGCTACAGCAGTCTTCATATGTGTCTATAGCAAGCAACTCTAACTTCAGCGGAACACCTGGTATCCAGACCCAGGCAAGGCTTCCATTCAACGGGTGAGTATTTTGAAAATATGTAAGTTAGGTTGTTGGATCAGGTTAAATGCAGTATCAAATATATATGTATTTCAAAATACATTTATTTGATTTTTTTTTTTTCCCTCCAAGTCATGTAAGCTTGCCTCTATGGTACTTTTTATTTTGTAATACTTTAAACAGAAAAATTACAGGAATAGTCAAAGAAACCTCCAATTACCTTTTACTCGGATTAACCAATTTTGCCACATGTGTTTTATTGTTCTTTCTTTGTCTCTGTGTCTCTTCTCTCTCATCCTGAATGTATTTTTAAAATGATATTAACTAGTTTTTAAATTGTTATGTTAGGTCCTTGCTTTTTTTATTTGTCTGTTTTTTAATCTGTTAATTGCTGCCCTTGCAGGATTGGTTTATAAGCAGTGCTTAGTTAATTACATGGAACCAGTCTACCCCTTCCCCTCCCCAATTCCAGCCCCACACACCCTTTTCTTCTCACTACCTTTTATCATTGAATTCCAAAAGTTTTGAGGAGATTTCAACTTTAGTTCTTTTAGGAGAAAGAGTATTTTTTGTGGAGTGTTCTTTAGAAGCTGTTGATAACTTCTTTTTTTTTTTTTTTTTTTTGGAATCCGTATCTTGGCTCTCTACGACTCTTGTCACGTTATAACTTTCTTTTGAACTTAATGTAAATGGAACAACATAGCAAACTTTTATTAGAGATGGTACATTTGTTAAAGCTTTATTTTAGGAGGATTTACAGATTGGAGACTTTTCTAATTTTACATAGTTACTTTTAATTAATTAAAATGTGTGTCTTTTTTTGTGTCTGTATAGCATAATCCCATCAGAGTCTGCCAGTCGGCCCAGAAAGCCCTGTAATTGTACAAAATCACTGTGCTTGAAATTGTAAGTCATTTTGCTATTGTTTTCTCATTTGATATAACTGAAAATGCTTTTAAAAATAAATGGAGTTAACTAAAAATTCTTAACAGACCAATTCCATAAGTCTAAGTAATTTAAATAAACATATAAGTGAATGTTTGAGCACATATGACAATGTAAAAATACTCTTTCATTCAAAAAGAAAGAAAGAATTTTAGAGTCTTTACCATTCCTGAGGCGCTATGTCTCAGCAACATGAGACAGACATAGTCTCTGTCCTTAATAATAATAAATTTGATCTTATTTATGACATTTATATTTGGTCTCCTAAATGAAGTGATACTCTGAGTAGTTTTAAAAATTGTTGGATGATTAATTTGCTTAATTAGTACTGAACTAAGAGATTTGACATGAAATAGTTAAATGAAAAGCATTGTTTCTGTGGGGGTTTAGAATCCAAAGAAGCATGACAGTAGTTCAAGTGAGCGTTTCACTATAGAATATAGCCCATGTTTTTCCTTTTTCATAATTTTGAGAAAACTTACTTTGGGGGCACATAAAATCACATAGCTCTTGTGTTGACAGTTGTTACTACTGGAACTAAGTTTTTAAACCAGAATTCTAGGAGCTGGTGATTTTAATTTTGAGCCTTATGTAGTTGACAATCAATACGTATTGGTAACTCTATAATTAGGTGGCTCTGAGTACATCTCTAAAATGTTGTACTGCATATATAATGCTATTAAACGAGATAAATTCTAATTTTGTTTAACAATGACCTTTTTATATGACTTACACTGGTTTTTATATTCCAGATATTGTGATTGCTTTGCAAATGGTGAATTTTGCAACAACTGCAACTGTACTAATTGTTACAATAATTTGGAACATGAAAATGAAAGGCAAAAAGCAATAAAGGTGATATTTTTTATTTCATTTAACTGACAGAAATTTCCAGTTTCACCTGTTTTTTGGATGTCAATTGTTTTACAAAGAAAATTAATTCCCTTTGCAATGTTTAATCTCCTGTGATTTAACTTCAGTTGATATTTGATCTGTTTTGATAGGCATGCCTTGACAGAAATCCAGAAGCTTTTAAGCCTAAAATAGGGAAAGGAAAGGAGGGAGAATCAGATCGACGTCACAGCAAAGGATGTAATTGCAAACGATCAGGATGTCTTAAAAACTATTGTGAATGCTATGAGGTGAGATGCTGGCTGGGGAAAATAACCTGATCATCTTTTGAAAATAACTTTAGAAAGGGCATACTATAAAAGTTTACCTAAAAATTGGGAAATGCCTTTGCTATTGCAGTTTGAAAATATGCACAGTCGGCCCAAGGGCCCTTGTTTGAGAAAGACCTTCTGGCCTCTCAAGCAGGGCTTCACGGGAACAGTACCTTGGTTTTGTCATTACAGCTTGGGGGTCTCATTAGCTGATTACCAGTTCATAACTTCTTGATCGTCATACCTGGAAGTATGCAAATCAGAGTACCAGTTTATTGATTTTCAATAAAAGTAATAACATCAAAGTGGATTAGAAACTGTACAGCCATGATTCTCAACTAAGGGGCAGTCTTACCCACTTTCTCCCCCACAGGCTTTTTGGAAATATATATATGGATACAAAATAGCCTGCATTTTAGGGTGCCATCCTGAAAGTAAGGATTCATCTTGCCAAAAATGCCAGTAGTGCCCTATTGAAGAACACTGCTCTGTGGAAAACTAAATTATGTTAAGAAGTTTGCTTTGTGAGCATGAAAATAGGAGAGGAATATGGAATATTGCTGAATGAGGTTGTTGGTCATTGTGAGGTGGTTGCATCTGTTTTTACCATTTCGCCCTCCCACTCAATGATGGTGTTTTTATTTATGGATCAGGCATCTTTTCTGGAGAATGTAGTTGAAACTCTGCTTTGAGAGATGCCATGTAAATCGTCCCCTTCTTGCTTCAGACAAAGTACTATATAGTTTATTATTTTTATTTTCAAAGTTTAAATATAACAATCTAGTCCTGCCCGAGATTAACCCTAGATTACTGTAATTGTTTTCTTGGTGTGCCTGAAACTCTTTACAATCTTTTGGGTTGAGTCATTCCTACAGTTGGCTCTTCTCCTCTGTTATATTTCATTCTTTCAAATTTCATAATCAAAGGGAGACCTTATTTTTAGTTTTGGCAGAAGGCCTAGCCTTGCACTTGGTAAAGTAATACCGCTGAGGACTGCACTCTCCCTGGGAAGGCTTGCTCTGCTCCAGGAGCATGTGCCTGCAGTCAGTGCCCCCTTCATACAAATGTGTCAGGGTAAAGGCTTTGTGTGTCCTCTGTGTAATGAATTCTTAATTTACCTATTTCAAAGGTCAAATACTCCTCTCAAGAAGTGAAGTAACATCTTGTTATTCCTAAAGTCAATATGTGTGAAAATTGCATATAATCAAGATTATTTTTGAAAGTTTCTTAAATAATGTCCCAGAGTTCAACAAGTCAGTTTTTCATCCAATGCTGGAAAAGTTTCACTCTTGTTTGAACACTTGATGAAATAGGTGACTCTGTTCATAAAGCATATCATACAAAAATTGTCATGAATATGTAAAAGTGTAAGCTATAAAACCAAGTCCACAAAAAGAGAAAACAGAAATTGATGTAAAGCTGGGTCAGAAGAGCAAAGAAGCCCTTTCATGCATATGGCATTAAACGGTTAATACATGCTAGGTATATGAAATTCAAACATACGTGAACTAATAATTTAATTGAACTGGTTAACAAATCTGTGAATTAATAGAAGTAGAAAAGGCAGTGGACTGGTTGAAATATGTTAGAAGAGAGAAAGCTGCCCTATCTATTATAATAAAGTCCTTGACATTCAGGACATACACAGTGTCTAATAACTAATTTCTCATTCTAAAAGACCAAGAAATGGAAAAACTTGGAATGCACTAAACTATGACTAACAGTGGCCATTTGGCTCACTATGAATTAGCCATGATGTTGTCTGACAGTGTACATTGAATTGTTAGTCCATTGAATTGGGTTGGCTTTTTTTGGTCCATCTGTACCTGGATAACACATTCATGTTGCTTTCACATGCCTTTCAGGGCTGTTAATTGGATGAGTGACTGTCCACGTTATTTAAATGGTTGTGCCTTTTCTTGTGACCTTTTTTTCCTTCCCTCTTTTTTTTTTTTGGCCACAAGGGAAGTTGACTTAGCAAAGCTGAATGGATGCCTTGTCATTCTAATTTCTCCCTCCTGAGTTAGACATTATTAGTTAGACTTTATTAGTACCTTTCTTATAGTTCTTAAAACTTAATCCAAATTACCATTATTGGTGTGTCTTTTTCCCCGTTGAGGTCAGGGATTTTATCTCTGCATCATTAGATAAATTAAGTGTTGCTTTAGTTAGATTCCCAGACTGGCTCATAGTAACCGAATTAATGCAAAATGTATATCTATTTTTTTCCCTTGGTAAATGGAATTTATTAGCATCCTGTAAGAAAGGATGTGTGTTTATAATATGACCTGTTTATCTCGCTAGGTGCTATAGAGAGAAAGGACAGTACGTTTGTTTATTTGAGTTGACATGGGTTCACTAAAGAAAATGCAGCCAACAAAAGATATTCAGACTTACTAGGAGTCTGGGAAATGTAAATTAAAGAACAGTGAGATCTCACTTGATCACTTCCCCCCCCAATCAGATTGGTAAATATTCAAAGACCTCTAATAAACATTATTGGAGGGTATGTGGGAAAGGCTTCCTGTATACATTGCTGATGAGATGTGAGGTGTTACAACCTTTTGAAAAAAACAATCTGGCCACATCTATTAAAATTAAAATGCACATACTCTTTGGCCATTGAGCCCAATTCTAGAAATCCTAGCTCATAGAAATAAAAGCATAATATATACAACCATCTTTTTGTGTGTTGTTTGTGGTACTCAAGAACTAGTAACAAAATAAATGCCCATCAATAGGGGAGTGAGTGCCCAAATACCAGGGATTAATACCCAGCCATTAAATAGAATGACTTGAGCCTATGCCAGACTTGGAGGGAGGGTTTCCATGAGGTGCCGTGCAAGAAAAAGGAAGATGCAGAAAGTGGGTGTATGATTTTGTAAAACAAACTAAAAAAAGGAAAGACCTCTGTATTTGTGAGTTAATATATGTGTATGTACATAAGGTCTGTTTTTCATAAATATACATATATTTTACATATTTTTACATGAAAGGACACTAGTTTAATATAGACTATCGAAGGGTTTGGGGAATCTGGAGAGGGGATTCAGGGAGGGAGGTATCCATAATAAAAATAGCATCTGTGAAGTCCCTTTAATGTGTGTGTCTTTGCATAAGTAGGAGGTCACCAACATGTTTATGGTGATTAGGTTGAGGTAGTTGGATTCTGGATGACCCTTATTTTTTAATATTGTAATGTATCATTCATATTCTTTATAAAAAACATGTTATTCATATCAGGAGGAAAGTCTATAGTGAGGGAAGAATTGACATGGAAGGGCTCAAACATAAACATTGCATAGCCCCTCTTAGACTTAAGACTACCCGACCTATTCACGTGTGTAGTTAAGCCTGTTTAGTGTTTGCCAGCAAATGTTTCCATTTTATCTTATGTCAGTTGACTAGTTAATTCTATTATGTTAATTTGATCATGGAGTCTACTTATAGGAATGTTTTTTGGTTTTGATTTGGAAACTTTTCTTTTGTAAATCTTTTAGGCAAAAATAATGTGTTCCTCAATATGCAAATGTATTGGCTGTAAGAATTTTGAAGAAAGCCCAGAAAGAAAGACATTGATGCACTTGGCAGATGCAGCCGAAGTAAGGGTACAGCAACAGACAGCAGCAAAGACTAAGTTGTCCTCTCAAATTTCGGACTTGCTTACCAGGCCAACACCAGCTTTGAATAGCGGAGGAGGAAAGTAAGTCAATATTTTAAATCTCTTTTTATAGTATGACATGAATATACATTTTTTTAAAGTTTCTTGTTTGGAGCAAAATTGAGTTCATACTTTTAGTTGTTGCAAACCTGATCTTTGCATTTTCTTTCTATCTTTAGTTACTTGTAAAGGATTTAAAGGTAACAAAAACCACTGTCAGATATATTGTACAGTTCTAAATTGCACGTAACGCTTTAGTTCACTGTGCTTAATGTGATTGGATTTCTCCCTGCTAAGATGAGCTAATTATGTAATTTGACAAACTTCTAAGAAAAAAAACCAAGCTTTTTATGCCTCTTACTGGTAGTGTCATTATTCATATTTTTGCACATTCTTACTTTCTCTTGTCTTTTCCATGTCCTTGAACACTTTCCCATCATATTGGAGCACCTGTCACACACTGTATTCGTGTAGCTTCTTATTTCACTAGACTGCTGAGCTCTGGAGTGGGAAAGCTGGGGCTTTAAAGTCAGGCTGACCTGAGTTTTAATACTGTGTGTGCTCTTTAGTAATTTGTGAATTTGACAAGCTCTTCATCTCTGAGCCTCAGTTTTCTTATTCTTCAAATAACTTGACTTACCAGGGGGCTGGGAGGGTGAAGCATCTCCCCCAGTGTTCGGCAGGGCCTGGTGCAGCACAGCTTGCTGACTTGGGTTTGTATTAGACAGTGTTAGAGATTAATTTGAGGACTTATTAAATGGACTGAGCCTTGCAAATGGCATATTATTTTAAATGCCTAAGTTTGAGATAAGATCCAGTGCTTATAAAAATGTTTCTTTCATACAAAAATTTCAGTTAGTTCTAAAGAACTCTTGTAACTGGAATATAATCAGTAAATGGTTCTTGACTGAATAAAGTGGAAATGGGCAGACGCCTTCATGAGGGTTATAACAAGGGATCCGTTCTGGTCATCTGCTTTCAGTAATCCTTGAGATTATTAAATCTAATCTCCATGTGGAGATTAAAGATACAGTAAAATATTTACAATTAATTTTTCAACTTGGGAAAATGCTCATATTATCAAGTATAAAAGAACACAAAATTATACACTATAATCAAAACTATGTTTAAAAAACTGTATAAAAAATGTTATACCAGCATGTTAATAAGCTTTTGTCTTTGAATGGCAAAAATCTGAATTTTTTTCCCTTCTTTTACTTTTCTATAGTTTTCAAATACAGTATTACTAATTATACAATATTATTGTAATAGTAACATTATTGTAGTATTATAATGATTTTTTAATTTAAAGTGCTTTTTTGTATTTGAAAGATTTCTATACAACTGTATGGCAGCCTAAATCCTCAATTACCCTCTCTTGTCATGGTGAGCTTTAATTTCAGATTTCATGTATTTTATTTTGCAGTTTCCTTCTATCACTGACTGCTTACTGGTTGTTGAGTTAGTGGTTAGATTAGGTTGCCTGATTTTGTCTCTTGACAACTTTAGGATTTAACTTGGCTACAATAGCAAGCCTCAGGATGGAGTGCTCTAATTTAGTGCTCTAATACTTCAGGTCTTTCTGAATGAATGACTGAAACTCCATGTAAACCACAGTGTTGGGTTTCCCCATTGTTTTGTTTGTTGCAATGGAATAACGCAAAATTTTGGGGTGCTTTTTTGTTTTTTACAAACAATATATGGGACTATGGGAAAGTGCTTTATTTTCGGTGTTGTCCAGGAGATGGTGCTCTCAATTCCCAATATTATTCATTCAGCAAATATTCAGGGAGAGTCTCTGTGTGTCAGGCACTGTTCTAGGCAGTGAAGAAATAGTATAAATAAACCAAACACAGCACTCATGGAGCGGACCTTCATGAATTGGGAGGACTTTTGTTATAGAAATAGTCAATATGTAGAATTACATCTTTTAGTTAACCAGATAACCTTGTCTAGGTAATAAGACATATATTTTATGTAAAATGTTATGTTTCTGGACAATATTTTAAAGATATGCCCAATAATAAAACAAGTCTAACTTTTTAAAGCTCTTTAGGATGTGCTTGTGCTCACTGCACAAATTGTGATGCTCAGGGTGCTGGTGAATCATGAAAATGTCGGCAGACATTTCCAGATGAAAAAATGTCATCCACTTTTGTTGTCATTCAACACCATCATCATCTCTCTCTCTTTCTATCCAAAATCCTTTCAGATTGCCATTTACATTTGTAACTAAGGAAGTAGCTGAAGCCACGTGCAATTGCCTTCTTGCCCAGGCAGAGCAGGCAGACAAGAAGGGGAAGTCAAAAGCGGCGGCTGAACGGATGATACTTGAGGAATTCGGACGATGTTTGATGAGCGTCATCAACTCTGCAGGAAAAGCAAAAAGTGACCCTTGTGCCATGAATTGCTAACTCTTGCACAAAAGACTGATAAATGGAACTGTACAGAAGATTGAAGGTGCAGGGACACTTGATTTTCTGGAAGATAGTTTCACAATTATTGTATTGTTAATTCAGTCCTGTGAGACCTGAAGTTATAATATTGAAAGAGAAGAAATTTTAAATGAGGAAGTTAGTACATTTTAAATCTTAGTTAAATCTGCGTATGCCCCTTCTAAATTGAGTTTTTCTTTATTGTATTATATAGGTTTTTAATTTGCTTGGGTTTTTTAACAATTAGATGTTCTATCCTTCTGATTCTATTGACAAAGAACATTTATAAATTACTATAATTTATAATGTATGGCATTGTATGACTTTGTTCCAGTAGAAAAAGCCAAAGAAGCGTTGGTATTACCCAGTCATTCTTTGGTATTAGACCTAGAATATAAACAGATAGAATGTCTACATAAACAAATTCTTATGAAACATATTCAAATGACATTTTGTTTAGAAAAGTACTGTCTTCTTAAGAGAAATCAACTTTCTAGGGAAGATTCTGGTATAATCTCCTATTGTCACTTTGGGAATGTCAGAAGGGGAAGTAATCCACAGGCACACTTCTAAAATAAAAAAGTTATTTTGTTTTTTAAAAAAACATATAAAGTGTTATGGGACAGTAAATAATTCTCAAAGGATGGGCAACATTGTTTCCATAATGAGTGACTAAGAAATGCCCTGGGATGTTTCCATTTTCTTTCAAGAAGGTGTTATGTATTTGAAATGATAATAAAGTTTCCAAGTGATTACTGGGTACTATTAAAACGAAAGGTGCATATGAATAGAAGTAAACATATTATTATTATGTCGTGATAATATAGAACCTTATATAATTATCAGGTATAAAATTTGGCTTGGATAGAGAGATAAAGAATATTGAAGCTCTAAGAGATGAATTTAGGGAAGGGTTTTTCACCTGTACAAAGAGTACTCTTTATACACTTTTGAACTAAGAAGTTTCAAACCAATATATGACTTTTACTCGATTTACTGAAATGGGCCTCCTAACAAAGCTTTCAAAATGGTAGTGGGATTTCTTTTTATAAGGGAAGCTTAATATGGCACTATTTTTAGCCAGTGATTTGGTAAGCTGAAGGTATGAGTGTTTTCATATAATTACTAAAATGACCTAAATCATTTTCTGTAATTCAAAATTCAAAGCTTTATGAATTTAAGAGCCTGTTATAATAGGACTCTGGATTTTATGACAAGAAAAAACCATGTTGGAATTCAGGCATTTTGTTAGGTACCTTAATCCTCAGTAATTATTAGTATATGATTATTACATTTCCTACAAGGAATCTATACTTGTATGTATTAACTGTGTATATATGTTCATAGGAACACGTAAGATATAGGCACTAGAAATTAAGTAATCCAAAAGAAGATTCCGTTATTCATTAAAGTATCTTCCTCTTGAAATTTGGATTTATAAAATTATAGTGCAGTAACTTTAAATGTAGATAGTGCAAACATTCTTAGCACCTCAATCTAGTATGTTTAATTAAAATTTGTATAAATGTAAATTAGTGTAAGAGGATAAAATAATATCTAATCATAATCAAGTTATTTTTCAAAAGATTACAGTACCTTTTTGGTCTAAACATAAACTTTGTTCATTTTGTACATATTCTGTGTTTAATTCTAATTGCACCTTTGTGATGTGTATTTATATACAGTGTGCAGAAAATGTTTGTGAAATTTGGATTACAGTTGTAGATTATGTATGATGGCATTGCTTGAGAATGTTTTGCTTGTAAAAATTCAAGGTGCAATCAAATGCTACTAGTTTTTCTGATTTTCAAGAAGCTATCTAAAAGTATTAAGCCTTTTCCTTCCTGTGTAGTACTTACTAAACAACTTTTTGTATTTAGGCATTTGCATCAAATTGCTGATCAAGATTAATATCCGTATTAATTCAACAATTTTAAAAGACTATTTGGGGAGGGTTGGGTATATAATTTTTTAGCTCTATTTACATCCCAAAGTAGAAAGATTAAATTTATATTTACTAGAGCTATTCAAAGAGTACACTTTTCTATATTGTAAAAACAGGACAGCAAAGTAAATCATACAGAAAATAAACATTTATACTATTCTGTAAAAAAAAAAAAGGTTTTGCATTTTTTTCTTTAATAACACCACTTTTAACCATTTAACATGCAAGAAACCTTTGAAAATATCTGATTTTAAGTAAATTTGACATTACTTCTAAAAGTAAAGTACACAACTAAAAAATCGAGCATTTTTCCCAATTATCTTAACATATTGCTTTTAAACAGGAGTATGTCTTCTCTTTTTTCTACTGTTTCTTTTAAGGGCAGAAACTCAATGGACTCTTTTAATGTTCGATGTTCTCATGGTGAGCACCTTTCTTAGTTTCCTTTTCTTTCAAGCACTATAAGCAACCTGCAAGTCTTATCTCTGAACTGTCTGGAAACAGCACCTTAATGTGACAGGTAAGAAAAGCAGCAGAGCCACGACTTTGAGGAGAGACTCCTGCTTTAGCTTCCCTATCCTTTGACATGAACAGCTGACATTTTCTCAATCTTATGTAAAATGTGAATAAAAGTACCTTTAGAAAAGTTTTCTATTTTTATTGTTCTGTAACACAAATAGCTAAGAAAATGAATACTTGTTATGTAAATACAGCTTCAATCCAGGACCTCCAGCCCTAAGTGTGATCATATTGCATCCCTTAAGCATTTCACATAGGAATTCTGGAGCAGCAGCCCAAAGGTGAGGGAAGCACATAAGCTAGAAAGCCTTTACTACTGGAGTTATTTTCTATTATGTAAATTACTTAGGGCTTTTTTTTCCCTTGTTAGGGTTTCTCTAATGCACGGTTTGTCAGTGTCTAAAGACCAAATGTGAAATTTTTATGATCCAAGTGATTTTATAAAATGAAAGTTATAAAGACTTTTTTTTAATTAAAAATTTACCTTTAAATAAGATTTATGAAAGCATTTAAGGCATTTTTAGTTTTTACTCAAAAGCAATAAGAAAATAAATATATTCAGGGTAATGTTTATTATAAGGCCACACACTTCAGTGTAACTCTGGCAATTTATAAAAAGAATACATGGTGACCAGGTTGGGTTTATCCTAGGAATAAAAGGTTGACCCAACATTCTAAAAAAACCAATGTAATTCACGGTGAAAATACAAAAGAAGAAAAACTATATGATCATTTCAAAAGTTGCAAAAAACAATCTTTTGAATATACTAAAAACTGCTCAGTTGTATGCTTCAATATTGTGGTTACGGTATATAAATTATATTTCAAAAATTTTTTTCCAAAAGGCACAGAAAAATCCTCTAACAAAATTCATTTATGATTAAAAACTTAACCAAACAAGGAACAGGAGGGATCCTCAACCTGATAAAAAGCATTTGCCAAAAAGCCTACAGCTAACATATGAATGGTGAAGACTGTTTTCACCCTAAGACTGGGAACAAGGCACTGATACTCAGCATTGTGTTAGAGGTCACTGTACAATGCGGGGGTGGGTGGGAGGCTATAGGTTGGAAATGAATAAATAAGACAATATTTATTTAGGGATGATATGATTGCCTATATAGGAAAGTCAAAGGATCTTAACAAAATAAAAGCTACTAGAATAAGTGAGTTGAGCAAGGTCAGTAAACAAAATTGTATTTCTGCATAGTAGCAATGAACATCTAGAAACTGAAACCTTAAAAGGACCATTTATGATAGCACCAAAAAACATGAAATGTAGCAAAAATATGTACAAGATCTGTATGTGAAATGTAGAAAACATTGATTAGAAAAAATCAAAAATTACTTTAGAGAAAGGGATACACCATGTTCATGGATTGGAACATTCAATATTAAGATGTCATTTCTCCCCAAATTGATCTACAGATTCAACATAACTCCAGTCAAAATCCCAGCAGGAATTTTTGTAAAAATCAACAAGCTGATTATGGAATGTATATGGAAGGATACAACTAGAATAGCCAAACATTTTCGAAAAAAGAAAATTGGAGGACTCCCACTTGACTTTAAGACTTTTATATAAAGCTAGTCAAGACAGTGTGGTATTGCTGAAAGTTACACCCACGGATTAATGGAACAGAATAGAGAGCCCAGAAATAGACCCATATATATGTGGTCAATTTTTGACAAGGGTTCAAAGGTAATTTCACTGGGGAAAGAATAGTCTTTTTAACAAATGGTGCTAGGATATTCATATGTAAAAATATGAACTTCAGCTTATAACACACCAGAATTAACTGAAAATGGATCATAACCTAAATGCAAAACCCAAAACTACAAAATATCTGGAAGAAAACATAAAAATCTCTGTGGCCTTGGGTTAAGCAAAGATTTCTTAGATATGAAACTAAGAAGAATGAACCCTAAAAGAAAAAATCGATAAATTGGACTTATCAAAATTAATATCTGCTCTTCAAAACACACTAAGAAAATGAAAAGCCACAGACAGGGTGAAAATATCTACACAACACATCTGATAATACACTTATATCCAGAATATACAACTAACGCTCAATATGAAAACAATCAATCTTCCAAAATATGAGCAAAAGACTTGAACAGACATTTCACCTAAGAGGGTCATGTGGATGACAAATAAGCCTGTGAAAAATTAGTCTTTAGGAAAATGGAAATGAAAGCTACAATGAAATATCACTGCACACCTATCAGAATGGCTAATTCAAAACAAAACCCCAACAAATACTAAGTACTAGGGAAGAAGTAGAGCAACCAGAGCTTTCTTACATTTCCTGGTTGGAATGCAGAGTGATAGTCACTTCGCAAAAAGTCCTGGCTGTTTGTTATAAAGCAAAACATACACTTACTATATGACCCATTGTATGGATACAGGACATTTTTTATTTATGCATTCATCAATTGGACATTTAGGCTTTTTCATTTTTTAGCTATTATAATGCTGCTATGAAATTTGTGTACAAGTTTTTTCATGGACATGTTTTCCTTTCTCTTGGGTATATGCCTGTCAGTAGAACTGCTGGGTCATATGGTAACTCTACATTTAACCTTTTGAAGAACTGCCAGGCTGTTTTTTCCAAAGCATCTGCATTACCACCAACAGCGTATGAGGGTTCCAATTTCTCCACATTCTTGCCAACACTTGTATTATCTTTATTATAGCCATCCTAGTAGGTGTGAACTGATACCTCATGTGATTTTGATTTGCATTCCCCTGATGGCTATTGATGTTGAGTATATATTCATGTGTTTATAGGCCATTTGTATACCTTCTTTAAAGAATGTCTATTCATATTATTTTTTAAATGGGATTATTTGTGCTTTATTATTGAGTTATAGTTCTTTGCATATTCTAGATACAAGTCCGGTATCAGATATGTGATTTGCAAAGATTTTTCTCCCATTCTGTGGGTTGTCTTTCACTTTCTTAATGGTGTCATTTGAAGCACAAGTTTTTAATTTTCGTGAAGTCCAATTTATTTTTCGTTGCTTGTGCTTTTGGTGTCATATCTAAGAAACTATCACCTAGTCCAAGTCTCAAAGATTTACTCTATTTTCTTCTAAGAGTTTTATAATTTTATCTCTTACATTTAGGTCTTTCATCCATTTAGAGTTAATACTTTTGCATATGGATATCCAGTTGTTCCAGTAATATTTGTTGAAAAGTAGGAAGGATAAATTTCTGAAATTTTCTTCTCCGAAGAAAAAAAGGACAAAGGTGTTGAGCAGAAATTATAAACTAAACTACTCTAATCAAATAAAATGAATATTTTAAAAATTTCACTGTAAAGCATATCATATCAAGTAAACCTGATATCAGACTTGGAACCCTTTCATTAGGGCAAGAGCAATTAACTGTGCTAAAGGCACCAATGGAAATTTTCTTATCTTCAATGTTTGCCCAATTTATCCAGTACTTAAAAAAATAATGCAAAACACTAATTTCTTACAATACAGAATATATTAGTACATTAGTCAAATGTAATAGTAAAGAGCATAAGACGCTACAGATATGAATCTAGTTTTAAGTAAAAATCAGGTACAAAACTTGGACTTATATAAGCAATAAGTTAAAGGTGGTGATTTACAAACAGGCTTCCTTTAAGATTTATCTTGGTGCATGTAAACTAATTCTGTTGCAAACAAAACAAAACCCACAATATTTAGACTTCTCAGCAATAGCTCTTGTATAAACTGATAGTACAAATCTGGTTATATTTCAAAACTTAAGCCTTTGTTTGAGGTAGAATAAACAGAAATATATCAAAATATACTATTTAGGGGAATTTCAATTAATAAAACTCAACTTTTACCTAGTCATTAAACTTTTGCAATTTTAAGTTTTCACATTAACTGTACTGTGAACATTCACTCAATGACAAAAAGTAGATGTTTCACATACACAGGTGAATAATATGCCTGTTTCTTCTTTATCCATTAAAATACTCCCATTTGTGAAAGTACATATTACCTATATGTTTCTATTTTCAAATCTGGGTGTGAAAGAATGGAGAAAACTATCCTTAGTATGTTTCCATCTTCAGAATATTTAAGCTTCTCCTAAATTTCTGAAAAAACCCATATAATTAAGACAAATTTTTTCATACCCATTGTCTCAATCGACCATCTCTTTCCAATTTATTAGTTACGTGCTATGATATTCTATTATTCATTCAACAATGAAAATATATTTCATTATTTTAGCCTCCCTGCAAACACAAGTAGACTTCAGGAGTAGACATTGAAATAAAGGCTTCTCATTCTCTGATGAGGGCTCTTCCAATAGGAGTCAAGTAAGTATCCACTCTATTATATTATTCAAAAGTATTCTTTTGAAGGCCAGGGACAATGGATTGTGAAAATGATACCACCTATGTACTTCCCAGACTACATTCCCCAGCTTGGTTGCAGCCAAGGAACCATCTCATGGCTCATGTGTTTACCTTCTGCCTGATGAAGCATAAGTATTTCTATTTTAGGGTACCCGGGTAAAGGGATTTTTGTGGTATTTGATGTTTTAATTTAGCCTAATTATCAAACCTATCTTAATTTTCATATGTAAGTAAAAATTGTATTCAAGGTTTTTTAGATATTCTGTCAACATTCTTAAGAGCTGTAAACCAAAGCTCTTTTAGGGAATGTAGTCTATTTATAAAAGGAGTCAATGTTTTGGTGACTCTTAGTTGTCATTATTCTCTCATTTTTAAAGTAGAATGAACAAGTTAAAAGGATGTCCAGTCACATTACTCAGTCTTATAGTAGTAAATTCAAAGACAGCACCTGTTGGCTAGTCTGCTCCTACTGACTTAACTGCTTTCTACATTTTGGGTAACTGAAATGCTACAAGCCACACCAAAGTATTAGCCAATTTTATAATTAGAAATTCTAATAAGTCATAACTGCAAACTTGTCCACTGTGCAGAATGGTCAATTTATAAAATATGGTAAGTTGAACTTTAAAATAAATGTTGACAAATTAGTCTTAAGAAAAATTTTAATATATTTTAGGTCCTTCATTTGAATGGATAGCCATCGTTACTGAGCAAATGCCTAGATTTACTGGTATTAGCAAAACTTGAAATTTTGTAATCCTGTAAAGATGACCAGTGTTTCCTTGACAAAGTTTTCATTTCGGTTCTTTCTGAATGGTGGTTTAAAGTGTATTGAGATGCATCTTTAGCTCTGATCTTTAAGAAACAGATTGTTATATCCTTTAGTAACTTTACAAAGTGATTGATGGCACACACTTCTCCGTCAAAGAGATGCTCATCTAAATCTACAAAAAGATAAATATGCCCAGAAAGCTCACATAGTATTTTTTGTTGAAGATACAATTCCCTCTGTTTAGGAAGTAGTTCATAAACTGTCATTCTTGAATGGGTTCTTACAATTCGCTCACAAATATTTATGACTCGACATAGACTTTCTGAAGGGAGATGCAAACCATTCTTCTTTTTAACACATAAGAGTGACCCAATTTTAGAGGCTTTGAGATCCGATGCATACAGTGCACTGATGCAGTCCTCACAAGTTAAAAGAGCTGATAACTTATTTGCAATATACCCAGCACAACAGGTGAGATTTCGCCTATGATCTGACAGGTCTAGCAATGCCTCACTTAGCGAACAATTAGACCAGTCTTGGCAAATATCCTCTTTGTGAAAAGAAGTCTTCATAATGCTCACACCATACTGACGTTGAACTGTCCAAAGGGCCAAGTCTGTCCTTCGAGCAATTGAAATGTCAAGGATACTTACTTCACTTAGAAAAACTTCGTCTTGTAATCTGTATCTGGTCTCCAAATTATGGTAAGCTTTCTGGAATGCCATGCAGGTAGGGTTAGAACTGGTTACTAATACCTGTCTAAGCATCTTTAGAAATAACTCCAGATGATCTTGACTGAATTTGTAAGTTAGAAGATATGGAAAAGGCATGACCTTTGGGAAAACATAATTTTGGTAGAGCCATTGTAAGCTCTCAGCATTAAGCAAAAACCCCAGGAATCCTAGTTTTCGCTTACCTTTAATTATCTGATTATTGCTAGTGTCAGATAACGTAACAAAAATAGTCTTAGCTTCAATTAACACGTGATTAATTTTACTATAAGTTTCAGGCAATAGAGGTCCTTTAAGTCCCTTTCCATAATAGTTCCTACTATTAAAAATGTCAAACAGATTGTTAATTAAGCGTAAAAAATGGATGGTACCAATACAGTTTTGAAAAGGAGGCAGGCCTAATGACAGTAAACATTCTAACGCACTGGCCACGCTCTCACTGAAGAGTTGGGCAGCACAATTCATTTTCAGTACATGGTTTTTCAAATTTGCAAGTTTTCTTGGGATTCTTTCCATATTTGATAATTCCTGTTCCTCTAGTGCTACTAACTCCACAAGGTGCTGCCAATATGCTGTGCCATTAATAAACTGAATGCTTTGAAAATTCTGAAATGCATTTCTTATCAATCTGAGCAAGTGGCAAGAATCAAAGAAGTATGCAATCTGTTGACTAGAAGATGAAGGATGCTGAAATGTACATTTCATGTTGTCTCCATCAATAAGTATCCCCAACGCTTTTGCCATCTGAATGCTATGAGCTGTAGCATCAGATGTAACAGCCAGAACTGTGATCCCTATGTCACTCAGTTTGCCAATAGTCAGACGAAGCAGCTGAGCTTGCAAATATCCAGATGCCTTGTTTACAAAAAAATAACCAAGAGGTGTTCTCCAATGACCAGAAATACCCACCGCCATTAACAAAACACTTTCTGACGCAAGTGGCGTTTCATCAGCATCAAGTTTGCCAAGACCAAAGTCCATAAACCCTTGCAAATGGTGACTGCTGGGGTCCCACTGAAGCTGTTGCTTGAGAGATATACCTTTTATTATCAGTGAACAATATTGATATAGCTGGTCTCCATTCTCTACTCTTCGTTGAAGAAAAGAAAAAATGTTGCTGTTGAAACCTGGACTGGGTTTGCATTTGGATAACCATCTGAAAAATATAAAACTCAAATAATTTAATAAAAAGAGAAAATGCCTTAAATGGTACTAAAGTAGTCTCAAATCCATACAGAAATAAAGCCCAAATGTAAGTAGCTAAATTCTACATTTTCAAGCATATATACATTTCAAGATACCATAAAATAGTAAGATAACAGAGAAACTTAGAAACACATAGTATATTAAGATGCAAACATACCACAAAATAATTTTTAATTTCTCATTTACTCTTAAAAAAAGTATACAAATCAATTACCCAATTTGTTCTAGTTGATGTGTTTATAATTTAGATCATAAACCAGTCTTACATGTAAATTCAATGAAATGAGAAAACTGTTGAAGGGGAAGGAAACGGAAAACATCTAGTACATCCCTCATTTTATAGATTAGGAAACTGGGAGAGAGGGAGAAGTTAACCATTTGGCCCTTCTTGTGCTGCTAGTTATGCAGAAATGTGAAACCCAGCTTCCCTGCTGTACTGGTAAGCTTTTCTCACGGCTCCTTACAGCCTCAAAATTCTGCCCTTAGGGTCAATTAATGTGTCTGCAACTATTTGTTCCTATGCAAAGTGCCTACACTACTACCTTAGGAATTCTTTTATAGTTTCCCTGACCTTCCCAGACTGCTGATTATTCTTTCCTATTACTGTTAGTGTCTGTCTTCAGAATTCTTTTCACTTAGTTCTAACTCTAACTGTACATCAGGAAAGGAAACAGCCAAGTTTAATAACTGTCTAAAATAAGACTAAGTGGATTCTGAGGTGTTCATCCTAACTGAAGTTTACTTTTGTAACTCAAATGACTTTTTGGGGGTTAAATTTCTGATTTGGGGGCTATATTCTAGGGTGGCAAGGTTTCTTCCTGGACAGATGACCTATTTTATTAAGATTTTAATGTACTTCTCTAAGTATTTCAGGACAGGGCTTTCAAAATATTTTGCTGCAACCAAGAAGTTTCATAAACAGAATTTACCCTTAATACATGCCATGCACTTTTATATATATACACACACACATACATATATATGTGTATATACAGTCATGCATTGCTTAATGACAGGGATATGTTCTGAGAAATACGTTGTTAGGCGATTTTGTCACTGTGCAAACATCACAGAGTGCACTTACACAAACCCAGATGGTATAACCTGCTACACACCTAGGCTATATGGTACTAACTTTATGGGACCACTGTCATATATGCCATCCTTGACTGAAACGTCGTTATATGGCATATTATCATATATAATTTAATGTCAATTATGACCCACTAAATTGATTTCAAGATTCACTAATAGGTTTGAAAAACATGGTTATAGGATACAAAAGACAAAATTTTGACTATAAGTAGCTTATAATCTATTTAGGAGACAAAAGTATTAATCAGTTGTTTAGATATTAAAATAGGACAAAATAGTAAGACAATGAGAGAACAGTACAGTCACTCTCCACCAGGGTGCTACAGCCCACTAGTATGTTGAAAACCCTTTGCAAATGTGTCACCAAATTTTAGTTAATTGTTCAAAATTTATTTTTTTGCTTTAAGATTCTCAAGTGAACACCAGAGATGCTAACTGTGTTGCATATGCATCAAGCATGTAATGAAACTACTTAATGCCTCTATGTAAAAGGTTTTATATTAAATAGGTTAGAAAAGCTTATGTTCTGGTGAGTTTGATTTTTAAATGGAAATCTAAATGGTATCTTAATGTCCACAGCTCCTAGAATGATGTCTTGAACATCAGGCAGAAAGATATGTGGACTTGTTGGTTTATTTTTTTAAGTTTTTATAACTGACAGTAGAAACACCCAAACCAAGTTTGTGAGTTAGAACTGTAGGGAAGCGACTGATTTCTGTCTTAAACCTTTTGCCCCCCTCAAAATGAAAAACATTTTTTCTGATTGTAAAAAAAAACAAAAGACACTTTTTTTTAAGCAAAACAATATAGAAGAAGGCAAAAAAGAAAGTAAAGGGCCGCCCGGTGGCGCAGCGGTTTAGTCCGCACTTGGCAGCCCGGGGTTTGCAAGTTCGGATCCCGGGCGCCCACCGACGCACTGCCTGTCAGCCATGCCATGGCGGCGTCCCATATAAAGTGGAGGAAGATGGGCACGATGTTAGCCCAGGGCCAGTCTTCCTCAGCAAAAAGGGGAGGATTGGCAACAGATGTTAGCTCAGGGCTGGTCTTCCCCACAAAAAAAAAAAAAAAAAAAATCTTAAAAAAAAAAAAGAAAGTAAAAATCACTGTTAATATTTCAGGGACATTCTTCCAGATCTCTTTATGTATACATACCTAGATATAATTTTCAAAAATTATGCTGAATCTGTTTTTTTTACTTAACAGTAATATTATAGACATATTTTTACATGTCCTTAACTATTGACCTACAACATTTTAAATACACAGTATCATTAAACCATAAATAATTTAACCAATATGAATTGAAAGACATTTAGGTTGTTTCCATTTTTTAGATAATATAAACAGCACCACAATGTAGGTTTGTGTGCACACATACAAATATACATATTTATGTCATTTATTGCAATTCCTAGGAGTAGGATGCAGAGGTAAACTTACTTATGCGTGCATGTATTGGAATAAATGGACTCAACTTTCATAAGAAATTAATTATATAATATATATTCTCATCAACATGATATTTTAAACTAAACAACAGCTTAGTTATGGAATGATTATTGGGAGTCAGTTGGGTGGCTTGAAACTGCCTGGGAAGAATACAGGGATTAAGAGCCATCACACTGAGCTGAGTGTTTTCCTTTAAGACTATTACCTCCTCCCACGTCTTGCTTACTTTTGAATCTCTCATATCACCTCACCTTACAGAGGGAGCTAATTTACTTAATTGCAATAAATATAAAAATAGAAAATTAGAAACAGAAAATCTACTAAGATCATACTAAATGTATCACTATTATGATAAGGCAGGCTGAGGATGTTATGACATCATTTCAAAGAATATGTGAAAACAAACTAAAGCACTGGAATTGTATGAAGCACAGCTCTGGGAAGGTTCTGGACATAAAGAATTCAAGGGAAAATTGAAAAAGGATCCAACATCAGTACAGAGGGAATTAGAGAGGTGACTGATAGTAGCTAAGAATTAGAGAAAGATAACAACAATTAGAAATTAGTGAGTGAGGTATTTAACCGAACCAAGGATTCTTAAAAATGTAAGTCTGGCTTGGTCTGTCATTGTCTGTTTACCATATAATTGTTTCTCCATCATCAAGGAGGGGAAAAAAAAACTATTCACATTTTCTCCTTTCTCCCCAAACTTCTAACGCCTCCTTCCCCACCTTTCAGCTATTAACTTTATGTCACTGAGAAAATAGAAGCAATCTTATAAAAACTCATTTTCCTATCACCAAATCTGTTAACCTATTGAATCCGTACCTCTGCCTTTCTTCCTGTTTCAATGAATGAACTGTCCCTGCTCCTAATTAAGGCCAGACCTCTCTCCACAATGGTGTTAGATATTATCCTCCTGCAATTATCCTTTCTCTTGTGGATCACCAATTTTCTTCTCTCTCTTAGATCATTCCCATGAGCATGCAAACATGCTGGAACATCTGCCATCTCAACAAACACCCTCCCCTCCGTCTATATTCCTGTCTACCTTCAAACCTATTTTTCTGCTCCCTTCATAGCAAAACTCCTTGAAAGAGTCCATAATCACTGTCCCTGCTTCTTTGCCTTCCAGTCTCTCTTGATCCCACTTCAGCCAGGCTTACATGTCCACCACTCCACTGCAACTGCTTTTGTCAAGGTCATCAATGACCTCCATCTTGCAAAAATCCAATGGTAAATTCTCTGTCCTCATCTTACTTGATCTCCCAACAACACTAGACATAGCAGACTCTATCTCCTTGAAATACTTTCTACACTTGGCTTCCAGGCCATCACAATCTCCTGGTTTTCCTCCTGCCTCACTGGCTGCTCCTGATCAATAAATATTTATTGAACAAATGAATATTAAATATAATGTAGAGATCCAATACTTAGGCAGAGATGTGTTAAAAATAGATATAACTTTTAAATGAGAAAATTAATGGAAATGTAATCAAATACAATATGTTTGACCATTAGGATTTCTTAGGATAAAATCCAGGTACTTACAATATATTGGAATAATAAATGGCCATTAAAACAAAATTTTGTTGCTAGATAAATAGTTTTTTTTTTTTTTAAGTCTGGGAGAATATATATCAATGGCTAACAGTGGTTATTTTGTGAGATTAGGGGAATGGAAGTATTATAAATATTTTCCACTTTCGGTATTTATATACTTACATATTGTTTGAATGTTTTATAACAAGCATGTATCACTATCACATTAAACAAGTACCTTAGTTTCAAAGTACCCAAAGAAACAACTTTCTGAGTACTAAGATTGTATATCTAAATAGATAATGTCATAACAAAGGTTACAAAATGCAAAATGACATCAAGAGAGAAAAGATCGGTGTGAGCTGGAATTGCCAGAGAAGATTTAAACCAGGAATTGATGCAGAACTATAGGAAATGAAGAAAATCATGAAAGAAAAATAGATGAGACATCATATGGAATGTCTCACATAAACCATAGTGTAAAACCAGTAAGTAATGCTTTAAAACCTGTGCAGAGGAGAAACTCGAACAAAAAATGTATAGGAGGAGCCAGCCCTGGTGGCCTAGTGGTTAAAATTCAGTATGCTCCGCTTCAGTGGCCTGGGTTTGGTTCCTGGGCACAGAACCACAGCACTTGTCTGTCAGTAGCCATGCTGTGGTGGCAGCTGACAAAGAAGAACTAGAAGGACTTACAACTATAACATACAACTATGTACTGGGGCTTTGGGGAGGGGAAAAAAAAAAGAGGAAAATTGGCAACAGATGTTAGCTCAGGGTGAATCTTTCCCAGCTTAAAAAAAAAAAGGTATAGGAGGAGGAAATAACAGCGTCTATAAAAATGTCTCTTGATTAGCACAAAGCAGACATTTATAAGTAAGTATAATATCTAGTCTACATGGTTAAATCACATTATGGAAGAGAATGAATAAGCCTATAGACAAACATTCATCTCAATATACGAAATAGCAATTATGACTGAAAAATAGAAACAATATAAATGTCCAATAGTTGGAGAATGCCTGAATTAAGTAGGGTACAACTACCTGATATTATGCAGCTATTAAAGATCATAACTATATAAAAAACTAGTAAATCTAAGCACAGAAAAAAGACTGGAAGAAAATTCCCTAAATGTTAATAATAATTGTTTATATATAATGTAGAGGAATAATTAATGAATTTTCCTTCATTTTCTCTCATTTCTATATTTTTTATTACTAGTATTATTTTAATAGTGTGTATGAAGGAAAATTCTCATTCATTTTTTTAAAAAGGGGATGTAATGTGCAGCATGGTGACGATACTTAACAATACTGTCCTGTATATTTGAAAGTTACTAAGAGAGTAGATCCTAAAAGTTCTCGTCACAAGAAAAAAGAAATTTTAACTGTGTGTCTGATGGATGTTAACCAGATTTATTGTGGTGATCATTTTGCAATACATACAAATAACAAATTAATTATGTTGTACACCTGAAACTAATATAATGTTATATGTCAATTACATCTCAATTAAAAAAAAAGTTTCCCCCAAAATTGAAAAGACCAATGTCATGATAATTAAGGTCCTTCCTCCCACCAGCCCTCAATTTCCCCTCCTTTAAATGAGGGGTTGGACTACATGATCTCTAAGACTTTCTCCAGCTCAGAGCCCCTATGAGTCTGTTTTAAAGTTGAAGCAATAAGAAACCAAGAGGCACCTTCCAGGAGGGAAGGCTCCTGCCATTCCTGCCTGGTCTCTGCCCCACTCACAGTGAATTAACTGGAGTGCTACTCTTTCTACAGCTCTTTCTACTGCATTTCTTCCTTACAGCTGTTCAAAATCCTAAATGACCATTCAAGCGTTCTTTCATTCACAAATATTTATCAAGGGACTACTGTGTTGCACGCACTGTGCCAGGGTGGGTGGTATAACAAAGAATGCAAATACAGTCCTCATACTTGGGCAGCTCCCAGCTTAGTGGGCAAGAAATGTTAAGTATACTAAGATTCAGTTCCATATTCTGTGTGTGAGAGGGGTGCCTAATCCAGAATTGGTAGAACAGCAGGCTGGGCTTCTGAAAGGATATGCTATCTAATTTGAGCCTGAAGAGTGAGGACTAATCACCAGGACTGACAGACAGGGAGAATGGACATTTTAGACAGATGGAATAGTAAGTCCCTAAGGCAAGAAGCAGTAAGGAATGTCTTACAACTGGAGCATGGAATACAAGAAGGCAGGGAAGGAGGCAAGAGATGAGCTGCAGAGCCCAGCAGGAGCCACATCATGGGAAGCTCAGTAAGCCACAGGAAGGAGTTGACCTTTAGTCTGAGGGTAACCAGGAGGCTTATGCAGCAGGAAAGTGACTGGCATGGGTGGAACTGTGTCCCTCAAAAAAGATATATTAGAGTCCTAATCCCCAATACCTTAGAATGTGACCTTATTTGGATATAGGGCTTTACAAAGGTGAGCAAGATAAAATGAGATCATTAGGGTGAATCCAAATCCTCCATGACTGGTGTCCTCATAAAAAGAGGAAATCTGGACACAGAAACACACACACATAATGGAAGATGATATAAAGAGACACAGGAAGGAAGACTACCATCTACAAGCCAAGGAGAGAAGCAAGGAACAGACCGTTCCCTCAGAACCCTCAAAGGAACTAACCCTGACTTTGGACTTCCAGCCTCCAGAACTGAGACAATAAATTTCTGTTGTTTAAGCCAAATAACTAAGTAAAAATAAAAAGGAGTCTGTATAACCAGTGATAAAAAAAACAGTAAAATTAAGGAGATGTGATACCAGCATCATAGCCGAGTGAGTTGTTCCCTTAGTCTCTCCTCACTAAGTTACAACCAAATGGGCATTCATTAGCCAGCAAAGGATTCCTAACAGAGCACAATAGGATGTCTGAGAGATCCACACAGCCATACATCTGAAGGTGGGAGTACTGGACCCCCAGGAAGCAGTGGAAGAGGTGAGCGGATCCCCTCCTCCTCCAAACTGGCAGTGATCTAGGTCGCAGGTCCTCAAACGGGTTTGCTCTACCTTTGAAATATGTAAATTAATTCAAATTATCTTAATTTACATATTTAAAACTTCACAATGTTATAAAGTATTAAAACATCAATAAAAATTATTAAAAAAAGAAGAGGAAATTCTTCGAGAAACATTCAACTCAATTAGGAAATGCAACATAAGGATTATAGGTATTCCAGAGGGAGAAGACAAGGAGAAAGGAGGAGAGAGCTTGTTCAAAGAAATAATAGCTGAGAACTTCCCAAACCTGGGGAAGGAACTGGAGTTACAAGTACATGAAGCCTATAGAATTCCTAATTACATAAATAAAAAAGACCTAAAAGGCATATAATAGTAAAACTGGTAAAAGTCAATGAAAAAAAAAAATTAAGGGCAGCAAGGCAGAAGAGAATAATCTACAAAGGAACCCCTATCAGGCTTTTGGCAGATTTCTCAGCAGAAACCTTACAGGCTAGGAGAGATTGGAATGATAAAGACAAAATACTCTATCCAGTGAAATTATCCTTAGATAAGATGAAAAAATAAATGCTTTCCCAGATAAACAAAAGCTGGGGGAGTTTGCCACTAGACCTCTCTTAAAAGAAATGATCAAGGATTCCCTCATACCTGAAACAAAAAGGCAAATGTTTTTAAAGCCTTGAGTGAGGAGATAAATAGACAGACAAAATCAGAAAATTGCAACTCTCTATCAGAACAGGTTAGCAAACACTTAATTATAACATAAAAGATAAAGGGAAGGAAAGCATCAAAAATAACTATAAACACTTTAATTTAGTCACAAGCTCACAACACAAAATAGAATAATTTGTGACAACAATAACTTGGAAGGGGAAGAGGAGAGGGATGGAACCTGCTTAGGTTAATTGAGATAAAAGGCTATCAGAAAATGGACTATCTCATCTATGAGATCTTTTATACAAACCTCATGGTAACCACTAAACAAAAAATCACACCAGAGACACAAATCATAAATAATGAGAAAACCATTACAGAAAACCACCAAACTGAACTGACAGTCAGAAATACAAGGGAAGAGAAAGAATGGAAATATAGAACAACCAGAAAACAAGAGATAAAATGGCAGTATTAAGCCCTTATATATCAATAATCACTCTAAATGTAAATGGATTGAATTCTGCAATCAAAAGACATGAGTGGCTGGATGGATTAAAGACCCAAGAATATGCTCCCTCCAGGAAACACATCTCAGTTCTAAAGACAAACATAGGCTCAGAGTGAAGGGATGGCAAGCAAAAGAGAGCAGATGTTGCCAGACTTATATCAGACAAAGCAGACTTCAAGATAAAAAAGGCAATGAGCGACAAGGAGGAGCAGTATATAGTGATAAAAGGGACATTCCACCAAGAGGACATAACACTTATGAATATATATGCACCTAAAAGAGGAATATCAAAGTATACAAAGCAACTATTAACAGATCTAAAGGAAGAATTAACAGCAACACGATAATAGTAGGGGACCCCAACACCCCACTTTTATCAATGGATAGATGATCCAGACAGAAAGTCAACAAGGAAATAGTGGACTGAAATGAAAAACTAGACCAGACGGACTTAATATATATACACACAACATTCCATCCAAAAACAGCCGAGTACACATTCTTCTCAAGTGTGCATGGAACATTCTCAAAGACAGGCCATATGTTGGAAACAAGGGAAGCCTCAATAAACTTAAGATTAAAATCATATCAAGCATTTTTTCCGACCACAATGCTATGAAACTACAAATCAACTACAAGAAAAAAGCTGGAAAAGTCACAAATATGTGGAGACTAAACAACATGCAACTGAACAACCATTGGATCACTGAAGAAATCAAAGGAGGAATCAAAAAATACCTGGAGATAAATGAAAATACACCATACCAACTCTTATGGGATGCGGCAAAAGTGGCAGTAAGAGGGAAATTCATAACAATACAGGCCCACCTCAACAAACAAGGAAAACCTCAAATAAGTAATCTTAAACTACACCTAGCAAAACTAGGAAAAGAACAACAAAGGCCAAAGTCAGCAGAAGGAGGGAAAAAATAAAAATTAGAGCAGAAATAAATGATATAGAGACTAAAAAACAGTAGAAAGGGCCAATGAAACCAAGAGCTGGTTCCTTGAGAAGATAAACAAAATTGACAAACCCTTAGCCAGACTAAGAAAAAAAGAGAGAAGGCTCAAATAAATAAAATTAGAAACGAAAGAGGAGAAATTGCAACAGATACCACAGAAATACAAAGGACTGTAAGAGAATACTATGAAAAACTATATGCCAACAAACTGGATAACCTAGAAGAAATGGATAAATTTTTAGACGCACACAACCTCCCAAAACTGAATCGAGAATCTGAATACACCAATCACAAGTAAACAGATTGAAACAGTAATCAAAACCCTTCCAAAAAACAAATGTCCAGGACCAGATGGTTTCTTTGGAGAATTCTACCAAACATTCAAAGAAAATTTAATACCTATCCTTCTCAAACCAAGATTTAATACCTATCTTTCTCAAACTCCAAAAATTTGAAAAAGACAGAATGCTTCCTAACTCATTCTATGATGCCAACATCCCCCTGATACCAAAGCCAGACAAGGACAACACAAAGAAGGAAAATTACAGGCCAATATCGCTGATGAACAAGGATGCAAAAATCCTCAACAAAATACTGGTAAACTGAACACAGCAATACATTAAAAGGATCATATACTGTGATCAAGTTGGATTTATATCAAAGACACAAGGATGGTTCAACATCCACAAATCCATAAGTGTGATACACCACATTAACAAAATGAAGAATAAGAATCACACGATCATCTCAATAGATGCAGAGAAAGCAATTGACAAGATCCAACATTCATTTATGATAAAAACTCTCAAGAGAATGGTATAGAACGAAAGTACTTTAATATAATAAAGGCCACATATGACTAACCCACAGCCAGTATCATACTCAATGGTGAAAAACTAAAAGCCATTTCTCTGAGAACAGGAACAAGACAAGGGTGCCCACTCTGGTCACTCCTACTCAACAAAGTACTGGAGGTTTTGGCCAGGGCAATTAGGCAAGTAAAAAAGAAAGAAAAGTTATCCAAATTGAAAAGGCAAAAGTGAAACCCTCACTGTTTGCAGACAACATGATCCTATATAGAGAAAATCCTAAAGAATCCACCAGAAAACTATTAGAAATAATCAACAACCACAGCAAAGTTGCAGGGTACAAAATCAACTTACAAAAACCAGTTGCATTTCTATACACTAATCATTAACTAGCAGAAAGAAATACAATCCCATTTACAATCACAACAAAAAGAATAAAACATCTAGGAATAAATTTAACCAAGGAGGTAAAAGACCTATGCACTGAAAACTATCAGGCATTATTGAAAGAAATCGAAGATGATATAAAGAAATGGAAAGATATTCCATGCTCATGGATTGGAAGAAGAAACATAGTTAAATTTCCATAATACCTAAAGCAATCTACAGATTCAACGCAATCTCAATTAGAATCCTAATGACATTCTTCACAGAAATAGAACAAAGAATCCTAAAATTTATATGGAACAACAAAAGACCCCAAATAGCTAAAAAAATCCTGAGGAAAAAGAACAAAGCTAGAGGCATCACAACCCCTGACTTCAAAATATACTACAAAGCTACAGTAATCAAAACAGCATGATACTGGCACAAAAGCAGACACATGGATCAATGGAACAGAATCGAAAGCCCAGAAACAAAACCACACATCTATGGACAGCTAATCTTTGACAAAGGAGCCAAGAACATACAATGGAGAAAGGAAAGTCTCTTCAATAAATGGTGTTGGGAAAACTGGACAGCCACGTGCAAAAGAATGAAAATAGACCATTATCTTACACCACACACAAAAATTAACTCAAAACAGATTAAAGACTTGAATGTAAGACCCGAAACCATAAAACTCTTATAAGAAAGTATAGGCAGTACACTCTTTGACATCGGTCTTAGCAGCATCTTTTCAAATACCATGTCTACTCAGGCATGGGAAACAAAAGGAAAAATAAACAAATGGGACTATATTAGACTAAAGAGCTTCTGCAAGGCAAAGGAAACCATGAACAAAATGAAAAAGCTCACCAACTAGGAGAAAATATCTGCAAATCATATATCCGACAAGTGGTTAATTTCCAAAATGTATAAAGAACTCATACAATTCAATAAGAAAAAAACAAACAACCCAATAAAAAAAATGGGCAGTGGATATGAACAGACACTTTTCCAAAGAAGATATACAGATGGCCAACAGGCACATGAAAAGATGTTCAACATTGCTAATTATTAGGGAAATGCAAATCAAAACTACAAAATGAGATATCACCTTACACCTGTTAGAATGGATATAATTACCAAGACAAAAAACAACAAATGTTGGAGAAGATGTGGAGAAAAGGAAACTCTCATACACTGCTGGTGGGAATGCAAACTGGTACAACCACTATGGAAACCAGTATGGAGATTTCTCAAAAAATCAAAAATAGAAATACCATACAACCCAGCTATCCCACTACTGGGTATTTATCCAAAGAACTTAAAATCAACAATTCAAAGAGGCTTATGCACCCCTATGTTCACTGCAGCATTATTCACAATAGCCTAGACACGGAAGCAACCCAAGTGCCCACTGACCGATGAATGGATAAAGAAGATGTGGTAAACGTATACAATGGAATACTACTCAACCATAAAAAAGACAAAATCATCCCATTTGCAACAACATAGACAGACCTTGAGGGTATTAGGTTAAGTGAAATAAGCCAGACAGAGAAAGACAAACACTGTATGATTTCACTCATATGTGGAGGATAAACAAACACATGGACAGAGAACAGATTAGTGGTTACCAGAGGGGAAGGGGGTGGGGATGGATAAAAGGGCACATATTTATGGTGACTGACAAATGATAATGTACAACTGAAATTTCACAATGTTATCAAGTATTATGACCTCAATTAAAAAAAAAAAAAGAATACAGCACTCTACCAGCAACCCAGAATCCCTTCCTCATGCCCCACTTCCAGTCATTACCTCTCCCAAGGATAACCCTAAGCTGACTTTTACAGCATAGATCAGTTTTGCCTGTTTTTGTATTTTATATAAATGGAAAAATATGATATGTATTATTTTGTGCCTGGCTTGTGAGGTTCTTACAAGTTGTTGTGTGTAATGTAATTTGTTCTTTTTCATTGCCATGTACTATTCCATGGAATTAATACGGCACAATGGATTTCTTTACTGTTGGATTATTTTCAGCTTGGAATCATTAAAAATAGTGCTTCTCTGAAAAAAAAAATGTTGGAGAGGATGTGGAGAAGGGAACGCTCATACACTGCTGGTGGGAGTACAAACTGGTGCAGCCACTATGGAAAACAGTATAGAGATTTCTCAAAAAATTAACAATAGAAATACCATATGATCCAACTGTCCCACCACTGGGTATTTATCCAAAGAACTTGAAATCAACAATTTAAAGAGACTTATGCACCCCTATGTTCATTACAGCATTATTCACCATAGCAAAGAGGTGAAAGCAACCCAAGTGCCCATCGACTGATGAATGGATAAAGAAGATGTGGTAAACATAAAGCATGGGATACTACTCAGCCATAAAAAAAAAAAAAAAGACAAAATCGTCCCATTTGCAACATGGATGGATGGACCTTGAGAGTATTAGGTTAAGTGAAATAAGCCAGACAGAGAAAAACAAACGCCGTACGATTTCACTCATATGTGGAGGATAAACAAACACATGGATAAGGAGAACAGATTAGTGGTTACCAGAGGTGAAGGGGGTTGGGGCAGGCAAAAGGGGTAAAGGGGCACATATATATGGTGACAGATAAAAATTAGACTTTTGGTGGAGACCACAATACAGTCTATACAGAAACTGATAAATAATAACATACACCTGAAATTTCACAATGTTATAAACCATTATGACCTCATAAATAATTGAAAAAATTTTTTCAATTGATAATAATTGAAATAATTGAATAAAATAATTGAAAAAACCCCCATAAAACAGTAAAATTGAGTATTAAATTTCTAAGACATTACTGGGGCCGGCCCAGTGGCGCAGCGGTTTAGTCCGCGCTTGGCAGCCCGGAGTGCGCGGGTTCGGATCCCGGGCGCCTGCCGACGCACTGCCTGTCAGCCATGCCGTGACGGCGTCCCATATAAAGTAGAGGAAGATGGGCACGGATGTTAGCCCAGGGCCAGTCTTCCTCAGCAAAAAGGGGAGGATTGGCAATGGATGTTAGCTCAGGGCCGGTCTTCCTCACAAAAAAAAAAAAAAATTTCTAAGACATTACTATTAAGTCACTGTGTTATTTGCTTCACACTAAGGGAATTATAAATATATCTATGTATTTGACCAAAAGTCCTACAAAATTATTTATCAAAATACGGTCTCTGAACAACCGGCATTGGCATCAACTGCAGTGCTTATGGAAAATGCAGATGCTTGTGCTTTGCCTCAAACCAATGGTATCAATCCAGGACTTTAAATTTCCTAGGATAGTCAGATATTAAAACTACTGAAGTGTATTAGAAATTCCAATATTTCAAAATTTGAATTTCATCAACCAGAGTGTCTCTACCATATGGAAGATGAAAGAAATTTGTCAGACTATATGTCTTCATTTTGTTGGTGAAAATATCACTGTTGTGATAATATGTAAATACCACCTAGAAGTTTTTAAAGAGACAATGGACAATTCAATGAGAGTATGAATTCTAATAGCCTTAATGTATAAAAGAACAAAATGTTTCTGCTATTTAACATCTAAAAAGTAATTCACTTACGTCCTGAGGATGGAAGAATGAGGCAGCTTAAGAATCTTTCTTACATAATCATAGACTTTGCTACTGCACAAGTAGAGTGTACACGCAAATTGTTTCATTTCTGTGGAGTACTCAGCTGTTTCTCTCCAGTTATACAACTCCCACTTAAAATCTGTGAAAAGAAATTTATTTATTCTCTGTGATGAAGAATATGTACAGCAACATTTTCAGGTACAGATTATAGCATTTGGATATAAAATGCACTGGGGATCAAAATTCAAATATAAATACAATCACATTTTAACTGAGTTTGTTCAGAGGTCAACATCCAATCTTAGGGCCTCTTGACCAATTTATCCTGTTCATCTTGCATCATTTCACTAGAAAGAGGGAAGAAAAAAGTTTCTACTTGAATCACTATGTTTTAGTATTTACTGGCAACCTGAGTGGAGATTTTTAGAGGAATAGGAAAGAAAATGAAATAACTGGATAAAATTAAGTCTCTGGAGTATGAGGACATTCATTTGTTTTATTTTGTTCCCTGCTTACCATTTATCTGAGGGTGACAATTATACACGAGAAACATTTCTGAGGATAGGGTGTTACGCAGATTGAAGAGCCTGCCTACCAGTGAGAGAAAAAAAAATCCTCTGTGCCTGATGAGGACTCCTATTTATTACCTCTGTTCCTCTCTTGGAAAAATACAATATTCTCCTTCTTTGAAGATACCTACTGTTTTCTAGAAAAAGGACATGCTTCTTTTTTACCAGAATGTAAATCCAAAATCTCTGTTGCTTTCATCAAAGAGTAAATTGGCAATTCTTATTTTGCCCCTCTTCAAATATCCTGGTCCACAAAGAAGACTAAGTCTTTCAACGCACTATATAAATAGTTTATAGAATATTTTAGAGAAAGATTTGGAGACTCAATTTTCAAGCTCAAGGGAATTTTGCAAATTATCTAGTTTAAGTCCACTGCAAAAAGACTTTAGTGATCAATTATGTAGCAGTTAAAATTGTTTATAAAGAATTTTCAGTAAAATAGCTGCTATTACAAAAAACAAAAAGTATAATATACTGTATAAATCATGTGATCTTATCTCTGCATAGTAGGATTATGTGTTATTTTCATCATTTATATATTTCTTTGCTTTTCCTACAATGAATATATTACTTTTTAAATTGTAAAATCATAAAAGGATTTTGGCACTTACTCTTCATTCTTCTTGCTTACACTGAGACTTTTCACTTCTCAGTCAAAAGCATGTTTTCATAGGCAACAGCAAACTAAATATTTCAGGGTAGTTCAGAAAAATTAAGAGCTATTTTGTAAATATTAGAGGTCATCAGGGAACATACCTGAAAATTGTGCTCGTAGCAGACATTCTGTTTCTTCAGAAAGTAGTTTCTCTTCTACAAGTGCATCAATTAACCGTAAGCCCTTTCTCTTCTTGATCATCCTGTAGTTTTTTACAGAAACAAGTCTTTTCTTGGATACTTGTAGCATCTGTTGCACCTCAGCCAGTTTCTCTGCGCCTACTGTCAAAGGTCTCTTTAAACTATAATTGTGGTCCTCAGTAGCAACCTCTTGAGAATTATCAGGAAGTGGCTGTTTTAGGATTTTCTGTCTTGCTTTACCTTTAAGGTGCACACCTTGAAGAACCTATGACAGAAATATAAAATTAAGGTTATTTTAGAAATTATCACACAGAAGGTTATCTATAAAAATACCACTGAATGCAAAGCACTCACCTGGTTGCTGTGGACAGTTAGTTATAAAAGAAAAGGTCATAATCTCTGACTTTTTCTAATGTATAGTCCATAGGATAATATAAACAGGATTTTTTTGCATCTGTACAGGAATTGTAACATGATGCTGAAAGTCTCTGAAATGATTAAAGTAACTAGAGAAAGGTGATAACTTGGGAAGGCTTCATGAAGCGAGTTTTGAGTAGTTCTTTGAAGGAGCAATAACATGGTTTAATGCAGGGGATAGGGAAGGTATTTGTGCAAAAAGGCAGGCATAGTGGGCAGAGCATGGGCTTTGGAATTAAGACTGACCTGGGTTGGAATCCTGGCTCCCTCACTTGTTAGCTCTCACTTAACCTCTACAATCCCTCATCTCCTCATTTGTAAAATGTGGTTAATAATACAGAGTTGTTTTGAGGATACAATAATTTATGTAAATCTCCTACTACAATGCTTGGACCATCGTAGGTCTCAATAAACAACTATTATTGATTTTACACGAAAGCATAAGAGTAAGTCAATTTATCACATATACAGTGGGTAAGCATACATGGTTCAAAAAGAGAATTCAGAGCAGTTAGAAATGCACAAATCAATTAATAGGAAGCTCTTGGAATTCACATGTTTGGATTTGACGCTAACTGTATTCTTCTAAATACGGAAATGAGATAAAACAATACCAAAAGAGGGAGACTCCAATGAATGAGCAAGGGTAGTGTCAGGACAGAACAGTTAGGCGACTATTGCAGACTGTGCAGACAGTGACTAGCCATGTACAAGAGTGTGGCTAAGGGGTAAAAGGACAAAATAAAAACAATCAAAAGAAACATAAGAATATAACACCAACACTGGTGACTGACTCACAGAAAGTCTTCTATTTTCAGTATATACCTCTTTCTATATCAATGCTAATAATTAGGTACATTTTTGGTCAAGATCAATAACATAATTGGTAAGAGCCAAAAAGGGGTAGATAATTTCTAATTACATATTATGAAAACTATCTCATACTTAAACAAAAACCTGAATTCTAAGACTATTTATATCCACTAGTTGATTTTTGTGAACAGTTTAGTAACCTTTATGTATGTCTAGATATGATTTGCATTTATACACCTTATTTTTTTTAAAAACTCCAAAGCAGAATTACTAATATTACATATAGATTACCAAAAACCAAAAACTAATTACCTAAGCATTTAAAATCTATTATTGGATTTATTTTAGACCTGGGGTTTGTTTTTTTTTCAATCTCTGTCATTTCTAGCTATAATGTGAGCTATCTTGATTGTTAAAGGCTCTGTAAAATTTAGTTTCATTTACACCTAGATTTAAGTACCTTGTATAGAGAAACAGAAGGCACAGCTCCTTTTTTCAGCTTTCTTCTTATGCCATATGACTCAAAGTCACTTTCTTGAAAATGTTTGGAACATAGTATAGCACCTGGTCCTGGGATCCAAATCTTTTTGCTTCTGGGGTCCACACGATTAACAGCCCTGATCCATTTTGAGCGCTGTATGGTATCAGTTGGAAATCTACAGCAATCATATTAAAGTTCCATTAACATGAAAATATTATAGTAATACTACAGTAGTATTTATTACATAAATCTATTTATTATTTAACTGCTTTAGATAAACATTAAGTCCAGTTAAAGTTTAATTCACTTAATGTGATTTTCTCAAAGTTTTGATTTTTTGAATCCAAAAGTTCAATATCTAAGTGATCTTGTCTGTTTCAATTTGTATGGTGGCAATTCTCATATTAAATATCCTACATTTTGTCTTCACTGCCTACACTTAGAATCTGCTCAAATTCAATACATGTGTCTTTTCTTTCCTGTGATGATTTTAAACTATGTTCACAAATTCTTTGGTACTCCTCCTTTCAAGGAGTGGAACCTAATTCCCTTCCCCTTGAGTGTGGGCTGGAGTTAGTTATTTGCCTCTGAGGAATATTAAAAAAGCAGCAGTGACAGTGGGCAATGAGACTAGAGCATAAAAGGCACTGAGGTTTCCTCCTTGCTCTCTCTGTTGAATGGTTTTCTCTGGGGGAAGTTATCCACCTCGTCATAAGCAGCCCAATGGAAAGGTCCACTTGGCAAGAAACTCAGGCCTCCAGCCAAAGGCCATGTGAGTGAGCCTTTCTGAAAGTAGATCCTTCAGCCTCAGTCAAGCTTTCAGATAGATGACTGCAGTCTTGGCTAACATTTTGACTGCAATCTTATGAAACATCCTGTAACACCCAGCTAATCCACTCCTAAATTCCTGACCCTTAGAAATTACGTGAGATAATAAATGTCTTCACTGAATTTTGCAGAAATTTGTTACTCAGCAGCAGCAAACAAGTACATTTCCTATACTCCATTTTCCTATTTTGTTTTGAAAGGCACCACTTTTTCCTAGCCTTGAATATGTCATATATGTGGTCTGTCATTGACCAAAATGTTGTGCAGTACACAACTGTACATAATAATGAATTGGTTTACACTGTAATACAGAATCCATTTTCTTTCTCCTGTTGACTATGCCTTTTTTACATACCAGCAGAAATTTACCTTTGACTCCCTGCATATAAAATATTTTACAGAGAATTAGCTAACAAAACCCCTTCTTCAGTGGTTACCTCTGGGGAGGGACAGAAAGGATTGAAGGGTAAGGCTTTAACTATACCTATAACTTAATTCTCCTCCAAAGAAAACAAAAATCTGAAACAAGGCAAAATGTTAATATCTGCTTAATCCTAGTGATAGGTACATAGGTGTTTGTTATATACGTAATTTTTTGCCTGCTAGTGTATTTGAAATGTTTCATAATTAAAAATTTAAAAATAGAAATCATTACAATTCAGGCAAAAACCTCTTCCAAATTATCATACATATATTTCTTTGAGTATGAAATAAATTAAGTTTCTTAATCCCCTTACACCAACAAAAAGAGAATGAATCAAAGGTCACTTTAATTTTTAACTTGCCAGTCCCACTTCGAATTTAGCCATTTATGTGTTTGACAGAGCACCAATATTCTCATAATAAGTTTCCACACCTTTGAGTCATTTTGACTCATGCTTTTCAACTAGAGCCCCTTGCCTATGTCCTTGCAACTTCTTTGAGAACTCTGGTGATGGTGCTGGGGGATGCTGAGGAAGGGTTCAGAGGAGATAATATCAGAGCTCGAGCTGAAGAGTCAATGGGAGTTCGCCATGTAGATAGTGGCCACTCCAAACAGATGCAAAAACACAGAGATATAAAATAACTACTGGGATCTCACTGGCTGATAAATCATTGAAAAGTAAGTTATGAGGGTTGAGAGTGGAGTGGTTCCAGATGGGCTGGAGAGGTAGAGGCCAGATCACAAAGGGTCTTGCATGCTAGTAAGTTTGGATCCATCCTTCAGGTTAGTGGTCACCACAGGAGTCTGCACTCATCTATTGAGATTTGAAGAAAATATTAGAATTTGCCCTATCCTTTTTTACATTTTATAATATATATTAGTACATCACTTCATATATGTAATCTATAAGTCACTATGCATATTTCAGGGGCATGTACTCAAATTTTTTTATGGAGAGAGTTCCATGATCAAAAAGTTTGAAGATGGAAGCCTTAGGCAATGGCAAGTTGACTAATTCTCTCCTCCTTCCCATGTTACCTTTTTGCTGAGCCCTTACTTCAGATTGGTACTATCTTGTTGCTAGGACTAACATCATAGTATTCTAACTCCTTTTCTTGTCTCTATTCTCTCCTGCCTTTCTTACAACTTCCTAGGTGTCAGGAAGACAAAGATCATTCCTTCCCATTCATACATAAATATGTGTGTGTTTAATTCAGCGCACATGTACAATAAGAGAAACCGAGAGGGCACGGAATTCAGATTGGAAGAGAGGTGTATGAGGAAAGGCTTCACAGAGGAGCTTGGACTCCATCTCTTGGGCATTGAAGAGCCCAGGGGATTAAAATCCTGCTTCAGGGAGCCAGCATGATAACATCTGAATTTTTAGAAAAATAATTTCCATGAATCTGGAAAATGAAATGAATGAGGAAGAAATCAGGCTGGAAGACTCATAGGAGTCTACTGTAATAATTGCATCACTTTTTTTTTTAATTAAGCAGGTCTTACTTTGGTCCTCAATATATAAAACAAATAAAAGCAATAAATAAGTTCTTCCCTATTAAAGGAACCTAGGAAGAGGACACAGGAAAAGCAGGGCAGCAAAAAATTGAGGAAGAAATTGGAGAAAAGGAAGAGAACTAGGGAGAAAGTGTCCATAAGCCAAGGGAGGTGAGAGTTTCAAGTAGTTAATACGATTAAGAGTTAAAAAGAGGTCAAGAAAAGGACTTAAAAGTGCTCACTTAGATATGTCAAGATTACTGGTGACCCTTTGTCAGTGTTGTTTTTTTGAGCAGTGGTGACAGGTATCTGGCTCCAGTAGGTTGAAGAGTCAACCGGGACTTAGGGAAGTAGGTGTCTGCTCCTGGTTTGAGGAGCCCGGTTATAGAGGAAACGAGAGTGGTAGAGTAGTGTAGTGTAGAGGTGCACAGAGGCTCAAGAGTTTGTGTGCCTGTGTTTAAAAATTTAAGTAATGTGAGCATGCTCACTGACTTTAGGCAAGTAATTAGTAGAGAGAGCAGTTTAAAACAAAAAGAGAACAGGAACTAATTGATGGAGAAAAATCCCAGAGGAGAAGGCAAGGATACAATTATAATAGCTTAGGTGGAGGAACCAGCCCTATTTAAAAAACAAAACAATGACTACAAAAAGCCTACCATACATAGTTGAAACTCCTTAACCTGACTTTTTTTTTTAAATAATTTGTCTCCAAGCTACTTTTCCCACTCCTCTACATTACATTTGCACTTTCCATCCCTTTACCTGTTTCCATGCTATTCCTATTTAAGTGCTATCCTCATCCCACGCCCACTCCCCAATCTAGGTAAGGTTCAAGGTCCAACTCAAATACCATCTGTCCCATAAAGCTCTTTTTGATCTTCTCATAAAAGTGCTTTGTCAATGGTTTAACTCTACATTCCATATTACCTTAATAGGCTACCTCTTTTTGACGTACATTTCTTTTAGTCCGTAAGGATCTGTTTTACCCACTTTTCTACTTCCCACTGTGCCTTGAACATTGATTTGAATGACCTACATATCAGTCTAGATCATAGATGTGGGTTCAAACTAGATGGGTTTGAAAATCTGCCCCACCCTTGAGCCAAATGAAACTTCCCTACCAGGACGAGATGCAGCCAGAATGGGACCGGCCTTGTAAACCGCGGCTACTACTACTGAACAACTTGCAATGACAGGCAGTACTGGTGAAAACTGATCTGTACTCATGCTCACGAGCAAGCCACACACTCTAATGGAAGTGCACGCCTTCCACAGTTCTCCCGAACTGCCCTCCCTTCCCGTCTCCTCTCGTTAAAAACTAAAAAGGCCGAAGGGAAGCAGGCTTCGTTCACTAAAAGCCATTAGGCAAGCGGTAGGCAACGAGAAAAAATCCGCAATTTGGAAGTAAACACTGAGCGCCAAGGACAGGAAGAGCCGAGTCTCAAACTTCCCCGGTTCCCTTACCCCGCCCCACACGCACGTCACGCCACGTCACGTGGACGGCGCGACGCACTGCCCGGCCCCGCCCCACCCTGGCCTACTGCCCGCCTGGCCGTGCTGGGAGTTAAAGAGAGCTCGGAGGCTGCTCTCACGCACTGGTGGAAGGAGAGGCCGCGCTCCCGGCTCAGCACGGTGTCCCGGGTGCTGCAGCCCACTGCCGAGCAACTTCGGGTCATCTTCTTGCTACGTGGGGCTCCACTTTCGGTGTCCCCGCGACAGCATGAATCACGATAAATTTAGCTCCGCCCGTTGCGTCGGCTGCGACCTTTATTTGTCGGGAAAGGCGGGCTCTTAAGGCGCGAGGCTCCCTCCCTTCCTCTACTTGTGCGCTGTGCTTGACGCCGTGACCAATCACAGGCCACGTCGTGTCACAGCAGCCAATCGGAAAGGCCAGGAGCATTAAGAGGAGCATTTGACCGCTCCTCCCTCTGTTCGAGGGTTGTTAGTGGATTTTGCTGTAATGGGCTCGTGTTCCTCTTGTTTTCACCTGATCTGGTTAAATCCGGTGCCATCGGGCTTCTTGCGAGGCCGAGCCTGAGAATGTGAAGGAGAGAGGCAGGACCGAAGTTAAGGCGAATCCTCGGGCGTGCGGATGGGTCTCCTGGTGCGAGCTCTGAAAGTGACTAGAGGGTATGACGGGAGGGAGAGGAATAAACGCGGTGCCTTAGAAAAATTGAAGACAAAATTGGGCTAAAAGTAAGTTATTTACTGCGAGGCATGTCTTTTCCATGCGTTTTATTTGGTAGTTCCCCGATGCGGAAATAATGTAAGAGCTGTTGGTATGGTTGGCGGTAGGTATGTGACCCCAAAGGAGCTTGAATGAGTCTAATATGAGGATACGTCGATTTTTTATTCAACGAACCATTTTCTGCAAGACCCTTTTCCACGATGGGGGAATTAAGAAGGAAGTAAGGTAAGGTCCTCGGGGCTCTTGGGGAAGCCCACGGTCTAGTGGGCAGTACTAGGAGGGGCAGGAGAGAAGGGGCAGTGAAATGGTTTTGGTGGGGATGTGGGGCGTCACGGATAGCTTTCAGAAGTGAGAAAGAGCTTAGAACGTTGTCTTGGTTAAGCTCTTTGTGTTTACGATATGAGATTTCAGTTTTCATAGAAGAAACAAAATGGGGCCAGTGTAGGACATAGTTTCTATTTTATATCTTTGAAGAGATCCTTAGCATAATAAGTGGGTTTTGTCCTGCTTAACGCTGGAAGCCCATTATAGAAAACAGAAATGTTTGTAACTTTTTCATTTCCTTCTCTAGCTCGCAAGAATGATTCCAGCATTTCCAAACAAGATTGCTTCTTTTTCCCCTTTTTGTTTCCTTGTCCAGATTCCAGCCAAAAAGATTCATCTCCAGGTATTAGTTATTCACACCTTCTTTCTGTTATAATATGCTTATATCTTATTTTAATGAAATTAACAGAGCTTTTGTTTATGTAGTTTTCTTAAAAGTCACAGGGCTTAAGGATAGTCCATGAATTTGAGGAAAATTGGTCTATGGGGGATGTGCTTGCTTGGCTGTAACATTTGCAAAGGGTAGGACCTGGGTTTAAATCACTGTCAGTTGGTTAGACTCTTAGAAACTTCTCTAGTACTCAACCAATTAAGACCTGAATGAGGCTAAATAGAAATAAATAAGTTTTCAGTTATCTTTAAGGAAAAAGTTGGTTGCCTTATTTTTTTGGTAACAGTTTTATTGAGGTGTAACTCATATACCATACTATTAAACCATTTAAAGTGTACAATTCCGTGGTTTTTAGTACATTCATGAGTTGTGCAGCCATCACCACAATCAATTTTATCTCTGTGTAGATTTGCCTACTCTAGATGCTTCATGTAAATGGAATCAGAAACTAATATATGGCCTTTTGTGACTGGTTTCTTTAAATTAGGATATTTTTAAGATTCGTCCGTGTTGTAGCATGTATCAGTACTTCATTGCTTTTTATTGCCAAAATGTATTCCATTGTATGGATATACCACATTTTATTTATCCATTCATTGGTTGGTGGACATTTGGGTTGTTTGCATTTTAGGGAGCTGTTATGAATATTGCTGCTATGGACATTAGTGGACAAATTTGTGTGTGGACATGTGTTTTCATTTCTCTGAGTATTTGTAAAATTGCTGGGTCATATACTAACTCTTATGTTTAACTTCTTGAGGAAATGCCAGGCTTTTTCCAAAGTAGCCGCTTCATTTTACATTCCCACTAGCAATGAATGAAAGTTCCAATTTCTCCACTCTCTCATGGGTGTCAAGTGGTATCTCCTTGTGGTGGTTGCCCGATTTTTAAGGACTTAAAGTTTGTAAGGAACCTGCTAGAGGATATTCCTTGAGTGCAGGGACAGTGTCTAAGGTGAATTTGTCTTTTCAGTCCCTGGCACACAAATAGATACGTGTGTTTCTCCTATAATGTGATATGTGTTCCTGAAAAAACCTCATTGTGCATTTGCAAGAAGCAGGGTTTATGTAAAAAATAGGGTTGACTACTCAAAACATACATATGCAATTTGATAATCTCTCAGATAACCAGGGATTAGTACCTGGGAAGTACTCTTATGCCCTCCCACCCCATTAATGGTAACTTCAAATGGAGACTGCTATAGGGTGTGTTAAAAGCAAGGCTGGGCGGTTGCTAGATATCACAGGTGGAAGTGGAGCTCCGGGCTAATAGGCTTTGTTAAAATGGGTTCAGAGGTCATGTAACCTGCTGAGAGCCTAGGGAGAGGTGGGTGCGGCTGAGGAGGGAGCACCACGTGCAGCACTCATTTTTCGTTTTCTTAAGATAGAGTTGAAAGTACTCTTGCCAGTTCAGCATCAGAGTACAGAGAAAAAGAGGGCTTTTTTCTTTTCTGTTTAATTGGATTCCAGATAGTGTGGCCCTCCTAGGAAAGATGAAACAAGTGTGGCTCTCACATTATTCTGATGACATTCTTCTAATTATTAATTACAAATGAGTTGCTGAAAACTGCTATGCTGCAGAACAGATTACTGAAATGTAGACTGGTTAAATGAAAATAACCTACTCACTTTACAGAAGCCACAAGGCTCACTGTCCTAGGTATTCTTAGTGTACTTCTGGATAGGGAAGTATGCAATCCCTTATAAATGGAATCAGTTTGGTTTTTAGTTGTATTTATGTATCTTTACATTTTTTTGTAACTTTTACATGCTTTATTTGTTATTTTTACTGTTTTACTGGTGACATTGAGGTTCTCAGTTTGATCATTTATGTCTTTGCTTCCTCCAATAACTTCATATCCAGTGATTAAATCTCTTCACTGCTGTTCATGTAATGAACCACTGTGATTACTGAATATGTAAATGAGGATATGTAAGCTGTATTAAAGATGTTATTTGCAAAAGGCACTGACCATTGCACAAAGTAATTTTAAAGAAAATATCTCTTTTCAGGAATTGTGTTCTTGGAGACGTCAGAAAAAGATTCCTGGGTCTTGGAAGATAATTACTTGAAATATACAAGGGAGACAGTATATCTTTCTTTTTTAAATGTATTAAGTATTCCTGGAACAATAGCAGGGAGTTGGAAATGGAGGATTGTCCAAGTAAAAAAATGGATTTATAAAGGCTTTGGTGAAAATCTAATTTCCTGTTTTATGGTACAGAATCTCATTAATTGGTCACTTGGGAAAAAATAATAACAGCAAATGCTTGTTGAATGGTTATATGCCAGGCATTGTGCTAAGTTTTATATACACACACTTTTTTTTTTTTTTAAACAATATTTGTTTCTCACAACAACCCTATGAAAGCAAATAGATTTTTTTGCTTTCTAGGAGTGGTTGTCTTTCTTTTTGAACACTTACCCTTTTGTCAGATTCTTAGCTAGTTTTACTAGAACCTTTATTTGTTGTTCTGATATAATGAAATGTATTTCTAGTAACTGACTTATATTCTTGCTGAATTTTTCATCCTTTTAGTTCTCTGGGGTTTTTTTGCCTCAGAAAGCCCTGGGGTTTTGAAATTATTGGTGACCAGATATAAAGACAGTTCTGAATCTGATCCTTTCCCAAGAATATCAGACCTTTTCACTTAATTCATAAGTTGTACATTTTACTTTTTGGGTATGGATTGTGACCCTCTGTATTTATTGTTACGTAACAAATTACCCAAACTTAGTAGTTTGAAACAACAAACACTTATCTTAACTGTGGAGGGAAGGGGGAGGGAAGAGACGTCAGCTTGCAAAATCTCTCACTTGGCAAGCCTCAGTTCCTTGATGGCTGTTGGCTGAAGACATCAGTTCTTCACCATGTGTCTTCCTGAGTGTCCACACAGCATGACAGCTGGCTTCCCCCAGAGGGAATGATCCAAGAGAGAAAGGCCAAGATGGAAGCTTGTCTTTTAAAAGTTAGTCTTGAAAATGACATAACATCACTTTGCCCTATTCTATTGGTCACAGGCCAATCCTGGCACAGTGCAGATGGGCACTATACAAGGGTGTGAATACCAAGAGGTGGGGGATCATTGGGGACCACCGTGGAGGTTGACTACACACTTTACTCTTTTTCTTTTTAATTGAGGTAACATTGGTTATAACATAAATTTCAGGTGTACAACATAATTTAACATCTGTATATACTACAGCATGCTCACCGCCAAAAGTCTAGTTTCCATCCGTCACCATACAAGTGACTCGCTTTACCCATCTTATCCACCCCCCCAACCCCTTTCCCTTCTGGTAACCATCAATCTGTTGTCTGTATCTGAGTTTTTGTTTTGTTTTTTCATTTGTTGGTTTTTGGTTTTGTTTTTTTATACCACATGAGTGAAATCATACAGTATCGTTCTGCATCTGACTTATGCCACTTAGCATAATATCCTCAAGGTCCATCCATGTTGTCACAAATGGCAAGATTTCCTCTTTTTTTGTGGCTGAATAGTAAATACTCTTTAACTGTTTCAATTTATTGAATCAAGAGATTTAATATTTGACTCTCAAGTCCGATAAAGTATGAAAGCATATGTATCCAAATAAGTGCTCTTTTCTAAGGTGCATGGTTTCTGTCTTGCCTGTGTATATATAAACTACTAAAGTGATGCTACATTCCTTTGGGAAGGTTTCTAGGGAGTTTATAAGAAAGTTCATTTTATAGTCAGAGAATACTCTACCTTGATGATACATATTTTTCTTGGATCCATTTCCCCTCTCCCAATTCCTCTTAGGTGGAGGTGGTTAGAGAAGCTGACTGGAACTAGACTGTAGATCGAAATTGAGTATCTCTACCCCTAGTATTTTGCTTGGGGTGCAGACTGACTTGGAAAGGTTGACATTTCTGTTGAGAGTTTTTCAAGGAATATAGTCCGATTACTTATAGGCAGTTACACAAATATTTGACATAGGATGGAGTGAAGGTGCAAATATGCAGCAGCAGCATTAGAGCAGATTGCCTTTTACCCCGAAGCTTGATTTTTATCCAATATGGTGATTATACATTTCTTTCTCCTGCTTCCCCCCCCTCAGGGGCTTCTGTCCCTCTTAATATAGACCTCGTCAAGCAATCAGAGTGTTCCTCATTGGCAGAATTCTAGTGAGTGCCTGAGATTTGGAATCTTTTGAGTCTTCTTTTTTCCCTTTATCACTGCTTCAGAATTCTTTGTTAGCAAAGACAACTTTTCCTTTAAATCCCCCTTTTCCTTTTAAAGTTTTAATGCTTCTGATCATTGGGAACCTTGTGTAATAACAAAAGCATTATGTATGAAATATGGCATAGCCAGTTTTGGAACGTATTAAGGTGTGGTTATCCTTTCCATTTCAGGCTTGATGTTGAAGACACCTCCAGTTAGCATAAGGTAATCTGTGCAAAGTCGATAACTGATATACTTGAAATTACCTTTGTTATAAATTTTTCTAATTATAGTAAAATTGGGGGGTCTTATCTATTCTAGATGAGATAATTGGAATTTATAGAAATGTGCATTTATTATGTATTTTTTAAAAAGACTAAGCAATGAAAACCTTATGACGAGAGCATAAGTTGAAAATAAGAAGAAAGTATAAATGTCCAATGATTAAACTTTTTCCACTGCTGTTCACATCATGATTTGTTGTGATTAATATATGTGGATGAGGACATAACGGAAGAAGAAAATCATGAGGCTTATAGATATGATGTAGTTTTTGTATGTTGATTTGCCTGTAAATGTTTTTCCTTTTAGGAATAAAATGGAAGGGTGTTTTTCTTAGAGAACATCCTTTGTCAGATTTATCTGATCAAGAATTTGAAGATTTACATAATAAGGTAAGAGGTTTATAAATTTATTAGTTTTGACAAAAGAACACAGAAAAAATCAGATTTGAGCATGATATGGATATTGTACTCAAAATTTTTTCCTTATTCTTTCATGCTTCAAAGATAACATACATATGATTTCAAAAATAATATAATTTTCCAAATTAATAGATTCAATTCAGGATACGCATTTGGGTGGGTGGGGTGCAGGACTTTTAACCTTGGTAGTCATTTTTTCTTAAAAACAATGATGCAATCCTTTCAGCCCGTGAAATTCTTAGAGAGCATATGTTCCGGGGTTTAAATTTGCTGAACTATTGGATATTCTATAAATGACTCTTTGATATGCCAGTGGATGACCATCGTATAACTTAGGCTTTGTTCAAGAACAAGCAGATAGGCAGGTGGTTGGAGGCTGGGAATCTCAAATCTAATACCAGATTAATGTCATTAATTAGGCATGTTATCTTGGGGTGTTTCTCAAATTTGAGGACTATAAAGGGGGAAAATTCTTGTGAATTCCCAATGTTGATTTGAGTTAATTTCCTATTTCTTAAATTTCTACAAACATAAAAGTTGACATAAACTTTGTTTATGGCCCTTAATGAAAAGATGTACAAAATAAATGCATTCAAAAACAAAACTAAAACAACATGAATGGGATGGATGCCACTGTTTCGCAGCAGTAAACATGGTACTGGCTGCTATGGAATAAGTTATAAACACATATGATCTTGTGCCTGATTGTAAAGTTTTACAATCTGGACAGTAGTAGAGTTGTCTGGAACTTTACTCTTTTGCAGACCTCAAGATGATTGAAATGAGGGGAGAGGGCCTAAATTCTCAAAAGGATGTCTTTGGACTGTCTGCAAATCCTAATTTGAAGAATTCTGTATTACATTATCTCCAAACATGCTTCTAGCTCCAATGAGTAATTCAGAGTCTTGGAACTAGCATTCCTTTGAGAAAAGCTTCAGTTCTTATTTGATCTACAATTAAGCTTGGCTAGTAATTAACTCAATTGGATTAAAAGTTAAGTATTGTGTGAACTAATACAGATTTTTCCTTTTAGATACAGGTGGTCCTTTGCACCATTTCAACATGCATGAATATCAGTTTTCACAATTTATTTAAATATTACCATCCCCCAACAACACGGTTGAAATTTCAGTCACCACAGTATTAACTGTGAATTGTTGCATAAACTTTGCTGCTAGCTCTTTATTCCACAAGTCGTTATGCAAATAGGAGATGTGCATCATGATCAGTAACCAGTTACATCATTTGTTTCAAAGTCTGTTGCTGATTGGTCACTGAAGATCTGTTAGTTCACATACAGACAGTAGAGCATGTAATTGTGTTGCCTCCTTGTCTCCCAGTGATAAACCCATGTGACATTTTACAAAAATGGATAATCAAAAGAGAGAATTGGTCAACAAAGATGACAGCAAAGAAACGAAAAGTGATAACACTGGAAGCAAAATTGGATGTGGTCAGAAGATTTGAAAATGGCAACAGCAAAGCAAAGATAGGACGAGACCTAGACCTACATGAAGCTACAGTACAAACCATACTAAAAAATCTGATGAATATAAAAAACAAGGTAAAGTTGCTTCAACATCTTTTAGTTTAAATTGTACTAGGAACAGAATGCTGCTTAAGCTTGAAGAGGAGCATTTACTTCTACTTTGGATTGAGAACTGTAATCAAAAACAATTCCCAATCAGTTTGACTAGCATTCAGGCCAAAGTATTAAAGTTAGTTGTTGCATTGAAGGAAAATGGTAATTACAAGGAGACTGAAAAAGAACACTTTATTGCCAGTAAAGGCTGGTTTCATCATTTCAGAAGTTGGCATGATAAATGTTATCTGGTGAAGCTGCAAGCTCAGATAAGGATGCTACTGTGAAATTTGCACCCAGATTCCAAGAAGTACGGGCAGTCCTTGCTTTGCACAGTAGTATGAGACTATATTGTCCAAAAAACTTTGCAGGATTTGGATGGAATGTAAATGGAGTTATAGAAGATATAGATGACCATGGGAATGTTGACACTGCCGCCATTCAAGAAGCAGTTCTAGATATGCAGCCAGAGGAACTTAGTGAAGGCAAACATACAGTTGTAAATGAGGAAAGCGGTTGTGTCATAAAGGATGAACTTGTCTCAAGAGAAGTGATGCCGGTGGAAAAGCTTCACATTAAAGGAACTGTCAGATATTTCATGATGTTGAAAGTGGAAAGGATAAAATTTTGGAAGCTGATCCAAACTTAGAAAGGAGTATGACAATTTGCCATGGCATAGAAAAGATGCTCGCTCCATATTCTAAGTTATATGATGAGAAGAAAGCAAGCACTGTTCAGACTACTCTTGATACTTTTTTGTAAAGAAATAAAACAAATTTTAAGTGTTTCTAATATTTTAAATATTAGTTTTACTTTTTTACCTTTATAACTAACATCAAGAGAGTGTTTTGACAAATTTTAAGGTCACAGAACAGTCATGGACTGTTAATCCCATAGATTAAGATTGCTTGGCATAGTTTTAGTTTACATAGTCAAAACTAGAACTGCCTGCATTTAAAACAAGCTAGGAAGTCTTCATATTTTATCAAATATAAATTGTGACATTTTTCATAGTGCCTTTGTGTGCTGCTATATCAAGACTTTGAAATAAAAATTTATAATATTGAATGTCTTATATTTGCACTTTGAAATTAACCCATTTGTAGGCAAAATCCTGTCTAATAGAATAGGAGTTGATAAACTCCTGTAAAGGGCCATATAGTAAATATTTTAGGCTTTGCAGGCCATGTGGTCTCTGTATCAACTACTCAACTTTGCCCTTGTAACTAAAACAGCCATAGACAATACATAAACCATTGAGCATAGCTGTGTTACAATAAAACTTTACGGACACTGAAATTTGAATTTTCTCACATCATGAGACATTTTTCTTTTGCCATTCTTAGTTCACAAGCCCTTCAAAAGGGGGTGAGGAACAGGAAGGTTTATAGTTCGACTTATGCAATGGGAACGTGTAGTTGTACTGTATGATTGTATTAAATGATACCAAAGAATGTAACCACTGCTCACTTCATTGAGTTTTGGGAGAGTTGTTCTAATGAAGCCTTTTTTCATACCAATGCACACTTCTGCATAGTTGGGGGTCTTTGAGGAACGGGGCAGTAGGGAGTTAAGTGTTTTCTGTTGACTCAAATGATGATCCCCCTTTTAAGTCAGGGATTTTTTATTGGCACTTCTTTAGGTAAACTAGTCCTTGCAGCTATAAACAAAAATAGAAGGCTTTTTAGAACACTAGAAATTAGCTATTGACTAGCTAATTAGAAATTAGCCTAAGTAACCCACTTGAGCTAGTCTATTTCAGTCCTTCAAAAATAAACTTGCTTTTTAAATTGAACTACAAGACACTAAAAGGGTGTTGGAAAGAGTGCAGTAAGACTACAAAAATGTGCCTACTTTCTAGTATTTAAATAGGAGCGTCTGGCATATTTTACCTTTTGTGTACAAGAAAGAGAAACATTACTTACAGTGAAAGCGCTTAGAAAAGGCTTTAGGAAAGAGTTGACGTGTAACGGGAAGAGAACCGGTCTAGAAGTTAGAAGACCTGGGTTGAATCCAGCTTTTAGTACTTTAGTGAGTGATTTTCCTCTGGCGTTCCTTTCTTCGCTGTAAAATAATTCCTCCCTAAACTATAAACAACACTCAGGCAACGCACTAATTACATGGCAGGCTCTGGCGAAACTAGTCAAGTTCCAGGGACTGAGGGCAAATATTAATAGATTCCACACAGTACCACAGGGTCCTTAACTGGAATACCTTACCCCCATGCCTCTTTAAAATAACAACTATGTCCACAACAGCCTTTGAGTAGGAACAGATCGTCTGGTTTTAAAAAAGCTTTCAAAACGCAATATTGTCGAACCAAGTAAGCAATTTTAAGAACCCGGTCACAAATTACAGTTACTATAATAAGGCCCTTGCAGTCTGATTTTCACGTGGTTTGTCTGGTGTTGGCAGTGTCGCGAGGGCTGCTGACGTCTTACAGGACTACTACGTGGCGTTCCTGCGGGCCACGGCCGGTCCGCGGCCAGACAGCTACAGCCAGGAGGACTTCTCTTTTTCGAGTAGTCCTTGCCACCGCACCCACGCCCTACGCACCGCCCCTCCGAACGGGTCCCTTCGTCGCAGTCGCGCGCGAAGCGCCGAAGCGAGTCCTCTGGCTGCCGCAGCCCCGGCCGCACAGGCCCCGCCCCCGGCCTGCCACCGCTCCCGGAAGTGCCGTGTTGGGCCGCGCGCCGGAGTCGGGGGGGGGGGGGGCGCGGCGAGGCGTCGCTCCCGGAAGTGTCGGCCGGCTGGTTGGGCGGGGCTGCGGCTGCCACGTTGGAGCGGAACGTGGAGGTGGCCCTGGGCGGGGAGGAGGGGCGGCGGCGAATGCTGGGAGAGTCTGACGGGCGCCGAGCTAACGCAGGAACCGGTCGCCGAGGGTCCCCGCCAGGTGCGTCCGCCTGTTCCCTTCTGTCCTCTTCGCCGGCCCGCGGGCTTTGAGGTAGAACCCGGGCCAAAGCTGGGACCCCGGCCTCAATCTCCGCTGGTCCCCGCCAGTCTGCGGCCCGGTCTCTGGTGGCCGCGCGCCCCTGGTCTTCGTTTCGGGCCCGGCAGGACGAGGCGTGGCGTCACGGCTGCTTCAGGGATCGCGTCGGTCCGCGTCGGCCGACGTTTCCACTGCTGAGCAGGAGCTCCCCTGAGGCTGGCGACAGGGTGTCCTGCGGGGCCGGTAGCTGGGGTCTGAGGTTAGGAGACCTTCAGACCCTTGTGCACAAAGAGGTGTGGTCCCCAAGGGCGAGGGAAGGAAACCAACCTCAGGATTACTTTGGTTGACCTGAGTTTGGTTGGAATTTTTTTGTTTATGTTTCAACTCTTGCCGAATGTAAAGGTTCGTAAATTTTAACTGAAAGCTACTGTAATTTAACCAGGATTGGATTATTTTAATGGCAGTAGTCGCCGATCGCAGCCTAAACGTCGAAGGAAGCCTCATTAAGTGTTGTATGTTTTTGCTAATAAGTTACTATAATAAGAGGTTAAATTACGGGGCAGGTGTAAAATAAATCAAAATATTGCCTGACCGTCTGAGCATTATAAACTTTTCCGTGAGCTCAAGGAACCAATTTTACTTAGCTGTTTCTGAAGTTGCAATAATGGTCTGTGGCAAATCCTTCCTCCTAAACTGCGTTTTCTAATTACAGAAAACTGAAATTTGCTTGTCGTTGTCGGCAATTGTAACTGTATTTAATCAATAATTAGAGCCTCGTCCTTGTATCATACTATCCTACTTTTTCTGTACATATCGATTGTTGTAGTGTTGGCTCAAGTTTATTCACTTTTTCTTGGTGGTTCTTCTGTGCTCCTTGTTTCTCATTGTCCTCACGTAGAACTCTGGGAAAATTTGTAGACTCTAAGAACTTTTGGATAACGTGAAGTTTTTGTAGTTGTGAATTTATGTTACACACATCTAAGGTTATTTGGGAAATGTGAGATTTGGAGTGGATTTAAAATTATACTGCTGAATTTTATATAAGCAGGTTCTTTTCTGAAGCTAATAACAAGAATAGAAAGAAATCTGTAAACTGTAAAGAACAGTGATTCTTAACCTTTTGGGATTTCACTACCTTTTGATGATCTGATGAAGCAATGGATCATCTTAGAAAAACGCACATACACTTATAGGATTTTCTGCATAATTTCATGAGGCTTACAAATCCCAAGTTAAAGTATTGTTAAGTTGATTTTTTTACATTGTTTTTCGAAATGTCATTCTTAGGTTAATTTCAGCTCAAAAAATTTTATTTATTAGATTGCAGATAAGTGTGACACCCTTTAGTTTAGTAACCAGTGCACAGTTGCTTCTTGGATTTGGTTGAGCGAGTTGAGCCTAGAACGTTGATAACACTGAATAAATCCTTTAGAACAAATGTGCCCATCCATAATGAGATATTTTGCCCACACAAGATGGATTTTTACTAAAGGCAGTGCTAGCTAGGGATTGTATTCCTGGTTTGGGAGTCCAAGTTTCCAATTCTATTACCTCTTTCACTTTTTACTTTCTGAGGTATAGGTCACGTCTCTATGTATCGTTGTAACGTTGGTATTTTTTAGAGAATAGTACTGTTGGGTTTTAGTATTGCTTCACAAAATTAGCATTTAGGAAATAAGCAGAGGGGCCGACCCGGTGGCGCAGCGGTTTAGTCCGCGCTTGGCAGCCCGCGGTTCGCGGGTTCGGATCCCGGACGCCCGCCGACGCACTGCTTGTCAGCCACGCCGTGGTGGCGTCCCATATAAAGTAGAGGAAGATGGGCACGGATGTTAGCCCAGGGCCAGTCTTCCTCAGCAAAAAGAGGAGGATTAGCAACGGATGTTAGCTCCAGGCTGGTCTTCCTCACAAAAAAAAAAACAAGAAAATAAGCAGAAAGAAAAAAGTTCCCACACTGCATGCAATGATTGTGGAGAAAAATTTGGATGAAAGAAGTTCTAGTCTGAAACATAAATTTTCTTCAATGGATGTATTCTTGAAGATTTATTGGGATAAGTATTTTAAATTGTGACTTTTGTAATAGCTGACATTTACAAGCATTTATTTACTACATGCCAGGCACTGTTCTAAGCACTCTGCAAATTCTTACAACAACTCTATGACACAGATACTTTTATTATACAGATCTGCCTCAACTTCCGATGGGGTTATGCCCTGATAAACCCATTGAAAGTTGAAGATATCATAAGCGGAAAATGCATTTGATACACCTAACCTACCGAACATCATAGCTTAGCCTAGCCTACCTTAAATGTGCTCAGAACACTTAAATTAGCTTACAGTTGGACAAATCACTAACACAAAGCCTATTTTATAAAAAAGTGTTGAATATCTCATGTAATTTATTGAACACTGTACTGAAAGTGAAAAACAGAATGGTTGTATGGGTACAGAATGGTTGTGAGTGTATTGGTAGTTTACCCTCACAATCGAGTTGCCGACTGGGAGCTGTGTTCGCTGCTGCTGCCCAGCATCGTTGAGTGTCATACCGGATATCATTAGCCCAGGAAAAGATCAAAATTCAAAATACGATTTCTACTGAATGTTTATTGCTTTCTCACCATTGTAAAGTTGAAAAATTGTAAGTGGATCTATCGTAAGTCAGGGACCATCTGTGCTTATTTTACCAGGTGGGTAGCCAAGACACACATAGGTAAACTTACATGCCTAAAGTCAGAGCTAGGACATGGTGGAGGCTGGGATTTAAATCGAGGGTGTTGGCTCCCAGCTCCATGCTCTTAACTGCTGTGTTACAGATATTGTCTTATAGATGGTGTATGTGAACAAGCCACTATCCACATAATTTTCTTTTTATATTTTTAGAATTATTATGTCCTGTGTAAAATAGTCTTGAATGAAACAAATCTGCATAGTGTGAATTCTAATCACATATAATATTGAAAAAAATTACACAAAGCTGCCTTTTTTTGAGTACACATGTAGTCTAAGCCTTCTTACTTCATATTTTCAAGACAATTAGTTACAATTAAATAAAGGATCATTTCTAAGAGAAAGAAATATACATACATCCAGATGAGGCTGTATTTCCATTGCATTCTCAGTAGTTTTGAGAATGATTGCAATAGGTAGAGTATGGCGCTCTTAGTTAGATGCAGACCACGTAATGTAGTTCTAGGCCATTGTGGTAGTATAGTGATTTGTTTTTGTTTTTAACAGATGGTTTTGAAGCCTTTGTTCAGTACAGGTAATAAGTGGAACTGCTTCTGGTGGAACTTTGAGTACTAAGGCCAAGAAATAGATTTGTATAAATGCTTTGAATTCCCACTTAACCATTTTATGTTCCTGTGAATTTGTCTCTTTCTCTTTCAATAAATGTTACACATTAACTAAGTATTTATGAATTAGGTAACCCGTTGTACCTTTGCTCTTAGAGAGACTGTAATTCTCTTCAGTTGAGGTTTTCACTTTTAGAAATTATTCCAAAGGCATTTTATAAAACCTCTTTTCCCCTAACAGTACTTTCCCCTATTTTTTAAATAAGAAAAGATCATTAAACAATTAATTTAAAAATCAAATATTTTACCTGAAAATAGTCTTTCTAGCTCATTAGTCTGTCTGTATTCCTCTAAATATAACATTCAAAATCAATCAAGCAAAACTTTGTATACCTCACCCTGTGCTAAGCAATTCTGAGTCCAAAAAGGGTAAAAGTTGTAACACTTAATTGAAAAAAAAGACGTTGTTTATCTAGTTAGTGAGACAAGAGGACATATAGAACAGTTGGCAAAAAAGGCAATGGGAAAATATGTAAACAATATATACTAATAGAATGTTATAAAGTTTTGTTGAGATATTATAAGACACTCTTATAAGATGCTTAAAGTGTGGTGCAGACAAATATAAACAGGTAAGAGATTATTTAGATCAGTGTGGATTGGATCATTAGGGCAGGTTTCATGAAGGAGCTGGGATTTGAATTTATTGTTAAAGACAATTGGCTGAGAGGAAGAAGAGGGCATTTCATATAAAGAAGAAAGCCCTCTTTTTCACTTCCTAGAAAATTGGGATTTTTTTGTTTTTGTTTTTTTCAGAATAGTCTTAGGAAACTAGATGTGTGGTTTTCTTGATTAATCTCATGACAGTATTAATTTTAAAAAGTAGTTAGCTTATTAAAGCACTTATTAACCTATGTGCTAGGCACTGTGTTTGACCCTTGATAAAATACATGATCTCATTTAAGCCTCACAATATCCCATGAGGTGGTCACTCTTACCCTCATTATACAGATTTAGAAACTGGGGCTCAGAGAAGTTAAATAGTGTCCAAGGTATCATGAGTAACAGAGCCAATGTTTAAATCGAGGATTGACTGCAGAGGCTCTGCTTTTAACTACATGATTCAACCCTCCTAATCTACTTTCCCTGTTTTAGCACAGTTTCGGAAGTATGTTTCTTCTTTTAATTTCATCATGCACTGTAGTTGCTTTGCCATTAATTATTTCTTCTAAATGTTAATATTTCTTCTATGATTAAAATTGAATACCTGAACTTGTTGAAGTTTCAAGAGCTTGGACTCAGGAGCTAAAGTTCTGAGTTCAAATATTGGCTCTGACTCTTGCTGGTGTGTACAGATCGTTTAGTCTTTCTGTGCCTTAATTTTATCATCTGTAAAATGTTCTTCAAGTATAAATAATTTGAACACACAAGACTCAAAGCATGTTATTAGTCTAAGACCCTCTTAGGAAAACTATTAGAGGACGAACTTCATCCTCTAGAGATGTGTAAGAAAACTGGCAAAAGTACTGTTGGAGAGCATTGAGTATATCTGACTATAGACCTGAGACAAACAAAACTGGGGATGAGGAAGAAAATAAAATGTAAGTGTTAAATATCTGATAATGTAGGGATTGGTTATAAAACTTTAAAAAGTTAAGAGAATTGGGAAGTAGGAATAAAATTGGAGATAGAATAAGTTTGTGGATTGCCTCATCTGTCATGGCTAGGAATCAGAGGACATCATTTAAAGCTGACAAATCAGTTAGTAGAAGAATAAGCATGTTTAACGGTACAAAGGTAAACACTGAGAAAGATAATACTGTTGACTATAACTGTAGTGCAAGAGGGGCAGTAAGATTATACAAGCTAATTTAATAAGTGCCCATGGTAGTTACTATGTAAGGAAACAGGATTGATGGTATTAAATAAAATTATAGTTATAAAGATAGAACCAGAAATACATATTAGAACAAAAATACAAATCATCCTAGTTATCAGAAAAATTAAAAATACAACAAAAAAGAAAACAGACAACAGTGAAAGACTTTTTTTTAATTCTAAAATCAAGCATAGCAAAATATTTTAGACATAAGAGCAACCATATATGTCATATAAGTAATTTTTAAATGACCTTATTAGCTAATCTATTGAAAAGATTTTCAGTTGGATCACCAAGCAAAATCTGATTTTTTTTTTTTTTTTTTTGCTATATTTAGTATAGCCAGTGAGAACAAAATGGTTCAAAAGTTGAAAGGGGCAAAAGAATACACATAAAGGCAAATAAACAGAAAGCTAGGATATTGATCTTAATACAAGACAATGTGGAGTTCAGGCCCAAAGGCACTATTTAAGATGAAGAAGAATACTTTTGACAGTAAACATTTAACATTATGAATATCTGTCTACCAAATAACTATATATTAAATAACAAAGTACCTTTCATAAAGCAAATTTCAGGAGATACCAGGAGAAATAGGCACAAATGCATTGATAGTAGAAGACTTCTAATTCACTGTTCTCGGTCCAGGACAGATCAAGTGGGAAAAAAATAAGGACTTTTTTTTCCTTAAACAATTAAGTCAGGGGGCCGCCCGGTGGCGCAGCAGTTAAGTTCGCGCTCTGCAGCCCGGGGTTCGCGGGTTCGGATCCCGGGTGCCTGCCGACGCACTGCTTGTCAGCCATGCAGTGGCGGCGTCCCATATAAAGTAGAGGAAGATGGGCACGGATGTTAGCCCAGGGCCAGTCTTCCTCAGCAAAAAGAGGAGGATCGGCAGTGGATGTTAGCTCAGGGCTGGTCTTCCTCACACACACACACACAAAAAAAACAATTAAGTCAGGGTAGATTTGATTAATATATATTGAACTCAACTCTGAAAACAGAGCACCTCTTCTTTTTAGGTCTCATGGAACATTTACAAAAACTATATAGGCCCTAAAGAAAACTTCAGTAAATTTCATAAAGGAGAAATAGTACAGAAAAATCACAATGCAGTAAAAATAAATGCCCCTGCAGTTGAATATTAAATTCAAACAACTCTTGAATCAATGAAGAATACAAATAGAAATTGTAGAATGTGTAGATGATCATAGTAATGAAAATGTGTGGGATCTAGCTGAAGCAATGCCCAGAGAAAATTCAAAGCCTTAAATACTTTCATCAATAAAGAAGAAATAATAAAATTGAGTGAATTAAGCATTTAACTCAAAAAGTTAGAAAAGAACTAAGTAAACCAAAAGAAGATAGAAGGAAGGAATTAATAAAAATAAAAGCAGAAATTAGTGAATTAAATAACAAAAACAGGGGCCAGCCTGGTGACAGAGCAGTTAAGTTTGTGCATGCCTCTTCAGAGGCCCGGGGTTTGCAGGTTCGGATCCTGGGCACGGGCTGGTGCACCACTTGTCAAGCCATGCTGTGGCAGCGTCCCATATAAAGTAGAGGAAGATGGGCAAGGATATTAGCCCAGGCAGGGCCAGTCTTCCTCTGCAAAAAGAAGAGGATTGGCAACGGATGTTAGCTCAGGGCTAATCTTCCTCACACACAAAACAAAAACAAAGAGTGGAACAAATAAATAAGTCCAAAAGTTGGCTCTTTGAAAATACTCAGTAAAACAGACAAGTAAGTAGCCAAGCTGATGAATTTTTAAAAAGAGGGTAGGGGGAAACAAAATACAAATATACCTAATAAATAAGGACTAATAAATAAATGGCAGAAATGAAAAGAATCATGAGTCTGTGTTGTTCAAGCCTAAGGAATAAATTAGAAAATCTGTAAAATAAATAAAGGATTATCATAGGAAAATATAATTTCCCAAGAATGACCTTGAATAAAGAAAATTCAAATGGATCAATTTCCATAGAAGAAATAGAGAAAATTACCAAAGGGGCAACTCCCCCCCAAAAAGTATGAGGCCCAGGAGAATTGTACTAAAATGTGTCACAGGAGAATTCTACTAAATCCTTGCAGAATCAGTAACTCCAATGCTGCTATTGAAACTGTTCCAGAGCATAGAAAAAGAAGGAAAGCTCCCACAATTTTTATAAAGCAAGTATGACATTGATATTAAAATCTGACAAAGATTGTACAAAAGAAGAAAACTATAGACTCAACCTCACTTATGACTCTAGAAGCAAAACTCTTTTGAACAAATGGAATCTAGCAGTACATTAGTAGAATAATACATCATGATCAAGGGAAGTTTATTTAAGATATGAAAAGATGGTTCAGTGTTAGGAAATCTGTTAGTATATTTTGTTTTATTGGTAGACCTAAGGAGAAAAACCATGTGGTCATCTCCAGTTACCTAATGAAAAGCATTTGACAGCATTCAACACCCAGTCTTTATATGTAGTGTTCAATAAAACAGTAATCGATGGCTATTTCCTTACATTATATACATTTATGACTATATGAATGTATGTGTGTTTATCTCAAATCCCAAAATCATGCTCAATAGTAAAACAGTAGGCTTTCCCACTAAAGAATGGAACTACTGTTTAATATGGTACTACAAATACTAGCCAACTACAACAAGAAAGAAATTGGAGGAATAACAATTCGAAGCAAGAAAGTAGCTGTCACTGTTGGCACACGATATGAATGTATATGTAGAAAACCTAACAGAATCTACTGAAAAACCACTCCAAAAAGAGAATTCAATAAGATAGCAGGATACAAAATTAATAGAAATCATTAGCCTTTATGTAACAATGACAAGAATATAGACAATATAATGGAAGAAAAAAAGTCACATTTACAAACAAAAAGATTTAAAAAAATAGGAATAAGCAAACACAAAATGTCAAAAGATTTAAAACAATACTAAGAAGACAAAAGATATGTTCTCGAAAAGAAGATTCAACATCATGTCAATTCTCCATAAATTTATTAATTTGATGCAGATTCAATAAAAATACTAACATTCTCTTTTTTCTGGAATTAGACAAAAACTATTCTAAAATTTGTGTAGTAAAATATACAGTAATAGCAAGGAAAATGGAGGGAGTGGGAAGCAATGGATAGGGGCTATTGAAATCATACTCATATAAAGCCTCAGTGTTTATAACAGTGGAGTGCCTAGCTTGTAAATAAACAAAAGAGACATAAGGAATGGAAATCCAGAAATACACCTAATTATATATGAGTGTAAATCCTAACCTACATTCTAATACATACAGGACTATAAACCTAAATAGTAAATCCATAAAAAACCTAAGTATCGGAAGTTAGTACATGATAAAGGTGATATCTAAAGTTAGTAGGAAAAAGACTTTTCAATAAATGGTTTTGAAGTAATAAGAAAAAAATAAACTTTGAACGTACATTGTATACCAGGTTATACTCCAGGTGAGTCAAAATTTAAATGTAAAGAATAAGCCATAAATGAATTTGCTAGAAGAAAAATATGGGTAAATTTCTTCATAACCTTGGCATGCAGAAGGCCTTTCTAACTAAACAAAATTCAGAAATCATTTTTAAGTGATAAATGTGCATATAAAACAATAAAAATCATGATACATCCATACAATGGAATATTTTTCAGCCCTAAAAAGAAATGAGCTATCAAGTTACAAAAAGACATGGAGGAACCTTAGATGCCCATTGCTAAGTGAAAGAAGCTGGTCTGAAAAGGCTACATACTGTATGATTATAACTAAATGACATTTTGGAAAAGGCAAAACAATGGAGACAATAAAATGATGGGTGGTTGCCAGGAGGAAGAGAAGAGGGATGGAGGACGAGAGAGATGAATAGGTTGAGCACAGAAAATTTTTAAACCAGGGAAACTTCTGAATGATACTATAATGATGGATACATGTCGTTAAATGTCAAAACACATAGAATGTACAACACAAAGAGTGAGCCCTCATGTAAGCTATGGACTTTGGTTGGTAGTGGTGTGTCAGTTTGTTTACTGATTGTAACAAATGTACCACTGTGGTGCAGGATATTAAGCGGCTGTGGTTGAGCGGGGAGAGGGGAGGATGTATGTGGGAACTCTGTACTTTTCACTTAGTTTTTCTGTGAAACTAAAACTGCTCTAATACATAAAATCTATTTTTAAAAATCAAAATCTTGTGAAAGGTGAAAAAAATAGATATCATAAACTAAATCAAAAGATAAAGTCTGACAACCTAATAGAAAAATGGGCAAATGATATAGACAAGAATAGACAGAAAAGGGACAGAGAATGAACTATGGATAACTCATAACCATGTAAAAAAGATGCTCAGCATTATTTATAGTATGAGAAATACAAATTATAACTATACAGAGCTAACATTTTTCACCTATCCTGTTGGTAAAAATCCAAAAGTGTTAACTCTGGTAAGGCTGTAGGGCAGGAGCTACTCATATATTACTCTTGGATTGTGAAAGGTACAGTTGCCATAGAGGGCAATTTGGCAACATCCATCAAAATTAAAACTGCATTTATCCTTTAACCTGGCAGTTTTACTTCTGGAAACTTATAACTAACCTTGCCCATGAAGGAAATAACATGTCCATATAGCCATTTATTTCAGCTTTGTAAAAATGGCAAGATTGGAAACAACTCAGGTGTTTATCAGTAGTAGACTAAGTAATTAAATTATGGTCCGTCTTACAGTGCAATACTGTGCCATGTAAATGCATTTATGTAAGATAACAGATTTTTTTAAAGCTATAGCACAGTACCTCCTGAGTTTTTCTACCAAAATAACTTTTAACAGAGAGAATATATAAACTGGTGGTATATGGGTTTGTAACTTGGAGTGACCACTTTTTAAAACATTTCTGCTTTATCCTTAAAATCTGTGGGCTTGCTATAGTTTTCTCTGTGGTCTGTTTTAATTTAAAATTAGTTTTTAAAACTGCTCTTATCATTGAGTAATTCTGCACCTTCTTTATTATGTATGTGCCTTCTCTTACCCCAGTACACTGCCACCCATCCTTGTCTGAGAAGTATATTGTGTAGCAATGTTAATTGCTCAGATACTACCTTGTATTGTTTTTGCAAATTTTTTCCAGATTGATTTTTCAGCTGAAGGACTATAATCTGTAAACAATTAGAATAGCCCTATATCTGCTTCAAAATAATTTAACAAATTTCTCTTCTTTCTGGTATTGAACATTCCCAACAAGCGATACCTAAACCAATTTGATTTATTGGCATTCTGCGTTACTAATGATGTAGTTTGTGCAGTATATTTCTATGTTAAAAAATGTTTCTATGTTCTCTGTTACATGTTCAATATATTTCTATGTAAAATACTGTCTTTAGCAGAATGAAGTTAAAGGAAGTAGATCGTACGGCCATGCAGGCATGGAGCCCTGCCCAGAATCATCCCATTTACCTAGCTACAGGTAAGTTCAACAGAGAGAAGAGAGTATGAGTCACCTAATTTCTTCTCTTCCACAGCTAACTTATTCATCCCTGTCCTTTAAGATTCAGTTCAAGCTTCATCTCCTCTAGAAAACCTCTTCTTCCCTGGCAGTATACCTCCATCCTCCCTGTCAGCTGAGTTCAGTGACCTTCCTCTGGGTTCCCATAGCACCTTGCACAGCATAGTGGTAATCATGATATATTACATTTATGATGTTTTCCCCACTTCATAAGAATTGTGTTATATCTTTATTCCTCCAGTATTAAGCACAATAGATAACATGTAAAAAAAACAGTTAATAAATGTCAGTTTGAATGAATGAAGAACAACTTTGTTGCTAGTGTTTGTATATAAAAAGAGTTAGAATTGTATCATTTGTGACTATAAGCAGATATAGTAAATTGGGGGACTGTTTTTACAGAGAGCTTTTAAAATGTTTACAGGCTTAAAAAATTATCTACGCACTCTAACAAACATCATCTCTGAGCCTTGTGTCAGGATCTCATTGCTATAGTAATTTAAGCATCTGCTCAATGGCATATGTGTTGAGATTTCAGCCACTAATGCAGCATTCATAAGTGAGATAACTGAAAAACATGCATTTAATTTCTGTTTTGTATAGTTTTCTCTGAGTCTTTTATTTTTGCATGTGTGGTTACCATAAATCTATTTTCTATAGGAACATCTGCTCAGCAGTTGGATGCAACATTTAGTACCAATGCTTCCCTTGAGATATTTGAATTAGACCTTTCTGATCCATCCTTGGATATGCAATCTTGTGCCACTTTCTCTTCTTCTCACAGGTATGAGATTCAACCTTAAATTCACATGATTATTCAGTTGTTTGTTGTGGTTGGTGCTTAGTTTGTCTGTAAATATGCCATTATTAGAAACTGCAAGGAATACCATCAATGATGTGAAATATTTTGTGAAAAACTTTTTGAGTGAATTTTTATGGAAGTAAAAGAAGTGTCTATCTGTTCTGTTGACTTTTTTATTGCTGACTGTTCTGTGAAGGATAGGAGGGAGAGGCTCTAGATCCTAGTACTTTATTTCCTCATGGTGTCATAGAGTTACTTTCTTTTATCTCCTTTATCTGACCTGTTTACAAAAAAAGGTAGGTATGACTAGAAAAAGGGGTAGTTGGATGAATATTATGTTACTAGTGATTATCTCTAAATGGTAGCTTGGTTTTTTTTTCTTGTACTTATCTATATTTAAAAATATATTTCACAGAGAATTATGTTGACATGATTTCTGATACAGTAGGTATTTGGATCATCTTTCCAAGTACTTGCACCCTACTGTAATGCAGAGAAAGGACACTTTCATTAGAGTAGTAAAATATGCTTTATTGCCTGAATAGCATGGCAGATTTTGATGAAGGGATTATACCTTAGCTAACAGAATACGGCTCAAATTGTGGCATCTCATGGGACCTCTCATTCTTCAGAGCCTTCCCACTCTGATGGGAAACCCCCAATACTTTTTTTTTAGCAGCACCATTTGTCTCATTGTATACCTCCATGCCACCTTCGTATTTCATCTCCATGCCAAACCATAATCTTTTATTCTCTATCAGTAGGGGTACTTGTCATGATAGACATAATTTTGATGTCACTTTTCTACTGTCAGAATACATATTTTTTTTAGAAAATTTCAGATGACTCGTTTAACAGTCTTTAACAGACCACTTGTTAGTGAGTACTTCTGTAGTCGCACAGAATCAAGGAAAGTGGTTGATTAGCTCTACTTTACGGATATACCAAAAGCAGCTTAGGGAGATTAAGTAATTTGCCCAGGGTCTCACAGTTTCTAAATGCTAAAACCATTCTTAAGCCTGTATCTTTTGACACACAAATCAGGTATAGTTCATCACACTACATTATCTCTACAAAACAGTTTTTTATTCTTTAAGATTACAAAATCAAATATGCACATATGAGTATAAATAAAAACTAAAGTGTCTTTTCAAGTCATGCACAGTTACCAGGAATAGAGGAGAAGCAATGTTTTTGGAGTATTCATGAAAACATAAAGAATTAAATGTATAATTTCAAATTCTTTTCTACATTTATTTGACTTCAAAAATGAATTATTTTACTCATTTTCTTTTAAAGGTACCACAAGTTGATTTGGGGGCCTCATAAGATGGATTCCAAAGGAAATGTCTCTGGAGTTTTGATTGCAGGTGGTGAAAATGGAAATATTATTCTTTATGATCCTTCTAAAATTATAGCTGGAGACAAGGAAGTTGTGATTGCCCAGAATGACAAACATACCGGCCCAGTGAGAGCCTTGGATGTAAACATTTTCCAGGTTAGACTTTTGACGTTTTATTCATAATTCTTGAGATATGTACTGCTTATTTGAAATAAGTATGTGAATCTACTATGCCTCAGTCTTGGCATCGAAAGCTAAAAATGTGTGCTTGTGCAAGTTGATTAGTGAGTATATTTGTTTGAAGAATGGAGGGTTCAGAGTTGGGTTCAGAGTGAATAATACTAACTCCATGGAGGGGATCAGCCTGATGGGTTTAATTCTAGAAGTCTGGAGATATCATGCCATCTGATTGGACGTTTTTTAAACATTAGGAGCTCCAAAGGTTGGAATCCTTGCCTTTTAAAAGTTTGTGCTAGTTCAGCATTAGCTGGTGCTATGGTGTCTGGGTTAATCCACTGTTTTATTAATTGAGAAATTTTCTGTTTATGACAAAGAGATTACTACTTTATCAAATAATTGGAAATATACGCAAATATAGTGCAGACTTAATGTATAGGCAATTGAGTCTTTCTACTATTGCCGTCATAAACGTTACTGAATATTAATTATATAAATGTATACGTTAGTAAAGATCTCAAGTTAAAAGGATACTCGAGTATAACAACCAAAACATGAATATTATCTTAAGAAATTTTAAAATAGTTATTTCTCTTGTATTATAGATTCTTAGGGTGTAGAAAAACAGAAACCCAAACTTCATTTCTACAGTTTATGGTGTCTACTCTTTGGATTAGATAGCTAGTTCATTTGTTAATTGGATTAAACAGCTGCTGATTTTTGGTTAGTGTCTTGTGTTATAGGTGGCTACTACCACAGAATTGCTTTATTTTCATAGTTATATGTCAGTTGATCAGAGAAGAATTTATGAGAGTGAGCAGTAAAGAATGAAGATCAATATATGAAACTCATTACCTTCTGTACTTCATATCACAGTTTTAGGGTCTTTTGACCTAAAGGTATGCAACAGTTAACCTAAAAATATTGCCACCTGGGACAAGATTGGGTATAAATGAACTAGAAATACGTGAGGATTTACGACAAATGACTTTACTAGCCCTGTCTTGGTTCGGCTCCCAAAGCTGGCTTTGAGGTATCCTGAGATAGATGCCATTATTTTAGGATTCAGTTATTTGTCTGAAAGCAATAATTGGTGACACATTTTGTGACCTCCCACAATCAGATCCCCTTCCAGAGATGCAAAACCACAAACGATAATCCCCATATGGTTTGCATGATAGTTTAAGAATTTATCCATGTAATTATTTTTTTAATGTCTTGTATTAAAATGTCAGTAGACATATTACCTTTTTAGTTAAGTAGACTTTTATGGTATGTTTCTCTAAAAAACTATTTAAATTTCAAATTGTCATGTGTAGTATTTAGGAATTCTTGCGTTTTGCTTTTTTTCTTTGGTGAGGAAGATTGGCCCTGAGCTAACATCTATTGCCAATCTTCCTCTTTTCGCTTGAGGAAGATTGTCACTGAGCTAACATCTGTGCCCATCTTCCTCTATTTTGTATATGGGACGCCGCCACAGCATGGGTTGATGAGTGGTGTGTAGGTCCACGCCTAGGATACAAACCCCAGGCCTCTAAAGCAGAGCACGCAAACTTAACCACTATGCTACCGGGCCGGTCCCAATGCTTTTTTAATTAAACAGAAAAATTGTAGGGGCTGGCCCGGTGGCATGGCAGTTGGGGTCGCATGCTCTGCTTCGGCAGCCCAGGGTTTGCTGATTCGGATCCTGGGCTCGGACCTGCTCACCGCTCATCGAGCCATGCTGAGGTGGCGTCCCACATAGAGCAACTAGAATGATGCACAACTGTGACATGCAACTATCTACTGGGGCTTTGTGGGGGAAAAAAAAAAAGCAAAAAAGTTGGAAGATTGGCAACAGATGTTTGCTTAGGGCCAGTCTTCCTCAAAAAAAAAAGAAAGAAAAGAAAAATTGTATACCCTAAAACTGATAGATCTTTCCAGCTCTGAACTGAGTTATTCTGAGTTCTCTTAATTATTCATAAGTGCTATTTAGTTATTAATTATTTTGTATTGTAGACTAATTTGGTAGCCTCTGGTGCTAATGAATCTGAAATCTACATTTGGGATCTAAACAATTTTGCAACTCCAATGACACCAGGAGCCAAAACACAGGTATTACGTTGCTTTTGATGTAATCAGAAGAACCAAAATCAGTTTTTCTATACTTACTTCTTTCATATTTTTCACATAAAATATATTGGTTTAAAATCAATGTTTAGATGTCATTGATTGTCTTTCAGTGAAGTATTAATAAGTATGTTTCTTCAAAGTATCAGTGAGTCCTTCAATAGCAAATATTTATTTAGTGCCTACCACCTGCCAGACACTGTTTAATGTACTAGACATAGAATAGTGAATGAAATAAGACAAGTCTTTAATAATTTTGTTAGATATGTATTTTATATAGCATAATATTTTGTATTGTATAATGTTAACAATATCCTTAGAATAAAAATCATAAACTAGAAAGGAAACTTATAAAAAAACCCTCAACCCCTTTCCTGTGTATTTCTAATAAGTTAAGGAAGAACAGTCCTCCCTTGAGTTTCTTTGTGTTGTATAGACTACTCAATTTGAGTAGCCATTATAATGGGCCCTAATAAGATTTTGGCAATCTGAGAGGTAGCATAATGATAGCCTATGATCTACCATTTATAAAGATATTTTTCTAATGCTCTAGGCTGTAACTTTTGCTCTGCCTAATTGTTCATCATATTGACCAACATCTACTTTGTGGTCCATTGTCTACCTTGTGGCAGTTGCCAAATAAAGAAATAGTACTTGATTTATAACAGGAGCTTAATAAATGCCCGGTGAATGAGACAGTATTAAACAAGGCAAAATACTTGAATTGGCATACACTTGAGCTTTAAACTCTCTGGTATATATTCAGAACTTAGGAATGTAAAGCAAATTTGTGGAATGACTAGTCAAATTTTTCAGTAATCCATTTTTTAAAAGATCGAATTTTGTAGTTTAATTTGATTATAAGTGAAAAATGGTTTTTAATAGTTTATTTCTTATAGCCCCCAGAAGATATTAGCTGCATTGCATGGAACAGACAAGTTCAGCATATTTTAGCATCGGCCAGTCCCAGTGGCCGGGCCACTGTATGGGATCTTAGAAAAAATGAACCTATCATCAAAGTCAGTGATCATAGTAACAGGGTAAGTACGTGATTGATTTGTGACAAACATGTTATTTTTCTGCTTTAGGTATTCCTATATTGTTTGTCAGAGTTGGCAACAAATCAAATTTCTAGAAAATCATATCCTGTCTTCTCATTCCAATCATGTTGGAATGAGAGGTTTTTTGCCTTGGAGAAAATAATAAACCATGTTGGATGTTAATGATGAAGAGAGAGATTGGTTAATCAAGGGGCTTTATTCCATGATAAACTGGTTGTTTTGCTTTGCTAGCTGTTTCAAAGCATCACAGCAACTTCTTAATTCATCTTTAGCTTTCTCTAGAATGTACGAATTTTTCCTGCTAGTAATTTTATGACTGTGAACTAGTTTCCAAACTCCTGGCTTCATCTCTTTTAATTAGTTACTGCTAAAATGAGCTATTATTCTTTCCCCACTTGCCCATTAGGCGCTGCTGTGTAACATATTAAATTTTCCACCTTACAAATTCTTTAATGTTATGTCATTGTAATATTATGTGCTATAAAATAATTTAGGCACAATTTAGGGCCTTGTTTTGTTAGTTGGTTTTTAATTACATTGTTCAGTTTGACATTTTCAAAAACAAGCTTACCTAAATCAGAGAATACATATGTAATTTTAAAATAACAACAAAAAACTGTTTAGAACGATATTTCTTCAGGGTATTGTTTTTCAGTGAGTAAGAAATTTTAGAACAAGTTTTAATGGAATAAAGCATACAATAAACATTTAAGTTATCTTCTGGAATACTAAGAGGATCTGAACTACCAGATAATTCTCAACAATAATGTTAATTTATCACTCATGAAAATTTAAATGGTAGTTGTTGCCTTAGACATTTTATCTTGATTTCTCTGATAAAATAGAGGAAAGGTGTGTATTTTTTGTAATTAAAATCTTTTATCTCTTTATTTTCATTTTTCTGAAAGTGTTACATTTTAAATTTATATAAAACTTTTCTCCTGGTTAAAATTTTGACTGTAGAATTTTTGGTATAGAATTATTCTAGCCCAGAATGGTTTTGTGTATCAAATAGCTGGATGAATTAAAACATTTAAACTTTTTACTTTTAAGACTACTATTTAAGACTGTTTAATAAAACTTAAAACTTTTAGGTTTTTGTTTTCTTTTTAATAAACTAAGCCTGAGCTGATGTTTTCTGCTGTTTGTTTCAACAAAGGCATATTCCTCAAGTTCATTTTGGCCTTTCATAAAGTAATATGATTTATAAAATGTGAGCCTTAACTATCTGCAGATGCATTGCTCTGGGTTGGCCTGGCATCCTGATGTTGCTACTCAGATGGTTCTCGCCTCTGAGGACGATAGGTTACCAGTGGTCCAGATGTGGGATCTTCGCTTTGCCACCTCTCCACTCCGTGTCCTCGAAAACCATGCCAGGTATCGTGCTCCTCTCCCAAGGAGCTTAATTTATTTATTTTTAAAAACATATTTATTGGGGCCGCCCGGTGGCGCAGCGGTTGAGTCCGCACTTGGCAGCCCGGGGTTCGCGAGTTCGGATCCCGAGCGCCCGCCGACGCACTGCCTGTCGGCCATGCTGTGGCGGCGTCCCATATAAAGTGGAGGAAGATGGGCACAGATGTTAGCCCAGGGCCGGTCTTCCTCAGCAAAAAGAGGAGGATTAGCAACAGATGTTAGCTCAGGGCTGGTCTTCCTCACCAAAAAAAAAAAAAAAACACCATATTTATTTACTACTTTGAATTATCAGATTATTTTTATTAAATTTGGCTATATACTTTGTCTCTATCTTGTAAAAGTGATTGTAAATGGTTTGTTTTTATTTTAAGCAATAGTTATCTGATTTTCTGTACCAAAAAATGGTAGCCAAATCATTTCATAACAACATGAAAATGTGTCGAAGGATTTTCTACTAATTTCAAGTAATAATTAATAGATCAAAATTCCATTATATCACAATACTTTGGGACAGCTCTTGACATTATGCACTTTGATCTTTATTAAGGACATCATACTTATGAAGAGTCTTCTGTAACAGTCAATGTCAAACAACAATTGAAAAGGTTGTTTTATTTTTAATTTAAAAGCAAACATTTTTGAGAAATGAGGTGGTTCATTCTGCTTTCAATTTTAATAATTGTGTGGATGCTCTAAAAAGATACGAAAATTTTTTCATGTTAGTTTTAGTGGCATTAAATTTAATTAGTAATTTGACAAATTTTGTCTCATTGATATTCAGGTACCCAGGGAGTTTATGCATATTTGTTCAATGTTTTTAAACAAGAAACAAATCCCTTTTAATGTTACAGTATTTTCTAAGTACTTTTGGGCTTTTTTCTTCCTTCCTATTTAGGGATATATAGACTAAAGCCTTAAATCCCTTTTTCTCCCTGTGTAGTGGATTTGCACACTCAGAAGCCTTAAAGTTTGTGCCCTCTCTGTGAGCTTGTTATAAAGGAGAAAAAGAGTCTGGTGAAAATGTAATCCTATTTAGACATTATGCTTTAGTCAACTTTTTAATAGAGAAGGGATAATTCTGAGAAGTTTTAATATTTTTCTCATGTTAGATAAGGTTTTACTCATTCATTCAACACATACTTATTGAATACGTATGTACTCTGTACTAATCACCATACTAGGGTTCAGTAACATAACAGACAAAAATCCCTGCCCTCAGGGAGCTTACATTGTAGTGGGAGGATAACTAACACTTACATAACATGTGAAGTGTTTAAAGTGCACTTTAGGGGGCCGCCCGGTGGCGCAGCAGTTTAGTCCGCGCTTGGCAGCCCAGGGTTCGCGAGTTCGGATCCCGGGAGCCCGCCGACGCACTGCTTGTTAGCCATGCGGTGGCGGCGTCCCATATAAAGTGGAGGAAGATGGGCACGGATGTTAGCCCAGGGCCAGTCTTCCTCAGCAAAAAGGGGAGGATTGGCAACGGATGTTAGCTCAGAGCTGGTCTTCCCCACAAAAAAAAATAAATAAATAAAGTGCACTTTAAATGTTAGCTTGATTAATTCTCATAACAAACCTATGGTGTAGACACTATTGTCCCATTCTACAGATTGGAAATTGAAGCTCAGCAAGGTTAAACTTGGCCTAAGTCACAAAACTAGTCAGGTGCTGACTTGCAACCCAAACATTCTGATCCTAGAGTCCATGCTCTTATTCTACTGCCAATTTTAGGAGTGGTCATAAATTAGCATGACAGAAAATCATGCTGGGTGCCAGGAGCAAATCAACCTCTCTAATTCTCAATTTTCTCTCTCTGATAAATGCAAGAGTTGGATTATATGATCTTTAAGGTTCCTTTCAGCTCTACAATTCTGCTATTTTTTTTAATACTTAGAACCTAAATGTTCTTTAATATGTGATATTAAATATGATACAGATTTCTTTAAAAGACATTCTTGACATGACTTGAAATTCTTGACATGCATGATTGGATTCTAAAGGGGGAAGGCAGTTATAAAGTACATTGTTGATACAATTGGGGAGAGTTGAATATGGACTCTGTATTGTAAAGTATTGCGTGTAAATAATAAATATTTTTAGTTATGTAATTGTGTTGTGGTTATATAGGAGGAGAATGTTGTTATCCCTGGAGATAAGTGTAGGGGTGATGTGTCGTGATATCTGCAATTAAGTCTCAAATGGCCAGTATATATATGGAAAGAGAGAGAAAGATGTTAAGTATATGTGGCCAAATTAGTAAATCTAGGTGAGGAGTGTAAAGGTGTACACCATACTGTCCTTATAATTTTTACAAAGATTTTAACTTTTTAAAAACGAAATGTTGGAAACAAAGGGCATTCTTTTTTTTTTAATTATTTTATTGAGGTCATAATGGTTTATAACATTGTGAAATTTCAGGTGTACATTATTATTTATCAGTTTCTGTATAGACTGCATGGTGCTCACCACCAAAAGTCTAATTTTTATCCATCACCATATATATGTGCCCCTTTACCCCTTTGCCTGTCCCCCAACCCCTTTCCCCTCTGGTAACTACTAATCTGTTCTCTTTGTCCGTGTATTTGTTTATCTTCCACATATGAGTGAAATCATGCAGTCTTTCTCTGTGTGGCTTATTTCACTTAACATAATACCCTCAGGGTCCATCCATGCTGTTGCAAATGGGATGATTTTGTCTTTTTTACAGCTGAGTAGTATTCCATTGTGTATATATATATACCACATCTTCTTTATCCATTCGTCAGTTGATGGGCACTTGGGTTGCTTCCATGTCTTGGCTATTGTGAATAATGCTGCAGTGATCATAGGGGTGCATAAGTCTCTTTGGATTGTTGATTTAAAGTTCCAAAAAGGCATTCTTAAACAATTTGAGTCCTTTTCCTATACTGTATTTTCCTGATTGTGAGAGGATTTAGATTGTAAGAAATATCATCAAATTAAAAACAACTTTTGGGGGAAAGAAAAACACTGCAAATATACACATTGATAGTGAGGCTTATCTTTATTTTGGAAATTTTTTTAAAAACTGCATCTTAGAACTACTGTAATGTTTTCAAGAGAATTGAAGGATATTAATTTATATGTTTTTGTTTTAAGAAATATGCAAATGTAATTCTAGTTTTAGGGGGGTTTTTTTGTGGCTAGTATTTTCTAGTAGTATTTCTAGCATTTCCTAGTATCTAGTATTTAAATTCTAGTTTCTAGTGTTTTCCTTCATGATATGGTAATGTTAACTTTCCTTCTTCCATCTCTAAACAAGAGAGGCATGAAAAGGCAAACCGTTAATAGTGTTTTTTTCTGGATAGTGGAATATAGGGGATTTTTATTTTCTTCATGCCAATCTGAATTTTCAGAACGTTTACCAAAAAATATTACTTTTGTTATACTTAGCATAAAAAAATCCAAAAGTTACTAAAACACAAAAAGAACTGTAAAATTATATCTTTGGCAATTAGATCTATAACACTTCTTTGCGAGATAAATTTTTCTTTTAATTAAAAAAACTTCATATGACAGGAGAACTTCTCTGATAACAAAAGCTAGAAAATGCAAACCAAAAAATAGACAATGTGAAATAGTTGTTTCCAACCCATTCACAGGTAAAAACTTTTATTGTGCACATCTTTATTTATATACACGAAACCCCGTTTATGCAAATATTTAATTATATATTTATATACAAATTTATATACATAGTTAACTTTTTTTCATTAATTGTGAACACTGTATAATAGTAAGAAATAGAGTTCTACAATTTTTAACTACTCTTTTTCTCATCAAAAGATGATCTGTAATTTATTATTACATAGTCCATGTTGGGTATTTGTTTTCGTTTTTCACTATCATACACTGCAGACTGTATTGAGTATCTTTGTAATGATCAGAGAGCATACTCATTACTAAATTGCTTCCCAGAAATATTGTATGAAATATTGTATACATCTGTTAGCAGTGTGCGTCTCCAAAGCCTAGACAGAAATAATTTGAGATTTGGTTTTCTCAAGATTAAAAATTTCTTCATCTCTTTGTGTTTTTTATAGGGGTATTTTGGCAATTGCTTGGAGCATGGCAGATCCTGAATTGTTGCTGAGCTGTGGAAAAGATGCTAAGATTCTCTGCTCCAACCCACACACAGGAGAGGTATGGGAGGAAATGTTTCTTCAACTTATAGCTATCATAATATTTTCTCTCTAGCTGAATAAGAAATTTTCCATATGGATTCTTTAGTGTATTATTATAATTAAGGACATGTGGAAGTAGATAGAGGTGTGTGTGAAATGTTAATCTAGCAGAGATTTATCAGAAATATCTACTAATAGATATTGAATGGTTTCCCTCTCTTTCAGTATTGAGCGAGAGGATAGGTTTTAATTACATCTTTTAAACTTTTACCTTTTCTAAATTAAGATACATTATTGCAAGTGCTTTGCTAGTTACCCTGATGGAATGCTAGTAAAAATAAGAGTATCTTCAATAGATGTTAATCTATAATATTTAAATAAAAGCAAGCAAATTTGTTATTTGATTTGTGGCTTCAAGTTTTCAGATGCAGTGATGTCTGTAAGAATACAGGAACATTAAAGTTAGGGGAAACAGGAGAAAAAATTAAAATAATAAGTTTTGCCTCATGATTTGTAGACCTAATAATAAAAATCTTGCCTTTTACACTGTCTTCCCAGTGAGTTAAAAATTCATGGAAATTACTGTTCTAATTTTCTCAGTTATGTATTTTGATAGAATGAATCATTGCATATGATTAGTTGTGTGTGCTTGGACTTTGAAGGAATAAACTTTTAGTGCATGCTATAACGAAAAAAGAGTAGATTTTTAAATTCAAATATAGATTAGGAATAGACAAGTGATTTAAATATCACAAAGCTGAGTCTTATCAACCAATTTAAGCATCAAAGACAAGCAAGCTAAATACCTTTTCACTTAATTCTGTTTTCTTTAAAATAAAACATTTTTTTTTGTGTGTGTGTGTGTGTGGGGAAGACCAGCCCTGAGCTAACATCCGTTGCTAATCCTCCCCTTTTTGCTGAGGAAGACTGGCCCTGGGCTAACATCCGTGCCCATCTTCCTCCACTTTATATGGGACGCCGCCACGGCGTGGCTGACAAGCAGCGCGTCGGCGGGCGCCTGGGATCCGAACCGGCGAACCCCAGGCTGCCAAGCGCGGACTAAACCGCTGCGCCACCGGGCCGGCCCCATAAAATAAAACATTATTTTAAATGTCACATGAAGCCAAAGTTAAGCTAATTTGACTTATTTCTTAAAGCCATAAAACCTCTGCTCCTGTGAGCATCAGTTACCATTACACTAACTTGGAGTTAGCAACAGTTATTACATTGTAAAGGTTTTATATCATCGAATTTTTATATTTTCCATATTCTTTTCCTTTTAAAGAAAACTATTTATGCCAAATTCTTTTTTCAATTCTGCAGTAATGAGAATGATGTATACATGTTTTCTCACTTGACCAAAAGCCAAATTTCTCAGTGAATTCTTCCTTCTCAAGATTATTTTTTAAATTTGGTCTTCAAATAGTCTAAATATGGTTGTTTGAATCTTGGGAGGCAAAAACAGTTAGCAGGACACCATTGACCTTTTAGAGTTTAACAAGTTGGTTCTAATAGAGTATTCTGGTCTTTCAGATGCATCCACTACTACCATTTCAATAAAAATAGAAAAACTTCAGTTTTTAAGATAGACTTATTTCAAATCTGGTCAAAATTTTGAGTAGCATTCCTTTTTTATTATAACAGACCATCATAATGGACTTTTCTTACTTTAAAGAAATTTTTACAATTGTTTTTTCTGGCTAAAGACACTTTCTAAAAGAAAATATTTAATTAAGCTGTACTTGTTGATTGTATTTATTCAGGTGTTTTGGCTATAACTGTTTTCTGACTATTTTTCTTTTTGGCCAGGTGTTATATGAACTTCCCACCAACACACAGTGGTGCTTTGATATCCAGTGGTGTCCCAGAAATCCTGCTGTCTTATCAGCTGCTTCCTTTGATGGACGTATCAGTGTTTATTCTATCATGGGAGGGAGCGCAGATGGTTTAAGGCAGAAACAAGTTGACAAGGTAATAGGAAGTATTAAAGTTTTTGATTATAACATCTGAAAAAAATCGTCTTATTGTGTAATTACTTTGAAAATGACTTTACTGATTAATTGGACAATTGTGATAAAAATTTCTTGGATGACTTGAAAACATGTAATATAGTTTTGTATAAGTTACAAATTCTCATGTTATTTTTTTTTTTTTTAGCTTTCATCATCTTTTGGGAATCTTGATCCCTTTGGCACAGGACAGCCCCTTCCTCCATTACAAATTCCTCAGCAGACTGCTCAGCATAGTATAGTATTGCCTCTGAAGAAGCCACCCAAGTGGATCCGAAGGCCTGTTGGTGCTTCCTTTTCAGTAGGTGGATTTGTTTTTATGGTCTGTAAGCACAAAGGATTTATCATAGTAAAGTGTTATAGGATCACTCAGATGAAAGAAGATTGAGTTTGAGATGTGTTTTGGGGTTTTCATCAATCAAAATAGTTTCTCAGGAGCAATGGAACCTACTCCCTTTTTATTTTAATTGTGGTAAAATATACATAACATAAAATTTACCATTTTAAAATGTATGGTTCAGTGACATTAAGTACATTCACGTTGTGCAACCTTCACACCATCCATCTCCCTCACCTTATTAAATTTGTCTTTTTTCTTTTTCTGACCTTCCTTCATTCCTTCTCTTTTTTTGGAGAAGGATGTGTGCTCCTTCCTTCTCTTCTTCCCTTCCTTCTAGCTTTTTTGTAATTGTCAATTTTTTATTTTTTATGGTAAAAAACACCATAAAATTTACCACCTTAACTATTTTTAAGTGTACAATACAGTATGTTAACTATATGCATGTTGTTGTGCAACGGTCTCTAGAACTTTTTCATCTTGCAAAACTGAAACTCTATACTTATTAAGCAACAACTGCCCATTTTTCCCTCCCTTAACAACTAGTAATCACATTTTTCTTTCTGTTTCTATGAGTTTGACTACTTTAGATACTTGATGCGGTATTTGTCTTTTTGTGTTTGGCTTATTTCACTTAGCATAATGTCCTCAAGGTTCATCCAGGTTGTAGTGTATGACAGGATCCCCTTCTTTTAAAAGGCTGAATAATATTCCAGTGTGTGTGTGTGTGTGTGTGTGTGTGTGTGTGTGTATACACACCACGTTTTCTTTATCTATTCATCTATCAATGGACATTTAGGTTGCTTCCATATCTTGGCTGTTGTGAATAATGCTGCTACGAACATTTGTATGCAAATGTCTCTTTAAGATCCTATTTTCAATTTTTTTGGATTCATACCCAGAAGTAGGATTGCTGGATCTTATGCTAATTCTATTTTTAATTTTTTGAGGAACCTCCATACTGTTTCCCATAGTGGCTGTACCGTTTTACATTCCCGTTAACAGTGTACAATGGTTCCAGTTTCTCCATATCCTCATTAACATGTGTTATTTACTATTTTTTAGATGACAGCCATCCTAATAGATATGAGGTGATATCTCGTTGTGGTTTTGATTTGCATTTCCCTAATGATTAGTGATGTGGAGCATCTTTTCATGTATTTGTGGGCCATTTGTATGTCATCTTTGGAGAAATGTCTATTTAAGTCCTTTGCCCATTTTTTAATCAGGTTGTTTGTTTTTTATTGTTGTTAAGTTGTAGGAGTTCTTTGTATATTCTGGATATTAACTCCTTATCAGAGAAATGATTTGCAAATATTTTCTCCCACTCTGTAGTTTGCCTTGTTACCCCATTGATTGTTTCCTTTGCTGTGCAGAAGCCTCATATGTCTATTTTTGCTTTTGTTGCTTATGCTTTTGGTGTCATATCCAAGAAATCATTGCCAAATTAATGTCCTCAAGCTTCAGCTTAGAAAACTCTGGCCATTCTTGTAGACCAGAAAGAAGAAATAAAGTCTTTTCCTAAATATTCTTATTTCACTTCTGTTTTTAAAAATCTTGTGTAGCACAGTCCATTTGTTCAATGTTGGGTTACTGTCTTTCTACAACTTACAAGTCCAATAAAATTTCATTAAAATAATATTAATAGCTAAAGTATATTTCTTACTTACTATGTGCCAGACACTGTTCTAAGCATTTTGCGTATAGTGACTCATTTAATTCTCACAACTACCTTATAAAATAGCTACTGCTGTCACCTCCATTTTGCAGATAAAGAGAGGCACAGAAAAATTAAATAACTTGTCTAATCTTAGGGTTGTAAAGCTTGTAGCTATTCTACTGCCAGTCTAATCAGATGCCTACTGTACACAATGATGAAAGTGAGTCTGTTGGTAATGATGCCTAAAAGTTAAGATATTAAACTTAGTATTTTGTTCAACTTCCTCATCACGTTTTTTATCATCGTAACAGAATTTTACACATCATAGAATTCTATATATTCACCTTTCCCAAAACTGAGTGAATCATCTCCAGTGCAATTACCGTAGAGTTCTTGCTGCTGAGTTCTGTTAACCAGGCTCTCGTATTCATTCCTCAGGTCCGGGTATTGATCTCTTTATAAATCTCTTGAATTTATTTCTTCCGTTTACATTGCTATTACTCTGCCTAATTCTTCATCTTTTCACGCTGAACTGTTATATGATTGCATGTCTGTTGCTTGCCTTTTCCCCACCAATCCAGACTACATACTCTAGACTGGTCTTCCTAAAGTAGCCCTTTGATTATGTCACTCATAAATCCATTCTTTGGATTTAATTAATCTTCTCATCCCTCCTGTCTGGTCTTCTCTACTATCTGCATTCCTGCCTTTGAATCTTTCCTTTTGTTTGTGACTTCCCACTTTTCTTACTGAATCCTAACCATCCATATAGTTAGTTCATTCCTTCTTTAACTAATTAAAACACTTATTATTATGAAATTATGTATGTACAAAGTTTAAAAGAAAATCAAACTGTACAGAAAAACTCCTCCCCTACCCCCAAATATAAGCTATTTGAGGACAGAGACTGTCTAGTTCACAGGTATATTTTCAGTGCCTAGAATGGTGCCGGACAAATAGAAGATGTTCAATATATATATATATCTTTGGAATGAAAAGTGAATGTCTTCCTCCCCCCATATCCCTACCTCCACTCACTAGTATTGAAGTGTCATAAAGACAATAAATAACACTACTTTCTTCCCCATATGAGTTTGGAACCAAGTAAGAGAGCTAGAGAATCAGAATATCAGCTTTAGTGCAGCCATAAGCTAGATTGGAGACTTTGGTTTAGATGTGCAGCCGTATGGACTTAGTAACAAGCTAGAACATAGGCTCCATTAGAACTGGGCCTTAGTCTTGTTCTGTTTGCCTCTATATCCCCAATATCTGATTCAATAAAGATGTTTTTAGCTTCACCCCTGTATTAGGCAGCCTTATCAACCTAGTTACAGGGAGGTCTAGGTACTGTAGGACTTTCCTTGAAGGTGTAGGCAACTTATCTACATGAACTATTGCTCTGTGCAGGAAGACATACAAAAAGAAGCCCTGAAGAGCTGATGCAAGCATGCTGCATTTCTTCCCTGTAAAAAAAAAGTGTCAATCAGTCCTCTCCCAGGAGAGTGCAAAGGACAGAGAGAGGCTGGAAGTGTTCTTCCTCTGCTCTTCCCTCTTATAGAGTGTAATAAAAATTCCTTCTCTTTGGAAATGAGGGGTAGAATGTCAGTGTCCCCTTCAAATATCTTTGGGTTACTGTTATCAAAGTTTTAGAATTTTTGGTAATTTTTTATGATTATCTTTACAAATGTAAATAATTTACCTAAATGTCCATGTCTTGACATATCAACTTTATATAGTATTAATTGAAACTCTTCTATGCAGTGTTCAATTAGTGTATTTATACTTCTTCCAATTTTTCTAGTTTTTTCCTTTCTAAATTTTTTATTTCTTCCAATTTTTGTAAATTACGTTATTATTTTTACATTGCTAATATTTTAAAAATAATTTTATTGTGTTCAGTTTGTTTTCCATGTTTGTTTTAGTTGATTTAAAAAACTGATGACTAACAGACAGCATTTACATTATTATAATTATGTAATATTATAATATTAATATTAGCTAGAATCAAGTAAATGAATAAACCTAATCATCTTGTGAAACTCAGTTTAGATCTTGCTTCTAGGTGCAGTTTTCCCCAACTTCCCTAGAATTTGGGGAAACCCAGTGGTTTTGCCCTTCTGTGAAGTTCCATATCATGTATGGTGTTATCTGCACCTCATTCAGCACTTATATGTGCCTGTTGTATCCAGTTCTGTTTTCATGTTAAGTTCCTTAAGGATAGTGGTTTGTGTTTTCTTATGTCTTGGTATTTCCTGCAATGCCTGACATAACAAACACTTGGAAGATATTAGACATTTAGTAATAAATTTGTGTGAAGACCATAATCCTTGTATAAAGTTATTGAGTATAAGGAACCAAGTTTGGTCCTATGTTTCCTTCTTTACTTATTTTCATTTTTTATGAATATATTAATTAGATATTAACTGTCTACTTGCTATGTACAAGGCAGATATTGGGTACTGTAGGAGATACAGGAATAAAGTAGACACAGAGCTTTCCCTGTAAGTGTAGGGAAGGCAGAACTTTGCATCTACCCTCCTAGGGTTTTCGACTGGGCCTGAGAATTAAATTGACGTAAGACATTAACAGGAGAAAAGCATACAGATTTTTACATGTACGTACATGGGAGCCCCCACAGGGAAATGAAGACCCAAACAAGTGGCAAAACCTAAGTGTTTATATACTAGGTTAAACAAAGAATGGCAATTGTGCAAAAGTAACTAAAATTTGTAGAGAGACTAAAGGGAGATAATTGTTATTTAAGAAGGTCTGTTTGTACAGAGTTCTCTCAGCCTGAACTCCCATCTCTGGTGATAAGAATGTTTCTTTTCTCCTGGTATAGGGAGAGCAGCTCTCACATGGGAGTTTCATCTCCTGCTTTCAGGAAGAAAAGAGGAGGTCAGAGTGCCTTTCTTGCTCCTGCTGTTTTTCAGGTAGTCTTTAGCTCAAAATAATTCTTATGCCAAATGGCATATTTTGGAGTGGCATATTCTGCTACCCTTTAAAATTTAAAGACTAGAACAGAAGGTGAGGCAAATACATATAGCTAATAGTTGAATCAAAAGAGATATATAATATATTGAGGACATCTGGGATGGAAGAGGTGACATTTGCCTGGGCCTTGAGAAGTAGCATTGAGTATGTGGAAGTAGTAAAAGCTAGGTGAGAAATAGTGGGACACAGTAAATAGTATATTTCTTCTAGAAGGTTGAGGGGGGAGGAGTAATAATTGAAGGCTGGGGTCAGATTGTGGTGTATGGGAGAGTGTATTAGCTAGTTTTATCCAAAATGATAGATGTTTAGGCCACAATTCTTTCCATTAGCAGGTTTACAATAAGCATGTTTTTTGGCCACAGTAGTTCAAACTGATTTTGTTCATTTGTTTTTTTGTAGTTTGGTGGCAAATTGGTTACCTTTGAGAATGTCAAAATGCAGTCTCAGCAGGGAGCTGAGCAGCAGCAGCAGCAGCAACATGTGTTCATTAGTCAGGTTGTAACAGAAAAGGAGTTCCTCAGCCGATCGGACCAACTTCAGCAGGTTGTGCAGTCACAAGGATTTGTCAATTATTGTCAGAAAAAAATTGATGCTTCTCAGACTGAGTTTGAAAAAAATGTGTGGTCCTTTTTGAAGGTAAAGTTGCTATTAAAGCAGTTTTATTTCATTATCTGCAAATTTAACTATTCCTATTATATTCTAAATCTTCCTATTAAAAACACAATTGGAAGAATGTGATTTCAGGAATTCATGATGAAATTAAAGAAACCTTATGAGGAGCACATGACCTAACTTTTTATGTCAAGAGTTCTTCCTTCTCTTCTTTGAAAAGCCCAGTATGAAGTACTGTTTTTAATCAGTGAAAAGCAATATAATAGATGTATTTAAGTGAGAGAGAGATAACATTCAGCAGACCTATTTTAAAATTAGAACATAGAGCTTAGTATAATAAAAACATAAAATGTTTAATTTCTATAGTAGATCCAGTTAAGGAAAATGGGAAAAGAGGGAGGAGGTATAGGGGAGAGAGGTTGGAGGCATTTCTCACCCCTTTTACTCAGGTCCATTTATGGCAGTAAAACAAGAATTTTTTGGTTGGTCGTTTTGCCTCCACTGGAATGTCTATTTCTTGATACTGGATTTTCCAAAGAAAACAGATCTTGAATACAATAAGATTGAATTCTAAAATTACGGAATTTATTTTTATATTTTGTAATTAATAATTTTGGGAAGGAGTTTTAGGACATTGAATGTTCCACATAGTGTGAGTTTTGCATTCATATAACCTTTGGACACGAGTTAGTTTGTATTTACAAAAATTATAGTTTATGGGGCTGACCCAGAGGGATAGTGGTTAATTTCATGCACTCTGCTTTGGCAGCTCAGGTTTGCAGGTTCATTTCCTAGGCACAGACCTACACACAGCTCATCAGGACATGCTGTGGCAGCATCTCACATACATGGTAGAGGAGGATTGGCACAGATGTTAGCTCAGGGCTAATCTTCCTCGAGCAAAATAGGAGGAAGATTGGCAACAAATGTTAGCTCAGGACCAATCTTCCTCACCAAAAAAAAAAAGTACATATATATATAGTTTAAAAGTAAGCTTTGGACAACTATGATACACAGCTACGTACTGGGGCTTTGGGGAGAAAAAAGAAAAAGAGGAAGATTGGCAACAGATGTTAGTGCAGGGCCAATCTTCCTCAAGGAAAAAATTAAAGTAAGCTTTGTTCAACTGGGATAATTAATTACTAGTATACTTACTATTTTATAAAAGCTTATTAAAAAATAACTATTCTTTCTTACAGTGAACCTTCTGGTTGATATAGTAGACTTTAGATATTTTTAATTATTCTACTTGGACTTTTTTTTTAAATTAATTAAAAATTAGGTCTTTAAATGCAAGTCTTTTGTTTCAAGAATATGTATTTTTTAAAGGTAAACTTTGAGGATGATTCTCGTGGAAAATACCTTGAACTTCTAGGATACAGAAGAGAAGACCTAGGAAAGAAGGTAAACTTTTGGGAAAGGTAAAAGGCTGTGCTTATTCAAGTAAAATATTTATGTAGCATAGGTGTTGTTTTTTTAATAAAGTTCTACACAGATTATCTCAAATCATTCAATAAACATTTAATAAGAATTTGTGTTTGCTTGCCAAAGTTTTAAATACATACTGTTAAATGTGAAGGTCCACATTATACCTGGATTTAGAAGCTGCCAGGACCACTCTTAATTCAAACTTGATTTAAAGAGCTGTTTAGGGAGGATTGAGCTTGAAAGATAAGAGGCTGTGAACCTCAAATTCAGGAAATAATGCTTCAATTTTAAGAGGGTGTGTAACCAGTGGCCCTGGGGGGAAAGAGAGAGGGCAACTGTTAGAGATCACCCCGCATTGACTACAGCTTAAGTGATGGAAAATAGGGTACTGTTTCAAACTATTATGATTTCCCACCCAACTGTTTATACTTTTAGCCCACAATTCCCACTCTGTGTATTGAGTTGGTCCAGCTAACAAGTAATTAGTAACTATCTTGGAGCACAGGCAATTTATTGTACTGAACCGGAATAAACAAAAAGTCCAAGTGATTTGCTTAATATTTTAATTTTAACAAAAAGCTTCCCTTGTAAAAACAGGAAGTCATATTTCAGTTTTAGAGTTTTCTTCTCAAAGAGGGTCTTAATTATTATTCCACAATGTTGAAATGAACAGCAATAAAAACACTGACTTCAGAAACCTTGAAGGAAATAGATTCTTTGATGATATAATTTGTGTTAGCCCTTTGTCATTCTTTGAGAGTGACTAAAGTTTTCTATAGCATTGCATGGTTGCCGCATGCATGGTGCAGGTTGGATACTGCACACTCTAGGCGGTGCCCAGCACACTGGAGATTAGTGCTCCTTTGATGTCACACAGACCTAGGGTCACATCACGGCCCCACTGCTTACTGGCTATGTGTCTTTGCTCACTCCTTTAGATTTTTTTATATTTAACTTTATTATTAGTCTAAACTTCTTGATGCTGTAACTTTTTTAGGTTTGCAAGAGATCAATATGAAAGTTTTACTGCCTACCTGATAGCAAAAAATGAGGAAATAGAATCTGATTGTCAAAATACTTCTAATAGCAGTTCTTTCCATAGTGAGTACCTGAAGAAATATTTTTTAAAATTAACTATAGTTAATTTTATTTAAAACAAAGCAGAAGAAAACATGCTTGTTTTGAGGTTAGTTTTGTGATTGAGTAACCGAGTGAGATGACGTGTGAGCCATAGAACTCCGCGTGATTGAAACTAGACCCACTGAGAATCAGTTCTGCACAGGTTTTATCCTTTTCTTAAATGTACTATCCCTGATCTGAACTTCTGTGGATTTTTGCCAATGAAAATAGAGTAAGAGGGGCCGCCCGGTGGCGCAGCAGTTTAGTTCGCGCTTGGCAGCCCGGGGTTCGCGGGTTCGGATCCCGGGCGCCCGCCGACGAACTGCCTGTCAGCCATGCCGTGGTGGCGTCCCATATAAAGTGGAGGAAGATGGGCACGGATGTTAGCTCAGGGCCAGTCTTCCTCAGCAAAAAGGGGAGGATCGGCAACGGATGTTAGCTCAGGGCTGGTCTTCCCCACAAAAAAAAAAAAAAGAAAGAAAATAGAGTAAGAGGTGAACATTTGCTATATGCGTTGAAATAGAATTCCATTTAGTAGGCAAGTTGTTGTTTTTATTTCAGATTGCTTTGGCCTTGAACAAAGTGGATGGAACTAATGTGGTAAGAGAGCCTTTAAAAATAGCTACCTTGTAAAATTTTGGTTTAGGTCATAACAAAGAAGGAAATGTAATTTAAGAAATTTATCTGTCTTATTGGTTTACAGTATAAAAGTAAATGCTGATTGTAGATATTTTAATAAATGAATAATTCTCATTTTAAAGTAGCGTAAGTTTAGCTAGTAGACTATTCCTTTCTCTTGACGGTATTTGAATTTTCGCAAAAGAAGATAAACGAAATCAATGCTCACATACGAGATAAGATCTTTGTTGCTGAGGGACATTTGGTAGGAAAGAAAGGGAAAGTCTTAGCAGTAATGGCTCTTTGCTTTTCCTCTAATGGTGTTTCTCAAATAGATTTACTTAGCGTTGCTTCTTATGATTAAACTAGCTCTGAATGGTGTTGGTTGGGTCTTTTGTCTTCCTTGTTCACTAATACCTTTTAATGCTGCATTCTTCAACTTCCTCTGTAATTGTTTTGTGTACCAAAGGCTCTTAAAGACTCTGACCAAGTAGCACAGAGTGATGGGGAGGAGAGTCCTGCTGCTGAAGAGCAGCTCTTGGGAAAGGTATTTACTTTTTTCATTTTTAATTACATTGGAAAAATATGTGATATTTATTTATTTCACATTGAAATACAGAAAATTCTCTTGACTACTTGTTTCAAAATAAAGCTGGAGTATATTGTTTTCTTAGAGATGTTTAAGGTAGGAGTCTATTTGCTAGTTTGACAGAAGTATCATCTCTGAAATCTTTAGTTCTCTGACTTAGCTTTTGGATTATATGGTTTAAAATTAACAGTTGATGTGAGATTAACTTAATTTGGTTGGATGGATACCAGGATGTCAAACTGAAAAGAAATTTTATTCAGAAATCCACATTGCATTGCAGGTAAAGTTAATGTTTTTTCTTGGCACATTACTATTTAGGGCCCACTATCAGTGGCGTAGGCTTCTCAATTAGTCTTGAACTTTGAGTCCAAGAAAAGAATATTTCACTAAATAAAGTGATTGTCATGATTTACTATAAACATATCCTGAGTTGTAGTTGACAATTTTTATAAGTAGTTAAAAAGAGTCCTTGAACACAGTTGTATCATGAATTTTTTTCCTTTTAATTATCTGGGGTTTTTTAACCACTAACAAATAATTCTGTAATTTACTTTTCTTGCTTTCTAATTATATTTCATCTTAGAAAATTAATCAACAAGTTCTTATTTCTCATCTCATCTTTGACTTTTTTATTGTTCTTTGTGATGTGGGGATATCCTGACTATGGAATGTTTCTTACAATCTTTTACTAAGTTATAAAAACAATTCATCAGTAAATTTAAACTAGCCAGCCCTGGTGGTCTAGTGGTTAAGATTCGGCATTCTCATCGCCCTGGCCCAGATCTGTTTCTCTGCCAGGGAACCACACCACCCGTCTGTCAGTTGTCATACTGTGGCAGCTGCATGTTGTTATGATGCTGAAAGCTATGCCATTGGTATTTCAAATACCAGCAGGGTCACGCATAGTGGGCAGGTTTCAGTAGAGCTTCCAGACTAAGACAGACTAGGAAGATGGACCTGGCCATCCACCCTGTGAATAGCAATGGAGCCTTGTCTGATATAGTGCCAGAAGGTAAGAGGATGGCCCAAAAAAAAAGACCAGGCAGAGTTCTGCTCTGCTGTACACAGGGTTGCTAGGAGTGGGAATCGACTTGATGGCACTAACAACAACAATTTAGACTATTAGGGGATGATTATGAGAAACATTTTCCTTCAAAGTGGATCTTCTAGCATTTGCTTGACCTGAGAATAAAGGATGTAGGTAAAATCTTACTAAAAATTTGAACTAATTTTGGGAATACTTGGACAGAATTGTAGGTACAGTAAAGAAATGTACTTCCATTTATGTACAAATAGATTAACTATGTATTATCAAATAGAGGACCATTTGAAAATACACTCGTGAATTAATAGGTAAGAATAATATGTATTTAACAAAACAGTAGTCATCAATGTGTACTTTCAGAGTATTTGAAGAAATTTTGTTTAAGGAGGTAATATCTCCTTTATCTTGATGATGACATTTGTGTATCAAACTTAGTAGCTTATGCACTGAAGTTACTCAACAAGTAGTAAATTGTGCATGTTTTTATCTTATGTATATTTCAGACGTCTGTAAATATTTATTAACTGTTTTTAGAAAGTAAACTTGAAAAATTGTGAGTTAAAAGAAAAGGTTTTTTTGATAAGTTTGTTAGTGAATATAATCAGATCAGTATCTGATTTATTCCTTAAGGTGAATAACTTAAGTTCTAAAATTTTTTTGAGTTCTTAAATTCTAAAATGCTTCTCTTTAGTTGGAGAAAGAATTAAGGTTATAGTTATTCTCTTGTAATAGTCAATATTAACTAATTAAGCATTATTTACAGATGATGCTATTTACTGCTCTGTGCTAAAATTGCCCAATCCAAAAATGCCCCTGACTTTGCATATGAGGTGCTTACATTCAGATGTGTAGGTAACACAAGTGTAGAAGATAGGTATTTTATCTCATGCAAGACAGCTATGTCTTTCTTTAAAAATTTCTCTGTAGAATGAGCATGCAGAAATACCAAATTGAATTTGCAGTCCGAAACACAAGGGACAAGAAACGAAGGAAATGCAAAAGAACCAGAAGATGAACAATAAAATAGCAACATTAAACCCTCATATATCAGTAATCACTCTAAATGTAAATGGATTGAATTGTCCAATCAAAAGACACAGAGTGGCAGGATGGATTAAAAACCAAGATCCAACAATCTGCTGCCTCCAGGAAACACATCTCAGCTCTAAAGACAAACACAGACTCAAAATAAAAGGATGGAAAACAATACTCCAAGCTAATGGCAAACAAAAGAAAGCAGGAGTAGCCATACTTATATCAGACAAAGTAGACTTCAAGATAAAAAAGGTAATGAGAGACAAAGAAGGGCAATATATAATGATAAAAGGGACATTTCACCAAGAAGACATAACAATTATAAATATCTATGCACCCAACACAGGAGCACCAAAGTACATAAAACAACTGCTAAAAAACCTTAAAGGAGATATTAACAATAACACAATAATAGTAGGGGATCTTAATACCCCCCCTTACATCAATAGATAGATCATCCAGACAAAAAGTCAATAAGGAAATAATGGACTTAAACGAGAAACTAGACGCAATGGATTTAATAGATATATACAGAGCACTCCACCCAAAAAAAGCAGAGTACACATTCTTCTCAAGTGCACATGGAACATTCTCAAGGATAGACCATATATTAGGAAACAAGGCAAACCTCTATAAATTTAAGAAGATTGAAATCATTACAAGCATCTTTTCTGATCATAATGCTGTGAAACTAGAAATCAACTGCAAGGAAAAAACTAGGAAAGGGACAAAGATGTGGAGACTAAACAACATGCTACTGAACAACCAAGGGGTCGTTGATGAAATTAAAGGAGAAATCAAAAGCTATCTGGAGACAAATGAAAAGGAAAATACACCATACCAACTCATATGGGATGCAGCAAAAGCAGTCCTGAGGGGGAAATTCATAGCAATACAAGCCCACCTTAACAAACAAGAAAAATCCCAAATAACCTTAAATTGCACCTAACAGAGTTGGAAAAAGAAGAACAGACAAAGCCCCGAATCAGCAGAAGGAGGGAAATAATAAAAATCAGAGCAGAAATAAATGAAATTGAAACCAAAAAAACAGTAGAAAGGATCAATGAAACAAAGAGCTGGTTCTTTGAGAAGATAAATAAAATTGACAAACCCTTAGCCAGACTCACTAAGAAAAAAACGGAGAAGACTCAAATAAATAACATTAGAAATGAAAGAGGAGAAATTACAACAGACACCACAGAAATACAAGGGATTATTAGGGACTACTATGAAAAACTTTACGTCAACAAATTGGACAACCTAAAGGAAATGGACAAATTCTTGGACGCGTACAACCTCCCAAAACTGAATCAAGAAGAAATAGAGAATCTGAACAGACCAATCACAAGTAAAGAGATTGAAACAGTAATCAAAAACCTCCCAAAAAATAAAAGCCCAGGACCAGATGGCTTCCCTGGAGAATTTTATCAAACATTCAAAGAAGATTTAGCACCTATCCTTCTCAAACTATTCCAAAAAATAGAGGAAGATGGAATACTTCCCAACACATTCTATGAGGCCGACATCATGCTGATACCAAAGCCAGACAAGGACAATACAAAGAAGGAAAACTACAGGCCAATATCACTGATGAACATAGATGCAAAAATCCTCAACAAAATATTGGCAAACCGAATACAGCAATACATCAAAAAGATCATACACCACGATCAAGTGGGATTTATACCAGGGACACAGGGATGGTTCAACATCCGCAAATCAATCAACGTGATACACCACATTAACAAAATGAAGAATAAAAACCACATGATCATCTCAATCAATGCAGAGAAGGCATTCGACAAGATCCAGCATCCATTTATGATAAAAACTCTCAACAAAATGGGTATAGAAGGAAAGTACCTCAACATAATAAGGGCCATATATGACAAACCTACAGCAAACATCCTACTCAACGGGGAAAAACTGAAAGCCATTCCTTTGAGGACAGGAACAAGACAAGGGTGCCCACTCTCACCGCTCTTATTCAACATAGTACTGGAAGTTCTGGCCAGAGCAATTAGGCAAGAAAAAGGAATAAAAGGACTCCAAATAGGCAATGAAGAAGTGAAACTCTATTTGCAGACGACATGATCCTATACATAGAAAACCCCAAAAATTCCATTGGAAAACTACTAGAAACAATCAACAACTACAGTAAAGTGGCAGGGTATAAAATCAACTTACAAAAATCAATTGCATTTCTATACACTAACGATGAAACAACAGAAAGAGAACTCAAAAAGACAATCCCATTTACAATTGCAACAAAGAGAATAAAATATCTGGGAATAAACTTAACCAAGGAGGTCAAAGACCTATACAATGAAAACTATAAGACACTATTGAAAGAAATCGAGGAGGACATAAAGAAATGGAAAAATATTCCATGCACGTGGATTGGAAGAATAAATATAGTTAAAATGTCCATTCTACCTAAAGCAATCTACAGATTCAGTGCAATCCCAATCAGAATCCCAATGTCATTCTTCACGGTAATAGAACAAAAACTACTGAAATTCGTATGGGGCAGCAAAAGAGCCCGAATAGCTAAAGCAATTCTGAAAAAAAAGAACAAAGCTGGAGGCATCACTATAAAGCTACAGTAATCAAAACAGCATGGTACTGGTACAAGAATAGACACACAGATCAATGGAACAGAATTGAAAGCCCAGAAATAAAACCACACACCTATGGACAGCTAATCTTCGACAAAGGAGCAAAGAACATACAATGGAGAGAGGGAAGTCTCTTCAATAAATGGCGCTGGGAAAATTGGACAGCCACATGCAAAAGAATGAAAGTAGACCATCTCCTATCGCCATATACAAAAATCAATTCAAAATGGATCAAAGACCTGAAAGTGAGACCTGAAACTATAAAACTCCTGGAAGAGGGGCCGCCTGGTGGCGCAGCGGTTTACTCTGCGCTTGGCAGCCCAGGGTTCGTGAGTTCCGATCCCAGGCGCCCGCGGACGCACTGCCTGTTAGCCATGCCGTGGCGGCGTCCCATATAAAGTGGAGGAAGATGGGCATGGATGTTAGCCCAGGGCCAGTCTTCCTCAGCAAAAAGGGGAGGATTGGCAACAGATGTTAGCTCAGGGCTGGTCTTCCCCACAAAAAGATTAAAAAAAATAAAACTCCTGGAAGAAAATATAGGCAGTACACTAATTGACATTGGACATAAAGGGATCCTTTCAGATTCCATGTCTACCCAAACAAGGGAAACAAAAGAAAAAATAAACAAGTGGGACCTCATCAGACTAAAGAGCTTCTACAAGGCAAATGAAACCAGGATCAAAATGAATAAACAACCCACCAGCTGGGAGAAAATATTTGCAAATCCTTTGTCCGACAAGGGATTAATCTCAGTAATATATAAAGATCTCATACAACTAAGCAACAACAAAACAAACAACCCAATCAAAAAATGGGCAGAGGATATGAACAGACATTTTTCCAAGCAAGAGATACAGATGGCCAATAGACACATGAAAAGATGTTCAACATCACTAATCATCAGGGAAATGCAAATCAAAACTACACTAAGATATCACCTTACACCGGTTAGAATGGCTATAATCACAAAGACAAATAACAACAAATGCTGGAGAGGTTGTGGAGAAACGGGAACCCTCATTCACTGCTGGTGGGAATGCAAACTGGTGCAGCCTCTATGGAAAACAGTATGGAGAGTCCTCAAAAAATTAAAAATAGAAATACCGTATGATCCAGCAATCCCACTCTTGGGCATCTACCCAATGGACGTGAAATCAACCATCCCAAGAGGCGTATGCACCCCTATGTTCATTGCAGCATTATTCACTATAGCCAAGAAGTGGAAGCAACCCAAGTGTTCCTCAACTGATGATTGGTTAAAGGGGATGTGGTATATACATACAATGGAATACTACTCAGCCATAAGAAAAGACAGAATTGTCCCATTTGCAACAACATGGAAGGACCTAGAGGGTATTATGTCAAGTGAAATAAGCCAGAGAGAGAAGGACAGACACTGCATGAACTCACTCATATATGGAATATAAGTGAACACACGGACAGAGAGAACTGATTGGTGGTTACCAAGGGGAAGGGGGGTGGGGGGCGGCACAAGGGGTGAAGGGTTACATCCACAAGGTGACAAACAAAAATGTACAACTAAAACCCCACAGTGTTATAAACTAAGACATCAATTAAAAAAAATGGGAAAAAAAAGAAATTAGGGTAAACAAAAAAAAAAAATTTCTTTTGAATACTGGGCTGAATAAACTGGCCCATCTATCTATCCACTGATTCTAGCTCTGCCCTTCATAGCCATACAAAATAAATCCAATCTCTCTTCCACATTACAACTCTTGAGAATATCTTTGGACTGTGCTTTTTAAGAGTTTCTTTTATTACATTTACAAAATTGATAAGATACACACACACACACACAAAAAACGTATGGGAGAGGAGTCTATGATACATTATTAAATGAAAAAAAAAAATTGAAAACAGTTTCCTAAAAGCATTACAATAAAGATCTGATTTAAAAAAAAAAGTTTCTCTGTAATCTCTTTGATATGTTTTTTTGTCTTCTTTTGAATTTTTATGCATAGAAAACATTTAAAGCGTTTGCCAGCAATGTGCCTCCATTACATTTCTTTTCTTCTAAAGAAAGTATTGAATTTGTTTTTACTCAGTGTTACAAGTTGTCTCAGAAACTTATAGCAAAAATGTATATATTTTTACCAAACCAACCTGCTGTTCCAGGTATGAATAATTTAAGAGAATACAAAATCTGTAATTGAATTTGAGTATATTAATAAACAGTCTGTTTGTATTGCATTTATATAAGGACACCAAGTGATTTTTTTTTTGCGCAACTTTTTTCGTCAATTAAACAAAAAGACCCTGTGACTAAACCTAGTGGACAGGAAACTTTTAGATGTGTAGAAACAGGATTGTCTTAAAATCTAAAACAGGGTTGTTTTAATCAAATTAAAAACATGTATATTGTGCATGTTTCAAGCTACTCTTACTTGAGATATTTAAAAAAACAAGGATTCTTCAGCTTCAGTAACTTCTGAGCTACCAATAATGGATAGGTACACTTAAGTTTGTTTAACATTATTTCTCATGACCTTGAATTTTATATATAGTTGTGTAGCTGGAGTTAGTACTTAGAGGAGTCATAGATCTTCATGTAAACTTGGATCTGAGAACTTTTCTGGAATAACTTGGCATGTCATCTAGTCAGTAGGTGAATAATCATATATAAATTGTTTTGCCAGTAAATTTTTTCACAGTTTCATTCTGACTAAATTGCTGCCCTTTCCATCTCTTCAGCATACTAAAGAGGAAAAACAAGAATCTGAATTTCTACCATCAGCTGGGGGAACATTTAACATCTCCATCAGTGGTGGTAATTACCTATTGGTTTCGATTTCTAATTTTGTTTAACCATGTGAAAGCAAATAGTCCTTAAGTTTAAGTTAGAAATATTTTGGTGGTAGAGGGTTGAAAAGAAGAACTCAGTTATCATTTAGTATTTGTAATCAGTGCTTGGAAATGGTGGTATGTTCTGACACCTAAGTGATAGAAACTGTATAATGATCTTTATTATTCCAGTTTAAGCAATCTGGAAAATGTCTTATTTTACATGATTTTACTTACATGCATCTCAGTATATTTCCGTAGATCTCAATAGCTTGTGTTAGAAGTTAATCCCCCAGTAGTATTCATAAATTAGTATTGTGTTCTCCATTGATATGTGTATTATTTTTTCCTGTAACAAAAAATTTTGTTTAACGTGGGTGTATTATTTCTTTATTGCAGATATTGATGGTTTAATTACTCAGGCTTTGCTGACTGGTAACTTTGAGAGTGCTGTTGACCTTTGTTTACATGACAATCGCATGGCTGATGCCATTATATTGGCCATAGCAGGTGGACAAGAACTCTTGGCTCGAACCCAGAAAAAATATTTTGCAAAATCCCAAAGCAAAATTACCAGGGTATGTCATTATAAAAACAGATAAACAACAACATTTATCTGATTATAAAAGCGATACACTCTTATTATAGATAATTGAAATGCAGAAAACAGTAAAGAACAAAAAAACTTACCCATAATTTCTTGACCCGGAAATAGTTATTGTTAATAGTTTGGTGTGATTATTCCAGTTTTTGTTCTTTGCATATGTAATTTTTAAAATGAAAAATACTTTTCATATTTTTATTGTAGAAAAGTTAGAATGTGGAAAATGTTAAAGATAAAAATTTTAACACCCGTTAATTCTTCCATCAAATTGGTACATATCTTCTCTTACCTCTTTCTATGTATTTGTCGATTTTTTAAAAACAGAATCAGGATCTTGTATGTATATATATATGTGGTTTTACTTATAGATATTGTCACATATTGTGAACATTTTCACATGCCATTAAAGATTCTTACAAAAATTTTTAATTGCTGTGTAATATTCTATAGTGAAGATATATTATTTCCCTTATTTGGGGGTGTTTAGGTTGTTTCTATTATTTACCTAATATAGATAAGATAGTGATAAACATTCTTGTTGTGCCTAAAGATTTGTACAAATTTCTAGTTGTCTAATGAGGCTGTAGGCCTAGGAAAGGAGTTTCTGGTGCAGAGGGTCTGAACATTTTTAAGCCCATGCCTGATGTTTTTACATTTCTTTCCATAAAAGTTGTCCCACTGTTCAGTCCCCACAGCACTGGTTGGTGTTGTCTCCCCAGCCTTATCTTGTGTTATCCCTCCCCTGTTGTCTTTGAGCCACACTGGCTGGCTTTCAGTTCCTCACACACTCCATGTGCCTTTCTCTTTCGTGACTTTGCACCTAGTGTTCCCTTGGCCTGGGATGTTTTTTCTTCTTGATGAAGTTAATTCTGACTTTATATCTCAAATGTCTGTATGCTGAGAAAGTTTTCCCTAATCCATCAGACCAGGTCATGTCTTCCTGTCAAATGTTTGGATAACACCCTATACTTCTCAGCATTTTATAAAATATATTTGTGTGATTTTTTTTTGAGGAAAAATAATACCATCTTTTATTTCATTTGATTCAAGGATATACTTCACTTGCTGCTGCTTTATTCTGCATGAAATACTGTGAATAGTAGTTTTGAAAGATATTAATGATTAGCCAGAGTTAATTTTTATTAATATACCAAAGGCTTTTAATTCTCTCTTTGTTTTCCTTTCCCAAGTTAATTACTGCAGTGGTGATGAAGAACTGGAAAGAGATTGTTGAGTCTTGTGATCTTAAAAACTGGAGAGAAGCTTTAGCTGCGGTATTGACTTATGCTAAACCAGATGAGTTTTCAGCCCTTTGTGGTAAGAAAATGAGCTTTATATTTATATTACGTATATGGCATGGTATATTGTACATAAAATTAATGACCTGTTTTATTAGAAATTTTTGTGAACCTACTAATCACAAATAAGAAAAAGAAGTTCTCATTTGAATGCTTTTCTTGGAATTATTGACTATATTACTTCTCCATACCTAGTCATTATTATTAATGATACTGTTTAATGACTTTGGTTTCAGACATATCAGACTTGGAATCTTGCCTTTGAGACTTACTAGCTGTATGACCTAGGAAAAATTACTTTCTAAGCCTTAGTCTATTCATATGTAAAATGGCACATAGTCAGCTCTCACTTAATAAATGTTAGTTTGATAAAATTAATAATTATAACATTTGAGTAGAAATCACCTTTAAAGGTCATGACTAAACTGATGGCTAAGGAATAATATTCATTATTTGCAGGAACAGAAGCTTCAGGCTGCTAGTACAAGAACAAACAACTGTGTGCTACTTTGAAAATATTATGAAAATACAAAGATTACAAGAATTAACTTTATCATAAATAATTTACAGCAGTCCTAGCTACCATTGATGTTTATTTCAAATGTGCTGTATTTTAGTCCACTGCTTACAAAAGCATCTGATGTGATGAAATGGAGTTAAATGTTCATTAAGATTTTTCTGTTCACATATTATTCCCATTTATTATTTTTTCTAATGTAATTAGTGGGAATCCATTCTACAGCTAGGTATAGAATCTTGTGAAATCATTTATTGTATACTATTTTTCACACACTTCCATTCATTTAACAAATAAATATTTATTGAGCATTTACATGACAGAGTGATTTTGTCTTTTCCTGCTACTCATTGGTTGTGAAGTTTAATCTATACTTCCGAAAATGTTATTGGGCTGCTCACGACCTCACATACAGATCGCCCTGGGTATAATCTTATTTTGTTTTCCACTTGATCTGTAGATCTTTTGGGAACCAGGCTTGAAAGTGAAGGAGATAGCCTCCTGCAGACTCAGGCGTGTCTCTGCTATATCTGCGCAGGGAATGTAGAGAAACTAGTTGCGTGTTGGACTAAAGCTCAAGATGGAAGCAACTCTTTGTCCCTTCAGGTTAGTATCTTTGAAATGAAAGGTGCTTCCTTTTTAGTGTTGTTTTTCACCCTCCTTATATTCTAAAAATTGATGTGTTCCAGATGTTCATCTCTTTCACCCTACTTATTTTCACATTAGAAGTTCTTGTGCTGGATAATTATGTGTATTTATTGCTATATTTGGAGGAGCAAAGTTTGAGATCATGGGGCAGTAAAATGGGGTTGCAACTGTGGTTGATATCGTGGTTGTGATTTGGTAGTTTATTGGGGGAAATAGGTAGCAAGAGCATGAAAACAGCCCTAAGGTTTACCTCTTTTTCCTCATGCTCCCCTCTCTGCCTCCAGTGACCCTGTCTTCCTTGGGCAAAGAAAGAAACGATGTGGGGTAAGGAATGGGAGGCATCCCCAGTACCAATAGAGAATCTTCATGGTTAAGGAGAAATGAAAGTAAGGGGTAAAATGGAATCCCAGGTAGCACCAGTACATGGGCAAGAGAGGAAGTAAAATAATGTGGGGACTGTTCTCGGGCACTAGATAACTATATATTTAGATTTTTTTTCTAAGCATTTAATCAGCAGAGTCTCATGATATTTCAGTCTAATATTTATTTTTCTCTCTGGAAAGAAATTTTGTCAGTAGGGTTGTTGCTTTAAAGATCACTCTACTGAAACTAAAAATCTGGTAGGAAATCAAGATTTTCCTTCTATGTGCTTCTGAGAGAAAACACAATTGTTTCTCACTCTGGATTTGTGTACCTATGAAGGGTAGGATATTCTTGTGCTTTATACCTGAAGCATAGCTCCCCATTGTTGAAAGAATTGGTCTTGAAGAGCAACATGAGAAACTGGGTAGAAGTAGTAAGCCCGTTTGGATGTCACCTCTTAGTAATACTGTTTTTTGCTTTTGTTTCTGGTTTTTTTTGTGAGGAAGATTAAGGTCCGTTGCCACTCCTTTGTCTTTTTGCTGAGGAAGATTGGCCCTGGGCTAACATCCGTGCCCATCTTCCTCTGCTTTATATGGGACACCGCCACAGCATGGCTTGACAAGTGGTGCATCAGTCCACACCTGGGATCTGAACCTCCGAACCCTGGGCCACCAAAGCAGACCGTGCAAACTTAACTGCTACACCACCAGGCCGGCCCCAGTAGTACTATTTTTATAGTACATATAGACAGTATGATGTTTTCTTTCATAGTTCCTCCTATATCTGCTGGAACCCAGTTGCTGCCTTTGGACATCTGCGTATCACTTTCACTTTGAATATTTGCCTATTTTGGCTCACAAAACAAGTATCTGGCAGTTTAAGGATGTTTAGAAGAAGGTGGTAACCTACGCCCTATCTATGAGTAAGAGATCTTCCTCCTCGTTACTTTTTCAGTTCCCTAAATGGTGGTCAACTATTCCAGACCTTTCTAAGAGAGATGATAATAGGTACTGTACTTTTAATAGGTTTTGGAAATCTTAGTAACTCATTATCTTTTCCAGCTTCCTCTTATACACATCTGGGTATCTTTGTTTCTCCTTTACTCTCCCTTCCTTTTCTCATTTAGGATCTAATTGAGAAAGTTGTCATCCTGCGAAAAGCTGTACAACTCACCCAAGCCATGGACACTAATACTGTAGGAGTTCTCTTGGCTGAGAAGATGAGTCAGTATGCCAATTTGTTGGCAGCCCAGGGCAGTATTGCTGCAGCCTTGGCTTTTCTTCCGGAAAACACCAACCAGGTAATTAGAATTGACCATTTTTCTTCTTTTAATGTCTAAGTAAAGTGAGTCCAGTAAATAGCACTCAGTATTAAACATAAGCATACTAGTAGGTGGAATGTTTTGGAGCATTTGAATTTGTATTACCTGAGTATAGGTGAATGTTATTGACGGTTCTTCAAGGATCATTTACCCAGGCTGTGTCAGAGAGATAGGATGCTCTTGTAGTGTGACAGATCCCTTTGTACTGAGGGGCATAGTATTTGAGGAAAATAAGTGGGAAAAGAACCAACTTTCTGTTCCTTTAGCCAAATGCTGATTCTCTCTATAGGGTTCTTTGTAGGAGTCTTCTTTGTTGAAAAGCTATAAATATTAATACTTAATCGAACAAATCAGGTTCTAATTTTTAAATTCCCCACAAGTGCCACCCTAGATGTTAGCAAAGAATTTCATTCTGTATGCCATTTCAATCTGATACCCTTTGTGGGTGAGTATATTTTTAAAGTATTCAAGGCAGAGAGAACTACATTACATTCCTAATTTAGCGTCCTTATTTGGTGTGCACTAAAACTCAGGCTTTTTCGTGATTTTTGTTTCAACTGAATTCAGTAACTGAGTATACAGTGATGAACAAGAATTGTTCATCCAGCTCATATCTTTCTATTTTATTTTTATTTTTATTTTATTTTATTTTGTGTGTGTGTGTGGGGAAGACCAGCCCTGAGCTAACATCTGTTGCCAATCCTCCCCTTTTTGCTGAGGAAGACTGTCCCTGGGCTAACATCCGCGCCCACCTTCCTCCACTTTATATGGGACGCCGCCACGGCATGGCTGACAGACAGTGCGTCGGCGGGCGCCCGGGATCCGAACTTGCAAACTCCAGGCTACCAAGCGCGGACTAAACCGCTGCACCACCGGGTGGCCCCCAGCTCATATCTTTCTAAATTGTTAATGAGAATATTAGAATAGCAACATAGTCTTTATCTTTATGTTGACTTTGGCATTGTAGTTTTATATGACTTTTTACTTAACAAGGTCTCATTATTATATTGAGATATAAGATCCTTTATTTTAAGACTAACTTAATCTAATACCTTTAGATCTTCTAGCCTAAGAATTAAACTCTTATTTCAATACCATTTATAACCACATACATTTTCGATACATTAGTCTTCATGCTTTTCTTTGGACTTTTAAAGAACATTCTTTATGCAAAAATCATAATTTTGATGTTATATCCTCCTCTGTATCACAGAGGACTCTTAGTATTTTATGGGGAATGTGTCCTGAGACTTTGTGATATCATTATATAATTCTCCTCAATAAAAGGCAATAAAATATACCTAAAAACTTTAAATGACATCTTGAAACCTTTAATGAATTTATGGAAATGTATAATTTTTAAAGATATGAAAATAAATTCTTGGTGAAATATGTTAACATTGCGTTTTTGTTATTATCTAAAACATGTATATGGTCAACTCATACTTTTTGTAGATCTGTATAAGCTATCCTAAGTTTAACATCTTAATCTTTTAATTTATTTCAAGCACTTTTTTTTTTTTTTTTTTTGGTCTGGAAGACCAGCCCTGAGCTAACATCTGTTGCCAATCCTCTTCTTTTCTTTTTTTTTTTTTTTTTTTTTGCTGAGGAAGACTGGCCCTGGTCTAACTTCCATGCCCATCTTCCTCTACTTTATATGGGACGCCGCCACAGCATGGCTGACAAGCAGTGCGTTGGCAGGTGCCCGGGATCTGAACCCACGAACTCCGGGCTGCCAAAGCGCGAACTAAACTGCTGCGCCACTGGGCCAGCCCCCAAACATCTCTTTTTTAAATTAATTTTTGTCTATTAAATCACCATTTTCTTCCATTGCCATTTTCAGCAGTTGATTCTCTTTGGAGGCCTTTTTTCCCTATGAAGAAACAAAGTTGTATTTTTTTTAACTACTTCTGTGATTTGTGAGAATTAGTCAACTACAAGAAAACAACAGAAGAGCAGTGATGATAAGTGACGTTGATCTTACATACTACCATGTAGTGGGCAGAATTCAAATCCCTGCCTGAGTTAAAATTATAAGTTATACTGTGTATCATGGACCTTTGCTGTCAGTCTAAAGTATTAGAAACCATGATGTCAAAAACTAATGTACCAGGGTCTATTGCATAATACACAGCATATGGACAAAAATCATATGAATAATCAAGCTTACTTTAAGAAAATCAACATGCTGTCATATGGTTGGGTGAACTCTAACAATTTGCTTTGTTTTCTTCCATTGCATCTTATAGCCAAATATTGTGCAGCTTCGTGACAGGCTTTGTAGAGCACAAGGAGAGCCTGTACTAGATCAGGAATCACCTAAAATTCCTTACGAGAGGCAGCAGTTGCCCAAGGGCAGGACTGGACCAGTTGCTGGCCACACACAGATGCCAAGAGTTCCAACTCAACAATATTATCCCCATGTGAGTGATATGCTATTCAAATTGTGGTTTTAGTTTGTTGGGTTAGAGACCTTATCTGCTATGATAAAGCTAGACAACATATTGTTTTAATAGTTATACTTTTTATATTCTTGAAAGTGGTTTGTTTGTTTTGTTTTTGCTGAGGAAGAATAGCCCTGAGCTAACATCTGTGCCAGTCTTCCTCTACTTTATATGTGCCATGGCTGGCGAGTGTTGTAGGTCTGCACCTGGCCTCTGAACCTGTGAACCCAGGGCCACCGAAATGGAGCACGCTGAATTTAATCACTACGTCACGGGGCTGGTCCATTGAAAGTGGTTTTTATGATCTCTTTTTTAAATCATTCCTTTAATCTGGTCAAACATTATATTTTAGATGTAAATTAACTTAGGCTCTCTAGGGAGATTTCTTCTTATTTTTCCATCACTTGAACTTCCCTTACACATGTACATCTGTTCTTGAAACTTCTACAGTCTGATTCATCTAACAAACTGTAAGTAAAGTAGCAGGAACAATTTTGTGGGTAATTTGGTTAACTTGAGAAAATAGTTTTTTTTTCTGAGTATTCTTTTCTGACTCATTAGTATAGGTTTACTTTGTCTTCTGTATCAACATGATAAAGAGTATCCAGAATACAGACTTTTTTGGACAACTGGATATTAGAGAATTATGAAGCTGTCAGTCATGGGGAATGTGAAGATGATTAGATAATTCTTATTGATTAATTTATTTATTTATTAAATTTAAATTACCAAACATTTAGTAGCATAAAATGTAGCCTCTTAATGTCTTTTACTATTTCATATAGAAAATTATATTTCCAGACCAGCAGATAACGTTCATGTTCTTAAATGAGAAGTATATTTTCATAAGTAATAAATGGTTTTGATTGATAACAAAGTTAACAAGTACTCTGCCCATTTGAAGTAGAACAAATTGCTGATAGAATTGACAGGATCTTTTTTACATTTCATGGTAGCAAAAGTAAATATGAAATCATGAGAAACTAAAAAAAAAATCAACTCATTCTCTTTTGTCTGTTGTACTTTTGATTAGTGCTTAATCAGGATAGATTACATTTGAATATAACTGTAACTATCTAGAGAACTCTGTTTTGTTTTTTCATTCATTTGACAAATACTTATTGAAAGCCTGCTGAGAGTGCCTATCTTTATTCTACCTATTGAGGATATATTGGTAAGCAAAACAGATTAAATTCCCCACTCTTGTGGAGATTGCACCAGACTTAGAAAGTCTATGACATAGGTAGAGCAAATCATGTGAGGGCTCGGAAAACTGAGAGGCAGAGAGGTCAAGTGACCAACCAGAGTTTTAAGATATCAAGTTTGAATTTCTCAGCATTGCATGGCTAGTTAATGCCAACTTGGAATTAGAACTCCCAAGCACCTTGAGTTCTATCACATCTCTTAGGGTACTGAAGTAAGGCATTCTCTACACTGAAAGAAGAGAATATTTACTTTTTATGTCCTTGAGTTTATCTGTCTTTCTGGGAAAACATAAGAGTATTGAAAGACTTTTATTGTACTTTGACTTAGCAGTTTCATACTTTAAGAAAAACAAATTCAATCATAAACAGTGATTTTCTTGATTAAACTTTATGATATGCTGAATAAGGATGGTAGCTTGTGGTTTTAAAGGAATGTTTACAGGCAGAAGTAAAGGGATGAAAGGGAGGCCAGATTAGTAGGAGTTCCACTCCAATTTTGACCAGCACATCTTTTCTGTTAATTGTATGTGTGTTGGAGTTTCTACAAAAATTTACTTGACAAAAAAGATTTGATAGCTTAAAAAAATTTTGGAAATCTCTGGACTCCAGGGTAGGCAACATGGTATAATGTAGCAAACACTGGCCTGGGAATCAGGAGACCTGGAATCAGTCCTAGCTCCATCACCAGTGAGTGGGGTGGACCTCAGCACACTCCTTCATTTCTCTGGGCCTTGGTTTTCTCAGTGGTAGAGGGTGGGAATTAGACTGGATGAATGTAATGTTATTCTCTGATTGTATGATTCTAAGCCTCATATGGGACTAATATGATTTTTGTGGCTCTAATGAAATCCAGAAAAGGGAGCTTACAGCAGTATATTTACAGATCAAATAGTAGCATGAATATTATTAATGCTTCAAAATCACTTTTCTACTCAATTACCTTTTTTTTCCGGCATGTTTTCTTTCTTTCCTACTTACAGGACTTAGCTCTTGCCCCTTATTCTTGACACTTGAATGGTTATTGTTCTTTGTGCTTTGATTTAGGTTTTTGTATTGATTTTTCTACTGTCTCCCTCCACCTGTTTAGTTGTGAAGTGTGTTTTTCTTTTGGAATCCCAGCTACCTTGAAAAGCAATAGCCTGACTAATGTGTGCCATCTTTCTGCTCATATTTTTTGCTTTGCATCTGGCTATTAATGCCGTTAGGGCTTTTTTTTCCTTCTTTTAACATTTCCATTTTTTATTTTCTGTGATTGGTATTTCTTTGTTCAATTCAGGTTAGAATTGCCCCTACTGTCACTACCTGGAGTAACAAAACTCCTACCGCCCTTCCCAGCCATCCACCTGCAGCCTCTCCCTCTGACACACAGGTATATCCTTCATTATTCCTCTTTGAGCAGAATTCTGCTCAACTAAATATATATAGTTATATAATCTCTACTCCCCTTTCTCAAGTTCCCCTCCCCCCATCTGTCTGCCTGCTTGCATTTTAATGCTTTTAGGATTCAAGAAGCAATTTTTAGCACAGTTTATTTTCTTATCCCTCTCTCCTTCTTTTGCACTTCTAAATTGACTTGAGCTAGAAAAACATCAACCAAGGTTCCAACAATGGTTTAAATCTGATTTCACTGAAAATTTTTTTTTCTTTTTGAGCATTGTAGAAATTGAAGAGAAGCGAAAGCTCCCTTGTGGCATTTATAGTTATATTTCCAAAGTGTAGCGTAGTGGCTGGAATTTAGTAGAGATGGAAAATCCTGGTGGCATATTGTAAATATCATTGACACCATTTTATGAGGCTATTAGCATCTGTTGCCATTCGTTGCAATTATTACTTTGGACCTGTCTGATCTTTAAATCACTCACAATGTCTTGCTCAGAAAATGTGTTCTGAAGAAGATAGAATGTAAAATGCAATGTTTCTTACACAATAAAGCTTAAAAAAAAAAATTCTGTTTCAGAGGTTGTAAATCTATCTGGTAAGATTCTTGGTTTTAAATGTAATCCTCTTTTTCACCATATTCTCATTTCCTAGGGAGAAAATCCTCCACCTCCAGGTTTCATAATGCATGGAAATGTTAATCCAAATGCTGCTGCAGCTCAGCTTCCCACATCTCCAGGTCATATGCACACCCAGATACCACCTTACCCACAGCCACAGCGTAAGTAGCATGACCCTGGAGTCCTTCCACATAGGCGTGTCTTATCTAATGTAGTAAGCATTTACTTTGAAGCTCCAAAGCCATAATCAAATCAATTTTGATAAGTAAAGAAAGAACCATTCAGTGTAGGACTGGAGTCCTTACTATAGAGAAACATGGTTTCCTTAGGAAGCATCCTGAATCAACATGCTAGGAAACAGCTCCTATGTCAGTCCATTCAGAACAATTGGCTCCTGTTCCTGAGCCTTTACTAAGACCTATTAAACAGAATCAGTTTTCCCGTGATTTTGGTATAAGAAAATAGAAGTTTAGAAATTATTTGGTACATATTCTTTTCTTTCAGGCAAGATGAGACAAATCATTTTTGGAAAAATGGTTCCAAGGGACATTTGTTGTTGTTTTCCATTTCTTTTATTTTTTTAAGAAATAGACTTTATTTCTTAGAGTAGTTTTAGGTTCATAGCAAAATTGAGTGAAAAGTACAGAAAGTTCCAATATCCTGCATGCCCCCATGCACAACCTCCCCCACTTTCGACATCCTGCACCACAATGGTACATTTGTTACAGTCAGTGAGCCTACAGTGACACATCATTGTCACCCAAAGTCCATAGTTTACTTTAGGGTTTACTTTTGGCATTGTACAGTCTATGCATTTTGACAAATGTATAATAATGACATGTATCCACCTTTGGCTTTTTTTTTTTTAGAAAATATTTACACTTGGAAAGTAAAATATCACCGTTATTTTAAAATTTAAATGCAGAGCAAAAAAAAAAAATCTCAAAGAGGAATATTATATGACTAAATAACTATTAGAAAAATAAGAGGCCATTTCCTAGTAAGAACTAATCTTAATGAGCATGTTCCATGCTAAAATGGATGTTCTTAACGTGAATACAAATTTGATACTTTTAACTCAAGTGCTCAATGTGAAAATGCAAATCTTCAGAGTAGAACAAGTATGGTTCTACTAGGTTCACTCTGTAGAGGTTCATACCTACCCCTGGTCATGTAGAATGTGATAGTATTAAGATCTCTAATCTGGATTCAGGTCTTTACATTAAAACATTAGTTGGCTGCTTGATTGCTTATTAACCAACTATGTACAGTGTGTAAAATATTATATAGTAATTGTTTTGTCAGGTATCAGAGAGAGTTGACTATTAATCTGGAACTGAGTAGTATTAATCTGGAATTTGAGTAGGTGACGATTTTACTAGATGTTGGGGAAGATATATGATTCATAGCAATAGTACTCACCCTACAATTCTTATGGTGGGGGAGATCACGAGCTGCCACCAAACTTCCTTTAAACCTTCACTGTAAGGCGGAGTGCAATGGATGTGTAATTCCTGCATGGTTCCATCGGGTGGCGGGTAGCTGTCACTGCAGTCTTCACAGGAACAGGAGGTCTCAGAAAAGGGTCAGCCTTGCCGTACTTGGGTCTGATGAGTCGAAGATTTTCCTAGCCAGCAGCACTCTGGAGATGTCAGGTTTCAAATATTGGATCCAATGACTTTTAGTACATTTAGGGCATTTGAGCTATCAAAGCATAACATAAGTGTTACTGTTTTGTTGTAACTTATTGTTATAAGAAGAATGATGAAAATAATTTCCGTAGAATGAGATAACTTTGGTTTTCTGTTGCTGTCTGAATGAACTTGTGACTAATTAAAATTTCTGTTTCTTCTCCCTGGTGTAGCTTATCAACCAGCCCAGCCGTATTCCTTCGGAACAGGGGGGTCAGCAATGTATCGACCTCAGCAGCCTGTTGCTCCTTCTGCTTCAAACGCTTACCCTAACACCCCTTACATATCTTCTGCTTCTTCCTATTCTGGACAGTCTCAGCTGTATGCAGCACAGCACCAGGTCTCTCCACCTACCTCCAGTCCTGCTGCTTCTTTCCCTCCTCCCTCCTCCTCTGGAGCATCCTTCCAGCATGGCGGACCAGGAGCTCCACCGTCATCCTCAGCTTATGCACTGCCTCCTGGAACAACAGGTACACTGCCTGCTGCCAGTGAGCTGCCTGCGTCCCAAAGAACAGGTCTGCGCTTGAAAGAGATTTGGTTTGGCTCCCTCCTTTATTTTTCATGAACACATGCGTGAATAGAGGGGAATTATTTCCAGCTGTTTGTAAAGTGGGTAATGTGAGGTGTTGACTGAGCTTTTATAACAAATTCTAAAACTATTTCTATAAGTGTGATTCTCCCATAATGAACTTTAGTTGCTAAATAAGGAAAGCTTTAGAGCTTCAAAAGGGTAAGAATGTATAATCTGCCATTGAACTTAGAATAAGTGGTAAGAAATTAATTGGCAAGATAAGTGGTATTTGGAACCAGATTTAATTGACACTTTCTTTACTAGAGCTAAACTATGCTCTATGTTGTTACTGAGAAGTTTTCAATTTTTACAATTATGCCTTAAAGTCATTCGTGGAAATTAAACTGTACAGGGTCTTAATGAGGTTGTACAAATTTTATAATTATGTTTATTTGTAAAGGTGAAGAGGGATCTCAATATGCTTATCTAAAGGAAAAAAGTGAGAGAACACAACTCTGACAGAATCTCTAAAACAGCAGAAGGTCAGTGTACAGTAGTGCAGGGATTCTCCATTTAGGGTAAATACCACCCTTGCAAACATTTTGGAAATTTCTAGTTTTTTTATTGTTTTTTGTTTTTTGTCTAGTGGTGTAGTTATGCCTGAAATTTTCTAATTAAAATCCTAATTTTAAATTATTTTTATAGTGAAATACAGGTTTTATAAATTCTTTTTCTCTCTCAGACCATTGGAGCATTATATTAATTTTTTATGGGTAGGTTATATTATCTGATTTTCACTTTGGGATCATAAAATGTCCTCAAAAGGCATGCATTATAAAAAGGGATCAGTGAATCAGGGTTTAGAACCACTAATATAGTGGTTAAGAAGACAGGCTTTGGGATTAGACTTCTTGGGTTTGTATCCCAGCTTCACTACTTTCTAGTTATATAACCTTGAGTTGAGTAAGTTACTTAACATCTTTAAGCCTCAGTTTCCTCAGAATAATAATAGTACCTACTCATAAGCTTATGAAAAGGTTTGAATGCATTAATATAGTAAAAGCATTTAGGGACAGTGACTGCAAAGTTAGCTGTGATTACATAAAATCTCACACAAAATTAGAGCTCTGTGCATTTAGGTGTTTGAAAATAGTTTCCCTTTCAGATTATAACTGGTTTTGAACTAGAGGGGCAAAAGGTGAGTGAGTCTTGCTTTGCTCCTAATATTGAAGGTGCTTCTGGGGATTCCAGTATATATCTTTCTCCTTTTATGTGCTAAATAGTAGCTTTAATTACTGAAAACACTTGTCATAAAATAGGATCTACTAAGAAAGTATCCTTTTCTAACAAAGTCTTATGGATCCAGAATTATATGCATATCTCCCCTTCTCTTTGATATATAATATTAAAGTCCAAAGTATCAAAAATCACACACATACAATATGTATCACCCTTTACTGCACAAATAAAATTTCTATAATTTTCAATACATATACTTCAGTAGGTTGATATTTTTAGAGAGGAGTGCTAATTCAGTTGTTCAAAAAAGAGTTCAAAAATTATCTTTTAAAACCTGAGTGAAGACAGTATCTATTCTGAATAGTTGGGTAATAGAGTTCTCGAGTGGGAGATGGATTCAAGTAAATCCCCCCTTAAAAAGTGGTGCCGGGAGGGGCTGGCCCGGTGGCATAGCGGTTAAGTTCACACATTCTGCTTTGGCAGCCCAGGGTTCACCAGTTCAGATCCTGGGCATGAACCTACTCACCGCTCATCGAGCCATGCTGAGGCGGCGTCCCATATAGAAGAGCTACAATTCTACAACTATGATACACAACTGTGTACTGGGGCTTTGGGGAGAAGAAAGAAAAAAGAGGAAGATTGGCAACAGATGTTAGCACAGGGCCAATCTTCCTTCAAAAAAAAAAAAGTGGTGCAGGGAAGAGGGGAAGTGAATTATCATTGATTGAACATACACTGACATGTTCCAGCACTTGCCGTATATTTTCTTATTTAATTCTCACAACCCTGAGAAATAGGAATAATTATTTTTTTAAAAAGTGACATGAGGAAACTTCAGTTTTCTAGGAGTTTTATAATGTTCTCATGATTGCACAGTGATTGTCTCCAAGTTGAGTTGAGATACAAACCCAAATCTCTCAGTCTTCAAAGCCTGTGTTCATCCTTTACCAGATAGTTTCGTCCTGATGTAATAGAAATAGCTATCAGTGTTGGAATTACAAAAATCATTTAGCAACACTATTTTAGGCATTTGTTACTTCATCTAAATTAAATATTTGCTTGGGTATTTTTTTCTCCTTAAGAAAAATGCATATGGCCGTGAGATACCGTCTTTGCCTATCTACAAAGTTAACAGAATGCTCTAACCTGGCTGAGAAACAGAGTGACTAATCGGAAGAAGAAGCCAAACAAACATTTTTCAACATTCAGCATGCACTCAGCTAGCTGCTTTGTTACCTCTTGCATGTTAATAGTCCCCTGTATTTTGATTAACAGTTACAGCTTTACATATTTTATTTTTTGATTTCCTAAAAATTTTGCTTAGGTTATACAAATAATTGTGGCTGAAAATCTTATCTTTGTTCTAATGTGCCTTAGATCATATCATGGTTCTCTGTAGAACTTGGAAATTCCTCTTGTCCAGTGAATAATTCTTGACAGACGCTAGGATTTTCAAGCCCTCTATTATTGAACCACAAAATTATGTGCCCACAGCTCAGAGAAACTAATGTTGCAATCATCAAAACATTCAGTAAATTCTTAGTGAGTACCTGTTCGGTCTATATCAGAATTATTCCAGGCAGAAGTAGGGAGGCAGAAAAGGACAGTACGTTTCTGGTGAACAGCACATAGCTTTGCTGTAAGTTGGCACATAAAATCTGCATTTGGGCCAAATTTTGGACAGCCTTAAATGCCAGGGTAAGTTTATATACTTCATACAGTAAGAAGGAAAGTTCTAGTGACGGAGTATGAACTGCTGAGAGGCACACTCAAAGTGGTACCTGAAGGAGGTTAATCTGGAGGTCATACAAAATAGATTCTGGGCAGCATGGCAGAACCAGAGGCAAGGAAAACAGGCCTTCTCCCGGTTCTCGGGGTAAAGTGGGAACAGCGTGAGTTAAGATAGTGCAATGTTGTTTCAGTGGTGGCAGCACAGAAAGCAGGAACTTTTCCCTGTTTTATTGTCTAGGATAAGTAGGATACTGCCTGTCACTTTTTTTTTTTTTGGTCCCTCATTTAATGTGTGCTTGTTACTAAGGGAGAGCACTTTCAAATAATGAAGGCCCTAGAATTTTACTCAAAAAAAATGTTTTCTGATAAAATGATCTTCAAGCTATCATGAAGCTGTCTTCGAATAAACATTATTGATTTTGTTAAACAATGGAAAATTTAATTTAGGTATATAGTCTTGTGCTTCTTCACATAGAAGAATCTTGAAGAGGCATAATGTTGCATATTTTCACGAAACAATGTTCTGAAAAAATTTTTTTGAATTTTCATAAACATTCCTTAGTCAAATTATAAGTACCTGGTTTTAACCTTTTAAATAAAGGAAAGGAGCATGATAGCCTTCCTTACTTTTCTTCGGAAAATTCTGTTTTATCTCATTTCAAATGACCTCAAGGATTCATGTCTTTCTAAATTTTAGTTTTTGATTTTATGACCCATTTTTTCCAATGTGACATGCTAGACCTATGGGGGAAAGGAGAGGTATATGGTTGACAAGAATGCTCTATTCTCGCCACCTCAAATTTTCTTCTAGCCAAAAGTCTCCATACCATCGGTGCTAACATTTTTCTGTGAATCCACTGAAAAATATCTTAGCCAGTGCGTGCATCCTATCATTATGCTCCTGCAAAAATACCTACGAAGGTTCCCAGTGAGAAGTGGGATCCAAGTAAGGATGGCATACAACTCCACTCCTGCATGAGACCAAGCAGTTTCCTCTTCTTCCCCAAAGACCCTGTAGAGGACTAATCCTAACACTAAAGTGGATGAGGGTCTCCAGTATCCAGTGACATGCCATATTCAATGTTTAAATTAATTTTCCTTTGATTTTTATTAATTTTTCACTGTAGGATTTTGAAAGACTCCAAATAGTATAAAGAATAAAATTAAAAGTATCTGTAATTCTAACACCCAAATATAACAACTAATAATTTAGGCTTATTTATTCACTTCATACATATACAAATGTATGTTTGTATGTATGCATGTATTAAAACTATTTCAATGTGCTAAAATATACATAACATAAAATTTACCATTTTAACATTTTTAAATTGTATCGTTCATAACATTAAGTACATTCACATTGTTGTACAACCATCACCACTATCTATCTCTAGAAGTTTTTCATCATCCCAAACTGAAACTATGTACCCATTAAATCACTCGCCATTCCTACCAGTCCTAGGTAACCACTGTTCTACCTTCTGTCGCTATATTTGACTACTCTAGGTACCTAATATAAGTAGAATCATATAATATTTGTCCTTTTGTGACTGGCTTATTTCACTGCGTCCAAGATTCATCCATGATGTAGCATGTATCAGAATTTCTTTCCTTTTTAAGGCTGAATAATACTCCACTGCATGTATATACCACATTTTGTTTATCCATTCTTCTGCACATGGACATTTTGGCTATTGTGAATAATGCTGCTATGAACATGGGTATACAAATATCTGCTCGAGTCCCTGCTTTCAGTTCTTTTGGGTATATACCCAGACGTGGAATTGCTTGATCACATAGTAGTTCAATGTTTAATTTTTTGAAGAACCACCATACTGTTTTCCACAGTGGCGGCACCATTTTACATTCCCCCCAGCAGTGCACAAGGGTTCCAATTTCTCCACATCCACACCAACACTTGTTTTCTCTTTTTTTGATTCTAGCCATTCTAATGGGTGTGAGGTAGTATCTCATTGTGTGCATGCATTTTTAAAGAATTGAGATGATAACACACACACACACCATTTTACATCTTACTTTTTTTTCTTATTATAATACCATCAACCATTTTTCCATGCCCTTTAAAATCATGTCATGTTTTAAAAAGAGTAAGAGTTTCATCCCTATTTTGTAGTTTTTCAAAAGAGTAGAAAAGATTATCTCTGCTTTACAGTTTTGTGAAAGAATTATGTCCAAGATTAGACTGTGCTGTGTTGACTTTTTTTAAATGTTGACCAAGAGTATCATTTTGCAATCTCTAAAGAACCTCCAGAATACTGTCTCCTATAGATACTCATGTTCTTCATGGAGTTTGCTTTACCTAGTGATGCTATTAAAGTGTATCTCTATAAAATAGAGGTCAATTTAATTGCATTTTTAAAAAGTCATATTTCAACAGTTAATTTAAAGACAAATGCAAAAAGATTGAAAAAGGTTTGAATTACAGCTGAAACAAAATCTGGGCTGAAATAAAACAAGCGGCTGAATACATTGCATGGTTTGATGTTAGGAGGAGTCAGTCAGGTGTGTATTTTGGGGAGAACTTTGATTATTGTACCACTGTTACTTTCTATTCAACAGACACCCTAGCCTCAAGTTATGTGGGCCAGCCAAAGTGGCTCTGTGTTCCTGTGGAGAATCTTTTTGTTTCTGATTTAATTCAGTTTCACTCTTCAACTTTGAATTTGATTTGATTTCATTATAACTTTGGTGTCATTTTACCAAAGGGTCATATGAAATTCCTCCACAAACTTATTTGTGCTGCTAATAGTTTGTGAAATCAGGATACCCTCTCAGGCTTTAATACCCAGGGCTTAAGTCACTGCCATGAGGTTAGAGGAAAAACTGCCCTCATCTTCTGCTTCTGTCTCTCTTGGGGCAGGGGAGGAGGGCATGTTGAGACTACTCCCTGAGAAAAAGGTTCAAGGCCAAGCTATTTCCACTACTTTTAGGTTTCTAATAGGTCAATCCCGTCAGCCCAGAAGGTGAAGTCTGGTGCTGAAGAGTTCATCACTAGTTGCAAATCAGGTCAGTCCTCGTTGTAACGCACACACAGTGACTCCCAGGGATTTATTAACTATAGTCCTGTGAGGGCATATCTTACTGGGGAGTTAGGTTGTAAAATCATCATTTAAGGAAAAAAATAGGAAATTGCATATAGTCAGTTATCCTTGGTCACTCCTTTCTTCAGTTAAGCCCTCGATGAAGAAGTCGGCTTGTGTTTAGGAGCCATACTGTATGAAAAATATCTATCCATAAACTCCACACTGAGATTTCTAGCTATGGGATTACCTCTCCCACCTCACAATTTCCTTGGGGCATGTGCTTCTTGAGTAGAGCTCAAACTGATTTGAACTCACTAATTAATTGCTATATTCTTTTGATTTGTCTCTCCCCAAGTGAAGATAGTTGGATTTCCATAAGTTATACGTGCATATGATGTACCTTCACTGAATGCTTTTGATTTGAGGCTGGGCCAGGCCTGACCCTGAATATCTGACAATTTTGGAATTGCTGTGTTAGTTTTAAGTCTTCTTTTCTCTTGTCCACTGCCAGAAACTTCAGTTCTCTTAAGAGAAATAGTGAAATCTGGAGACTTGTTCTAAACAGTCTACAAATCTGTATATTCTTACAGAAAAGACTATATGAGATGGTTACGTATTTACTGGGCCTGTTCTCATTTGTGCTAATATTCATGGTGTGACCCCAGAAATTAAAGTTTCTCCAGAATGCAGACCCTTCTCCCAAATCCAGCAATAAAGTGGCCCCACCTCCTGACATGCTTGTCTTTAACAAGTGCAGTGCTGAAGTCTGCAGGACAGTGTAGAAATCCTCCCATTTCTCTTTAAATCCCTACTGCCTAAAGAGGGTTTTCACCAGCAGCATTGGCATGACCTAGGAGCTAGCTGGAACAATAGAATCTCAGGCCCTACACTATACCTAGTGAATTAAAATCTGCATTTTTGTCAAGATCCTCAGGTGATTTGGATTCATGACTTTAAATAATACTAAAATGGACACATTAAAATATGTTAGGCAGTGCTCTCCTTTCAGTGATATTACTGAGCTTCTTTGATCAAATAGTAGAAAAAGAATCCATGCAAAAATGTTATTTTAAATAGGAAGAAATAAGGGGCCAGCCCGGTGGCATAGTGGTTAAATTCACACACTCCGCTTCGGCGGCCCGGGGTTTGCAGGTTTGGATCCTGGGCGCGGACTCACGCACCGCTTGTCAGCCACGCTGTGGCGGCATCCCCTATAAAGTAGAGGCAGATGGGCACGGATGTTAGCCCAGGGCCAGTCTTCCTCAGCAAAAAAAAAAAAAAGAAGAAGAAGAAGAGGAGTATTGGCAATGGAGGTGAGCTCAGGGCTGGTCTTCCCTCACAAAATAAATAAATAAATAGGAAGAAATAAAATTTTCTCTTAAAAGAGACAGCTAGCACGGTAAGAGAAAAAAGTGATGTTTAGTTTATTTTTTCTGGGGGTTGATGGATGAAGAAGACCCAATTACAAAATGAGAAGTAGAGTTTAGAATGTCTTTGTTGATAATACTGTTTAAGTGACTTTTACATTTTGTCTACAGAAAATCAGACTGTGCAAGACCAGGCACCTATATTGGAAGGTGAATTGGTTATAAATATATACTTTTAGAAATCTTTGAATCATTAAATACAATTAATGAATGGACATTCACAATAATGCATGTGAACTTGAAAGCTGATGATAATCCTAAATCTGATCAGTATAATTTTTTAATTTGACTTCTTAATTGAATCAAATCTTAGAACTGATGAGGGTTGGGAGGAAGGGCAAAATAGGTGAAGGGGATAAGAGGTACAAACTTCCAGTCATAAAATAAGTCATGGGGATGTAATGTACAGCATAGGGAATATAGTCAATGATAATATAAACATCGTATGATGACAGATGGTAATTAGTCTTATCAGCGTGCCCATTTTGTAATATAAATAAATGTCGAATCACTTTGTTGTACACCTGAAACTTCAATTTTAAAAAAAAGGCATCTTAGAACTGATTGAATTAACATGGTGACACAAATGGGTTTAAATCATAAAAATCGTCTATTTTATATAGAATAAAGACAACAACTATATCAAGATTGTCTGAGAAATCAGTAGGATTAGAAGGTGGTGGGAGAGATTTGAATGATTAATCTATGTATGACCAGAACTTTAAGAATCTGTTAAGCAAATAGCAGCCTGAAGTTTAAGATTTTGTGATTAGCTCTTGAGTGTTTTGAGGCTCATTTGGCATTCTATCTCCCAGTAAACTTGTAGAAAATTAATTCTATTTTTAAAATCAAGGCAAATGAATATATGCTGGTTAGGAGAAGATCTTGTTTTTAAAAAAGTTTCTAGGGGCCAGCCTGGTGGTGTAGTGGTTAAGTGTGCACACTGCTGCAGTGGCCCAGGGTTCACAGGTTTGGATCCCAGGCACAGACCTACACACTGCTTATCAAGCCATGCTGTGGTAGTGTCCCACATACAAAATAGAGGAAGATTGGCATGAATGTTAGCTCAGGGACATTCTTCCTCAAGCAAAAAGAGGAAGATTGGCAACAGATGCTAGCTCAGGGCCAATCTTCCTCACCAAAAAAAAAAAGTTTCTATGACATTATGTATGACTCACAAGTTCTTTGGTTTGCTAAGCAATTTTGTTATGGTATAATATCATGGATATCAATAAAACAAATAAAAGGTAAAATACTGAAAGAGTGTTTAATTTGTTGAAAGAGGAGTAATTTTTTGTCTTTACATATATACATACACAAAACTCAGTGAAATGTAAAATTATTATATTGTGATTTAGAAATTATCCTATCTTATTTCCAGCATGTTTTATTCCTTTTTTCTTTAAAGATACTGGCATTAAGGTACTTAATAAGTTCTGCTACTAAGGTCCATTTCTCACTTTGAAATGACAGTTTTTGTTTTTTAGAGGAAATTTACTAAAGTTGACTGGTTTAATTTTATATTGGCTGCCAGCCTAGAAATTTTTTATGGCTTAAAAAAATCTTATCAGATATTTGAATGCCCTTTTCTACTTTGTAAGTAATTCCTAAGGTAAAGATGGTAAAAATTACTGATGTTGTGTAGTTAGGATGTGTTTTTTAACAGTGTTTCTACCATTTAGATGATTTATTTATGCTGACCTGCTTATGTTGAATTGCTCTCTTTGGAAATAAGCAATTGCTACTTTTATTCTTTTTTATATGTTGAATAATCAGAAGCCTTTTTTAGCAGACTCAGATGATTTATTTTTTTCTTTATTAGGAGAGAACTGTTAATTGATCTTTAAAGGTTATACACCGGTAAAGACATAAAGACTTCACTATCCTTAAATTTAGCACAGCTCTTTGACTTTAAATGAAAATAATGTCAATCTTGCCTACTAAACCAAGGCCTTGTGATTATTAGAAATTATTAGAGATAATGAGTTTGAGAATCCAGGGCTACATATAGTGATCCCCACTGCTCAGCTGGTAAAACTTCTGTGATAGTTATCTCAGGGTTAAGGCAGAATTTGGATGTATTATGTGATAGATACAATTTAGTTTTCTTCTTTTCAGGATTCTTAAGGAAAATGTCCTCTATTATCTGTTATAGGTCCTCCGAATGGTTGGAATGATCCTCCAGCTTTGAACAGAGTACCCAAGAAGAAGAAGGTACTAGAAAAAGATGTCCATCCAGTTGTCTACAGATGTTCTGTTAATCATGTAGCCACCTGAAGTGCACCACACTTCACTGATCTTTTTAAAGGCAAAACTTACTGACTGATATATTTAAAGTGTATTTCAACTTGTGTCTTCTAATCCATGAAGGGAAGGAAAGAAAGTAGAAAACAGTATGGTGGTATGAATTAAACCCCTTCTAGAAGGCAAGATGTAAATTCCCAACAAGTCTCTTTCAGACTAAGAAACAAAATTTCAGCCTTCTCAAATGATTTTTTTTTAGGAGTTACTTTGGTCTTTGTGTTCTGACAGTAATCATGAATTTGGAAATTATATTTTGGACTATTTTTGTCTGTCACATATAATATGAATGAAGAAATAGCCTTGTACCTGAGCATTGTTTAGGTGTCAGTAACTATTGAGAGCTTATTAGAGCACAAAATAAGATTCTTCATTCCTTCTTTCTCTCCAAGCCATTTTCTACTTTTTTTTTAATCTAGTGATCTCCTTCCCCAAAATATAGTGAGAGGCCATAACATTCAATTGGGAGACACTAAATGAGCAAGAAAACCTAAAATTTAGGTTAGTAATAATCAGAATCTACTACAGTCAGGCGCTACATAACCATGTTTTTGCCGACGACAGACCACGTATATGATGGTGGTCCCATAAAATTAGTACCATATAGCCTAGGTGTGCGGTAGGCTATATCATCTAGGTTTGTGTAAGTACATTCTAGGAATGTTCACACAATGACAAAATCACCTAACAACACATTTCTCAGAATGTATGCCTGTCATTAAGTGACACAAGACGGTACTTTTGGTGTGATTAAATTGATAGGTAATATATACCTAGTGCTCTAGGAAGATTATTACATCCTGATCACATTAAACACACATTTAACATGTCTGATTCCAGTATTTGTAGATACAATTCTCCACCTTTGACTTCCTCTTTCAAAAACACGTGGTTTTGGCTTCCCATTATGGGAGTAAGTGTGGAAGGCAAAGGGGAAACTGAGAGGTCCAGGTTGGAGCTCCCCATCCCTTGTAGCCAGATCAGCTCTACTTTTATGTTTTACTCTGGAAATTTATGTGAAAAATTTCATTTGAAAAAAGTATTCTACTATTTTAAAAAAATTTTTTAACCATGGAATAGTCTAATTCCCTAATTTAAAGCTGAGGAAATGTTGCTATCAGTTTTTTCTTACTCTTGGTGTCTTTTATTTCCATCTTCTTAAAAGATACCTGAAAACTTTATGCCTCCTGTTCCCATCACATCACCAATCATGAACCCCTTGGGTGACCCCCAGTCACAGATGCTGCAGCAACAGCCTTCAGCTCCAGTACCACTGTCAAGCCAGGCTTCATTCCCACAGCCACATCTTCCAGGTGGCCAGCCCTTCCATGGCATACAGCAACCCCTTGGTCAACCAGGCATGCCACCATCTTTCTCAAAGCCCAACATCGAAGGTGCCCCAGGGGCTCCTATTGGAAATACCATCCAGGTAACAGTAAATCTGTGGAAGTGAAGGGGGAGATGGCTCTATTTCAATACATGTTTTTAATGTGTTAATTTTTATGGTTATACCTTTATTAACATCTAAATTTGGTTTCAATTTAGACAACCTAAATAAAAAATACTAACCCTTTTTTAAGATTAATCATAGACGTATATTATTTTTCAATTAAATGACAATATACAAACTTTCTAAAAGAGGCTTATATATTTGCTAGTGTATGTTTACAATAACTTGACATTTGCAGTATTTTACTTGACCTCATCAATAGCTACTGTTTAAGATCAGTTGAATCCATATATGCATCCAAGGTTGCTAAACAGAAGCTGTTTCCAAAGGTCTTTCCCTTTAAAATGTAAAATAAAAATGTAATCAGTGGGGCTGGCCCGGTGGCATAGCGGTGAAGTTCGCGCATTCTGCTTCAGCAGCCCGGGGTTCGCCAGTTTGGATCCTGGGCACAGACCTACCCCCTGCTCATCAAGCCGCGCAGAGGCAGCATCCCACGTAGAAGAGCTACAACTCTACAACTATGATACACAACTATGCACTGGGGCTTTGGAGAGAAAAAAGAAAAAAAAAGGAAGATTGGCAATAGATGTTAGTGCAGGGCCAATCTTCCTTAAAAATAAATGTAATCAAGTATTTCTTTTCTTGTGTAGTGTAAGAGCTAATAACGTATAGCCTTATCTTTGGATGGAGATATAAATTTGCACTTGCTTTTCACATACAGGCAACTAGTTGTCAGGGTTCTTATACAATGAGAAATCTCACGTTTCCGTATAACTGACTTAGACATACAAAGATAAACATTTTGATCTATTCGTGAAAAGTAAAGAGCTTGGGTCAAAGTTCAGCATAAGAAGATGAAACAAACTCCTGCCCAAGTATAAAACTAGTTCTTCTGTTTTTGTTTTTGACTCATTGAAGTCAAATGTGAAAAGATTGTATCTCTATCACAAGAGTATCCTTTGCTGTTAAGAGAGAGTTCTGCCTAAGGAACTTCTAAATATTAAAAGTTACATTATGAAAACCAGTGTTTTGATGGAGGTGGGAGGACTTGCTTCTTTACACAAGAATATAAATTATAAAGATGCATTGTTAATTTTTTTTATGATTACAAGTCTGTGTTAGTTTGGGAAGCTATGCAGCCATTCACTTTTGTTTACACCTGGGTGCTCACGCTACACTCATCTAGACCAGCACCTTAGTTACCATCTAGAGGGAGAGCTGCACAGGTGTATGGGTTCAGCCAGGCCATAATAGCCAGCTCCCTGCCTACTTGGATGTTTCTGAGCCACCTCACATTCAGCGTGTCCAAAACCTAATTCATAGTCTTCCTCCCAAACCTAGTCTTCTTTTAGTGTTTCCTGTTTCAGTGAACAGCACAATAGTCCTTTGTATTTAATCCAGCCAAAAACCTGGGAATCATCTTTATACTCTTTTTCCTTTAACCTCTCTTTCAAATCTATCCCCAAATCTTATTGATATTGCTTTAAAATCTCTCTTGAATCCCTTCTCTATGTTTCCAGTCTGGCCATGATAGCTTCATCTCCAGTCTTCAGCAGTGCAGGAACCTCTAATTGGTCTGCCAGCCTCTACTTTGATCAATCTCTAATCTGGTTTTGTCTCTTCTCTGCTTAAAACGTTACAGCCTCCCATTGGTCTCAGGATAAAAACCAAAATATTTCACACTCTCTGGAAGCCTTCAGCTCATTATCCTCCTTGCTCTCTCTCTGCTCCAACCACACTGGCCTTCTTTTAGTCTCCTTGTATCATGATCCGTTCTTCATACATGTTCTTTCCATCTCTGGACTGCTTTTCCTTCTCCATTTAACTAGTTAACTCCTACTTATCCTTCCGATAGAACTTCCTGAAGGGAGCCTTCCCCTCAGTTAAATCCCAGTTTTGTTGTCTGTTGGTCCCACTAATGTTAACTTACCACGGTTGCTATTTTACATGCATTTATGACATTTTTAAACTTTCTTTCTCTTCCATTAGCCTGTAAACTCCCTGAGGGCTGAGATCATTTCTGTGTTGGCTCACCAATACATAGCCAGTGCCTGGCACATAATTGCCTTAATTTTTTTCTTTTTTCTTTTTTTTGGGTGAGGAAGATTAGCCCTGAGTTCACATGTGTTGCCAATCCTCTTTTTGCTGAGGAAGATTCGCCCTGGGCTAACATCCATGCCTATCTTCCTCTACTTTATATGTGGGACGCCACCACAGCATGGCTTGATAAGCGGTGCATAGGTCTGCACCTGAGATCCAAACCCACAAACCCCAGGCTGCCAAAGCAAAGCACATGAACTTAACCACCACACTACCGGGCCAGCCCCTGCCTAATCTTTCTTGAATGAATGAACTAATAAATCAAAACTTTAAAAACTTAAACGTAGCTTCTTTGTTTTTTCCCTCTATACACTCAGTAACATCATGGTCTCTTCTGTCCTAACCTTTGGCTTAATCTTGCAGTTTGGTAATAGCCCAGTTACCAACCTCAGAGGGTAAACTAAAGAGTAGAAGAATGCCAGGATAAACAAAAATGAGCAAACAAGCAGAGCAGGCAGCTGCTCTAGCCAGCCAGTTTTGTAAATGCCTTGTTCTTTCCTACTGGCACAGGTCTACTTCCCATCAGTTATATACAATAGTGATCAATGTATGTTCCATAATTAATCAAGTACCTTATATCCAATCCTGTTTTTGAAAATTGAAGCAGAAGGAGGAGTGCCTGTACCTCGTACTGGATATTTGATGTTCATGTTTACTTATCCCAATTCACATGTTAATTTTTCATTTGATTTTGAATAGCTTATCTATATAGCAGTTGGTTTCTCTTCATCACAGAGTTTCAGGGCTTTGTGTATAGGTAGTTTCTGGCCATTTTATGGTATTATTTCTTCCAGCATGTTCAGTCTTTGCCAACGGAAAAAATTACCAAGAAACCTATTCCAGATGAGCACCTCATTCTAAAGACCACATTTGAGGATCTTATTCAGCGCTGCCTCTCTTCAGCCACAGATCCTGTATGTAATTTTTTTTCATATTTTGCTTAATTAAAATAATCCTTTATGGAGCTCTTCTATAATTATTGCTTGAAGTCCTACAAGATGTATTGTAAAAGTTTGTACAAAAGTAATAAAGCTAGCACTTACATAGTTTGCTTTACATATAAAAATGTATTTAATTGCTTTTTATATATAGATTTATTTAATCCTCACAACAACCCCATGGTAGGTAGATTTGTCATCTTCATTTTACAGATGAGGAAATTAAGGCAAAAAGCAGTTAAGTAATACCCAAGGTCGGAGCCAGCATTCAAACCCAGTCTGGCTCCAGAATTCATGCTCTCAACCACTATGCTGTACTGCCTTTCATCATCAGTCCTCATGTTTGGCACATAAATAGAATAGAATAATGGTATGCGAGAAATTCAGATTTGGGGTTTCTTTCCGAGCTTTCAATCAAAGCTTTTAAAAGTAGATAGATAATCTTATATGTAACTTTGCAAAGATCTTAAAAATAGTTAAATGTTTTAGACATTGGAGTCAATATTCATAGTTAAGCAACTGATTTTACTTAGTTTACTCAGAGGATGCCTGTGTATTGGCAACAACAAAAATTCCACAAAGCCGGTCTTGTTTTAGATGAAATTTTAATATCTGCCAACAAACATTGAATATATTTATTTAGCCACTAGCCACTTGTCTGCTTGAAAAACAGCTTCTGGAATTTGTTTTTTCATCAAACATTGAGTATTAATATGTGCAGCCTTCTGGTCTTTTGGAAAGCAATTCCCTGTACTGAAAGTGTCAGGAAAGCAGAGGCAGGGAAAGGTTAACATAGACCTTAGTGATGGCATTCTGGGAGTGATGGAAAGACCAAGCTAAGAACAGAGAGCAGATGAAGCTGATAGCCAGGTATACCCTATCCCCTATGCACATCTCTAAATAGGCAGGACACAGTCATTGAAAAATAAAGCAGTCCTAATAAAAATGTGGGAAAACCACTCCTCCTTCAGGCAGGAGTCAGTATAGAGAGGTTGGGAGGACACAGTACACAGCCCAGCTCAATAAATTTCTGTTGAGTTTAACCTCCTCTAGGTTACCATACCATCTTCTTTCTGAGTCCACAGGAGCCCTGGGCAAAACAGAACCACAAAAGTCAGACAGTTCCTGTAATTCCTTTAACTTGTTGGGGGAGAAGTTCTAATATCCTGTCCTGCCCAGCTGCCTCCACCCACCCCCTTAGGCTAGGGCTCCTGCTGGTAGCTAAGTGAGATTAGCTTTGAAAAGGGACTATGAGGGTTCCCCTCCACACAACTCCATTTTAATCAATAGTTGGAATCATTTTTATAGTATGGTTTTATTCCTATTTTAACTTTAGTTATGTCCAAACAACATAAAGTAATTTTGCAGCACAACTTAGTTTGTAATGTTATTCTCGATGGCCTCATCTCTTCTGCCTGCTCTTCTGACACACTGACACATTCCCTCCTCAAACACACCAAGAGGGCATCAGCATCAGGGACTTTGTACTTGCTGCTCCTTCTGTCTGGAGCTCTTTCCCCCACATAAACGCATTGCTCACTCCTCACTTGTTCTAGGCTTCTGCTCACATGTTCCATTGGCCATCGGGCCTTTCTTTACCACCCCCCACTCCCAACACTTCTAGCCCTAACCCTGTTAGCTTTTCTTCCTGCCACTCATCACCATCTGACATACAACATATTGTTTATTTAGTATCTTTTCCCCACCCAATAGAATATGAGCTTCATGAGACACAAGACTGTCCCAGCATGGCGCATAGCAGGCACTCAATCAATATTGAAGAATGGTGTCACTTGTAAGGCTGTTGCATAATGTAGGTCATTAAGTTCATCACATTGTAATTTTAAACCTTTAATTTTAGTTTTAGAATAGTTTCCTCTCACTCATAGTACTAGGATTGAGAGGTGGGGAAATCCTTAATTTAAGAATTCATTTTACTGAATTCATTTTTCTCTTAGTAATCTTAAATCACCAGAAGATAATTTTGTTTTTCTTGGTGTTTTGAACACTCAGAAAGAGGCAGGATTAAACATACCAAATGTGACTAAGTGTATAAGTAATATTTTTGAAAGGTTAAAACAGGATTCCAGTTCAGCTGTGTGTTTGCCTCCTGGCACCCAAGCTCATAGTGCCTGTACTTGGCCTTCCTGTCTGTAGCACCCTGACCATGGCTGCCTCCAGGCAGCCTTTCCTGCTGCCTGTGGATATAGTGCAGTTGCACATGCACACGCCTTGTCAAGTGAGCCTGCAGTCCACATGACATGTAACAGTCCTCCATTCTGCACAATGAAAGGAAGAGTCTTATCCTCTTGCCCTTCCCCCATTAATAGGTTACTAATCTCTGTCCTGTATAATCTGCTCAAGTTTCTTGGTCATAGATGGCTTCATTTCTTTATAAAATGAAGCTATTTAACATCGTGAGTATAAGGTTTAGTGAGATGAGATAGGGCAAGTTCTTTGGATGCAAGTTAATGTTCAAATATAACATCTCTGTTTTTCCTCTCCTGCAGCAAACCAAGAGGAAGCTAGATGATGCCAGCAAACGCTTGGAGTTTCTATACGATAAACTTAGGGAACAGACAGTAAGTTTGTGGGAAAAAGAAGGATTTATGATAATCATTTGTTCCTAGTTGCTAGTAAAATAAACACCTCATCAGCACTCACATATAGTGTGCTTGTGGGCAAAATTGTCATTATAGAATGGGCTTTGCTGTAACTGAATCTTTAACTTCATTCATTGGGATTGAGGGGATAAGGCAGAGTGTGTGTGTGTATGAGAGAGAGAAAGAGAGAGAAATTTTAACCTTTCTTATAACAAAAAGTAGAAATACAAACTGGCTTGTATTGTCCCTAAGGTAACTGGCCTTCTGTTCATTTTGTATGTCCCTTGAATCAAGAAATCAGAAAGTGGGCAGATACTCTATTTTCCAGGGACCAAATCTATACTCTCTCATTGTCTAAGACTTCTGATCCTTTTCTTCTAAAACAGCTGTTACATAAAGGCAAAGCCAAATGTAGCCACAAGATGAGCAGATTCGTGTGCTGTAGGCATGAAATCTCCAGTAGTAAGAGTAAATGCACTCTGTCTTCTGTTCCTTTGTCCCCACCTCTCCTTTCCTTTCTAGAATAGTTTTGTTTTATTAATGAAAGCACTAGAATAGGAGAGAGAAAAAGGAACTGGGACTTTTTATATTTTTGCTTTTCAGCATTCCTCTTCCCCATTCCCCAACATCAATCCCATCAGATAAAAATAACCATTTATCTCTTGAGAACCAAACCAAAGAAAGTCGATATAACACCAGAAGTGGTGTGGTCCTTGGACTGATGCAACATAAAGTCTTCCCTCAAAAGTATGGACGTGTAAGCCAAGTAATGACATGGAGAAAAAACTAAAGATTTTATGGTTTTAAGAGATCAGGATTATAAAAAGCAGTTAAGAATTGACAAATTGAGTACTTGAGGGCTGTTGCCCTACTAATGGAAGTATACCAAAAGTTCAGGATCTCTATTGTAGACAATGTTTCAGACTAATTTGGGTCCTTACTTTGAGACATTATGATTAAGAATCTTCAAACTCCTTCATGTGAATAGGAAAACTTTTCAAAAGAGAGGCTATCTCTAAAATAATTGAAGAATTAAAGCTCTTAACTGGAGAGAGACAGCATTTCAGCTTGGGAGAGGAAAGCTGGCTTCTTTTCTCTAAGAAAATACCTGGCTTATCATACCTGTATAATTCATAAATAATGTCCTTACATAAATCATTTTGTCATGGTTCTCTTTTGTAACTTAAGTATTGCTTGGTCCAAGAAACTATTTCTAGAAATGCTAAATGGTTTATACATTTTTTATAATGTTTATTTCAAGCTCCTTTTAAATATCGAGGTTTAGTGTTTGTAGAGGGTCTCATGGGAAATTCTCCCTTAATTTAATTCTTTCTCTTGGTTCCACCTTTATTTCAGCTTTCACCAACAATCATCAGTGGTTTGCACAACATTGCAAGGAGCATTGAAACAAGAAACTACTCAGAAGGACTGACCATCCACACCCACATAGTTAGCACCAGCAACTTCAGTGAGACCTCCGCTTTCATGCCAGTTCTCAAAGTTGTTCTCACCCAGGCTAATAAGCTGGGTGTCTAAAAGGACAGCATCACTCCCAGCCAATATTGCCATTTTTCCAAAGAAACATGTTTTAAAAAATGATAAGATACGGACCAATCCTCATTCGCATGTTTCCATAGCTGCCAGTCAAAAGCATTTACACTGTTTCTGCAGATGTATTCACCTTAGAACTGCTCAGAACCTGGTGCTTTCTTTTGTTTTAATCTTTTATTGCCCAAGATGATTTTCCTATTCTGCAAATATTATATTTCCTGTGTTACACATAGTATGTTTTCCTGAAGTATTCTGATAAAATGTGGTTTTTGAAACCTCAGTATACTTTTTGGAAAAGGAGCATCTGGTTATGCACAAAGCAGAGCTAAAACTAAATTTCTTTCATGTCCTCCCTACTTCATCCATGTCAATCAGATTAAAGTGTGTAATCTTATTTTTGTGTGTAGTCTTTTTTTTTAAACAGTTGCTCACAGTTTAATTCCTATTTTTTGTGGCTTTGGCTTCACTCTGGTCCTGAACAAATAACTAAATCTAACAGCTGCTACATAGATTTTCGCAAATACTAATGAAAATTGGGATCACTAGCTTTAAGTATCTAAGCTTTAAGTATCTAAGGAAAAGACTTAGCATTTTCATTCTGTAGAATGCATTGAACTTTTTTCTTTTAATGTTTTCAATATTTTGTTTTAAGATTGATTTTATATATTGAACTTATATTTAAGTTCAGAAAGAAAACTTTAATTTCTGTCAGCCCCTTGAATCAAAGCCAGGCATTTTTCAGCCAGTCGTTTTTGGCAAGTGATTTTATTATAATCTGTCTTAAGAATAGTGTGGTAAACAAAAGATAATGGTCTCCATGGGATCTTGAGAATTAAATACTAATAATTTTTCATTGTTTATGCAAGTTTACCTAAGTGGGTTGAAAAACTAGAAAATAAACATGGTGACTACTGTGGAGGTAGAGGTGCTGTTTCAAGGAGGAAGAGTAGTTCATCAGGCTTTGTGCAACCTGAGTGAGAGTTTCCAAGAACCTCTCAATTTCCTTTGCCAGGGATTCCCTACTCACCAAATAAAACCCCTCTTTTAAAAATTAACCAACTCAGTTTTTAACTCAGAATGCTTTTGTAACTAAAAAAAAGGAGAACCTTGATAGCATGTGTAAGCATTGGAGCCCCAGGAATGGGGTGATATATTGGCACCCTGCCCTTCAGTCTCCTGGGAGTCTGGTAGTCTGAGTCAGTTCTGTGACTCACCAAAGTGGCAACTTGACCTTCTGGACCTGACCCTCAACTAGGGTGTCAGCCCAAGACCCCATCTGAACCGCAGGCTGGCCTCTAGTAATTTTCTTCAGTGAGGATTTGTGTTATGGCTGCGTGTTTACCCGACACAACAATGGCATAATTGGCAGCGTTTTACAAAAAACCAAATTCCCAAAAGATGAGAAACAAGAGTAGGTGGCAGTGGAGCCCTGGCCAACCCGAAAGGTTTTACAAGTATGAATGCAAAAACTATTTGCCACTGACATTCAACCAGCTATTCTCCTTTTTCAATACAGCATTATGGTTCTTTTTCCCCACTGTGGAGACATTTTTCCACGTGGCTTATAACTTTGGAGAAGTTTCATATAAATAGATGGAGGTAAGAAGAGCTGAACCCTAAATAGTGTTTTGTCTCTGAAGTATGAAGATAATAGGCGATTTATGGAAAGTCATTTGTTTTCCTGAAGAAAAGAAAACAACTTTCAAAAAGTTTTCTTTTTTTAAAAGTAGAGATGGGGGCCGCCTGGTGGCGCAGCGGTTTGGTTCGCGCTTGGCAGGCCGGGGTTCGTGAGTTCGGATCCCGGGCGGCCGCCGACGCACTGCCTGTCAGCCACGCTGTGGCGGCGTCCCATATAAAGTGGAGAAAGATGGGCACGGATGTTAGCCCAGGGCCAATCTTCCTCAGCAAAAAGGGGAGGATTGGCGACGGATGTTAGCTCAGGGCTGGTCTTCCCCACAAAAAAAAAAAAAGTAGAGAAAAAATTTCAACTTGATTTTGTAAATGAGTCTGTTTATGTTTTCAACTCCAAAGACATTACAGCGTATGCTGCACAGTTCAGGCACCTCTGTGTGAGGCTATTCTTACAAAGATCTGGTGGATGATACAACTGGTGGTGGTTTCGTTTTGGAAAATTATAACGACCTTTGCCATTATTTCCTGTATAGTGACCTGTCATTCTTTCTGAAGCCCAGGTCTTTTCAATTTTGCTTATGTTTTGTGCTTTTAATTTTTTTTAACCTTCGTTTAAAACAAGGAAAGGGGCGTGAGGGAAGGTGATAGGTGGGGCTGGGTGTTGGCCAGGAGATGTATCAAATCTCTGGGGTGGTGTTTTATATTGCACCTGCTCCCCTCCATTCTTCATATGACCCTTTGGACTGTATGGATGCACCCTTAGGCCCCATTTGAGAATCTTTATGTGTAATGTGATACATAGCTGATGGAGGTAGTTGTTCAGTTGCATAGTGTGGCAGCAGGGAAAAATTGGGAACAACTGCTTTACACCTGACTGTTGAGAGTCCAGTGAGCCTATATATTCCTTTGGATTCAGAAAATTCTCCTGCATCCTGGAGGACAGAAAGATGCAGTGGGATTCCTGGCAACCAGATGTACCCTGATAACACCTGCCTGAAAGATTAAAGGGAGGGATAATGACTAACACTTTTCTGACAACCACCTGTCTCCTGTGCCAGATTTGGGTTCACCTAAGAATGACTCCAAGGCCATCTCTTGACTCCTCTGCCATGGTGGGGACTTCACATGAACTGTCACGAAGATTTGGCAAATAAGTGTGTGCACATCTATGTATGTATGCACACATCCATATGCATGCATTCTCCCCTCTTCCACTGCTGTGGTGGCAGCATTCCCAAATACAACCCCTGACAAATCTATAGGGGTGTTCATCAAATGCTGCATCTCAAATTATTCAGTGAATAAGAGGGACTGTCAATGCACATAAAATCTTAACTATTGAATCTTGTAGATAAATGCCCCAAATCTTTCAACCAAACTAGATTACAAAGAAAAAGCAATCACATGAGCTTTATATTTCCACTTTTCCTGGTGCACTATGTTTTATTGACATTTCTGTGGCATCAGTTCTCAGTGCTTTGGCAACCATACCAGTCGCTTAGGCTCAGGTGGCACAGTGTGCATGGAAGCCTGATTGGGGTCAAACTGTACCATTCTTTAACTGCCAGCTGTTTACCATCTTTTCCCCTCTGGGAGGTATGGGATGTGTGAGTTTTAAGATAGTTGAAGTAGATCTTGAAAAAAATCTAATAAAATCAAACAAAAGGAAATAGACTTTGATTTAGCTGTGGTGCATGTTTTTTGTACTCTGGATTAGTTTCCAGAGATCTGCTAAAGTATTTATTTAGCAAACAGTGTTAATGTTGTTATGACAAACACTTAGAATGACTTTGTACAAATATCATTACTCAGTAACGTCTGAGATCTTTATTGTAATGGAGCTGCACTCCCTATTAAATTTGAATTCTATTTTGTCTGACATTCCTCAGGCCTAGAAGCCTGTTGTTCATCGGGTAGACCTGTCTCTGCTTTTATTGCTGATGCCTTATAATTTCCCAATCCGTGACCTTTCTAAAACCACCTTTTGTGTATCAGTGGGCTCACACTATGCAGTTGAGGTGGGGGGGAGGCATCAGAAGGATTGTGAAATAGAGAAAAGCTTCCTATTTCAAAAAGATACAAGAGGGCCAGCCCCAGTGGCCTAGTGGTTAAGTTTGGCACACTCCACATCAGCAGTCCAGATTTGGTTGCCAGCTGCAGACCTACACCACTCATCTGTCAGTGGCCATGCTGTGGGGGCGACTGACACACAAAATAGAGGAAGATTGGCAATGGATGTTAGCTCAGGGTGAATCTTCCTCAACCAAAAAAAAATATAAGAGCTTGTTGGATTTTTAGTGCTTATAAGTGAAGTTAAACCTAATGAAACTTGTGTCTCAAACCTATCTACCAATATCTCTTTTGTACCTTTAAAGGCCATTATATTTCCTGGCTCCTGACAGTAGCATCCTAGCATTGTTATTAACTGGGTTTCTTTACTCCAGTAAATATTTATAAAGTGCTTTATGCAGTTCAGTAGAGACTTCATGTCCAAACAGGTGTGTTTCCAGGTAGGCAGTGTAAAGTGAATCAGTAGAGCCTATCATAGGAACAGAATGGATTCAAATTTCATTAGGAAAGTTCCAGACCTTTTTTTCTGAATAGTAAAAGGGTAGTGAGTATACTATATAAGGGAGCCATTAAGGATGATTTGGTTCATCTTGTAAGTATGATTTCATTTCATCTTGTACTTTTTCCTATAAAGGAAGCACCCACTGTAGGAGGACTAGAATTTGCAGTGGGAGTGAACATAAAAACATCTCAGTAGTAAAGGAAAGCAACCATCTCCTAAAAGTGACCTGTAGTAATTTCCTTTCCTTCTGGATATATCTCCAAATAACAGATGACCTTCTCTGACCACCTTTTTTGCATTGAAGAGACTTTGGGAGAGAACAGATCAATTCAGGCTGAAGGCAGGTCCGCAAAGAGTCCTATCCCAGGAGGTGCCGCCTGGACGCACTGGTGGAAGGGATCTAACATTTACCTGACTGGGCACAGAGCGAGGTACTTCGCTTTCTCTCACTCAGCCCTCACATCAGCCCAGGGAGCTGAGCTATTGATTCCAGGTGCCTGGCGCAGCTGGTAAGCAGTAGAATCCAGATTCAAACCCAGGTCTCGGACTAGTGAGCACATCTTTTTTTCACAAAACCATACTTTTCCCAAAGTAAGTATAACAAAAACCTGAGTTTTTGTTTCTGATTTTGTTTATTTTCCTTCTCCTATTTGCCTGCAGAGACTGGCATGTCCCACAGAAGAGGAATGTGGTTATTATCAATGGGTAAATTTATTGAGCATTGTGTGTTGACTTCTTTTCAGGCAGGTTCTCTTTACATGGTGGGAAAGACAGCCCCTGGCAGCCCAAAGCCTGCATCTCCACTGCTTGCAACATACAAAGGGAAGAGGAAACCTCTCGGTGTCCAAACACTGCTCATGAAGACAACTCTAGTTGCTCTGTTTGGGTCTCATGCCCACTACCTGATCAAGTCCTGCCCAGAGAAGCAGGGTACCAGAATTGGCCGGTCCAGATAGTGTGCCCACTCAGGGTGAGCACAGTGATTTGAAGGCCCAGCAGAACCACATAGAGTGGTTCTCCAAAGGAAAGGGTACAGTTTAGAGAAGAAGGGGAGAAAGAGTAGGCCAAAACAACCCAATACCTCCAGCAGATCACAACAGGAAGTTACAGCACCAGGTTCTGGACTGTCTACACTCAGGAGCCAGCCCACTTTCTCCCAATTGCTATAAATTGTGTCTTCATGCGGGACAATGCAGAAGAGCACCTGAGAGTCTAGGAGCTGGCTTCTAGTGTCTTCTCTGCCACTTCCTGTTAGTCAAATCATGTGACCGCTTTCTGCCTCCATTTCCCCATCTGTAAAATGAGGGGTAAGACTAGATGATGTCTAATTCTCTTCCCACGCTGGAAGTCTAGGCTCCATCTACCTTTCCCACATCATCTTTGTATATTACCTACAAGTCTTCAGAAGGAATCGAAAACAAATTTGGATAAGCACCAAAGCTTTGAAGAAAGATTACAGAAACAACTCAGACCTATTTATATTTGGATACCTTTTATCCTCTTGTAGAGATAATTTCATTTCTAATATGGAGAAAAATCAATGCAGTACTCTCCTTGGTTGGAAATGAGTAGGCAGGCATTAAAGAAAGTTTGTAATTTGAGGACTTGGGACAAATATATTTGCTTGGCCTTGAGCTCCTTAAGTAGTGAGTCTCCCTCACTAATGATGTCTATTTCCATGAAATTAACCTTCCTACACACCTGTTCCCATATCAAGAGTAGGCTGTATTTGAATACATAGGATACTCACAATGAACTAGTTTTTCCTCCAGTGATGCAAATCTGGGTCATCCTTTTGCCATTCCTGAACTCTGTTTACAAATGCCCCCTCCCTGCTAGAGAACAACAGGGGCCTTTGCTTTTTAAGAGCAGCCTGTGGTAATTGACACAGCAGGAAGCCAAAGAGGTCATTGAAACAGAAACAATAACAGCAGCTAATGCTGAGAAATGAGAGCTTCTCTACCTTCATCTGCCCTTGTAACTATCCTACAAGAAGATGGGGCGGGTGTTGGTGGGGGGAGGGCAGTTGGAGAGCTGGAAGAGATGTGGGTGAAAACCTTGTCAATACTGTCTTTCTTCTGTCACAATAATAGGGATTGTTCATTTATTTCAGAGAGCTGGGAATTGGAAGCAGGAAGAGAGACAGAGTGGGGAGGAGTTTAGTTTGGTTTATGGACCTTGTTTCCAGCCAGATATTGGTCAAAGCGGTATGTGGCGTAGGTGTTAATGAATGTTAATGTGCCATGACTGGGTCTTAAAAGGGATGATTAGTGATTCCTCCATAGCGTTTGCTGGAGTTTGTCAGACATTTCTAGTGATTATCTGATCACTACCTGTCTCCCCTCCCGGACCATGAGTTCCAGGAGCACAGCCATGTACTCCTCTGTCCATGGGGCTGAGCTCAGGGCTGGGCTTTGAGAGGAAGTTCCATAAATAGATACTGCATGAAAGAATGTTAATTGATTCAAACTGAAGATAACTTGGAAAGATGCAAAGTGCAGCATATCCCTGACACAAGAGAGAGGTTTGGGTTGGTTTCAATACTTCAGTGGGTTTTTCATTAAGTAGACCCTCTTATCTATGAATTAGGAAGTAAGGACCTTCAAATTCGGCCATCTCCAACACCCAGTTTCCTGCTGCCAAATTGCAGCCCTCTATTAAGAGTGGTCAGGAAATGTGGGAAGGGTCTTAAGCAATAAGACGGGTTTGTGTTAAAACAAAATTCCTCACTTGCTTCACATCCAAAGCAATGGAAGCATTCATTTTAGAGGAACAGGCGTCCCCTCATCCACTGCTATAAAATCTCAGTGGGAAATTTTTTCAATCCATTTAGTACAGAGGCCAACCCTCCTGTGACTGGAGAAAGCTGAGAAGATTAATTTTCTACTAAGCCACGGCATTGCTATATCTCAAAACCAATTTTCCTATAATCTTGGAGACTGACTTCCAATTTGATGCTGCCCTGAAATCATTCTAATCTAAAGCCTATGAGTGGTCTTCTCACCCTGGGAGCACAGAGATTGTTTACACTGGAAATTGTTGTCCATGCACCTCATCCAAGAAGCAACCTCCTCTCCCTCCCCTGTTAAATCCATGGGAGCTGCAGAGCTTCCTTGTGCCAGAGGAGCTGCCTTAAATGATTACCTGTGATAAAGCAGAGCAGGTGACTTTATTTCATAGTTCCCTTCAGAGCATGCGAATCCTAGTGCTGCTAGAATCCGTGCATCCAAGGTCTGAATCCCTCCAGTCACCCAGTTATGCTTCTCTTTCCAGCCTGGGGCCCCCGCTTCCCGACCAGGCAGGTTTCATAACTTCATGGAGTCCATCTCTCTAGGAGGATTGAAAAACAACAAAATAACCACATTATTCGGCACTTACCGGGTATCAGACAGTGTCCTGAGCTCTATTCCTGTGAGGCAGGTGGTATCTCCATTTAGCACAGGAAAAAACTGAAGTTAGATTATTAGGTAAATTGCAGAGAGTATTCCCAGCATGGAGCTGTCTTAATTCTTATATTACATAGGATGAAATTGAAGATCTAAGAGACTGTCATTGTCCCCGCATCACAGAGTACTCAGACTTGCTAATTCAGAGTGCGGGGGCCACACCCAAACCCGGGTTCACAGATGCCAAACCTGGATCATTGTCACAACACTAGCTCCTATCGCCAAAATCCACACTTCCTTCTGAAAAGCACGCACGTGAGAATCATTGTAAATCTCAGACTTAAGGAATGAATCTTTTCTTTCTCTTTACTTCCTTCCTAGAGCCTGTATTTTCTCCACAAATATTTTTGACACAATTGTTTAAAAATCTTGGGTTTCACTCTTCTAAGGAATGTAACCTTAGCTAGATACCTTGTCAGGCTCACTCCCATCTCTGAGACTTTTCTGGCACAATTATCCAACTGGGAGTCTGCCACGTCATTCTATCTTTCGGGGCCTTGTGCTGCCACCTCCTCTGTGAAGCCCTCCTGACCATGCCAGACCACACCCCTCATCAAGAATCTCTCACAGTTTTTGTAGGTGGTGTTACCCTCTAACCCTTTACCTTCTGTCTTCTTTCTATCCCCTCTATGTGAAGTAACTTCTACTCTGAGGCACATACTGCTGGGCAGACTCTACGCATTCTGGCTCTGATGGTCTTATCTTAGTACATCTCAGAGCTGCTCTTTCGTGGTTTGTATTTATAATCTTGTAACTGTTCATTGACATTTGAGAGCTGTGACTTGTCCTTGTTTAGGAAGCCTCCCCCCAACCCTTGGGCACCTGGCCTACAATCTTCTCCAGCTAAATCTGGACGCCACCCTGTGTGATTTCAAACTCCCGTGGGGGTCCTGTCCAGATCCCTCAGCCTCCTTAGCTCCAGCAACCACTACCTCTACTACAATCCTGTGGCCTCACCTTGGAGTTTATCATTGGAAACTCTTCTACCACTATAGGTCTTAAATCCCAAATCCCACTCTTGGGAGCACAATGGCCATTAACTTCCTTTATTCTCATTTCCTAACAAACAGAAATCTGCCTTTCAACTTCTTCAAAGCCTGGTGACTCTGATTCCCCCACTATCATGAGTTCTTAGCTTCCTGCTGATCACAGTTCCTTCCCCTTCCCCAGCCTAGACTCCACACAAACTTCTCTCTCACCAGCACTTCAATTACCTGGCTTTCCCGTCCTCCCATCAAACCCCCATCCCTACTTCAACCTGGATATTCCAGAAGACCGCTGAGTGAGGCTGCGTAACCGTAACTGTGTAGACTGACGCCATCATAAGCTCCTGGCATCCACTCTTAAATGGGCCCTTAATTTGGCTCAACAACCTTTTAAGCGCTCTTTCTTTTTTTTTGGTGAGGTAAATCGGCCCTGAGCTAACATCCATTGCCAATCTTCCTCTTTTTGCTGAGGAAGATTAGCCCTGAGCTAACATCTCTGCCCATCTTCCTCCCTTTTGTATATGAGAAGCCACCACAGCATGGTTTGATGAGCAGTGCATATGTCCAAGCCTGGGATCCGAACCTGCAAACCCCGGGCCACCGGCAGAGTGGAGCGCGCACACTTAACCACTGTACCACAGGGCTGGCCCCTTTTTAAGTGCTCTTGGTCATCTTCCTGTCTCATTCTGCTGGACAGCTCTTGGAAACCCTCATCACTTTTCTCTATCTCTCTACCAAATTCCACTCTGCTTACCCAGCAGATGATCTGACCTTCTCTTCAGAGCAAAGAGGCCATCAAGGCATCCTCCTTCACTTTACTGACTCACTTTATAAGCTATATCTGCCCTCATGCTCATTTCCTTCCAGTCTCCAAGGAAAAGCTATCCCTCTGTGCAAAGTTAAACCAGCCATCTGATCACCTGATCCCATCCTGTCTAACCTTCCCCTTAACCCTAGGAAACTAGCTCCATCAAGCATTTCCTTTCCTCAAATTGTCAACCTTTGACCTTTCATCTTTCCCCTAGCCAATAAATATGTTCAATTGCCTTCCATCTAAAGACTCACACAGACACATACTCAACTTTGCCTCTCCATCCTTCTCCTCTTCACTGCCCAACTTCTTGACAATGTAAGGTCTGTCTCCATCACTCACTGAAAAGACCTCAGCAAAGCTCAGTGACGACTATTGTATGCAGTGGGCTCTTCATTCTCCCTCTGTCCTAGACTTTCTGTAACATTCAATGCTGCTCTCCCACACTCTGCTGATTCTCCTACATCTCTCATCTTTCCTTCTCAGTCTTCACCACTGGTTTCTCCTTCTTTGCCATTCTCATAAATAGTAGTTCACTAGAATTCTATCCTGAGTCCTTTTCTTACCATCCCTGGGAAACTGCTTCTACTACCGTGGATTTTATGATACTGAACTATGACTAAATTGTTATCTCCAGCCTAGACCTTTGCTGGGCTCCAGGCCTATAGATTCAACAACCTATTCAACAGCTTCGCTTGGATGTCTAAAACAAGACTTCTTTTTCTTCTTTAACTTGCTCCTATTTCTTCAGTCCCAATCCCCAAAATGATGATTATAATGATTATGTGATGATGATGATGATTAATGGATTCCTTGCTACATGCCAGACACTGTTCTAAACTTTAGTTGCCACAAGAATACCATAAGGTAAGTATTCTTATCCCCATTTTACAAACACGGTAATAAACACAGAGAGATTTAGTATCTCAGTGAGTGACATTGTCTTTCACCTAAATATCCAATCCAGGACCCAAAAAGAATCCTGTGTTTTTTATTTCTCCTCCTTCATGTTCAATCAAGCATCAGATCCTGTTGGTTCTTCCATCTGAGCTTCTCTGGCTTTATCCTCGTCCCTCCATTACCTCTTCTCCAGAATCTGTGCCTTTGCCTCACTTCTGACCCTCATCATCGCTTGACCAGGCTCTTAAAATAGTGCCCTAACTGGTCTTCTTGCCTTCAGTCTTACCTCTCTACCTCCAATCCGATCATTTGCCACACCTCTTCTAGAGTGGTCCTCCTGAAATGCAAACTTGATCATATTATTATGCTGCATAAAGCCTTTCAGTGGCTCCCCTCACCTACCACATTGCTCTTTCTGCATGGCACTCAAGACACCCACCTACCCTCACGGGCTGCCCACTGCATGACATTTCAACTTCATCTCCCACTGTTTCCCTGCTTCCACTTCAGATATTCCAGACGCCTCCCTAAATGCCAAATACAAAAGCTTTTGCTCACACTGTTTTCTCTGTCTGGAATGCCCTCTGCCATTTCTTTGTCTAGTAAACTACCCAGCCTTCTAAAGTGTGCTTTCTAATGTGGTAACCAGTAGCCACATGAGGCTAACCTGAATTAAGATGTGCTGTGATATAAGTATAAACGCTGGATTTCAAAGATATAGTGTGATAAAAAGTGTAAAAGTCTCAATAATTTTATAATGATTGCATATTGAAAAGATAATATTTTGAATATATCAGGTTAAGTAAAATATAATATTAAAATTTATTGTTTCTTTCTACTTTTTAAATGTGGTTACCAGAAAATTTAAATTTACACATGAAGCTTGAATTTGTGGCATGCATTATATTTTTATTAGACAGCACTCCTTCAAAATCATGACTTAGAAAACTTAACTGAAGGGGCAAAAGAGTTGTACACTGAAAACTACAAAATGTTCCTGAGAATGAGAAGATAAAAATAACAACAAACAAACACACAGAGACAGAGATTGGATTGGTGGTTACCAGAGGGGAAGCAGGGAGGGAGGAGGGCAAAAGGGATGATTAGGCACATGTGTGTGTTGATGGATTGTAATTAGTATTTGGGTGGTGAACATGATGTTATCTATGCAGAAACAGAAGTATAATGATGTACACCTGAAATTTATACAATGTTATAAACCAATGTTACTGCAATAAAAAATAAATTAAAAAAAAAAAGGATTGTGGTGAGGTGGATGAGTAGGGCCAGATTTTCCAGGGTACCTGGAAAGCCAACGAGAGGAGTTCAGAGTTGGTGTGACATGAACTCAGAAGCCACTGAAAGGATCTGAGCAGGATTGAACAGAGATGAATGCACATTTCACATATAGAGTTTGGCAAGGCTGAGTAGTGTGATTTGGAAAGAGGAGAAATAAAAAGCAATTTAGACTGCAGAATCCAGCATGAGGTAATGAAGCGCTAGATTAGAATGGTGACATTGGGACAGGACAGAAAGGTCTAGGTAAGGGAGATGTTGCTTTTTTCAGAGGAAAAAGAATTTTTCAAAAGTCAACAGGATAGCTAGAATCAAAATGTCAGACAACAACAAGTGCTGGAGAGGATGTGGAGAAAATGGAACCCTCGTACACTGCTGGTGGGAATCAAAAATGGTGCAGCTTCTTTGGAAAACAGTCTGGCACTTCCTCAAATGACTAAACTTAGAGTTGCTATATGACCCAGCAATTCTACTCCTAGGTATATGCCTAAAGAAAAATAAAAACATATGTCCATACAAACACTTCTACACAAATGTTTATTACAGCATTATTCATAACAGCCAAAAAGTGGAAACAATCCAAACGTCCATCAACTTATGAATGGATAAACAAAATGTGGTATATCATACAATGGAATATTATTTGGCTATACAAAGGAATGAAATACTGATATACGTTACGACATGGATGAACCTTGGAAACATTAGGTTAAGCAAAAGAAGCCAATCACAAAAAGCACATATTGCATGATTTTATTCGTATGAAAGTCCAGAGTAGGCAAATCTATAGAGACACAAAATAGAGTGGTGGTTGCTTAGGGCTGGGGGCAGGGGCGGGGGAGTGGGGATAGGAGATTACAGGGGTGATAGCTAAAGGGAACAGAGTTTCTAACACAGGGACAGAGAGAACTGGCTGGTGGTTACCAGGGGGAAGGAGGGTCGGGGGGTGGGCACAAGGGGTGAAGGGATGCATCCATATGGTGACAGACAAATAATAATGTCCAACTAAAACCCCACAATGTTATAAACTATTAAGACATCAATAAAAATTTTAAAAAAATAAAGGGAACAGAGTTTCTTTTTCAGGTGATGAAAATATTCTAAAATTGACTGCAGCAATGGTTGCACATATCTGAGATTATCCTAAAAACCACTGGATTGTACACCTTAAATGGGCAAATTGTACAATATGTGAATTATATCTCAATAAAACTGTTTTTTAAAAAAAGTAAAAAAAAAAAATGTTCCTGAGAGAAATTAAAGAAGACACAAATAAATGGAAAGACATTTCATGTTCATGGACTGGAGACAATATTGTTAAGATGTCAATACTACCAATGTGATCTCCAGATTTAATGCAATCTCTATCAAAATCTTAGCAGCACTTTTTGCAGAAATAGAAAAATCCATCCTAAAATTTATATGGAATCTCAATGGATCTCAAATGGCCGAAACAATCTTGAAAAAGAAGAACAAAGTTGGAGTTCTCATACTTCTTGATTTCAAAACTTATTATAAAGCTAAAATAATCAAAACAATGTGGTACTGGCATAAAGGCAGACATATAGACCAATGGAATAGAATAGAAAGTCCACAAAAAAACCCTTGAGTATATGGTCAAATGATCTTCAACAAGGGTGCCAAGACCATTCAGTGGGGAAAGGAGAATCTTTTCAACAAATAGTGTTTGGAAAACTGGATATTCACATGCAAAAGAATGAAGTTGGACCCTTACCTTACACCATATACAAACGTTAACTCAAAGACTTAAACGTAAGAGCTAAAACTATAAAACTCTTAGAAGAAAACATAGAGGAAAAGCTTTATGATGTTGGATTTGGCAATGATTTCTTGGATATGACACCAAAAGCACAGGCAATAAAAGTAAAAATAGATAAACTGGACTACATCAAAATTTAAAACTTCTATGCATCACAGAACACAATCAACAGTGAAAAGGCAACCAACAGAATGAGAGAAAATATTTGCAAACCATTTACCTAATAAGGGGTTAATGTCCAGAGTATATAAAGAACTCCTATATCTCAACAACAAAAAACCCAAACAATCCAATTAAAAAATGGGCAAAGACTAGAACAGACATTTCTCCAAAGATGACATACAAATGGTTAACAAACACATGAAAAGATGGTCAACATCACCAGTCATTAGGGACATGCAAATCAAAACCACAAAGAGCTATCACCTCACATCTATTAGGATGGCTGTAATCTGAAAAAACAGAAAATAATACGTGTTAGTGAGGACTTGGAGAAACTGGAACCCTTGTGCACTGTTGATGGGAATGTAAAATGGTGTAGCTGCAAAGGGAAATGATATGGAAGTCCCACAAAAAATTAAAAATAGAATTACCATAAAATCCAGCAATACCACTTCTGGGTATATATCTAAAAGAATCAAAAGCAGGGTCTCGAAGAGATAGTTGTTCCATGTCCAGGTCCATAGCAGCATTATTCACAATAGCCAAAAGGTGGAAGTAATCCACGTGTCCATCGGCAGAAAAATGGATAAGCAAAATGTGGTATATACATACAATGGAATATTATTTGGCCTTAAAAAGGAAGGAAATTCTGACACATCCTACAACATACATGAACCTTGAAGACATTGTGTTAAGTGAAATAAGCCAGTCATAAAAAGACAAATACTGTGTGATTTCACTTATATGAGGAATCTAGAGTGGTCAAACTCATAGAAATAGAAAGTACAATGGTGGTTGTAGGTGCTTACAGGGGTATGGAGAGAGAGAAATGAGGAATTATTGTTTAATGTGTATAGGGTTTCAGTTCTGCAAGATGAATAAGTTCTGGAGATTGGTTACACAACAATGTAAATGTATTTAACACTACTGAAGAGAACATTTAAAGATGGTTAAGATGATACATTTTATGTTATGTATATTTTACCACAATTAAACATTTTTTAAAAATCAAGTTCCAAAAAAAAAATCCTTACCCAGATATCACCCCCCTTCCTCCGCCCTAGTGTGAATTAACTACTCCCTCCTTTGTTCCTCCACTTTATCTTGCACATACCATTTTTAGGGCTCTTACCACATTTTTGGTAATTATTTGTTTGACAGGATAAGGGTTACTGTCCCATTTGCCCCCATCCTGGGGTCAGATGAACACTTGTCCACCCTGTGGTCTTAACCAGAAGCTAAGAAAATATACTAGGGTCTTTGGCAAGATGGAGAAAAGTAGCACAATATGCTACGGGGGACAGTCGTTATTAGCAGGAGTACACCTTGTATCTGTACAGGTTTCACTCTAAGGCTGGATCTGGAGGGGCCATATTCCTTCAACCGTTCTTATGAGCAGGATCTGAAAGACCTAAAGAGCACTCCTCCCCACCCCCAACACATAAAAACATCCCCTTCTCCATCATGAGGACAACCAGTCAAAATGATTAGTCCCACCCAGTCTGATCCACTGGCGGGAAGAGAGGAAGATGTTCATTCAAGATAGATTCTAAATAAATAGCTTATCTAATAGATAAGGTACTCACTGGCCAAGTAAAGAACTATTTTGCTGCCTCCTCTGGACTCTTTGTATGTATGCTTGATGCCTGATAAGGTTTTGTGTTTTTTTTCTGATAATAGACTGGATCTTCCTGCCCTTCCAAGGTCATAGCAAAGAGGTTACATCTGTTTGATCTGTCTTCCTTCCTTTGGGAAGCTCCTTTAGGGCAGGGACCATACCTTACTCATCCTTGTATCCCCAGTGTCCACCAGTCCTGGCGCATAGCAGGTGCTCAATAAATGCCAAATAAAGGACTGAATGGTTAGAGCGAGGGTGGGGTGAGTCATCACAATAACCCAGAGGGAGGCTTTTGCCAGAGCAACTAGTCCACCCAGAGAGAACGGACAGTCTGAATAGAGAGCTTCAGGGAGTGTGCGCGTCTGGTCGGAGTGGGGAACAGGGGGAGTATGAAAAGAAAAAGTGGTTCATTATGAAGCCAGGCTTGAGCAGGCTGATGATTCACACCCTCAAGTCTCACATTCTATTGTCATCATACCGTGCCAACGTTTATCTGGTCCCGAGGCAAATTTCCTTTCATTCTACAATTGCAGCTCCATCTGAAGCAACACCGTAACACTGGCTCCGAGGCCCCCAGTCCACAAGCCACACACCTTGCTTCAGTTTTAAATTAGACATTGTTTTATCTGACTGATTGGACTGTTTCCAGTCTGCTAACAATAAGATGCTCATATATGGCCCTTTCATGCAGTCAGTTCTTTGTCATTTTTTTTCCTCTCCTGGAATCCTGGAAAGGATTCCTAACAATGGGTAATCCAAAAATCAGCTTTATTTGTCAACATAATGGTATCCCTTCAAACTCACATTCATAGAATTTGCAAGCTGGAAGGAAAAGTAAAGATTAGTTCTGTTTCCCTGGTAAGGAAATTTGTGCCTAGGGAGCGGAGTTGTGTCACAGTGAGTTAGAACAAGAACTCAGAGCCCCTGGCTTCCAGTCCTGAGCCCTTTTTCTTCTGCGACCCACCAGCAGGTGCAGCCACACATGCTTGGGCCACGGCCAGCTCACCCCTCTCCACATTTCTGTAATTTCTACCATTAGAGGTCTCTCTGGACAGCTCTAAATTATTTGCGTTAGGAGGAAAGAAACGAAAAGACACGAATTTTTCAAGGTTTTCAAGGTTAATTTTCCATGGAACATTCTGGGTGATTTTTTTCCTAAAGCCCCATTCTCAATGGTGCCGAGTTGAAGGTATTGTTCCATCACCTGAGGACTAAGGAGACAGTCCAGAAGCGCGCCAGTTAGCAGAGAATTTGCCATAAACAGATGTGCTGCTGATGGGCCGCGCAGTGGGCAGGGCAGTGTTGACTACTAAGCAGCCCCTAAATTATTTGTGTATCATCGAATAGGCACTAACTGAGCTCCTACTGTGTGTTTGTCTGCAGCTGCCTAATTAAGAGTGGCTGCCTCCATCCCTCCACGAACCGTCAGACACAGGGATTTCTGATTCTCCTCTCGGATCTGGCCTTAACTTGTGTTGCGACTCCGGGCAAGTATTTTAAATTCTCCAACACTGGTGGCTTGTGGCTTCAAAAAGAAAAAAAGTCTTTTCAAAAGGGAAAGGTATTTTTTGGAACTGGAGAAACAGACACAACAACAGGAACAACAGAATTGCTGTGAGCCGCTCAGCGAGCTCCCGGTCACAGGAGCCACATCCCACCCACCCCCGGGCAGAGGCTGCCAACCGCCTACCCCGCGGGCTCCCCCGTCCGGTTCAGGGGAGCCCGGGCTGCGGAGGCCAAGGGGGCGCCTTTCTCTTTAAGAGCCCCACAGGCGATCCTGATTGGCTGTAGCTATGCAGGTCTTGCTTCCCCGGCTCCCTCCGATTGCTCCCTCCCCCGCCGCTGTCTCGGCTCCCTCCCCACACACCCTCCCCCCACCTCTGCACACCCCCTGCTCGCCTCTCCTTCCTCGGCGCCGAGTTCAGCCGGGCGAGCGGCATGGGTGATACGCCAGCAACAGATACCGGGCGCCAAGATTTGCATCCTTAGGCCACGCTGAGCGCCTGCAGAAGAGAGAAGGAACCGGAGAAAGGCCAGGAAGGCGGGGACGGAGGTGCGGAGAGCCCCCGAGAGGCAGAAGCCCCCGCCCCCACCGGAGAGCTCCGCGCCGGCAGAGCGCCTGACTGCTGCCGCCGCCGGCGCCCACCTCGCCCCAGCCATGCCGGGCCCGGCCGCCAACGGGGGGAAGGTCCCCTTTTGCCACGCCGAGGAGGAGATCCGTGCGGGGGGCGAAGGCTCGGAGGGCGGCGGCGGCCAGGGGAGGCCGGGCGCGCGCGGGCAGCGGCAGGACATCGTCTGGAGGAACGTCGTCCTGATGAGCCTGCTCCACTTGGGGGCCGTGTACTCCCTGGTGCTCATCCCCAAAGCCAAGCTGCTCACTCTGCTCTGGGGTAAGTCCCGCCGGCGCCCCCTGCGCCCCGGGCACCGTGGCGGGGGCGCGCGGGGTCGCCGGTCGCTGCTCGGCTGCCAGCGGTGCGGAGCCCCCCGGTTCCTGGGCTTGCAGTTGTCCGCCCTTTGGGACCGGCAGATATTTTCAGCTTCTGCCTCCCCCGCTGTCTGCCTGGGTAGGCGCATTGCCGGCTCCCGGCTGGAGAGCGGGAGGGACCCGGAGTCCTGCGGCGGCAGAACCCGGCTTCGAGGGAGGGAGGACGGGCGGGACGATGGTGTCGCCGTGCGGGTCCCAGGGACTCAGCTTCTCAGTCTCCTTTTCCGGCCACGGACTTTGGGGCCGAGTTAAGGACAAGAAAGGGATGGGGGTGGGTGGAGAGACCCGGCACAGGAACAGTCTTGATTGTCGCGCACGAGATGGAAGAAACCAGCTCCCTTCCTGCCCCTGCAAGGCCCCTATTCCTGCTCCTCAGGGATCTCCTGTGCCCAGTTGAACTTCTGTGGTCCCAGAAGTTTCTCTACGAGCAAACCTCGCCCGCGGCGAGAGCGCTCTGCCCCCGGCACAAAGCTCCGACTTTGGCCGTGCAGAATCTCCTCCAGGCCCTGTAACCCCCGGCTAGTTCGGGTCGGTCGGCCGCACCTGTGGCTCTCCCGCCAACCTCCTTCCTAGCACACCCACCCCTGCTGGCAGGGGAAGGAGGCCAGGAGTCGACACCGCCCCCCCGCCGGGCCCCCGGGGCTCCGTGCCTCCCTGCATGGCTCCAGTCGCTGACCTCTGAACCACCTCACAGACCCCTTGGCTCCAGTGACTGGTTTTGGTCTCAGTCACAGTAGCGGCGGTAACCAGGACAAAAGGCGGAGGCATTGATATCTGGGGCCGAGAATTTGACAAGGTAATCCAAGAAGCCCTTTCAGCTCCCGTTTCCGAGCTCTCCAAGAAACGGGGGCAGGAGAAACACAACCTACTTTTATTTCCAGAGGGGAAGAGGAAGGAAGGAAGAAAGACCTGTTTCTGCAAAGCATCTTATTTGGCATAGTGCCAGCTTCAAATGCCTAGGTTGATAATGGGGCCACTCGGGTTCCAAGTTTGCTGTCCTTGCTCTTGGAAGCAAACCCATTGGGAACCTAGGTACCCCTTAGAGGGGTGTGGCTGGGCGAGGGAACACAGATTGTGGAATGGTGAGAGGGGCAGGGGTCTTTGGGAATCGTGAAGCCTTTGAAAGTCCCCTAAAAGCTTTGGGTAACCCCCCTGCTCAGCCCTCCCCCACTCAGTGCACCTCCTCGATTCTGTGTCCTTTTCACCATCTCTCTGTTATGTGTTGGTTTAATTTTTGGTCTGCCTGTCTTCTTCCCCTATCTCCAAATGACTAGCCTGTAAGATATTCAGCCATTAATTCATGGGCACACTCCCACCCTGCCAGCCAAAGCTCTTATTGTGCTCGAGCCTTCTTGGAGCTCCTCCCTCCCATTGCGGGGCAGGTCTGTGCCATTGGACTTTAGAGCCCACCTGCCTCCAGGGGACTGGGGCTTATCCTTAATAGCTGCAGTGTCAGACAGAGCGCAGGGAGAAGTGAGCACTTAAAATATTATCTTACATGCCTGGAGCTCCACGGGCCCGCAGGCTCCACTCCTTACAGCGAACCCCACTCACCCTGGCATCCCACCAGGAGTCACAAGGACAAGGCCTCCTCTCCAGGGTTGCCAAGTCACCTCTGCCCTTTCCAGGCTGCTGTCTGTGGTGAAGACGGAATCTTTGTTCTGAAAGACCTTGGCCAGAGGACGCCTCCCTCCGCCCCAGACTCCTCCAGCTTCCTGGGAGAACTCAACACACTGCCGGAATCTGGTTTCCCCTTTGTGGGTTATGTTGCCAAACCCCATCCTTGTACTTCCCTGCGTAGTCTTCTGCCTCACTGCTTTTTGTCAGCTCTGTTCTCTGAATCTTGATTCTCTTCCTACCTGTCTTTCATTGCCTCTCCACTGCCACTACCCAAAAAGAAAAAGAGCAGACAATTGTAGATGTTGTAGTTTTAAGGTCCAAAATTTTGATGTAGAAACAGTCCAAACAAATGAATCTTATCTGATGGCTATTTTATGAGAGAAGAAATGAGGGGCTGAGACCAGCTAAGATTGGTTGTACTGATGGCTGGGATATATAGGGCAACTGGAAGACTAGGGGCACCGCTGACTCAGGGTTATTTTCAGTGAAAGCCCTGGTGCCTTGACCCACAAATTTCCCTCCACTTGATGCCCTTTTCATCACCCGACTGGCTCCATCTAGCTTGAGGGCTGACTTCATGCACCAGTGGGCTGCTCATCCACTTCAGGGACCTGAGTTGTCAAGGAAATAGGCTTACCCATCCATTGCTTGCCACCCTCCACCCCAGGTGAGGTTGCCCTGGAAACAGACATTCATGCAGTGCACTGAGCAGAGATGTGTTAGGTGTCCAGTGTGCAGGGAGTAGTTTGCATGGTGGTAAAATGTCATCCATGAAAGATCCATCAAGTTGTCTAGTTCAGCCTCCTCCACTGCCGAACCCCCCACCTTTTTGTGACTCTCCTTGGGGCCAGAGCAAGTTGTTTTCCCTTCTTCTCCTTGCAGTTTTCTGAGTGGGCTGGCTGTCAGAACAGAATGCTCTTAGTGCCCACAGGTCCTGAGGGATGAGTTAATGAGTTTCAAGGACAGAAAACAAACTCCAATTGGAGTTTCACCTGAAATCGTCACCTGAAGGCTTGAGCTCACAAAAGTGCCTGCTTTGAGGGGTTTTGGCCAAATGAGCAGTTAGTCCATGCCCTGAATCCCACGATGAATAGAACAGGGGACTGAGGGGCAGCAGTCACGGTGTGGAGGTAAAAGTCCTGGGGCTCCTTCGCAGTGACCTTTGCCCTGTCTCCAGCCTTTCTGGCTCTTGGTTTCCAGAAACATCAGGGGCTTTTCTGGTTTCTCTCTAAAGGACATCCTAGTCCCCTAAATGTGTCCCATGGTGACATGGGTTTTTTCCCTCATGGGACAACTTCAGTGACAGTTCCAGGCATGAAAAGAAGTACTTTGCTTTGCTGCCCTCTTCTATCCTGCCTTGGGGCAAATGTGACCATTGTTCAGGCAGATATAGCATTGTCTGGTGCACTTCTGGTCGCTGGAGCATCTGGACCATTCTGAATGGGGTTCAGCCTATGGCAAGGAAGCTGAGAGGTGGCAGGGATTAACAAGGCAGTCTGGGCGAGGGAGGGTCAGGAGAGGCTGGGGTTTGGAAGGTGCTGGTCTAAGTAAAATTCTGTACAATTTTTGAGAGTTGCCCAAAGATGAGCTGTCTTCCATCAGGCATTGGGTAAGCCACATCCACCATTTGGGATGGTCCTAATGTCTTAGTTGGCTTGCGCTTCTTTTTCGAGCAAGTCCCTAAAGTTGTTGAGGAGCCCCAAGAATGCGTGGCTATGGCCTTCTGTCTTGCCTTCAGGTTTTCTATGGTAAACAAGGCTCAGGAGAGAGGCAGATCTGAATGTGAATCTCTGCTCTCCTTCTTACCAGCTGCATGGTCTTGGACAAATTAATTAACATCTCTAAACCTCTGCTTTCTCACCTGTAAAATGGGTATAGTAATACTACCTGCTCATGAAGTTGTGAGAATTTAATTAGATAATATATATAAATCACAGCACAGTGCCTGGCCCTTGGTTGGTGTTCACTAATTGTTAGCTGCCTTTATTATTATTGGTCCTAATACTGGCTCTTTTTCTTTAGTAGAAGAAAAAAGCCCCTCTTGCAGCACAATAAATTCTACAAACTGGCACAGAACTTGGCTTCCTTGCCCCTCTTGTTTGGAAAAGATTGCTTCGGCTTTAGAAACAAGAGTTCTTTCTCAAAGTCCCCAAAGAGAAATGAGCACAAGTCCCTCCTGTATTTTCTCCCTCCCCCATAACCTTTTCTTTCATTCTGTCTTCCTCCTATTTTCCTCCAAAAGGCCACTGTTTTGTAGATAATCTTTTTGTTCAGCTGACAACTCACCTGATCTTTAGTGTCTTCTTTGGGGTTTTTAAGCACAGCCAGTTACAACTGCTATAGAAACAGGGCCAAATCATTTCTCTAAATCTCTTAGGGTCTCAGTTTTGACTTGCTTTTTTCTCCATCCCCATCTCCTTGAGCCATCTTTAAAAACAAATCTGTAATGCTCGATTAAACTACTAAAAACCTGAAAGATGTAAATGAATCTTCCTTTTAAACCCTGTAATTCTCAGCCCGCTGTTGTTACAACTCATGCATTTTTAATAAAGGAGCATGCACTAAGAGCCTTACCCAGGGCTGGAGTGCAGCAAAGCTAGAGAGGATAGTGTGTGCTGGCTCAATAGTCCCAACAAGTATAAATACAGGTTGAGGTTAACATTAACTCAGTGTTTTCTACAGCTTGTCAAGGTCACTGCAGACTGCACTGTGATCATGAAATGAGAAACAGGGCTGCAGAGTAGAAACCAGGGCTGGAATCCTGGCGTTGCCACTTAGTTCAACCTAAGACATGCCCCTTTCCAGTTTGTGAGCCTCGGTTTCCTCACCTGTGAAATGGGGACAGTAATACTGAGTTGAAAGTTGTTTTAAGAACTGAGTATATGTTACAGTGCCTGTCAGAGAGTAGACACTCAGTGCTGTCTACTATTATTACCTCCCACCATGGTGCCTACGTCATGAAACCCACACTGGCCTCATCGTCTGTCTGGGACTCGGAGTGCTTGTGGTTCAGATATAAGGCAGAGCCTTTAAATCCAAGTATTGGATCATGCGTTTGCTGTAACATTTTAGTTCTCGCCTTAGCTAGTTCTGTGTATTGGATAAAATTATAATAATTGCTTGGAAAAGCCATCGATAGGCGTACAAAAGAATGACACACCCATGCTGGTTTCTTTAAGGTTTTACAAAAGACAATGTCATCTTTGGGTGGCATTATTCTCGTTGAGTGTATATTTTGACATCCTGTAGTCTCTGCGTGCAGCTGCCCGTCCCTCTGCTGCCACATGTCATGTGTCTGTGGAGGTGCCCCAACTCTGGGATTAAGAGTGTGGGCTTTGGAGTCAGAGGGTCTGGGTTCAAAGCCCAGCCCCCCAGTTCAGCCCGGGGCAGATCACTCACCCTCCCTGACCTCAATGTCACCAGCTGCACGATGAGGATAACTGGACAGCCAGCATCAGGTCAGAGCTGGAGCGGAAGGAGACAAGATAGTGAAGCCCCTGGCCTGGAAGCCTCGCAGAGTGTGAGCCTTCCTGCCCATCACGCGTTCCCTTGGTGCTTCCCGCTGGCTAGCTCCTCCTTTGGAGGCTGCGACTTGTTCCTGCCCGCCCTGGTTGTCGCAAAGCCCTGGTCCTGGGTACGGGCAGTTTGTCTCCCATTTTATTTCTCCTGGCAAGGGATTGGTGGCCACAGCAACAGGTCCCAGCTGTCCTCCCTCGTAAAGGCCCGTTATTTGTTCATTATGTGTGTGAATGGCCACAAGACAGATCATGTGAGGATACATGCAGTCACATATTCATTCATCAACTATTTCTTTCCTTTTTTCTGTTCCACTGATTGTTAAAAGTGGCTGCACAGCAGAATCACTTGGGGATCCTTTAAAATTTTCAGAAGCCTGGGCCCCACCCAGACATACTGAATCGGAATCTCCAGGAGTGATGCCCTGGCTTCCTTTTTTTTTTAAGCCATTCAGGTGTTTCTGATGTACAGCTGGGCTGAGAGCAATGACTTAATTCCCTTGTTCAATAATATTTATTACTCACCCATTACCTGCCAGGCATTGGCACCATCCCTGGCTTCATGGCACTTCAAGGCCAGTTAGAGAGACAGGCAGGTGCACAGGTGATAACCTCCCAGGCAGCATTAGTTGCGGAGTGTCAGCTCGGGAAGTTGGGGAGGCCCCCCCAGAGGAGGAGGACGACAGGAGGCGGGCGGCTGGCTGGCGGAGAGATTTGGGTGAGGTGGCATTGTAGCACAGGCAGCAGCAGGATTCGAGCTCCCCAGGGGAGAGAGAGAGCAGGGCGGTTCAAGGATCTGACGTTTCGGCGAGACTGGAGGTGACTAGGGGCCACGTTCAGGGCAAGAGAATTCAGCAGGACCAGCAGGACCGGGAGGAGAGCGGGTGTGTGGAGAGCTGCCCTTCAGCCTCTACCTGAGCTTCACCTCCTGCTCTCAGCCCATCTCACACACCAACGGTTTCTGCTGTGCGTGGGCTGGAGCCAGTTTCTGTACCCGACACTTGCCGGAGGGATGAGTGAATCTGAAGTTTCTCAGGAAAGACCCTGGGCAGACACTCTGGAGCAGGTGTGCGGTGGGGCCGGAGCTGAGGGGAGGCCAGGAATAATGTCTCCACTGACCATTTGATTTCACAGACTAGAGGTGCTGTCCCAGGCCTCAATTACTAACCTGCCCCAGGGGTGTAACACACAAGCCTACCAGAGGGCCTCCCCCCACTCTTTGCTCCCCTGTTCTTACTCTTTCCTGTGTTTCTAAAAGGTACGAGCACAGGGGGGCTTGTTCCCACCTCACTTCACCTCTGAACCCAAGTTTAAACAGCTGGTTCTCACGGCCGACGTTTCAGGGATGACTGGTCCTACTCCCCATTTCTGCAGTTGCTGGAGTCACTGCAGGGTCTGGCGCTACTAGGAAAGGCTAGAGGCCTCTGTGGTCCGTGAACCGGCCACAAACCGGACCACGGCAGGCCGTGTTCCACGAACTGGCAGCATCAGCATCACCCGGGAGCTTGTTAGGAATAGACTATCAGACCCCACCCAGACCTGTTGACTCACTACCTGTATTTTAATAAGCACTCCAGGTGATTCCTCTGTACGGTAAAGTTAGAGGTGCACACCCCGGCCTCGGGTCTGACCACAGGCTGACAATTGAGAGAAGCTGGACATGAGTGGGATGTAGCAACTCTGCCTTCTTCCTTTTAATGGCCTCCTCCCCTTTGCCTCCCCTCCTACCCTCTTGCCTCCTTATAGCTTATTTTAGAACATGTCGGGGTCCCGCTCCTCTTGCCAAGAAAAGGCTGTTGCTAAAATCTTTCAGCCAGCAGCAGCAATGTTTAATTCATGGGCTAGAAAATTAATTTTATTTTCCTGAATAGAACTGGGGAAAAAGAACGGGCAGCTCTGTGCACGGCCCTTGGGAATTCAGCTTGTCTATTTAACAGATGAACTGGTAAAGGTGAGGAGGCCTCGGGGAGAGCTGCCTTCCACAAAATTGTGAAGCAAATCCTATCAGTTAGGATGCTTTTGACCTCAGGGAGAACAAAACTCAACTTCAAATGGCTTAAATGATAAGGACAATTTCTAGTTTCCCTGATAAGAAATCCTGAGGTAGGGCACTTCTGGGATGACTCAGTAATGTCATCAAAGAGCAGATTTTGTTTCTGCGGTGGTGACTTTGTCAAATTTAGTTTTCCTCGTGGTTACAAGATGGCTGCCAGAGTTCCAGGCAGCACATGGAGTCACAACAATGTCCTACAGAAGAGAGAGGCTGCCCCTTCTGGAAGTCTCATCAGAGAGAAAATCTTTCTTGTTTACCTCACAGTTGATGTCCTTTCGAGTCTCACTTGCAGGGTTGTGTCACAAGCCCCTTTTTAAGCCAATCATTGGCAAGGGATTCAGCCTCATCAGGGCTGGCCGCTGAGCCACATGAGGTGGGGAGCAAGAGCCAAACAAAACCCAGGGTCTGCTCAAAGGAAGAAGAGGGCATGGCTGCTGGGACAGCCAGCACCTCTGCTCCAGCGGCTTCTTTCACTCCCTCACGACTTTCCCTCTTTGGTGTCACGTCCATTCCCTGGAAAGGCTCTGGTTTCTGTGTTTTATATTTTAACCTGCTTTTTCCCTCTACTCCCTACCTGCTTTGCTTGTCTTGAATCCTGCTGTCATTACAGTGAGTTGTAAATATCTACCTTTTCCATGAGGCTCTGAGCTCTTCTATGGCACTTCTGCCTCCCCAGGACCTGACACATAGCCTCTGCTCAACATATATGCAGTATATACAGTGTTGGATGGACACAGTATACTGTGGATGGGTGGATAGATACAGTGTTGGATGAAGGAATAAATGAATGAATGAGTTTAATCACTGTGTGACCTTTCTAAGGGAAGTTTGCATTTTATCTCAACTTTAAAAATGTTTTTTCCCCTGTTAGAGAACTTTCCATGTGATTTGGGGGGACAAACTAGGGAGAGAGAGCCTTTCTCAATGTCTCAGAAATCTGCAGGCCCCTCTACACCTGTGTCCATCCTATGAGTCACCCTGATCTCAATGGGGGAGCTTGCAGAGTGCCCTGTGGCTTTTCTGGGTTTTTATGGAGTGAGGTGGGGCTGGGGAAGGTTGCTCTGGGCACAGGGAATTGTCAAATCCCCTGTGGGAGAACTGAATTAAAAAGAAAAAGATGGAAACGAGTGACTTAGAATGTCTTCTTTACCAAGGTTTTCTATGGTGACACAGTTTCCCCAGACTGAGAAATAGTTCTCTTGGTTGGTCGTTGTCTTCATCTTTCAGCTGACACCGAACCTTAGCGATGAAGTCAAGGCTTCTTGTTCTGTTCCTGTTCTCTTGCTTCAAATTTTACTTGAAAGGGCATTTAAAAATCCACTTAACTTCACCCTGCAGGTACTTTTTATTTGCACAAACAACCTAGAAGGAAGCCTCTTACTTAGGAGGAAGTTGCTGTGTGAGCAAGGAAACAAAGCAATCGCTTTTGGCTAGAGACTTCGGAAAACCGTCTTTTAAAGTGCAGACATGGGGAAAATGGGTAGAGCGGGATTGTAGCATAGCCAGTGTGTAAACAATCGAGTCAAATACTGCACGTTAAGTGCCTGCTTTAGGTTAGTGCTCAGTTGATGTCGCTGTGGCGGGTGGTCGGGGGGCTTGTATTAGGAGCTCATTAGAGTACTCTTCAGACACATAGGTGACATCGAGGTCATAATCAATGTCTTCCAGGATTGTGGAAGTCTTCTGAGATTGCCCTTGAAATGGGGGAAAAAAATCAAATACCACTGGACTTGAAGGGAAACGAGAGAAGAGTAGAGTTTAGAACTCAGGTTTAATTTATTTTCTTCCTATATCACTCTTATATGAATATCATCATATACTTGCAATTTGACTGTTGATTTTAGCTTGGTTTCCTGAAGAGATAGTGGCTTGTAAATGCAACCTATGACCTAAATGTGCAAAGCCAGCTCCCATAGCATCCTTCTCCTCCTCATCAAAAAGCATTTATCAAGCAAGCAATTAATTACTTATGGTCCTGAGCCCGGCACTGTGTAAAAAACAAAGACCCGGTCTCTGCCCTCCTACCTTTTATAACTCAAAGGAACAGCTGTGATTTGCCCCCAGTACTGTAACCAACTTAATGTTCTCTTGGCATGGGTAGATAATGGAAAATACTCTTACTTCTTTAAAAGTTCCATGCATGAAATTAGAAATAAATTTCTAAAAGTTAGCTGTTTCGTGGAGTAGTTTGTCAATCCACCCCTTTAATGAGTATGTTCCTAAGAAGCTTTTGCAGATGGTTACAATGAAGCTTGTCTCTGTTCTCAGCCTATGACTCACTGAAGTGTCCCCGAAAGCATTTGTTTTGCCCTGGAGTCTCTATAAGCAAAAGGAGATATTTATTAGCAAGTACGAATAATGCCCATGTATCTCCCCTTTTCCATCTCCCACCCTCAAATCCATTGTGTTTGGCTCCCCAGCTCTTGAAAAGTGGGTGAGTCATTAACAATTTTGAGCTGAACTCAAATTACTCCAGGGTCTTGACTCCATCTGGAGCTCTGGGGGAATTAAGTCACTACCCTCTGAGTATGGACTGGATATGAACCTAAACTTGACATGGTTCCCATGAGGGTTAGAATAAACCAGAGTTATTAGAGCTAATAGTCCCTCATGCACAGAGCTAGTATTCAATCAGTGTGTGCCACTGTGCTCTACCAGTTGTTAAAATATTGAAACAGTAAATAGCTGCAGCCTTCTTGGTTCTCCTGGCATTCCCAACAATCCAGGAGCTACAGGTCAACGCCCGCCCCAGCTGCAGGGCTTACATCTACATCTGTTCTGATTGGTTTTGATTGGTTGGTGCCCTGTGGGTTGTCAATGTGTGTGTGTGTGTATGTGTGTGAGGAAGACCAGCCCTGAGCTAACATCTGTTGCCAATCCTCCTCTTTTTGCTGAGGAAGACTGGCCCTGGGCTAACATCCGTGCCCATCTTCCTCTACTTTATATGGGACGCCGCCACAGGATGGCTGACAAGCAGTGCATCGGCCAGCGCCCGGGATCCGAACCCGCGAACCCCGGGCTGCCAAGCGCGAACCAAACCTATGCGCCACCAGGCCGGCCCCAGGTTGTCAAATATTTTAAATATCACCTCTGCATATGCATCCTCTTGTTATCATATGATCCGTATAATCTTCGGCTGCTATCCCTTTCACAATTCTAAGGGAATGAGAACTTAAGCCAAAATGACAGATTGATTTTTTTTTTTAATTTATATCCTCACACCATGTGAGGAAAGGTCTTAGAGCCCAACTAAATTCTGGGGTTTTAGGTAACTCAACCTTTCCTAATAAAAACTCCTTTTGTGATAGAGGCAACGTGTATCTAAAAGGCAATTTTTATTTTCTGGTTTATAATTGGCTTTGCATAAGATCCTCCCCCCCAGAAAAGAATTGATTATTAATCTTATCATCAGAAAAAGATAAGATTGTATAGTTACATCTTTTGGTGTTGGGAGTTGGGAGGACAAGATGTGGAGGACAAGATGTGGAGGACAGCACCACAAATTCCGGTGATCCTCCTAGCTCATACGTCATTGCTTGTGATGTTGCAGATGGTGTCTCGGCTCTCCAGCTAGCCGGGGTCAGTGCCACTCAAACCATACCTGAGGCCTGGTACAGGGAATTGTTTTCGTGATAGAAAATTTCAAACATATACAAAAGTAAAGAGAATGGAGTCTGTACTCCCCCACATCCCCCACTCGCCCGGGGATTTTTACAAATGTACTTTGATAAATAATTTTTCACACATAGAATAGGTGTAAGAATAGTACAGGGAACTCCCATTTACTCTACCCAGATTCAACAATTTACATCTCGCCCCATATTCTCTATATGTGTGTATACACATATGTGTGTGTGTATTATTTTTTCTGAGCCATTAGAAAATAAGTCAGAGACATTATGCCCTTTTACCTCTAAACACGCTGCAGTATGTATTTCCTAAGAATAAGAGTTATAACCAGAGTACAGTTATCAGAACTGGGCAGTTTAACCTCAATATTATCTAATGCACAGTGGATAGTCAAATGTCATCAGGTATCCTAGTAATGTCCTTGATAGCTTTTTAATTTTTTTCCTTTCAGATCAGGTTAAAGCAAATTCCAGACAGCTGCCTTTGTGAATACCTAAGTGCTGAGTATTAGCTGGGGTAATTCTGGCCACGTTGTCCACATGGAAAACCCCAGGGACACTTTCCCCTGCTAACTTCCCCCAGCTAGCTCCTGGAGAGGCTGTTCTCAAAAGTGGAAAGGGCTAGAAACTGAGAAGCAGGCAGAGTCGATGAGCGAGTCGTTCCCTCTCAGTGTAGTCTGCTGCCTGTCTGCACTGGGGCCGTCTGAGTTGCTCCTTGAACATGCGGATTTGGAGGCTCAGACCCACACAATGAGAACCTCTGGGAGCGGGACCCAGGACTCTGCATTTTAACAGGCGCCTCGGGAGCTCTTACACCCTGTGGGTTGGAGGCGCTTCATCCCAGGAGCAGGTAGCCTCAAGCGAGGCTGTGTCCCCAGTAGTTTAACATCGTGTCCTCCTGCCCCCGTCTCAGGATTGGTGTATGACTCTCCATTACATTGCCTGAAATTCCACCAGCCCGAGATCCTTAGGGTTGATAAGAGGCAGCATTTTAGGAGTGTCAGTAGCTGCAGGGGGCTCCCTTTCATAGGACTCCACATATTGGTGTGAATTGCTTTCAGCACACGTTTTCTTCTAACACAGGGTGGATTCTGTGAGGGAGAGGGAGTTTCACTGGAGGGAGGAGAGGAAAGCAGAAGGAGGACCAGTGCTACAGGACCTGGAATGCTCTGTGGGGGTGGAGCTTGTTTTCTGGGGGTGGTGTGGAGGGGGGCTTGGATCATCCCTTAGATGGCTGGGGGAAAAGCTGTTCAGAAGAGGTGAAGAAAACCTCTGGAGAAAGGTCAAACAAATAGCCCTGGGCAGAACCCTCCACCTGAGCCGGGAGAGGCCCTGGAACCTTCTTTCCTAGAATTGATGTGAGGGCTGAATTAGGTGCAGCAGCTTTTTGCCCAGCGTCAGCTCCCCTGTGGCCCCCAGGAAGGACCAGCCCTGCACTAGGAGTAGCGGTGGCGTGTTATCGCTCCCAGAACCAGACAAGCGTGTTGGTGCCGTAAATCCACTGTATAGATACGTCTGGGCCCTGTAAATTTGTTCATTCTAAAGATGGAGGTTGATGGAGCCCTGCTCCAAGGCCTTTTTCATCTCTGGGGGGCAATGGCTTTACAGTCATCTTCATTTGCTGAAGAGCAGGCACTTAGATCAGTCGTGCATGGTGGGTGGAGACGCAGTGCAACTCTGCTTGGGACAAGACGCATTTTATTTTATTTTTTTATTTTTTGGTGAGGAAGACCAGCCCTGAGCTAACATCCGTTGCTAATCTTCCTCTTTTTTTTGCTGAGGAAGACTGGCCCTGGGCTAACATCGTGCCCATCTTCCTCCACTTTATATGGGACGCCGCCACGGCATGGCTGAGAGGCAGTGCGTCGGTGGGCGCCCGGGATCCGAACTCGCGAACCCTGGGCTGCCAAGCGCGGACTAAACCGCTGCGCTACCGGGCCGGCCCCACAAGACGCATTTTGGGGGGGCATCCTGAACCCAGGCTTTTCTGCCGCTGGAGATACAAGGGCCCTTTGTAAGTGTTTCTGACCCACCAGCAGTGATAATGGGTGGGAAGACAACCGGGCTCTAGATGTTAACTTTGTGTATCCGAGGGGCGGCAGAGGGATTAATCCCAACCTGCATTCTGTAAATGTGGCCACGAGACATAGGTGGTCATACTGGCCCCAGGGGTGACAAGGGGCTGTGACCACCGTCACCTAGGATGGTAATCCAAGTGGGTATCTCACTTCCTCCTGCTGTTGAATCTTCCTCCTCTGTTCTCTTGGAAAGGAGATGTACTTTCCAAGTCCTTCTTTCTCTTAGTACAAGTGGTTCTCAGGCTATAGCTGGTGCTTGTGTAGATCTCCAAGCTCATTCAGCCTTCCTTAGGGGAGCCCTGCGAGGTTTCTCTCAGATTTGCAAGTGCGAAGAGGCCTTCAGATTCAGCTGGGCCTGCTTCTAACGACTGGAGTCTTCGTAGGGAAGATGAAATGTGAAGCACTAAAAGCAAGCAGCCCCTGACGTGTGGGCGCGGCCCCTGGAGAAGCAGAGTCCAGGCTGGCCCCCCAGGCTCTCCTGGGGCTGCCACGTGCTCCTTCAGTCTAAAGGTTGGAGGGAAGATTTTGGACTCAGATTAATTTTTGCTGATTAACTAAAGTGCTAATCTCCCACAAGTTTTTCCCTGGCCAAGGCCATTCCTAGTGGATATTAATTGGGTTTATGAAAGAAAAGTATCTTAAAGTGCAGAAGAGGTTCTCCAGGCACCATTGTGATGACGCTTGAATGTGCAAATTGGTGTTTTTATCGGTGCTCAGGTTCTGGAGCAGTGGGGGAGCACTCCTGGGATGCACTTTTCTGCACCTGTTTGGAGACAGGCAGGCTGAGAGATTTAGATGTCTAGTTAAATTCAGCTTTTCACACATTTGGGGACATGTCCCTAGTGTGCACCAGGTGCTGGGAATACACCGGTGAGCAAGCTCTCATGTGTACCCACAAGATGCTTGCAGTCTAGAAGGAGAGAGGGACCTAGGCCGATTATAATTCCATGTGATGAATGGCAGGAGGTGGGCCCGAGGTGCAGGGATGGCTGCAGGAGGGAGCGTTGTAACTCCTTTAATCCACGCAACGATAACCCTGTGAAGTAGTTTGTAGGACCACAGCGTCTTCACAGCAGTTCTGAAGAACACCACCAACAAAACTTCGAAAATAAAGTTTATTTCATAACTAACTGAGACGGAAAACTTGACCCAATTAATTCATTGGGTGGCAAAAATCTGACCTAAACTGTTGGTCCTATTTAATCTGAATATTCACATTAATGTGTTTGATGACTCACCCACGATGGGTGTTACTATAGTGCATAGGCACTGTATTTCCTTTCTTAAATCTGAAAAGTTCTGAATTTTGAAGCACATCTGACTTTATGGTCTTGACAGGGGGCTGTGGACTTGCCTGGTATCATCCACATTTTGCATACGAGGAAGCAGAATGCAAGGAGGACTCATTTGCCCGAGATCAGCATTGGTAAGGGGCAGTCAGGGCTTGCATGAAGGTCCTTCTGGTTCCTGAGCCCTGCTGGGCATGCTCAGGTGACACACCAACTTCCTATGAAGCAGCGATCTGGACACTAGACATGTGGGCAGCCCTGGAGTGGGGATGGATTGGGATGGTATTGCCACAGACGCACCCCTGGTGGCCGAGACCCACCCTCTTGGGGGACACTGACAGTGTTGCTCTCTTCCCTTGGTCTGGGCTCAGCCACTCAGCCTCCCTCACTCTGGTGGTAGTCAGGTCCTACTCAAAAGGGAATGATGAGTTTGTGCCTCTCTGCCTACGAGATCTGCTGTTGCCTTGTCAAAAAGCCAGGTCTCTGGGTCATTTCTCACTGCTCCTTTTCCCGATTCTTCGTTCTTCTCACATCTTATTCCTGTCACTGGCTTCTGGTCTGTAACCCCTAAGGTCTCTTAGACCAGTGGGAGAGACGTACTTGTAAATAATTCTGGAGCTTTGCTGGTCGGAGCCAGGGTCAGCCTTACGTGTAGGAAGGAAATAAATAGCCAATGGTGGGAAGCGATGTTAAAGACACAGGCCTTACACGGCCCTCAAATTACCTTCCTCAGCTGTCCTAGCATTTGCAGCAGGGGTTCTGAACGGGGGCTGGATGTTTCCGGGGTTTTCCTGAGCCCCCTGAAATAGATTTTGTGCGTGGTGGTATTTTTCTTCCATCAGATTCTCAGCGGAGCCTGTGATTTTAAAAAGGTTAGATGCTGCTGGTCCTGAGGAAGCCACATTAAATGTGCCAGCATTTCCTGAAAGGATAAATAGTAAATGAGGGTACATTTTTATGTTATCATCCATCATCCCTTAGTGCATCTCTAGTCAATATAATTGCTTTCATGCTGTATTGAATAGATAGGATAATTAAGCTTTGAAAGGATGGAGGAAGACTCAGGAGCGTCTGGATTCACTAAGTCTTTACAGAGTAGCTCTTCATGGAGCCTCCAAATGAGGGTCCCCTTGGTTTGTGGGATGACCCAAGAACAATAAACAAAGGGTGTTTTTCATCTTTTTACTTAATTCAGAATTTTGCCTTGGTCTCCTCATCATGAGGGGAGCAGTGATGGTCCCTCTGAGGGCCTGTCCCTGCCTCTGCTTAGCTCTGCTTGTTAAAAACACTCTAGTGATAAGAATCCAAAGGACCCAGTATTAGTTTTCTAATTTCTATAAATTATCTCACAGAATTAGTGACTTAGGGCAACACAAATTTGTCCATAGATTAGAAGTCCAACACAGGTCTCACTGGGCTAAAATCAAGGTGTCAACAGGGCTACATTCCTTTCAGGAGGCTCGAGGGGAGAATTTCCAGCTTCTAGAGGCTGCCCACATTCCTTGGCTGGTGTCCCCTTCCTCCATCTTCAAAGCCAGCCTGTATCCTCAACCCAGCAAGTTGAGCCCTTACAGAGCATCACCCTGACCTTCTCTTCTCCTTCTCTTCCACTTGTGATTACATTGGGCCCACTTGGATAATTGGAGATAATCTTGTCATCTTTCAAGTCAACTGATTAGCAACCTTAATTCCATCTGCAACCTTATTTCCTCTCTGCCATGTGATGTAACCTTCACAGGTACCAGGGACTAGGATGTGGACATCTTTGGGAGGCCATCCTTCTGCCTACCACACCCAGACGTCAAAGAAAATGAATCTGCATTAATTCCTCTGGTTATTATAGGTACAACCTAGACAGAAATGCTCAGTTAAGTGTAACCTTTCTTTGAGGAGAACTTGTTCTTGTAATGGGCTTACCAAAGGATCATTGAAGTCACAAGTTCTCTGACCTCATCCTCCCCTCCCTAGGGGATGGGCTGGGCATCTCATGGGGGATGGGGGGCACTTGCCAGGAACAGCCCCTTGAGCATATAGTCCTCCTGGGGACCTTCCAGAGGACATCGGCTGATGTCAACATTCGACCACGCAACTCCGCCAGTCCCTGGGGTGACATATGTTAGCAAAAGTTGGTTGGAGGTGGCTTAGGGTCTTGAAACTATAAGATAATCATTTTATTTGGGGTGGGGGTGAGGAGAGATTCTTGGCCTGCTGAGAATATTCCTTATGATTGTGTGTGCAGTGTGTGAGGAGGGATGAGAGGACAGAGATGGGAAAACAGAACACACAACAATGACAATAGAAACAGGTGCAAATTTACGCGAGAAAATGCAGAGAGGAAAAGAGTCCCTGATCATTTGACTGGTGAGTCACTTAAAAATGACAGGGAGACCTTGGCAGGTAGGGTCTTGAGAGGGAAAAGGGGCTTCAAGGGGGCAGCATCAGCTGTCAAGGTGGGGAGGGGCTTTGTCTTGGTGAGGAGACTTTATTGGCTAATTACGTGGATTTGGAGCTTTTGTTGGCTTTGTTTTGGTTTCAGACGGTGGTTGGGAAAGCATCCCTTCCTGTGACCAGCAGGAGCCAAATCACTGAGGTTGGGGATGGGGAAGGTAGGGACAAGGTGACCAAGAACCATTCCCAGAACCAGGGAAGTGACATAATTTATAGGGCTCATTGCAAAATGAAAATACAGGGCCCTTTGTTTATCAATTATCAAGAATTTCAAGATGGTGATGGCAGAGTATTTAACCAAGCATGGGATGCTTCTAAGCACAAGGCCTTGTGTTCTTGCACTGGTCACGTGCCCATGAAGCTGCCCCTGTCCAGAAATAGCGTGCCCTGTGTGTGTCCTTGGCGCTCTCTGATTCCATGAATAATATTCGAGGCCTGTTTCCCAGGGAATCGCTGAGACCATGGGCCTTGGGCCTGAGGACTCATCTCCTTAACACAGAACTTGTCTTGATTACACTGGATATTTGATGCTGTTTGATGCTGTTTTGGCAGAAACTCACATTCCAGGGGCAGGAAGGGAGAGGGGTCTGAGGAAGAGAAACTTAGGACTCTCTCAGAGCCTTCCCTTCCCCGCTGTGTGACAGCAGACAAGCAACTTAGAGTCTCCACTTCTTAGTGCTTCATCTGTACAGTGGAGGTCATGTTACTGCCTCCAAACGGACATCATGAGGCTTATCAGTTAAGGTGCTCTGAGAGAGGGCCAAGACTGTGCCTGGCATGGAGGGGTTAAAAGGAGGACCCTCCAGCCCTCCACCTACCCGGCAGGTCTCTGGCCAGAGCTAATGGTCATGAAGTGTGCAGGAGAGCATGGGTACAGCTGCTGAGGGCCAGCCCAGTTCAGTGTGGCTGACCAAATGTTCTTGTGCCCCTCCTTTCCTTCATCTGCCCTCAACACGCGCACATCCTCTCCTACGCCTGGGGAGGTGTTTTCCTCTGCAGGACCCGAGGGCTGCTGAGCCAGTGAACCGAGCTTCTACAGCACCAGACTACCCAGAATGCATCCCTTCAGGCAGCTCCTAGCCAGACTTGAGACAGGAGTAGACAGGGGAGGGAAGCTGTGTGGGAGGAAAACTAGACAGTTGTGGCCCAGTGAATTCAGGGATGGCCACACACTCATCTTGGTGTATGCTTGCCACCTCTTCCCCAGCAGTTGATTCACTGGCACTGCTGGCAAGAGGCAGAACCAATGGCTATGTGTCTCATTTGTTCTGCCCACCTGGCCCTGCCTGAGCCTGAGGTGCTAATTAGCAGGCTGTGGGAGGGAGGAAGGGAGCCAAGGGGCCGAACTCCTTGGCCTAGAGAATTTGGAATGTGCCAGAGGAAATGTCGGCTGCTGCAGAGAACCAGCCGGCCCATGGAGAGCCCAGGACAGCCAGGCTGGCTGGGGTTGGGAGGGCCCATGGGTTTAGCATCTCTCCACTCCTGTTGCCACCACCTCTAAAGCTTTGCTAATGGCTGAGTGGCAAATTCCTGTCTTCCCAAAGCTGAGACCCTCACTCTATTTATTTATTTAGTGAGGAAGACCAGCCCTGAGCTAACAACCCTTGCCAATCCTCCTCTTTTTTAGTGAGGAAGACTGGCCCTGGGCTAACATCCGTGCCCATCTTCCTCTACTTTATATGGGACGCCGCCACGGCATGGCTGACAAGCAGTGCATTGGCAGGCGCCTGGATCTGAACCCATGAACCCTGGGCTGCCAAAGTGCAAACTTTAACAGCTACGCCACCCGGCCAGCCCCCCGGATATTTTTATTCTTGGTGATGTTTAGGGTGCTCGAGCTTCTAAGCCTCTGAGGAAAATGAGGTCAAGGTATTCAGCTTAACTGGTACTCAGCCAAAATCAACCCAATTCCATCCTGTCTTCCACTTGCAGAAGGACTGGACTGCCCAAGCTGTTTCAGAGTGGGGAAATGACTAATGTGAGCCCCTTGGAGCCTGTCCTTGCATCCAGGAGAAAAAGAAGGGCAGGATGCCCTGGGAGGAGGTGCAGAAAAGAGAGAGAGGCGGAGAGAGAAGGAATGGGGTGGGGGGTGCAGTGCTGGACAATGCGATCCTTGTTGCAATGAAAAGAGTATTGTATGCATTCTTTAGGGACCTGAAGGCCAGTTCCGGGCACTGAGGACCCAGGCAGGGAGAACCCACGCCATTGCAGAGTGCAGGAGGAGGGAGCAGATCAGAAAGCCACTATTGTCTCCTGAAGCTGGCATAGGGAGTGTGAAGTCCTGTGTCCTGGGTTGCTGGCCAGGGCCCACCCCATCAGGAATGAAAAACATCAGCACTCCCCACACCATATGTTACAATGTTGTGAGATCTGAAATGTTTCCCTATCCATGAAGTCTTCTTCTCAGGTAAATGTGTGACAGTCATTGAAACTGGCTACTTCATTTATTCATCTTTGGAATGTGTTACAGCCATTTATTCCTAACACAAATATTTAGCAAGCACCTACTGATGCCAGGCACTGTGAGAGGCAACGGATAAAACAAGACACAGTCCCTGCCCTCAGGGAGCATATGTCTACACAAATAGTCCATAACCAATCTATAAATCAAAATTGGGGTGAGTTTATTATGAGCCAAATTTGAGGACCATATAGCCCGGGAGAGACCTTTCACAAAGAGATGGAGCCCTCCAAAGAAGTGGGGTGTACAGAGTGGTTATATACCATCAAAGAGCATATATCACATATGAATGCAATGTTCTTTTTACAATAGTCATGAGATTGCCTGGTCGGCACAGCAAGTGATGGACACAGCAGGTATCACGTCTGCTATCTGGATGGGCACAGCAGGTCGCAGGTCTGTTGTCTCGAGCTGGGTGGTCACAGGATGAGCACAACAATCAAATCCTAGCCTAGGGAGAAATGCTTATCCTTAAGGAAATGCCAGTGTGGGGGAAGTTGTATCCTTATCTTAAGGGCATTTGTTCTTGTCCCTGGGACATGGTTATGTTTAAAGCAGATATACAATGCATGTTCAAAGGCCAGTCAGGCCCTTTTGGAAAAGCAAGGTTGGGCCGAATTGGTTTTATACCAAATGGCTTCATCATATACTCCAATATATCCTATTGCTTGCCATTTATTTATCACATAGAATCTCCAACGATGTGTCAAGCAGTACAAATGCTACGCAGAGGCACATACGGGGTGCTGTGGCTCACAGAGTGGGAGCACCCTGCCTAATGGGGTTGGAGAGGAGGGTCAGTGTCAGGAAGACTTCTCATGAGAAGTGATGTCTTAAGTCAAGAGCTGGAGGACCAATTAGAGTTTGCCAAAAGCAGAGGAATATAGACTTTTCTCTGGAAGTCTTTGAAAATATAAAAGGCCATTTCAATGTGGTCCTCCAAGAAGAAATGCAGTTAGACTAAATATGCCTTCAGAAATTGAGGTTCTTTTCATTCATCCTTTTATCAATATGAATATTTCCATTACAGAAAAGTGAGTGGAATGATACAGCAAACATCTGTAACTGCTCCCACCCTTGTCCAAGGCACCCTGAATGATTCTCCTCCTGCAGTCTCCCGACTGCTGCCCTTTCCCGCTTTAGTCCATTCTCTCAACACGAGTGTTCATCCAGAGTGGTCTTATTCAAATCTAGCTCTGATCACATCTCTTCTCTGCTCAAACCCTCCTACAGCTCCCATCTCACTCAGTCTGTGTGCTAGTCCTACATGATGCCACTCCCTGCCCTGTGACCTCTCTGAGCTCATTTCTGCTCCACCCCACTGGCCTCCTTGCAATTTCAGAAGTACACTAGGCACAGTCTCATTAGAGACTGTCCCTCTGCCTGGGACATGATTTGCTTCTTTCCCCACTTTGAGGTCTTGACTCAACTGTTACCTTTTCTTTTTTTTTCCTATTATTTTTTCTTTATTGATGTCTTAATAGTCATAACATTGTGGGGTTTTAGTTGTACATTATTATTTGTCCATCACCATGTGGATGCATGCCTTCACCCCTTGTGCCCACCCTCCACCCCCCTTCCCCTTGGTAACCACCAATCAGTTCTCTCTGTCTGTGTGTTCATTTATATTCAATATATGAGTGAATTCATGCAGTGTCTGTCTTTCTCTCTCTGGCTTATTTCACTTAACGTAATACCCTCTAGGTCCATCCATGTTGTTGCAAATGGGACAATTCTGTCTTTTCTTATGGCTGAGTAGTAGTCCATTGTATATATATATACCACATCTTCATTAATCAATCTTCAGTTGAGGGACACTTGGGTTGCTTCCACTTCTTGGCTATAGTGAATAATGCTGCAATGAACATAGGGGTGCATAAGCCCCTTGTGATGGTTGATTTCATGTCCATTGGGTAGATGCCCAAGAGTGGTATTGCTGGATCATATGGTATTTCTATTTTTAATTTTTTGAGGACTCTCCATACTGTTTTCCATAGAGGCTGCACCAGTTTGCATTCCCACCAGCAGTGAATGAGGGTTCCCGTTTCTCCACAACCTCTCCAGCATTTGTTGTTTTTTGTCTTGGTGATTATAGCCATTCTAATGGGTGTCAGGTGATACCTTAGTGTAGTTTTGATTTGCATTTCCCTGATGATTAGTGATGTTGAACACCTTTTCATGTGTTTATTGGCCATCTGTATCTCTTCCTTGGAAAAATGTCTGTTCACATCCTCTGCCCGTTTTTTGATCGGGTTCTTTGTTTTTTTGTTGCTCAGTTGTATGAGTTCTTCATATATTACAAAGATTAATCCCTTGTCAGATAACCGATTTGCAAATATTTTCTCCCAGCTGGTGGGTTGTCTGCATTTTGATCCTGGTTTCATTTGTCTTGTAGAAGCTCTGTAGTCTGATGAAGTCCCACTTGTTTATTTTTTCTTTTGTTCCCCTTGTCCGAGTAGACATGGATTCTGAAAGGATCCCTTTATGACCAATGTCAATTAGTGTATTGCCTATATTTTCTTCCAGGAGTTTTATAGTTTCAGGTTTCACTTTCAGGTGCTTAATCCATTTTGAATTGATTTTTGTATATGGAGATAGGAGATGGTCTACTTTCATTCTTTTGCATGTTGCTGTCCAATTTTCCCAGCACCATTTCTTAAAGAGACTTCCCTCTCTCCATTGTATGTTCTTTGCTCCTTTGTCGAAGATTAGCTGACTGTAGGTGTGTGGTTTTATTTCTGGGCTTTCAATTCTGTTCCATTGATCTGTGTGTCTATTTTTATACCAGTACCATGCTATTTTGATTATTATAGCTCTATAGTATATTTTGAAATCAGGGATTGTGATGCCTCCAGCTTTGTTCTTTTTTTTTCAGGATTGCTTTAGCTATTCGAGGTCTTTTGTTGTCCCATACGAATTTCAGTATTTTTTGTTCTGTTTCCGTGAAGAATGACATTGGGTTTCTGAGTGGGATTGCATTGAATCTGTAGTTGCTTTAGGTAGAATGGACATTTTAACTATATTTATTCTTCCAATCCATGTGCATGGAATATTTTTCCGTTTCTTTATGTCTTCCTCGATTTCTTTCAATAGTGTCTTATAGTTTTGATTGTATAGGTCTTTCACCTCCTTGGTTAAATTTATTCCCAGATATTTTATTCTTTTTGTTGCAATTGTAAATGGGATTTTTTTTTGAGTTCTCTTTCTGTTAGTTCATCATTAATGTATAGAAATGCAACTGATTTTTGTAAGTTGATTTTATACCCTGCCACTTTACTGTAGTTGTTGATTATTTCTAGTAGTTTTTCAATGGAATTTTTTGGGTTTTCTATGTATAAGATCATGTCATCTGCAAATAGTGAGAGTTTCACTTCTTCATTGCCTATTTGGAGTCCTTTTATTCCTTTTTCTTGCCTAATTGCTCTGGCCAGAACTTCCAGTACTATGTTGAATAAGAGCGGTGAGAGTGGGCACCCTTGTCTTGTTCCTGTCCTCAAAGGAATGGCTTTCAGTTTTTCCCCGTTGAGTAGGATGTTAGCTGTGGGTTTGTCATATATGGCCCTTATTATGTTGAGGTACTTTCCTTCTATACCCATTTTGTTGAGAGTTTTTATCATAAATGGATGTTGGATCTTGTCGAGTGCCTTCTCTGCATCGATTGAGATGATCATGTGGTTTTTATTCTTCATTTTGTTAATGTGGTGTATCACGTTGATTGACTTGCAGATGTTTAACCATCCCCGTGTCCCTGGTATAAATCCCACTTGATCGTCGTGTATGATCTTTTTGATGTATTGCTGTATTTGGTTTGCCAATATTTTGTTGAGGATTTTTGCGTCTATGTTCATCAGTGATATTGGCCTGTAGTTTTCCTTCTTTGTATTGTCCTTGTCTGGCTTTGGTATCAGGATGATGTCGGCCTCATAGAATGTGTTGGGAAGTATTCCATCTTCCTCTATTTTTTGGAATAGTTTGAGAAGAATAGGTGCTAAATCTTCTTTGAACGTTTGGTAAAATTCTCCAGGGAAGCCATCTGGTCCTGGGCTTTTATTTTTTGGGAGGTTTTTGATTACTGTTTCAATCTCTTTACTTGTGATTGGTCTATTCAGATTCTCTATTTCTTCTTGATTCAGTTTTGGGAGGTGTACACATCCAAGAATTTGTCCATTTCCTTTAGGTTGTCCAATTTGTTGGCGTAAAGTTTTTCATAGCATTCCCTAATAATCCCTTGTATTTCTGTGGTATCTGTTGTAATTTCTCCTCTTTCATTTCTAAATCTATTTATTTGAGTCTTTCCCTTTTTTTCTTAGTGAGTCTGGCTAAGGGTTTGTCAATTGTATTTATCTTCTCAAAGAACCAGCTCTTTGTTTCATTGATCCTTTCTACTGTTTTTTTTTTTGTTTCAATTTCATTTATTTCTGCTCCGATTTTTATTATTTCCCTCCTTTTGCTGATTTGGGGCTTTATCTGTTCTTCTTTTTCTAATTCTGTTAGGTGCATTAAGGTTATTTATTTGGGATTTTTCTTGTTTGTTAAGGTGGGCTTGTATTGCTATGAATTTCTCTCTCAGGACTGCTTTTGCTGCATCCCATATGAGTTGGTATGGTGTATTTTCTTTTCATTTGTCTCCAGATAGTTTTTGATTTCTCCTTTAATTTCATCAATGACCCATTGGTTGTTCAGTAGCATGTTGTTTAGTCTCCACATCTTTGTCCCTTTCCCAGTTTTTTCTTTGCAGTTGATTTCTAGTTTCACAGCATTGTGATCACAAAAGATGCTTGTAATGATTTCAATCTTCTTAAATTTATAGAGGTTTGTCTTGTTTCCTAATATATGGTCTATCCTTGAGAATGTTCCATGTGCACTTGAGAAGAATGTGTACTCTGCTTTTTTTGGGTGGAGTGCTCTGTATATATCTATTAAATCCATTGCGTCTAGTTTTTCGTTTAAGTCCATTATTTCCTTATTGACTTTTCATCTGGATGATCTATCCATTGATGTAAGGGGGGTGTTAAGATCCCCTACTATTATTGTGTTATTGTTAATATCTCCTTTTAGATTTTTTAGCAGTTGTTTTATGTACTTTGGTGCTCCTGTGTTGGGTGCATAGATATTTATAATTGTTATGTCTTCTTGGTGAAATGTCCCTTTTATCATTGTATATTGCCCTTCTTTGTCTCTCATTACCTTTTTCATCCTGAAGTCTACTTTGTCTGATTTAAATATGGCAACTCCTGCTTTCTTTTTTTGCTGTTAGCTTGGAGTATCATTTTCGATCCTTTTATTTTGAGTCTGTGTTTGTCTTTAGAGCTGAGATGTGTTTCCTGGAGGCAGCAAATTGTTGGATCTTGGTTTTTAATCCATCCCGCCACTCTGTGTCTTTTGATTGGGGAATTCAATCCGTTTACATTTAGAGTGATTATTGATATATGAGGGTTTAATGTTGCTATTTTATTGTTCATTTTCTGGTTCTTTTGCATTTCCTTCGTTTCTTGTTGCATGTGTTTCCGACTGCAAATTCAGTTTGGTATTTGTCCATGCTGATTCTCTTAGTTTTCTCTTTATTTGTCATGTCTGGTTCTCTTCTGGTTATTTGTTTAGTGGTTACCGTGGGGTTTATATAAGAGATCTCCTTGATAAGATAGTACATTTTCAGATGCCTCCTGTTTCCTTAGGCTGAGTCGATTCAATCCCTTACCTCTTCCCCTCCTTATTTGTTGTTGTCACTACTTATTCCATCTTGTGTCGTGAGTGTGTGTTTCCAGGGATGAGCTTGAATTAATTTTTGATGTTATCCAACTGTAGTTTGTTCTGGTTTAGTCTCCTTGCTTTTCTCCTTGCTGAAATCTTTGTATCCCCTTTCTCTTTTGTTTATTTTTCAGGCCTAAGGGCCTTCTTGAGCATTTCTTGTAGTGGGGGTCTTGTGGTAATAAACTCTCTTAGCTTTTGTTTATCAGGGAGAGTTATTATTTCTCCATCATATTTGAAGGATATTTTTGCTGGGTAAAGTATTCTTGGCTGAAGGCTTTTGTCTTTCATGATTTTCAATATATCACTCCAGTCTTTCCTAGCCTGTAGAGTTTCTGTCGAGAAATTCAATCTCTTTTGTGACGAAATCCCTGAATTCGTTGATTTGTTTCTGTGTGTTCTCTTGTATCTCGTTGAGTTTATGATAGCTATTTTGAATTCTCTGTTGTTCAGGTTATAGATTTCTGTGCCTTTAGGGTTGGTTTCTGGGTGTTTGTCATTTTCCTTTTGGTCTGTAGACATAATAAACGGTTGCATAGACCCCACCGCTTTACCTTTTCTTTTCATCTTGAAGTTGGTCCTGCAGTTTCCACCTGCTGCCACTGGTTGGAGATAGCGAGCGGTGTGCTCTGAGGCGGCTGTAGTCCCCGGAGGGATTAGGCTGAAGCTCAGGGCATGTGGGGGGAGGGATTCTCTCTTTCTCCTGCTCGACCCGGGGGTTTCCTTTCTGGCTCTCTTGGGGCGTTTGCCACACCCCCGAAACAGTCTGTCATCGCTTCCCGGTGGGGATCTCTTGACAGTCTGTGAGAGCACATGGAGGGCGATAGTTTTCCCCGCAGAGGGCCGCCCCTCCCTCCTCTGTCTGCGAGGCATGCTGTCTGTCTTTGCCGATCGATTGGGGAGGGGGAGTAAAACTCCTTACCTCTCCTCCCATCCTTTGGGGCTTCCCGTGCCTCCACCATCAGATGTATGGCAGCAGGGGTTTCTTAGAAGTCCTTTGTAGTGTTTGATTGATCTCTGTTGGTATGTGAATGATGTTTTTGTTGTGTCTTAGGGGGCAGAGATTCAAAGAGGGACTCTCACTCTGCCATGATGCTGACGTCACTCCTCAACTGTTACCTTTTCCTTGAGCTCTTTCTGGAAGACCATGGTGGTAGGCAGAAAAATGGTCCCCCCCAAAATGTCCACATCCTAATCTCTGGAACCTGTGAATATGTTCCCTTTTACAGCAAAAGGGCCTTTGCAGATGTGATTCAGTTGAGGATCTTGAATGGGGAGACTATCCTGGGCTATGCGAGTGGGCTCGGTGTGATCGCATGGTTCTTGTGAGTGAAAGAGGGAGACGGGAGAGTCAGAGTCAGAGAGATTGGAGGTGAGAGGAACTCAACCCACTGGTGCTGGCTTTGAAGATGGAGGAAGGGGATCATAAGACAAGGAATATGTCCAGCTCTAGGAGCTGGAAAAGGCCAGGGAACAGATTCTCCCCTAGAGCCTCCAGGGGGAACGCCCTGCCAGCACATTGATTTTAGTGCAGTGAGACAATGTTGCACTTCTAACCTAGAGAACTGTTAGATAATAAATGTGTTGTTTTAAACCACTAAGTTTGTGGCAGCAACAGGAAATTAATATAACCACCTTATTTAAAATTGCATCCCAGTCTGCATCCAGCACTCCCTGTCCTCCATCTTGGTTTTATTTTTCTCTATAACACTTATCACCAGTCAACGTATATTTTATTTATTTTGTGTATCGTCTTGTCCTACTCCCTCCACTCTTAAGAATGTCAGCTCCCTGAGGACAAGGACTTTTCTCTGTTCACTGTTGAGTTTCAGAACAGTGCCTAGCACACAGTAGGTGTTCAGTAAATATTTGCGGAATGAATGAATTCTTATACACAACACCCAGCTTTGTCATCCATTTATTTCTTCATTCAACCAACTTTGGTCATGACAGGACCTGGGAACTTAGGGGCAGTCAAGACAGGTCCTTGCCCTTGAGGAGATAACCGTGTGGAAAAAGAGGCAGACACACAAATATCTATAATAGAAGGTCATAAGTGCTATAGTTGAATGACCAACTAAGTGCTGTGGAAAACCCAAGGAGGGAATTAATGATACATTCATGGAAGGTGTAGTCCACGAATTTATTCAACAGATACTTATTGAGCATCTCCTTTGGGCCAGACCCTGTGCTAAGTCCTGAGGATGGAGCTGTGAAGAAGACAGAACATCTCTAGGAGGATGTTAATCAAATCATTACCAGGGTGATGGGGACAGTGAAGGAAGCACAGGGAGCACCTAAAGGATGAGCCCATGAAGGAGGGACCAGCATTCCAGATGGGGGAAAGACATGAGCAAATGCATGGAGCTGTGAAGGCTTTGTGTGTTCCAGCAGTTCTAGCGGGGGGGGGGGTGGTCTGGTTCTAGAGAAGGGGTGAGGTTTAAAGTGAAACCAGAAATAAAGGCAGGGTCCAGACCACAAAGAGTACATCATGCTAAAGAGTTTTTCAGGATGGGATCATTGAAGCCCTGAAGAATGGGAGCCATTGCAGAAGTTTACGCAGTGGAACTATATGATCAGATTTACAAAGATAAACATGGTGATAATGTCTCCCCATCCTGCTCTAAGTCCTGGAGACTGACTTGGATGGACTGCAGCAATGGCTCCCTTGCCCTTGGGTTTCTGGTTAAGTTCCTGCAATTACAAAGCCCCAGTGGGAGGAGAGAGAAGTCAGGATATTTATTCCTTTGGCTCCCTCTCTGCTGGACTGCAGTGTGGCCAAAGCCATGTGCCTCCGTGTAAGGCCACAGCCCACTGGCAGATCCTCTCCCAGGCTGCAGTAGCCCATTCATGCTCTTGGCAATTAGCGTGCAGTGGCTAGCCTGCGTGATGCTTCAGCACCCCTTGTCGGTTCTCTTGGACCCGCCCACACCTTTGTCTTATTAGTCACCCCTTTTAAGTGTACCATATGTTTCCTGCTGGGACCCTGACTGATATACAAGTCGGATTCAATAATCCAAGTAGGAGATCCGGAGGGCCAGAAGAAACTCAGTGGTAATGAGAGTGAAAGAGGAGAAAGACTTGAAAATGATATCACAGCAACGACACTTCCTTTTGTTGAACACTTACCATGTGCAGGGTACTGTTTTAAGTACTTTACATATTAATTCATGAACTCTTACAAACCACCTTTGATGTTGGTTACCATTTATCACCCCCATTTTACAGGTGAGGAAACTGAGACCCAGAGAGGTTGAAAGTTGCCTAGGGTTAAACATGGCAGATTGGTTTCAGGCCCCTTCACCTTTCTACTGATCACTATAATTTAGTCCTGTTAGTTCTACTTGTGCAGGATTAATAGAAGAAAAGAGGATGAGTCTGACGTTCTTAATTTAGGCAGTTGAAGGATGGTCATGCCATGAACTGAGAAGAGAAGTAGAGAAGGAAGACCTTTGGTCTGGAGGATTGAGGTGCGGATTGTGCAGGTGATGAGATTTTCAACCTAAGTGGAAGGCACCTTTGAGACATTCTGCCCTGAGGGGATAGTTTTGACTCTGCTGGCAGAACTGAGCAAACCTCGCACAGGAGGCCCAGCAAATTCCCTTGAGGTCAGAGAATTTGGGATAGCCGGCCTTTGTGCTCCTGCCCTCACCCATGCACTGCCGGCTACGAAAAACAGAAAGTGCACCTTAACCCACAGGCTACGTGACGGAGGTCGGGTGCCCTCGGAGCAGGACGTGTTGCTGGGCTTCCCTTGTAACTCCAGAGCGGCTTCCTAGGTGGGGCTGCCTTGTGTGGTGTGGGGTTCACCTTCTGAGAAGAGGAAAGATTAGCCATTTGTCCCTCCCTGCTCAGTCAAGAGCTGTGGGAACATTCAACTTTACAATCTGAAGCCAAGATCTGTAAAGCGATTTTTTTATCAAGGTTACATATAGACCTCCTGTATGTAACAGGGCCTCATTTGACAAGCCTGAGATGGTGTCATGAAGGACTTGCCTCTAGGAAACAGCCTTAGGGAGGGAGGGTTGGGGACAGCACTTTTCTTCATCAGAAGGAAATGAAGGAGGGTGGTTGAATTAAGTCTCTTTCCATGTTGAATCACAGAAACCAAAACAAAGCAATTTAAGCAGAAAGGCATGTATCAGCTCAGGTAGCTGGGAAGTTTCTGGAGGATCTTACAGAGATGAAAGAGCTTCAGGAACCAAGATTTCAGACCCTGGAACTCAGCCTTGAGGCCACCAGGGCTCCCTAATGTCTCTCAGCTTTGGTTGTTTCCTCTTGATTTCATCCTGCAGAGAGGTGCTCTCTCTGTGGTGGGGAAGATGGAAGCCCCAATCACATCTCAGCGTAGCAACCCAAGCAGAAAGAGAAATCGTTCTCCCAGAATTTGTGTATTGGTCCCAGGGAAGGGCTCTGATTGCCCTTTTAGGGTCATGTGGTAGAATGAAAAAATTGGCCCCAAAGTGTTGCACTCATCCCATTGAGAGACTTTTTCTCTACCTCCTGAATCTGGGAATGCATGGCCATGTGACTTGCTTTGGCCAATTGGTAATAAGACACAAGAAGAGGTCTGAAAAGTGCATGTGCATTGGAATTATGCTTTCATTGCTGAGAACCTTTCTGCCTCATGTGAGGAAGCCCAGGCTAGCCTGTTAGAAGATGAGAGATCCCATGGAGAGAGAGTCCCAGCCATCCCAGCTGAGGCCTCAGACCCGAGTGACACCGTCCTAGACCATCCAGCCATAGCCAGACCATCCCAGACCAGGAGATTCACCAAGACAACCCACAGAATTGTGAGAAATGGCAAGTTGTTGCTTGAAGCCACTGAATTTTGTGGAGGATGGTTTGTTAAGCAAAGCTAGCCAATACAGGTCATGTGCTGGCTCAGGCATTATTGCCAAAGGCATGGGCTGCTACAGTTGGTCAGGCCTGGGTCAAGAGCCCACCCCTATGGCCTAGAGACTGTGCTTTATAACCCGAGAAGGAAAAGCTTGCCTGGCAGACCCAAAGGATACCTGTCATTGTCCATCTAGAGATGCATGAACAGAAATGACCTTGGCGTCTTCCAGCCTGCTCTTTCTCCTGTATCCTCCATCTTGGTTAATAGTACCACCTTCCATCCAGGCACTCAAGCCAAAAATCTGGGTATCATCCCAGACTCCTTTCCTCCCCTCGATTCCTACCTTTGGTCACTACATTCTACTGATTTTACCATCAAAATGTCTTTTGATTATGTCTCTGGATATTCTTGCATCCTTTAGAACTCAGTCTGGACTTCGCCATCCCAGGAAACTTCCCTGAAACCCCAAGTTGGGCTAAAGAACCCACCTGAGTGCATCTCTGTGCCTTGTATCTTAACTCCTTATGCGACTGATGATGGGCATGTCTCCCTCCTGGACTGGAAGTTCCCTGCGGGTAGGGACTGTGTCCTCACAGGGTGTGGCACTGATCATCCAACACATGTGTGTGAACTGAACTGAACAGCTCTGATGCAGTTTTTTTTTCTCTTTTCTGTTGACTTACTCAGACTCCAGGAAGAAGAATGAACTCAAAGCCTTTGTCTGAGGGAACTGGGGGGAGCCAGTCAGTAGTGGCCTGCCGAGATTAACGAAGGGGTTCAGGCACGGTGTGGAGCTGGCAGTCTCATGGGTATAGGTTTGAACGCCAGCTCCTCCTCAGCGTCCCTGACCTGTGTTATCTCGAGCAAAACGTTTACTTTTCTGAGCCACCAGTCCCCTACCTTCAGAAATAGAGCAATTCTGTCTTTCTTGTGGGGTTGTGTCGTGAAAATCAAATGAGATAACAGGTCTAGCCTCCAACACACAGTTGGTAGATATTTAATGAAACTTAGTTTCTTTCCTTTCCTTCTTGAAATGCCATCTGTCTTGCAGTGGGTTCCCCCAGAAGCAGAGCCTGAGAGAAAGATTTGAGTGCACATAGTTTATCTGGGAAGTGATCCCAGGAAAGAGAGAGAAGTGAGATAGGGATGAGAAAGTCAACCCAGGGTCTGTTAATAAATCGGTTACCACTGTGGGCAACTGGGAGTTGAGTCTCTCTGGGGACATCTGGGAGACTGTGTAGATTAGAACATGCCTGGAGGGCAAGGAAGTGGGGGAAGTTTGTTCACCAAACCCTGTCCATCACTGGCTGAGGGATGCTCTCAGCCAATGACTAATAGCATGCAGCACTTCTGTTCTGCTTCCTGCACTGGGGCAAGCTCTCAGGCTGAGAATCAGAGGAGTTTGCAGTTAGAAGACACTGGTACATATGTGAATGGTGAGAGCCAAGGGGACATGTGCACATCACTGACAGCATCAGCTATGCTGCCTTTTCACTGGAAGAATGTTCTTAACTCTCATAATTGCTCATGCTTAGAAATATTTTACTGAAAAAGGAGGATTGGAGGTAAAATGCAAGTGGACTGCTTTCTATGATCACTGTGAGTGGGTGAGATCTGTAGAAATTCAATAGCTTTCTTGCCATACTCTGAAAGTATTGTAAGAGCATCTGAAGAGCTGTGAACAGTGGTTAAGCAGACTCTCAGTTGCAACTCTTCAACCCTCAGGGCTTTCAGGCATTCCTGCTCTGGCAAACAGAGTTAGCAGGGAGAAAGGGGATGGCGGGGGCAGAAAATTATGTGAAAGATAATCACAAATATTATCTTTTGGGGGGGGCGAGGAAGATTAGCCCTGAGCTAACATCTGTTGCCAATCCTCCTCTTTTTGCTGAGGAAGATTGGCCCTGGGCTAACATCCGTGTCCATCTTCCTCCACTTTATATGTGGGACACCGCCACAGCATGGCTTGGTAAGCGGTGCATAGGTCCATGCCTGGGATCCAAACCTGTGATCCTTGGGCCGCCAAAGCTGAGTGGGTGAACTTAACCACTACGCCACCCAGCCAGCCCACAAATATTGTCTTTTATATTTGGATATGACAGGTAGTTTACAGTAAGGAAATGGGAGAGAAATACGCATTTCAGTTAGGTATTTTTCTGAGCATTTTGTTTTTGTAGCTTTTTATTTTGATATAATTTCAAACTTACAGAAAAGTTGCAAGAATAGTACAAGAAACTCCTGTATATCCTCTACCCAGATTAACCATATGTTTACATTTTGCCTCCCGCCTCTCATTTTCGCCTATAATACATATGTATAAATACGTATTTTTTAAACCATTCAAGAGTTAGCTGGAGACATTGGGCCCCTCTACCATTAAATCCTTCCATGTGTATTTCTAAGAACAAGGATGTTCTCTTACATAACCATAGTCAATTCTTTCTGAGCATTTTTAATTGCTTTTGCAGTATTTTGAAGTAACTTCCTACCACAAGAAATCCTTTCTCAAAATACATGCCCTGAAATGGGTTGAGGTGGTGCACTTGTGGAATTTTACCTAGTGGGATACTGAAACGCAGGTTAAGGTTCACACATCTTCCAAATTCTATTGATTTTATTTCAATCTAAAAAAAAATCTAATCTTCTGTAAAGTGGTGAAACATTTATGGGCTTTGGAAAACACTGGCTGCTTGGCTAATATCCTTTTCTCTTAATAGTCTACTTCAGTGCAATGGTATTTTATTAATTTATTAACCATCAGATTCCTATTAAGAGACAGTGTTAGAGCTGGAAGGGGTCTTAGAGGTTCTTCTCATCCCCCTTAGAGTGAAGCAAACTGGGGACCAGAAAGGTGTTGCGCTGACAGTCTGGGACTGGAGCCCAGAAATCCTAACTGTAGACTCAGAAGGCCTTTCAGAGAGAATCAGTCCAGTGTGTGTGACAGGACCCCCTGGGGCTCATCGGAACCAACCAGGATCCAGAGAGGGGTATGGTGAGTGGGGAGAGCGAGACCCCAGCCTCCAAGCTCCAGCTCCCATCACATAACCCTGTTTTCTTCTCTGTTTCATATATTAAGCTTCTGCATAAGATTTTCTGTGAAGAAAGGGCCTTACTACTTAGAAATAAATTAGGCCTAGAGAGGTTTAAAGATGGGCTCAGTTTCACGCCACAAGTTGGTATCAGAGCTGGGGTGAGGACCTGAGCCTTCCTCCTCCGTCCAGTAGATGTCCAGTTCCACCTCCATACCACAAAGCCTCCTCTCATTCATCTTGCTTTACTTTTTCTTTTCAGAGGAGAAATCCTGGTCCTGGAGGAGCAAGGAGCAAAACTCATTTAAAAAAAAGATTCACCTTATCAAAGGATGACTTCATTTTTCCAAAGCCTTCTCTCTGCCATTCATTCTTCTTCCACTTGTGCCTTTACTCTTACACTGACCAAGACTCCCGTGACATGCTTCTAGAGGCAGGACGCTCATCTTACTGTATTAAATTATAATCTATATAGAATACTTAAAAGAGTATTGGGTATATAATGAGTAATCACTAGTTATTATCTTTATATAGAAGCAATTTTTGGTTAATCTTAGCCAAATAAATGAGACAAGTCTAATTTTTTAAATCCAGGACTTTTTTTCCTTATAAGATTGGCACTTGAATCATATATTTTGAAAAGAACAAGGGACAGGTAAGATAGGGAAAAAAGAGAGACAGCCAGATACAAGACATGACAGAAAGATACAGAAACACTTTACACAGAAAATCCTCTGGAGAGATTTCAGCAAGACTTCTGCTTCTGGTCAAGATGGAGTAACAGGAACTGGATTTACCCTCCCTTCTGAAACAACTGGAAAACCAGATAAAATATATGAGAGGGCACTTTTCAGAGATTGGACATCAGGCAGCACAGGACAGAGATCACAAATGAGGTGAGCCCTACAATTGCTGTGGCTCGCTGCCTAGAGAAAATTTTGGGGCTGCAGAGCAGGGAGTGGGAACCCAGGCAGAGCCTAACTATCCCCTTGAGTTGGAGCCAGGAGTTTGGGGAGCCCAATGTGGCTAGAGTTTACAGAGAAGAGTACCAGAGAGGAGGAGTTGCACAGAGGGAGAGAAAGCCCTGGAGATGTGCAGAGCTTCCACCCTGAGTGTTCCAGCTGAGTACTGATCAGCACATGCATGTGAGGAAACTACCCAAGGTCAGAGAAAGGACCACCCAAAAGGAGGAGAAGGAACAATCCCCAGAGCTGACACAGAGCTGGGAATAGTTTGTGTTCCCACCAGCTACAGTGGGAAGCCACACAATTCATGGGGCATGGGGTAGAAGGATATTGCTTCATTAGTGGGGTAGAATTAGCCTTAGGCTAAAGGTTGCTCTAGTCCCACCTAACAGCTTAAAAAGGAAGTGTTGAGGTATACAGTTTCAGTTTCAAAAGATGAAAAGAGTTCTGGAGATTGGTTGCACAACTATGTGAATGTACTTACTACTAAACTATACACTTACTAAGATGGTAAATTTTATGTTATGTATATTTCATCACAATTAAAAAGAAAAGAAAATAGCCCACAAAGAAAGGAAGCCCCATAAGGACCAAACTGTTTCCAAGTAACTTAACTGCATCTCAAGAATATTTATAGGAACACAAAAATATCTAACACCCAACAAAGCAATACTCACAATGTCTGACATCCAGTAAAAAGTTACAAGGCATGCAAGAAGCAGGAAGATACAACCCTTAATGAAGAGAAAAATTGATCAAAAGAAATGGACCATAAAATGACACCTATGATAGAATTAGTAGACAAGAACACTAAAACTATATCCCGTATGTTCAAGAAAGTAGAGGAAAGATTGAGCATGAAAAGTAGAGACATGGAAGATATTTTTAAAAGACCCAAAATGAACTTCTTGAGATGAAAAATACATTAGATGGGATTTATGGCAGACTAGACCCTGCAGAAGAAAAGATTAGTGAATTTGAAGACATAGCAATAGAAATCATTAAAAATAAAGCACACAGAGGAAAAAAACTGAAAGAAAAAGAACAACATCAGTATGCTGTGAGACAACTTCAGGTAGCTTAATATAAGTGTAATTGGAGTCCACAAAATGGGGATGGGAAAGAAAAAATATTTGAAGAAATACTGGCAAAATTTTTTCAAATTTGATCAAAATGAAAAATCCCAATTCAAGAAGCTCAACACAGTGCAAGCTCAAGAAATATGAAAAAAAAAAAAAAACTTCCACAAACATCAAAATAAAATTTCTTAAACCAGTAATAATGAGAAAATCTTAAAAGCATCCAGAGAAAAAAAGCACATATTGTGTACAGAGGAACAAAGACAAGGATGGACAGCAAACTTCTTGTTGGAAACAATGCAAGACAGAAGACAGTGGAACAATACCTTTGAAATGTTGAAAGAAAAAAACCCTTGCCAACTAAGAATTCTAGATCCAGCAAAAATGTCTTTCAAAAATGAGGATAAAATAAAGACTTTTTCAGACATACAAAACCCAAGAGAATCCGTTGCCAGCAGACCTGTACTACAAGAAGTGTTAAAGGAAGTTCTTTAATTAGATGGAAAAATCTATCAGTTGGAGGTCTTGATTAACATAAAGGAATAAACAGCAGCAGAAATGGTAAATATATGGATAAATACAAAAAGTCTTTTTTCCTATTTTAAAAATAATGATTGTTTAAAGCAAAAATAATAACAATGTATTTTGGGGTTTAAAACATATATAGAAGTAAAATGTATTAAAATAACTGCACAAAGGCCAAGGAGGGGGAAATGAAATAGACTGTCGTAAGATTCTTATGTGATATATGAAGTGTTATAATATTACATGAAGGTAGATGATGATAAATTAAAGATGTATACTATGAACTCTAAAACAACAAAACAGTTATCACTAATAAGCTAACAAAAGAGAGAAAATGGAGTCATGAAAAAAGTTCAGTTAATTCAAAGAAGGCAGAAAAAGAAAAGTAAACAAAGAACAGTTGGACAAATAGAAAATAAATAGCAAAATGATAGATTTAACCAGCCATATTAATAATGCACCAAATGTAAATGGTCTAAAGCAAACTGTCCAGTAGAACTTTCTGTGGTGATGGAAATGTTCTTTATCTGTGCTCTCTAATACCTAATCACATGCGGCTATTAAGCACTTGAAATGTGGCTTGTGAACTGAATTTTAAATTTTAATCAATTTAAATTAAATAGCCACATGTGGCTAGTGGCCTATTGGACAACACAAGTCTAAATATGCCAATTAAAAGGCAGTGATTGTCAGATTGGTTAAAAGGCAAGGCCCAACTATGTGCTGGTAAAAGAAACTCTTTAAATATACAGACACAAATAGATTCAAAGTATAAGGATGGAAAAATATCATACAAACATTGATCAGTGAAGGCTGATATATTAATATCAAAAGGATGTCAAGAGAACATAACTCCTCTGAATACAAAAATCTTATTTATTCATCCTTGGTATTATGTTGTTGCTGGTGGGCGCAGCTGAGGAAAGGGCAATGTATTAGTTTGCTAGGGCTGCTGTGACAAAATACCACAGACTGGGTGGCTTAAATGACAGAACTTTATTTTCTCACAGTTCTGGAGGCTGGAGGTCCAAGACCAAGGTGCTGGCAGGGTTGGTTTCTCTTGAGGCCTCTCTCCTCGGCTTGCAGATGACCAGCTTCTTGCTGTGTCCTCACGTGGTCATCCTCTGGGCGTGTGCACTCCTGGTGTCTCTCTGTGTGTCTGAATTTCCTCTTCGTATAAGGACACCAGTCAGATTGGATTATGGCCCACCATAACAGCCTCATTTTAACTTAATCACCTCTTTAAAGGCCCTACCTCCAAATATAGTCATAATCTGAGGTCCTGAGGGTTAGGGTTTCAACATATGAATTTTGGAGGGACACAGTTCAGCCCATAACAGGCAGGGCATTATTTATCACAACTGTCCTCCCAAGAACAGTATCTCCAGGCTTCCGTGGTGCGATATAATTATCTGGGAGCAGACAGTGCCCTCCCTGGCCTAAGGATGACCGTGGAGCAAGGACCAACCCAAGAGAGGAGGGGCCGAGGTTGTGGGGGCTAAGTTCACCTCTCATGGGAGTCGTGGAAGAAGACAGAATGGGGAGAAGGGAATCCACGTCCACCCAGAAACTGTGTTGCCTCCGTTGTTTCTGTTGAACCGGCTGACAACAAATTGTGCCTCTCAGTCATATCTTTTTTGTTAATTGAAGTATCGCTGTGTTTTTTCCTTTTGAATTAATGAAAGGAAAACTTCAAATAAACAATGTTGTTTCTTCTGACATTCAGGAGAAGAACCAATTGAAAATGCTGACCCTTCCGTAAGTCCACCAGCTCTCCCTGCTCACAACAAGCTGCCTCTTGTTGCCATGGCAACATTTATGTTCAGCTAAAGTGGAGGTGCTAGTTCTGGGTTTACTTTGTTACATGTTAGGAGACTGGAGCCTCCTAGTTCATCGATTTAGCCCCTAAGGTGCAAGGCTTCTAGGTGAGGTTTGAAATTTGGAAGAGAGGAAAGAGAAGGAGGCTGTAGGATGGTCCTGTGGGAGTGAAGGCTTCAGGGGCCCTGAGCTACATGGTCTGTAAAAGAAGTCAGAGCAAGTCTACAGAGCAATTTAAAAACAGATGGATTTCCTGAAAGCACCACTGTTTCCACGGCAACATCTCAGCTGACTCTGTCAGTTGCTATAAAGTGTTCTCCCGTCTGTAGACAGAATCTTGGCGTCAGTTGGAGGCAGGGGACCCAGGACGGAATAAATCCAACTGACCTTAGAAGGGAGAAGGCAAAATTTGGGTTAGCTATCAGGGCCTTAGGAAGATTCTCCTGAGAGTCAGGCCTCTCGTCACCAGGGGACATGTCAGAAGTCACCTGCCCTAATGATTTTTATTGGCTTGGTGGTGACAATTCTTTAGTTGGAATGGCTGGGCCACCTTCCTTTCTGCCTCTAGGCTTTGAAAACTGGAGGACACTTGCCAACCTGTAATTCATTCATTTGATAAAATATTTATAGAGTACCTACCATTGAATTCTGCCAAAAGCATCAAAAGCATCCATTACGCTGGTGAAATGCATGCCTGTCATGATGAATATCGATTGCGTACATTTCCTATGATAGATCTGCAGCAAATAAAGGTTAATGTTCCCAATTCTCCAAATGGCCAGTGACTTCTTTTCATCCACACTTTTGTGTGTCCTGTGCTTAGGGCACTGTTAAGTGTTGAAGTCATGATAAGGAACGGAACCAGGAACTGGCCCTGCCCTCAGGAGGCTTACAATCTTGATGGGGTGATGAACGTTGGCGTGACAAGAGTAAATGATAATATGAGGTGGTGTGTGCGCCACGTTAACATTGCAGACAAGAAGCTCCTTAGGAATTCAAAAGAGCAACCCTTCTTCCAGGGCTGGGGTGATCAGGGAGAGGTTCATGGAAGGGGTGGGACTTGAACTGGGCTTGAGTGAAGGGCAGCACTTGGCTAACAGGGAAGATCGTGAAAACAAATAAGCAAGGAGAGTGTCAGGAGAAGTACTGAGACAGGAGCGAATGTGGCAGTTGTTCAGGAGGAAGGAGCAAACTTATTTGAGAAGGATTCATGACATGGAGGATAGAAAATAAAGTTTTCTAGGGGAGAATTGGGGACTCAGGTTGTCGGGATTCTGAAGGGCATGGCAGGGAGTTTAGACTTTGTCATGTAGACAGTGAAGGCTTGTCAAAGATTTTAAAGCAAGAGAGCTGGTCTTTGCAAAGTAATGCTACAGGAGTCTTAATCTGGCAGCCCTAGTATAGGATGGTTTGAAGGAGGGAAGAAAGAGGCAGGAAGATTGAATGGGAAACCACTTCAGGGGTTAGGATGGAGGTTGAGGAAATGGAAAGAAAGGGATGAATGGATGCATGGATGGAATGGATGGATCCCAGAGACACTGAGGAGGAATAGGCTGTAACTGACTGGATCTAGCAGAGGAGGCAAGGGTGAGTGTAAGGTTTGAGCTTGGGTCAATAGGAAAGGCATTTATTGTTTTTAAAAGAAATTATGCTTCCCAAGCCCTGTGTTAATCAAAAAAAAAAAGAGAGAGAGAGGAAAATTCTTGCCCTTAAGTAGCTCGCAGCCTAGTAGGAAAAGACAAGTGTGATTATAGATGCTAGGATAGAGAAGTGCTCAGAGTACAGTGAGGGGCTCACGGGAGGAGTGGTCAATTTTGGAGAGGGGGAAGTTGAGATTGTGTTTATGGGAGTTGATCTTGAGCTGAGTATTGAGGGGGAGCTTGTCTGAGGAATAAATATGATAAGTTAAGGGTGATATTTGACTTTGCGGTGAAGCAGAACATGTAAGTGGGAAGCATTCATTCATCCTGTTCATTGTTGTGGAGCGACCTCTCGATGAGGCTGCCCTTGGGCAGGAATGAAGCAATGACTGAGGCTTGCTCCCTCCTCAAGGAACTGCCCATCTCCTGGGGAAAGACAGTGTTCATTCTGCCATTCAAAGAAATATGTTGAGACCTACTACTCACCAGGGGCTACTGTGGATGCTAGGAATGCAGGAGTGAGCAGAGTGGACTAAATTCTCTGCTCTCATGGAGGCCACATTCTAGTTAAGAACTTAAATAATGGTCAGAATTTGGCACAAGTACCTATAGTGAAAGACAGGTTCAAGGAAAGTGATGGGAGGGTAGAGAGAAGGAACAGTGGGTACCGATTGGTACCCTGGCTACCGTTGCCAGAGGCCTGTGCTGTCAGGAAGCAAGTGGTGACTGACTGGCAGTCTCATTAGACAGCAGTCGGAGACTTCATTTGGGAGCTGGGATGAAGGGTCAGGTCAGACTGTGGAATGAATCCGAATGCCTGTGGGCGCCTCATGACTCTGTGGTGATGTGCTTGTTGTTTCACAGGGGAGGCATCTTTTTAGCAGTGGCAGCTAAAGCCAGGCCTGAACGACCCTGTGTGTGTTGTGCCCACCAGGACTCCCTCGCAGGGCAGCCAGGCTGTCAGCCCTTCTCTTTTGGGCTCTGCAAGTGACGGTTCTTCTCACAGTGTTTGCTCAAATGCTGATGGAGCCCAGCAAAGACAACCCAGTGAGCAGTGCATTCACCTGCCCATGTCCAGACCCATGTCCACAGAGCCTGTGTCCCTGGCTCCAACACCCAAATCCTGTCATATTGATCCAAGGCTTATTTATTGGTGTTACAGAGTGGTCTCTGGAGAGAGAGTGGGTGTGATGGGTTGAATTATGTCCCCCACAAATTCCTATGTTGAACCTAGTTCTAACCCCTAATACCTCAGAATGTGACTGTATTTGAGAGAGGGTCTTGACAAGGTAATCAAATTAAAAGGAAGTCGTTAGGGCAGACCCTAATCAGGTATAATTGATGTCCTTATAAAAAGAGGAAATTTGACATAGACGTGCACACAGGGAGAAGGCCATGTGAGGATGAAGGCAGAGATCGGGCTGATGCTTCTATAAGCTAGGGAACGGCCAAGACTGCCAGCAAACCAGATGCCAGGGGAGAGGCCTGGAGCAGACCCTCCCTCAGAGTCCTCAGCAGGAATCAACCTTGCCAACACCTTGATTTTTGGTTTTTAGCCTCCAGAACTGTGAGACAATACATTTCTGTTGGTTAAGCCCCCCAGTCTGTGGTGCTTTGTTATGGCAGCCCCAGCAGGCTAATACAGTAGGTCAGTAATTCTAAAGGCTTTCAAATCAGGAGCCTGTTCCTCCTGCTGACCTATGGGACACGGTCAGAGTCCGTGAGCTTCTTTCCCTGGTGCTGTTGAATTTGGTGTGTTTGGTATGTGCTTTGAGAGTCTCAGTCAGAAGTTTAATTGTGACCAACTGGCCCTCTGCTTCTTCAGAGAAGCGGTCAACATGTGTGTGTTCCTCTTTGCTTGCTGGTTTATTTTTCTAAGGATTCTCATTACTGAAAGTGGTGGAGCCTCTAGGTGTGCCCTGCTAGACCGGTGTTAGATTTGTGAGGAGGTCAGTTAAAAAAGAAAAGTTCAGTATGTGTTTGTGGTGGTGTTTGGCAGAATTTATAAGGTTATATAGCATTTTAATGAGCTGAGAAGGTTTTCACTCAAATTCCTGGCATGAAAGACAGAGAATCATTTCCGATTACCATCGTCAGCAGCTGACTCTGCTGGGCCTGAGGCACAAGGAAGTCATGGAAACAGATTAGTTAAGCAGGACCTCTGGTCCAAGTGCTGATCAATAACCTGTTGTTACAAAGAGTTTTGGCAAAGCTTAGCTCTGGAGAGTTGATCTCCCCCTGGGGAGACTGGCAGGAGGGTCCAGGGTTCTGTTGGCCCCCATCTCCCGCACTCCCTGGCTTCTGCAGGGGGTGAGCAGCTTGCTCTGGATTCACTGTCATCCTCTGGAATCCTCCAGAATGTCTCCACGTGCTCTTCACAGGGCTGCTCTCACCAACTCAATCTCTTGGGAATGGGACTCAGTTACTCCACCTGCTGATTCAACTATTTTCTCTTGTTTACTGTTTTGAAGTCTCAGAAGCAGCCAAATGAACATCATACCCAAGGTTATCTTGGTGTAGCTGTTAGTGACCTGTACTGCAACAGTGTTTGAAGCTGGTGGCCATAACTTTTTTTTAAATTTTCATCCTATTGGTATTCTTCATTTGTCAGGACTTTCCTGCTCTGAAGTTTATATATATGCTTAGGAGGTGCCAGGTACTGAGCTAAGGACTAGATGTTCGTTTTGTTCATTCTTCACAGTGCCTCCGTGATGGAGTATTGCAGTCATCCCCATTTTACAGATGAGGCTCTACAAGGTAAGTGACTCGATCAGGGTCATAAGGCCAGTAAATGCTGGAGCCAGGATGTGTGCCCAGCACTCTGATTCCAGAGTCTCTGCCCTTAACTGCTGCATCACTCAATAATCTATTTGGGTTTGAATACCTGTGCTGGGCGTATAAAGGTGCTTGGGTTGAGTTTCGCCCTCATGCTCCGGAGAGATTCACTATGATTTGGTGGGTGTGGAGCAGGAGAAATGCGCAGGGCTTTGGGAACCCGGGATGAGGAGTTTGTCCAGAGCTGGGGTTCTAGGAAGGCTATCTGAAGGAAATGACGACTGAATTGGGACCTAAAGGACTTTTCCACACACAGGCATGGAGGCTTGAGACAGCAAAATGGGGGATGAACAGCAGCTTGGTGTAACCTGGGGTGAAAGGAAAAGAGATGGGAGAGGAGCGGCTGAAATGAAGATGGAGAGAAGGCAGGAGGAGCAGGGTGGGGAAGGTGCCTTATGTGACGCATTAAGGAGTTTGGATTTTCCCCCGTGGGGCGCAAGGTGTCATTGAAGAGTTTTGAGAATGAGAGTGAAGTGTTTGGTGTCATGTTTAGGTAGATCAGTGCGGTGGTTCTGTGGAGGGTGGCAGACAGGAGACCATGGAGGAAGATGTTACATTGGTCCAGGTGAGAGATGGTCAGGGCTACGAGTAGGAAAGAGCAGGGGATGGAGAGAATTTTGAATTTGACAAGAGCTGACGATTGAGTAGGCACAGGGTTGAGGAAGAGGAAGTCTTAGCCAACACTGTGTTTAATATGTGCCAGGTATGGTTCTACAGGTTGGACATATTTTAACTCATTTACTCCCACAACAACATGAAGAGGTTTTACAGATGAAGAAGTTGAGGCACAGAGGCTAAGTGACTTGGTCCAAGGTCACTCTCATGGCTGGCAAGTGACAAAGTGGGACTCCAGTCAGGTAGTCTGTCTCTGTCACCTGCTGTCTTCATCACCATGCTGCACCTCTCCTGAGTGAGCCCAGGGGGGCAGGGGAAGGCACCTAGATGACCCCGACCACCACCACTGCCTCCAGGGCCAGATGGCCAAGTGGAGGGTGGTGCCATTGACCAAGGATTCCAGAGGGGAGTAGAGAAAGATATTGGACTCCATACTCTACGTGTTCAGTGTGAGGTGCTTGTGGAACTCCCGATGGAAGACCCCAGCTCAGGTCCTTCCTCCTGGAGCCTCTTACCACTGAGCCAAGGGGCTTGCACACCTACACTAAATCATTATACTGCTTTACATTTAGGTGACAGATTGACAAGAAAAAAGATTGGTGGTGCAGGGTCTAAAATCTCTCATAATCGGAGTGATTCTTCTGTTTCCAGTCTACTGACTGGCTGGCAGATTAAAATGTGAAGGTGTGACAAAAAAATAATGTGGCTGTGCCAACCTTCAGCGTCTCAGGCATAAAATTAACATTGTATTACACATTTGAAGACTTGTCATCATAAGGCTGGCCAGACAAATATGACATAGAGGGTTAGGTTTGAGAAATGAGTAGGAGAAATAAAATAAGAGTAGAGATGACACATTTTAAAAAAAACATATCTGATGGTGTTAAGCATCGTTTTTGGTCACATTGTTTAATATCGCCTCCTCTTTTGCCTGTTTGACCAAGGGACTCTGATGTGTTGGACAGGTTCTCCTACTGAAATCTGGAAATTCAGTGGCCACCCTAACCCATCCTGACCACCCCTTTTCATCTCTTTCCCCTCTCCTAGTTCTCTCTACATCTCCTACTAATTTTCTCCTTTCCTGGGCCTTTAATCTGCATCCCCCCCACCCCAATTTTTCATGTTAGCTGCATGGTTCAGTCTGGCTGTGGACTAATTTTCAAGCTCTGAAGATAAAAGCTTTCTCTCCAGTCCACCTGAGGAGACTACCCCTTTACTCAGACATTCCAGCACCTGCTCTTTTAGTCCCAGTCTCTGTCCATGGTGGAGTTTGGCATCTTACTGCTACTGCTCCTCTCTGCAAAACCTTCAAAGAGCGTCTGCTCGGTTCTGTGTCCCAGCCTTCGAGGCTTGTCATTTCTGTCCATATAAGAAGTGAAATATAGGTCAGCCTCACAGATCCCAGTGTTAAAAATAAAAGCTCCCTCCCCAGGCTCTGCAGGTTTGTAGATTGGTACAGGTTCCCCCCTTCTCACCAACCCCGCTTCTAAATTGCTTCTTGGAGCTTAGTTGATGCCACTCTCCATATCAGAGGGAACCTGAAAATAGACGAAGAGCTGAAATGATCTCCCTCGGCCGACTCCATTCCAAAACGTGAAGATTGCCTGAATGGAAATTGTAAATAGAAGCGCTGAGCAGTTTCTTCCCAGTTGTGGGGTGAGGAGTGCTGGCTGCTGGTAAGGGGGGGAAGGAAGCTTCGGTCCTATTTTCTGTAAAAGTGGTTCCTGGAATGGAGCCTGGGAGCAGTCCTTCTCCCTCCTTGGACCACCCAGCACGCCTCTCTTGCAGCAGCCAGTGACCGGTGGAATTCTTCAAAGTTTGAATGAAAGGACCTCCAATCTCACCTTTCTTCTTCCTAGTCCTTGCATTTGAGCTAGCCCAGGAGACTCAGCCCTTTTTCTGTGATATTAAAATTCAGTAAGTGAAAAAGCAGAGCCTTTTCACTTACTTTTAATAACTGCACATTTCTCTCCTCCTGCACTCTCGTTCTTTCTTCTCTTCTTCCTTCTCTCTCTGTCTGTTCCAATTTTCCCGTTTATGCCCTTTCATCTTCATTCCATTTCGCCCTTCTTCTGCAAAACTAGCAGGTAAGTTTTCCTCCACATAAAAAGCCGTGGGTCTCTGAAAATTGGAGTCTGTGAATAGCTCCTCACCCCTGCGCATTCTCAGGTCTCATCTTTCAGGCTAGTCCAAGCTTGACAAGGAACTGCGTTATCTGTGAGAGGGCCCTGAGGAGCAGGGATACTTGGACATCTGGGCTTTTCATAAACCATCCTGCAATGCCCTGGCAAGTCTCGAAACCAACTTTTTGCCTTCCTTCCACAGCTGATAGCAACGTTGCTTTTTTGTTGAAGCTGGCAGGCCTGGTCAGCCTCTCATGTAAGCATTTTCCCAAGGCTTCATGGAAATGGAATATACCGTGTCTTTTAATCCCTCTGGGTTGGATTTTCTCAGAGATGTCTGTCAGGGTGGTGTGCGCCGGCTGCTTTACCTATAAACCGGAGTGGGGGCAAAAGAGGAAGACAGCTGAGAGGGGGATGGGCAAATATGAATGCATTTAACATAGTTGGTGGGTCAAACAGAGATGTTCTGGTTATGTAGTTTTCTCAAGCTATGCTCCAGACCAAATTAAATGATTTCTTTGAGAGTAGAGGAGAGCTCAAGAAAGAGTGATTGGATGACCCTCTATGAACATAACCCTTCTCCACACATCACTAGGCCCAGTGGGAACACTCCTGAGGGTGCTCCTACTGTCAGAGTCCATCCTCTTGAGGAACCCTAGGGCACATTGCTTTATAGGTTCGAATTCAGCCCTACCGCTGGCTTACCTTGTGACCTTGGGCAAGTCACTTGGCCTCTCTGCAATTCCATTTCTTCATCTGTGACACAGGAGAGTTGGACAGGAGCAGGGCTGCTCAACTCTGGCTGCACAACAGAATCACTGGGGAGTCTTGAGCCACGCCAGCATCCAGACATGGCGGATTAATTTGCTCTCAGGTGAGGAGGCCTGACTTGAGTAGCTTCTGAAGCTCCCCAGGTGATTCACATGTGCAGTCAGGTCTGAGAAGTGCTGCCTAGACCAGTATCTCAAATTGGAGTGTGCACACGAATCACGTGGGATCTTGTTAAGATGCAGACTCTGATTCTGCAGGTTCTGGTGGGGCTGGAGGTTCTGCCCTGCTAGCAGGCTCCTGGGTGAGGCTGGTCCTCAGACAGTGCTCTGAGCCACAAAGGCCGGGATAGTCTTCAAAGTCTTTGCAGTTCTGATATTATAGGGTTCCTTAATTATTTTGGGGGGGGACAGGGCAGGGAATAAGTGAAAGAGATATATTTTGATGGTAGTAGGGATGAGTTCCCTTTCATCACTGGGGCAAAGTGATATCGACTTTCGGAAAATGTGATTCAGTATTTGGTGGGTAGGGTTCAATTTCTGTCTGTTTTTAACATCAAAGTTGGTTTATTTAGGGAGGAAAAGGAAAACAGATGTAGCTCTGTGTGTGTGTATGTGTGCGTGTGAGAGAGAGAAGGAGGGAGAGAGAATGAATGAGTGCTCAAAGGGTGAATATTCTGTGTTAAATATTCTATATTAAATGAGTCTTAGGGTTGGGAAAATCAAAGGGTAACAAATGGGCAGCCTTCTCCGGGCCCAGTTATGGTGAAAAGATGAAAAGAGGGGGCAGATTTTATTCAGCTGGGATTTAAGATGAAGCTCTTGCTTGCCAGAGCGACTCAAAGGCTGGAAGATTCCCTCTCCTCAACCCTGTCTTCTTCCTGTGCTAAGCAGCCATTTGCTCCAATTATCCTTGAATTATAGCGACAGCGTTTGGTTGTGCAGGGCTTCAAATCATCTGAACCTAAGAGCAGAAGTAAAATTATGCCTTTCTGGGTCAGAACATTTCAGCTGGCTGCTTTTCAAAGGCTCTCTCCTTCCCACTTCTTTCTACCTCTCCACCCTCCAGCCTTGCCGTGAGCCACAGACACCTCAAGATTCTGCCTGATTTCTGCACAATTACATTTATATTTTAAAGTCGAGGTCAGCCTTAGAGAGATGTTGTTTGCATTTTGACTTCTTTTTTCTTCTTATCTCTATAGAACTACAAATTACCATACATGAACAAATTCTCCTGGTTTAAAATTATATTTAATTAAGATTAAATACCTCAGGTCTTGGGGGTAGTGATTCTCCTGCCTGCATAATTATGGGGATTTCTTTTGCTTTAGAAAAGGTCTCTACCAGCAGTATTTCTTGCTAAAATCCACAATCCAGGACTTTGTCACTGTTCTATCTTCAGGGATTCCTTCAACTTGTGGTTTAGGGGAGAAGAATGTGGTTTAGGGGAGAATAATGTTTTTCTAATGAAGATATTTTCCAATCTAGAGAAATAAGTGGGAATTAGCCAGACGTAGGGAACGCAGGAGTGAGAAAACTTGTGCTTTCAGCAAACTGAAAATAGTGTGGCTAGATCCTGTGGGAACCAAGAAGCCAATAACGAGATTCCTCACAGGTGGTGCTGAGTTTGTCTTTCATGTGGTATGAGTGATTTTCAGACCCATTGTGGCAGAATGGGTATTCTGAATTATTCTTTCCAAAAGAGTAAGGGGTTTATCTCCTATCCTGTCCTGCCCATGGCCAAGGATGTGCCCCAGTGACATGTCCACATCGAGTTAGGCATCATTCACGGATGGCTCAGAACATCAGAGCTACTAGGACTCGGTGGGGAGTAAGCCCATGACCGCGGTTCCATTAGCCCAATGCTCTGTCCAGTGGAGAAAACTAACACAGGCTTCTCGTCTTGTTTGCCGTGACCTTAGAATTTGGAATTTGCAAAGATAGTCTTTTATAGCAGGGTTTTTCAAATCCAGATTGCAACCCATATTTTAGATAGGTTATAAAGTCAATAGTTTGCAAATAGAATTTTAATAAATGAAATAGAAGAGAATAGAAAATCAGAATATGTCACACAAATAGGGGCTATTATTATTCAATGAAACCTTGTGTGTACTTGATGCAAATGCCTTTTTTACCATGGATCATGGAAAGGAGAGTTTGAAATATTTTAGAGTATATACTCCTAGGCCAAGGAAGCAAAGATATTTCATCTTGTATTCCAAGTTTAATTGATTTGTAGTGGTGGGCTAGGATGCTGTATTGAAAACAATTCAGAGATGGTATCTGGACTCACAGCGAAAGTGCCATCATGGATTAGCAGTGTGTAACGTGGATTTACAGCAGGGGCATGGGGCCACATGGTCTATGTGTTTGCCATCCCTGTGGAAAGCACTATGCGAGCAATAAATGTAGCTGCCAGCAGGTGAATTGCAGTTCCTGCTTATAACTGAATGGACCAACAGGTGGGGCTTTCCCAGGTGTGACTAACCCCAGGAGATGGGAGATATACCTATGTGTGTGTATATGTATGTATATGCTCATGTACACATACACACACATTTATTATAGTTTTTCCATTAACAAGAAACCTCATGATGAAAAGCGTAAATATTATTTGCTAATGAGATAGTTTAAAACATTTTAACCTATTAAATGGTTTTGAAAGATACTTTTTAGGCGAATTTAGTTGATTTCCTTTTAGAAAGTAAAAGATTCAAAAGATTTACTTGGTTAACCCTTCTGCTGTGAGACAGACATTTGTAACACGAAAATTGCATGTATAGGGAAGTTAGCTCCCTGACTGGTATTCCTAGGATCTGGCTTTTCTCAGTCCTGTGAGACCCAAAGATTTAATGAAATAAAAGAAAATGTTTAAAGCAATACGAATAGTCAGGCCCAATGTAAACGTCCCCATGAAATGCAGAAGGCAAGTATTCAGTCCTCATGTTCCTGTTTTCCCACGCACGCTTGTTCATCTGCTCATGCGTTTATTCCACAAATATTTATTGTGGCTTACTAAATGCTTCACGCTGTCTTACACAGCTCTTTGCTAAGCACTTCGATACAGTGGAAAGCAAAAACAGACGTGGCCCTTGTTCTCATGAAGTTTGAAAACTGGTGAGGGAGACAAATAGTGACAAAGATGAGTATGTAAGTAGATGGGGAGAAAGAACACAGATCGAAGAGCACGTAAGAAAGACACTGCGCTGGACGGGGGCCGCACTCTGTGAATGTTTCCCTACAGTCGGGGGCCTCCGGGGAGACACATTCTTTGGTGTCTGCTGCAGGGCTTTAGAAGAACTTTGGAGCACAGAGCCCTTGGCAGTCAATTGCACTTGAGCCTTAAACACGAGATGAATGCTCGCGTGAAATGGGCTTCTGAACCCTCCCCACCTGTCCACCCCTCACACCTTTTTATCACAGCTTTCTCTTCTTCGCCTGCAATTCTTTCTCTTAAAACAGGCATAATTAACCTTTTGATCCCACGACTTTTTGCTACAAGCAGCTCTCTGGCAGTGGGCAGAAATAAAGCTGTTTTCTCCGAGGCTCAAAAGGCTCTTCACGACTTCCCTGGATCTTTAAGAACATTTTTCTGGAAGTAATTTTATTAGCCTCGATGACCACCCTCACCCGTTGTCCCCATCATGTTCTTAGTCTTCACGGTGTGCTTATTTGCTTCTAATTTCAAATTTCTTTGCATCACTTCTTGCGTCAGTGAACCAGTAGTTGGTAAGCAGACACCTTGGATATAATATTTCCTCATGTTTTCCTCCCTCAGACTGTCTGCTGCCTCCTCCTTGTCTCTGGTCTGTGCACTCACCTGCCTTTAAACACGGAGGGTGGGAAGTGGGCCTTAAAGGTCTCAGTGTGGGAGACCACGGCTGTGCAGCACCCCACCCCTGCCGGTGGCCATCGCACACCAACTCTGGCTCTCGGCCACCTTAGCTGATAACAGTACTGAAAGCAAACATTTTTGTGGGCCCTGTGCCACCCACTGAGCTGTGTACTTTAAGGACTATTTTCTGTAATCCTCACTATAATTATATGAGGCAAATATTATTATTCTGCTTACAGATGAGGAAACCAAGGCTTAGAGAAGTTAAGTGGCTTGCCACAGTTATACTGCTAATAAATGCAGAACGGAGATTTGAACCCAGGAAGTCTGATTCCAGAGTCCTTACACTTAGCCACTATACTTATTGATTTCCTAAGTAAATATGAAATATGCTTAGGGGTATAAAGCCCAGAGTCATTTCAGATGAATAATTCCCAAATCAGCACGAGGCTAAAACTAACCATATTAAACAGCAGTTCTTTAATAAGTTCTAGGGCACGATTCCTAATATCTTAATATCACAGCTCTCCTTTAAAAGTGAGTCTGTGGCATAGTTGGATGACTTGGAGTGAAACTGTGTGATATTGGCATTTGAGGCTATTTCTCTGAGTGTAGCATCATGCTGTGGCTTGTACCCCACAGGATGGGTGTATGTTTTTGTCATATGAGGACACTCAGCAGTTTCTAGGAATGAAACATTGCCTATTTGGCCCGACTTGTTATTTACTTTTCTGTTTATGTACATGTTTTGTTTCCTTAAATAGACTGTAAGCTTCTTAAGAACAGTGTCCTTCAGTGACTCACAAATTGTAGTGAATAATACTTATTGATGACAGTGGTGAAAATGACAGAAGCCTCTGCTGTCTCCTCCCTCTGGCCTTTTCCACTGAAGAGCGTTGTTCCCCGAATACATGACCACTGCCCACTACCCCAATTCTGCAGTCTAAGGATAAATCTAGCACTCGAATTCTCTTTTGTTTCTTTCCATTTTGTTTTCTTCTTCCACTAACTTCTGTAAATTCATTTGTACTGTTTCTCGTGTCTCAGAGTTGTTCAGGACCCTCTCTAGTCGGGTCCATACTCTATACTACATCCAACCATCTGCAGGTTTAATAGCATATTTTTAATTCCACTTTGCTGGGATTGTAAAGATGCTTTGCAACTTTTCTGACCATGTACCTCAGGGATTACAGTAGATGTGTTAATTATCAACCAGGCAGATGTTAAAAATAAATGGCATTACCTTTGAATTACTTAAACTTAAAATCCTGGCATCCTTGGCCTGACAAAGTAAAAAATAAACACAGCTGAATTTGATGTCCTCATCTAGCTAATCCAAAAAAAAGGGGGGGTGGAAATAACGAAGGTTCATTTTCGGGTCCCCTCACCCCAGTTCCCTCCACCATGCCCTGTGCTTGTCAATCAAATTAGCCCTTAGATCTGAGCCTGGTCAGTTCTTCCATGGGCAAGTGTTTTCCTTCTGGTTTCTGAACAGTGGATGGGTCCTTCTCATCTTTTCTCTTCCCCTAGTTTGACACTGTCTAAATTCTGGTTTTCATTTAAGACTTTGGAAATTAAATCCTTCCCTTTTAAGTTAAAATGAGCTTGAGAAACTAATTCTTCCCAACCCTAAATCCTTTGCTCTTTGGTGGGGCTCGTCCTTTACACAGTAACGTGAGCAAAAGCTTCCACTCAAATCCCCAAGTAATTTGTTTTTTCCCCCAGCGGTAATCTGCCTGGCTTCCACAATTTATTGAATTCATCCTTTTTTAGACTAGCTCAACTGGGGTCTCAAACATCAGCTCTTCCTTTCTCTCTTCCAGATTCCATCAGCCTGAACCAAAACCTTTCCGATGGGCCTGACTTCCTCACTTTACCCTGCTTCTCCACGCTCTGGCCCTCAGTGGTGTTTCGTTTTCTCCTTGTGCCAGTGGCAGGAATGAGGTGCCATGGGAAATGCCTTTATAGAGAGAGGGGTCCAAAGACAGTTGGCCAAATGGTACATTGTTGGCTGGACTGGTCCACTGAGTATCCGTATGTAATGTTTGCAGTTACAGACAGCCTGGCAAGGGCTGGCATAACAATACTGATCATTGGCGTCTATGTAGACATTTACCATGTGCCAGCCACAATGTTAAATACTTGAGTAAACATCTCATTTAATTTTCACAAAATCCTGTGAGGAAGCCACTGTTATCACCCCCATTTTGTGTAAGAGGAAATTAAGTGACGTTTGAGAAGTTAAAAAGCTTGTAATGATTCAGCTAGAATTTAGACCCAGAGATCTAGTTCTAACCCCCTGTAGTGGTGTGTAAGTGACACGTATGCACTTGGGAGTTGGGGAGTCCAAGTTTGAAGGCTGGCTCTAACATTTACCAGCGGTGAGTTTCCAGCAGTCCTTTACCTGCTCACGTTCCAGTTTCCTTACTTATAGTTGTAAATAATATCATCTACCTTTCAGAGTATGGTTAATGGTTATGAAGCGCTGAGCACTGTGCCTGGCATGTAGTAGGTACTCAATCTATGATAAATCTTATAATTGTTCTTACTTCTGCTTGAATGTTATTAACTCTCCCTATTTGCTTTATCATATCTTCTCCAAAGATATCTTTTCTTCTTGAAAACATATTTTAGTCTCTTGCCTCTACTTTAACAGGCACCTTCTACTTGTCCAGATTTCTGAGGAACATGGAAGAATATATGAAAGAAGGACTTGCGGTATGGGGCGGAATAATCAATTGGTATAGCTGATACTCTTACAAATTGAGGTGAGAACCTGACTGATCTGAAGAGAGAAAATTCAAGTTCAAGTTTAAATTTAAACTTGATGATCCATTCTAGTGGGTCACAATATGTCATCGTGGTCTCAGATGAAAGCCAAAAAGGAAGGAAAAGGGCAAAGTGTACATCAGAGAATGAGAATTCTCTCCAGGAAAGAGATATTTACAGCATCTCATCTCAACAAAAGCATTTTCATCTTAATTGACTGAAAAGCACTTCTCAGCTTAAGAGACCTCTAGCCTGGTCACCTGGGATGTCCTTTTGGATAATTTCCTCTGGTTCTCATTTTCCTGCAATTTGGTACTGCTTCTGTAATTTTCTCACTCAAATACAATGGAAACCACTCAGTCCCCCGATTTCTCTCATGTACTATTCAGCATGTCTGACTTCAGTTGTCATAGGAACATGATTCTGGTATCTCAGGTTGTGGGCAATAATTTCACAAAGCAATTCTTACTAATAATGAAAACTCATATAGTACTTACTGTGAGCTAGGCATAGTCTATACCATGTAGTCATCTAATTTTCACAGCAACCTTAGGAGGTAGGTGCTATTATCATTCCCATTTTGCAAACAAAGAAACTGAAGCATAGATTAAGTAACTTGCCCGGGGTTATATGGCTGGTATTTGGCCAAGCTAAGGTTTGATCCTGTGTAGCCTGTATTTAGTGTCTGTCCTCTTAACCACCACTCTTGTACTGCCTCTTACCTACCTCAATTACATGCAGTACTCTCTGATACTTTGTATAGTCTATTGTTTTATTTTTAAATGGTGTCTGGGTGTGACTTGCAAAATGATTTCACACCTCTAATGGGTACAGACACGAAATTTGAAAACCATTGGCTAGACCCTCTCTACTGTGAGATGGACACCTCAGGCTGCCTCAGCCTGGTGCCTGACACATTCCATTCCCATCTCCCTTTGTTCTGATGCCGTGCTCACCCAGCCACCCAGTGCTTAGAATTTGGCAGACAAAGGTCTGCCTGCTGGGGAAAGAATGCATTGGTTCTGTGGACTTTGAATATCCCTGTGATTTAGTAAACTGTCTATCTGTTTTGGCTGTGAGGCCGGGTAATTAGACTCTGCCCCCACGAAATGGGACCTTGGGAAATGGAGTCACCAGATCAGACTTCAGTGCCAGTGAAGTCTTCAGATCCAGACTTCGTGCCGTAGACCTTGACAAAATCTTCAAGGTCCACTCTGTGACGTCTTTTGTAGGACAGCATGCAAGATTTCTTCCCGGGGTGGTGATTCCCAACACTGAGCAGTAACTGTGGGAGCTTGATTTAAATTTCATGGCACCGAGCATCATTTGTTCCACAGTCGGAAATAGAGCTCAGCACCCTTGTTCTTCATCTAATGTATGAGCTCATTGACTCACATATCTTTCCACAGAAAAGAAATTGATGCTACTTTCCCACCTCAGCTTTATTACGCTATGTGAATAAATGCAACGAATCACCTGCAAATAATTGGTTGAAATATGATGGCTTTCCCTCTTGCTCTAGCTGGTCTCTCTCCTAAGATGGTATCCAGTGGAGCCATGTCTTCATGCATTATGCATCTCCATGATTATGCATTAAATTCTTGAGAACTTGCAAGTGATACCTAAATTCTTCAAGCATGTTGGTTATGCTAAATAATTCATTGCATCTTTTATTTATAAAAATTTACTTGCTGGAAGTTCAGACCATAGGTTCTGCCAACCCATCTTCTCTATTAGATTTCAACTTCCTGGCATGAAGTCTAAAAACTCACCTACAGATTTCAATCTTTGAAAGCTCTTAGGCAGGTAGCCAGATGAAGTCCTGCATTCCAGACAAGTGAGGCTGGCCTTAAGCCAACAGACACCTGTACCGACCTTGTCCCATGGTCATGGGGATGAAGCTTGCCAAGTTTACAGCCTCAATAACTGTCATATCCTAAATGACAAGTAGCTGGGGACTTTCTGAACCTGGATAAATATAATCATGTGATAAGTTACAAGCCCACCTAGTTTGTAGGACTAGGAGGATAATGTGAGCAAAGGGAAATATGGGTAACTGTCTGGTGGGAAGGGAAGCACACAAAGAGAACCTTTGTCTTTTGAAAAGTATATTCCAGAGAAACGGTGAAGAGACAAAATAAATATGCCCAGCCTGTCCAACAAATACAATTAGTGATGTAATCAAAATAATTTCTCAATTCAGAAGTTAGAATGTCCAGCCCGAGATGAGAATCAAACCTCTGAACCTGATTTGATGTCAACCTTCCCCTCCCTATCTCGAGCCTGCATCAAGGTGGGCGACTGCCATGGGAAGGGTTGGTAGGTAGATGGCGGGCTCTCTGTGGTCTCTACCATATGCTTTTCTCCTCCCTGCAGTTTGCTAGTTTCTGAACCCCCCGGGATTGGGTGGCAGGTGGGGGTTAGAGACAAGGGAATTAGAAAGGTTGGTTTCCGGCTCTCTCAGCCTGGCCAGTGTTTGATGGGGACTTTTTCACTTGTGGAGCGTTGTGGTGGGTTCTTAGAAACCCCCACATTATTGGCTATCTCTGTCCTATAGTTCTCTGGGCATAGGAAGATGTATCTTTATTCCAAGAGGTCCTTTAAGATTTTTTTCTAAGTTCCTAGTAATCCAGTGCCCACCTCCAGCTTCTTGCTCCTGGGGTCTCTCTGCCCCCTCAGTGGTCCTATGAGACAGGACCCAAGCTGACCCCATGCCAGCTCTCTCTTCTGAGTGGCCACATTTGGCCCACAGGATGCACTTTATCCAAGAAACCCCACAAGAGCAGACCAGTCCCTTCATGCCCTTCCATCCTACTATCACAGCTTGCTCTGGGGGTGGAAGGCATGAATCTGGGACCCCTTATATGTGCAGTTTCCCAGCGGTATTTTGACATTCTCCAGGTGGTCCACATAAGTCTGCTTGAGAGGGCTTGAGAGGGAGGAGACACAGGTGTAGCCCCACTTTCCTTGGAGCTGTGAAGGGGGACATGCACAGCTCATTAACAGCTCTTTCCAAAAAAATCTCTTTATCTATTTCTTCCCCTCCCCCCACTCTCTGACCCCTTTTCATATCCTTGATCTAGATGAGGTATCCAAGAGGGATGGAGCCAGGCCTCGATAATTTCCTTTGTGAATTCTGTATAAGGGGATTTGTTTCACATTCATGTGGGTATCTGATATCTATCACATTGATGCCTCAGCTGAAAGAGAGGCAGAAAGAATCCCATTCTAGTATCTTATTCCATAAACAATAGAGAAAAAGGTAAAGTGTGCATTTCGGTTATCTATTGCTGCCCAACACCCCGAAACTGAGTGGCCTAAAACAACACTGGTATATCATTTCTCATGGTTCTCTGGGTTGGCTGGACTGCTCCCCTGCTGGATTCACCTGGGCTTGCTTGCACAGCTGCACTCAGCCTGAGGGTCAGCCATCACTCACGGCTGGCAGTTGGCACTGACTGTTGGCTGGGCACCTCAGTTCTTGTTCTCAGGGCTTATTTTCTGGGAGGCTAACCCAGCTTCCTTTCATGGTGACTCAGGCAGCGTTTCAAGAGACCAAAACAGAAGCTCTAAGGCCTCTTGAGGCCTAGGCTCCGGAATTCACACAGCGTCACTATCCTATAGTCTATTGGCCAAAGCAAAATCACAAGACCAGCCGAGATTCAAGAGGTGGGAAAAAAGACTCCACCTGTAGCCTTCACAGTCTTTGACTCTCCCCTGCTTCACTACAGAGAATTCCGCTACTGCCAGCTCTGGTTCTAGACTTTTCTGAGTAGATTTGGAGTAAAGGATTAGGGGAGGAATTAAAATGAGTCTATCCTGGTTCGAGTGGCTTACATTTGGGTTTTTTTTTTTTTTTTTTTTTTTGTGGGGAAGACCAGCCTGAGCTAACATCTGTTGCCAATCATCCCCTTTTTGCTGAGGAAGACTGGCCCTGGGCTAACATCCGTGCCCATCTTCCTCCACTTTATATGGGACGCTGCCACGGCATGGCTGACAGGCAGTGCGTCGGCGGGCGCCCGGGATCCGAACCAGCGAACCCTGGGCTGCCAAGCGCGGACCAAACCGCTGCGCCACCGGGCGGCCCCTCGAGTGGCTTACATTTGGAAGGGTAGAAAGGAAGGGAAAAGAAATGATCCAGAAGGGAAGAAAAAGCAGAGGCAACTGTGGCTGGCATAGGGAAAGCATTCCTGGGGAATGGGCCACAGGCTGGGAACCGGGAGCCCTTGGTTTAGAGAACAGGCCAGGCTGGTTCTTCCATTCGTGAAGGTATGAGTGGTCAGTGTCTCTGTGTGAACTGGGGGGACTTCTGGAGCCTATTGTGAAAATGGACTTCACCACAGATTGGATTCCTCTTCTTCCGCTTGCCCCCCTGGACACACTCCCTTCCTTTCTCTCCTCTGACTTGGTGCTCAGAGGGACGGTGAGTAACAACAAGGAGAGGTGCGGGGTCCTGGTAGAACAGCCCCATCTTCAGGTGTGAGGTTTCAGGGGGAGAAGCAAGGGAACTGAGACGATTAGCTCCATTGCTCTGTTGTGGGCTAGAGATTCAGGGCTCAGGGTTTTTCATTTTTAAAATCATTTCCAAAGCCTTTAGAAATGGTTTAAAATGGTTTTTTGTGTGCGTGTGAATGTTTTATGTGTGTTTATCTAGAGTCTAAGTTGAAAGGGCCTGTGTTTCCCATCAGATGCCCCCAGGAGGAAGGGAGTGGAGGCTGGTGACCTTGGAAGGACAGGTCACCTTGCTGAGAAAGGAAGTGCCCGGGCTTGTGTTCAGCCCACAAAGGTGAGCAGGCTCAGAGGGAAGATTGTTAAAGCTGGTAAGCACCCTGGGGGGGAAGCTCAGAACCTTTGCTTGCCTTATATTTTAAACAAACACACAAAATCTATAGAAGAATTTATTTTCCACTTTTGGAGAATACATATATGCCTGCCTTTAAGAGAATATTCCATGCTAGAAAAAAAGCATTTTTAAAACTGTGGCTTTTCATTATCAACAAAGCTAATAAACACAAGCCTTTACAGCTGCCCCCGACCCCCACCATCTGACTCCCTCCTAAATTATTCTGTAATACTTTTGTCCTCTTTCAGACCTTTGCCCATCTGAATCCTGAGCACATTTCTTTCTGCAAACACATGGCAGTATACACTTTAGAGCAGGGCTGGGGGTGGTTGGAGCATGCCTGAATCACGTCCCCGTTTGCTGCCCTTTCCTGTGGTCCCCACAGCTAGGCCACCTCGGCAGCAGGACACGCAGGCCAGAGGCTGCCGGCAGGGGGTGCTGTGTTTACACCTCCAGGCACCAGTGTGATGACACTACCAGGCTTCATAAACTGTTAGAAATTTAAAGCTGGAGGGCTTTGCCCATGAGGAACCTGAGGTCCAGAGAGGTGAGTTAGTGGTGGAAGTGCGGCTTAAACACAGGTCTCTGGGCTTCCGCCCTGGGATCCCCCCTCCTTCCTTCTCCTCCACACACCCCCACCCTTGGCCGCTCGTGCAGTCTCAAATATCTTACCAGTGTTGAGAGGACAATGGCTTGTTTGTGCAATTATTAGGAAAGAACAGAAGATGGTAAGTGCTTACTGCTATTTGCCTGGGAAATCACGGTTTGGGGCTTTTTGCATTTGGCCTTACAGGAACCGTCAACTCTTCACTAGTAGGGATGAGATTAATAATGTTAATTATTATAGTTAAAAATAACACCCTTGTGGAAAAATTTTAAATTTATTACAAATCATCAAAACATCTGCCCCTACTATGAGAGGCAATATGCTACAGTGTCAGCCCTCAGTTCTCTTGTTACTGGCTGGGGGATCTTGGCCAGGTGTCTGTTAAAAAAAACCACAAAATTCAACTGAGTAAATTTGAAGATCTAATTGGCTTTATTCAACCATTCGTGAATCAAGCAGCATCCCATCCAGCAGGTAGAAAGGAGCTCCAAGGAGCTACACAAGATGGAAGGTTTTTAAAGGCAGAAAGAGAGTAGGACAAAGAAGTCATAACAAAAGAAAGGATTTTTTCAGGCAGTTAGCTTACTTTGGGGACAGGGGGGTTGTCTGTCATGCAGATGATCTCACTAGTGCTGATTGGGTAATTCCAGATCGAGATTGATTAAAGGTCACGGTCCTGGGAGGGGCTGAAACTGCAGTTAAGTCTTGGTTTGCTGTCATAAGGGCAAGGGACTCCATTTTGGGCCTGTTGTTCCTTTTTTACATTTCTAAACTTCACCTTGCCTCATCTGTAAAATGGGGTAATAGTGTTTGTGCAGATTAAATGAGGTGACACATATAAAGTGCTTATCTTAGGTCATGGTATATTCTAAGTGCTCAGTGAGTGCCAGTGATCATAACAATGGCAACTCTGTGGCATCTATAATTTGGAACTATGATGTAGTTCTGTCTACCACAATGGAGAAGTACCTCTTCTCCTCACTAGTTGTATATGTAGCTCTTTGGAGTAGTTTCTCTACCGTCCTCCAGTAGCCTCTCCAAAAACCAGAGTTGTGGCCAGGAGTTAGCTAGGGTGGGGGAGTGGGCAGTGGTATGGAGGGATAGAGGCGGGTAGTGAGTGGCTATATAGTCTAAGCTGTGAGAAGGCAAGAATCGAGGGAGGGAGGAAGTATGCTGGGATGTGTTCTTCCAACTGAGGATCCTTCTGACAGGCCAAAAAAGAAAGCCAAGAAACGGACAATAACTTTTTTTTAAGATAGAAATCTTTTGGCCGTGTTTTATCAAGTAACTTGTGTGATGTTTATCAAGTAACTTGTTGTTTTACAGTTTTGGGTGATCCCTGCAAAGGATAGATATATTTCTAGATAGTGGATATTCTTTGAGCCAATTAAATTGGCCTTATGTCCATTCTGTAACATCTTTCAAATACTTAAGTTCTGTTTCAGCTTAATTTAATCTTGTCTTGTCCAATACCTTGTTTTCCTCCCCAGCCCTCCTACCCCTTAACATTAATACCATCTTGACTTTGGTTCCTTCTCTTTTCAGAGTTTGATCCAGTAGTTGTAGAATGCTTTGAGATCACAATATGTAAACGATGCCTTAACAGAAAGGCACAGTAGATGTCAGAGATGGCCAGAAAGGTGTCATGAAAATAATGTCCCTGATTTCTTTTTTCCCAGTAGCACATGATACAACATTGAATAATCGCTGGGTATATTTGACAAATTGGGAATACAGTTCATTAGGGAGCTGGGGAACTTAAAAATCAGGCTGCCTTCAGGAAAATTTATGAGGGGATTACTGTGTGCAGCCACCAGTGAACAGGGTGCCAGGAACCTGGGCTGAATTGATGATCTGCCTAAGCGGGACTTGTGTCGACTGAGCAAAACTTTCTTGAGTTAGAGGGGGGAAATTGTCTGTGATAAATAGAATGAAAGAAAAAAATGAATATCCAGAATCTCTAGGGAATGGAACCAAATCCACAAGGGCAATACTATTTTTACTACATTCGTGGCCAAAAAAATCTGAACATGTCATTCACACGAGAGGGAATGCAAATAGAAAACAAACCCTTGGAAAAGGATGCAGCCTCCCTAGTAATTATAGAAACTTAAAGCACAAAATCATGCAATGCCAGTTAAACTGGTTAAAGTGAATTGTACTTACAAAATCAAAATCTGGCAAGACTTTTGAGAAAGCTGCATTCTCATACTGACATAGACTAGGATAATATTTCTGGAAGGGAAATGGGAAAATGTAATGAGCCGTGAAATATCACATCCTTTCGTCTGGTAAACATATGTTTGAGACCACGTCCTGGAGAAATAATGCAAAGGAATGTATAGGAGGAAAAGAAGTTTTTTCACCCTATTTTTCTTCTTTTGAGTTGGAAAGAACAGAAAAAAATACCTAAAGATGATAAAATCATACTATGGTGTAAAATGAAATATAATATTACTATTAAGAATGATAGGGGCTGGTCCCACGGCCTAGTGGTTGAGTTTGGCATGCTCCACTTCAGCCGCCCAGGTTCACAGGTTTGGATCCCAGGTGTGGACCCACACCACTCATTAGCCATGCTGTGGCGGCAACCCACAATAGAGGAAGATTGGCCCAGATGTTAGCTCAGGGTGAATCTTTCTCAAGCAAAAAAATGGATGTTAGCTCAGGGTGAATCTTCCTCAGCAAAAAGAAAAAAAGAATGGTAAAATTGCGTATTATGAAAACAAATAGAAAAGTTAAGATAAAATAATGCTAAGTGAAAAATAGTTGAGCTCAAGTTTTGTGAATATTAACTGTAGGATAGGTATGTTAAAAAAAAAAAAAAAAGCCCAAGCAACAATAAAGCTAAGGAGAGATTATTCAGTTTTGTTACATGCAGGGTGAGGAGTAAATTTGATTTTTCTGTTGCTTTGATGTTTGTGTTTATCTCTCATTACAAAATTGGTTAAAAATACAATTTTAAAGGCTGCACTATTTATAATTTATATTTAATATAAATATATAACTTAGTGTATAATTTATCAAGGACAGAGAAAAGGTTAAACCCTTACTCCTCTGTCTGGTTTCTGACAGCTGCACAGATCTTAAACATGAGCTGGAATAGCACAGAAGTAGCATCTCATTGCTGCACAAATTCCCTGCTGATTATCCAAGGGGGGAACGTGTGATTACAAGAGCCTTGAGTGGTTGTAGGAGAAAATCAGGCGAGTTAGCTATCTGCTCGGCTCATCTGATGCCAGGGCTTTGTCTACCTGGTGCTTGGATTGTTTTGGGATTTTTTTGGAAGTGAGGGAGGCCAGTATGAGAGAAAGGAGGGAGGTGAAGTGTTGGAAAGGATTTCCTCCAAGCAGCTAGATGCTCTTAAGTGTTTAGACACAGACTTCATTTTCTCTGATAGCGGCCGTGTTTCTTTCTGTCCTTGCATCTGTGTAAGTGGGGCACTAAATCTCATAGGGCCCACCCTTATTGGCTTCTTTGCAGTAGGAAAGACCTTGGAGTCTCTGTACTTTGACACAGAATTCTGCTTACGTCAGGAGTTCTCAGGGCAGAGGGTGGTGGGCCTGGGTCAGCACCATCTGCTTTCACGGGAAGGTTAAATATGTGCCTGAGACCAGGAATGGAGGGGTTGACTTCCACTCCCAGGTGGGCACACAGTGCTTCATTAGCACCTGCTTCCCGCGTGGAGGAGAGAATGCGCAGGGAGCTTTGTGAATTTTTACCTGAGAAGTTGTCACAGAATTCTCAGGCTGGTGTTTCCAAATTCTTTCTTCTCTCTCTTCTCTTTCCCATATTTTTCTTCCTTTTTTTTTCTCTCCACAAGTTAGAGCCCTGTGAGATGATAGGGTAACGTTTGCTGAGTGTGTGCCATGCGTTAACCTATTTAATCTTTACAACTGCCCTGTGAGGTAGATGGGTACAGTTATTATCTTCATTTTACAGCTGAAGAAACAGGCACAGAAAACCTAAGTAACTTGTCCAAGATCCCCTTGGCCACTGAGCTATATTCCCCCGTGACTGTGAACCAGGCTAGCTGTTCGTGCTCTGGGAAGAGGAGGCCAAAGCTAGAGTGAAGAGTGAGGTAAAGGAGGGGAGAGAGAGAGAGAGAGAGAGAGAGAGGCCTGAGAGAGAGAGAGAGAGAGACAGAGAGAGAGAGAGAGAGAGAGGAGAGAGAGAGAGAGAGAGAGAGAGTGTGTGTGTGTGTGTGTGTGTGTGTGTGTGTGGCCTGACCTGTTGTTCTGTTGTTTACTGTGTGATACACCTAGTTGCTTGTGTGTGTGTGTGTGTGTAGCCTGACCTGTTGTTCTGTTGTTTACTGTGTGATACACCTAGTTGGTTAACCTCTCTGTTTCTCAGTCTTCTCATTTATAAAATTGCAAGAGTATTAATAGAACTTGACTCCTCAGAGGGTTGTTGTGATGATTAAATGTGTTAATCATGTCCTTAGAAAGTGGCTGGTGCGGGGTTACTATGCTTAATGGACATTAGCCATTCTCCTCCTCCTCCTCATGCATGCCAGTGTTTGGGAGCCCACCACTGCACCTCTTTCTCCTCGACTGGTGGTGATGAAAACAGCGTTTCTAACAAGTTCCCGGTGCTGCTGCTGCTGCTTGTCCAGAAACCACGCTCTGAGAAGCACTGAGGAAGAGGATCAGGAAGCTCTCCTTTTCCCCGCAGCCTGAGTTCCATTTCCTTCCCTGAGCTCTGTCCCTGGAGTCTTTGCCTAGAGTGAGGGGACCAGGGACTGTGCCCAGCTTGCAGGGCTATCAGTAATCAGGGAAAGATGCCATCTCAGAGCCTAGCCAGGGGCCTGGGCTGCAGCAGGATCTGACATTGACGTTTCAGGCAGAGGGAGACTCAAGCCAGCGAGAAGCCTGGAGCTGGCACATGTTGAACACGTCATAGGCCCAGAAACCCACCTGGATGAGTGGCTCCACGAGTGAAAACAGCAGATGATTTTGGAAGTAACAGGAGAGGAGAGAATCTTCCTCCCTAGAAGAATATGTCCTTTGAGCAAAGATGGAGATGATGAAGGAAAGTGAGGAGAAGAGGGAGAGGGACACTAATTTACAACATTCATGATTGGAATTGTGGGGAGGTACCTTGCTCTGATCCAGGCAGGTGACAGCTTGCCTTTTCCAAAGTAAAAGGTGACACTGCTCGTGTGAGAAAAAATTGGGATGCAGTTCTTTTCCTATCTCTGGGGAGGGAGGGGAGTGAGGTGTAAGGTTGGGGTCCTTATATTTGTGTGGCTATGAGGTCTGAATTCTCTCCAGCTCACACTCTGTCTTAGTGGGTAGAATGTGATGGGGCTCCCCGTCCAGGGCTCCAAACCCTAGAATCCACCCTCATTGAACTGCACTGCCTTTTAGCACCTGGAGGGGCCCTGTGTGGGATGCAGATAAGCTCTGAAAATAGGGGTTCTGCTTTTAGGCTACAGGAGCAGAGCTGGGATGTGACTCCACGTCCAGGGCTGTGTTCCCCCTGGGTGCGGTCTATGCTCTTAGTTGCTGCAAGTGTGATGGTGGCTGTTTCCGGGGTTCTCACAGCCTCAGGCCCTGGACTGGCTCACAGCAAGTCTCACTGCACCGAGGCAAAAAGACTGTGAGGAGGTTACCTGGATTGGGCTAAGGGAGGAGGGAGCTGGTGTCTTCTCCAGGTGGCCTGCTCTGCACTCACAGGCCCTGCAGGCTCCTCAAAGCTGTCCTAGCCAGGCTGGCCCCGTGCCATGCCTCGGCCCAGCAGCTGTGTTCTGCACCTTGGATTCCTGACGAAGGCAAAATAATTGCTGCTTCCAGCTATGACCAGCTGGCGACCAGGCAAAGTCAACAGGGAGAGTTCTGCTGTATCCTCCACACCCCCAGCCCCACATTTTTGCTCTCAAGAATGGTAGAGTTGGTTCGTTCTCTGCATATCAGTGACAGAGTTGAAAATGAAAATGAAATGAAAGGAATTGAAAAACACTGAAACATCCTAATGAGGTGGAGCATCCCAGTCTGGAAATTGATTGGTCTGGGGGCATCACTGCACCCCAGGCAGAAAGGTTAGACTTGCTCTGAGGGGCCTTCCCTAGAAGCAGCAGTATTTCAAGGGAGTAAGCTCTTTGTGTTCAAGAAGATGGTGTGTAGCAGTATGGTATTTAAAATTCTTTCTCTTCCACTCCCCCCCACTTCAATTACCGTCATGCATCACTTAATGATGCGGATATGTTCTGAGAAATGCATCATTAGGCCGTTTTATCGTTGTACGAATATCATAGAGTGTGCTTACACAAACCTAGATGGTATAGCCTACTATACACCTAGGCTATATGGTACTAATCTTATGGGACCACCAGAGTATATGTGGTCCGTCATTGACCAAAACGTCATGCGGTGCATGACTGTATGCCAAGAATGTTGACTATTCCACTGACAAACTTTTCTTTACTCAGACCTATTGGATGCAGAACTATGCTGGTGCTTTTGAAGGTAGGGTGAAATCCAGAGCTGACTGCTTCTCTCAGGGAGTTTACAGTTGAGCTTATCAGATGAGGTGTAAAGATAACTGCATTGGACCCTCTGTAATCCTAACCTGGTGTTCAACAACCTCCTGCCCAACCTCCAACCCTGACCCGGCCTCCCTGCTCCCCCAAATGGCCCTCTTGGCTCTCCTCACCACCTGAGAACAGCTTCTCCTCTCTTACCAGAAACCCTGCCTCACCCTTCCAGCCCCAAACAAATCTCTCTGCCTTCTGAACAACAACCTACTCATCTTCACAGACTTGGCAATTTATCACAAACCTTTGGGATGGATACCTCTTGGTGGCTTGAATCTTTAATTTCAGTGTTGCGGTTTAAGCTTTTGGAGGCTCAAAGATGGTTTCTTCACTTATAAGGTGGATTGGTGAGGTTTGGCTGAAAAGAACCATGGCTACCTTGGCCACACAGAACTTGTGGCCCTTCTCTAAGCACTTCCATGCCTTTCCCCTTCCTCTCTGCCTGGGAAATTCCCATTCTTTCTCAAAAACCCAGGTCAGAAACCACATCCTCTTTGCAGTCCTCCCAACTCCTACAGACAGACACAGTCACTACTGCCTGTAGCTCTTCATTTCCCTTTTGGTTTGCTGTCTTAACCCTGGGCCCTGTGGGTTTCACCGTCAGAGATGAAATCTCAGTATTTCTTCCTGAGGCCAGAGCTTCCAGAACTGGTGTGCAAGTTAGGTCCCCTTTGAGATCCTCAAATTTGTGTTGTGCTGGGGAACAACTGGCTTTATTTTGACTTAAAAGACTGTTTCTCAGAGATGCAAGTCTTGGCTTGAGATGTGATCTTTGCAAGTGACTTTCCTGGACAATGGGGACAGAAATAGTCTCTGCTTTGGAAGTTGGAGCTTCTGCTGTCCTACTGGTTGGAGAAGTGTCTTAAACATGGAAACATGTGCTGTAAATGGGAGTATAAACAGTGGTTTTCAACCTTGCCTACACTTAGTAATCATCTGACGAGCTTTAAAAATACCAACGGCTGGGTCCCACCCCCAGAGGTCCTGATCTAACTGGTCTGGGGCGCAGCCTGGGCTCCAGAGACTTTTGAATGCTTACTGGGTGATTCTAATGTGCCACCAAATTGAGAAAAGCTGCTTGGATGGGCTGCCTGATGACTGTCTGCAGGAAGGAGAAGACCCTTATTTAGGTGGGAATTCCAGGGGACACACAATGCCAGGGAAGAATTGTGAGAACTGAAATATGTTCATTAAAGTTAAAAAAAGAGAAAAAGGACAAGTAGGCAAAAACAAGACCTGCACAAGTAAATTGAGGATGATGATTCTTTAATGGCCTAACCAACTGGACTAGCGTAAGACGAGAAAAAGATGCAGAGGAGAAAAGAGAGACAGTCTTGCTCATTAAAAAACCCAAGGCCAAAGAGGGCAGACTGAGAGAAGCTGGACCTTCCCAGACCCAGGGAAATACCAATTGGTAAGGGATTTACCTGTGAAGTCAGAACAGTTTTGACTGGCTATCAGTGGGGGTGTCCAAAGGGCAGACAGGAAAGACCATTACTTCTCAAAAGAACCAAAAGGGAACCAAAGCCTGGAGCAGCCCCTGTCCGTGGGAGATGAAAGGAAGAACGTTCACAGAGGCTGGGGGGTGTATAGATGGACCATAACCCCTGAATTGGGGAGACCATAACCCAGGGGTGGGGCCTGTGTACTCAGAGAGGGTGATGACGAGTGCGTCTCTAAGTGTTTGAAATATGTTTAACTCTGCGGCCGGTGGGCCAGGGTGCACAACTCCAAGGACACCACTCTCACTGTGCACTGTGTGGAGGGCATCCCTTCATGGACTGTTCCAGAGACAGTGCAGGTTGTACCCTCTGCAATTAGGCAACAATGCAGCCTTGTCCACTGCATATCATTGCTGCACCAAAAATCCCCATGTTCCATTGTCAATTCTGGGATTTCACTTGAATCCAAGGATGAGTAGTTCAGAATCTGATGGGTCTGTCTGATAGAGAAATCTCTCCTTACTTGGATGTGAACCCAGGAGCCTCAAGATGTGGGATGGGGTGGCCCCAACACACCCCTATTTTATCCTGTGATGGGTGTAAAGGAAAATAGACCCCATTCATTAGAGATGGGACAGCCTCCACTTTGTAGGATGAGCCAGGCAGCAATGATGGGTGTGCAGGGGAGGAAGAAATTTTCCTTTGCCCTTCAGGGTTCTTCTGGCTGGTGTAAGAATTAAATTGTCATGAAACAGACTAACAGGAGAAAATCAAAGAAGGGTTCATAGCATGCATACACAGGAGAAATCCAGGAAAACTGAGTAACTCACCAAAATGGCCAAAGCTACCACCTTAAATGTCATCTTCAGCTAAAGACAAAAGAGGATGTTGGGGGTAGTGGTTTCAAAGGAGGGTAGTGGAACATCAAAGGGGAGGAAGGCAATTCACATGGGGATGGAAAAGCAAATGTTTGGTAAACAAATGTTTGCCATGCCTTGCAGAGACAATGGGACATGGAGAGGACTCTATTTTCTAGGCCCTGCCTGGGCTCCCCTACCACACTTAGCCGATATTCTTTGTAGATATCTCTGGTGATAGCTCTATTCCTGTCACAGGCCATTTGTCTAAATCCTTTTAGGCAGTTAAGGGAGAGGTAACAATAATGTTAGAGGTAAAAATAATGAGCCTACGGCCGGGTGGCGCAGTGGTTTAGTCCGCGCTTGGCAGCCCGGGGTTCGCGAGTTCGGATCCCGGGTGCCCGCCAACGCACTGCCTGTCAGCCATGCCGTGGTGGCGTCCCATATAAAGTGGAGGAAGATGGGCACGGATGTTAGCCCAGGGCCAGTCTTCCTCAGCAAAAAGGGGAGGATTAGCAACGGATGTTAGCTCAGGGCTGGTCTTCCTCACCAAAAATAATAATAATAATAATAATGAGCCTAAAATAATCTTATGTTAAGGAGACACATTTTGGGGTGGCAAATTTTGTTCCCTTTCAGTCCTGCCACTGAAACATCATACAAGAAGTTTCACAATCCAGGAGCTAAGTTGATATATTGTTCCATCTTACTGAACAAGTCTCTTAGTCCTGATAACACGTCAGTCCAGTTGAATTCATTTCAGGAGGTGGTGATGCAGGTGGGCTCACAAAGTTAGGCTTATCAGTTATTTAATAAGAGGCATTTCTATGGAAACAAAAGGAAAACAAAGACTCGTGGTTAGAGCAGATTATAAGTTTCTGAGCCCAGGGTCAACCAGTTAAGAAGATTTCTAGATGTCAGGGTCAAAGCATATTTTGCAGTTTGAAATGTCTTTGATGATGTCGTCAGGTGTAACTTTCTGAGTGGCTTACATAGCAACAAGCACAAAGACTGTCTAAATAGGGGCTATTGTGATTTCTCTGAAGTTTATTTCAAGTCATTCACACTTAGTTTGCAGGACTTGAAAAAAAAGGGTGGTTTCAGTTCTCGGTGACTACAAATCAAAAGGATGGAGAGAATTGAAAATCTTAGTTTGAAGATTCGTAGTCATATATTTGAGGAAATTAGTATAATTCAGGAATCCAGTCCAGTTTGTAGGTGGAAAAAACCCTCAAAGACAATTAACAGAACTAGAATCTAATATCCACAAAGGTGTGCTATTGAAACATAATTTTTCTCTCTAAAATCACCCTCATTTCTACCAAAGATAGACAAATTAAGACTAATTTGTCTGAAAAATAAGTCTAGTTTCAATAAACTTAATCCAGTTATTTACACAAGTGTAACAAGAATAGCAATTGGTCCTGTAGGCTCTTTTAAATCTGCTTTGCTGGAATTTTTCAAAAAGAATCTCAGATTGAACTTTTAACGGCCTCTCAAGGCCAGGAAAGCCATGCCAAGGACTTGTCATCAGACTCTGCCTGCAATACCTATAGATTTGAGTGAATTCCTCTCTTCTTGAAGCCCCCAAAATATCCTGAAGTTCTTGCACCTGCCAGGAAGTGACCTTCTTTACCACCTGGTAAGGTTGCTGGGAATGAAAGATACCAGGCTGATATTTCCAAGGGGCTTTATTTTGTTCCTGAAAGTCAACCTTTATTCCTTAAAGCTGTCTGCTCATATCTGAGTTGATGCATGTATCTCTCAAATATGACATTCCAGTCAAAGCCTTGGTAATACAACCAATGTTTTCAATTGAGTCCTGTTATAAGGAGAATAGATTCTTATTGAACTTATGCAAATAATCATATTGCCATGAAAATAAGAATACTCACTCACTAAGAGTTTCCAAATCTGGAGGGATCAGGTAGGGAGAAAAAGATAAAGTGTTTCAATTCTGCTTACAAAGGTATAACTTACCAAATTTCTATAGGTCATTGGTAGCATAGGAGAAAAGAGAAAAAGGTTTTTAAAAAATCAGCAATGTTCCAAACAAAAAGTCATAAAAATTATAATCATCCTCATCAATTCATTCAGTCCCATGTAATCAATTCTTGGTCTTGATCTTTTGTTAGCAGTTTTATGAAGCCCTCGGTTTCTCCTGTAGAGTTCTGTAATTTCTTACCCAGTTCAGTTTTACAATCTGAAAGTTTATTAGAAACTTGTATTCTAGTGTCAGAGTCCTTTCCATGAATCTCTCTTTGTAAAGATGAAACATGTTTGCAGAAGCATCAGAGTAAAACAATATTTGTTAGTAAGTGATGAAAGACTTAAAGTGGCATGGTTGAAGATCCAATTACAATGCAATTGACAAGGAAATTTGGTTATTTCTATGACATACAACATTTAAGATAATAACTAGAATTATGACTGATAACATTACATCAGGGCATATCAGATTTTAGGAATTTCATATAATTTTTAGAACATTTGTATTAATGACATTCACCCATGCAATATAACTTAAGAAGGTTTATCCTCATTTATTTGACAATGCTTCCCATGTAATGTAATATATCAAATAAGCCTAATTAGCTTAATATCTCCCTCTTTATAAGAAGAGAGAACAAATTTTTTGAGACGTCCCAGGGGCCCTCTGGAAATTCTCAAAGTTACTTTCAGGTCCAAAAAAAGACTTCAGGATTTGAATTTGAGGAAGTTTGTCAAAAATATAAGGTTTTAGGGCCGGCCCGGTGGCGCAACGGTTTAGTTTGCGCTTGGCAGCCCAGGGTTCGCAGATTCAGACCCCGAGCGCCTGCCAACACACTGCTTGTCAGCCATGCTGTGGCGGTGTCCCATATAAAGTAGAGGAAGATGGGCACAGATGTTAGCCCAGTGCCAGTCTTCCTCAGCAAAAAGAGGAGGATTAGCAATGGATGTTAGCTCAGGGATGGTCTTCCTCACCAAAAAAATAAAAAATATATATATATAAGGTTTTATAGCACTTGATCATATAGGATCATAGGTCACTGTGAAACAATGCTTAGTTATCCATTTAACCATAATGACAATAGAAGATGTTAAAGGCAAATACAGAGAGTTAAACCGTTGAAAAATAACCTTAGCTCTCTTAATAGAGAGGCCTCAGCTTTTTCAACATAGGAAATTGTTTTGATAAAACATAAAATCCCTGCTTTTTAGGCAGACCACTCAAAAGTAAAGAAAAACCTTTCACAATCTCTTTATCAAGAGCAGACCAAAGTCCAAGAAAACTGCCCTTTGAAAAGAGAGAAAACCATATTCTAATTTTGTACCAGCTTACTTTTGACATTAAAACTCATTTACTTAATTAAATTAATTCCAATTTTAGCCAGCTTGACCATGCATAAAACTCTTTTATCAAGGTTTCTCCTCTACAAACCTTCTATAACTTCCTTTTTCACATTCAGATTTTGTCCTATGCTTTCCCTCTCTCTTTTTTAACCTCTTTTTTTTTTTTGCTTAATAAAACGCATTTTCATTATATATATGTATTTTTTTTTACTGAAACACATTTTATTTTCCTTGAATACTAAAATCTTTCCCTTATAATTTTAGTAGTTTTAATTACATATATTAATTAGAATTTTTAACCCTTAGAAACCTTAATTTCTAGTGAAAAATAAAGAAGTAAACAATTGTGAACTGTCTTTTACATTAGCATTCTGTGGCTTGGCAAATTTTTAAATACTTTTCATAATTTTTAGGAATGTATGCTACTTCATAGTACAATCTTTCAATAAATCACAGGCATGTTTACTAATAGACACAAACATCTTTAGTTTCTCTGTAATAAGAAGACAAAAGCAGGTAAACTTAGACTTGTTTAGCAATTAATGTTTCAGTATCTTGTCTTACTTGAAAATGATCTAGATATTTAATGAATTTTCCATCATTTAATTTAGCAAGACTCTTAGGTTTCAAGTTACCGAAAGATTTTGAAGTTATTTTTAAGTACATACACCATAACACATAATTGTTAAAATGTTCACCTAAAAACTTTTACCTTACTTATACTATTTAATTTACTTGTTCCCAATAATTATGTTTAGATTACCTGCAAAAACTTCATGAGACATTAGACAAAGTCAGCCATCAATTTTTTTTGCTGCCAAATTTTGTAAAAGAGATAACATGAATTTGACTTTTAGTAAACCTCAGTAGAACAAGTTTTATATTTAATGCTGATAACTCTAAAGATATGCCTATTTTTAATTAACCCAACAAACTTAAATTAGTTTTAGTTGTGAATATTTTCTTAGATCACATGATCCTGAAATTAATTTGGGTTGGTATTTATCGTATTTTTGAGAGTATACTCAATTTATAAAGTGCTTGTTTGTTTTTAAGCCAAGTAAATAGAGCTCTCATACTAGTCTTTTTTTTTTCTTTTCCTGAGGAAGATCAGCCCAGAGCTAAGATCTGTTGCTAATTTTCCCCTTTTTTTGCTTGAGGAAGATTAGCCCTGAGCTAATATCTGTGCCAATCTTCTTCTACTTCTTTTTTTTTTTAATTTTGTTTTTTTGTTGTTGTTGTTGTTGTTTTTTTTTGTGGGGAAGACCAGCCCTGAGCTAACATCCGTTGCCAATCCTCCCCTTTTTGCTGAGGAGACTGGCCCTGGGCTAACATCCGTGCCCGTCTTCCTCCACTTTATATGGGACGCCGCCTCGGCATGGCCGACAGGCAGTGTGTCTACGGGCGCCCGGGATCCGAACTCACGAACCCTGGGCTGCCAAGCGCGGACTAAACCGCTGCGCCACCGGGCGGCCCCCTTCTTCTACTTCTTATGTGGGTCCCTGCCACAGCATGGCTGGTGAGTGGTGTGGGTCCATGCCCAGGATCTGACCCCATGAACCCAGGCTGCTGAAGTGGAGTATGCCAAACTTAACCACTACACCATGGGGCTGGCCCCAAACTAGTCTTGATAATACTATCTGGAGATGGAAAAATATCATATATTTACAACATACATATATGAACACACACATAAACACACAGACAGATGCAAACAGAGATCTTATAGCCTCCATTTAAAAATTTTCCTTAAATTAGATTTTTGGGTAGGGGTGCTTCCACAGTAGTCTGTATCTCCAAAAGCTTTCCCCGGCCCCACCCCACTCCTTTTTTCCCCTTCAGTCTTAGGAATTGGGGATGGTCTAGATAAGAATTCTCAGAGAGGTTATAAGACTTTTGAGATAAGTAGGGAAGGTCTTGGGATTCTGAAAGAGAATGGGTGGAATCTGAACTGCCTTTAGAGCTGCATTTCCAGTTTTGCAAAGATTTGTAAGATAAGCACAGTTGCTCTCAATTCCTCAGAAATTGGGTTGTAATTTAAATGACATCATAGGTTGATCTACCCATCCAATTACATTATTCCTAATTTGTTTCTTTCCCTCTGGATACATAGTTTTAATTTAGGGAAGAAGGCCTATAAAAAGATTCCTATCAGGCTCTGAATCTCAGCTTCCAATTTGGCCAATTTTTGATCATAGAGCTACTAAAAAAATGCTTCTAAGTATCTTGCCAGTTTTCAGCTGGGATAAAACAGTAACTACCTCTGGCAGTATTAAACAGCTCCGTGGACCCAAAAGGCGTCCTCAAAGGTTATTACCTTCTCAAGATTCAGAGTCACTTCCAAAGATAGTCAAAAGGAAGAACTGACAGTCTGCAAGTCCCAGGCAGGCAGAAAGCTAAGCCAAGCCCTTAGGACACAAAACGAGACAAGCAAGAAGGTGATAGTTTTCACTGGGAGAGAAAGGGTCAATAACCAATGGGTCTGGATTTGGAAAGGAAGGGACAATGTGAAATTTTATGTTCCTCTCTTGACAGAGCATTACAGACTGGCCATTCAATGAAGGTAAAAGGGCTGTTATCCAGGGGACATGAATTCCCTGGGAGGGGGTTATAGGATATATCCACAACGGATATTGCACAGGAAGGCCTGAAGCTGGCAGAGCCTGATTACAAAGCCCAGCAACGCGAACTTTACTGCCTGTCCTAGGTGCTTCTGCTATTTTTATTTTCTGGCTTTCAGCATTTATATGAGTAACCTGACTATTCTTAAAGATTAGGCTGGAGTACTCTCTGTAAATCTTGTAGGGAAAAGGGAAGCTAAAACAGGCAGATGGGACTGGGTTGTAAGGAGGAGTTTTTACACTAGATTTTTATTTTAAGTCTAAGTTTTTGTTCTTTCATCTTGTTAGCGAGTCCCTAAGTCTAGCTTTTATGTATATTTTTTCCTTTTTTTTCTTAAATGCCAGACAGTTGTACTTCCAGTGTCCTGATTTTTTATAATATCTGTGAATGTCTGAAGGCAAATAGAAAGGAGTCTGAATGGACTTTGATTTTTGGTCTAATTTCTGACTTTCCATCTTATTAAGGGAGTCGTAATGGCTAGCCATTATACCAATACGAGAGCTCCCTAGAAATTTTTTTTTTCAATTTACAAGTTTTTCCAATTTAGAGGATCCATCATCTGGCCATTAATGAGTAGGATCTTAATAGTGACTCAAACCAATAAGCCTTTCTATGGGTTAACCATGGATGCAAGGGGCATCCCCAAAGGAGAGTGCAAAGGATGCAGCCTTCCAAGATCCAAAAAGTTCACCCCCAGAGTTAGCCTGAGAATTATGAGGGACACTGTTTTTATTTTTATTTTTTTTATTTTTTATTTTTTTGGTGAGGAAGATCAGCCCTGAGCTAACATCCGTTGCCAATCCTCCTCTTTTTGCTGAGGAAGACTGGCCCTGGGCTAACATCCATGCCCATCTTCCTCCACTTTATATGGGACGCCGCCACGGCATGGCTGACAGGCAGTGCGTTGGCAGGTGCCCGGGATCCGAACCAGCGAACTCCGGGCTGCCAAGCGCGGACTAAACCGCTGTGCCACCGGGCCGGCCCCCGAGACACTGTTTTTAAATAGCTGTTCCAAAACACAGCAAATCACGTTTCCCTCCCTTTTGAACAGAACAGGATGACTTAAAAGTTTATCCAATTTTTTTTTTAGATTCCCTAAACTCAGATCCACAGCCTACTTGGCTGTCTGCCAGATGCATATGGCTTCTCCAGCTAGTGGAGATAAAAGACCATCTCTGGGAGGGAGGGATCAACAAAATCAAGAGTACTTGTCCCAAATCTTTACTTAGAGTTGCTTTTGCCCAAGAAACTAGTTTCACAAGTATTTTTTCCAGCTGATCTAAATTTAGAAGAGGAAGAAAACTCACCACTCTCACTTCCATTGGACCATGCAGGTAGAGATTTGGGAGACGGACATGGTAAGAACTCTTACTTCATGCCGTCTCTTGTCAGAGGTCCATGATCTCTCAGCTGCAGTGGTCATGGAGTGAGCAGCCAGTTAAATTTTATCCCATCCTCATTGCCGATTGTAGGGGAGGAAGAAATTTTCCTCACCTTCTAGGTTCTTCTGGCTCTTCTAAGAATTAAATCGACACGAGACAGATTAACAAGAGAAAATCAAAGTTTGATAACATGTATACACACGGGAGAGACCCAGGAAAACTGAGTAACTTGCCAAAGTGGGTGAAGCCACCACCTTAAATATCATCTTCAGCTAAAGACAAAAGAGGATGTTAGGGGTAGTGGTTTGGGACTTCAGAGGGGAGGAAGGCAATTCACATGGAAGTGGAAAAGCAAATGTTTGTTAAACAAGTGTTTGCCATGCCTTACAGAGACTGGGACGTGGAGGAGACTCTGATCTCTAGGCCCTGCCTGGTCTCCCCCACCACACTTAGTCCATAGTCTCTGTAGGTATCTGTGGTGATAGCTCTGTTCCTGTTACAGGCCATTTGTCTGAATTCTTTTAGGCAGTTAAGGGAGAAGTAACAAGAAAAACTTTCTGAGTCTTTCGTTTCTTAAAAATAATCAGCCTAAAATAACCCTTATGTTAAAGACACACATTTTGGGATGCCAAATTTTATTCTCCTTCAGGTGCCCTTCATAACTTTGAGAATGCAGAGGAAAAAGAAAAGCTGTCTTCTTTTCCTGACCAATCAAAACTGATTTGTGGCAGCTGGTGGGGGGAGCGTAAAGGAACAGGATGAGGAAGGTTATGTATGTGACAGGAATGTGCCAAAAAGCATAGGTTTCATCCAGCCCAGCATGTTTCAAACTACAGATTGTAACCTATTGGTGGGTGTGAAACACTTTATTTTGGATGGTGACCAACATTTAAAAAAATGATAAAATAGAACAGAAAATAACAGTGCTTTGCATATAGTAAGGATTGAGGATTGTTTTATGAGAATTTTGTTATAATTGTGTGTATTCTAGGTTGTTGCATGTAACAGCAGCGAGTCTCTTAAAAAAAATAAACAGCTGCCTCCTTAACAAGCAGAGTAAAAATAACTAGTCTTTTCAATCTTGGGGTTCAGGTAACTCGTTTGCCCAGTTGAGAAAATGCTGTTAGCCTTGCTGTGAAAATCCAAGGTTATTTTTTCATAACAAACATGCCGCCAGCAGAAAGTAGTTGGCGTATGCTTGGGTTGCAGAGCCTCCTGGAAGGACGCTGTCTCCCCTTGACTGACACAAGGCCTCCAGGGCCTCGAAGCTCAGAGACCCTCCAGGTGGCTCTTCCTTGCTTCTTTTCTGTGACTCACCTAGTCAGTTGAATTGCTACTCTCCTTAGATTTGGGCCAAAATCAAATGCTTTTTTTCCAAGGCTTTATTTTCATAAGGTTTCTTGTCTTAGAATTTTCATGGATGAGCTAAAGCTGTCATAATAAATGGGAATAAAAATACACCCATGCCACCCAAAGCTGTAATTTTTGTTTGTTTGGCGAGATGAAAAGGTGCCATTGAGGTACTGTGAGGAGTTGTTGGTGAAGTGAAAATAAACTCGGGTGTGGGTTTTACCTTCAGAAAGTCTGTGTTTGCTGACAGGAGTGATGGCTTTCTTGGGGTATGAATTGAATTCACATTCAAGGTTTTATTCTAAACATCAAAAGCCTTTGCCCTTGAGCTCCTTCAGCTCTGAGGAAAGCCTAACAACATGTACATGTGAAATGGAAAGAGTTATTTATTTCTAAAGCTCAGGGAAGTTTTTTTTTTTAAGCAGTAAAAGATTCCAAGGTCTTGACATGGATTACAGGAAAACTTTGGCCTCCTTATTGTGGAACTATTCTGACTTGGTTTTTCTTTTTTGTTGTGTTAGGCCTTCAAGAAACCCCTCTTGAAGTCTTCCTGATTATTATCCTAAACACAAAGTGCACAGTCTGAAACATAAACAGAGTATATCCAGTTTTCTTTGTATGGGAGAGGGGGAAAATTCCCTCTGACTTACCTTTATTATACTCATTAGAAAAAAATGCCATGTATGGTTTCTGTCAGAGGCAGTACAGCCCTGTATAGCCTGGAGGACGGGGTCTGGGGCCAGGGTGTCTGGGTTCTTATCTTCCTTCTGCCACTGGTACCCCCACCACCCACACTCACAATAACTGTGCAGTTAGAAGAATGTGTCAGGCACTTGAGATTCTTCTTCTTTAATCTTAAAAACAATCCTTTCAGATGTCTTTTGTTCTTCCCATTTTACAGATGAGGAAACTGAGACTCAGAAAGGATCAGAGAAGAGCTCAAATAGCCACATGTATATATTCTTACAATGTTTCTTTTTTGGCTGACTTTGTCTTTCCCATTTATTTTAAGGCCTACTTATTTGTAGGCAGGAAGGAGAAATATGCATATATTTAACTTTGATCACTTTGTGTCATAAAGCCAGCACAAAAGCCAGGTTTAACCCATTTCTTTTCTCATCCTGGCCCTCTGCACTGATTCTGAAGTTTGACTGGTTGGTGTGTTAATGTGTGATGCAAATGAAGAAAAATGAAATTTAGTGTTTGTGTATCGACTCTCAGTGACATTTGTTTTCCCCAAACTTTTAATACGAACATTTTCAAACACAGAGAATTTAAAGAATAATACAGTGCACACCTGCATATCTACTACTAGATTCAACAGTTTTTAACATTTTTACCATATTTGCTTTATCTACTACAATTTTTTCCCCTCAGTCATTTAAAAGTAAGTTGCATGGGGGCCGACCCAGTGGTGTAGTGGTTAAGTTTGAGTGCTCCACTTCAGCGGCCCGGAGTTCATGGGTTTGGTTCCCGGGCATGGACCTACACACCACTCATCAAGCCATGCTGTGGCGGTGTCCCACGTACAAACTAGAGGAAGATGGGCACAGATATTAGCTCAGCAACAATCTTCCTCAAGCAAAAACGGGAAGATTGGCAACAGGAAGATTGGTTAGCTCACAGCCAGGTCCTCCTCACTAAAAAAAAAAAAAGTAAGTTACAGATGTTATGGCCCTTTATCCTTAAATAATTCCACATACATCCCCCGAAATAAGGATATTATCATAACTTAATAATAGTAATCTAACACCTAGTTTATATTCAAATGTCTCCAGTTGTCCTCAAAATATCTTTTATAATTGATTTTTTTGAACCAAGATTCAGTCAGGTTTATTGCATTGCATTGGTTCTCACTGTCTTTAGTACAGAACCTCACCTTTGACATTGACTTTTTAAGAGACCAGACCAGTTTTCTGTAGAATGTCCCACATTTTGGATTGTCTGGTTGTTCCCTTTTTTCCTATATTTCCTGTAAACTTGGAGCTAGGCCTAAAAGCATATTTAGATGTAAGTTAAGCATATTTAGCAAGAATGCCTCAAGGGTGATGCTGTGTGTTTCCTATTTATCACATCAAAAGGCACCAAATGTCAAGTTCTTGTACTACTACTCATGCTGAGTTTCATCTCTTGGTTAAATGCCAGATTCCTCCATTGTAAAGTTCTATTTTCCTCTTCACAATTAATAAGCAATCTGGGGAGTGATGCTTTGACACCATGGGGATATCCTGCTTCCCAACAACGTTTGACCTAATGATTTTAGCATCTGTATTAGTCTGCTAGGGCTGCTATAACCAAGTACCACCAACCAGGTGGCTTAAGCAACAGAGATTTCTTGTGTGACGGCTCTGGAGACTGGATGCCTGAATCAAGGTGTTGGCAGGGTTGGTTCTCTCTGAGAGCTGTGAGGGAAGGGTCTGTTCCAGGCCTCTCTCCTTGACTTGTAGATGGCCGTCTCCCTGTGACACTTCACAGCCTCTTCCCTCTATGTGTACCTGTGTCCAAATTTCCTCTTCTTCCAAGGACACCAGTCATACTGGATTAGGGCTCACCCTGATGACCTCCTTTTAACTTAATTCAGTCTATAAAGACTGTATCTCAAAATAAGGTCACATTCTGGGGCACTGGGGGTTAGGACTTCAACATAGGAATTTGGGGGACATAATTCAACCCATAATAGCATCCATTGATGACTCTTGCTGGAATCCATTATTTATCAGGGTCTTAGGTTGGGTTCTCTGGGAAACAGAGTCTGAGATGAGATCTGTGTGCTGGTTTCTCGGGGACTGTGTGTAGCTCTGTGAGAGAATAAGAGAAGTTGAACTGCAATGCGGTTGCAACAGAGGCCTCAGCCTATGCTGCAGGCAGCTCTGGACTGGAGGGTCCATCAGAGATGTTGCAAATTGAGGCAGAGGGCCAGGCCTTTGTACCCCTCTATCAACTAAGCATTGGATGCAGGCTGCCCCCAGGAAAGGGACAAAACCATGGGCAGGGCAGCTTCCTTCCATGGACGGCAATGCCTAGGGAGAGACTCAGCTGTGAGCTGTCAGGCACCAACAGTGCCACCAGTTGGGGGAGTAAGTGCCTGGGTCCTATAGGGAGGGTGGGGGCAGGCACTACAGTGTGCCAGACAACTGGGGTTGCAGAGGATAATTTTCCCTCAAATCTACATTTATTAGCTGGCACTCTTCTGAAAAGAGCTTTTCCCTCATTAACTGGGAATGAATTATAGTTCTTTCTAAAAACACAGGGTAAATGCTTAAATCTTTCCCTTTTAATCACCAATTTTCTGAGTAAGGAGTTGATATCATTCAGCTGTACTTAGGGTCCCGTTATGACTTTTGCCGTCATAAGCCCCTTCCGCCATAAAAAAATTAGAAATTATATTTTATGACTGTGTTGGTATAAAGACAAATATAACCCATGCTGGATTTATTATTATATATTTGTTATTATATTCGTTTGTTTTCCTTGTGAAGAAAAAGTATTGTGGGCTTTTGGTGCTGCATCCACTGTGCCTAATGGATAAGTTAGCCCCGGTCATGCTCTGATCAGGGGCCGGGCAGGTGATAAACAAAGAGGGTTGATTCTGAGTGCGTGTATGCGTATGGGGTTTAGTGGGGGTGACTGTCTAAAGGGAAGAGTAGCTCCAGTAGGAAGTTGCCATGCAGAAAATGAGGTGGCCTGGTGTTGCCAGATCTTTCTATTTTTCAGGAGAAGCCAGAAATAGAGCTGTTTAAATTTGAAATCCTTTCTTTTTCATTGTTGGCTCAGTTTTTCAAAAGCTAGGCTGATTGCGGCCTCAGGGCTGCCAGTTTAAGGAGTCGGCTAGTCTGGAGCCTCCTCTGGGAGGGATGTTGACCATTCCCATACTTGGTCCTTTGCAGAAAACCTGGCACATGGAAGGTCCTCTTACGTGTTTGCTGAGAGACAAATGAATGAATAATTACATTTTTCTAAGGCAACTTATTAAAATTAAGTTGGATTTTATGTATCAAAACCAGTGAAGATCAGAAAACTAGGCCCTGGATTGTGCTGCAAAGAAAAAAAAAAAATCTGCCTTGGGTTATTCACAGCAACTTACCGTGACTTGGCAGGAAGGAATAAAAATGTGTGAAGAAAACCCTTAAAACTGGAGTTCGTGAACTAGGTCAGGCTGCCTCAGTGATGCAATCACTCATCAGAGAATCGAAAGGGATTTCTTAGTATCTTGATAGAATGCTGTATTATTAAATTTTTAGCTTTTTTTTTTCTATTTAAGGCAGAAACATTATTGTAGTAACAACAATCTTGCAAAGACTCTGTTTTGTCATTCTTTTCCTTTGGGGGCACCAAGTATACCTCACTGCCAAACTTTTTCATCTCTGTCATTGGCCTGTGGTTGCTAGATGGGGGAATTTTGGTCAGAATCCACTGTGTTCATGCTGAGCCCCAGGGAGGACCTTTCTCTGATCAGAAGAGAGGGTGAAGAGAATGAGGAGTTCCTTGAGGAGAAATGGGGACAGAGAGTGACAAATAAATGGCAAGCAATAGGATATATTAGAGTATACGAGGAAGCTGTTTGGTGTAAAACTAATTCTTGGCCTGACCTTGTTTTTCCAAAAGGGCCTGACTTAGTCTTTGAACATGCATTGTATACCTGCTTTGAGCATTTACCATGTCCTAGGACAAGAACAAATGCCCTTAAGATAACGATGCAACTTCCCCCACATGGGCATTTCCTTAAGGATAAGCATTTCTCCCTAGGCTAGGATGTGACTGCTGTGCTCATCCTGTGACCACCCAGCTTGAGACAGCAGACCTGATACCTGCTGTGTCCATCAATTGCTGTGCTCTGCTAGGCAGGCTAGGAAATCTCGTGACTGTTGTAAAAGGGACATTCCAATCATATGTGATACATGCTCTTTGACGGTATATAACCACTCTGTACACCCCACTTCTTTGGTGCCCTTCCTTCCTTGGGGAAGGAAGGCCCCGGGCTATATGGTCCTCAAATTTGGCTCATAATAAATTCACCCCGATTTTGATTTATAGATTGGCTGTGGATTATTTGCCTCGACAGAGAGAAAGCAGTGCCTCCCAGGAGGCTTTCCCTCAACTTTTCATTTTAATTCCCAGCTGTTTTGGCTCAGACGTAAAAGCAACAGTGATGCCTTGGGATTCTCTTGTCATTTTCCCCAAAATGCCCCTCCAGAGCTCAGCGCTCAGTCCTCTGAGGGTCTGGGTATCCCAGTCTTCGTGCCTCACTGCTGAGAAGGTGCCTGCTGACTCCTGCTTAGACCCCAGGTCCTGGGCTTCAGCTGCTAGTTGTCTTAACTCCACTGGAGAAATTGCTTGTTAGAAAAAAAAGAGAGAGAGTGAGATGACCCATAATAACCCATATAATCAGATGATGAGGGCAGAAATTATTCTTTTTTTCCGTTTCCCCCAAACTGACCAGTTTGAGTGCTGTTTTTAATCTTAGCCTTCCTTCAGAGGGACCAATATATATATTTTGTGTGTGTGAGGAAGACCAGCCCTGAGCTAACATCCGTCGCCAATCCTCCTCTTTTTGCTGAGGAAGACTGGCCCTGAGCTAACATTGTGCCCATCTTCCTCTACATTATATGGGACGCCGCCACAGCATGGCTGACAAGCAGTGCGTCGGCGGGCGCCCGGGATCCGAACCTGCGAACCCCGGTCTGCCAAGCGCAGACTAAACCGCTGCGCCACCGGGCAGGCCCCAGAGGGACCAATATTTTTGACATTACAGTTTCCCATTTATGGTCAGAGACGTTAATGAGCATGCACATAGCTATAGCAGTTTAAACTGTATGTTCACACACATCTCTCTCTCATGCACAAACACACACTTTCCGCCTGAGAGAAAATCAAAACCGAACAATGAAAAAGGATATGCAGTGTACTCATGGTGCAGTAAATGATTCTCTCTGTGCTCACTTATCCCTAGTTCAAATTTCAGTAGTTGTGTTTTGATTTTGATTGTTTGATAGAGGGAGATGGATGATGGGAGTTATCCTGAATCATAAACTCTTGTTGTGTTTGCTCTTCCTAAATCCACCTCAGAGAACCTGGGAGGGCTGAGCATCAGGGTAAGAAAAAGAATCCCTGTTGAGACCTGGGCATCCTTCCCCCTGAAGGCCCCTTCCTGCTCACCCAGCCTCAGCTTGGCAATGGTTGCCCAGTGATAAGAATAGTAGTGTTTTTTCAGTAATGTTTATAGAGATATTACTCTTTGCTAAATACCCAATATACATTTTCGTTTGTCTCACAACTGTTTGAGATAGTCTTTTATTTTGTTTGTTTCACAGATAAGAGAACTGAGACTAAGAGTAAGATGGTAACCACCCCCCTCAACTAGGAAAAGGCAGAGGGGCAATTCAGTTACCTGCGCACCCTCACTTCCCTGTGTAAGGAGCCTGCATTCTCCAAGAACTGTTCCTGCAAGCTCTGCTTCCCCCTCCTCCAAGAGAAGCTTTGTGCCATTTGAGGGCGAGGAAGAGGCTTTGAAGAAGAAAGAAGGCAGAGAGGGAGCAGGAAGCCACAGGGAATAGTGGAAAGATCCCGTCTAAACTAGATAATGCTCTTGAACAGTTATCTCTCAAGGACTTGCTTTGGCGTCGTACTGAACAAATATTGATGGATAATAAAACAATAAAATAACTTTGATTTTTGTTTTTCACATTTTTAGGAAAGTGTTAAGCGATTGGCAACTCCAAATACAGCTCTTCTTACACCTATATGGCCACTCCCACTAGATGCCAAGCATTTTCAAAAGGGGGCTGGAAGCAGAACTGTGTTAGTCTTCCACATTTTCTTAAGAACAAAAGAAAAGAACTCTTCTCCTCCCTTCCCCCAACCATTCAGTTTGGTCAACTTGTTTTACATACTTTCCTTCACGGGAAAGGCTGTCAAGACCATTCTGTGATGATTAAGACCTCTTAACATTCTGTTTCACAAATTCTTATTCCTGTCTCAGCATCCTTCTTTAGTGAGACCTCTTCCCACACCACAGCGTGCAGGCGGTGCTGCACAGCGGATCTTCAGCACAGTTCTTTGGGCAGCTCAGGCCTTGTGCTTCTATTATGGAATTGTTTTGCAATGCTCGGAAGGCGGTCTTTGTCTCATTTAAATTTGAAGATCTGCCTTAAATAAACTTTTTCACCCTGTACCTGAAAAAAGAAAGAAAGCAGGAAAGGAAGGCAGGAAGAGCGAGCATCGGGTAGGGAGACAGGACTTCCATCCTGGGCTTCTGTCACTAAAAAACCCCTTTTGCTTGCATCACAAACTAAGAGGAGAAGCTAGGGTTCCTCGGTCCTAAGTGAGTCTCCACAAGGATTACCCACTGCCTTGCAACTCAGAGTGTGGTCCCTGGGACATAGGCAGTGACATTACCTGGGAGCTTGTTGGAGATGCAGAATCTCAGGCCCCACCCAGACCTACTGGATTAGTGTCTGCAGTTTAGCAAGATCCCCAGGTGATTTGTAGACACTTTCGTTTGAGAAGCACTGTCCTCATCCATCACTCCCATACCGGGCTGTGTAACTGAATCACCTGGGGGCCCCAGAGTTGCGGACCCCTGCTTTGTCAGTGTAAGGTTCTAGAATATGTGGATAGATATTAAAGCTCCTCAAGTAGTTCTGATGCAGCCAGCCCAGCACCAGAAGAAGCCCACTGGTACAACCTATCGAGGCCAGCCCCCTGGGGCACAGAGCAGCGTGTGTCTGCAGGGCACACGGAGAACATCTGGCACAACTTCAGTTTCAGCCCACTAGAATCCATCTTCCACACACTTTCACACCTGTCATTCTAAAGCTGATCATAGGAAATCTGTTCGTGGTACCTTAGTGTCCTCAAGATCAAATATAATATCTTAGCATACTATACATATGTCTTTGTGGTCAGGCCTGTTTTTCTCATTTCACTTTACCCCACACTTCCACCCAGGAGCCAGCCCAAACCCCTCGTCACTTTTGGAACACACGAAGCCTTCACACCTGCACGCCTTTGTTCACACTGTTCCCTCTACCTAGAATGCTGGTCCCTCTTCCATGAGCTCATCCTTCAGGTGCTCCTATAGCGCCTGTGCCTTTTCTTCATTGTTCCCATCACCCACATAATGATTTGTTTAATATGCATCTAGAGACTGCCCACAAGTAAAGAGACCACATCTGTCTTGTCTGGACCTGGATAATAGCAGTTTTGACTGGGGGTGGGGATGAGGGAAGAAGGACAGAAACCTGATTAAGTGGGCTTAGGAGAGAAGGGGAAGTGAAGAACTACAATCAACAGACAATCCATTCAGTAAGTTTTGCTGTAAAGAGGAGCAGAGAAATGGAATAGGATCTAGATGGGGAAGTGGAGTCAAGAGAGGTTTTTTAATTGTTTTTTAACATGAGAGAGATAATAGCGTGGTTTTAGGCTGTGGGAATAAGATGGAGGAAAGGTACTGATGCAGAGAGAAGGGGAAAATTGCAGAGCAGTTGAGTAGGATGGAGATGCACAAGGAAGGGCTGGCTCGAAAGGGGGTGTGGACTGGCTGTCTGTGGTAATGGAGAAATCACAGGGAACACAGGCTCACACGCTGGAGAGTGGGTAGAGGGGGTGGAGCCTGAGGAGCTTCTGCTCTTCTCAGTGAAATCAGAAGCAAAGTTATCAGATGAAGGGGGAAGGGAGGTGTTCCGGGCGAGGTGATTGGAGCAGGTTTGAAATAGATGTCTAGGAGAGAGGGAGCACATGTGGACCAGCGAAATGTAATATGACTGCTGGGTGATATATTAAGGCCCAAATGAGGTTAGTGGTCATGAATTTTAAAGTGAGACCAATCAGCATGGTTGCATATTTTTCTCTAGCTGTTAGTTGCACAGGTACCAGTGGAGAATACATGGAAAGACAGATGTAATCCCTGTCCTTCCTGGAGATTATGTTTTAGAAGGGAAGATGGCCTTAGACCAGTAATTCCTTGCTTAATTACCGTGTGATGATTGCCGTATTGGAAAACACAGAGGGCAAGAGAGCATCTACAGGGATGCCTGGCCTAGGCTGGGTGCCTGATGTGAGACCTGGATACATGCAATGAGGTCTTGGAAAAGACCCGAATTCTTGATTTCTTTTTTTGTTTGAATTACAAGTAGTGTGGTGCAACAGCATAATAGTAACAAATTATGCTATAATTTTGTGTTTCTTAGTGATCTGCTATGACTTCCATTCTAATTGTCATACAAGCTGTCAATCAACCAGGAAAAGTAGCATTTACACAGGACTTTAGAGCAGTGTGAGTGGACCTAACCAAAGGCAGGAAGGAGGGAAGAAAATAGGCAGTACATGTAATATGCGTAAAATATATCTTCTCTCTTGTTCCATTCCATTTCCATTGTATCTTTCTAGAAGATGTGGGCAGTTGTTTAAAGATTCATGCTGTAGGAGGAGAGAACATATCTTCCTGTAGCATGTGTGCAGCACAATAGAATGTGGCTTAGTGGAAGGAGGTGGGAACTGCAAGGAGGGGCTGTTCGTTATTGTAAGTATGGTAATAGAAGGTTTTAATAGTAAAGAGAAACCCTTTGCTTCTCAACCCACAGTCTCCAAGACCCTGTGAAATGTTCTGATTTTGAGTGAATTGTTGAAATCGTACCTAGGAGGAAATTGCCTCAGAATCTTGAACCTTATAAAGCCAAACCTTTAAAGGGAAGATGTAAGGTCTAATTGGAATTCTTTATAACACCATTTCATGAGTGGCCATAGAGGCAGCCCGGTCACTGGCAGCCTCTGTCAGGCCTTCTCTCTCAGATCTGGTCAGTCAGCTAAATAATCTGGGACCTGGACCAGCAGCATCAGCACCACCCGCGAACACGTTAGAAACGACATTCATGGGTCCCTCCCCAGACCTACTGAATCTGAATTTCTGGGAGTGGGGTCTAGCATCTGCACATTTTAACAAGATCCCCTGGTGATGTGTATGGCACATTCAAGTTCGAGAATCAGTGACCTAAAATACTATTGATCTTTCATCCTAGTCCTTTTTTTAAAACCTGTTTATTAAATAATAGAAATAAATTACTCCTCCAGCTCCCCCATGACACCAGAGAGGTGTGAAGAAGCAAGGACAGGTGCAGTCACACCAGGAGAATGAACAGGGAAGTTTTCAAGAAGAACTTTCCTAAGAAGTCAGAGCAGGATTTTCTACCCTGGCGGTACTGACGTTTGGAAATGATAGTTCTTTGTTGTAGGGAGCATCTAGGCATTGTTGTAGGGAGCATCTAGGCATTGTAGAAGGCTTAGCAGCATCCCTGGCCCCTACCCACTAGATGCCAGTAGCACCCTTCAAGTTTTGGTTTGAGATAACAATGTCTGAAGACTTTGCTAAATGTCTCCAGGAGGGAGGAGGAGGCAGAACCGCCCACTCCTTTGAGACTCCAGGCTTAGAATGATGAAAAGTGCAGGTGTCTTCAGAGGGGTCATCAGGAAGGGAATATTTACAGAGGCAGTGGAGTGGCCTTCATAACCGGGGCGATAATGTGTGCCAGCACTCACTGCTCACCAGGCATGGCTTGCATTTTGCATGCATTGCCTCTTTTAATCTTTATAACAAACCCGTGTTTGTTATAAAGCAGGTACTATTTTCCCCACTTTATGCATGAAGAAAGCACGGTTTAGAGATTGTCAAGCTGATAAGTGATATACCAGGGGTTCAATACCAAGTCCATTTTAACTATTATGCTGTATTGCCTATCATATACACGTATGTATATACGTATCTTCTACATGTATCTCTGTCTCTCGACATCTATGGGTCTGTTGGCCTTTCCCTGTCGATCTTAGGACTCTGGGAAGGATTGGAGAGGAGAAGCAGTCATTTATTGGCCAGGGCCCCAAACTAACCTTCAAAACATTTGAGTTGGTGGGAAAAGTAGGTATCTAGGTGCGGTGACTTCTCCCATTGCAGCGGCCTCCTCCCACCCCCACCCCACCCCCGTGTGGCCCTGCCCCCAGGAGCCTCCACCTTCTGTTTCCCCCACCTTTCCCCTTCCCTTGGTGGAAGCCAGGTCGGTGCGGGCTTATTGCATCCTCTCGCGGGTTTTCGCAGCCTGACCCCGCTGCACACCCCGCTCCCTAGCCTGGTGCCAGGATATCAAAGGCTCCGCTGTGCAGGGCCTGGGAGGCAGCTGCACCATCAAAGGGAGCCGCTGGGAGGGGAGTGCGAACCCGGACCCGGAGTTCACATGAAAAGGCAGCCTGATCCCGAGATCACTTAGCATTTACCGAGGCCCGGCCCCGCCCCCGCGGGTGCCAGGGGCTCCGCAGAGGGTCAGGGTCTGGGAAGGTTGGAGAGAGCGCAGGGCTCTCTGGATTTCGGTTTCTCCCGTTTGTAAATTGAATGCGACCAGCTGGTCTTGAAGATTGCGTAGCTCGTAGGGCAGCGGTTTCTCAGCCTTGGTTGTGCGTCAGGATCGCCCGTGGGGAGAGATGCCTGCTCTCCCGGCCCTCATCTCTGATTCACTCGGCTCTGGGGGCCCCACGTGTTTTTAAGAACCCAGGTGATTGCAATGCACGGCCAGGGCTGGGAAGCACGGCCCCAGAGGAAAGGGCTTTGGGGCTGGACTGATCTGGTGTTTGGGCCCCAGCTCTGTCATTGTGAGAGCCCAAGGCGTTTGCTTAACGTCTCTGTGCCTTAGTTTTTTGCACATCTGTAAAATGGGGATTATGATATCTACCTCACAGGAGTAAAACAATAAAATTAGGTACATTGGTAAAGTGACAGTCCATGGCAAGCGTTCAGTGAGAGCAGAAGCCCTTCTCCAGCCTCCTTCTGACATGCTGTAGGGCAGCACTGTGCATTTTGTTGTTGTTGTTGGTTTAAGAAATCAAGGGAACCACTTCCTTTTGGACTATGTTGACAAATATTGATCTTTCGTCTTATCACTCCTGTTACAGGGGTTGTAAAGATCTGAATGTATGCAAAGTATTTGAAGGTGGACAAAAGAAGATTATTTTAAGAAGTGTTAGGAGTTATAGCAAAATATTAACAGGTATTGATTGGGGGTGGTGAGTGTCTTTCCACCTCTACTTTCCCCTCCATTTTCTAAGCATTTCTATGCTTCAAGTCCTTTAATGGCCTTTGTTACCAAATGAAGTGGGCTGGCCTCCTGGTGAGTTAAATGAGAACCTACACCAGTGGAAGTTGTCTCACAAAGTAAACTGTGTTTGCAGCAAATGGGAAACCATGAGGAATCTTTTCCAAAGTCATAGCGTCCCTGAACAAAGGGAAGCAGGAACTTTTATTTCTATTGGGAAATGAATATTCAAAAGGGAGAGGCAGGTATTTGCTTGCACAGGCTCAGTTGGAGAACTTGCTTCCACATAATAAGGCCTAAGCTCCTCTTGGAGAGATCTTTTCTTTAAAAATAAGGCAAAGGTCATGGGTGTAAGTGTTGTGGTGAGGCTTGGTAAGTTTCAGGATGTTTGGTGGTTACATCTCCCTTGAGTTTCTCACTTGGTCAGTTTCAGGATGGTGGTGGTTACATCTCCTTAACATACAAAAGGAAAAGAAACAACTTGGAAAAACAGTTAATTGCTTCTGAACGCACCTCTGAGTTTCTCCAGGCACTTAGTTGGTGACAGCTTCCCATGGCTCTCAGCACAGCAACCAGTCACCTGAACATGGCTCCCAGAACCTGCTTACCGGCACTACATGTAAACCCTGGAACCTTTTCTTGACCCCCCCTCTCATCCTGGGCTTCAAACACAGGCTTTTTTTCTTTCTTTCTTTAATTGTGGTAAAAGATACATAACAATTTATTCTTTTAACCATCTTTAAGTGTGCAATTCAGTGGCATCGAGAAGATTCACAATGTCGTGCACCCATCGCCACCATTTCCAGAACTTTTTCATCATCCCAAAATGAAACTCTGTACCCATGAAACACTAACTCCCCATTTCCCCCTCCCTCCATCCCCTGGTAACTTCTATTCTACTTTCTATCCCTATGAATTTGCTTCTTCTAGATACCTCATGTAAGTGGATTTATACAATATTTGTCTTTTGGTGTCTGGTTGATTTCACTTAGCATAATATTTTCAAGGTTCATCCCTGTTATGTAGCATGTAACAGAATTGGAAGTATCTGCTCCCAAGCTCACTTAACGGTGTTGACAGGACTTGGTTCCTTGAGGATTGTTGAACTGAGGGCCTCATTTCTTTGGTGGCTGTTGGCTGTAGGCCGTAGGCCACCCTCAATTCCTTGCCACATGGACCTTCCAAACGGACCTTCCAAACATGGCAGCTTACTTCATCAAAGCCAAGGTGAGAGAACCTGCTAGCAAAACAGAAGTCATAATCATTTGTAACCTAATCATGGAATTGACATTTCCTCAGTGTTGCTATACTCTTTTGATTAGCAGCAAGTTACTTCAGGGGAAGAGACTATACAAGGCCATGAATACCAGGAGGTGGGGAACATTGGGGCTCTCTTGGAGGCTGTGTACCAAAACCCTATCCTGCAACCCTCCCATGAGTTCTGTAGGCTACTCAATATCTTTTTAATCCGTTTCCTTTTGGGCCTGAGCCTACCGGAATTGGTGACTTATTTGCATACAGACCAACTTGTTTGTTGCTTACTGTTCTGTAATTTTGTGATTCTGGTTTCTATTGATCCAGCACCTTTCTCTATGGGATATGAGCTAGTCATTAAGGTATTGACACTACTCATTACTCCTTTTTTTTTCAAAATTATAAATTCTGTATCTGAATACCGCACCTCACAGCTAGCTAGCCAGCATCCTTCAGAAAACTTGTTGGATATTATTCTCCAAAAAGATTATAGAAGAGAGGTTAAGAACTTCTCAAATTAGCCCTTTCAAAATAGGAAAACTGACTTTTATTAATGGAACAGCCCATAAATCCTCATATCCAGCCCAGGGTTTTTGCGGATTATCCTCATCTGGGTTATGACCAGAAGGTTGCTTTCTTCTCTAGAGGTTCTGCAGTTTTTTAGTATCAGAAGTCCAGTGCAAACTAGCTCAAGCAAGAAAAGGGAATTTGTTGGCTTACATAACTAGAAGAAATACTGGGGAGGCTCGCAGGATCAAAAGAAGAACTAAAGAGCTCCAGGGCCTGCAGCCAGTGGTGCAATGCAGGCAGCTCCTCTTCTAGCTGACATCTCAGTCATCTTCATGTCTCACTTTCTTAGCCTCATTCTTACTGTTGTAGTCATGCCTTAATATGTGACCTTTAGTCTTTAAGCCAAAAGAGAGAGAAGGGTTGGGTTGGGTGTTTATTCCCAGGGCCAGGAAGATGGGGTATTATGTTAAGCTAGGCCTGGGTCAGATGGCCACATTCCTGTTGCCAGAAGAAGGACCCAGAAAAATGAATAGCCACTACTGCCCAGTACAGTCTCTGACTCAAGCCCATTGTCAGTGCCCTGAACATGGACAGACTGACCACACAAGTGATCCCTGCAATACTGGAGATCCCGAAAAGGACAAGACAGTGCCATAGTAAGGCCCTGCCTGGGAAACATGGCTTGGAGGGATTCTTTTTTGGCCAGTGTTTTTCATGGAGTCTTGGAATTCCTTTTATTGTGCCTAAGGTCCACTGTTTTAGCCCACTGGCAAAATAGGGTCACATTGAATTTTTCCATTATAGATTTCACTTGTTCCCTAACTACTTTACAGTTGGAAATAAATTATTGGTAGGGACATGGAGGCCAGGAATGACGTGGAAAATAGGTGTCCATTTCATGGACTCATGACCAAGGTTAAATTACAATAACAAAAGAGGCCAGACCTTTTTATTTACTGCTACTTTCTGTGATTTATGGGCAGATTGTTGTTTTTTGTTTTTAATCTTTCAAGTAAGGAATCATTTGTCAAGTTCATGAAAACCATGTGTATTTAGAGACTCATTAATCTTAGTGCCAAAGGTAAGTCTTGTTTTTTAGACCCATATAAATATGGATTAAGATCAAGACTTTCGGAAGATGTAACATTGTGCTCTCTTTAAATATGTATATTGACTCTGAAGTTACTCTAGTATTTCTTCCAAAGGAGTATTATAGTGGACTCCCTAAGAACTTGTCCTGGCCTGGGACCATTCACAGTTGCTCGAGGATGTACGCACAGCTGACTTGTTCTTTGGCATTTCTTTATGGAGGGCCCTGTATGTGCTAAGTGCTAGAAGCAATTGTGTAGGATAATCTGCCTAGTCTACCTGCTTGCAGCATGGTTTAGGGCTGTCCCCACAAGTAAGGAAGCAGTTAACTTGTCAATTTAGAGTGGGATTCAGTGTTCAGGATGACAATGGGGTGTCGAGAAGTAAAGACAAAACTTATCTGATGTCTCCCAGAGGCAGAGCAGGGAGTGTAGAGGGCAGGAACTCGGTTCTTGGTTCAGACTTGGGTTTGACTCTTAATAAAGACACCTCCTAACTTTGTGACACTGGGAAATTAGTTAACTTCCTGAAGCCTTTGTTTTCTCATCTGTAAAATGGGGCTAATAATAATAATACAAACCCTATAGGTTCATTTGATGTGTTTTAATAAGATAATCCAAGTAAGACATTTAGCATTGTGTAGGCACACTGCTTTAAACTACTAGAGTAGTTGTAATAATCTCAGGAATCATGATTTTTTTGGTCACTGAGTGTCCCCTTTCTACCAGGAACTTGTAACCTCTCCCAAGTCTCCATACAAAGAGCAAACCAACCGCCATCACTGGGGGCGGCATGGGGTCCCTGGGTAGAGGCTTTAGAACTAGGCTGACCTGGGTTTATATGCAGGATTTACCTCTCAGCGACCCAGTTCCTCAACTGTAAAATGAGACAATAATGCATGTTGTGAGGATTAGAGAGAATAAATTTAATCGTGTGGCAGATAATAAGCTCCACTATAGGTTGGCTTTTTAAAAATTCCCCACTGGGTCGTGTTCGCCAGCCTGGGTCATAGTGATGGTGTGAGTGAGGGTCTCTAGAAGACACATCTCAGCTGTCCCTGATGTCGGTTTTATCCTCGTTCTTGCTGGCCCGGAGCCAGACTTCATTGCTTTTAGGTCTGGCCTGATTTCTTTTGAACCAAGATCTATGGAGCCATGATAATGGGCACTGCCATTTAGAAATATGCTCTTCATTTAACTCATCCTGGCATGGGTACCAATTGAGACACAATGTAGAGATCCATCTCAGCTCCACCGAGAGTGACATGTAAGACCGAATTACAAATGCACACTAATATGGTTGTGACTTTGCATTGAGACTGGAAAGAAACATTAGCAAATGAAAGATGTGTTTGATATGGAAAAAATGATGTCCACAGGTTAAAGTTTCTTGGGGAAAGTTTTCTCTGCTTCTGCCTGGTCCTGGAAAGCTACAAATCAATAAAAAGGCTGCATTTTCCCAAGTTATTGATTCTTTCCATTGAAGATTCCTCCCCTGACATCATTTCACATGGGTCCCTATTCAGGAGAGAAGAAAGCATGGGGGATGTTTAAAAGCTTTGTGACATCTGCTGACATTCTCCCTGCTCGTGTCTTGCAGCCTACGTCTGCTTCCTCCTGACCGCTCTGGGTGTGACCGCTGGTGCCCATCGCCTGTGGAGCCACAGGTCCTACAAGGCCAAGCTGCCTCTGAGGATATTTCTGGCTGCCGCCAACTCCATGGCTTTCCAGGTGGGAATGGAAGGTCCTCTCTGCCTTAGGGACCCAGCGCAAATGGCAGTGTGGGAGGAGGCATGGACACACTCCCTGTGGAGTGGACATCCTCCAGACCCATTGTAGGCTCAGTGCTCAGGCCTCCAAGCACTCCTTGCCTGTCCCAAGTTTTTGTCTCTTGTAGTTTTAGATACATTTTATAAAATGTACCCTGGGGGCTTTGTGCCCCAAGGCATGCTGAACCACAGAGGAGGAAAGGAGATTCCTCCCTCCGTAGCCCATACCCTCAACATGCCCTGAAGCCCTCTACATTTGTCCAGCTTTAATGAGAGCCAGGTTCTGTGCTAAGCATGCTATATGCATATCGCAGCTGATCCTCACAGTAACCCCTTGATTCGCATTTTACAGGTGAGAAAACTAAGGATTAATGAAGTCAAAGAACTTACCTAAATTACATGGCTAAAAAATGGTACATCCAGGATAGGCAAATGCGGGTGTGACTCCAAAGCCATTGCTCCTACAAAACACATTCCTGAGATCACCCTATAATTTGTGGTGGAAAGTCTATTCAATATGGAGTCAGAAGACTCAGGATTTGAGTCTTACTCTGATGGTCGCTAGCTGTGAATCTCTTACTTGTCTCCAGTTTCTTCGTCTGTAAAAATAAGAATATGACTTTACTCCCAGAGTTGTTGTGAAATTATTGAAAATTGCAGGGAGCTGTGAGAATGTAAGAGAGGGCCATCACTGCACTAGGATTAGGCAATGTCCTTTAGGATTATTCCAGTCCTGGACCATCTCTCACCACCTTGGGCACTTCCTGAGCTGCTGGAATTTTGATTTGGTCATGGGTCTCTGTTTTCCCACTTCCTCATCTGATCCAGGCGGGGTAGGTGGGAACAACTTGTTTTCAAAGTTTCTGCACATATATGAGAGCAGATGCTTCCAGGCCCCTTGTATTTTCACCCGTTGGGAAGAAATGGTGATTCCCAAAACTGCTTTAGGGTCCAGGACACAGGCAACCCAGGAGCCTCTCTGTGATCCACAGACATGCAAGTCATGTGGCCACCTCTGCAGTGGGCCTCCTGTCCCTACAAGGCAGCCTGACCCTGAGCATCTCTCTACATTACTGTTGTGTCTAAGAATTCATTTTCCTATTTCAGGCTTCCCTCCTACAGTTTGAGCATTCATAAAGCAAATAGGATCTGACACAATAGTTCAGTTAGGAAACACAATTCATATTATGCATTTCTACTGGTTGTAATTCAAGCACAGTCGGGAATTAGTACCAGGGTCCTGGCAAGAAGCTGATGTGCACAAAGGAGTAGTTGGCAGCTTCTTGGTTTCATGTTCTTTTGTTCACCGTTGGCAGCGTGGACTGTGCTGCCCTTTATTTTGACTTAAGCCATCCCAGTTCAGTGTTGTGTTTTGTTTATCATAACAATGAGTTATGATAATGATAATTTAGGAATTCATTGACTCAGGTCTTAGATGCTATTTAGAACTTAACTTGGTAATTTTTGTTTATTTCGTTCAAGCAATTTATTATTTTTAGCCTCCAATTACACACTCATGTGGTGAAAAGCACCTCTATTATTGGATTTTTTTTTCCGACCTAAATAACTTGAAATTGAGAGTCTAAACCTCTTTTCCCAGTGAAACTGTTTATATCAATTTTTGAGAACCTAAGTTTTCTTTTTTCTTTTTTTTTTGTGAGGAAGACCAGCCCTGAGCTAACATCTGTTGCTAATCCTCCTCTTTTTGCTGAGGAAGACTGGCCCTGGGCTAACATCGTGCCCATCTTCCTCCACTTTATATGGGACGCCGCCACGGCATGGCTGACAGGCAGTGCGTCGGCGGGCGCCCGGGATCCGAACCGGCGAACCCCGGGCTGCCAAGCGCGGACTAAACCGCTGCGCCACCGGGCGGCCCCGAGAACCTAAGTTTTCTTAACAAAACGTCACATGACAGAACATCACACTGATTTTAAATTTGCTTTGGGGAGAAAGTACATTGTAGAGGGAAGTACCCAGGTCCTGGAATAAATTCTTGGCTCTGCCATTTGCTAGATGTGGGCCTTTGTGCAAGTTTCTCTTTCTTTATCTGCCAAAGGGGGGGGGGGTAATAATACTTAAGTCACAGAGTTGTCAGGAGGATGAAATAATGAGTAAAAAGTGCCCAGCTTATCATAGCACTCAGTGAATATTGTCTCCCATCTTCTGTACAAGAATTGGCACACCATCTCATTCATTTCTGTATTTTAATGCCTATCGTAGAGAAAACACTCAATGATTGTTTGCTAAATGAATTAATAGTTTTAAAAAGTATTTTTAGAAATCATCGAATTTGACTATGCATACTTCTTCCAGGCCCACGTTTGTGCTGGATTTTTTTTCATTCATTCAACAAATATTTATTGAGCATCTACTATGTGGCAGACACTGAGCCAGGCACAGTGGGTATAGTGATTAGCAAACACAGTCACAGCCCTTGCCTTCATGGAGCCTTCCATCTGGTGGGATATTAGAATTCCCACAATTTCCCGGTAGAAATGTCAGTGCTTCATGGGTCTGGGGTTTTATAACATGTCAGACGTAGGTAAGAGATATCTGTAAGATCAGCACAGGGCCAGCTTCCATACAATGCATAACTCTGTCAGAGGGAAAGAATGCAGTCGACCTAGACCACTTTACCCCAGGAAGAGAACCACCTGGGAAAGTAAAGAATGTGCTGTGATTTGCCAGTCTACGGTATTGACCTACAACCCTGACTAAATGCAGAATCATTGATTTAGTTTCCCTTTGATGACCCCCCTGGGTTTTTAAAGATAGTTTCGAACATTCTCTTCCACTTTCTTCCATCAGAATGGTCATGCCTTTGGCAAAAAAATGGACAAGTCGCGCCATGGTTATCTCTGTTTGAGAATCAGGAGGGCTTTTGCTAGATGCTGCAAAAAAAGATCTTGATCATCAAGAACAATCTTCTTAAAATTGGGACTTAAACATTTGAGACTCCCTTTTCTCTTTCTCCTCTAGAGGATGTATGTATGGAGTGGGTGGCAATAGTGGGAAAGGTCGAGGTACTTTTAGTCTGAAAAGATGATGGGGCAGGAATGCCAGACAAGGAGGTATAATCATCTTCTGTCTTCTCTACACCTTTGCAATCAACAAAGACCTCCTGAGTTCCTCTCTGGCCCATCCTCCTTTCTTACCAGTTGGGTGTAAGTCAACCTAAAGACTGCTTGCAAACTCTTTATAATTATCTCCTACTCAAATATGGACCCAGGTAAGGGATTCCTGCCATCCATTGGTCTCTAAGAGATCAGTTTTCACAAAGCTGCCAGGACTTTAGATTTGTGCTCTCATGTTCATGCACACACCCCTGCTGGCTGCATCTGGGTCTCTTGTGAACTCAGTCCAACCAAAAGCACCTGTAGATGCTTCAGCCCCCCTCCCTGACTGTCCACATTTACTCATCAGATCCTAGTAAAGAGGCATAGAATTTCAAGCTGGAGGGAAGCTTACGGGATTTAGTCTAAATCCTTTTATTTCATAGAAGCGTAAAGAGAGGCTCAAAGAATGTCAGTGACTTGTCAAAGGTCACACAGCTAGTTAGTGGATAGACCAGACTGAAACCTAAGTCTCCTGACCCTCAGGCCAGGGATCTTTTGGCTCACCCATGGATCTTCTTATGTGATGTCCAATAGTGTGATTTGTAGACAACTTACAGTTGGGTCTTGTTTTTTTTATCCACTCTGACAGTCTCTGTCTTTTAATTGGTGTATTTAGATAATTCATATTTAAAGTGATTATTGACATGTATGGATTAATATCTACCATGTTTCTGTTTGCTATTCATTGCCCTTGTTTTTTGTTTCTTTTTGTCTTCCACTCTTTTTCTGTCTTCCCTGGTTTTATTTGAGCATTTTATATGCTCTATTTTCTTTCCTCTCTTAGCATATCAATTATACTCCTTTTTAAATTTTTTAGAGGTTGCTCTGGAATTTGCAATATACGTTTACAACTAATCTAAGTCCACTTTCAAATAATACTATAACACTTCACAGTAGTGCGGTTATCTTATAACTGAGTATTCCCAATTCTTCCTTCCTGTCCCTATGACGTTGCTGTCATTCATTTCATGTATCCATTAGCTATAATCACCAAACACATTGTTGCTATTATTATTTTGAACAAACTGTTATCTATTAGATCAATTAAGAATAAGTAAACTTAGAGATTTTATTTTACCTTCATTTATTCATTCTCTAACACTCTTCTTTATGTGGATCTAAGTTTCTAACCTATGCCATTTTCCTTCTCTCTAAAGAACTTCTATTGTTTCTTGCAAGGCACATCTACTGGTGACAAATTCCCTCAATTTTTGTTTGTCTGAGAAAGTCTTTATCTCTCCTTCGCTTGTGAAGAATAACTTTGCTGAGTACAGAATTCTAGGTCTGTGGGGGTTTTTTTCAACATTTTAAATTACTCCACTTTTTGCTTGTGTCTTTCTTAAGAGAAATCTGGTGTAATTTTTATCTTCTCTCTTCTATAGATAAGGTGTTTTTTTCTCTTTCTGGCTTCTTTCTCAATTTTCCCTTTTTGATTTTCTGAATATGATATGCCTAAGTATAGATGTTTTGCTCTTTATCCTGATCGGTGCTCACTGAGCTTCCTGGATCTGTGGTTTGGTGTCTGTCATTAGTTTTGAAAAATTTTCAACCATTGTTACTTCAACTATTTCTACTGTTTGTTTATTCCTCCTTCCCTCTCCTCCTCCTCTCCCTCCCTCCCTTCCTCCCTTCTTTCTTTCCTTTCTTCTCCTTTTGGTATTCCCATTACACATTACACCTTTTATAATTGTCCTAGAGTTTCTAGATATTCTGTTCCATCTTTTCTCTTTGCATTTCAGTTTGGGAAGTTGCTATTGATATATCTTTAAGCTCACTGATTCTTTCCTCAGCCATGTCCAGTCTACTGATGAGCCCATCAAAGGCATTCTTCATTTGTTTACAGTTTTTCTGATTTCTAGCATTTTCTTTTTAATCTGTCTTAGAGTTTCTATCTCTCTGCTTACATTACCTGCCTGTTCTTGCATGTTGTCCACTTTTTCTATTAGAACTCTTAGCATGTTAATCATAGTTGTTTTAAATGACTAGTCTGATAATTCCATCATCTCTGCCATATCTGACTCTGGTTCTGATACTTCCTTTTTCTTTTTAAATGGTATTTTTTGCCTTTTAGCATACTTTGTAATTTTTTTTGAAAGCTGTACATGATGTAGTAGGTAAAAGGAAGGAAATAGGGCTGAGGAAACAGGGCTTTAGTTTGAGGTTTTGTGTTTATCTGGCTAGGAGGTAGCCTGTGCTTGCTGTGTACTGTAGCTATGGTGTTGAGGCTAAAATTTCCTCTCATGGCCCTGTTTTTGTCTCTCCCCCATTGTCTTTGGATTTTCCTCAAGACTTCTTTTTAAATAGGGATTAAGGCTTTCAGTTGAAGTTCCCTGTTATGTATAGGAGCCCTCTTGACATGGAGATAAGTGGGGAGCATTCTAGTCCTATGATTGCATCTCAGTCTTTTGGTGAGCCTGTGTTTCCCTCCCCCCAGGTCAGTCAAGCTTTGGTAAAACCTCAGTTGATTAGGCTCTGGTAAAATAGTTTCTCCTGAGCACAGATCTTGCTAAGGAGAACAGACAGCTCTGCATGTACTGTATTTCAAAGTGGTTACTTTTCTTCTCCTCCTGCTGGAAGAGCTAGGGAATTTTTCTCAGCTGTTCATAGTGAGAGCCTGGTAGGGCTCCCAGAGGTAAAATTCATGAAAGAGTGGGGTCCCCTAGGACTGAGCTCCATAAGAGCTTTCAACTCTCAAAGCTTTTCCACACTAAGCCTCCAGCAATTCATCAGTTATACCTGCAAGTGTCCCTACCTACCCTGGCACCAGCTGCAGGCTTTTGCTCCTGGGCCTCTGCTTCTGGTAGGCTGTGATTCTCTGTAACTGCCTGTTTGTCTCTCTAGTTCTGGGGGCAGCAGTTTGCACTGTGACCTCAATTTTCTGATGGATCTAAGAAGACTTGTTGATTTTTCAATTCGTTCAGCTTTTTTCTTGTTTCAAGGATGGGAATGACTACTTCCGTGTCAGACCAGAAAATGGAAGTTACAGGGTGATTTGTAAATATGTCAAGTAAGTCACATGGTCATGGGCCATGAACTTTGGCAGGTATATAACAACAAAACCACAAAAACAACAATTAATGAGTGCTAACTACATACCAGCACTTCATCAAGTACTTTATATAGTAATTTGGCAATAGCCCTACAGAGCAGATACTGTTATTTTCCTCATTTGATAGGTGAGAAAATTGAAAGGAAGAGGCTATGTAACCTGTCCAGGGACATACAGATTTAAGTGACAGAAGGGGGATTCAAGTGCAGGTGTCTTGACTCCAGAGGTCACCCTCTCACTGCGATGCTCTAATGCCTCTCCCAGGATTGAAGTGTATATTTATCCTTTCACTCAGCACATGCATGTGCTAAGTATTGTTCCTGGCACTGGAGAACAAGACAGCCCTCACAATGTGTATATTACAGTGGGGGAGAGAGCAAATAAACAAGTAAGCAAAAGAATAAACAAGTTTATTCAGAGAGAGAGAAGAATATGAAGAATTTAAACACAGTGATATGATAGAGTGCCAGGAAGGCAGCTTATTTGGAGAGGATGGTCAGAAAAGACCTTGCTGAGGAGGTGACATTAGAGCTGAGACCTGAGGGAGAGAACAGGTAGAGGAAGAGCATTCTAGACAGAAGGCGGAGCCAAAGCAAAGCAGGAACAAGTATGGTGTGTTCAGGGAAGAGAAAGATGCCAGTGTGGCTGGTCCACATGAGTGTGAGAGATGGTCATAGAAGAGGCCAGAGAGAGGGATGGGGACACACCAGTGCAGGGCTCTGTCAGGCATAGCAAGGAGTTTGGGTATTATCCTGAAAGCCAGTGGAAGGCACTGCAAGATTTTAGGCAGGGAAGAGACATGGCCTCATAGATTTCAGTGGCACAAGCAGACCTCAGACCACAGTCGTGAGAGCCTGGAGATGTGCCAGATTCAAGATCAGAGACCAGCCCCCAAGGCTGGCTCTCTGTGGGGTCTGCACGTCAAGGAGGGCGACTTGCATAAGAGGCAGTGCCCTTGAGGACAGCTCGGGGTGTTAGCAGCATATGGTGGCAGTTGGTTAGAAGGAGAAGAAAGCACCAGAACAGGACTGTAGGCTCAAGAAGCCTTAACCTTACTCGGCGCTCTGTGCAGGATCTAACTCTCACGGCAGAGAACCTGTTTCAGGATTTGCCACCTTTCCTAACCACGAGCCTAAGCTTCAGATGTACAGGCTTTCTTCTGCATTTCAGAAACAGGTTCGCCTCGCTCCTTTCAAATGGATGAATGTTGTTGGTTTCCTTCCAGTGTAAACAGGCAGCAGCAGAGTGTGACCCTGATGCTCTGAGAAGCCTTCCTGCTGTGGTTTTGGAGGACAGCTTGCACTCATGCCTCACATTGCCTCTTTCCACAGGGTTTTGCCCTCCTGGGCACGTTTGGAAGTCACGTGGAAAGGACAAATAGCTTGTGAAGTTGTTCACAATGATGGTGGTGTATGGATTCATCAAAGCGTTGTTGTTATATACATGCTGCTTTGTGACTCCAGCAGTGTTGGTGGGATACTCCGACAGATGATGGGGTGGAGGTGGAAGAAGAGAGAGAGAAGAAACTCTCCTGAGGCAGCTGCATGAGGCGCTGCGTTTTCTGTCTGTGCTTACCCAGCAAGACAACTGCACTTCCTACCAGTAAAAATGTACCTTTTAAGGCAGAGATTAAAATGGCTCCACCCCACCCCCCAAGATGCCTCACTTCTTTCTTTGTTGTAGATCTGGGTCAGTGAAAGCAGGGTAGATGAGCAAAATCACCCAAGGATATGAACCTCGAGGGAATGAAAATGTGATAGCCTGAGATGGCCTGAGAACAGAGATTAATTCTGTAGACGGATGTTCCAACCAGTAGGGCTAGTCCGTCTCTCACATGACCCTTCCCAAATACAGCAGAGACTCTGCAGGTAGATGTTACCCTCTTTGTACAACGGATGTATTCCTAAGCATTTCAAAGGGATTAAATTTTTGTAAACAACAAAATACATACTTTAAATGCACACAGAGAGTTTTTATTTAAAGAAATACTTGGTAAAATAAAGAGTATTTTTGTAAACAGATAGCTACCACATTTTATGTTATTTTAGTTCCATAATCTATATTGAAAAAAGATGTACTTGTTTAAGATGAATTCCACATGCAGTCCTGTCAATTTGGAATCTATTCTGAAACATAGTTTCAAGCTAAATGTTTCATTCTGCCTTCTTTTCAGAGAGAAGATCTTTAGCAGTGCAGACAGGGCACCTCCTTAATGATGCTTTCTCCACCTGCCCAGTCTCTTCCTCTCCTAGAACCACAGAAGGTTGGAGCCAGGGACCTTAGAAGCCGAGTCTCATCCCTTTTCTAACAACTGAAGAAACTAAGGCCCAAATGTCTGAGCTTATTTTTATTTATTTTCCCACATTGTCTCCAAAAATATTTATGAGTGTTGAAGGAGACTCACAATGCAATTCCTTGACAAGCTATTTCTTCTCCTACCTGCCACCAACCATTTGGGCTGAGATAGCATGTTGTCACTGCTTACTCTCCTGCCAGACATTCTTATGTTGCTCCTTTCTAGGTTTTCCAACCCACTGATTATTTTGCACTTTGGATGATTTCGCTCCCAGCTGCCTTCATTTGCATTTTCCTAAGTGATTTTGATAATTTCTAACCTCTCTAGATCCATCTGTGTTATTTCTCTGTCCTCAGTGATGTCTGCAGCACCTCCTAATTTGGCACCAACCAAAAATGTTATTAACAAAATGTGTATTCCTTGTTCCCTCTCATTAATGAAGATGCTAAATAAAACTAGATCTAACAGATAGATTGGGGCCTTCCGTTAACCACCTCCCCGCCGCCCCTGCCCCCGGTTAGATATTGAGCTGTTTTTCATCTCTGGTCCTTGTTTATTAAAGTTCAGGCTTTTCACTCATCCTGCCTAGTTCCTACTAGCACCATCAGAGCTCTTGTCACAGGAATGTTTCAGGGATGCTGTTTTACAGGGTATATTAAGCTCCAAAGATACAGTAGTTGCAGGAGTCATTGAATCAACCATTTTAATTAATGGTAAAATTTATAGAGTTTCACATGCCAGAGGAAATTTCTAGCCTTGGCTTTTAAAAACTCTTAGAAGGCAGACACACTTGATTATCTTCATTTTACTTTTTGTGTAAATCTACTAGTTAATTCCCTTTGAATTTAAAGGTGCATAAACCACTACCTGCTTGTGAAGAACACAAGAGATGTATAAGAAATGGCCCTTGTCATTAATCTCAGTAATATATAAAGATCTCATACAGCTGAGCAACAAAAAAACAAACAACCCGATCAAAAAATGGGCAGAGGATATGAACAGACATTTTTCCAAGGAAGAGATACAGATGGCCAATAGACACATGAAAAGATGTTCAACATCACTAATCATCAGGGAAATGCAAATCAAAACTACACTAAGAGATCACCTTACACCGGTTAGAATGGCTATAATCACAAAGACAAATAACAACAAATGCTGGAGAGGTTGTGGAGAAATGGGGACCCTCATTCACTGCTGGTGGGAATGCAAACTGGTGCAGCCTCTATGGAAAACAGTATGGAGAGTCCTCAAAAAATTAAAAATAGAAATACCGTATGATCCAGCAATCCCACTCTTGGGCATCTACCCAATGGACATGAAATCAACCATCACAAGAGGCGTATGCACCCCTATGTTCATTGCAGCATTATTCACTATAGCCAAGAAGTGGAAGCAACCCAAGTGTCCCTCAACTGATGATTGGTTAAAGAAGATGTGGTATATACATACAATGGAATACTACTCAGCCATAAGAAAAGACACAATTGTCCCATTTGCAACAACATGGAAGGACCTAGAGGGTATTATGTTAAGTGAAATAAGCCAGAGAGAGAAGGACAGACACTGCATGAACTCACTCATATATGGAATATAAGTGAACACACGGACAGAGAGAACTGATTGGTGGTTACCAAGGGGAAGGGGGGTGGGGGGGGCACAAGGGGTGAAGGGTTACATCCACAAGGTGATGGACAACAAAAATGTACAACTAAAATCCCACAGTGTTATAAACTATTAAGACATCAATAAAAAAATGGTAAAAAAAAAAAAAAAAAAAGTAAATATTCAGCCAAGCCTTAAAAAAAAAAAAGAAATGGCCCTTGTCATGAGGAGCTTACGATCTGATAGAGCTGGCTAGGCTTATGTATAATATAATAAAGACAATGTGGAGTTAAATTGCTCCAAAGCTTCATACCGACTCTTAGGGCTGTAGCCATATGAACACGGGCTAGGGTATTAGGATAAATCCTAACACAGAAGGGAAATTTGAGCTGAACCTTGAAAGGTGAAAAGGATTTACATAGGCAAGGAAGAGGGAGGAAGGTAGGGGAAACCCTTGAGCAAAGGTGGAGAGAGAGGAATGATGACATACTATATTGGGTCCCACGTAGTAAAAAACCAGTCTGACTGAAGAACGAAACTGACTAGTGTAGCACATTGCAAATCCAGCTACCTGCATGACATCCCTCACTGAATGTCTGTTAGGCATCTCAAAATCAGTGTGCCCAAAACCAAAGTTGTGACTCTCCCCTCTCCCCCAAAACTACTACTCTCCTAGTTTTCCCCACCAGAAATCTGGGTGTCATCCGTGATTTCTCCATTTCCTTAATCATCCCTCATCCAATCTTTTAGCAATTCTTCAAGTTCTACTGCTAAATTAGATCTTGAATCTGCATACTTCTCATCTCTGCTACCTTCTAGTCCAAGCCACCATCATTTCCTGCCTAGACTACTGCAAAGCCTCATAAACTGGTCGTCTTCCTTCAACACTTGCTCCTCTCCATACTGCAGCCGGACATAACTTATTGAAAATTAAACAATCTCTAGCAAGAAAAAAAAATGTTGCAGTGGTTTAGCATTGCATTTGGAATGAAATCTAACCTTGTTGTTATGGCCTAGAAGGCCCCGCATGATCAGCCTTTTGCATACCAGTGCTGTTTCCACCCCAAGTGGGTGTACTTCAATACAGTTGTGACACTAATCACCCGAGTTAGCGTCAGATCCCACAAGTTAAAGCCTCGATCCTCCACATGACTGTCCCCACTTCAGATACCAGCTGCAAGTGGGGTCACCAGGCCACCCATACCTCTAACCAACTGGCTACAAATTCAGGGGTTCCCACAATTCCCTCAGGTTCAATAATTTGCTAAAACAACTCATAGAACTCAAGAAAGTGTTATACTTACTATTACAGTTTTATTATAAAGGATGCAAATCAGGACCAACCAAATGGGAAGAGACACGTCGAGTGAGGTCTGGAAGAGCCCTGGATGCAGAGCTTCCATGCTCTCTCCCTGTGGAGTCAGGGCACATCACCCTCCCTGCACATCAATGTGTTCACCACCAGCGAGCTCCTCTGAGCCTCGGTGTCCAGAGCTTTTCCTGGGGCTTCATTCCATAGATGTGCTTGATTACATCACTGGCCATTGAACTCAATCTCCACTCCCCTTTGCCTCCCAAAGTGCCAACCTTCTACACAGGTTGGTCTTTCAGGTGGCCATCCCTGAACCTGAAGCTACCTAGGGGCCCACCATGAGTCACCTCATTAGCATTATAAAGGTGTTCCTATCATTCCAGAAATTCCAAAGGTTTTTGAAACTATGCCAGGCACCACTGGGACAACGACCAGATATATTCTTTATCATACCGAAATACCTTTCAGACTTCATCTTGCACCACTCTTGCCTTAGCTCCATGTACCCGACACACTGGCCTTCTCTTAGCTCCTAGACTGTGCCAAGTCCTTCCCTCTACCTGAGATAATTCCCTTCTCCCACCCTCACTCCCACCCGACTCTTCTCCGTCTAAAGATTACCTGATTAAAAGTCTTTGCCTATCTCAATGTCCCTCTTGTTATTCCCCATACAGCTCACTTATTTGCTTCATAGCACTAATCTCAGTCTGAAATGATTTTATTTATGTTGACTTCATTTACTTTATGTTTGTCTCCTCCGTAAAATATAAACTCTTTGAGGACATAGCCTTGATTGTCCTGTTCCTTATCTCCTAGCACATACCAACAATCAGTAAATATTTGTCAAATTAAAGAATAAATAAAGTGGGGACTATAAGAATGATCAGGCCAGTTGAACTCTTTGATTGCCAAGAAGAAGAAATGTTTAGACTTGATGAGAAAAGTCACACGGAGAGGTTGTCAGATAATAAGCCGAGAAGGATAGGTATTTGGGGAGCGTGGTCTTGGTACACCAAATATGTTGTGGAGGGGAGAAGGACTAGGGGCATGAGGCTTTAGAAGGCTGTTAGAGAAATCCAGATAAACGGATGAAAGCTTGAACAAGGGTGGTGGAGTAGAAATGGAGTGAAAGAGGAAAACCTGAGATTTTAAAGAAAGGTGACTTTTACATTTTTTTTTTCAGTTTGAACTCTATTTTGAAACAATTTCAAGCTTACAGAAAAGTTGCAAAAATGTCATGAACTCCTGTATACCCTTCACCCAGATTCACCAATTGTTAACATAATGCTTTATTTGATTTATTATCCTCTCTCTCTCTCCATGTGTGTATGTATACGCATTCTTCTTTTTTTTTTTCTGAATCATTTGAGAGTAAGTTATAAACATCATGCCTCTTTATCCCTAAATACTTCAGTATGTATTTCCTAATAGGAAGGACATTTTCACATGAACACAGTACATGTGCCAAAATCAGGGAATTTAATTTTGATATCGTAGTATATCCAGGATCCTAGCCCAGGAACCAATTCAGAATCATGTGTTACAATGAGTTGTAATGTCTCTTTAATCTCCTTTCATCTGAAATAGTTCCTCAGTCTTTCTTTGATTTTATGATGCTGACATTTAAAAAATGTCCAGGCCAGTTATTTTGTAGAATGCTCATTTTTGGTTTTCTCCTGTTCCCTCATAACTGGACTCAGACTGTGCATTTTTGGCAGGAATGCCTAATTAGTGATCTTGTGTCCCCAACATCAAAGAGGCACATGATATCACTTTGCCATATTATTGGTGGTATGAACTTCGATCACTTGCTAAGGTGGTGTCTACCAGGTTTCTCCAGGTAAGTTTACTATTTTTCCTTTAGGAATTAATGAATAATTTATGCTGAGATACTGTGAGCCTATGTAAATATTTTTTCTTCATAGACCTTTTACCCAATAGTTTTAGCATACATTGGTGATTCCTGCCTGAATCAGTTATCACCATGGCACCTGCAAAATGGTAATTTTCTAACTCCATTATTTCTTCTACATTTGTTGGTTGGCATTTTGCTTCTTATTTATTTATTTATTGTGAACTCGTGGATTCTTATTTTATTAAGTGGGTTTTAATCCATTACTGTCATTATTCAGCTTAATGCCCAAATTACCGCAGTTTGTTCAGTGTGAGGCACTGCAGATGGACTCCTATGTCCTTTTTGACACGTCTCCATCGTTTTTTGAGCCCTTCCTTACTTTGTGGCATAACAAAATATGCCCAGCTCCTCTTGTACTTTCCCTACCCTAGTCCTGGCATCAGCCATTTCTCCAGAGTCCTGACCTCTGCTAATGGGGAATGGGATATAAAAACAAAGAGCTGGAACAAGGTGTGTTCATTGCTCCCGGGCTGTCACTGTTTTCTAGGCCCTTTCTTCCCTGAAATTTTGACTCATTCAGTGAAGGAGATCAAGCTCAGGAGACTAGAACAATGGTCACGTCACTGCCAAAAAAAACCCAAATTGGAAAGATTCACAGAAAACTAACTTGTCTACCAAGAGGACTGCCCACATCATTTTTCAAATGTGTGTTAAAAATCTATTTTAAGAAAATATAAAAGTCTTACTCAGAAACATTCTCATTGTAAGAGATTTATACAATAGAGTAATAAAGGAAAATATGAAACACTCCTTTGCAATCTTTAAGTTTTATCAGCAGACACTTTTTACACCACTAATGTTGGCTTCTCAACACTTGCCCAGTATCTAAAACCTCCCCAGGCTGAGTGCCACATGGAGGCGGGGCAGCAGGTAGGGACTTGTTCTCTTGAAGCTACAGTTTGCCAGGTGGTGTAGACTGCTGCCAGGCCCTTCTTGGGGACTTTCTGGGCTCTTCTTACAGATGTCAGCATTATCCAGAGGGATAATGACCCAGTTGATACTGACCCAGTATCAACAATGGGGAAAGCACCGAATGTTCTTCACTTTTTGAGTAGTACAATGTTGGCATCTGAACTGGAGGAGATTAAATTCAGACCCTAGAAATTGAGATAGAGTCTATTTCAAATGAGCCTTACGATCCCTAAAGAGTGGAGGCAGCAGTGTCTTTCCCTCCTTGACCCCCTTGATGGGACAACTCTTTTCCCAGACAGGATGCCATTCACTGACAAGACACACACACACACTCTTCTCTAAAACCTGCCTGCTCAAGCTGCCGTGTTGGTGAGTCCTAGTTTCTCTTTCACTACCGACTGGAAACAAAGATGTATTATGAATACAAGTGGAATTCCCTTTGGCTGTGTTTTGAGGCCACCTGGTAAATTTTCCCTTTTGGAACTGTAAGCAGCCACACAATTGAATTAGGGAAGCGAACAACCACACTGGTGTCTGGTCAGAAGCAAGCATCTGTTCGCAGCAAGGCTGGGGGAATACAGATCAATGATTCTGGTTTCAGGTATGTTGAATGGAACAAGCTAAATGCTGTTGACATGTAGCCTTCATCTTGCTACCCGGTGGAAGTTACGTGGGCCTTAAAAGACAGTTTCCCCTATTGCCATTTAGAGGACTATATTCAAGAATTTATTTCCAACATTAAAGGAAGTTGGGGAAAAGTAGTTCTGACGAGCGGGCCGCTTCATAATCTGCTTAGTGGACCTTTGAGATCGATTACCTTTGCTCAAGTCCCAGATAATACTCAAAGGCTGTGCTTATGGGAAAAAGATCACCATGTGATCAATTTCAATTTCCACAGTCTCAGCAGGGACCCCATTTAGGGATCTTACTATGATGGAGAGTGAAGTAATACAGGTACAAGACACAGGACGGGTTCAAGTAGGGGCACTGTCACACTGGCTGGGGGGGGTTGGTTGATTAGTGCTAATAGAACAAAGATGGAAGAAGGGTGACATGAAGAGAGATAACTGCCTGCTGACTGGATGAACTTACTGCTTCATAGACTGATTCCTAATTTGGGCTGACGGCGGAGGCCGGGTGGTTTGATTCAGGAGTATAGAAAACTCCATAAAAGTATAGTATTTTCAAAACTTTTTTGAAAGTAACTTGTTTCCCCCATATTACGAAAGAAAAACTTGTTTATTATAAAAATTTAGAAAATACAAACTAAAAGGAAAAGATTAAAAGTCACTCACAGCCCCACTTCCTAGAGAGAACCAGTGTAAACATGTTTATACTTCCTTTATTTTTCTTATGCCTAAATACACATTTTTATTTAAAAAATGGATTCATACTGGACATGTTATTTTGAAAACTACTGTTCACTTAACTAATTTCTCCTCATCCTTCCATGTCAATACTACAATATCCTTTTTTGTTAATTAGTTTTTTAATGCTACTAACAGAGGCTCTTGTTAAAAATTTCAGAGTATAAGATAAAACATAAAAAGTATTTCTCTCCTCTCCTGTCTCCCAGTCTCACTCCCCTGAGGTAATTCTAAGACTTTTTTCTTAATATTTCTCTCCAGAAACTTTCTATGTATGTACACAGACACACACACAAATAGTATTCAATTAATATATCACAAGGTACTCAGTCAAATCCTGTTATGTGGAAATTCAGGGTTTTTCCAAGTTCTCACTGCAGTGAGCATCCTTGTAGTTAATCTTTGCACAGAACCATGATTATTTCCTTAAGATAAATTCCAGAAAATGAATTGCTAAGTTGAAAGATGTGCAGAGTTGTAACGCTATTGATACATGCAGCCCATTTGCTCTTCATGTGGTTTGTGCCAATTTCACACCGTAAGCAACACTGAATTTTTAAAAACTTTTAAAAGTATAGTACACATATAGAAAAGTGTACAATCCCTGAGTTAGACCTGCACTGTCCAGGATGGGAGCCGTGAGGCACATGTGACTGCTGAGCACTTGGAATGTGGCTAGACCAAATTGAGGTGTGCTAGAAGTATAAAATACACAGCCAATTTCGAAGAATTGGCATGGAAAAAATAATGTAAAATATCTCGTTAATAATTTTTGCTCATAATATATTGAAATGATATTTTGGATATATTAAGTAAAAATATATCATTAAAATTAATTTTACTTGTTTCTTTTCAAGTTTTTTTTTTTTTTGGTGAGGAAGACTAGCCCTGAGCTAACATCCATTGCCAATCCTCCTCTTTTTGCTGAGGAAGATTGGTCCTGGGCTAACATCCATGCCCATCTTCCTCTACTTTATATGTGGGACTCCAGCCACAGCATGACTCGATAAGCGGTGCATAGGTTCATGCTCGGGCCTGCAAACCTCAGGCCACCAAAGCGGAGTGCATGAACTTAACCGCTACGCCACCAGGCTGGCCCCCTCTTTTCACATTTTTAACGTGAGTACTAGGAAAATGTTACCTACGTGTGTAGCTTGCATTATACTTCTCTTGGACGGCACAAAGTAGGACCTGGTATGGCTCCTCAGGTAGTAAAGCATCCCACCTGAGCTGTACACTCCTGATTTGCTCTCTTCCTCTCCCGCCCCCTCCTGCCTGTGCCTCAGTTATACCTGGGGCTCTTAGAACTAATGGAGCTCCTCCACCACTCCAATTCTTTGTCAGGAATGATCAGCAAACGTGTGGTGAGTGTCCACTTTTGAAGGTAATGAGATCGCATATTAAGACTGTGCCCTACCAGAACCGACCCTTAAGTGTAAACTCTAAGTTGCAAATTGAATCATTTGTGAATAGATTTTTAGAATGTGTAAGTAGTTAGGCTTCAGGAATTATTGCCGAGTTCAACATCATACCCCTATCAAAATGTGCGTGCAAGGCATGAGGAGACGGAATACACATACTTGAGAGGCAGTTCGCTGATGAAAGTCCATCTGTCTCTGCCTCAGTTTTTTTTTTTTTCTTTTCTGTGAAACGAGGATGATGGCATGGTGCACATAGCTCCAGACAAGAGCAATCAGCACTATGTGAACACTGGGAGGAAAGGAGATTACCAGGATATCGCTGGGGCTGTGGCAGCAGCTACAGGCTATTTGCGCTCACCCACCTGCCTCCTGAGGTTGCTTAGCCACCTCTCCCTCCTCATCAGCCCTCAGCTTTCTCTTCGGCACACACTGACTGTACCAGTCATGGCCTCGGTACACACAGCTTTTCATCAAACACAAATGCTGTTCACAGGTTGGTTCCCACTCCCAGTCCCTCTAGGATAGAAGCAAAATGCAGATAAGTAGGAAGAAAAAGACCCTTGGGTGAGCACATGAATCTTGCTTCCCTTCTGCCCTATTGTTGGCTTACGTCTTGTTCTTTGAGTTACTTTTTCACTGGATTCAGCTTTAGAGTTAAAAACAAAACAATAACAAAGGATTAACAAATACATCTTAAAATATATTTGGCTCAATTGTGTGCTTGATTATTTGAAATGTAGGCAGAACTCTTGCCTCGTTCCACTGCCGCAGTCAAGTGGCTTCTGTTGGGAGGGTGTCCAGGTAAGAGGAATTAAAATAAATATCTCTGTTCCAACTTGTCTTCATCATCATTCTTTTGCTGTAGTTGTACCATGCTTAATTTTGTGGGAATAATGTTTCTAGCCCTTTGGAACTCTCCACTTAAAGAGTTTTTATAAAATTGCATTGCAATAAATTAAAGAACCAATATAACTTTTTTTTTTACCATTTTTTTTATTGATGTCTTAATAGTTTATAACACTGTGGGGTTTTAGTTGTACATTTTTGTTTGTCCGTCACCTTGTGGATGTAACCCTTCACCCCTTGTGCCCACCCCCCAGCCCCCTTCCCCTTGGTAACCACCAATCAGTTCTCTCTGTCCCAATATAACCTTTTAACAAGAAAAATGCAGTTCTCTGTAAAAGACTCCCGCCCCACCCCCAACACACACACCAAATTTGGAGAATAGGGGAAATATCTTGTTGAAAGGAATGTGAACTAAGAACCGAGGGAGCGCCATCTTTGTTCCATTACTGTTTTGACTTACTAGATGAACTTGAGTAAATGTCTTCTAAGCCTTAATTTTGCCATCTGTGAACTGGGAACAGAGTGTCCCCTTTCTTCCTATGTTCAGATGGGCATTGCAATAAAAGCGATAAACTAATGCAAAAGGAATAATTTACTTCTTGGGCTGCAGTGGTCTTGACTGACATTTGAAATTCCTTCCCAACTCCAGATTCTGTGATTATAAATAATTGATGCTGTTACTCTTTCCAACCAATGTTTAAAGACACTGGTAAAATCTAAAAACCTCTTTCTCACCGCAGTAAGCCAGGCTATAATTTTTGCCTTACACAGACTGCTAAGCACCACTTTTTTCTCTTTATAACAAAGCTGAGCTTATACTTCTTAAGGTCTTTCTACCTCCCGTCTCTCTGTCCCATTACCCAAGGGTTTAGCAAATTTTAAAAGTTTTCAGTGGTGCTATAGGATGAACAAGGTTGAGTGAGCCAGAGAAACCAAAAACTCAGTAAACCCCCTTTTGATTAAAAGAACTGTCAGAAGAATTGTCCCATTTGCAACAACATGGATGGACCTAGAGGGTATTATGTTAAGTGAAATAAGCCAGAGAGAGAAGGACAGACACTGCATGAATTCATTCATATATGGAATATAAATGAACACACGGACAGAGAGAACTGATTGGTGGTTACCAAGGGGAAGGGGGGTTGGGGGGTGGGCACAAGGGGTGAAGGGATGCATCCACATGGTGACAGACAAACAATAATGTACAACTAAAACCCCACAGTGTTCTAAATTATTCAGACATCAATTAAAAAAAAACTGTCAGAATTTTGAGAATAAAATAATTACCTTTCTTCTCATCAGCAGGATGAAGCCAACATCTGTGAAATGGCAGATTCCTAATGAAAATATAACTAAGTACTGAATAGTATGGTGTAAAACATTACCATTATTTTTTTTAAGAAAGGACTTATACTCTATATAAGTCTATTTTTATTTTCAGATGAATTTTCCTATCAAAAGCACTACTTCCTAGCCTAATTTGCCCTTTCAAAGCTTTGAAGGCATTATCAGATAAAAACAAAACTGAATATAAATTGAAAGTCTATAGATCTCACTGGCCCATGGCTGTAGATAAAGTTTCGTTAGTAATATCAGCCTAAATGCCATTGGTTCTTGCCCCTGATAGCTCACCTGGGACTTCCAGCCCCCAGACACTCTCCCACTGTCTCCCATCATGAGAGAGTCAACAGGACGTGTTCCCTACGTGTGCCTGAGCCCTACCCTGTCTGTGGGTTTGGCACAATATTCTGGACTCTGATGCTTATCCTTCATTGGCACCAGAGTCTCTCTCGGGATTCCAGTGAGTGCTGCCTGCCCGTCAGGCATTGCTGCTTCTCCATTTCATGGATACAGCCAAGTGCACCTGATTCCTCAAGGAGCCAAAGTCTCCTCCCCTCCCTTTCTGTGGCACACTATTAGAGCAGTCCTCAAAGAATATTATTTGTGCCTTGGTATTTTGGTGAGATTTGGTGAAGTAGCTCTTTGGGTTTTTACTTACTGGCTTCCTGCTCTCTGTAAGTTGGACACGAGGCCATCAGAGACAGGGAGGGAGGGCAGAGAGATCCAGGCCTAGAACCAGCCCCTTTTTATACTTAAGGTTGCCCCTCACCTCTGACAGCTAAGACTTCGTCCTGAGGCTGGATCTCTCTTTTCTTGACATGAAGGACCTCGCAGGAGACTTCAGTAGCCCCCACCAGAACTTTGAGGTTTCCTCACTAGTTCACTCAACAAACCTGAACCTCCTGCAGTGGGCACATCCCAAACACACTAAGATCCCTACTAAGTGAGGATTTATTCTTGTTTTGATGAAAACTACCCCAGACAAACCCCAGGGATTACACTTGAGGTTGAGAGGTTGTGGGGTTGTGGATGGGAGCAAAGTGGAAGTCAGTGGTGAGGATGGTGGGGGATGACGGGGAGGCTGAGAAGCTTTCAAGAAGACGCCAGGGTGCTTTGTCTCTTCACTCAGGGTCTGCATTCTCTCTGCAGAACGACATCTTTGAGTGGTCCAGGGACCACCGAGTCCACCATAAGTACTCGGAGACCGATGCTGACCCCCACAACGCCCGCCGGGGCTTCTTCTTCTCCCATATCGGGTGGCTGTTTGTTCGCAAGCATCAAGATGTCATCGAGAAGGGGAGAAAGCTTGACGTCACTGACCTGCTAGCTGATCCTGTGGTCCGGTTCCAGAGAAAGTAAGTGATCGGACACCACAGAGTTGTCCCTCAGGGGACAGGACCAAGAGACGGGGAGCACAATGGGGAGCAATAATATCCCCAGGTAGTTCTCCTCATGGCACTTACCCTGCTGATTTGGTCTTCTTATTAGGATTGATCTCCATTTATTCATTCCCTTTTGCTCATTCAGTTTTCCCTGCTCACACATTTGTTTTAAATTTGAATTTGAATTTGAAATGCCCATTTCATTTCCTTCAGACCAATCTGCATGACTGATTTCGTGCAATCTCTTTCTGCAGTTCCCCACTCCGCCATTGTGTTTCCCTGGGGTGGCAGGGAGGGTGGGGAGGCCTTGCTTTATTTTAGTGACACTCTTGACTCCAACAGGACTGGACTCTCTTCAGGTGTCCTGCTCTGTTCTCTTGGAATTCTCCTGTGGTGAAGTCTCCCCTTCCCCATTCCTGGAAATGTTACACCAGTAGGTTTCTGTGCAAAGAAAATGTGACCGTGTAACAGAGAGCCTTAAAGTGCTTGAGTGCATTAATGGTATCAGCTGAGCATATTCATTCAGTCGACATTTGCAGAGTGAATCTATTTTCAACCAACACGTGGAGAAAGATTGCCTATAATTATGCTGGCAAGTAGAGAGCAACCATTGTTCACCTTTTAACTAGGAAGCTGGCATGGACTGTATCCATGTTGGTCTGGGTCTGCAGAGTTGGCCACATTGAGAGCGTTTATAATGGTCTTGTTGCCCCAAAGCAGTGGATTTATGTGCAAAGAGGGACAATTTATGGATCACACTCTGGTTACAGCCTTGAGATAATATGGTGAACAAGTGGTTACAAGGGACTATCTCCACTGACAAGCAGGAGTCACTTGAGGACTTATCCAAATACAATCTCCTAAAAATAGAAATGGAGGCTATACCTTTGTCTGACACAAGAGTTCGTTGCATGAAAGGAAGTACAGCTTAGAAATACACTCATTTTTCTCCTCAGCCTCTCCTTTTACATTGGAGGGGGCAGTAGAGCATAGTGAGAAAATGGTGGACCATGGAAACAGACTGCCCAGGACCAAACTCTGTGGCTCCTCCACGTACTAGCAACAGAATTGACCATTCTAAGCTCAGTTTCAGCTATAAAAGGGGAATAACAGTAGTACGTATCTTCTACAGTTTTTATGAGGACATAATGAAAAAAAAATGGATGGGAAGTGCCTGGCACATAGTAAGAGCTTAGATCAGTGATTATGATTATTACATAGGCAGTGGCTACTCCAGAGAATTCCATGTGTTTCCATCCCCTGCTTCTGTTGGTTTCGCCATAGGGTCTTCTCTCTGCTCCTTAATACACCTCTTTCAGGTGGACACACCCAGTATCAGTAGCCAAAGGTTTTTTGGTTTATTTTAAATTAATTAATTTCTCCTCCCCAAAGCCCCCATACATAGTTGTATATTCTAGTTGTATGTGCTTCTAGTTCTTCTATGTGAGCTGCCGCCACAGCATGGCTACTCACAGACGAGTGGTGTGGTTCCGAGCCCGGGAACCAAACCCGGGCCCCCAAAGTGGAGCACACCGAACTTTAACCACTAGGCCATCAGGGCTGGCTCAGTCAGAAGTTTTATAGCAGAAGATAACAAGATATTTTCAGTTAACCATTAAATGATTTGTTGATTTTGATTTTTCACCATGAGAGTAAACTATTAAAGGTCATTAAAGAAAATCTGCAAAATTCAGAAAAGTAGAAAGAAAAAAATGATCCACAGTCCTAACACGTAAACACAGCCACTATTAATATTCTCCAGTATCTCCTTCTATATGTTATGCGTATATTTGATCTATTTTTGTATGATGGCAGTCATACTGCATATGTAATTTTGTGTCTCGCTTTTTAACTTCAGATTATATTGTCAGCACTGTTGTCAAAGGCTGCACGAGTTCACCAGCTGAGTGTCATAGTTTATTTAACCATCAGTCTGTGACTGGATATGTATGTCATTTCCAATTCTGTGATATAAATGATGTCCTGTACAATTAGTAATGCTATGGGACAACCAGACCTTAGATTAATTTGAATAACTCAGATGAGAAGGCAAAGGATTGTTTATTTTATTAATGAGAACTGAACTGAGTGTAATAGTCTGGGGTTCTCTGACAATAAAAATGGAAGATTTTTTTCATCTTTTCTCTTTAAAAAATGTGGTAATCTGATTTATTAGATGTGTACTCATGGTACATATGTCCAAAGACTATTTCTAAATGCAGGCAGAAGAACAGAGACTATTTCAGCATGTTCCCTGAATAGTTATCTGAGAACATCTTTCATCACCAGTCCAGTGACCAAAGGGGGTTGTTGCTATCAGAACCATCCACTCATAGCATCATTTCGTATGAATCATTGACCTCCTGCTAGGAATCAGTGCTGAGGATACAACCTTAAAGATTGGTTTCTGTCCCCCCAGAATTTGCAGACTAGCAGGAAACCCACAAATTAATTTACAGACAATTATACCCTAGTGAGAGGAGTGCTGTAATAGGGTAGTACAGGGCACCATGGGAACACAGAGAGGGATCTCCTAGAGAACACTGCAGGCTGGTGAGGGTGAGGAAGGCCTATGGAAGGAACTAGCTTCTTAGCCAAGACCTGAAAGATGAGAAGAAGTCAGATGAGGATGGGGGAAAGGATATTTAATATGGCTTCTTAGAACTATATAATTTCTTAGAACTATATAATTGCTATTGAACTTTAGAGCTAGGAGGGACCTTACAAATCATTTAGCCCAGGCCTTCCATTTTTCCTATGGGAAAACTAATCAACAAAATGTAGATAGAGAGTTGAGAACAGACATACTGTCTTAGGCTATTTGGGCTGTATAACAAAAATACCATAGACTAGTTGGCTTAGAAAACAAACATTTATTTCTCACAGTTTTAAAGGCTGGGCAGTCCAAGATCAAGGCGCCAGCAGACTCAGTGTCTGAAAAGAGTCCACTTCCTGGTTCACAGACAGCCATCTTCTAGCTGTGTCCTCATTTGGCAGAAGGGTCAGTGGAGCTCGCCGGGGTCTCTTTTACAAGGGGTCTAATCGCATTCATGAGGGCTCCACTCTCATGAGCTAATTACCTCCCGAAGGCCCCACCTCCTAATACCATTGCATTGGGAATTAGGTTTGAACGTAAGAATTTTGGAGGGGACACAAAACGTTCAGTCTATAGCAAGTACCTACATCTCAGATTATTTGCTCAGTGTTCTTTTGACTATACCTTGCTGTTGGAAAGGGGCTGTGACAGTTCTCTGAAGTGTGAGGGAGCATGCATGTCGTTTGGTAATTATACAGAACACAGAGATCTAATCCAAAATAAGGCTTAGAATCACTGAACTAAAGGAAGAGAACTTCCAGGATACACAGAGATAGCACAATGGTTTGAGTATTTTCACGTTTGTGAAGCAAGCTTTACCAGTCCTGTCAGTCAGGCCATGTGGAGGAGACAGAGTCCTTGAGGAATGAGTCCTTGCACTTTCGAGGTGGGAGCTGGAGAGGTGGACCCATCGTCAGTGGCACTGCCTCATCAGGTCTCAGTCCTTGCTCCCCTAGGCTGAGTGGGGGGCTTCCTGAGTAACAGAGAAAGGTGCCCAGCTTGTTTGGGGCCCAGTCCTGGGTCATTTCAGTGGCACACCTTAAAGAGTTCTTCTCCTGGGCAGAATTCCCACCCGCTCCCTTATGGTTCTCTGAGGGCAACAGTCCCTGTTCCAGTCTCAGTGGCCAGGATTTGCAGCTGATTCCACAGCTGCAGTGTTTGAGCAAACAGATCCAGCTAAGTGCCACTTGGAGAGTTTCCTCAAAGAGGCAAATGTGTAAATGACAGAGACCAAGGATTTAGACTCCTCCTTCAGTCAGTCCACCAGCACTAATATTGCAGTCGATTGATAAGTTGTGCTTAGCCATCCTAATGACAGCTTACCCAAGAAAAGCTTGCCAGAGAGCCAGCCTTGGTCATCTTTCTATTTTACAGTCTAATAAAAGAGATTAAGGATAACAGGAAGACAACACAGTTCTGGCTATAGTTCCAGACTTTTCCTCTAAAAGATAATTTTACCAAGGCTGTTATAACAAGTGGCTAACTGGACTGCTTCAAGTTTTGCTCTGCTGTCAAGTTGTGAATGACGAAAAGGCAAGCATTAGGAGGTGAGAGAGAAAGAAGCTAGCCACATCACATTTAGACCCTGGCAACTAGTGCCCCTGCCCTAGGTCCTATGCCTTCAAGGGCCATGCTTCTCCCCACAAGGTGAGGAGATCACAGGGCAAAGGGACATGCCACCTGACACCTTCTCCCACTGTAGACCATGCCTTGGAATCCTAGGATCCTGAAATTCCAAATGGTTCTGAGCCCACTTCCAGAGCCTACACCAGCCTCTCCTGGGCTCTGTCCTCCTGGTGGGAAGTGTGTGTACCCTAGGCCTGAAGAGTGGCCAAGGGGCAGCGTTAGCCTGGAGATGAGCTTAGAAGCGTGAGCTAGGATGTCTATACAAAGCAGACAGAGCTAGGGGTGGGAAGAGAAGGGGGCTGCAGGCAAAGGGCCTCCACCTCTGCTCTTGGCCAGACCCCTGCAAATGTTGGGGGTGAGCCTGGAAGGAAGCCACTCAAAACAGTTGACAATGGTTCTGTCAGTTGGGAATTGTGTTTGGCTTAAACAAGATGGAAGTTTGTTTCTCCCACATGTAAAAGACTTGTGGAGGTCCAGGTTATGACAGCAGCACAGGGTCAGTAGAGAACTGGATTCTTTTATCTTTCTGCTCCACCATCCTTAGCTTGTGACTTTCATTCTTTCATTTTATGGTCCAAGGTGACCACCAGAGCTCCAACCAGAAGGAAGTTGGGGATGGGGTGGGGGTACCACCGCTCAGCTGAGCCAGTCAACTTATACGGAGCTTTCCCAGAAGACACACAGCTTATCCACTTACCTCTCATTAACCCTGTCTGCACTCAAAGGGAAGTGGGAAATGTAGTCTCTTGGTTCATGCATTGCACCCTTGAATAAAATTCTTGTTTTGTTTCTATGGAAGAAGGGGTGAATTGATAAGGGGTAAGCAATTAGCAGTCTCAGCCATAGTTCCTTAATTGTTCTGCTTTAAGCAAAGTGATTGGCTGTCACACGTTACTCGGTCTTATAACATTTTTGTGAAGCAAGTGAGTAGCCTCTCTGTCTCCATTTAGTGAGCAAAAACTGGAACCTCAAATCATTTTTCTGAGATGGCAAAATGAGGATGAAATCCAGAGGCTGTTTCTCCCAGTGCTTTGCTTTTCCCATTGATTCCCATCTTAGATAAGAAATTCCTGTAGAAGTAACATGCAGACACTGTCATGTGCATTTCTGAAGTAGTTAAGAAGGATACTAGTCTAGTCCAGACACATGAAAACAAAATCCTTGCCTCATCACGATGGTGATGGGATAAACTAAGAGAAAATAATTGGACTGATTCAGAAGAGCTGAAACACTTCTGTTTTGGTGCCCTGGGGAGAGATGAAAATGTATAAATCTTGCAACTCCAGGAAGAAAGGCACTAGAATAATCTTTTTTGAGGCCTGTTTCACTATTGCACCTAAATTTGTCCCCTAGTCTGTTATCATTAGTCTTTTTTTTTTTCAAGGTTAAGTATCACATCTCTCAGTGATACCCTCCTTTTTATGCCTTTGTGTCAGTCCTATCTTTCTAAACTCTAAGTGTATTTCTCTGTTGGTGACCATCACATAGCCAGGGCAGAGCAGTCAGACGAGTCTGCACTTGACTCTTCACTTCTCTACCCACCCCCACCCCAACTTCCTCTTCCACTTGGGGGATCCCCTAGGGAGTGAGACGAGTCATCTGGGGATTTACAACCAATCTGATCTCATCTCTGTTGATCAAATCCATTGCTGTCTCTTCACGGTTCCATGTGGGCTCTCAGGGAATATCTCTCTGTTCCGAGTCCATTTTCCTTGGGGCCCTACCCTACTTGTTGCTAAGTTAATAGAACAATTCTTGTCTAGATGTTAATGACTTTGAATGGCCGGGCACACTCAAGGCCTTGGTTGATTAGGTGTATTTTGTGGAAAACTATAGCAATAATCCCCAAAGCAGAGACCCTGGATGATGAGACAATCAAACATCTAAACATGTGGGTGAGATCTGGGGACAGACATGGAGGTAGGGCCTTTTAAGCACGACCACCCTCTGCCACTCCCTTGCCCCTCAATTACCCTTGGTTTGACCACAGCCTGTTTCATTTGAGTCCTTGATGGTCCTGTAACAGCAAAACTAAGCTGGCCCCAGGGTGAGCATCATTCAGCCATGCCATAAGCAAAGCCCAGCTCTTTGGTATCTTCTCTGCCAACTCATACCTTAATAATGGATGCCATGAGAGACATGCATTTTTCAGGGGATTCAGCTTCCTTCTCTTTTCTGCATGTATCACTTTTCATTCAACAATTGTGTTTTGAGCACCCACAATATACCAGGCATTGTTCTAGGTGCAGGGGATTGAAGAGTGAAAAAGAAAACCAGATTCTGGAGGTACTTGCTCTTTCTTTCTCAAGCTCCCCGTGTGGGTTTGGGAATGTGAGAGGAAGCCCCTGCCTGACTGGCCCTCTCTCCGCAGATGCCCTTGCTGCTCCCCCTTCCATCCCGGCTGTCCTTCAGTCCCTACCCCGTGAATCTGGTTTTGTTTCACTCCCTCTTGTCTATTTGCCTCTTTCTGTCCCCACAGTCTTTGTCTCTTCACCTGCCCCAGGGCTTTGTTCCTCCCTTTGTGCCCTTCTCTGCGTGGGGACGTTTTCCCTCATCTGTCACACCGTGTTCTCAGTGTCCTGGTGTTCTTCCTCTCGCCCAGAGGAACAAGAGCCATTTAGCCAATCGCTCAGCCAGACTGTTTTTTGGCGAGGAGATGAGGGTTTTTTGTCCTCTTATATTCTCTCCTCACTTCATTGTCTTACTTTATTTATTCTTTCCATACATTCCTTGTGCATATAAATATTCCCCCTCGTTGAGCTTATCTCCCATTTTTGAGGGGCAGTCTACCTTTGGTTAACAGCTGAGCCCCGGGGTCTTCCCCCTCACTCTGCCCTTACCTCAAACCATTACGTTTACCATGGCTCTGTGAAAATTTTGAGAACGAAATCGTTTTTTTTCTTTGAATAATTTTCCCCTCATCCAGCTGTAGTTGTCAGAAATTAAAATTCTGAATCTCTAAGTTCCAAGGACATGATAAAACCAACTAAAGAGGCGTGAACTATGTTTAATTAGATCTCTTTTGTTAAAAATCAATGGAAGAGGTAAAACATCCTTAAACTACTCTTATTAAACCTTTGGCCCTTGTGAAGAGACTTTGATTGCTACAGCCACACAGCTGACTTATACTCTGGGATACGGAACAGAGATGATTCAGTATTGAGGCTGCAGCATCAACACCAAAACTTCCCAATTTTAGTGGTTAAAGTTTGGGCAGGGGAGAAACCAGTGTGGCACATAATTCAACAGCTTGTTTTGACTTTTAAAAAATTTCCAAGTCAAAATGTCATTTGTTTGCTTCCGTAAGAGGTACTTTTCCTGCTAGAACTTTGGGAGCACTTGCCTTTCTATCTGTGTGTGTGTGTGTGTGTATGTGTAAAAATGCATCAACTGCATTAGCGGTCATTTTCTGTCCCCACATTGACCATCCATTTCTGCAAGCGAAATTCCCCTGGCAAGATGAGGAGACAGTTTCTCGAATGTCTGGAACCTGAATACTTCACTCACTAGCATGGTAGACATATTAATCAACAGGTGTCAGTGGATTCTGGAACTGCTCTTTATAAAGTGTTGTCTTAGTTTCATTGTTGATGGCAATAAAGGCATCTTTATGCATCTCTCATTCACTTCAGTAGCCAATAAAAGCTGTCATTTATTAATTGCCTACTGTGTACACAACACACATTATGTCTGATCCTTTCAATAACCCTGTCATGTAGACAGTAGTACCTGGATTCTGGATTCTAAATATTCTGGCTCCCCGTGGCCTTGATGAACCATGTCAAAAAAGAATAGCATATGTTTGCACCAAATTATTCTCTCTCTAGTGAAATATTACTTTACTACCAAAGCTGAGAAGAAATCTTAGCTAGTTTTAATGTAAAATTTAAATAATTATATAGAAGTCAAGGCAATATTAGATTTTATGAAAGAGACGTTTTGGTACAAGTACATATCATTCTCACTAATATTTAGATATTATCAATTGCTGGCTCTCCTTCTAGACCATATAGAGAATAGTCTTCTAATGTTTTCTTGGAATAAACAATCCTTCAAGTCATGTATATGCCTCCAGCCCCAGGGCTTCAGCCAGTGGAAAGAACATCAACAACCCTTACAAGAGGCTTCTGTTTAATCCTTATTTATTCTCTAAAAAGTTAGATCTGTTACTGTTGGCTTATGCATCAGAGAAAAAGGCTCTTTTTGCCTTTTCATTGACTCTTCTTTACCATATAGGAGAGCAAAAAAAGGGGAGAAAGCTTTCCTGACAGAAAATTCATTTTCTAGTTATTATTTCTTCCAACAATTACCTTATAAAATTTCTCTAACCTCAGAACTCTTGAAATCTGTACATTATCTTTAAGAAATATTTAAACAGAATATAAGAAAAAAAATCCTATTTTTAGTGCAAAATGTAATGTAAGTTCACTGCAAAAAATTTAGAAAATGCAAATAAGCTTTTATTTACAAAGAGTAAAATAAAATAATTTATAATTCTTCCACTTAGGAAAAAATCAGTTAAAATTTTGCTGTATAGCCTTGTACAGTTTTTATTTTTTTTAATTTTTATTTTTATGTGAGGAAGACCAGCCCTGAGCTAACATCCGTTGCTAATCTTCCTCTTTTTTTTTTTTGCTTGAGGAAGACTGGCCCTGGGCTAACATCGTGCCCATCTTCCTCTACTTTATACGGGACGCCGCCACGGCATGGCTGACAGGCAGTGCGTCAGTGGGCGCCCAGGATCCGAACCCGCGAACCCCGGGCTGCCAAGCGCAGACTAAACCGCTGCGCCACCGGGCCAGCTCCCCAGTTTTTATTAATGAATCATGCTATGCTTTCTTTTGACAAAAATGTATTCATATTCTATATACTATTTAGAAGTGACTAAAATAAGAAAAATATATTTAATATTTACCTTCATTATTTCATTTCCAGCCTCTTTATTTTGTGTATATGTTTGGATCCTAATTTTGATATCATCCTTCTGCCTGAAGAACTTCCTGTAACATTTCTTGTAGCACAGGTCTGTGGGCAATAAATTTTCAGCTTTTGTTTGTCTGCGGGTCTTTATTTTACCTTCATTTTTGAAAGGTATTTTTACTGGACATAAAATTCTGGATTGGCAGGTTTTTTCTTTCAGTATTATAAAGTGTCGATCCCTTGTCTGATGCCTTACATAGTTTCTCAGAAGTCTCCTGTGTTTCTTATCATTATTCCTCTGCATGTAATGTTTCTTTTTTCTCACTGCTTTCAAGATTTTTTTCTTTTCTTTTTTAAATTTCTTTTAAAATTTATTTTATTGAGGTCACATTCGTTTATAACATTGTGTAAATTGCAGGTGTACATTATTATATTTCAGCTTCTGTATAGACTGCCTTGTATTCACCACCAAAAGTCTAGTTTCCATCTGTCACCATACATATGTGCCCATTTACCGCTTTGCCCCTCCCCCTCCAGAATACTTCACCAATTTGCATGTCATCCTTGCGCAGGGGCCATATTAATCTTCTCTGTGTTGCTCCAACTTTAGTATATATGCTGCAGAAGTGAGCACTCAGGATTTTTTCTTGTATCTTTGGTTTTCAGCAGTGTGACTCTGATGTGTCTAGGTTTGGTTTTTTTGTGGGGAGGGAGTTATCCTGCTTGAGATTCTTTGGGCTTCTTGGATCTGTGGCTTGTTGCCTTTCATTATTTTTGGAAAATTCTTGGTCATTAGCTCTTCAAGTTATTTTTCGCCTTACTTTCCCTCTCTCTTCTTCTTCTGGGATTCTAATTACACATATATTATACAATTTGATATTGCTCCACAGGTCTTGGAAGTGCTGTTCTATTTAACTCACTCCTTTTTATCTTTATATTTCAGTTTGAATAATTTCTATCTTCGTATCTTCAAGTTCACTAATTCTTTCTTCAGCTATATCTGGTCTGCCGATGGGCCCATCAAAGGAATTCTTCATCTCTGACACTGTTTTTTATGTACAGCATTTGCATTTGATACTTGTATGCTTTCCATCTCTCTGGTGAAATCTCCCATCTGTTCATGCATATTGCCTACCTTTTCCACTAGATCCCTTTAAGTGTTAATTATAGTTATTTGTAAAGTCCCTGATAGTTACAACATCTGGGTCATCTTTGAGTCTGGTTCTATTAATTGCATTATCCATTGACAATGGTTTTTTTTCCCTTGCTTTTTTGTGTGACTCATAAGTTTTAATTACGTGCTGGACATCATCATGTCTAAAAGAACAGAGAGACTAAGGTAAATATCATTTATGCTTGAGAATGGGCACACTTATTCTTCTTTCAAGCCATTAGTGTGTGTGCGGGTGGCAGATGGTGGAGGCTGAGTCAATGAATCAGGATTTGAGCAGGGTTAGGGTTTTGTTGCTATGGTTACCTTTAGTATACCACAGACTTCAGTGGGGTGGCTGCTGTTACCATGTGCTTAGCATGAAGCCTGGAATGCCAGAGGAGATTTCTAAGTATTTTATACTTTACCCTCAGCTTTCAGCTGTCACTGCACATCTGTACACAGGCTAGATCTCTTTTTACGTTCTTGCTCCTACCCCAAAGGGGGAACCTCTATTGCTTGTTTCTCTCTATGTGGCTTGTTGTAGGGGTTTGGGTTTCTTTGTTGTCCTGGTCCTGTATCAGTCTTAGGCAAGTCCTGTGTGCCTGAACCTTGGGGTTAAGGCTTTCTGAGCATTCCTGCCTCTCCCCCAGTAGTGGGAGACCTCTGCTTTGAACAGGATCCTGGACACAAGCCAGGGGACAGAATGGCTCTTTGCCCGTGTCTTAGGGTAAGAGTTTCCTACCTCTCCCTCAGAGACAAGCAGGTTTTGCTTCTGTTCTTTTCCCAGAAGCAGTGGACTTTTGCCTGGTCCTAGAGGCCAGAGGGTTTTTGCCCTCCCCCAGCAGCTTAAGACTTTTGCAAGAGAAGTCTCTGGGGAAGAAGGCAAGGCTTTGTGCCTGTCTGCCAGCAGCAGCTGGGCACCTCCTGCTTGTCTGTGCAGTGGACGGGGCTCTCTCCAGTCTATTACTTTACCTTGAACCTTTCTTGTGAACACCCAGTGGAGGTCTGTAGACAGAGCTTAAGGGTGAGTGCAAACTCCCTTGTGTCTGAGGCTGTAAGCTGTTCCATACTGACACCAGCCCACACTTGGCCTTCAAGGATTTGCTAAATTTTTAGCTGATTTCTTCTAATCTACTTACGTGGTGCCCACCCCTTTCTCTTGTGCTCTGCCGAAAGTGAAGCGGCTCATGGATGGGCTCATCACTCTTTGGAATTCAATTTACTTAGTTGCCCTACGACCTCAACTCTCAGATGGGCTCAGGAAAACTTGTTATTTAGTATATTACCCAGCTTTTTCTCATTGTTCAGATGGGACCCACGTTCTCTTACGATGTTCTACATCGTAACTAGAAGCAGAACCCTGCATAATCTGCAGTTTTCGCTTAACAGAATACTGTGAAATCTTTCCAGTTTTAATGCCTGCTTAATATTTCATTGTGAGGATGTGTCATAATTATTTCTGATGAACATTGAAGGATTTTCACCCTTTTTTAAAATCATTATAACAGTGCTGGGATGAACAACTTTGTACATAAATCTTTGACCGTAGCTATGATACTTGCCTTTGGCTAAAATCAGAATTGCTGAGTCAAATAATCTATAAAACTCTCAGCTGTGTGTGTGTGTGTGTGAGGAAGGTTAGCCCTGAGCTAACATCTGTGCCCATCTTCCTCTATTTTATATGTAGGACGACTGCCACAGCATGGCTTGATAAGTGGCACCTAGGTCCACGCCCAGCATCGGAGCCTGTGAACCCCGGGCCGCTGAGGCAGAGCTCACGAACTTAACTACTACACTACCAGGCCAGCCCCTAAAACTTGGCTTTTGATGCTCATTGTCATAAAATTTCCAAATCTTTGATTACTAGTGAAGCTAAACATGTATTCATGTGTTTTTGGACTTTGCCTTTTAAAAGAGATATGCAGTTATTTTCCCTACAACTGTAAATCTACCATTGACCAAAGACAAAGATACCATCTCTTCGTCTCCTTCCTCCTTTTTTGTTGAAGAGAAAGACCTGACAAAGTGAGATGACAAAGCCTACTCTTCTATCCAGAATCCTCCTGCCTCTCATGGAACAAGAAAGTAGAATAGTCACAAATGAATCTGATGTCTAAACAGGCAAATTAACAGATGGGGCATGTTACATATTTCTTGTTCTTACTCTCCCCAATGCTGTGAGCTGGGGTATATTACTCTCTAGGTAAAAATAGTCATTTTAGTGCTGTTCTGCTTCATACAAGACTCTCCAGCTACTGTCTAGCTACTCTCCAAATTTATCCAGCTGCTGTTAAGCTAGAAAAAGAGTCATATACAAGAAGTTGTCTAGACAAGAGGCATCTGAAGCCACAAATGCATATATTTAAAGTAAGAAATAGTCTAGTTAACTGGAAACAGATCCATTACTTACTGTCCAACCTGTAGTTCTTGCCGTGAAATGATTTGCAAGGTTAATGTCCTTGCGATGGCTATTTTGTGAAAATTTTGAATGAGGTTGAGTCTCTTTTTAAAATTGAAATAGTGTGATTTATACATATTTGTGAAATTTAAGTCCATTTTCTCTCTTACTGATGCAAACTGCTGATGGCAATGTATTATAGAAACCCCTTGTCCGTTGACAGTGAAGTGAAAATGTTGTCTTAAATAATGAATTTGTTGATAGCTGTTTCATTACCCAAAATGAATATTTAGATTAGTCATGTGCAAGCTGTCATGTCAGAGCTACCAGGGAGCTTTTCCTTTGCCATAATTTATTCTAATTCCTCAGTCTCCATCTCACCATGTTATATTCTATTGAATGTGTCACAGAATGATTGATTAGGTTGAGGTTTTGTTATTGGAACAATTTACACAGGAGTACTGGAGAAATTAAACCCTTCCTGAACAAACCTGGGTAGAATTCTCAGCCATTTTCCTTATTCTTTATCAGTACAAAGGATGTACAGAGACAAGGAAGGGCCCTCAGCCACGAGGCTGCACTACGAGATGCTTTGTGAATTGTATCAAGGATGCATTTTGATAAGTGACCCTTCCTGGAGTGTGTTGTTTGGCTTTGTTATGTACTCATTGTTGAAACCACTCCAAAAAGTGCTTCTTGATGCCCTGTGCCCCTTCTGTCTCCCTGGAGGTATTTTGAAGGTCAGAAGAGAGACACATAATAGTGAGACTTGATGTTATGTAACATAACATCAGAGACATTAAAAGTAGCCGACATGCATTCAAAAACCAAGCCATTTTATTAACTGTGTGAAGCATTGGCAGAATTATAATGTATGTCAGCATTGGGTATTTATTCATTCATTCATTTGAAACAAAGAGGCAGCTATGGAGATGTAAAATATCATCTTGGAATCAAAAGATCCTGCTTTTGCCATTCTCTGAGATTCTGTTTCCACACTCAAAATGGTGATAGTGGTGATATCTACCTTAAAAAATTATTGGTGAATAAATTAGTTAATGTACGTGGAAGTGTCCATCACAGAGGAGATGTGCAATAAATATTTGTGTAATTAACTCCACACACAGCACTGTCTGGGAGCCATTCCATTTATGAAGACCTTAGCTTCCAAAAGCCTGTTTGTATGTCCATTTTTTCATGAGTACAAAGTGACTGAGAGAGGTTTAAGCTACCAGTCTCCAGATTCATCACCATAAATAAATACATGTGAGTCCTTCACAGCTTGAAAACCAGGAGTACTCTTCTCTTCCTTACATTCTGTTGAACATTTTCCCCCAAATGTGGGCCTCCTATGTCTAGAGCACCTCATGTGCCACCTCTCCAGCCATTTGGTGTTTTGCTGACTTGGATGGGCCTGAACCCAGCAGCCTGAAACCTATGAAGCCACCCTTGCCTTACAGCACACTTGTCGATAGCTCTTCACCATGCTCAGGCCTAAGTTCACTCATCAACTCCTGGCCTTCCCCAGAATTAACAAAGTTTAGGCCAAGGGATACCGTTTATTGCTACGAACATTTAGCCACAACCTCAAAAAGTTGCCTTTTTCATTTCACGAATCCCGTTCCTTCCTAGTGGATCATTATTGGGTCTCTGGCCTTAAAAACTCTTCCTGCTGAGCCGTGAGCATCCTGCAGCATTTGGTATTCTCTCATCACTTTCAGTTTTGAAAAATTATTTCTACTTTTGTTTCTATCATAATTGTGTGTCTCTTTTTTGCAGCATTTTAAAGATACTCACTACTTTGACACTTTTGATGTTCCTAATGTTCATAAAATATCTCAGAACTGAGCACGATCCCAGCGAACACACCTCTGACTAACGAACAGTGTGTGGCAGGATGATTGCTTGTGGCTGCTGATAGCATCTGCTGGTGGCGGCAGAGGGGATGCCCTTTCCACCCTGCTTGGTTCGTACCTGCGAACTTCCTTAAATGGAAAACTTGTAGGTAGAAGCATTTCTGTACTAAGGGGTATAGAAGATATAAAGGGAAGAAAAGAGATAGTCCTTGCTTTTATTAATCTTATAATTTAATTGGGAAGAAAAGGCAAATACTCATAAAATAGCCAGAGACCTCCAGGTCCATGTATGAACATAACACTGTACTAAATGATTGTATTAAGAGCTGAGGGAATTCACAGTAAAGGAGAGAGGGGAACAGAAGGAGGTCTTTGCAGAAGTCTGCATGGAAGTGACGGTTCTTTATGACTGGCAGGGCGAGGGCCTTCTCCCGATACCCTCGTTCTCCAGGAACAGAATCTATCCCTTGTCCCTTTGTTATGACTTCGTTTGCATCCTTCAGTAAATGTTTATAGTTTTCTAAAGGTAGATCTTACACGTTTCTTGTTCGGCGTATCCCTAGACATTCTGTAATTTTTGTTGTTATTGTTAACAGGAATCGCTGAATTTTTATCCCAATGGGAGGGACAGGGAGTGGATGCCCAGACACTTTATCTTACTTCCTTACATATCCCAGGTGAGCAGCAGGAACTGTCAAGGTGCCCAGACTTTTCGCAGGACACCACTGGGCGCCACACCTGGGAGGAAGTCATCAAGGTTGTTGCCCAAAGGCATGCTGGCAGGAGGCAGAGGGCTCCCACCCAGAACCACCATCAAGATGGCTTAGAAATTACTCGGCCTTAGAAATTAAAAATGCACCGTCTTCCCTCCTGGCTTTCCTTAAGGAAATGCTTTCATGGAATTAGAAAATTAAAAAATGAATGAATGAGAGCATAGGTTAATGCTCCTTTCCCGGGGAAAGTACCTCATTGCACAGGGTCTTCTAAGAGTCAAATTCTTAGTCTAAAATACTGAAATTACAAAGATTAAAAGGGATGAATTCCCAGTGAAAGAGAAACCAAAGAAATCCCTGTCAGCCCATCAGCTGAGGAAATCCGAATCAGAAATTGTCTCCCTGTCCAAGTCACTTACTTCTCCTCACACTGCCTATTTGCATATAAAACAATAACAAATCTGTCACACAGATACGAAGAAAGAATCTTAGTGCTCAGATAACGTGATTTGTCAAAACATGCTCATTGACTCAGCTAAAGTGTGCTATCTCCTCTGACATTTGGCTTTCTCTTATAAACCTACTCTTATCTTGTCTTTCATTTTAAAGTTGAGAAAAACAATTACTCAGATGTTCTAACTATCAGGAGATTTCGAGAAACCCCATATACATATATTCTTTTTTCAAGATAAATAAACAGGCTTTCAAATTCTGCCCAACTAAGAACCTGGATTTTTAGGATGATGAAAACTTCCATTTACAAACAGAGAGCCAGAATTTGTTCTAAGGGAGAGAGAAAGCAGTGCATCATAAGTGACTATAATAACAACACTTCAGGGCAAGACTGAGAGAGTAAGAGTCTCAGAATCCCAGGTGGTGGTGAGGGGATTTCTGGATCCTGAAGGCCAAGTGTTTCCAGAGAAAAAAGGGAATAGAAATTAGGAAAGACCCTCTACTGTAGGTGCCCAGGCAAAGAGAGATTTGTAAAACCGTGATGGCCTAGACCCTTGCTACTCAAAGTGTGGTTCCAGGACCACCAGTATCACCCGGAAGCTTGATAGAAATGCAGGATTCAAGCCCCACCCCAGACCCCAAGTAATTCGGATGTACGGTGACTGTTTGAGAAGCACTGACCTAGAATGTTCTTATCATGTTTTTCTCCCAGCTAGCTCTTACTCATTCTTCAAAAATCACCTCCCGGAAGCTGAGGTCAGCAGTTCAAGGACCCTCTGGGTGGGACCTACCCAAGCATATAATGTTTGTATGCAGTACAAGCAGCATATAAGCTTTTGCCTTTAGCGGGTCGGCGAGGTCCTCCCTTTTCCAACTGCACATCACTGTGAGGCAGATTTTCTTCACAGACTTCAACCAAAACAATATATTGCAACAGACTGACTGCGGGAGCAGATGTGTCAGTGCAGCTGCTTCTGTTAAGCCAGACATTAAAGAGATGTGCAATTATGTAAAAGATGCCATTCTTCCCACTAAAACTTTACTTTGTTTTGGAAAATATTGTCATTTTTCATAAAAATATGTTAGTTATGTTAACATGTAATAGGTTTGTTATTGTTTTATTTTATTTTTGTGTGTATGTATGTGTGTGAGGAAGACTAGCCCTGAGCTAATGTCCGTTGCCAATCCTCCTCTTTTTGCTGAGGAAGACTGTCCCTGGGCTAACATCTGTGCCCATCTTCCTCTACTTTATATGGGACACCACTACAGCATGGCTTGACAAGTGGTGCATCTGTCCGCGCCCAGGATCCGAACCTGTGAAATCCCGGGCCGCCAAAGCGGAGCGCGCGAACCCAACCTCTCCGCCACCGGGCTGGCCCCTGTTATTTTTATTTTAATGAATTGGTCAATTTAATATTATATCTTATAATATTAACAAGTAAATGTAATATTAACAAGTATATATAAGAACTCAGTTCTTTAATTAGTCAAGACCAAGAGTTCTTTATGCCTCAACTGACTCTGCAGGCAAAACTCAGAGTACCCACTGCTGTTTCTAAAGCTTACTCTCATTGTATGAGACACCCTTAGGCACCACTGCAGACTGTCTCGACCTCCTCTCCTGGGGCTTTTGGCCACTTGTTCTGCGCAGCTGCCTGAGCACTGCAGCTGGCTTTGGGTAGGTTCATCCCAACAGTGCCCTCCTCACGCCTGCACTGTCTTCTTCTCACGCCTCCTCCCTTGGGGTGTCTCTGTTGGTGCTGGAGCCTGCAACACCTCTCAACACCCATGTTCACAATCCAGAAGTTTGTATGTGGTGGTGGTAGGGGCGAGGGCAATAGGAGTGGGGAGCTGGTAGACACATTCTTCCCCCATCTTCCTCCCAGAGGGAATGCTCCGAGGCTCGATTGTTCATATGGCCTCTTGGAAGATGGTCCCACCAGGCTGAGATATCAAGCAGTGGCCAGCTCAGTAACACACTCTCATATCGGCTCCTCCACCTTCCCTGCCTCCCACATTCTGTTTCCCTAGGACTGAGCCCCCTTTATGAAATAGTAGCATATAAGGCTTCCTATAGTAGCATATGAACATATAAGGCTTTCACCTTAAGCGCTGCGTTCTGAGAAACTCAGGCTAAGACACTCATCACCACGAAGGAAGGTCAAGTTTTGTTTCATAAACTCTGATTAAGAAGGCAAGAAAATCGGTAATGGTTTCCACATATAAAAAATTTTAAAAACATTTTTAAAAAATTTGGTATAATTGAACATGTGTACCCTCAGCCAGCAGGAAACTCAGCTATCTAAAATGATTGTCTTCTTGAGTCTTTACAGCGCAGTTGTACTGAAGGGACGATGAATAATGCAATAACCAAGGTTGAGAGGAAATTTTCAGGGTAGGCTTTCTGGAGGGAATCAATTTTGAGCTGAGTTTTGAAGACCTGGGGAGCTTTGGAAGGACGGTGCAGCTTGATTATAGGAACAGAACCCATGGGCTAGAAAGCACATTGTGCACAAGGGTCATGCCTTTTACATGCGAAATGAAGAAACCATGCTCTATCAGCCTGTTCTTTTTTGCCCTCAACAAGAAAAATAGTCAACCTACCTGATCAATTCAGCTGCAGCAGTTGGTATTGATCACGAAGGTGGCTGAAATGACTCCATTGGCTCCTTCCCTGCACAGAGACTGGCTGTTGATGAGTAGCTTATCACTGATTGAGTTTGGGAATTAAACTTGCTCCCTTGGGTGGGGTGGAGGGGGTTGAACTCTGTCCGTTGGTGATTGTCCTTTCAGCACAAGATCCACATATAAGTAGGCTAGAATGAACAAGGGAGTGTGCACATGCACGCTCACACACACACACACACATGCGTGCTGCTATCTAGTGTCACTGTAATTCCTTTAAAAATTTAACTGCCAAAGAAAAAGAAATAAAAGGTATCCAGATTGGTAAGGAAGAAGTGAAACTTGCGCTGTTTGCAGATGACATGATTTTATATATAGAAAACCCTAAAGAATCCATCAGAAAACTATTAGAAATAATCAACAACTACAGCAAAGTTGCAGGTTACAAAGTCAACTTAAAAAATCAGTTGCATTTCTGTACTCTAATAATGAACTAACAGAAAGAGAACTCAAGAATACAATTCCATTTACAATCACAACAAAAAGAATAAAATATCTAGGAATAAATTTAACCAAGGAGGTGAAAGACCTATACACTGAAAGCTATAAGACATTATTGAAAGAAAGCGATGATGACATAAAGAAATGGAATGATATTCCATGTTCACGGATAGAAGAATAAACATAATTAAAATGTCCATACTACTTAAAGCAGTCTACAGATTCAGTGCAATCCCAATCAGAATCCCAGTGACATTCTTGACGGAAATAGAACAAAGAATCCTAAAATTCATATGGGGCAACAAAAGACACCGAATAACTAAAGCAACCCTGAGAAAAAAGAACATAGCTGGAGAGGCCAGCCCCGTGGCATAGTGGTTGAGTTCGGCACGTTCCACTTCAGTGGCCCAGGTTCATGAGTTCGGATCCTGGGCACAGACCTACACCACTTGTCAGCCATGCTGTGGCAGCGACCCACATATAAAGTAGAGGAGGACTGGCACAGATGTTGGCTTTGGGCTAATCTTCCTCAAGGAAAAAAAGATGGGGAAGATTGGCAATAGATGTTAGCTCAGGGCTAATCTTCCTCAGCAAAAATAAAAAAGGAAGAGAAAAGAACAAAGCTGGAGGCATCACAATCCCTGATTTCAAAATACACTACAAAGCTATAGTAATCAAAACAGCATGGTACTGGTACAAAACAAGACACACAGATCAATGCAACAGAATTGAAAGCCCAGAAGTAAAACCACACATGTATGGACACCTAATTTTCAACAAAGGAGCCAAGAACATGCAATGGAGAAACGAAAGTCTCTTCAATAAATGGTGTTGGAAAAACTGCACAGCTACATGCAAAAGGATGAAAGTGGACCATTATCTTTTGCTTTACACAAAAATTAACTTAAAATGGATTAAAGACTTGAACGTAGGACGTGAAACCATAAAACTCCTAGAAGAAAATATAGGCACTACACTCTTTGACATCAGTCTTGGAAGCATCTTTTCGAATACCATGTCTACTCAGGCAAGGGGAACAAAAGAAAAAATGAACAAATGGGACTTCATCAGAATAAAGAGCTTCTGCAAGGCAAAGGAAACCAGAAACAAAATGAAAAGACAACCCACCAACTGGGAGAAAATATTGCAAATCACATATCCGACAAATGGTTAATCTCCAAAATATATAAAAAACTCATACAACTCAACAACAAAAAAACAAACAACTTGATCAAAAAATGGGCAGAGGATATGAACAGACATTTTTCTAAAGAAGATATACAGATGGCCAACAGGCACATGAAAAGATGTTCAACATTGCTAATCATTAGGGAAATGCAAATCAAAACTACACTAAGATATCACCTTACACCCATTAGAATGGCTATAATTAACAAGACAAAAAACAACAAATGTTGGGGAGGATGTGGAGAAAAGGGAACCCTCATACACTGCCGGTGGATATGCAAACTGGTGCAGCCACTATGGAAAACAGTATGGAGAGTCTCAAAAAATTAAAAATAAAAATACCAGCTACCCACTACTGGGTATTTATCCAAAGAATGTGAAATCAACAATTCAAACAGGCTTATGCACTCCTATGTTCACTGCAGCATTTTTCACAATAGCCAAGATGTGGAAGCAGCCCAAGTGCCCATCTACTGATGAATGGCTAAAGAAGATGTGGTATATATATACAACGGAGTACTACTCAGCCATAAAAAGAAACAAAATTGTCCCATTTGCAACAACATGGATGGACCTTGAGGTTATGATGTTAAGCAAAATAAGCCAGAGAAAGACAAACACCACGTGATTTCACTCATACGTGGAAGATAAACACGTGGACAAAGAGAACAGATCAGTGGTTACCAGAGGGCAAAGGGGTTGGGGGGTGGACACAATGGATAAAGGGGTACATATATATGGTGACACAAAGAGTAATGTACAACTGAAATTTCACAATGTTATAAACTATTACAACCTCAATAAAATTTAAAAAATTTTTTTCCTGCCAAAAAAGGTAGTGAGGACAATCTCATCTTAAAAGGACCACTGTTTAAATTGAATTAAATTTTCTTAAATCTGAGGCCAGATCCTAAAGTGAAAAAAGAAAAAGTTAAAAAACAGCAACATTGGGGCTGGCCCTGTGGCCTAGTGGTTCAAGTTCCTCATGCTCTGCTTTGGCAGCCTAGAGTTCTTGGGTTTGGATCCCGGGCATGGACCTACACCACTCGTCTGGCATGCTATGGCGGCAACCCATACACCAAATAGAGGAAGATTGCCACGGATGTTAGATCAGGGCAAGTCTCCCTTAGCAAAAACAAAATCATAGAAAAAGGTAGTTACCTGACAAATGTACTGGGCTTTCACTCCCTTGGGAATTGTACATCTCTTTGAGATTTTGATAAAAGCTATGGACTTTGAACCCCAGAAAAATGGAAATACACAAAAGAGTCTGCATACAATTTCATGGGTCTCATATTAAGAAATGTGGTTATGTTTTCTTAGTGTATCTTGGAGAGCAAGGGTGGAGGTGGAATGCACTTTTAAGGGTAAGAGAAAGTAGAAACGCAACAACTTTGCCAAAAAAATTATTTTGTAAATGATTTTAATTGTTCATTTTAGTCATCCTGTTCTACATACCATCAGGAGTTAGTCTGTTGTTCCTATACCTTACTGAGAACAATTGATATCTAATCAGGAAGGGAGGGAGCAGAGTGGGAGGGAGGAAGGACAGAGAAAGACAAAGACGGAGACAAGAACCCTAGAGAGAGGGGCCACCCGGTGGCGCAGCGGTTTAGTTCGCACTTGGCAGCCCAGGGTTCGCCGGTTCGGATCCCGGGCACCCGCCGATGCACTGCTTGTCAGCCATGCCGTGGCAGCATCCCATATAAAGTAGAGGAAGATGGGCACAGATGTTAGCCCAGGGCCAGTCTTCCTCAGGAAAACGAGGAGGATTGGCAACGGATGTTAGCTCAGGGCCAATCTTCCTCACAAAAAAAAAAAAGAAGAACCCTAGAGAGAGATCCAGAAGGACATCCCGTCTAATCAACTTCAGTTTCTATTTTGAGGACTAGAGAAGCTCTAAGTATCAAACACTTCAGGGTAAACTGACGTAATTGCTTTTGCCAAAGACAGGTGAATCTCCCCTCCATTGCTCCTAGTGCAAGTCAGCAGTTCAGCTGCCTGCTGGGCAACCTACTGTGTTAACAAGCATCTTGTGCTCAAGGACTGCAGGTGTAGTGAATTGGATCAAGACAAATCCTGCCCTCAAAGAACTTGCCATCTACTTACTGTGATGGAATCAAAGCTTTGAAAAAGGAAAAAGCCTTTTCACCTTCCTTTCCCCATCTTAGCAAACAGCACGCCTGGGTGTTTTCTTTAAGCACTTCATTGTTAAGGACACAAGAACAATGCTCTTTGTGTTGAAATTCTGAAATGACTGTATTTATCTTTTCAACCACTGCTTAGTGAATTAATGTAAGTTGTTTGTACAAAGACAAATTAAGTTCACGTGAATGGATGCAACTAACCTCCACATTCACACTTCAAAAGCAAATAAAGCTGAAGGCAGAGAAAATAAGTCTTTCTCCCACTGCATTGCAAGGTTCGGAAGGAGATGCTTTCATGGAGCAGCCGTTTGCCATGTCTGCTTCCTCTGTGGGGGAGGAGAGGCATCCAGAAGATGAGGATTATGCATCTAGATAGTCCAATTAAAAGATTTTCTTCTATGGGAATGCTTATCATGAAGTAGCACAGGGGAAGTGATGTCAAGAGTAATTCAGGGTCAAAGCCAGATCGGGAGTGATTAAGAGTTTCGGATAATACTTCAAATGATGCAGTCATGAACACTTTCACTTGAAGACATCGCAACACTGGAGAGAGAAAATCAAGAGCCCAGCAGCAAAGTCCGTTTTCAACTTAATTCAGAGGCTGGAAGATTTTCTGAAAAACTCCAAAGAGTTACCCCATCCATGGGCTTCTGTCTTCAGATCTACATCCAAATGAATTGCATATTTCACCTCCTTGTGGGCCCTGATGCCAGAGGGGACAAAGGAAGGGGGAGAGAGTGTTCCATTCATTTACAAACTGCCAGGGCGTATCATCTGTTCTCTAAATAAATGTTTAGTAAGCAGCCAAATGAGTTTGCCTGGTCCCCTACAAGATGCAAAAATTATAGAGAAAATGAATTTCTGGCTAGGCTTTAAGTGAAATCACGAAACCAAACATGTTTAATCAAGAAGCCTGTGACAGCTCATTGCTCCTCATTACGATACGTTTGTGGGGCTGTGATTTCTCCCTCACCCAATGTGGTGTTTGCTTCTTTCCACATTTCCTCAGGCTGGCCCCCCTTGGAAGTCAGCAGGTCATTTCCCCTCCCTTCATGCTCTAATAGATTTCACCCTCAAGGTCTCACACGCCACCAGCTCTGGACCACCGTGCCCAGGGTTAGTCATGCAACAGGAAATGCTTGCAGACAGAACAGCAATTCCTTTTTCATCTAAAGAAAAAGGAGCGTTCTAAGATGCTTATCACACCCAGACTTGAAAAAAGATAATGAAATCCCAAATCCTTTCTTCTCCGTAGAACAAATTTTGATCTCAAGGCTATTTTTAATGTGTGTGTGTGTGAGAGCTAACATCTGTTGCCAATCCTCCTCTTTTTGCTGAGGAAGATTGGCCCTGGGCTAACAACCGTGCCCATCTTCCTTTGCTTTATATGGAACACCTGCCAAGGCATGGTCCGGGATCCGAACCTGCAAACCCCGGGCTGCTGAAGTGGAGCGCACTAATTTAACCACTACGCCACTGGGCTGGCCCCTATTTTTAATGTTTTTTTCTCTTTATTGTGATCCAGTTTATTGGAATAAAGATAGTCTTCAAAGCATTGAAAAAGGTGAAGGGTTAGGGCCCATATCTATACGTGTGTCCTGTAGCTGAAGCTCACCTGGACTGGGCCATTGTGGTGTGTGATGGATTTGATTGTATGAGAAATGGACTTCTTATCTTGAGCTCAGTGCTGAAACCCGTCTTCCCACTGTGGTATGGGTGTGAGAGGAATTGTGAGGTGGGGGGAATGGAAAGGTTTCCAGCATCTGTTGTGGGGCTGTTCTTATAAGCTGTCACATTAAGCTATGGAAAGCTGCTCCAGAGTCACCTCCCTGTAGGGTGAGCTTGAGGGCTTTGGCTTTTGTGTGTTGGGATTGAACATGTGGGTCTCTAGTTTCAAGTCTGTGGAGGAGAGCTACTCTTCCTTGGGCTGTTCTTGGATTCTCACCAGCCCTTCTCTCTGGTCCTAACCCCTTTCTCTTTCTCCTTTGATGATTTTAGGAGGCTTCTCTCATCCCAGGTCTGAGTGTTCACAGAAAGGCAGAGAGGAAGCCACTCACATTCCAAACCAAGACCAAACCTGTGAGAGTGGCTGTTAATCTTATAGTGCCAAAATTTTACCATATTTGGCACCTCAGAGAATGACCTAGAAGCTCATGCTCAGAAATCATTTGTTTAACTGGAGGTAGGAAGCCTCACAGTGAAACCTGTTGGAAGCTGGGGGTTGGGTGATGAGCAGAGATGTCTGTAATCAGGTTGTTGCCTTTAAGCCACAATCCTGCACTGGCACCTATCTAAGAGATAAGCATCTAATGAAGAACCCGAAAGCAGGCTGTGCATTTATTGTGTGGTTTGTGTTGTTTTTTGGAACTTGGCATTTTATCTCTTATATTCCATCCTACTGAAGTCACTGTAGTGTTTTGATTTTCCTGAGAGACTGAGAACTTATAATTTACTAACCAAAGTATCATTCATTTAATCATTCCACAAATACTTAGGAGTGCTTGCTATGTGCGAGTATCTGTGCTAGACTTTAGAGTCTGGCTTTCTGCTGGACTCTGCCGGCCCAGCAGTATAACCATGTCAGAGGACAGGTTACCCCGGAAGCTGGCTCTGAGATGGATATTACATTGTAGGAAGTTTACTGGGAAGGATCCTTGGGGTCAACACCTGTGGCAGAAAGGATGGAAACAGGATTGGGCAAGGGAAGAATCTGGGTGTTGATCGGTCTCAGTGGAATCCTCAGCCAACTCTACAGGGGGGCTCTGAAGCTACGAAGACTCTTCAGAGTCATCACAAGTTGGGGCAATGGGACTAGGCCTGGGCAATGGCAACCCGTCTTATCAGTCAGTCACTGGACAGGGTTGTTAGGAGAGGGCCTGACCCAGGGCAAGGCAGCTCCCTCTAGCAGAGGCAGCACTGCCAGTGACTGGGAGATTGAGTCCTCTTAACACTGAGAGGAGATCTGGGTGGCACATCACAGTGTCCACTACAGTACACTAGGATGCTTCCATCTACTCTACAGAAGACCTTGACCCAACTGGCTTCTTCCAGATTAACACATCAGAGATAAAGCCACTCTAGGATTGGTTAGTTCAGTGGCTCAACACCATATTCAAGGACCTTCGCATCTTTCTTCTCTGTCAAACTAAGGGGTCAGCTTTGTTTCTCAGCCTTCTTCCTGTCACAGTCACAAGATGGCTGTAGCAGGTCTGGGTGTCACTGTGAAAAAAGAGAAGCCGTCTCAGTCTGTGTGTTCTTTCTATTGTCGAGGAAAATGTTCTCTCCTCTCTCTCTTTTTTTATTGGGTAATATATGTACAACATAATATTTATCATTTTAACCATTCATAAGTGTACAATTCTGTGGCATTAAGTACATTCACAATGTTGTATAACCATCACCACTATCTATACCCAAAACGTTTTCATGATTCCCAACCAAAACTCTGTAACCATTAAACAATAACTTCCCTTTCCCCTTCCCTCCAGCTCCTAGTAACTTCTATTCTACTCTGTCTCTATGAATTTGCCTATTCTAGGTACCTCATCTAGGTGGAATCATAACAATATCTGCCCTTCTGTGTCTGGTTTATTTTGCAAAGCATGTTTTCAAGTTCCATCCATGTTGTAGCATATATCAAAATTTCATTCCTTTTTGTGGCTCAATAATATTGCATTGTATGTATCTACCACATTTGTTTATTCATTCATCTATTAATGGACACGGGTTGTTTCCACCATTTGGCTGTTATGAATAATGTTTCTATGAACATTGGTGTATAAATCTCTGTCTCTGCTTTCCATTCTTCTGAATGTGTATCTAGGAGTGGAATTGCTGGGTCATATGGTAATTCACAATTTAACCTTTTTTTTTTATGAGGAAGATTGGCCCTGAGCTAACACCCGTTACCAATCTTCCTCTTTTTGGTGAGGAAGATTAGCCCTGAGCTAACATCTGTGCCATCTTCCTCTATTTTGTATATGGGACGCTACCACAGCATGGCTTGATGAGCAGTGCATAGGTCTGTGCCCGGGATCTGAACCTGCAAACCCTGGGCTGCTGAAGCGGAGCACATGAACTTAACCACTAGGCCACCGGGCCGGCTCAATGTTTAACCTTTTGAGAAACTGCCAAACTGTTTTCTGCAGCATTTTACATTCCCACCAGTGATGCATGAGGGTTCCAGTTTCTCTACATCTTTACCAACACTTGTTATTTCCTTTTTTAAAAATTATAGCCATCATTTCCCTTGTATCTTATTGGCAACTGTTGACTAATTCCTAAATTAATTATTGGCAGAGTGAATGAGATCGCTATGGTTGCTTCAAACCAATCAGGCCCCATGCCCTGGGTAGGGTCCACATTCCCTGAGGGACATGGCTGCAAGGAGGACAGTTGTATATCAGAACAAAATCGTCATTCCAGCAAGAAAGAAGGACGGAGGTGGATTATAGGGAGGCCACCATCAATGTTTGCAATCAAGAGGCTTTAAAAATATCAATGCCCAGACCAGAAATTCTGATTCAGTTGGGTTTAATTGGTCTGCAGTGGGTTCCCAACATCAGTCATTTTTAAATGTTCACCCAATTGGTTCTAATATGCAGTCACGATTGAGACCACTGATCTGGCAGGTGACACTGTCCGCTAAGCCAGCAGGTATGAATACTGAGAGTTGATAAATACAACCTATACAGGAACACCGGGGCATCTTGCCTGGTCCATGGGGACCAAGGAAATCCACCAAGAGGAAGTGATGTTTAGACTGATATTTGGAAAATCAAGTCAGCCAAGCTGGGGAAGAGTGTCATAGATACATGGGACAGAGAAAAGGTAGTGCCTGAGGACTGGGAAGAAGTTCAGTCTAGCTAGAGTATACAAAGTGTCTACTTCTGACCTTGAGATGACTATTTTTACTCAAATATGTGTGCAACTCATAGGGCAACAGCTGGATTAGACACTCCAACCCAGTTAAGCTCTGGGTGAGTTTACCTCTCCCCTGTGACCTGCTCTTGGTAGGCTGAGTAAGCAGCAGGTTATACTTGGAGGGAGCAAACAGTTGGGTGTAAGAACTGAGTTTGAAGCCTGCCTGTGCTCTGTACAACCACTGTGGCCTGGGGGAAGTCCCATGACCTCCCTGGATCTCTGTAAAGGTCCTACAAAGGTGAGGTTATAAAAACTACCTTATAGGGCTATTAGTGGAACTCAAGGGAGAAAATGTGTGTATGTGAGTGTCATACATTAATATGCTCATGAGTTCCAAATTTCTGTTCCCATCAAAACCTCTCTCTAGAGCGCCTCTGAACTCCAGGCCTGTATATCAAGCTGCCTACTTGATATCACCTCTTGAATGTGTAGTGGGCATCTCCCACTTGACATGTCTGAGACTGAGCTCCTCATATGCTACTCCAAACCAGCTCCCCTCCATTCTTCCTCATGTCAGCTAATGGTATCTCTATCCTTGGTGTCATCCTTGACCCCCGCCCCCTTCCTCTCCAACATCCAGTCTGTTAACAAGACACTCTACTTTCAGAGTATATCCAGAATTTCACCATTTCTCACCATCCGCCACCACTATCCTGGTTCGAGCCAATGTCCTCTCTTGACTGGATTCTTGTGGCAGCCTCCTAATTGCTCTCCTTCCTTCTACCCTCCCTGCAGTCCATTCTCAACACAGTGCTCAGAGTGATCCTGTCAAGATGTAAGTCAGATCATGCCACTCCTTTACTCAAAACCTGCCCAAGGGTTCATCTCACTCAGAGTAAAGGTGGACACCCTTATGATGACCTGTGAGACCTTCCATGACTTGGTCCACCATTATTCCCTTATGTCCTACAACTCTCCGCCTTGTTCATCTGTTCCAGCCTCAACTTCCCGAATGTGCCAGGAACACTCCTTCTTCGGGGTCTTTGTACTTGTGGTTTCCTCTGCCTGGAATCCTCTGTCCCATTTAGCCACATGGCTAACTTCTCACTTCCTTCAAGTCTTTTACTCAAAAGCTATAGTGTCAGTAAGGTCTTCCTTCGACACCCTATTTAAAATTTTAGCACCTGCCCTTGACATTATATTCTCCTTCTCTGCTTTATTTTTTTTCTCAGTATTTACCACTAACACACTCCATATTTTATTTATATTGTTTATTAGCTATCTTCCTTACCAGAATATATAATAGCCCTACAGGAATCCCCCTGCTCCCCAAGGACAGGGATTTTTGTCTGTTTTGTTCACTTTATATCTCCAGGGCTAGGACAGTACCTGGCACATAGCAGGCACTCAGTAAACTTGTTAATCCCACATTTTGCAGAAGAGAAGGCTGAGGCTCAGTGTGGTTAAATAACCGACTAGAGATCACACGCTGGGAAGTGGCAGAGTTGTTTAGTTAAATGCTCTATGATGCTTTACAACATAAAAAGCCCATTTGGGGGCCGCCCGGTGGCGCAGCGGTTTAGTCCGCGCTTGGCAGCCCGGGGTTCGCGGGTTCGGATCCTGGGCACCCGCCGATGCACTGCTTGTCAGCCATGCCGTGGCGGCGTCCCATATAAAGTGGAGGAAGATGGGCACGGATGTTAGCCCAGGGCCAGTCTTCCTCAGCAAAAAGGGGAGGATTAGCGATGGATGTTAGCTCAGGGCTGGTCTTCATCACACCAAAAAAAAAAAGCCCATTTGGCAAAAAGACAATATCAGTGGTCCCTCTCCAGCCTTCCTCCCTCCCAGCGGTTGAAAAAAGGAAATCCTTTACATGAGGAAGGATTAAGTGCTGGAGGCTCCATGGAGTTGCTCCATGGACCCTTGGCCAGGGTGTTCAGATTTGAGTGTTATTAAGCAAGGAAGCTGGGGAGCCATCTCAGCACTTGTTCTGAGGCAAGAAGGCCAGTGGCTATAATTAAACGGAGACCAGCTGCTTGAGGCGAATGGGGCGCAGGAGGAAGGGGTACTCGGCTACACAGGAAGATATGCTGAGTCTGTTTGAAATGGTTGGGGAGAATTTTTACACAGTTGTCAGCATCAAGACCCGTCTCACTGGCAATCCCACCCAGACTTGCCATGCCCCCTAAAAATTCCTTCCTCTTTCATCCCTTCCGTTGAACACACAAAGAGGAATCCTAGCGGAATACAGGAAAAGCAATCAGAGAGCAACCCTATAATTAGATTTGCGAAAGCTTTGTTGGAACGAGGGCAATGATTGTATCTATTTTTGAGGAAGAGGAAGTTTGGCTGGACAATGGTTGTGCCAGGAGGTGAAGCCAGGCCTTTCTCTCCTCCCACTTGGGAAGCCACTTTGCTAGCACTCTCCCTCTGGGAGTGGAGCATCTACAACCAGAGCCCAGGCAGGCAGGTGTCTTCCCTGAACAATTCAGAGGGAGGAGGCAGGGGCAGGGTGTGAGTGGAAGCTGAGTCCTGCAGGCTGTGGTCAAACCAGACCAGGCGGATTCCGTAGGGTTGGGGCAGAGCAAGGGCCTAGCCTCGCCCCGGGGGAACCATGCACTTCTCTAAGCCACTGGGTCCTTGTTGCCAGAGTGTGTCCATCCCGAGTCCCTTGCGAGGAGGGAGAGGAGGCCTGTGACATGCTTAGCCTGGTGTCCAGCACAGAGCAAGCCCTCAGTACGTGTGTTTTCTTTCTCCTTTTCAGGAACAAAATGAGGGATCCAGACCATGGCTCAGAACAGGATGAGGAGAGGCTCTTTTCAAAGCTACTGGGTTGAAACCCAGAGAGTGGAGAAAGAGAAGCTGAAGTTGCAAAATGCGTGCTGTTGGCAATATTCAGCTGCTCTTTCCCTCCTCAGAGGCGCACATGAGGAGCAGCAGACCCTTGACTCTGGGCACATCTTCCATTTTCCCTTCAGAGCCCCTGCCTCTTCCCACGTTCACCACAAGTTCCCAGTTCCTAGGGCCAGTGCCTGTGGGCTTCACCCAGATCCGCTCTTCAGCTGATGCTCCCTCCCCCCAGCTGTTGTCCTTTCTGGGAATTGCCCTGGCCCACATGGAACTGCCTTGGCCAAGAGTTCACCCCTCCCAGGGGGTACCCTGAGGCCAATGGCTGGATGATGTGGGATTCCTTTCAATTTGAAACAACTCTAAAGGGACATCCGGCCCCAGAGCTCCTGTTGGATCTGCTGAGACTCATTGTGGATGAGCCTCTCCCTCAGCCTAGTCCTGCCTTCCTCCCTCCCTTACAGTATCTCTCGAGAGCACTCTTCAAAAGCCTACTGCACGTGCCTCTCGGGAGCCCAGTCAGAAAGCACCAGTCCCTTTGTTGTCTTTGCCCCTCCAACCGCAGCCCACTCATCTGACCTCCCAGGTGCCCTCTTTCCCATCTTGTATCCCAGTGCAGCCATCTTGTGTCACAATGACTGGAAAACAGGTACTGATGGGTTAACATGTTGCCCAATAAAAACAGTTATCGTTATGGGAACTGACACTTATGTGCAGCTAGCAGTCTGCAAAACATGCTTACATACGTGATTTCATTTCCAAAGCAGAATAACACGATAGTCTCTGAAGTGATTCTATCTGGATTTGAATCATGGTCCTACTACTTACTAGGCTTGTGACCTTGGCCCAGCAACATAACTTCTGTTGCTCAATTTCCCCATCTGTAAAATGGAGATAATAATGGTCTCTTCCTCTAGAGTTTTTGTTAGAATTGAGTCAGTACATGTAAAGATCTCAGAATAGTCGTGACACATGGTAAGCACGTACTATACATTAGTAATTAGTATTTGGTCCTCACAAGAACCCCATGAGGTGTTATTATTACTAGCTCTATTGGACACCTCTTGTGCCCTGCCTCATATTCTTGGTCCACCTTTTACTCCAGCCATTGCTGCAGCCACCTGCTGGCACAGGTGTAACCTAACAGCACCTTGCTCAGCTCTACTGTTTGTTTCTTACTTTCTGCCCTGGCTTCTTTGCCAGCTCCACCTGAGATGCCTGTGGCATGCACTCAGCCATTCTGACCCAAGCAAACATGGAAGTGTGAGGAAGCTAATATCCCATGTGGCATCCTTTGACCAAGGGGAAGTCAGAGCCAGTGGGAAAATAGTCCCTTCTTTCATTCTTGAGAGAATAATTCTGAGGTATATTTTGTCCCATCAAGGTCCAAGTTCAGTTGCCCATAGCAGTGGGTGCCCTCAGCTTGGCTTTCCCTCCTTCCCTGTTTCACTTTTCCCAGTTGCCCAGTCCTTGAGTTTCCTTGAGCTCCTTTCCCAAAATAAACTGTCCACACACAGGCCCTTGCCTCATGCTCTGCTTTTTGGGGAACCATCTAACTGTGCAGGAGAGTGAAAGAATAAAAAGAGGCCTGTTCAACATCCAGAAACATCTAGATCCGGACTCAAGTCAAAGTCTTCTACCTCCCGACTCGTTCCCTCATACTGTGCTTCTTCCCAGTTCGTGCATGTGCCTGTTAACAGAGGCCTTCTAGAAGCTTGATTAGCCAATGAGAGGCCAGGGCGGAAATAGCTATGTACAGGTGGCTTTGGACACTTTCATGTCACAGCCCCTCTCCTGTCCCTGCATAGAGCTGGTTCTGCATGGCCAGAGGGTGGAGAACAGTGGTTCCACTTGACGGAAGCCTGGGGCAGGGACTGTGTGGAATCTGGGTCTGCTTCACCAGCACTCCGGGCCTGGCATATAGTAGGCACTCAGTAAGTGTTTGCTGGACACAGAGGTCCAGAAATCAAACTATCAGTGGTTTCTTCTCAGTGATTTTTTATGTGGCCTGTTCCTATACTTTTTATTTTTCCGCTGATTTGGAATGTAATCTTTAATGGACAGAGAACATTTTGGAGAGGGGTTTGTTTACCTTTTTACCAAGCTAAGTTAGTACAGAATCATGTGCTTGAAAATTATTCAAGAAATACTTGAATAATTTCAAGAAAACCTGATTGTCAGGTTGATTGATGAAAGAAATAGCTAGGAGCTGTCAAACTGGTGGCTTGTAGGACAAATATAGCTCTAAGATACATGGGTTTCGCTGGCACAGTGTTGATTATTTTATGTTGAAGTTCCTCTGAAATATGCTACAGGGCTTACCACTTCCTCTAGCATTCTACCTGTCCTAATTCTTAAATTTGTGTTACCTGCCTAGCCCTTGTAGGTGTATGGGTTTGTGACCCTTGCAGAGAGTGACAACAACAGGGCACTCCTTCTACAGAAAGAGTTGAAGGAGCTGACCGGCACAGTTCCTGACTTTTCCTGTGGCCTGCTCAGCCTACCCCCACTGCCATCAACAGGTGCCCAATGATAGCAGAATATCCTGCCTTCCAGGTACTATAAGATCACCGTGGTGCTCATGTGCTTCGTGGTCCCCACGCTGGTGCCCTGGTGCATCTGGGGAGAGAGTCTGTGGAATTCTTACTTCTTGGCCTCCATCCTCCGCTATACCATCTCACTCAATGTCACCTGGCTGGTCAACAGTGCCGCCCACATGTATGGAAACCGGCCCTATGACAAGCACATCAGCCCTCGGCAGAACCCACTGGTCACTCTGGGCGCCATTGGTGAGTAGGGGTGTAAGAGCCAATGGGGAGAATGGCAGCTCGGATTTTCTTGGCTTCTCAATGGTTTTGTGGAATCTGTAAAGAGAGGCAGTGGAATGGAGTGGAATGAACTTGGACTCTGGGGTTAGAATCCAGCTCTTAGACAAGTCAGGTAATCACTCTGACTTACAGTTTTCTTATCTGTGAAATGGGAATAGCAATGCCTACTTCATAGGGATGTTGCAAGGATTAAGTAAGATACTATTTGTAAACTGCTTGGTACTGTGCCTGGCACATAGTAGGTTATCATAATTAGTAGCTATATATTTTTACCATGGAAATTTTCCTAAAGGAGGAGCAGCAGTTGACTTCTCTCTCAAACTGCCCTGACCACTCCAGTCTCAGCTGTCTAATCATTTGGCTGACTGTAAGAAAAAGGCCTTCAAACAGAGAGATGGGAAGAAACAAGACCTTGACAGCTCATGGTACCACAAAATAGTGAAAAGAGCAAGGCCTGGGGCCGCCCGGTGGCGCAGCGGTTCAGTCCGCGCTTGGCAGCCCGGGGTTCGCGAGTTCGGATCCCGGGCGCCCGCCGACTCACTGCCTGTCAGCCATGCCGTGGCGGCGTCCCATATAAAGTGGAGGAAGATGGGCACAGATGTTAGCCCAGGGCCAGTCTCCCTCAGCAAAAAGGGGAGGATTGGCAACAGATGCTAGCTCAGGGCTGGTCTTCCCCACAAAAAAAATAAATAAATAAAAGAGCAAGGCCTCTGGAGTCTGACAGGTTTGGTTGAGTCCTGGTTCCTCCACTTGCTCTCTGGACAAGTTATCTGGCTCCTCCACACCTCGTGTCCTCATCTTTAAAGGGAGGATAATAGTATTTATCTCCTCCCGGGGTCGTTGGAGGGTTAGATGAGTTGATGCATAGCGTTTGCAGCAGCACTTGGCATGAAATAAGCCTTTAGTGATGTTGTTTTTATTACTAGCCATATGGTCTTAGGCAAGTTACTTGCCCCTTCTGTGCATTTACATCCTCATTTTAAAATGAGGATAATCACAGCAACTAGCTCAGAGATGGGAGGATTATAGGACTTAATACCCGTCAGAGCACTTAGCCCTGGCTGGCACACAGTCAGTGATTAATAAGTATTAGCCATATCTTTATAGAAGCAACTCAGTCTTGGTAAGCAGAGCCTTGAGCACAGAGATCAAAGCCAGGAAGGAAAGTTCCTACTGTTAAGTAGAAATGGTCTCTGCATCACTCAGCAATGAATTTCTGCCTCCATTTTGTTAGGGTCATCACTTTATTAAGACCCCAGGGATCTTGCATTGACAAGAGCAATGGAAGGTAAAATAAACACCAAATTAAGCTATGGGATAACTGGATAAGCAGAGAGAAAAGTGCCTGGGAAAACAGGAGGAAGAGTTTTCTGACTTTCCTATTGCTTTCTCCTCCTCTCACCCTTCATCTTCTAGAAGGACTTTAATGAAGGGGGCCACATCCAGTGTTGACTCAGAGAGCAGACAGCAGAGGGGACAATATGGACTGTTACCATCTTATATAGGGATGATGGGCCAAGAAACCCAAGGAATGTGGTCATGACACAAGCCCTGAAGAGCTGGGTATTTATTGGTTTTAAGTCTATCCAGGTCACCACTGGACTCCCAGTCAGTTTTCTTCATAAAGTTCCTTGGAAGGCTCTTGTTACACCCAACTGTGCAGTAGATGGGGAATACATACAGAGTTCTTAGAACAGTGCCTGTTTGTGAAAATAGGGGAAAAACTTCTCTATAGGGTACTCTAGTCCAGGAAAAACACTGAAAATGATGAGGGTAGAGGGGGCAGAGTAGAGAAGACCTACATTAATAAGGAAATTGCAGACCACAGATTGAGCCATCTGATGTACTCATTGTAGAGCAGAATCCTTCAGATGTGGTCTCCAGCAACTCCACTCCTAGCTTTACACCCAAGAGAGATGAAAACATATGTCCACACAAAAACTCGTATACGAATGCTCATAGCAACATTATTCATAATAGCTAAAAAGTGGACATGATCCAAATGTCCATCAACTGATGAATGGATACATACAATGATATAAATATAATGGTATAATAAATGATGGTATATCCATATAATGGAATACTATTTGGCAATAAAAAGAAATGAAATGCTAATACCTGCTACAACCTTGAAAATATGAAAGAAACCCATCACAAAGGACTGCATATTGTGTGATTTCATTTATATGAAATGTTCAGAATAGGCAAATCTATAGAGATTGTATTAGTCAAGGTTCTCCAGAGAAACGGAATCAGTATATATATACTGTTACGTATATTATACATATTCCTCATAATAAATCTCCATATATATTATGCATACAGAAACAGTAGGATATCTATATCTATGTAAACATAGATGTATCCTACTGTTTCTGTATATAGGCAGATAGATAGATATCCTACTCTTTCTGTATGTATATATAGAGAGAGAGAGAAAGAGAGATTTATTATGAGGAATTGGCTGATGCGATTATGGAGGCTGAGAAGCCCCACCATCTGCCGTCTGCAAGCTGGAGACCTGGGAAAGCCGATCATATAGTCAAGTCTGAGTCCAAAGGCCTGAGAACCAGGGAGGCAGTAGTGTAAATTCCAGTCTGAGGGCAGAAGATGGGATAGATGTCCCAGTTCAATCAGTGAATCAGCAAAAAAGGGGCAGATTCCTCTCTCCTCCACCATTTGTTCTATTCAGGCCCTTAATGGATTGGATGACTCCCACACACATTGGGGAGGGCCAGCTACTTTACTGAGTCCACTGCTTCAAATGCTAATCTCATCCAGAAACACCCTCACAGACACACCAGCATGTTTACTCTGGGCACCCCTTGGTAAGTCAAGTTGACACATAGAATTAACCACTGTGGAGACAGAAAGTAGGGCTGAGAGGGATGGGGGGATGACAGATAAGGGGTGTGGAGTTTCCTTTTAGGTAATGAAAACGTTATAATTCATTGTGGTGATGGATGCACAACTCTGTGAATATACTAAAAGCCATTAACTTGTATACTTTAAATGGGTGAATTGTATGATAAGTGAGTTATATCTCAATAAAGCTGTTTTAAAAAATCAAATGAAAGAAGCCCTGAGACTCCTCCGGAAATACCTTAAAAAAAAAAGAGTAAGGAAGGAAAAGCCTTTCACTGAGAGGGTAGAATAATAAAAAGGTAGATTTTGGATATCTAAAGATTCAGCTCCTTAATTTACTTACCTATCTGAATGATTCTCATTTATGTCTTCCAAGCTCTCCCAAGAAGTCTTCCTTTAATCACCCCAGTCCGCAGAGACTATTTTCCTTTTATGAACATATATCAAACTGATGGTCTGTTATCAGCCATTTAGCATTTAGCTTAAGAAGTACCGCTGTGAAGTCATGGTAGCATGTCTACAATTTATCTGGGAAAATTAATTTTGCTGACAACTTTATTGTTATTTTTCTGTTCATATTTAGTCTGTCTAGCCAGCTAAGGAAACACTTCCTAAGGGCAGGAACCAAGTCTTTTGCTCGCCAAAGAGCCTGACACAGCATCTTGCACATGATAGACCCTCAATAAATGAGTAATTGAAAAACCTGTGCAGGGTGGTGGTGATTGGGTCATTTCAAGCTCACTCTGTCTTCCAGGTGAAGGCTTCCACAACTACCATCACACCTTTCCCTTTGACTACTCTGCGAGTGAATTTGGCCTAAATTTCAACCCAACCACCTGGTTCATTGACTTCATGTGCTGGCTAGGACTGGCCACTGACCGCAAACGGGCAACCAAGTCGATGATTGAGGCCCGGAAAGCCAGGACTGGAGATGGCAGCGCTTGAACCTGGATCCGCCATCCAACGTGTCTGCCGTTGACACCTGGGTTCATGGCTTTTGTTACTATAGTTCTCTTGTTCATTGGATCGTGGAAGAGGGTAGAGGGTGGGGAGGGAACGGAATCTATATGGTTTGGAAATTTTTTGTTTGTCTCAAAATAATGTCAAGATACAACTCTCAATGAAAAGAAATTTTTTAAGTCAATGTAACTATGATTTAACATTAGCGTGTAGATGTGATTTAGTCGCTGTTGCTATAATATGTCAAACATACATCCTCGTGTGCTTGTACGTGACGTTAACCCTGACAGGATGAAGGAATTTAATGTTCTTTCAGTGTGATTCAGGAGAGCATCTGTTTTCTTTTCTACCAGTTAACCCAGCATTACTTTTAAACACACTATCTGAAGGAGCAGAGAGGCAGAGTAGAAGACAAAAGAGGGTCTAAGTAGTCACTACGGAATGTTTGTTTTGTTATTATTGTGTGTGTTTATTGTTTTTTAAGTAAGAGAATTGAAAACTTTAAAAATGAGAATACAGGAAATGGCTCTCTTATTTTTTAGCCCTGTTTACAGCTTGTTAATGCTCCACTGTCTTTGCTTCAAAAGACGTCTGTTCACTGCCCAGCTAGCTCTGTATCCTGAGCTGTACTCCCAGCTGACACTATACATCAGTGCCTGTTTAGGTGTTTGATTTTGTTCTCCCTGCTATTGTCATAATAAAGGTGTATAACTCAGACGTGCCAGACATCAAATTAAGCTCTCATTTAAATGTTTAGACACCTAATTTATATTCTAATTGATCCCAGCCGCTGATGCATGTACTTTAGCTACTTCTGCTAAATAAGCATATTAATTTTCCACACCAGGCCATCAGATCTTAATAACCGACAGTTACCTAGAACTCAGTGTCTACTAATGTTTCACCTGCATGTGGCCTTCATTGATTTTGCAGCAAAATATAAAGTGATCATTATGTAGCTTCTGGATTAAAAAAATTTTGTGTGTTAAGTTGCCTTGTAAAGAGCATGTTGAATTAAGGGGACGGCGTGCCCTTTGTGTTAGACGTTAGAGCAAAGGAAAGGCTTATAGTGTTGGCATCAGAGCGCTTTGAAGGTAGATATTTTCAGAAAAGATGTAGGATTTAAAATTTTTTAAAGAAAAGTGATGCCAATAGGAAATTGTCATAATGAAGTTCTTCATCCAGCAGGTGTTTAACAGTGTTATTTTGCCATTAATAATGTGTAAACTATGAGTGATTTACAATAAATGATTATGAATTTGTTGGTGTTCTTGACCAGATACTTAAATCTCATTTAGAGAAGGTCTCCCAAGGGTGCCTGATGTTTCCTGATGACCATATGATTCACATTTGATTTGGGCAGGCCTCTCCTCTTCCATCAGCCTTAGGCATAACCAGAGGGAGAGTCAGCAAGTTTTATTTGGAATGCAGAACCCCAGTCGTGTCATTCCCCATTTCTCACTCACCAACACTGTCAACTTGTACTGCTTCCAGCTAATAAATGGGAACCTCCACTCCTACATGTTACCCAAAAGAACATGAGGGATGCTTTCTTCCCCGAGCCCCGCCAGGCGCCATTGGTGGTGACCAGAGGTGGGGGAGATAGACTCAACTCTCACTCCAGTCCTGCCTCTCTCAGCTTCGCCTCTGTGCTGCCTCAGTCTCTGCCCATCTTTTGCCCCAAAGCAGCTGTGCCCCTGCCATCAGATACAGACTTCTTTTTTCTTTTTTGCTGAGGAAGATTAGCCCTGAGCTAACATCTGTGCCAGTCTTCCTCTATTTTGTTTGTGGGTCATCACCACAGCATGGCTGATGAGTGGAATAGGTCCACACCTGGGATCCAAACCCGCAGACCCAGGCCACTGAAGTGGAGTGTGCTGAACTCAACCACTACACCATGGGACCGGCCCCCAGGTACAGACTTCTTAGCCTGCCCACAGTAGAATGGGATTCCAGCCATTGGTGGCTGCCAGACCAGATCTCTTCTTGTAAGGACCCTTTGGATGTGACTGCAGCGTTTTTCCGCTGCTTCATGTGTTAGTCATATATTGCTAAGACCTCAAGTGTTGGTAGCATGTAGTTGTATTCCAAATAAGTCTGTATCAGCATGACCTAAGATGGCCCTGATTGGGAATGTTTCTGTAAACCTTTGACCCCTAAAAGTACTAAACTTACATGCTTGTCCCTTAATAAAAAAGATTACACTTCGAACAGCTATTTCGAATCTTGTCATCAAAGGAGGATATTCCCCAGCTAGTCCAAATAAATCCAGAACCCCGTGCATCTGAACCTGGGTGTCATGTCTATATCTGCAGCAGTACCGTGAATGAGATAAGGATTGGGATGGTTTTGATGACGTGGTGGATGAAGGTTAGACCACTCTAACGTCTTCCATGTTAACATTCCCTGCAGGTCTCAGCAGAACCTAAGGGAAGAGAGTCGCTCTGGGAGGCATCTCCCAAGCCTATCTAACGTGGCTGTGGAGAGGTTGGTACGTTGTTTGAAAGGTTCAGTTTAAAGCTAGGGAATGTCCTATCTTTAGCCTCCTGTGCGCTACGAGGCTTATTTCAGAAGCTCCCACCCCTTTATCTAGGTGAGGGAGCCAGGAGGAAGCAGTTCCAATAGCGCTTATCCCACGCGTATCATGGCGGCTACACACAGCTAGCCTGAGGTGGCAGAGCCAACTCAAGTGTGCTTTGAGTCTCCAGCCGTGCTCCTGGCCAGCTGTGTGACCTTGAGAAAAATCAGTGGTTCTAGATCTAGTTTTCTTATCTGCAAAGAGAGCAGATGAAACCAGACTCTTGATCTAAATTGCTGTGTTACCTAGGACATGTTTTTAGGCTGAACCACATGAAAGTGCCATTTACTAGCCTACTGAGCCTGTCTCAACCTCAGTGTCCTCATCCGCAAGATGGGAACAGTAACGCTTATGTGCATCAGATAAATCTGGAGGCCTCAGGCATGGGGCCTGGTGCATCACTGATCCCCAGGAGACGTCAGTTGAGGATGAGGAGCGTTTCCCAGACACAAGATGGAAACTGAGATGTAGTCAGGTAACTGCAGGCTGGAAGTCAGAAGGACCAACATCTAGTTCTGATTTTGCTACTAACTAGCTGTATGGTGAATGGTAGCAGAATGTGCCCAAAATATGCCATTTTGATATAGGATTATTTTCAGCTAACAGCACTTGAGAAACAGCAGATGCAAGAGGGGCACTCTGACTTCCCCTTTTCTTCCTAAAAGCAGGGGATAAAACTCCCACGTGAAAGATGCCCTCTCTCTGTGAGGAGGAAAGAAATATTCATCACCAGAGACAGGGAGAAGGGGCTGAGAGAAATCAATACAAACAAACCATGTTAAATGACCCTTATCTTCCTTTAGCCTCCTCATATATTTTAGTTACTTTTCCACAAATTACTACTCTTTGTTCAACCTAGTATATAAGCACTTAGGCCCAGCCACTTTTTGGGTCTTCATTTTCTGCGAAGGCTCCCATGTACATGTGGTAATAAAATCTGTATGCTTTTCTCCTGTTAATCTGTCTTATGTCAACTTAATTCTCAGACCCAGCCTGATGGTAAGAGCGTGGAGGAAAAGTTTTGCCTCCCCTACAATGGCCCTCACCTCTCAGAGCTGCAGTGTCCCCTTCTGTCAAGGAACCTGACTGGATTGGGTTATGCTGTCCAGCTCTGCCATTTTAGGAGTCCTTCCCCCTCTGTGTAAAGAAGCCCCAGCACACGGCAGGCCCTTTCCAGCAGTGTGCTTCCGCCTAGGCTCTTGCATGTCCCTCTGAACCTCTGGCCTCCTTCCTGCGCCTTCACACCTCATCAGGGGACGAGTCTGGCCTGCAACGTCGTTTATGCTTCTGTCAGCTCATTTTTCTCCTCATCGAGAGCTGGGATAGAAGATTTGTGGCGGGAAGAAGTTGAAGCTAATGGATAAGAATGAGCTTTAGGGATTATCTGTGAGCTTCGTTTATCCATTTCACTCCTGTCCCCAATTACAGAGGAGACTGAAAGCCAGTTGCATTCTCAGTGGCCGCTCATGTGAAAAACAAGGAAGGAAAGAAATAACCTTAACTTTTATAATCCTTTTTCATTTCCCCATTTTTAGTTCAGGCTATTAGTCAAAATCCTTTCCTTCCCTTTCCTCGACGTCAAGGAAATGCTATAAATGACCTGGAAACTCCTCTCCTTGTTCTCCCTGGGGGCTGTAGAGTCCATAACCACCCCACTCCCTCCCCCCAGGAATGTTCCTGACTCTAAATTTGCACCATCAGAAGCAAGAGGAAGGAAAGCGCTGGCCTCAGCGTGCCTGTAAGTCACCAAGCCTGTGTCCGAGGAGGTACTGTGGGCTCCACGACCACCCTTTCTTTCCTCTCACCCTCCATGATGCCTCTGACTCCGCATCTAGAAGCCTAGACAGCCGCATGCTGCCCTGACTTCTCACAGTTTCAAAATGAAAAGACTGGCTGACAGCAGCCCAAGCTTGCTAGGACTGTGAAGGCTTTGCCCTGAGAAAGTACCCTTCCTTACAGCTCCTGACCTAACGGTTACTATGGAAAAAAGAGCCTTTGCTTTGACCACCTGCCCAAATCCTTACAACTCAGGATTTACTAAATCCAGTAAATTCCGTCCTCTACAAGGCTGCCTTTCTTGTCACTGAGAGAAATCTCCAAAGTTGCTTTTCTGATAGAAGCACCACGTGCTGGGCAGAGCCCCCAACCCCTGTGCCATCGGTGGACAAAGTAACTGGGTCCCACTGGTGCCCACGTGGTGGTGGTGTATTTTTATTACCAGATTTCACATATGCCTGTGCTCATGGCATATGGATCGCAAAACACAGGAGCTACATGTAGAGGGTGCCCCTTGTCCTGAGCTGTATGAAACCGCGGTGTGTGAGGGTGAGGGTGGGGGTGGGAGGAAGGGTACCATGTACATCGTATGAGCATTGTGATCATTGGTAGAGGATGAACTGGGCTAACTGGGATATCCAGTGTCTCAAAGCAAGAGCAAATGAGCAGTATAGGTGATGACTTTCCAGTTCCAACAAACAGGCTTCTCACATCTGAAGTGTAAGGATAGATAAGACCCACTTCAGTTCCTTCCTGGCCCTGCAATTGCTGCCCATGAATGGAAGAATGGCTCTGTTAGAGTCTGCTGGGCTCCCACCACTCCCTTCTCTGAACTAAAAGGCGCTTAAGCTCCTCACATCATGAAGTGCTTGTTCCAGATGTGCCAACCAATGAGCATGTCTATTTGCACTGTTTTCTACAGCTCCTGCTAGACTGAGCTATTTGTAACACACAGGGGAGTCCGCTTGCTAGAAATAATGTATATACAGTTGCACCATAGCCAAGGTGAAAAATGATCTCCAAGTGGACACTTTGGCCTGGATGGTTTCAAATCACTATTTTAAGAGTGAAGCCCTTGATTTTGCCTGTATGTGGGAAATTTTTAAGCAATGATATATTGGACCTTTTCCAATCACCTTTTTAGTCTATTAGAAGCCAGAGCCCCAGATCAGTTTTAAGACACTGAAATGGATGGGTCCTTTTGATGTGATTTTGTTTATACATTAGTTGACTCCCTGGCCTACATCTCCACAACCCTGGGGATGGTTAGATTGATACTTTGTTGGGAGACAAATAGCCTAAGGATAAATATGCAAAGCCTCTGCTGCTTCATCTGTAATGTGTAGCAGCTGGAACAAATGATTTCATAGGTCCCTTCTTAGATCAAAACTATAGGAATCAATAGCAAGCAAGCTTAGAAAATGCTAGACTCTGCTTTACCTAAGCAAAACATGTGGCCAGAAGCTGTCCTAGTTTTGTATCCCTATAAAAGAAAAAAAAGGAAGAGGCTTAAGGTCAGAGCATCGCTCAGAAAACTGACCATCTGTTGAAGTCCGTGCAAACAGCTGTGTAGGTGGAGACAGAATCCTGAGACTGGTTGATGTTCATGGAACGTCACTGCGATGGCTAGATATTTGTAAACAAACTCATTTATTTGTTTTTGTTTTTGCTTTGAATTGTTTTGTTAAGTTTCCATCTAAGAGGTGTCTTTAAAATGAGCATTGCTATGTCTGGGAAAATTGCAGTATTATAAAACTTGGAAACAGTAACATGCTTCAAAGTAAAGTCACTAACCACCACATGCTGTAAGGATTTCGCGGCCAGAGTTCCATGCTCCCTGTCAGAACTAGGGGGAGTGCACACAAAGCTCAGAGAGACCATTTAAACCTTCTCCACAAACTTGTCTTGGTTAATCTGGTTGATACAATGTCTTTTGTTGTAACATTTGGCCTGTTGTTTTTCCATTTGCTTTGAATTCAGCACTGCCACATAAAAGAGAAAGAGAAAATAGGACAGCTTGAAAAGGTGTAAAAATATAATTACTCTTTTCAAAGTAAGCATATTTATTATTTTTTTTGCTACCCCCATTTCACATGGCTTTCCAGCTCTAAATAGACAAATGCTCCTGGCTCATGAATATACAGCTCTGATGGGTTACTTCTAATTGAGAAGAACATCCTTTATTACAATTTCTAGGCCACCAATTGTAGTGCATTTTAAAAATTTCTTTTGCATCAAAAAGGAAATCAAATGAAAGCACGTCAGGCTTGAAAGACCACTGGTGGGACCAGGGAACCAGTCTGCAAGGCACACGTCAAGTCACTGGAAGTTTGCTTAGCACACTGTGACCTTTAGAAAAAATAATGACTAAAAAAAAAGAAGAAGAAAAGCTTCATCAGAAAGCTCTTTTCCCAGCTACACCTAGTTTTGACTACATTTGGTTCAATTTTCTGAATCTGTTACAGCTGCATTTATAAAATAAAGAATTATTATACACAAAGAATTCACAACTCACATTTAAGAGCCATGCAGACCTTGCTGGTCTTAATCGCCAGTGTTTTCCCAGCCCACAGAATGGCCAGAGAGGTAGGAGGTGCTTGATAAATATGAATGACTGAATAGTTAAATGGATACAATGTACTGCAATACAGAAAGAAACTCTATCTAGCATTGCTGTGTCTCATCTTGTAACTGGTTCCTTTGTTTGCCCTGTTAAATGTGAAACCCCAGGCAGGCACACCCAAGGCTGTCTTGTACACAATTGTATCCTAAGCTTCCAGCAGAGAGTTTACCATGTAGCAGGACCTCAGAATTTTTTGTCAGGCTGCCACTGTCAATGAATACAAATAGGCCCTGCTTTCAGAAACAGTTGACCCAGAAATCCAAATTTACAAAAGTAAATACATTAGAAGACAATTCTTAATTTTACAGAAGTGTTTATTACAGATTTCCTTTCATAATCAGGCCTTGAAAACATGCTTTAATTTATAAAAGTCTTCACCAACTTTTAAGAAGCACATGTGGCGGGGGGACACAAGATACACCTAAATCTATGAGGACTGCCCACTCACTTCAGAATGGGCAGTATTAGAAAGCTGCACTTCCCTTCTGAGAGGTCACCCACTAAGCCACAAGAATAAGATTATGCTAAGAAGTAAAACAGATGGTGGTATGCAAAGATGGTAGTATGGGCTGAATTTTGTCCCCTCAAATTCATATGTTGAAGTCCTAACACCCAGTATCTCAGAATGTGACTGTATTTGGAGATGAGGAATTTAAAGACGTGATAGTTAAGTACCGTCTCAACTGGGTTTTTCTCTGCATTTCACACTGTATTCCTTCTTCCTGGATGTAAGGCAGTGATTCCACCAAGAGGGCTGCCTTACAGAACCAGCATCTCATCAACTTCCCAACAGAATATAGCACTAGAGAATGTTTTGTCTTTCTTTGTTTGTTATTATTATTTTTGTGTGTGTGAGAAAGACCAGCCCTGAGCTAACATCCATTGCCAATCCTCCTCTTTTTGCTGAGGAAGACTGGCCCTGGGCTAACATCTGTGCCCATCTTCCTCCACTTTATATGGGACACCGCCATAGCATGGCTGACAAGCAGTGCGTTGGCGGGCGCCCGGGATCCGAACCCGCGAACCCCGGGCTGGCAAAGTGTGAACTAAACCGCTGCGCCACCAGGCCGGCCCCTGTTTTGTTTTTCTTTTTAACGATCCATTGGATTTTACTTAGTTCCTGCTATGGGGAAGACACAGGACCGAGCACAGCGGGGGAGATGGGTGGGTATTGTTTCTGACTCTTAAGAAGGAAACAAATTCACCTGGAAAGGAAGGAATCAAACCTTCTCCATCTCCCATCCTGTTGTCCAAATACCATTGCATCATTTGGATATTTTTCACAATTACTTATGTAAACGTGGTAGAAAAATAAGTGACTTAGTAAGTTCTGAGCCTTCACTTGAGAATTTGGCCTTGGACTTCTTAAATAGGGGATAAGAGAGGTAAGTGGTCAGTGTTATAGACAAAAAGAGTTACATTCTTTCACTGAAAATAGGCCAAGCATCCTCAAACAATTAAATACATTATTTCCCTTTAATAGAAGCTCAAATCAAATGTCTCACTCAATCAAACGAAGTTAGAAGAGAAACCGTCTGTCAGCTCCCGGTTCAGCTCCAGCAGGCCTGTTTTGAACACTGTTGGCTGAGGCCTGTTTGTATCATTAAAAAATTATCTTAACCGCCCGCTGCCAAAAGTAATTTGCCTAGCATTGTCCACCCCTCAGAAGCAGAACTAATGTTTCCTGTGGCTGTGAATGTCTGAAATAACACCACAAGATAAACGCCTACAGGCAGCTGGAGAAAGTGAGCTGATAATGGAGAGGAGCCCTCTGTAGGAAGGGATAAGAAGGACCGAAGGGGCCACAGGCCACTCTGCAAAGCACCAAGACCCCCGGAAGATGGACAGATCTGGGGCATGTGGACTGCATAGGCAGGTTTATAAGTAGTCTAGGGAGTGTCACTAGTTTCAGATTCTGGTCCCTTCATCGCCTCTCACCCTCAGATGTAAGATCTAGGAAAGTAGAACTGGGCGTGTGCCCACGTGTGACATATGTGCGTGAGTACTCTCCGTCTCTCCCTCTTCTCTCCTCTTCCCTCCCCTCCCACCCCAATCCCTCTCTCTCCCTCCTTCCTTCCTCCTCCTTCTCCTCTCTCCCTCCTTCCTCTACCCCTCCCTCTCTCCCTCCCTTCTTCAACCTCCAATAAATTACTCTCTGTCACTTGTTCCTGGGTCCCTTGCTTTGACCACTGGAGCTGCTGAGGGGGTGGAGAGCAATGTGTGGCAGCTGGCCAGTGACTCGGGGATGCAGGCCGCTGGGGAGAAGCTCAGCAAGGCTGCTTTTCCTGCCTGACTCATGCCTTCTCCAAGGCTGCATTATCACTCCCCCTTGGACACGTTGTTTCTCCTCTGTGGCTGCCCTTGTATGCTGGATGGTTTTGTTTGCCCCTCTACCCTGCTCTCTGCTGAGAGAGGCTGACAGACATGCACTGTAACGGTGAGCTGGGGAATGGAGAATGGGGGGCACCAGCAGAAAGGAGGGAGAGGAGTGAGGACCAGGTGTTGATTCCTGGGTTCCCTCCCAGCTGGGTGGCTGCAAGCTGGCCCTCCCTCAACTGGCAGTCACGATCCTGTCTCTGTCTTTGGAGCTGAGGGCAGTGATGGTGCCTCTCTTGCTAGCTCTGCTCTATTGCTCGTGGTTGCTCTACACCCAACCCATGCTTTTGTGAATAGAGCGTATGACAGCCATGGAGGTGCGCCTCTCGGACCTTCTCCCAAGAAAGAACTTGCTGTTCAGCTGCAAGGCCACAGTTAACTGGCTGCCTTCAAACTTCAAGATCTGTGTTGTTGTTGTTTTGATGTGTGCTTCCTGAATAGCCCCAGCCCATGACCAAGCATGGTGGGTACCAGGGCCTGGCCATTCCTGCCCAACAAGAGGGACTCCACTCACTGGCAGTCTCTGGTCCCAGCTCCCTTTGGGTCAGCTAAGACTCTGTCTGATCTGAATCATGCCCTGAGGCTCCCCTGCCCAGTTCTGCTTCCTCCCCTTTTCTTTCACAGGTGTCAGATCTGCAACAAAGAGTGAAGGCTTTCCCTGTTCACTTCTCCTTCCTCCCCCTTTTATCTTCCACAGGCATTACCCCCAATAAGTCAGTTACACCCCTAACTCCGCCCCAGCATCTGCTTCCTGAAGGATCCAATTAGCACAGGCCTTTTTAAAACTCTCCTCAAAGGACCCTATTTGACTGTGGTGCCTCTTCCCTACCAGGCCCCTGACTGAGACACCCTGATGCTCACTGAAGGGACGTTCACATGGGTTCACATATTGACTCGGGGAGGAAGCCCGAGCCCCTCCAGGGCTGCCCTGCCCATGATTGAGGACAAAGAGAAGTCAAACTCTGAGACCCCAGTTCCTGTTGCCTCCCAGCTTCCCCACCTGCATTTCCACATCATCTGTGTACCTGCTCCCACCTGGCACATCCAGGCCTGTACATAGGACCTAAGATAACAGGGAAAGCTGGAGGGACGGGGAGAACCTGCTGGACTGTGGAGAACAAGCAGTGACAGTAACAAGAAGTGCAGGACTCCGGCTTTTCTCAGCGGAACCTTAGAAAAGAGCATTTAATCCTAATCAACTGGAAGAAGACATCCCAAGTCACTGAAGCAGTCAGGCAAAAATAGCATCAGAAAGTCCAAAGTCTATTCATTAACCCTGGAATCCAAACTTGTTCCTAACTGGCAGTTGGGCTAGTTGGCCTTCCTGGGCCTGATCTGCACTATAAAGAAGAGAAGACTAAGAAGTGGGGCTTCTCTGCAGGCAAGAGGATTCTGAATTGTTTAGGTTAGGCCATGGGATGTTTAACGCACTTTTGGGAAATATCGAGGTTAGAAATTCCTAGTCCTATGTTTGCAACACTCCACATATTTTCTTATGCTCTCAAGATGGATGAGTGCCACAAAATCCTAAAAACAGAATTAACTTAGTTATACAAAGCCAGCCCTGGTGGTCTAGTGGTTAAGGTTCGGTGCTCTCACTGCCCTGGCCCCAGGTTTGTTTCCTGGTCAGGGGGCCACGCCACCATCTGTCAGCTGCGTGTTACTGTGATGCTGAAAGCTATGCCACCAGTATTTCAAATACCAGCAGGGTCACCCATGGTGGACAGGTTTCAGCGGAGCTTCCAGGCTAAGACAGACTAGGAAGAAAGACCTGGCCACTCACTTCTGAAAAAAGTGGCCATGAAAACCCTACAAATAGCAGTGGAGCATTGTCTGATACAGCGCTGGAAGGTGAGAGGGTGGTGCAAAAAGACTGGGTAGGGTTCTGCTCTGCTGTCCACAGGGTCGTTAGGAGTCAGAATTGACTGGACGGCACTAACAACAACAAAAAAGCAAATATAGAGAGCCTGTATATATAGACTATATTCTCTAGGGCCATTCTAATTTCAAGGATTCTGGCCTGTTGACAAAAATACACTTATGATCAGACTGTACAGTTTCTTTGGGGTTCAGAAAATTTAGTCTTATTGTTCATGCAGCATTTTTAGGAGAGGGAAACAGATGGGAGAAGGGTAAGTATGGCTATAATATTCTTGAACTTCAAAAATGCTAAAATTCCTTCCTATCATATCAGTTAATGGTTCTTTCGTGTAATAATTGAAGCCAATGGTTCTCCACTAGTATCCCCCACCTCCAAATCTTTAGATTTGTGATTATTTGTTGATTTTCTTTTGGGTCCTTGAAGAGCTGGATGCCAAGATTCAATTAGATGTACAAGCAGTTTATGGAGGGAAACGCCTGTGAAGATAAAGGGGGAGGGAGCAGGAGTAATCAGGGAGAAACCTCAAACCGTGATGCAGGTCTGACATCTGTGAAAGGAGAGAGGGAAGGAAAGATCGAGTAGGACAAGCCTCCAACTGCAGTGTAGTTCTGAAAAAATCTTGGTTAGGTCATTGGCATGGCCCTGAGCCAAAATTGCCCATTAGAGGGATGCTGTGTTCTGCAGAAATGGTGCAGATCCAGTGTTCTCTCTGTGTTCAACTTCCTGCTCTTTCACCCGCCCACACATTTCCCAACATCCCCTACAATCCATACCCTGTCCTAAAACCCCAGCAGAGGCTCTCTCCGCCTCCTCCCTGTGTCCTTCATTGCTTGCTTTCTCTGTTCTCCAGGTCCTGCCTCATTCATTAGTCCATTTGCTCCTACTTCTTCAATGCTGCCAGGAAGAGAGAACAGCAGGAACATAAAACAGCACAGCAGGGTCAGGCAACTACAAGGGGTTTGGTAAGCCTGGAGCAAAACGTGGGAGGTAGGGACCGCTTCGTGATGTGTCCAGGGCCCTTCTCCGAGGGCTTGTTGGCTTCGTCTCTCTCTGTCTTCAGTTAGTGATTTTCAGAGCCCAGGGTTTTGGGCTCCAACCAGAAGAAGCTGTCGGAATTGGTGCAGATCCAGCTGGACAAAGACTTAGACTTTTGCTGAAGGCAATAACTCAAAGCATTGTCTAGAAAACAACCCAGGCTTCAGGGATGAGCAGTAGACAGGGGCCACGGTCAGGTGTCCTCCTCCCCTGAACATGAAAATAAGGAACGCTTTTAAGAATAAAGCTATAGGGGCCACCCAGGGGCGCAGCAGTTTAGCTCGCGCTTAGCAGCCCGGGGTTCGCGAGTTCAGATCCCGGGCGCCTGCCGATGCACTGCTTGTCAGCCATGCTGCGGCGGCGTCCCATATAAAGTGGAGGAAGATGGGCACGGATGTTAGCCCAGGGCCAGTCTTCTTCAGCAAAAAGAGGAGGATTGGCAACAGATGTTAGCTCAGGGCTGGTCTTCCTCACAAAATAAATAAATAAATAATATAATTTAAAAAAAAAAGACTAAAGCTATAGAAATGCATCCTGCTAGAGTGGAACAGAAAATTTCTTTCAGTCAAAATATCAGGGTATCATCTCGGGTGAAACTGGGCTGTCTTTGTGTGTAAAGTTGTTATTTACACTCTGCAAGGCATTAGTGTAAAAGGGAGGGGGTGTTCATCAAAGGGATGGTGGACAGCAAAAACCATGGGTCACCACGAGGATCTGTTATTGTCTACACAGAGTGCGGGTACCCTGGCCTGTGGTTAACCTGTGCAGTCCCAGGGGCCAGTGTATCTCTGCAATAGACAGGGCTGATCAGACTGGCAGAGCCTGATGCCATTGAACACATTACCTCTAATTCTTCTTGCTCTGATTCATGCTCTGTGCACGCTCTTCTAATTATAATTTGATTTCTTCTATAAGATGAGAACCCACTGAGTATTGGTCCATGTGTCAGTTGTATTTGTCATTGTAATTAATACCCTGGCCTTTTGATTTGCTCCTCAATCTCTTGTGAGTTAGTCTACAGTGAGTCTTTCCTCAAGGATTACTGACGGGGTCACCCTTCCCAGCTGCAGAGCTGAGGGCAAGATCTGAGAATGGTGATATCAAAATGCCAACCAAAGAAGCCTCCTGGTGGACGGGCACTCAGCCAGCCTTTCCTTGTGACATCCTGCGGTCTCAATAACGACCCTTTCAACCTGTCACCACAAGGCCAGCTGCCTGGATGGCTGAGTGAATATCTACTAACAAAGGGTGTAAAGATAGGAAATTGTTCATGTGTGTGTACACAAGCATGTGCACACATGCACAGGTGTCCAGAGAAATGTAATTTCTTAACAACGCTGGGAAACTAAGATAAAGTTGTCAATCTGCTACACCACATGGTCTCTCTTTAAAGTTAACGCCTTTTTTTTTTTTTTTGGTGAGGAAGATTAGACAGGAGCTAACATCTGCTGCCAATCCTCCTCTTTTTGCTGAGGAAGATTGGCCCTGAGCTAACATTTGCACCCATCTTCCTCTATTTTTCATATGTGGGACACCTGCCACAGCATGGCTTGATGAGCGGTGCATAGGTCCACACCCAGGATCCGAACCTGCAAGCCCCGTGACGCCTAAGCAGAGTGGGCGAATTTAACCGCTACGCCACTGGGCTGGCCCCACACTTTTTGTAAAGTAAATGTTGTGTGGGATGATGAATGAAGGAGTGGATGAATAAACAGTAGCTATCTAATTTTTACTTTGAACTTAATAGTTCAGAGGTATTAGTACAACGTTGCTAAGCTGAAGATTTAAGTCCCCCTAAAATTCATATTTTGAAATCCTGACCCTCAAAGATGGTGGTATTAGGAGACGGGGCCTTTGGGAGGTGCTTAAGTCATGAGGGTGGGGCCCTCACGATTGGGGTCCCTTGCCCCTTCCACCATGTGAGGGCGGAAGCACCAGAGAGAGGGTGCTGGCAGTGAAGCAGGAAGAGGGCTCTCACACGCGCCTGAGGGCACCCTGAAGACCTCCAGCCTCCAGAACTGTGAGAAACACATTTCTGTCACTTGTAAGCTACCCAGTCTGTGGTATTTTGTTAAAATAGCCCAAATGGACTAAGGCAGCTAGGAAAGATGACCTGCTAATTTCTGACTGTATTGGAAACAAAATTATTTTTCCAAGTTCCTCATTTCGTTTAGAAGATGACTTTAAGGAATAGCTAAGTTCAGAATAGAGCCAAATAATAGAGTATTATGGATTTTCCCTAAACAAAACAAATGAGAAATTATCTGTTTAAAAACCCTCACGTTAGAGGACAATGGCTTAAGCAAAGGAAAGTCTAAAAGCTGTGCTGAAAGGAACTTTTAAAGATTCATACTGAGAGGGTGAGGATTGTCTTAATCCATGAGTCTTATATTAATATCAGTAGGGAAATGGAGACTATGAATAATATTTAGACCACAAGTTTCATCTTTGCAGAAGCGAAAATCTGGGCAGTTTTCATGATTCATACTTTTATGGGGACATCATTTTAAGTCCACATATAAACGTTTTTGGGGGTGGTGAACTGTACACGATATTAGTGAATTGTAAGATGGCACGTCAGTTGAAATCCAGCTGGTGAACAAAATGACGGTATCTTTTAAAAATAAAATGATAAAAAATGTAAAATGATAAAAGCTATAAAAATGTTCCCGAATCACCAAGTGATTATTCATATTAATTGAGATAACCGACTATAATAAGCTGCCCGCACCGCACACCCATGCTCCCAGAGTCAGGGACTGCTAAATGAACTCGGAGAAGAGCCGCTCGGTCCAGGTTTCCTTGTCCAGGTTTCCTTGACAACCGCTCCCAGAGAAGCAGTGTTCAAAGACAGGCTCTAACAAAGCAACGAGGAAGACTCACTGATGACCAGCCTCCCAGACCTAAGACGGCATCGCAATTCACTGATATCCTGTGAACTATTTCTAAATTCAGGTGGAAATGGGGGGGGGGGGAGTTTAAACCTCACTTCTCTTCTTTTGCTGTTTTTTTGTGTGTGGAATTCCCCATTCTTCCTTCTCAGTTCCAAAATAAGAAACACCTTTTTAAAAAGGATAACAACCACAGTTAAATTGCTACCTTGGAAAATCTAACCTGGAAAATAATTATTTTTCATTTAAAACCAACAATCCCATCAAAGGGGCAGCAAGTGAGTCAGGCAAAGGTGAATGGCAAGTGGGAGTGGTTCTGAGAGATTTATTCACAGCTCTAAAAAATCTCCTGTGTGTGGGTGTGATGGATGCCTCCACAATCCTGGTGTGCTGCCGAACACCAGGAAATTAGTCCATGGCCCAAACTGTCACAAAAACGCAAGCACACTCTGAGAAAGAGAAGGCAACAGTTCTACTGTGTCAGCCTCTTTCCCATTTGCCTGCAGAACAGAGATGTCTCAGCAAGCAATTCCAGGTGCGGAAGGAAAGCTGTGCGCACACGGTAGACAATCTGAGCAGGACTGGGCACAGAGAAGCGAGGAACAACAGTGAGGATAAACAACAGAAGAAACCCGATACGTTGTAACAAAAGGAACCTTCGAGGTGTTATAATAGCATTACCAAGCCAATTCTGCTCACCCAACTAAGAGAGACCAGAAATGCAATTACTCCAACCCTGAGGAGTAAATACATAAAATAAAAAGTAAACTGGAATAAAAACCCAAATTAACAGAAGTGCCCTAAGAAATCGCCTTTCTCATTTCTTGTTTTCTTGGTGAAATTTTCAATGCCTTTACCCAAGTGTGCAATTATCTCAGTAGAATGAAGTGAGAAATGAAATTGCAGTGTAAACACGCTCCAGCAAATGAGGGCAGATGCGGAACTGAGGGTTTCAGGACAGTTGCGAGGCGCGAGCTTTTCCAGTCGCCTGTGTGGGCTGTGATACAGAAAATTCCACAGGTCCTGAAACACCAAGGCTAAGAGAAGCACTTTGGATCATTTAATCTTAACTGAAACAAACAACTGTTCCTCCGTTTCAACAACAGCACAAGAGCAAATCCACAAGAAGTTACACTCCCTTCCTTGTAGGATGGCGAAGTGGAATGGCTCGGTGGCGAGCCACTTCAGATGTGTGATTTGACCTTGCCACTTATCCGACGTGGTTTGGGAGACCAGAGAGGTGCCTGCCTGCAATAACCAAGGTCATCGAGGCTGTGCAGCCATCACGTCATCACCATCTCAGCCAGAAGCACGCACCGTCTGCAGGTGAGGAAGGTATATAGTAAAAGATTGTGGCTCACCAATCCTGGCCCTCTCAGACGTGGATCCTCAACTCTAGGGCATTTCTTGTCGTTCGGTCATTTCAGGAAATGATTGATTCCCTCCAAAGAGAAATATTTTGAATTAGCTTTTGCTTTAAAAATTTTAAGCAACGCTTTAATTCATTGTTGGTGAAGGTATGGAGAAATGGCTGCTGCCTAAATTGTCAGTGGAAAGTGTTAATTGATACAAGCTTTCTGGAAGAAAATCTGGTTATATGTATCAACGTTTAAAAGTAAGTAATCAGACAAGTGGCTCTATCTTCAAAATATTTCAATAATCTGACCATTATCATCACCCATTGCCACCTGCCTGGTCCAGGCCACCATCATCTCTTGCTTGCTTTTCTGCAGAAGCCTCTGGACTGATCACTGGGCTTTCACCCTTGACCCTCAGTCTATACTCAGCAAGCAGTCAGATCCTATTACACCTCTTGTCACACCCTCCGGTGACTTTCCATCTCATCAGGATAAAAGCCAAGACCATACAACAACCCTACAAGGCCCGCTCCTCCCATTTCCTACCTGAGTGTCTCAGACTTCACCTTTTGCTTCTCTCCTCTGTGCTGGTTCCACTCCAGCCAATTAGCCTCCCTCCTGTTCCTGACCTCACCAAGCATGCTTCTGCCTCAGGGCCTTTGTACTTGCTGCTCCCTGTACCTGGAGAGCTTGCACCCTCTCTGTCCTACTTCCACCCCTCCTTCACCAACCTCAAGTCTTTTCTCAAAAGCCATCTTCTCAGTGAGGCTTCCTTCATCCACTCCATGCAATACTGCAATGTTCCCTCACTTCCTATTCCTCTTTCCTGCTTAACTTTTCTCCATAGCATTTATCAAGCTATTGCCATCTGACACCCTTTACAGTTGATGATTTTTACTTAAATATCATGTAAAACAGTGATCCTCATAACTCTGGAACACCTGGGGAGTAGCCAGGCAGCTGATCTCTGAGTTACAGAAACTAATAAAAGAATTCATGTGTCATTAAAAAATCAATTTTCTTGCTTTTTAGTTACTTCTCCCTCTATAAATAGCTATAATTGATATTCATATATGTCATGACTAATATCTCCAGAAGGGAAAAACAATTAACCACTGTGAAAGATCAACATCTATTAGTTTGAAGTCTTATGCCTTCCTGCTGGGGATCATATCTTAGCGTCAGATGGACGCTGGAGCTTTCTGCACAGGTAAGATGTAAGAAAAGGAACTTCTCATGTGCAAATCAAAACAGGCTATAATTAATTAATTTAATACAGGCAAGACATCTTCTCACAATCCTATTTAATGAATTTAACCATCCGCTTTCCTGAATAACTAAATAGTGCAGCTTTAGCCATGGCATTAACCTCATTCTGTTAATTTTGCAGTATTATGATTCATGTCTTCTTGTCTATCACTTCCATTAATTGCAAACTTCTCAAGCCCGAAGCTTATGTGTGTCTGGAAGGGAGTGAATCTTCTATTTCCTGAAGTCTGTCTGGCAGCCAGGAATTCAGTCCACAAGTGTTTCCAGACGACTCCCTGTGTGTTGACGCTGCAGATGCAGCATTGGCAAGCTGGATAAGGGCCCTCCAGCAGAATGGAGGAGACGAAGTTGGACTCGAGCCATGAGTGTTACGAAAGCAAGCAGAGCAAGCCCTTGGAGCGTGTAACCAAGAGACCTAACCTCACAGAGGGTCCCTGGGCTGGGGGCGAGGGTCAAGAAACACCTCTCTGAGAAGTGGGGTTTAAACCCTGAGTTTTCTTGGCAAAGGCGATGGAGAAGGGAGGACTCTTCAGGCAGAGGAAACAGCATGTACAGAGAAAGACCCCAAAGTGGCAGAAAGGTGAAATGTTCTAGAAGCAGAAAGAAAGCCCATAAGACTGGAAAGGTGGACACGGTCTTGGAGTCCGGGTGAGGAAGGGCAAAGGAATGCAGTGAAGGGTGTTGAGTCGGGGGTCAGTTTGATCTGTGCCTTGTGGTCAGTTGGTCTCTGCAGCCTTTTGATTTTCTGGCTGTGTCCTTGCATAATTGCTGTGCTGTTATGTAAGAACAATTCCAGACTCATTTCCCAGGACTTTAAGGGAACTCATTAAATCCATTTTAGTCTCTATCATGCTTATTTGTAGGATGTAAAATAGATTTTAAATAACACCTAAGGAACCTAATCAGTAATTACTTAGGGGAAAAAAGTGATATTTCACTTGTAGTATCTATATGCTTCCATATTCTCCTACCAGACTCAAGGCAAGCAGTACTGTATAATATTTAGAAGAGCTTGGGTCAAATCCCATCCCTGTCGCTTACTTCCTTGTGTGAACTTGGCCAGGTTACTTAATTTCTCTGTGCCTTGGTTTCCTCATTTGTAAAATGGGAGATCATAATTGGACCTCATAGGCAAGGACATTTTGGAGACAAAGAGGGTGCTAGCGTAGGTTGATGTGTACAAAACACTTAGAGTAGTGCCTGGCAAATAGTAAGGCTGGTAATTATCATTACTGAGATGCTCTCATTGATTCCTAAGAAAACTAGAATCACCAGCTGATTTTAAACGTCAACATGGTCGGAAGGGAGAACTGAGAAATATTTAAAACTCTGTGATACTGTGGCAGACTCAAAAGTATTGTAACTTGAAGAGGATTATCTTTTGACAGAAAACTAAGCAAAGAAGTAAAAAACTAAATAAAAGCGAACCAGGGGCTGGCCTGGTGTTGTAGTGGTTAAGTTCGCGTGCTCTGCTTCGGCGGCCCAGGGTTCACGGGTTTGGATCCCTGGCATGGACAGACACGCCGCTTATCAAGCCATGCTGTGGCAGGTGTCCCACATATAAAGTGGAGGAAGATGGGCACGGATATTAGCCCAGGGCCAATCTTCCTCAGCAAAAAGAGGAGGAATGGCAACAGAGGTTAGTTCAGGGCTAATCTTCCTCACCAAACTCCACCCCCCCCCCCGCAAAAAAAACTAAATAAAAGCAAACTATAGTTGTGCTTAGAAGGACAAATACTCTTAGTGGGCAATACTGGTTAAATACCAATATGAGCACTTTCTAAAATGGGATTTAAAACCATCTGATTTACAGATTGGGGTGTTAATCTGCCAGAAGCATCAATTAGATGAGCACTTAATTTAGTTCTGATTATTAAAGTAATAACTGCTGGTTATAGAAAAAGTGAAGAGGAAAAAAGAAGGAAATGAAAGTTATTCATTCTCATAACACTAAAAATAATCACCACTAACATTTTGCTACATGCTCTTTTATGCAATATGCCACTTTTCTGTATGCTTTCCCCTGTGCAGACACATATGTGTGTATGTCTATCTATCTATCATTTTTTTTGGAATTAAGAGCATTCTATAAGTGCATGTGTATTAGTTTCCTGGGGCTGCCATAAGAAAGTACCACAAACCATGTGTCTTAAAAGAACAGAAATTTATTCTCTTGCAGTTCTGGAGGCTAGAAGCCTGAAATCGAGATACCAGAGGGCTCCACTCCCTCCGAAGCCTCTAGGGGAGGATCCTCCTGGCCTCTTCTGGTGTCTGCTGGTCGTCAGCGATCCTTGGCGTCCCTGGCCTGTGGCAGCATCACTCTGATCTCTGCTAGTCTTCACATGGCCTTTTCCCCGTGTGTCTGTGTCTCTGTATGCTCACAAGACTTTCTTATAAGGACACAAGTCATTGGATTTAGGGCCCAACCTAGTCCAGTATGACCTCATCTCAACTAATTACATCTGCAAATACCCTATTTTCAAATAAAGTCATATTCTGGGGTTCCAGGTGGACATGAATATTTGGGGGACACCATTCAACCCAGTATAGCATAGAATGAAGGTATCTGACTTTACAGTGTAAGATACAACACTTTCCCTCCCTCCCATGGTATCCCAAAGGTAAATATTTGAATCTCCTCTTACCAGGATTCACAGGAAGTCCAATCTAGCTTCCTTCCATACCTCCCCCCAGGAATGTCTGCTTGCTTACTGGGTGGGGGTGGGGTGCTTCTGATGTCATCCAGGACCCAGGGAGGATAATCCAATCTCCCTAGAATCACGGAGACTATGAACTGGATTTAGCCACTTCACAGTGTCAAGCTTGGCCTAAGAGTTAGCCATCAGATGGACCATTCTGTAAGGTCAGCATTCACACAGCCGCTTCCCCCGGCCCAGGCCTGCCTCCTAAGGTGCTGCCCTGACATAGACTCCTGTTCTCATGTTCATGGGCCTAGAATGACCACTGACACTTGGCTCGGGATACAACAGATGACCAATCCTCTCTCTTTCCACTCTCAAGGTAATTCTACTTCAAAAGACCCTTCGCCTTGTCCTGACCATGAACCTTAGTTACAACCCTCCCAATCTACCCCGAAACAGTTGTCTAACTTTGAATTTCAGGAGTAAGTTATTGGAGTCTCAGTCACTGTCCCCTCAGAAGGCCCCTGGGCTCCTTATGCAAACGAGAGCACGGCCTCCCTGGAACTACGTGCTCTAAGAAGCACTGGGAGAGATACCTCGGCTCAGCCACAGAAAATACACTGTCCTTCCCTCAGGCAACAGGTGCCTACCTGCCTTCTTACGTTTCAGAACAAGTTATGACTATTCAGTCATTCTTCCCATAAAAATGAAAGTGTGTGTCAGAAGGCTGGTGGTCTCCTATAGACCCAGAGGTATCTGGCACAATTTTAAAGTCCCCCTACTGTGTGCTGCTTTTGGAACTTAGCATCACATCATAATTTGTACCATAATGTATCATATGGCTATACTATAATTTATTTAACTGTTCCCACATTTTGATACATTTAGGTGGTTTCCCATCATAAATTACCTGGGATCAAAATCCTCATTCACATAACAAATATTTATTATGCATCTACTAGGTGCCAGTCAATGTTTTAGGCTTAAAGTGTCTAAAGGTCTTGTTCTCAAAGAGCTTTCCTTTTAGTGACAGACAAGGAGGACAGCAAACAAGCAAATGTAATGCCCTCAGAATTACAGTGAAGAAAAATAAAGTGGAGCAGGATCATAGAGTAACAGGGGTTGCTAGTCTAGATAGGACGAGCTGGAGGGGCCTCCCTGAAAGCTGGCATTTGATAAAACCTGCCCGATCTGGTGAGCTGGAGAAGGTTCTTTATAAAGCACAACAACACTCACATGACATTTTGTCGTTTTTGTTTTTGATGTTTGTTTGCTAACTATATCACATATGAATATAAATAAAATGGAGATCTCTTTCTTAAGTGAAATTACCACTTAAATCAACATAAGTGCAATTTGCAAGAGCAGATGATGAATAAACTGGATTTTAAAAATCAATGGCTGTTCAACAAACTACAATTAATATTATATTTACTCCATGAAATCTGTGTGTTACCAAATGAAAGGACGACATTGAAAACTATGAAAAGTGGCCACCAAATCATGTTCAGTTGAGATATGGCTGTATCTATTTGTAACTCGTTCTCTTTTCTTAAGCGATTTGACAGTTTTTTACCCCTCATTAGTTTTATCAACAAAATTAGTGCCAATTGAAGACTAACAGAACTACTCAGACTCTGAAAGTAAGTCCTTCACAGCTTATCATTACAGTTTACATACTGAAAGACCCAGTCTGCCTTTAAACTACTGTCCTGAATTTCAAATACTTAAAATATTTTTGTCACACCAAGAACCAAGCTCTTCATAATTTTATACCTTGGTTTTATCATGCTGCAACATTTTAAGAAGCCAGATGTTTAAATGTCCTGCACTTAACTTTTAAAGTGTGTGTGTGTTCTGGTTGTCGGTCTAGTGCGTGTAACAAACAACCCCAAAACTTGGTGGCTTAAAACAGCAATCATGTTACTATGCTCACTCCTTGTGGGGCAGGGATTTGGACAAGGCTTGACTGGGCAATTCTTATACTCTATGATGCAACAACTAAGCCACTCAGTAGTATCCAGCTGGTCACTGGGCTGGGCTGGGGGTCCAAGATAGCTTCACTCACATGCTTGGCTCCTTGGCAGGGATGACTGGAAAGCTGGGCCCCTTTCCCTCTCCATGTAGTCCCAAGGCCCCTCCCTCATGGTTTCTCCAGCAGGATACCCAGACTTCTTACATGGCAGCTCAGGGCTCCAGGCCTGTGTCTCAAGAGACAGGAGCTAGAAGTTGCCAGTCGCATAAGGCCAAAGCCTGCAGACTAGCACAGGGTCACTTCCATTGTGTTCTATTGATCAAAACAGTCGCAGAGCCCACCAGATTAATGGGAGGTGACATAGACCCCACCTGTCAAATAGGAGGACTATCAGAGATTTTGTAGCCGTCTTTAATCAGCTACAATACATATATTTAGCTTTTATTATGGAAAATGTTAAACATATATAAAAGTAGACAAAATAGCATATAAACCTCCATGTACCCATCATCCAGCTTCAACAGGTTTCAACTCATGGCCAATTTGTTTCACCCACTTCCTCTATCCCTAGATTATTTTAAATCAAACCTCAGATATCATATTAATTCATCCACTAATGGTAAGTTTTAAAGTACTATCATGAATAGAGGACAGAACAACTTTTAGAGGGAAAATATATTCATTTCAGAGGCTTTTCTTTTGTTAGTACCAAGTTGTTCTTACTTCTTAGAAGCCGCCTTCCTTCCAAGAAATCTCCAAGTATTTGAACAGCAAAGAAGAGCCATTTTCCTCTATAGCTTCCTGTGAAACATGAATGCACTGGACCAGGAGTCAGGAGACCTGGGTTCTAGTATCTCGGCCACTGACCGGCTCTGTGATGCTAAGAATGATAATAGCTAACTTTTCCTGAGTCCTCATTTGCAGCTCCACATTCATCATTTCAATTCTATTACTATTCCCATTTTGCAATGGGGTTAGAAGGGGTAAGCAACTTGCCCAGGAACAAAAAGGGCGAGGTGGGATCTTATCCAAATCACTTCAAGGCTCCATTTTCTTCTCTGTCCCGTGGAGTCTATCATTTAAGTTCAACCTACTGCACTGGAGAATAACATATTAAATGCTTGACAAACCACTCTGAAAATATTTCAAATTTCAATCACAAAAGCTTTTGAAGAGGTAATCCATTTTCATGGCTCAAAAATCCAAACAATATAAAATAGTGAAGAGTCTGGCTCCCACCCCTCTTCCCATTTATCTCACTCTCCTACCCACTTCTCTGTACAGGTAACCATCTAATTGTTATTATTTATGCAAATACAGCAAATGTGAATAAGTGCATTCCTATGGACCCCTTCTTACACAAAATGTGGCACCTTTGTTTGTTCAATCCCTATGCAAAGTATTCCTGTGCCAGCAAATAGACAACTTCCACGTCCTTTTTCATAGCTGCCGAGTGCCTCATTGGGTAGGTGTACCATCGTTTATTTAATAAGTTCCCTGTTGACGGACATTAGATTTTTTTCCCCCAATCTTTTGCTATTACAGACAATCAAGCACAAAGTTTTGTTTTTGTGGGAAAACAAAGATACGGAGTGCCTATGTGCGGATATTAAGAGAGGAACAGTCAGTAGTAGAACCTCCTGGTTCCCTGTTTTGTTCAGCGCTGTCATCCTTACCCACTTTTGACATTTACCACAAGAAGCAGTTTGTCAGGCTTAACTTAAAGAACACATGCCTTCTTTTGGAGTCTTCCCATCAGGGAACCCCCAGGGACCAGAGAATTAGACCTATGGATGTGTCATTGTCATTGTCACATTTTTTTTAATTAATTTTAATTTTTTTTTTTTTTTTTGTGGGGAAGACCAGCCCCGAGCTAACATCTGTTGCCAATCCTCCCCTTTTTGCTGAGGAAGACTGGCCCTGGGCTAACATCCGTGCCCATCTTCCTCCACTTTATATGGGACGCCGCCATGGCATGGCTGACAGGCAGTGCGTCGGCGGGCGCCCGGGATCCGAACTTGCGAACTCCGGGTTGCCAAGTGCGGACTAAACCGCTGCGCCACCGGGTGGCCCCGTCATTGTCACTTTTTATCAGTCTTGTCTGGGTTTGCTTATTTTAAAATTCTGCCCGTACAACTAGATCCTTGTGAATACACTGGTCCAAAGGTTGATATCTTAGAAGAACTGCCTCCAGGAAAAGGTATCCTGGGCTATATGTTTCCTTTATCACAGTTTGTGCAATTATAAACCCATGCTGGATTGACCAAGGACACAGCCCAGAGACATCCATGAGCGCTGACAGAAAAAGAGGGAGGTAGGAGGCAAAATCCAAGGCAAGGGATCCAAATACCAAGGGAAGGTATCTCATGAGTTTAGAAGAATAGCTTCTCCTTGTTGCCCTCTCTGCTTCTGTCTCAGATGAGGAGGTGATTCCAGAGCTGACTTTAAGTAGCTTGAGTTTGTTGTGGCCTGAGTGAGTGATATCAAGGACATCCCCAGATTCCCTACACATCTCTTCTCTTTGTCACTGCCCAAATTTTCACCAATTATGGATTCATTTGGGTTAAAAGCATCTCGTTTAAAAGGCAAATATCTTCAGTCATTCATGCCATAAAGTAAATTGATTTACCCGATTACCCTATCAGAACACCCAGTGTGGATCAGCCTTGCTGAACTAGAATGTACTGAGGATTGGTGGGGGTGGGGTGGGATGGGATGCTCAGGATAATTTTGAAATAGTGGGTGAGGGGAGACGAGTGGGAAGCCTGCGGCAGGGGAAGGACTCGGGGATGCTGGAAGTGGAGAACTCATTATCTCATATTAGAAGAGAAAGGAAGTGGGGAAGAGAGACAGGCAGAAGAGAAGCGGGGTGGGCCCCAAAAGGGACATTGTCCTTTTTGTAATTTTACCGAAGAGTAGCCCTGCTTGTTTGGACATGTCTACCAAGAATGCATCAGTTGCTTAACTCTGTATCTTTCCTCTGTATTATTTGTCCTGGTTTACTATTCCAACTGTAAACTGGAACCTAGAGATGGCAGAACAATGTACAACCAGAAAGAAACATCAGTATATGTGGCTGTTTGGTTAGTGGGATCCTCAATGATACTATTCCATTGGCACTGTGGTTTAACCACAGAACATTTTGTTTCATGGTCTGGATTTCAAAATTCTCAAGCATATTATTACGCCCACACCAAGAACATGAAGAAACAACTTAGACTAAAAGCAAAGATTTTTAAGAAGGGATGGAGTTGGGGGGAAGAGAAGCAATACAAACATTTTCAAGGAACTAAGTCAACTATTTCCAAAATGATTCAATGGAAAGAAATCTCAGCTTCATGCACATCTCGGTTTCCCAACCTCTCCTCTGCAAAGACTCCCCAAGCGGTTGAAGTCTTTAACATAAGGTGCCAAGATGCCCTATAAATGGCACAGCAGCCTTATGCAGCATCTGTGTTTTGACAGATCAACTTCTAGGAATCAGGAAAAAAGCATCATGTAATACCATGTGCAATGAACCCTTTGCAAGCCTGACAGATACTAAGCAATAGTGTCTTATTTCCCAAACTTCTTCTGTCAAAGATTCTTTTGACATCTGTATATATTCTCTGGGTCTCCTTTTGGTTTTGACTTCATTCCTATTTAAGTTTCTTCCTCACCTGGCCATAGCAAATGGTGTATGTTGATCCCTTCCTCCTTCTTTCCCCACACATCATAAATAGTATTTCTCCACAAATATCCCATTCAGCTTCTATTTTATATTTACACTGTACCTCATTCTTATGCCTCTTCTGGAAGACCCTGTGGCTGAGCTTCGGGAAGCCAGATAGTGGGAAGTGCTTGCAGAATATTTTAGGCAGTGATGGTCATTTGTGGAGAACACAGACCAACACTTCAGATCGCTTCGGACCAGGGTGGCTTGGGTAAACGTGATAATGGCATTTCATTTTCTTGCGTCCTAGTTTTTCCTTCTGTAAAATGAAATTCTAAAAAAATTACACCATTTAAAAATAGTACTTAGAGTATAGCACTTTTGCATGCCCCAGCTCATTTGATCCTCAAAACAACTCTATTAGGGTGGGTATTTCTTTCCACAAACCAATTTGGCTGGGTTTGCTGGAAATGTTCCTGATTTGGGGCACCGTTAGATACTGCAGACACTATTGGTTCCTACACACTCCTCTTTCCTTGCCAACAGAACTCTAATTTACCAGGTGTCCCTCCCTCGGGGAAGAAGACCCCCGCTCAGCTCAGTGGTGAGCTCTGAATAGCCCAAGCCAATCATGGCAACTTTGTTCTCTTTGCCAGTGGTTGTTTTCAGGGTGGACAAATGACCCAGCTCTGGCTAATGGAACAGGAGATGAGGCCTGCTGGGGGCTTCCAGGAAAGTCTTCTAGATCTTAGAAAGACACAGGGGTGAGACAGTCTTTCCAGACCTCATGCCTGAATTTGATGCCTAGAACTATGGAAGCCACCTCGTGACGATGCAGAGAGCTAGCCCAGAAGAAAGTCATCAAGTTAGGATGATGGAGGGAAAAGACAAAAGAATGTAAGACTTTGATGATGTTGTTGAGTCACTGAGTTAACCAAGCCTAGATCCACCTTACCTTAGACCTTCACATTACATGAAGTAATGAATCTCCTTATTGATTACGAGTTTTCTATTCTTTGCAGATGATTGGTCATCTTCCCTAAAAGGACTGTCACTGGAGCTAGTTTAATCAAGACTCTGATCACCCCCTCTCCCTTATTTCAGGGGAGCGTGTGCTACCCCAGTGTTGGTAGGAGGCCCAGGTGTGCAGAGGACCTCTTGGGCCTGCCGGAGTTTTTAATAAGTGCTTCAGTCCCAACCCTGGAGGCTTTAGATTTAGGATTGAGAGAGAATCTCAGATGTCTTGTAGAAAGTTAAGTATTTCCTGAGTTATTTTTATGTGCTAAATTATTTGTTACCTCTCAGATGTGCATGAATCCCACCTAAAGGCAGGGCAATGATGTAAATGATTCCCCCAGGTCCCCCCAACCCCAGGATGCTCTGATAATGCACATCCTGCTGCAGCCCTTCAGAACTGGAAGAGGAAATTACACCATGGGAGCTGCTGAAGCGGAAGAGAGCTCTTGATTTAAGAGGTTGGAGAGTGATATTCAAAGCAGATAGCTGAAACGTCGGGCAGAAGAAATTGAAGGGCAGAAGAAATTGAAATGCAGAGAAAGAAAACACCGAGGGAAAGATATTAAGTGGCTTTACTATGAGCTAATGAAGGTTTGGGAAGCTTGCATGGGATTAACAAGGCACTTTGGGTATCACGCAAGTGGCTAAGGTGTGGGCATCAGAGGGGCCAGCCCCGTCTACTGGGGTGGCCAGATGGAGTCCTAATTTTATGGACATCTGAGGAGTCTTTTGGGGGAAAACCAAAAAGGATTTGGAGGACAGCTAGTTGGGCTCCAGGGAGCTATAATGAAGACTTCTAAACAAGAAGGGGCCGTCAGGGCTGCCCTCACTCTCCTTGACAACGCCTTACATGTTTAGAGAGATTACTCTGTGGGGGCAAAATGGAAGGCCCTGAGGACTCTCTGGAATCACTGGTCATTTGTTGAGAAAGGGAATTTTTTAGAATGAGACACTTAACAGATGCCACTTAGACTTCTGAGTTCTCTGACACAACCCAAGAAGGGATTAGAAACTGGAAGAGTGAGTTTCTTGCTGTTACCTCAGAGGTGAGAGAGCTCTTCTGTACCTGCAGGAGAAAAACAGGGTAAATCTTGGGACTCTTTCAGTTATACATCGCTGTGTAGCAAACTATCTCAAAATTTAGTGGCTTAAAACAAGAACCATTTATTTGCTCACAATTTTGATATTAGGAGAGGGTTAGGCTGGGACGATTCATCTCTGCTCCATGTAGCATCTGCTGGGACTGCTTGACTGGGACTGTGGATCTACTTTCAAGATGGCAAGTTGGGCCTGGCTGTCAGCTGAGAACTCAGCTGTGGCTGGCAGCCAGGGACCCTGCTTCTCTTCCACACGGACCTCTCCAAGTGGCTGCGTAGGCTCCCTCACAGCATGGAGGCTGGGTTCCAAGAGAGACAAAGAGGAAGCTGGCGGTCCTATTGAAGGCAAGGCTCAGAAGTGGCACAGCCTCACTTTCACTTTATTCTGTCGGTCAAAGCAGTTGCAGGCCCAGCCCACCTGCAGAGGGGTGGAGAAATAGACCCCACCTCTCAGTGACGAAAGTGGCAAAGAATTTGCTGCCATCTTTAATACACTACATGGGCCATGGAAAAAGTCAGCCATAAAATGTCAGAACACATGGCTACAGAAGTAGAACTTCAAGGTTGTCTATGAGAAAGTGTTCTGGTCCTGCAAGGAGGACGGAAAAAGAAATTTTGGGGGGGGGTTCAATATTCCTGGTGATTTACTGGTGTGGAAGAAGAGACAAAGGGCATTTTCATCATCATTGCTACTGTAATTCACACTCCTAATCTTACTCCTAAATTTGTGCAGCCAGAGGAACAAAACATATATATTTATAGCTGAAAATGTCAAAATTTAAAAGATTGACATATGACTTTAATTCAAAAATAATACGTTAAAATATTTACTATGTGCAAGATAGTATAATAGGTCTTATATTAATTATATAATTATTCAAAACATGATTTCTGTCCTCAAGGAGCTTTTCAATAGGTTTAGCAAGCACTCGTCAAGTATGTGCCAAACACTGTGCTGGGTGCTGCCAGCTGGTGAAGGCAAAAATAGGAAACAACACTGCCTCTCCCTACACGGAGTTCCTAGTCTAGTAGGGGAGAGAGAGGAATGGAAATATTACGTCATATAACAAGTATGACCCAAGCTCTGTGAAAGATAAATTACTTATGTGTATAATGAAGAAAAAATGAAAATACACAATCCAAAATGTTAACGATGGGATTATGGGTGGACTTATGTTTTTCTTCTTTATACTTTAATGTTTTGAAAAATTAACATTACTTTTAAGATAGAAAAAACAAAACATATTATTTTTAAATGCAATATAGTGTTTTAATAGAGAAATGTCCAGGATGTTGTGGGAGCTGAGAGGGTGTCCCTAGCTCTTCTTGGAAGGAGGAGAGAGAAATTCACATCAGTCTCTTAGAGGAGGTGACATCAAGGTCATGGTGTGAAAGGTGAGTAGAAGTTGTGGTTGATATTTGTCTTTTGGGGAACGTAACCTTACATAACCCTCTTGTCTGGGGGAAATTCTTTACTGTGTGTGGTCCTGTCGGGTCTGTAGAGCTTTGTCTCCTTGAGGGAGGCAGAGAGGTAAGAGACTCTGTTTCCTTCTTCCCTGAAAGCCAGGGCATAAGCACAAGACCTGGGTTCAGCCTCTCAGACTCCCTGCCCGGGATATTCAATCTGGTGCTAGAGGAGCAAAGACAGTATGGGTAGAATTCATCTATAGCAGATGTGAAGGGGTGAAACACTGGTGGCAGTGGTGGCTAATGGCCCAGCAGCAGAGGTGGCAGAATTATGTTAAAAACCAGCTATAACTCTTGCTCTTGGTCCTCCTTGGTTCCTTCTTCATGTCTATATTCTAATCTTGGTTCTCTAGTCTCCTATTATTCTGTGAGTCCCTGAAACCCTTCCAACAAATTCCTTAAGGAGAGCCAAACTTCGGTTCTGTTGTTTGAAGCAACTGACTGATACAGGAGTTAGCCAGGCAGGGGAGGAGGGTAGGTGAAAGAATCATAGAATGTGCAAAGACAGAGAAGGCTGAAAGAGTGTATGTAGTACCATCTAGGAGAGACAAGATGTACTCAAATATGTACATGATAGGAAAAAAGTACATACTAAATATCTTGGGGGTGCAGAGAAAGACGCAATCACTTCCTGCTGGGTTAGTAAAGATGCAGTGGAAGAAATGGAATCAGCTTGATCATTGGAGAAGAGGAAAGAAAAGGGTAGTTATTCCAGGCAGAAGGAAAAGTATATACAGATTGAAAAGATCCATGTGTATTTAGGAATCTAGTAGTAAAGTAGTTCAATTTAGTTAAAGCCTGGAGCAGTAACACAGGAGCTTGGAAGGTTGGTAAGTACTAAATTCTACTGGCAATTAATGCTAGAACATAGATTTTGGACTTCATTTGGTAGGTGATAGGGAAAAACGAAGGTTTATGAACAGGAAGTGTCATCATGCAAGTGATGCTTTATGATGCTAAATCTGGTGGCTATGGGCAGAATGGTCAGTTAGGGGTCTGTGCAATAACTTAGGATGAGTTGATAATGTCCTCAATTAGGCTGATGGCAGTGGGAATGGAAAGGACTAATGTGCAAAACATAAGTAAGGATTTGTAAACAGACAGCTCCTCTGGTTAAAAAAACCCCCTAATTTTAAACACGCATATGCACACAATCACTGTGTTTATAAATGTGCTATATTTACATATATACAGAGTATAACACACCACATATGCTGGCTGTAATTCTCTCCAACTAATAGAGTGGGGAATTTATTCCATACATTATGCAAAACAAATAAAATAAATACAGCCGGGCAAAAATGCTCTGCACCATTCCATGAAAGTGTTTGGAGTGTGTGTGTGTGCATGTGGACTTGGAATGTGGCATGCAGCAAAAAGCTTAGACCACAGATGGAGTTCTCAGATGCCTCTGAGGAATCAGACTGTTTCCTGTAACTCTGCTCTTACTGCAGTTGGAGTAGGTGATGAATACAAGGGACTGTTGCTGAGGTTGGTGGGAGTTCACTGGATTTGTCTATGGAAAAACCTTGGATAGTTTCAAAGACAGTGAAGTCGAAAAGGTTCCTTCACAAATAGGATGAGCTAAGGCAATTATGTGATAGACTGAGATTCAATTTACAACCCTCCTTCTATCATCCAATCAAGTCTATTGATTCTACCTCCTAATTCTATTTAAAATCTGCACTCTATTCTAGTCTAACCCCTCATCATCAACTCAAAATTCAGCTCAAAGCCACCTTCCTGACCACAGCATCTTTAGTCAGCGTTAGTCTCTTTCTTTCCCACAAAGGGGATATGTTGGTCTCAATTTGTCTGCCTTCACGATGCCCCCTTTCCAGGAAGTCTGTCCCCTTGCTGAGAAGACAGACACAGGCTTCGTGGCCCTGCCCCCAAACATATTTGGACCTGACTCAAGGCTCATCTATCATATTCTCTTTCTTAGGAATTGGGAATTGGGACCCAAGGACTCTAATTAGCTGTAAGTGCTGGATTTGAAAATCATGAAGAGTCTGGAGCTTGGCACCACTTGAGGGAAGCCACAGTGAACCACGTGAAAACAGAACAATGGGATTAGTCTGGAGAGAGAGAGAAATTGATGTGCCAAGGGAAGTGGAGACGAAAGACCCCATCACCCCAGAAGAAATGAGAGAGAGATGGAGAACGAGAGAGAGAGAAATGGCGAGACTACCAGCTACTCTGGTTCCTACCGTATTTCAGATCTGGGAACTAAGGCTCCTGGATCTTGAGGGGCCAGATGCACTTCCTCCTTGGGTTCCATGACATTTCCCTACATCCTTATAATGATCCCTCCTTGCTTCTAGCCAGTTTGAAGTAATTCCTATTCTTTGCCCCAAACATGCCCTAAATAACCATCCCACAGCACCTAGTCCACGTTCTGCCTTAGCACTTACCATCTTATACTGTAGCTGTTTATTTGCTGTTTCCCTTCCCTGTTGGGCTTTGAACTCCTTTGAAGGCAAGAACTTTGTCCTCTTCATCCTTTGTATCCCCAGCACTCAGGAGAGTGACTGGCATAGAGCAGATATTCAGTAAACATTTAGAAGTACTTTTAGAGTTAGGGGTCAACCCTTTCACAAGCTGTATTGATTCTGCCTTATTGTAACTCTATTTTTCCACTGGGTTTTGACAGCATAGACATTACGCACAAGCAATTGCTCCTGAGCTGTTCTGGGAGTCTCAGAGTGTGGCTGTAGGAGATGGAAAATACTAGACTTCTGGGCTGGAAATGACCTTGAGAGGCCGTTGTTCTATGAAAACCTGAGATAGTTCTGCAGTGAAAGATTGGCCACTCTCTTTTACTTTAGAACATTATTTAACTTCACACACACACAAAATGTTGTAGCGATACTAATGGAAAACTAAAAATAATTCGTCCCTAATGTCATCACTGCAATAAAATAACCTGTTTTCATATGTCCACATCCCCTGCTAGTTCTTGTTTGTATGCATTTATATAACTTTTACAAGGTTATAATCATCATTCAGATAAAATTGTTTTCTCTTTTTCACTTTACGATTCATCATAATTATTTTTCCATGTTGCTGCAGAGGCTTTCTAAGTTTTAATGGCTCCATAATATCTTAATTAATTATATATGCATTAAATTACTTAAATTCTCCCACTATGGACATTCACATTGTTTCTTTTTCTCTCTCTTTCTTTCTTTCCTTTTTCCTTTCATTCTTTCTTTTCCGGACTGATGGCTATCTCTAAGGGAAGGATTTGTCTACACAGGCCAAGTACTAGGAAGAGTATATCATCTCTCTATATAATTTATGCACATTTATGATATGAGAAAAGGTTTTTTATGTATAGGATCCAGCTGGGCTGACTACATTTTAAAAATCATCTTTATATCAAATCAGACTAATAGCTACTATTTATTGAGCTACTATTTATTTATAGTCATCAAAATAACCCCTCAAATAAAAATTTTTAAATCTTTGCACCTCCCCTGGAAGATATTATTCCCATTTTACAAAGGAGAAAACCAAAGCTGAGCGAGGAGAGGCTACAGGTCTAGCATAGCGAAGTTGGAATGCAAATCCAGATCTACTTCCAGAGACTGTGGTCTTATCCACTGGGCAGTAGGACTTCCGGAGTGGACTCTGTTCTGAGCAAGATGCCTTTTACAGATTCTTTGTGCTCATCTCCCGCTTCTGCCTGCTTCTCTGCTAGCATCTCACACCTGTCCTTTGCCTGGGTAGATAATCCCTCCCCTTAGAGAGAGCCGTCAGTCTGGAAATCAGAAGTAAGCTTCTGTTAGGTATGCAAGCAGGAAGAAACTTTATTCTTGCTCACCAATGCTTTTTATTTTTAACTTTTTACGATGAAAACCTTTAAACATATGCAGAAAGAGAGAAGAGAGCATAATGAACCCCTGGAGGGTATAATGAACCCAGTTTCAACAATTATCAACTCATAGCTAATCTTCTTTCATCTATACCCCACCATTTCCCTCCCTCCCACATTATTTTGAAGCAAATACCAGATATTGTATCATTTCAGCCATGAATATTTCATATGTATCTTTAAAAGGTAAGCACTCTTTTTAATTTTAAATTACCATGCAGTAAAACTGCCTTTCTGTGGTGTGTATAGTTTCATGAATTTTAACACGTGTAGATTTGCGTAACCATCATTACAATCATGATACAGAACAATCCCATCACCCCAGAGGACTCTTTTTTTATCCGTAGCCACAATACCATTACCATACCTTTAAATAATTGACAATAACAAATAGACTTTTAAAGATAAATATGATCCTATTTCTCTACAATCATGAGACAGCACACTCCAATTCCTGGTGTCCCTTTTACAAAAGAAATATTCACGTCTAGGCATTCAGATGTGCCAGAAATAGAACATGTTCTGAGCATCCTTCACTCTTCCTTCTGACAAGAGGTCCACACAAACATGACCCCTTTGTAATAGTTCATTTCCTTCTGCATACAGTAAACCTCCTGCTCAGTACTGCTCTCCCTCTTTGATAGACATTTCAGAATGTCCTCAGCTCTCCCAGTTAGTAGAATTATCCATCTTAACACGACTAATTGTTTAGATTTATAGAAGGGTGGTGTGGTCTTAATCAGTTTTAGTTGAATAATAGAGTTTTATCTGAAATAATTCAAATGCTACCTTTATTTCTTAAGAAAATAGTTTAGAATCTCAAATCTGGAAGGGAGCTTAAAAGCTATTCACTTGGATCCTCTCATTTCATGATGAAAAAAGTCAACTCAGAGAAGTTTAAAAACTTGCCAAAGGCACACGGCTGGTTAGGAGAAGAGCTGGGCCAGGACAGGGTCCCCTGGTCTTGAGGACTCTTTCCACTACACTGTACTGTTGGCCATCCATTCTCTCTCATTTTGCCGTCACCTGAGTGAGGGTTCTATTCCCAATTGCATATCCATATGCCATGAAAAGCTGTTAGGAATACTTTTAGCTGCAAAAAAAAAAAAAAAAAAGGAAAGTGTCTTATGAAATGTCCAGAAAAGGCAAATCTATAGAGACAGAAGGCAAATTAGCAGTTGCCTAGAGCTGTGGGTGAGAATGGAGATTGACTACAAACTGGCACAAGAAGTCTTTTTGGGTTGATGGAAATGTTCTAAAACTGGATTATAGCGGTGATTGTACAACTCTGTAAATTTACTAAAATTGTACACTTAAAATGGGTGAATTTTATGGTGCCTAAATTAAATTATACCTCATTAAAGCTGTTCTTAAAAAACAGTTGCATACACTTATTTAATTATCTTTTACAACAAGATGTCTGAGGTGGCTGATTCCCAGCTTGGTCCAGCAGCTCCATAATGTCGCAGACTCGTGTTCTTGCTGTGGTTTCAGTCCGCCATCCTGAGCGTGTCGGCCTTTTATCTTCATGCTCGTCCTCTCATTGTCCCAAGATGGCTGTTGCTGCTTCAGGTCCACATACAAGCAAGAAGAAAAAGGGTGTCAGTGAGTTCTTAGCTCCGACCAGTCTCCTTTATAAGAGGAAATCCCCCAGTTGACTTCTTCTGGTCTCTCATTGGGCAGAACCAGGTCACATGCCACCCTTATATGCAAAAAAAAAAAAAGGCTGAGAATGTGAAGAAATAGCAAATGAGAGTGGAGTTATCAGGACTGGCTTAGTGCTAGGGCTGGCTACATTGCCTCCCTGAACCAAAGTGAGGCTCTACTGGCAAGAAAAAAGGGAGGAGGGCTGAACTGGATATTGAGTGGGCAGCTAGGAGTGTCTCCCACACCAGGAAACTCAAAATGTGCTAAATGTGTTACTATTTGTTCAGAGTTGTTATAATGGTTAAGAGCACAGACTCTGGAGATAGACTGCTGGGGTTCAATCCCAGCCCCACCTAACTCACTGTGTGACCTTAGGAGAGTTAAGTAACCACTCTGTGCTTCTGTTTCATTCACTGTAAACTGAGGCGAATAATAATACCTACTTAGTACAGTTATGTGAGAACAAAATGAGTTCACACATATAAAGTGCTTAGAACAATGCCTGGCATACAGTAAGCACTATATGAGTGATATTATGTGTGTGTGTGATTACATGTAAATGTGTTATCTTGCCACATCTTTTATTCATTGTCATTCTTTTAGTCAATAAACATTCATTGGATATTTGGATACTTTTTAGTATGTACCGGACAATGAGCTAGACACTTAGCTAAAACTATGAACAAGATAGACTGTCTCCTGACTTTGCTGAGCTTGCATTCTGATGGGAGAAACCAATGATTAATAGGTCAACAAATATATAAACAAGATAATTACAGATTGTGATAAGTGTTGTGAAGGAAATAAACAGGGTGATGAGATGGAGAATAGAAGGAGCAATTGTCTTAGGTAGAGCAGGCAGGGAACAACTAAGCTGAGATCTGCCTGGTGAAAAAGAGTAGTCATATGAACACCAAGGGAAGAACTTTCCAAGTAGTGAGAATAGTTAGTGCAAAGGCCCTGGGGGAGGACAGAGCTTGGCCTGTTTTAGATTGGTTCAGAAAGCCAATATCACCGGAACACGCTGAGGGAAGGGGATGGAGCCTTGGTGAGGCTGAAGAGGTGTCCGAGCCCCAGACCACATAGCACCTAGTAGGCAATGGGAAGGTGCTTGGGTTTTGTTCTTAGTGCAGTGAGAAGCCATCAGAAAGCATCTGTATAATGTGTTTGTTTTTAATCACTCTAGCTGCTGTGTGGAGTGACAGGAGATGCAGGGAGACAAGATGTAAATAATGGTAGGTTGAGTGGAGGTGGTGCAACGAAAATGGAGAGGAGTCCAGGCAACAATTTGTGTGTGTGTGTGTATTTAATAATGACCATGTGTTCCACCATTATGCTGGCTCAGCGGAGGATTTCAAACTGTTCCGTGTCTTCTCGTCTTGGTCAGGGGCACAGTCTGCCTTTTCATTCCATCATCACTCCTTGAGGTATCTAGAGACCCCCCTGCACCTGTAGGTAGTGCTTCTGGATGGTGGAGAAGGGTCCAGGGCTGTTGTACAGGGAGTTGTCCACATGAGGAGGTCAGAGGAGAGGCAAGCATCACTGGCTGAAGGATGGGCTGGTGTGTGCTGATCATTGTCAACTGGCAGACCTCAGTGAAGACAACTGGGCACTGACTTGGAGGCCCACTGGTGCTGGTGAGAAATGAAGAAGCTGGACATTTCTCAGACTTGAAATCTTCTGTCCTCATTGTCCTTGTCCCTCCTCCTCTTTTCCAGCCCCACAGTACTGAGGGTAAACTTGAATCTCTCTGTTTTACAGGTAGACTTAATAATTGAGTATTTGCAGTCTTGGTGTTTTGCTTCTGACGTGGGTGACTCTTGTCTCTCTGTCTAGGTGGGGGCAGCCCCTTAGGGGCAAATGAGAAAGAATTCCACAAGATGGGGGGGTTGCATTAATTATTTTCAAGTACTAAGCATGCATGCATATATGTACAATAAGAATATGGATAGAGCTGCTCTTATGGAACAAGAAATTGGTTTCATTGCTCTAGTCTGCAAACTTTGGGAATGGGGAGGGGGCAGGAGTGTCCCTACACTCCCATGAGGATGATTTGGGTGGAGCTCCACCGAATGGGAATGCCCGGGAAGAAGGCCACAGAGTGGCCCCACTAATTGCAACTAAAAAAGACCCAAGTCAACCCCACCCTTCTGCCAACAGCAATGGTGGCTGGTTGTCTTGCAACCGTGTTGCTGTCTCCCCTTTTAGTTTTAGAAGTTTTAATTGATAGACAAGGGTTGCTGTTGATGTTATTTCTAATCAGGTTTCATCTGTGTCAATCTATTAATGGGAAGGGACAGGGGATCCCACAGTGACTTGCCTCAGCTTCATATTGCATGGGTGACCCTACATTTAAAATCATGTCCTGTAAGAGCTAGATCATCGAAGGTCCGAGACTTTATTTTTACAGCTGAGACCTAGAGAATTTGGTGGGTCCAAGGTGACACAACCAATTGATGGCCCAAGAACCATCTTGGACTCACTCAGTTCCCTTACAGGAGGTTGTTGGGTGGAGTTTAATTGAATTGGCTTGACTTGACTCCTGCAGGACCTCCTCCTCACCCAGTACTTGGGGGCCTGTCCTGCCTATTTACAATGCAACACGGCCTCCTGTAAAATGGTGCCCGTGGAGTCCTGAACTTAAACTTAGTCTCACTAACTCACAAGTTGGGGGAGAGCAGCCTGAGCCAGTAAAATCAAGGCTTTAAAACAAAGCTAGTTCTGTTACTTTCCAATACTGTATCTATTGTGACAAAACTGTTAACAAAGGTCAGCCACTGAGAGGTCCAGGCAGCACCCTCAGGGAAAGAATTGGGCCAACCTGCCTTTTCAAGGCTCAAAGCTCTGTGGATTTGAAAGGGCTGCCTGAGGCAAGATTGGAGGGCTGGCACTGTGGCAACAGGATCTGCAGAGGCCCGGGGCCGAAACTGCCAGTAAAGTTGGGTGGGTACCTTTCAATTAGTGCATTTGAAAGAGCAAAGGTGAGGGAGATAATTGACTGTGTATATGCAGTGCTGAGCTGCATATAAAACTTTGATAGGCTCACACAGTGAGGGTCGTGGTCTGAGGCCCCGGGTCCTGGTTCTCAGGGACCTGTTCTTCAGAAATGAACAACCCAAGGTTTGTTAAGTAACTTTGCCCTGGAGACAGGCCCCAGATGAGTTTGGATTCCGGGATGAGTCAGACCCTGCGCTGACCAGCCTACTTTCTCTCACACGTTGCTGTGGTTCAAATGAAGGTGGAAGCAGCCTTTAAGGAGAAAAGGGCAGGAAAAGATGTTGGAAAAGGAAACAAATAGCCTGGAGACAAGATAGGGCTTTGTAAGCGAGGAGGCAGCCCCAGCTTTTTGAGGGGGGAAGAGGAGAGTGCTTTTGCAACTCGGGAAGCAATACTTGAGTGCCTGCCTTGTGTGTCAGGAACTGTGCTAGGGTGCTGGGGTGTCTAAGGTGACTGGGGTTACTAAGCTGAACAAAGCAGAGGCCCCCCTTTCACTGACCCACACTCGACTCTGGGTGTATGTGTCTGAGGCTCAATTTCTTTTTCGTACTAGTTGGTTGTACTCATCCCACTTCAATCTTCAGCATCCTGGGGCCTGCCACAGTCCCAGAAAGTGTGTGTGGCGGGGCGTGGGGGGTGGGGGGGGCGGGCGCAGAGGAGATTGTGCTGGCAAATTGTGGAATATTATAAAGCTGTTAAAAAACAAGTTAGCTCAACTGTCTTTTTGTGTGTGTGTGTGAGGAAGGTTAGCCCTGAGCTAATATCCATTGCCAATCTTCCTCTTTTGTTGAAGAAGATTGGCCCTGGGCTAACATCTGTGCCCATCCTCCTCTACTTTATATGTGGGATGCCTGCCACAGCATGGATTGATAAGAGGTGCATGGGTCCACGCCTGGGATCCAAACCTGTGAACCCCAGGCTGCCAAAGCAGAACACACGAACTTAACCACTATGCCACTGGGCCAGCTCTCAACTCTCCTTTTCTGAGGCTGGTATTACTCTGATACCAAAGCCAGACAAAGATATTATAAGAAAAGAACTGTAAATGACTATACTTTGTTAAAAGGTCTTATTCATTTCATACATTTGCTTCATTTTTCCTCACAGTAGTTTATTTTGCATACATATAACTTTAAGGATCTAGAATCCATGTTTGTGTTAACATGGCCTTAAATCCCACTTTGCTTAACAAACACTTATTCATCATTACTGTATACAAAGCATCGCATAGGTCTCTCTGAGAGCATCCTACCACATTGAAACAATTTGATTATGAGTCTGACTCCCCCACTACATGGTAGTTCCTTTAAGGCAGCATTCGTCCCTCACTCATGCTGTGTCCCCAGCACCTTGCACAGGCCTTTCCCATACAGATAGGCATTCAATACGTGTTTGGGGAATTGTGTATTGAAATGTGTATACAATTATAATGTAAGGATGAACATAGAGTGACAGTAGAGGCATGGAGGTTGGGAGATGAATTTGAGGTGAATTTAGGTGTGTGTGTGGGAGAGACAATAGTAATGGGAAATGAGGCTGGGAGGTGGGGTAGAATCAGATTGTAGGGAGCCTTAAAGCCCATGCTAAACAGTTGGAATTTAATTTTTTTATCCAATAGGGAGACTGAAGGGTTTGGGGACAATGAAAGATCATTTTCATAGTAATTTTTAGAAAGAAAATTCTTGTAAAGCCCATATGTGTATCAGTTAGAGGGCTTTCCATTGCAAGTAACAGAAAATCTGACTTCAATGAACTTAAAGAAGGGAATTTAGTGGTTTATAAAACTAAGAAGTCCAGAGGTAGGGTGGACTTCAGGCACAATTTAATCAAGACTCCAGCTTCATTTCCCTGTGATTATCTTGACTTTGTTCTCCCCCATGTGTGGCATCATTCTGGGACTGGTTTCTCTCATGCTTGAAAGATTGCTGCCAGCAGAAACCAGGACTATTTGCTAGTTCCCCCAGCCATGAATGAAAAGTTCTAAGTTTCACTCTGATTGGACCAATTAGGTCTTTCTCCCAAGAACAAATTAGGGTAGCCAGGGAAATAGGATTAAACTGGTTTAGGCCAGTTGAGGCCACCCCCGTGGCCAAGAGTGGATCAATCCACCCAAACTGAATGACTGCTACCCCGTAGAAGCGTATTTAGAAAGCCAAGAAGGCAACCAACAGTGTTCACTACAATATAGCAGAATAAATGTCTAAGGTTAGGGAAGAAATTTATGAAGAAGAAGAACAGCAAGAGAGAATTTGCTTTACTTTACTAAAATTATCAAAATAGAACGGTATTAGCACAGAGAACCCAGAAATAAATCCAAGTGGATATTAAAATTACTTCATGACAAACGTGGCAACTTTTTTTTTTAAAGGAAAAAAATTTTTTTTCACTTCAATTGAATTTTTTTTTCAGGTGTACATCATTATGTTTTGATTTTTGTCTAGATTACATCATGTTCACCACCCAAAGGCTAATTACCATCCACCATCACACACATGTGTCTAATCACCCCTTTCACCCTCTTCCCTCCCCACCTCCCCTCTGGTGACCACCAATCCAATCTCTGTCTCTCTGTGTTTGTTTGTTGTTGTTTTTATCTTTTATTTATGAGTGAGATTATACAATATTTGACTTTCTCCCTCTGACTTATTTTGCTTGGCATAATACCCTTGAGGTCCATCCATGTTGTCACAAATGGCAAGATTTCATCCTTTTTCATGGCAAAGTAGTATTCCATTGTGTATATATACTACATCTTCTTTATCCATTCATCCCTTGATGGGCACCTAGGTTGCTTCCAAGTCTCAGCTATTGTGAAGGATGCTGCAATGAACATAGGGGTGCATATATCTTTATGCATTTGTGTTTTCATGTTCAAAGGTGGCAACTTGATAATGATTTATTTAATTAAAAATGCTGGCATAATTACCAATCAAACTGGAAGGAGACCAAGTTAGATTCCTATCTTGCTACATCCATTAAAAATTCCAAATGTATCAGAGAACTAAAAGTGAAAACCAACCAAATAAATAAAACAATAAAAACAGTAGAAGAAGGGGCCGCCTGGTGGCGCAGCGGTTTAGTCTGCGCTTGGCAGCCCGGGGTTCACGGGTTCGGATCCCGGGCGCCCGCCGACGCACTGCTTGTCAGCCATGCTGTGGCAGCGTCCCATATAAAGTAGAGGAAGATGGGCACGGATGTTAGCCCAGGGCCAGTCTTCCTCAGCAAAAAGGGGAGGATTGGCAACAGATGTTAGCTCAGGGCTGGTCTTCCTCAAAAAAATAATAATAATAATAAAAACGGTAGAAGAAAATTGGAAGACTATCTGTGTAACTTTAGGTTGGAAGACACTTTTCTAAGTAAGACTGGAAATCCAGAAGCTATAAAAAAGAAAAGAAAAGAAATATTTGACCTTAAAAAAATTTTTAAGTATTTTACTGTCAAAAACACCAAAACCAAAGTCAAAAGAAAAGTGATAAACTGAAAAAAATGTGTTAGATAAATAACAGAAAAGGGATTATTATCCCTAATACATGAAGGCTTTCCAAAAATTATCCAATAGAAAAATAGTCAGAGAAATGAAGAGAAAGCATCACACTGGCAACTGTGAAATATTTAAAAACAATGATAACATTCAGTCTTGGTGAAGTGTAGAGAAGCTGATACTCTTGTACATTGATGACAGGGGTCCAGACTGTTACAACCTTTTTGGAAAGATATCTAGAAATATCTACAAAAACTAAAATATATATACCTTTTGAATCAAATCTCACATTTAGGAATTTCTTTCAGAAATGAAATCATAAGTACATAAGTATTTATGTCCAGCACATTGTTAATAGTGGCAAAAATGGAAACAAACTACACGTTTATCAATAGGGCTATGGTTAAATAAATTGTGATACATCGAAATTATGCAATGAAACTGGAGGCCAACTTGCTTTAACTGTACTCAAACTGTCTGTTTGCAAAAGTAGTTAGATAAGGGCTGGCCTGGTGGTGCAGCGGTTTAGTTTGCGCTTGGCAGCCAGGGGTTTGCGAGTTTGGATCCTGGGCGCCTGCGGACGCACTGCCTGTCAGCCACGCTGTGGCAGCGTCCCATATAAAGTGGAGGAAGATGGGCATGGATGTTAGCCCAGGGCCAGTCTTCCTCAGCAAAAAGAGGAGGATTGGCAACGGATGTTAGCTCAGGGCTGGTCTTCCTAACAACAACAACAACAAAAAGTAGTTAGATAATGCATTACCAGAACCCACCCTATAGATAACATCTCTGATGCTTGGGACACCATGGTAATGGGTGCTTGAGTTTTTCAGTAACTGAGAGTTAACTCCTTGTCCAGTTCAGGCTGGTTAAGACCACTGACTCATCAACTGGGCCTGCATAGATGACCGATAGATGACCCTTTGATGTCAAGGAGCCAAAAACTCCACCCTCGCATCATGGTAATGCTGCCATTTTGTGAACATGCATCTAATGAAGAGCCATGAAGCTTGACTACGCTTGTGGAGATCATCAATTACCTCACTTCTCCTTACTTCCAATCATTTATTCCCACACTTCAGACCACCCTACCTATTTACCCATAAATATCCCTAATACCCTTTTTTCAGGGAGGTGGATTTGAGATTTGTTCTCCCATCTCCTTGCTTGGTTGCCAGAGAATAAACTATTTTCTGCTGCAAACTATTTCTTTGATTAGCTTTTCATGTGATGGACAAATGGATCTGATTTGTTAATGGGAACATTCAATAATACTTCATAATTAAAAAAGGGCTGTTAAGGGGCTGGCCCAGTGGCACAGCAGTTTAGTTTGCGCTTGGCAGCCCAGGGTTCACTGGTTCAGATCCCGGGCGCCTGCCAATGCACTGCTTGTCAGCCATGCCGAGGCAGTGTCCCATATAAAGTAGAGGAAGATGGGCACAGATGTTAGCCCAGGGCCAGTCTTCCTCAGAAAAAAAAGCGGAGGATTGGCAACGGATATTAGCTCAGGGCTGGTCTTCCTCACCAAAAAAAAAAAAAGACTGTTAAAAAATGACTTAATTCAACTCATTTTTTGAAGCCAGTATTACCTTGATACCAAAACCAGGCAAAGACATCACGAGAAAACTACAGACCAATATCTCTTATGAATATGGCTACAAAAATCTTCAACAACATACTAGCAAACTGAATCCAGCAACATATTCAAAGGATTATATACCATGACCAAGCGGGATTTACACTAAGAATACAAGGATGATTTAATACCCCTAAATCAATTAATATAACACATCATATTGATAAAATAAAGGACAAAAATGATATGATTATCTCAACAAACAAAGAAAGTTTTGACAAAATTCAACACTTCATGACAAAAGTACTCAACAAACTAGGAATAGGAGGGAACTTCCTCAACGTGCTAAAGGCTGTCTACAAAAAACCCACAGCCAACATCAGATTCAACGGTGAAAGACTAAATTCTTTCCCCCTAAGATCAGGAACAAGATAAGGATGTCTGTTCTTGCCAGTTCTATTCAACACTGTACTGAAGTTCTAGCCAGGACAATTAGGCAAGAAAAAGAAATAAAAGGCATCTGGATTGGAAAAGAAAATGTAGAACTATCTCTATTTGCAGATGGCATGATCTTGTATATAGAAAATGCTAAGGATCCATACACAAAAAAACATTCTAATGTTTTTAACTAATAGATAAGTTCAGCAAGGTTGCAGGTAACAAGATCAATACACAAAAATCAATTGTATTTCTATACATTAGCAGTGATATTGTGATTTATGATAAGATATATATATTGGGTTTTCATCCAGTGCTCCTGGCTCGTAGCTCCTAAAATCCTTGGAATTTCCTAAGAGATAAGAGTGATAAAGGTGTCCTTTGTTATTCATAACAAGCCTTTTTTCAACCACACCTGAATTTATGTTAATAAGATGACCTTTAGAAAGCCCCTAAGGATGGGGGCTGGTTACCAGGGGGAACTAACCATGTGACTAGAGGGTTGGAACTTTTAGTACAACATCCCTGACATCTGGAGGGGAGGGGGGCTGGGGGTTGAACCAATTGCCAATGGCCAATGATATAATCAATCATGCCTGTGTATTGAAGCCTTCCTAAAAACCCAAAGGACAGGATTTGGAGAGCTTCCAGGTTGGCGAACACATGGAGGTGCTGGGAGAGCGGCAGGATGGAGAGGGCATGCAAGCTTCATGCCCCTTCCCACATACCTTGCTGTATGTATCTCTTCCATCTGGCTGTTCCTGAGTCATATCCTTTTAAAATAAACTGATACTCTAATGAGTAAACTCTTTTCTTGAATTCTGTGAGCTGCTCTAGCAAATTAACTGAATAGCTTGTTGGTCAGAAGCACAAGCAACAAACTGGACTTGTGATTGGCATGTGAAGTGGGGGTGGAGGATAGTCTTGTAGGATTAAACAAGTGGGATCTAATGCCATCTCCAGGTATGTCTACCTATCAGAATCAAGCTAAATTGTGGGACAACCAGCTGGTGTCAGAGAATTGCTTGATGTGTGAAAAACCCACATATCTGGTGTCAGAAGTGAAATGGTGTTGTAGTAGAGTATTGATAGTAAAGGAGACACACAGGAGGAGTGTGTTTTTCCTTTACATTTGGGTGGCAGTGGTGGAATTAGCTAAACCGACCCTGGCTCACAGAAACATGTGGTTTGGGAAGATAAAGGATGAAAGGGCAGAGGAAAATAAAGTTAAGAAAATTCATTTACAATAGTAATAAAAGAATAAAATACTTAGGAATAAATTTAACAAAAGAAATGCAAAACTTACACTCTGAAAACTACAAAATATTGTTGAAAGAAATTAAAGAAGACTTAGATAAATGGAAAGACATCCCATGGTCATGGATTGGAAGACCAAATATTGTTAAGATGGCAGTTATTCCCCAACTTGATCTATAGATTCAATGCAATCTCTATTATAATAGCAGCTGATTTCCTTACAGAAATTAACAAGCTGATCTAAAATTTCATATGGAAATAGAAGGGACTCAAAATATCCAAAACAATCTTGAAAAAGAACAAAGTTGGAGGACTCACACATCCTGATTTCAAAACTCACTAAAGTCATCAAGAAAGTGTGGTACTGGCAGAAGAATAGACATATAAATCAATGGAATAGAACTGAAAGTCCAGAAGTAAACCCTCATATTTACAGTCAATTGATTTTCAACAAGGGTGCCAAGACAATTCAATGGGGGAAAGAATAGTCTTTTCAACAAATGGTGCTGGGACAACTAGATGTCTACATGCAAAAGAACGAAGTTGGACCTCTTTCTCACTGAATACACAAAAAGTAACTCAAAATGGATCAAAGACTTAAATAGAAGAGCTAAAATTATAAAACTCTTGGAATAAAATATAGGAGAAAATCTCGTGGGCTTGGTTAGGCAAAGTCTTTTATGTGACACCAAAAGCACAAGCAACAAAAGAAAAAAATAGACAATTTGCACTTTATCAAAATTTAAAACTTTATGCTTCAAAGGACACCAACAGGAAAGTGAAAAGATAACCATCGGAATGGGAGGAAATATTTGCAAATCATATACCTGCTAAGGGACTTGTATTTAGAGTATATAAAAAAACAAACCTGACAACTCAATAGTTTAAAGACAAATAACCCAATTTAAAAATAGGCAAAGGACATTTCTCCAAAGATGATTTACAATAAGCACATGAAAAGATGATGAACATCATTAGCCACTGGGGAAATGCAAATCAAAACCACGAGATAAAACTTCACTTCACTCACTAGGATGACTATAATTTAAAAACCAATTAAAAAAAATAGACAATAATAAGCATTGGTGAGAATGTGGAGAAATTAAAACATTCACACACTGCTTGATGGTAGTGTAAAATGGTACAGTCACTTTGGAAAACAGTCTGACACTTCCTCAAAAGATTAAATATAGAGTTACCATGACCCAAAAATTTCATTCCAGGTATATATCCAAGAAAAATAAAAATATATATCCACACAAAAACTTGTACGTGAATGCTCATAGCGGCATTATTCATAACAGTCAAAAGGTGGAAACAATCCAAATGTCTATCAACAGATGAATGGATAAATAAAATGTGGTATGTCCATTCAGTGGAATATTATTTGGCAAAAAAAAAAAAAAGGAATTAAGTACTGATACATGCTACAATATGGATGAACCTTGAAAACATGCTCAGTGAAGGAATCCGGACACAAAAGACCACATATTATATCATTCCATTTATATGAAATTTCCAGAATTGACAAATCCATGGAGACAGACATTAGATTAGTGCTTGCAACAGGCTGGGGAAGGTGTTGGGGAAAGTGGGAATGACTGATAATGGGTATGAGCTTTCTTTTTGAGGTGATGAAAATATTCTAAGGTTGATATATTGATGGTTGCATAACTCTGAATATACTGAAGATAGTTGAATTGTACACTTTAAATGAATGACTTGTATGGTGTGTGAATTATATCTCAATAAAGCTGTGATTTTTTTAAAAAAGTGAGTTAGATTTATATCCATTGACCTGGAGAGATGTCCGTGATATACTTTTTTTTTTTTTTGTCTTTCAAGCTTTTATTTAAGGGCAATGATCCACGATGGATTTCAGGTCTTGTTGAAAGCGGCCACATCCATGGACTGCACATAGTCCTCAAAAGCAGTGATCCGCTCCTCCAGCATATCTGTTCCAACTTTATCATCTTCAGCTACACACTGTATTTGAAGTTTTTTAATTCCATACCCCACTGGAACTAGTTTAGAGGAGCCCCAGACCAAGCCATCTGCTTGAATGTTTCTGACGCACTCTTCTGGTTTGGCCATATCTGTCTCGTCATCCCAAGGTTTCACATCTAAGAGGATGGAAGACTTGGCAACAAGTGCAGGTTTCTTGGCTTTCTTTGACTCGTACTGTGCAAGGCGTTCTTCTCTTAGCCTCTTCGCTTCTTCACTTTCCTCGTCGTCGTCAGATCCAAAAAGATCAATGTCATCGTCGTCTTTACTGTCTGTAGCTCCACTTCCTGTGGTGTCTTCCACATCAGCAGGGCCATACTTGCCCAAAGCTTTCTTCACTCCTGGCAGGCTGGCGTTCTCCCTCTCGTAGGACTTGATGTGGTTGTACCAGCGCAAGGCGTGACACAGGTCGGCGGGGGGCGGGCCCGACACCGCTTCGAACACGGCCACGTCGGCCTGCGACGGCACGAACCCCTCGATGTAGCTCCGGTCCGCCAGGTAGTCGTTGAGCACCTGGAGGCCGGCGGCGCTCCTCAGGTCCCCGAAACCCATGGCGAGGCCGGGCGGGCTGCGCGGCGCCGAGCGAGGAGAGCGGCGCGACGGCGGCAAAAGGGCCGTGATATACTTTTAAGTGAGAAGGGAGAGTTCTAAAGCAATATATGTAGTAGGACTCCATTTTTATGTTAAAAATGTGAATAGATGTTTGTAAGAACATGAAAAAAATTTCTAAAGGATATATACCAGGCTGTTAACATTGGAGTAGGAAGGAAGGGGTTGGAGTCAGTGGGAGACTATTAACTTTTTCTTTATACATGTTTGGATTTTTTTCACTTTTTAACTGAGCATATAGGACCATGTATCTAAAAAAAGTGAAATAAAGAATGAAAATAAAATCATTTAAAAAGAGTTTGGGGACAGTAAAAAAGCATACTGGAGTAGGGGAGAGAGTGGAGGCGGAGAAAAGGAAATAAGGCAATTGAGTTTGCTGGCAGCAATGACCGCTTGCCCTGAAGCAATAGAAATGAAAATGAGACAGATTCCTAAGACACAGTAAAAGTAGAAGCAAGAAATAGGACTTAGTTACTGAGTGAAGGTAAGCTCACTCAAGAGAAAAGGAGTTGTTGCTAATCCAAGATTTCAGGCTGGTCTACAAATAAGGAGACGTTCCTAGAATTTGGTTATGAGTTGGAGGCACTGGCTGGCTCATCAGATAGAGATTCATGATGGATGAGTGGTTTGGGGAGTCATCTGGAAAGAGATAACATCACACAGAGGGAGAGGCCCATGTTAGAAGAGAGAGGACTGAGGGCAGGGTATTGAGGACCACATCCCTGTAGGGGGTGTTCCTGTGAAGGAATACACAAGGAAGTAGTCAGAGAGGAAGAGGGAAATCCAGGAGATTGTGATGACTTCCAAGGAAGAGAAGGACCAGAGAGTTTCAAAGACAGGGAGGTGGAGTAGGAGTCAATGGAACTTGATGCCTGGAAGGTCTTTCCTTGTGGATCTACAAGGGAACATTTCCAACAGAGTGGGTGTGGAATCCAGATTGCTGGGGGCCCATAGTAAATCAAGGACTGGACTAAAGAGGAGGTAGCAAGTGAAAACTATGCTTTTGAGAAATTTCTCCTCGAAGAGAAAGGAAGTAGTGAAATAGGAGCTTGACTGAGAAAGCAGGATCTAGAGAAGGTGTTTTAGGATGGAGGAAGTAAGCCCATGTTTACAGGGGAGAGCCACTCAAGAGGGAGGGATTAGATACCCTTCTAAGAGAGTCTTGGGAGATGAGAAAACAAAGAATGCCAGCTGGTAGAGTTGGGCTTGGAAATAAAGTGAAGACCTTCATCTTCTAGGAGGGCAGAGAGGAAAGAATTATAGAAGTTAAAAGATATTTTTAGTGGAGAGAAGTTGAGCTTCCATCCAAGGATGATATTTAAAATATTTAACAACCAGTGCAGAGTGGGCACCAGCCATCAGACACTGGCTGTGCACCGGGATCTGGGAGGCCCTCTACTCTGTTCCATACTAACTCTTTAGTTGCTGGTCATGACAAGGTGTCAGGTTAGAGGCTGGGGCAGCTGAGCAGCAGGAAGCAGAGTGGCGCAAAAGAACTACAGGGCTGAAGCAACTTTAAAAGACTGAATAAGAATTATCTAAATTCCTCAAAAACAGTCATTCGTGATTAAAAGAATGTCATGCTATAAAATGATTAACCTTTAGCTCTTTGATTTAGAAGTTTTTTTTTTTTTTTAATCAAATAAATAATGGATGCCTTCCATAAACTTAATGCTTGTTGGCAAAAGGTCCAAAGGGAGGGGATTGATTGAAATAAAAACTGTTCACACTCCTTAAGCTTATTCTTTTGCAGAAAACAAGAGTCTCATAGTTCAAATGGGGAAAAATGGGATTACAGTGAATTTCAGAACAGGGAATCTGGTGTTTATCTGAGCTTCTCCCTCTGAGCATCAGTCACAGACTTCTTTGCAACTTTGCTCTCCCCCTGGAAGAGGAGAGCGAGATGACAATACCCAGCACTTGAGAGAATTCAGGCAACTGCTTGGGGATCGAAATTGTCATGTACATAATATGGAAACCGTCACCAAGGTAATCGTATCAACCTCAGCCATGTGTCGGCCTCCAAAGGAAGGCACTTCTGTACTTGTCAGTCCACAGCATGGAACTATTTTACCTTATCACTCCAAAGCACTGCAGGACTCTAGCACAGATATGCTGGGCTGAGGGCTGCTGGCCCTGTGGAGCCGACTCTGAAGAATTAAGAGGTCTTTGATCTACGACATGCTGTATGTGGCTGTAGCCTTTTTAAAACAGAATTTTCTGACTGAAAGAGACCTTTTATTTAATCCCAGCCCTTAAGAGATGAGGAAACCTCCACAAGCCAGCTATTTAATAGAAGGTTAAAACAACATTTAGATCTATCTGGATCTTTTAATCTGGTATCCTGACTTCTAACTTTCTTGTTGGAAAGTTTAAGTTATAATTTATGTACTCATAAAGGGGGTTTCTTGATATGTACTCATACAAAGTTTAAGTTATAATTTATGTACTCATAAAGGGGGTTACTTATTTGTAAATCGGGTAAGATACCAGAATGAGACATCCTCGGAGGTTTTAAGGTATAATATGAAATGCATTCTATTTGAATGTATAGCTCATATTCCCACCCAGCGGGACTCGTGGTATAATCAGAAAACAGCTTTATTTTCTTCTATCATGCCTGTTCCAACCTGCTCTGGGGGGCTAGTTGTTTTCCTGCTCCTTAGATGAATTCATGCATGGGCCCTGTGACTGTTTGGGTCACTCTCAAATAAGAAAAAGGCATTTGGTTACTTTTAGTCAAAACTACAGTCTTATATCATTCATTAATATGTCTGGTACAGTGTAACAATAAAAATCTCCATACTTCAGTGGCAAAGGGGAGTAACGGCAGGCTTGCTCTGCATTTCTCCCAGCCTGGCGCCTCTCCCCTCCTTCCACACTCACGAGGCTGCCCAACTCCCCCAGGGTTAAAGTGAGGAAGAGAGAGAGCTAAGGAGGCAGAAAGGCCTTGGGGGGCTCTAGCCGGCATGGCTTCTTGTGGCCATGGAGATGACACTGTCTCTCATGGGCACTTTTATGAGTTTGTCAGAGCACCCTCACCACCACCACCCCGGGGAGTCTCTCACCGCCCATTTCCTTGGCGCAGGCAAGTTCATTTTGCCTCCGACTGGTTACTTAGATTCTTCCCTCTGGGCCCTGCGCATCTGGAGGCAAACCTCTGGCTTCTTTCTTCTGAGGTCTCGCCTTTCCAAGCAGCCCTCTTGGGCAGGATCGAAGTCAAGCCCACACTGTCTGTTTCACTCTCTTAGACTCATCTTCCGTGGGAGTAAATTACTTCCCCCACCGTAGTCCCTACCCTGTGTTCAAGCCACTTTTGCCAACTCTGGCCCTTTAGATTTCTCAGGCATAAACGAAACGCCAGTCCATGGTGTTCCTCAAACTGCAGGGGACACATCCTGAGCTCTCTGAGAGGTCTGCCTGAAGTCCCTCTCACCAGACTTCAGGTCAGAGAAAAGCCACCTTCATCCTCCCCCGGGGGGTCCATAGGAAGGGCCTCTTAGAACACCTACAACTCCTTCTACAGAACTCTTCTTAATCCACAGCAGTCTCGTCAGTCTCCACTTCAACCCTGTTATACCTTCAAGGTAAGTGAGAGGTTAAGGGAACACTCCTTTGCGAGTCCTACGTGGTAGTCCTGCACCTTGTTGAGAATGTGAGACTGGTTGGCAACTATTGTCTGAGGTCTCTGTCAAAACAGAAATAAAATAACAGCTCCCATTTCACATCGTGTTTCCAAACGTATTCTCGTTCTCTTTCCAATTACCCCTATAAGGTTTTCTTTAATAGGTAGATGTTGGTAAAGGTCAAGTGCCATTTCAATTAACTTTGTGTGGTTTTGTTGTTTATCGGAGATTACTTGAATTATCGGTGGTTGGATAAGAGTTGGCAATAACTTTGTTATACAGAGATTTTTATTATAATGAGATTTATTGCAATCTGACCAGCAGCAGGGATTCCCAGAACCCTCGGGGAGTGTTATTTATGAGCTGCGCTTCTCAAGTCTGTTTTTTCAACTGACTAAGGGAAGTGATTTGAATCATAAGCACAACAAATTGGCTGCCCAAGAGAAAGGAAATGAGCAAGAATATAGAAATTCTTTGTAATTCTAAATGTTCTGTAGTGGTTTCAAGTTAGATGACAAGTTCATTTATATCAGAAAAACTACCATCTCTGCTCAGGTGGATGGATGCCCGTGCCATTCACCAGTTAGGTGAGCGGACTTGGTAGAGCAACATCGTGTCAAAATTATGGTGCTTCATTGTGGTCCTGTGGAATGATTATGTCCCTGCATATTGGTCTCCATCCTCCTCCACAAAGTTTATGGCTGGCATCTACCTCCAGGCCTTAAACCCTGTTTGTTCTGTACTTGGCTCCTTCCTCAAAGCCTGAACCATTTTGGAACACTGTCAACAGATCATTTAAGAATACAGGATGAATCTTCATATACATTTTTTAAAAAGACAACCAGCTCTGGGAGAGTATTTCGATTTTACGCCCACACATGATTTAAAATATCTAAGGTCATATTGAGTACATAGGGGACAAATTTTAATGGGGGGGAACCAAGACCAAGAAAAGAAAAATCACCGATGAACATATGTTTTGTTTGTGTTCGGCTCTCTTGAATTTCACTAGAACTCCCATGACATCAACAGCGTCTGCTTATGGCAACCAACTGTCCTCCACCGCCAGCATTTCAACTGTCAATATTACTGTCAGGAATGTAATTTATTTCACTCTTTGGGTTTCTTAAGCAAAAGTGAAAGCTCTACGTGAAAATGAAAATGTTCAAGTAAATTAAACATGGAGTAAGGATTCTCAATCCTTCCATAGAGAAAAACAAAAGGAAGGGCATTTCACAGATCAGGGAGCCTATTTCCAAGAAAGGAAGTGACTTAGTCACAGGCATGTCGGAATCATCTATGGCTCTGTAAAAATACCCAAGTCCAGGCCTCACATCTCCCCTCACCCCCGACCCCAGTTGACTCAGGGGGTCTGAACTGGATCTAGGCATTTGCATTTTTTTAACCCCCACTGGTGATTCTGATGGACAGAGTTGAGAGGGATCACTAATAATTTGGGTGGACCCAGAAGTTTTAAAAGAATGGACTGGAAGAAGGTTTAGCCAGAGGGCTCCTTCAGTGATGACCAGAGAAATGAATGGCATAGAGGGGATGGAGTGAGGGCAGGCGTGTCACATCAGAGCTGGGGTTCATGAACCCACCTCATGCAATTCTTAACTTTGAGGGAGGGACGGATCACTTTGAGAGTCTCATGAAAGCTGTAGTTACTCTCCTCAGAAAAATAACCCATAGGCTAACCTCCACAAAATTTTGCACATACTTTGAGGGGATTCTAGATTAGAATTAAGTTTTTGTTTTTGCTCTTCTAACCGTCTGGATGACAGTCCCATTTATTAATGTAAGGAAAATGAGAGAGGCCAGGTGTCTGGCCTCAAGAAGCTCTCGGTCTAGTAGCCAGGAGAAAACAGTAACGACTAATCAATATACACATACGTAGACAAGAGTCACAAGAGTTGTGGGGGAAGGGAGAGTTCTGGAATGTTGAATTGGAGAATTTGAACCTTGTGCTTTGAGAGGCAACAGATTATAGGAGACAGTTGTGGTGTGAGGCCCCCCAAAAGAACCTGACTAAGGCAGGTTGATAAAGGAGGACTTGCTGTGGCAGCCCCATGAGGCTACGTTTCGAACACAAGTTTATAGTGGGCGTGTGATAAAAATCGCATTGATCCACGCTGCTGCTAAATGTCATTGACATGGTGCCACCAGTAGACTGGGGTCTGGGGCGAGGGAAGCTGTTAACGTGCCGAAGAATACAGTTTTATATGAGACTCGGACCGGACACTGGGAGGAAGAGAGCAAGCTGGCGCTGGAGGGGCGGCCTTGGAGTCCGCTGTTCATTGCCAGGGTCAGAAGTTGGCCCCGTGTTCGTTCTTGACGGTGAAAGAAAACCGCGGGAGAGCGCTGAGTGGGGAACTACCTTCAGCCAGTGGGCATGAAAATGAATTTTGGCTGCTATGTGCAAAAGCCCTAAGTGTGTGGACAGAAGGAAGCCAGCCAGAAGGTTACAACGGGTCAGGAATAAATAACCACCAGGCGGAGGATCCCAGATTCCGTCCTGCCTTTTGTTGGGTGAGGAGCGCCAGGCGAACGCGTCCACAAAGGCTTCGGGAAGAAGCAGCCCACGCTCGGCTCCACCTCGGTAACGATTAGGGGCCCCCGCGGGGTGGTGAAGCTGGAGGCCCGGGGGGTTCTGCTCTCCGCGGGAGGCCTCGCAGCGGGGACCCCAGAATAAGTCGGGGGCGGGCCGCGGCGCGGCGGGAGGGGGCCGAGCAGGCGGGCAGGCAGGTCCCACCCCTTCCTGAAGGAAGCGCCCTCCTCGCCGCGACTGCCGCCGCTGCCGCCGCCGCCGCAGGTCACGGCCCCGCGAGGCCACCGCGGCCCCGCCGCACCGGAGCAGGTAGGCGCGGCGCCCGCGGCGCCCCCTCCTCCGCCCGGGCCCGCCGGGCAGCCAGGTGGCGTCGGGCCCGGCTCCGCGCCGAGCCCGGAGGCGGAGACCGGGGGCGGCGGGCGCTGCAGCGGGGCTCGGGCGGCGGGGTCCTCCCAGCCGCGGGGCCCTGCTCGGCTCCGGCCCCCTCCCCGCAGCGCCCCGGGCGCGGGGGCGTACGCCCCGAGCACGGCGCTGTGCCCAGCGGCGTCCCGGACTCCCCGGCGGCGTTCCCCAGCGCCCGGAGCCTGGAGCCGGCGCGCCTCGGTCCCCGCCGCTGCCGCCGCCGCAGTGCCGTCGGCCGAGCCTCTGCGCCGCCCGCCGGCTGCGGCTCCGGTCCTTTGACAGGTGTCCCCACTCGCCACCCCATCCAGATACCCAGGCCTTTTGTTGTCGGGTGGACGCTGGTGGGAAGCGACCCCAACTTTGGCTTCCGAGTCTCACTGCCCTTCGCCGTTCACTTTACCGTGAGCCAAATGAGGCTGGCTCGCGAAGCAGGGGACCCGGGAAGGAGGCACGAACTTGCTTTGCCCTGTGCACCGCCCCCCACTCTAAATGCACAGTCTCGCTTTCCTGTTCTGGGTGCGCACTTTGGAAGAAATGGGATTTTCGGTTTCTCCGGGGGAGACGGCGCTGGGTGGGTTACCGGGGCTCTTTGGTCATCCGTTGCAATAAAAAAGTGACTAGCTTTGGGTTACGGAGAGAGCCCTTGTCTGGTGAGCTTCTCCTCCTTAAATAAATCAAATCGCGAATGAGAGGGGTTTTCCCATTTTAAATTCGTATTCCTTTTCTCTTTACTCATCCCTCTCCTGCGTCCACCCCGACCTCCACAGCACTTTATTATATCCCGAACACTTCACTGGTTTTTTTTGTCAGGTTTTTTCCGCCCAGACTGTCTTTCACGGCTGAGCTAGGACTGTGACTACGAATGTGAGAACGTAGCCCGGTTGGGATGGAAGCCCTTCTCCATGAATGAACCCATTCTGACTTCCTGCATGCGAGGTCTTGTGAGGGAACCATAGATACTGATGTTCTTGGATTAAAAAAAAAATTCTTCGCTCTATCACAACAACAAAGCCTAAACGATAATGTTAGTTTCTCCTTTTTCATTGCTCTGCTTGAATCAAAGGCAGAGTTTTAATAACGCAGGACTGTAACTCCATCCTTGGCTGCAGTTCATCAAAAGGATAGGCGAATGTGGATGTACAAACTCCATAGTAACAGTTAATAAATTGACCTACTTAAAGTTTTCAAGGAAAAATTGTTAAGGTCATATATGTGATATTTGCAGATCAAAGAATTTTAGGTTCAGCTCTCATGTATTCAATTCCAAACTTTTTCCTCTGTTGTGTCCTAGAGACACCATGTTTCCAAGATTAGTTGTAGCTGGCATCTTTTAATGAACTAGAAATGTGAATTTAATCTTCAAGGCAAAGCATAGGAATTTTAATGGTGTGTCTTTTATTTATACATTATTTAATAAATGTTTTGCAGGCTCCCCAAGTTGGAAGCTCAAAAACTGGACATGGTAAATAAAAGGATGAAGATGTTTTGCTAACAGTAATGACTAGTTGGTTGATGTTATGATATTGAACAAACATATTAAAGTATTTGGAAAATGCATATTTATTATAATCTGCCATTAGCTGGAGGCAATCTGTTTGGATTAAAGTGTCTTTATAGCAATTGCTTAATTCATGTATTTCTTATCAAATGCCTTTCACAGGTTGCTTTGTGAGGGAGATAGTTTGGAGTAATTTTTTTGCATGAATGTAATGATGGCTAATGTTCAGGCTTTGTTCTAGAACTACCACACTCATGCTTATGACGACCTTGCAGGGTTTTTTGTGCTCACTTTACCTGCTTTGTGATCCTCAAGAGGGAGGGCAGTTAGCTTTACACTCTTGTCTGTACTCCAGCTTTGTTTCCCCTGTGACCTAGGCACACCTCTGCAGTCCAGTGACCAGATTAGCAGGGCAACCTGGAGCCACCAAAGAGGAAAAGCTGGCTGGCCCCTGCAATCCTAGCCATTTGGTTTCACTATAATCTGGCCATTTGGGATCAGTTCAGAAACCAATTAAGCAAGACAGACACTGACAAGATAATGTATTACCTCTCAGTCTGCCCTTCACAAGAAGAATCTACAGCACTGAGAATCCACACTCCAGTGGTAATTAGGTTCTGTGAGGCTCAAATGAGCTATGTACTAAAGTTCTCAAAAATGTGATACAAAGACCAAATGTTATTGAATCTGAGTCTAAGTTCATAGAAAGGCTAGGAACAGTCCCAGGTGTGTAGTAAATATTTTCCTTATCCTAAGGCAACAACAGAAGTGCGTTCCTACTTGTTCCTACTTATTTTGACCGTAAACTTTTATTCCTGGAGCTGATGGTGCCACGTATCTTTCTGTTTTTTCATAAGTTGCTCTAAGCACTTGCAAACTAGCTCATAAATTAGTGGAACTTTAACAAATGATTGTTATCACCAAATATCATTTCCTGGCATGTTTCGATTTTGAAAGATAACTTGTGCACTGGAAAGTCTTAATGCAAAGAGATTTTAGAGAGGCCGGTTGTAATGATATTTTGAGATAATGATGGAGTCTTTGGCAGTAGCCTTCAAATTCAACCCCACAAGCCAGCGCTGCTAGGTAGCACTTGGAACTTTCTTACCAAGTGAGAAATGAGCAATTTTCTTTTTAGCATCTGTAAATGGCGTTTTTCTAGATCAGTGCTATGCGACAAAAGTTTCTGCAGTGATGGAAATGTTCCATAATCCACCCAAAATGGTGGCCATGAGCCACATGTGGTTATTGAGCACTTGAAATGTCTCTAGTGCAATTGAGGAACTGAATTTTGAATTTTATTTAATTTTAATTAATTTAAATAGCCACCTGGGGCTACTGGCTACCATATTGGACAGTGCAGTTCTGAATTCTCTCCACTCATTTCCTGCAGAGATAACACTTGATGGCAATTATCCCTTAATTAGAAGAAAGTGGAGATTGGCATTGATAGAACCAGGAATTAAGTTTTGACTCTGTAATCCTGTTGTTATGAAAAAACACTTGCAATTACTCTGAAGAAGGTGTTTTATGCTGAAGTTCAACCCTACTCTAAAAATAAAGTTTCTCATTTTAATTTCCATTTGTCTGCTAGCCACAAAAGTAAGCATCACTCAGAGTTGTTTAGATGCTTGGCTTCAGGTGTCTGTGTTCTTGAACTTGTTTTATTTTCTGCTCTTTTGCATATTATAGAATCATTTATTCTTAGAGTCAGTTTCTTCACTTTTCAGTTTTTCAAGGGGAGGGAGATTTGGAGAGAGGTAGGAGTTGACAGTGATGCACAGCTGTTCCCCACCCGCTCTCCTGCCATCGCAGAAGCCCTGTGAGAAGTCTGACAAATGAATCCCTGTGTCCCAAGGAGTGGCTGAAGCCTCTGCCTCCGCTGGACCCTTCTTGTCTGGTTTCTTTCCCTCGGGCTTCAAACCCAGCCCAGCCCCTATGGATGAACAAATCCACTTAAAAAATAACCTACCATTATTTTTAGTAAAACAATTGAAATGGGGTTTCATTTATCATTTACCATGTTGTTGCAAATTTTTAACTAATTTGCTTTCATTAAAGCCATTATTTTGAGCATTTAGAGGGACACATTTATAATTAGACTTTTTCACAAGGCACTGCCTCTCATATTTCTTGGGTGAGTGATCCTCCATCCCCTAGCCTAGGCAACAATAATACCTCTCCCCAGGCCAGAGTTCAAGATCCTGGGGGTTCTCTTTCTCTGGGAGGGACTCTCCCTCAATCAGTTAGAAATTTGTCAAATGTGTTTGTATATATTAACTAAAATATAAGTTAACCCCTAAATTGTCTCTGTCCTTAAGGTGTTAATACTCTAGGGTGACATTTCCCAAATTGGTGTCTATCCCACAAGAGGCTGGGGATGCTTGAATAAATTTAGGAAATGTTCCATATAATCCTCCTTTTTTTTCTTGGAGATTTACAATGCACAATAGCATAGTAAAGCCTCTAAGATGAGATCCATATACTTATTTAACTTTTTTATTGTTAATGTTCCCCCCCAAATTTTCATGCAACGCTTAGCATAGTATTTTTCAAACCACGTGTCCTGGTCATGAAATGAATTAACAGATTAGGGTCAGCATTTTTTAAAATGAAATGGAACATATAGTAGGATAGGAATTATCACTGCATCCCTCTGAGTGAGGGTTACCAGTGTTGGATGAAACTTTTGGGTCCTGCATTTAGAGCAATTACAAGGCCGTGAAGTAGTGGAGAGTGGTGGTGCAGAGCACTGCAGAAACAGGACCCCTGGATTCAAATCCTGACTCTACTCCACCCAGGCCATATATTGTAAGCACTACATAGGCATGGTCGTTATTTGTATTGTTATTATATAAGTATGTGTGTATACTGGATCATGATGTAAAATATACTGCCTCTGAAACTAGGCTTGGGACCCACTTTGGGAAACACTGATCTAAGTCATATGTAATAGCTAATAATAATGAGCAACATTACTGAATACTTACCAAGGGCTGCATGCTGAATGCTCAACCTGGGCAGCCAGGTGACAGAGCCCACGAGTTCAACTACCTCACCTCCCATACTGCAATGCAATAGTGACACATAGATAGACTTCTGCAGATCTGTGAGACTCAAACGTTGTACAGCATTGCACAAGGGCAGAAATGAGCTGATGACGGCTGTTTTTTGTGTAAGATGAGGCTGGATGGGTAAGAGGGGAGTCATTGCACATTTAGGCTGGAAGAGACCTCACTGCTGCCAGCCTGTGGCCTCTGAAGGTTAATGCCTTTGGACAGACCGCCTGGTGCCCAAAGAAACATGAATGTCCCAGAGACTAACTACAAATTGTGTCTCCAGAGTTCAGTCTGCTTTCCTCCTTCCTAACTTCTGCCTGCTGGTTTGTAGCAAATAGTCACAAATAGTCTGAATAGATATGTCCATCCCATAAATCCCCCACTTTTTTCTACATTCTAAATTAGTTGTTTTTCAAAATCACTTCCTGCCTGTAAATGCTTCATGATATATTCTTAATATAATAAATGGAAAACAATGTTGTTTTAAGAATTTCACATAAAAGGAGATGTCTTAAAATTGAGGCTGGAAATTTTTTTTTTCCAGTGCAATCTAGAAAGAAAACTCATTTCATTTTGGAAGTAGGTTTCATGTTTCCTTAATGGTCAAACTAAATGTAAGCGATCACTTGTCCGTAGACTTTGTCAGGTAGAAGAGAAGAGGCCACAGCTTGTCATCATAGTTACTTTTCTTCTTTAAAAGGTACAGGGACAGGACTGGCCCAGTGGTGTAGTAGTTAACTTCGCTCATTCTGCTTCGGTGGCCCGGGGTTTGCAGGTTTGGATCCCAGGTGCAGACCAGCGCACGCTTATCAAGCCATTTTGTGGTGGAGTCCCATATAAAGTAGAGGAAGATCAGCACGGATGTTAGCCCAGGGCCAGTCCTCCTCAGCAAAAAGAGGATTGGCAGCGGATGTTAGCTCAGGGCTGGTTTTCCTCACACACACACACGCAAAAGTACAGGGACTCTGTCTAACATCCTAAAAATTCTTAAGATATTCAGATTTTGTTCAAGGCTGCAGAATCGTCCATCTCTGAGAAGAGTATGCAGACTCTGTGGAATACAAAGGGGAGTGTCTGAAAAAACATTGAAAGTCATGTAATACTTTTAGACAAGTATAGACAAAGCTTAAGAAGTGATTGTGATTAACTATGGCAGTAGAGGAAATTAGCTTGTGCTTTAAATGGTGTTATTTAACTCTGGAGTGATTATAATGAATTATAATGGTTTTCAACTAAATGTAAACATAAATGTCTCCAAAAATAGCATAGACCTACTATTCCTCAGACATTTCATTTATTAACAAAGTAGACTTCTTGGTTTTTTTTTTTTTACACTTATGATGACTTAGCTGCCAAAGAAATATTTTAAATGGTAATCATTGGGAGTTTTACAGCATAAATTAAAACTGACTGTACATAGCTAAAATGGGTGTTGTATTTTTTTTAACTGTGCTGGTCAATAGTCTTTCAGATTATTTTTCATTCTATGGATTCATGAGTGGAAAGGTATTAATTAAGAAATGTTGATACCATTGTAAAGCAATCCAGATAGAAATATTATTTTTTCCTGGACTTGGAGTGTTTGTGAATTATAATTAGAATTCTGTAATGTAATTGTCCTGTTATTTCTAATGGAAATAGATCTCCTGGAATTTCTAAATTCTACTTTTCACTAAAACTTAAAGTGTATTTACATAGAACCACTGGTAACTAAATTATGCCTACATGCAGTAGCAGGAATGTTAAATTATGGGTGACAGTTTTTCTTCCTTGTGGTATCATGTTCCCACATAGCCTAGACTTCAAAAGTATGTCATTTTGAAAAACTATCCAGTCCTGTCAGTGACAGCACAGTGTTCACAAGAACCGTATTTATCTCCCTGTAATTTTAGCAGCTAATAGAATTGTTCTTGAGAATGTCTTTTCTATGACGTTTTGATTGGTGTTTTTCCTTTTTAATTTGAGCTTATATGTGGCATAAAAATTGATTTATCTGAAAAGGAGTGGGTTGTCGTTTGTATACCAAAATTTTTATTGTATGTCTATGCGTGTAAAAAGAAAGACAAAAATTTTCCATTAACTAATTTGGGGAAAGGATACCGTTGTGATCAAATAGTGGCTTATTGTGGTCTTTTAAGATCAGGCCACTGAGGCAAGTGAGTGTTCACTTACAGAGCCATAAATCTGGCAATTCAGAAATGGTGTTGTTTATTAGCTATTGGACAATATTTGTGAAATCGCTGGCATGGTCTCTGGCTCAGAGTAACTTTTTTTTCACTGTTACTTCCTCCTTATTCATAACACAGGTGTTAACTCATTTTATCACATGGGAAATTAAAGAGGATTGTTCTAGATGATAACTGCTCCCCTATTGAGCATCTAAGAGCTAAAAAAGCCTTTGAAAGTCACATAATTTATTTCTTAGAGCCTTGGCATGATCACAGTCATCACAGAGAGATGATGTGTAGACTCCATTCTACTTTTAGTCTCTGAATGCTTAACATTAGTTCTTGACATGCTGTTTATCCAGGCTGACTCAACAGGACTGACGTTGAACCAAGGCTCACTTCAGTTTCGTATATCTTCTGGTTTGCTTGCTTGTTGCATATTTACCTTGTCTTTCCAATTAAATCATTGTTTCTTTGTGTGTGGAAATTATATTATGTAACTTTTTTGTATCACACTGGTTTATCTGAGGACAGAGGTTGGCAGACTATTTTGTAAATAAAGTTTTTTTGGGACACAGCCATGCCCGGTGGTTACATATCACCTGTGACTGCTCTGCATTGCCACTGCAGAGTTGAGTAATTGAAGCAGAGCCCATCTGGCCCATCAAGCTGAAAATCTCTACTGTCTGGCGCTTTATAGGAAAAGTCTGTCAACCCCTGTTCATTTGTTACTCTTCCTACGGGGTCCTTGAAGAAAATGTGAAAAAAAATGGCCTATTACAAATTATATAGCTAATTGCTCTCTGTAGGGACAGATTTCACATCTGAATGACCAAATGAATGATGACTTCTTGGTTTTTTTTTTTTTTTTTTTACACTTATGATGACTTAGCTGCCTGTTGCACTGTTCATTGCCTGTGAAAATGTCATCAGCATAGGCTTAGGTGTTATATAGACCTGGGTCACTAGCTATGTAGCCGTGAGTAAGTTACTTAATCTCTTTTAAGCTGTTGTTTCCTCATGTACACAATGAGGATGAGTATGATACCTACTGTTGGGAGACAGTTCTTCACGTGTCCCATGCATTTCGACAGGTCTTACAAAGTCCTCAGCAAAAAGGCAACAGATGTTAGCTTAGGGCCGGTCTTCCTCACCAAAAAAAAAAAAAAAAACTTTATCACAATCCTATATACAAATATATATGTATATAACTGAAACTAAAAGTTTTACAAATCAATAGTCATCCTTACTACATATTACATTTAGATATTTAATTATTTGACTTACAAAGAGAGGCACTGACTGCCCTTTTGTTCTAGATTGTCTTTTCAAGGATGTTTGTGTAGTAAACAGTCTTGGATGATAGAAATCGTGTTGCCCTCAGAAGCAAGGGGCAGGCATGCTTATATCCAGTATAATAGATTTGAGTTGCCCCAGCTCAGAATTCCTCTCCAGTAATGCTACTCACTGCGTGTGCAGGTGTTACATGGCCCCTTTTGTGACAACCTGCAGGAATTGGAGCTGAGGAACTGGTGCAAGAAGATGCTGATACTCTGGCTACTGCCATTGCTGTGAGTAATAAAGTCCTTTGTCTCTGACCCCCTTTGTCTTGTGTCTTCTGCCAGCATCCATGAAACTGTGGCAGACTAACTTGTGCAAATAGCATAAAATCTCAGACTTTCACAGTTCTTGGACAACTATTCTACGGGGTTATTATGAGAATTGAATCAGATAATGAATATAAAACATTTAACACAGTGCCTGCCATATAGTAAGTGCCCAATAAATGTTAGCTACTAATTATTATCTAGCTAGCTATTAACCTGCAGTGTGAAGTCGAATCCCAGTTTTGTGTGGACAACTAATATCTTAAGATGGTAATTTTTTCAAACTGTGGGTCACCAGGGCTATGAAAACAGTTAAATAGGCTTATTTTTTTAATGAAACAGAAAATAGAATATAGTCAAATAATTAAATATCTAAATGTAATATGTAGTAAGGATGACTATTGATTTGTAAAACTTTTAGTTTCAGTTATATACATATTTATTTGTATATAGGATTGTGATAAAGTTTTTTTTTTTTCTGGTGAGGAAGACCGGCCCTAAGCTAACATCCTCTTTTCGCTGAGGAAGACTGGCCCTGGGCTAACATTCGTGCCCATCTTCCTCTACTTTATATGGGACGCCGCCACAGCATGGCTGACAAGCAGTGCGTCGGCGGGCGGCCAGGATCCAAACTCACAAACCCCCGGCTGCGAAGTGCGAACTAAACCGCTGTGCCACCTGGCCGCCCCTAAAAAGTATTTTTTTAATGTCAGTCATGATCAAAAAAGTTGGAAAGCCACTGCTGCCCTAATACATATATGGAACTGTCCAGAAACACTTTTGTTCATGAGAGCATAGAATTACTTTCTTAGTTCTCATTCCTGAAAAGGGGTATAAAGGGCCATCCTCACTCATCTAGGTGTCACTGCTGAGAAGAAATGACCAGAGGTTCAGTTTGTTCACCCTCTGCATACTACGTGGCTCTGTTTGCCCATAATTAGCAGGAAATGAATATAACCACCAGGGTTATTTTCTGAAGAAAGGGATTTTTTATATTAGCAGTGTCCCATAGAACTTTCTGTGGTGATGGAAATGTTCTGTTTCTTCACTGTCCATTACAGTAGCCACTAGCTATTGAGCACTGTTGAGCACTTGAATATGCAACTGAGGAACTGAATTTTAATTTAAAAAATTTTAAATTTGGATTAATTTAAATTTAAATAGCCATGTGTGTCTATTGGATAACGCAGATTTAGATTGAGTGCAAAACTGTGGTTTCCTCCAGTACATTTAACGGTGTGGTTTGGCTTCTGGTACTGTCCTAAGGTGTAGCACCCTTCCACTGGGTTGTTCAAACAACCATTGACCCTTGCCCATGGCTGTCTTGGGCAGACACTGGGGGGAAGAAGTGCTTGACGAGTTGCTACCTTGGACAGCGCCACAAGCCAGGAAAAAGTTGCAAGGAGTTGGGGGCAGAGGTTCTCAACCCTGGCTGTGCAACAGAATCATCTAAGAGCTGAAAAATCCAGGCTGCACCCCAGATCAGTTAAATCATACATTTTAAAAAAGCTTCCCGGGTGTGCTATTGTGCTCTGTCAGCTGAGCAGCATCACAGGTGGACAAGGCAGCCCACGTACTTCGATGCTCCCTCGTAATATCACAGGCATGCCTATGGTCAGAGGGCAGGGGAATGGGCACATGAAAGACGGTGGACCCCTATCTTATCTTAAACAGAAAGACTCCAACTTATCTTTGGTGTTGGGAACTGAGCTGTTTTCCCACCCGCTTGTCCTTGCTCAGTGGGGCCAAAGTGCGAATCTGTGTATGGCAGAGTTGAGCTTCAAAGAAGGAAAAATATGGGCTCTTATTGACCAACTCATATGTTCACTACTTTCCATGTATATATTCAGCAAATATTTATGGAGTTCCTACTGTGTGTTTGAGATATGCTGTTCTTGCTTAGTCTAGTGGGGGAGACCAACATGTAAACAGTTTTCATACAGTAGGGTTAGCATAATAATAGAAGAATCATAGGGTGTCTTGAGAGCACCCAAGAAGGGCAGCTGTCCTGGACAGGGGGAGAGACATCAGGGGACCTTCCCAGAGGAGGTGACACCCAAACTGAGTGTTATAGTATCAGAAAAAGTAGTCACATGAAGATGGGGAAATGAAAAAAAGAGCATACACAGCCTGGGAGGAGGCCCTGGCCGACATTTTCTGTCCCTCTCAGACTGAACACTGTAAGATAGCTCCCTCCTGGGGGAGACCCTCCCTGCTGTTTTAGCAAACCTCATGGGATATCCTTATCCTAATTGGCCTTTATTCTTTATTCATTCACTCATTCATTCAACAAGTGTAATTTATTGAGACATTACTATGTGCAGACATGATCTAGGTGCTGGTGGTGGAGCAGTGAACAAAACGGACAGTGTTCCTACCTTCAGGGAGCTTTATATTCTAGTAGGGGAGACTGACCAGAAATAAACAAGGAAATAGTATAGTGTATGGGTAATGTGCTATGGAGAAAAATAAATCATGGTAAAGAATTTGGAGGTACTGGAGAATGTGCTCTGAGAATTAGAAGTCTCATTGCTGTCTCTGGAAACTTAATAGCATTTCTTACCACTTTTCTGAGACCAGACCTGAGTCCCACTGTCATTTTCTTTCCTTTGTTCAAGCCTGGCCATCCACCTATGTCCATAACCCCATGTCCTCCTACCTCCTGCAGGACCATAACTTGTGCCAACATGACTTCTCATACCTGCCTCCCCTACCCCCATATAGCACATCTTCTATTTTCACTCTCTCTTAACTTTTTCACTTCTAGTCCTCTGTTGATTTCCCCCCATTTTTTCCTCTTCACCCTAGGAAATCCGTGGTTAATAAAGTTCTCGAGCTTTTGGCTGATTGCTCTCTGACACTCCTAAATGGGTCACTGCATGAAAAGGCTTGTCATCCCCAACTTTGAGGCTAAATGTGGTAAACCACCTCTTATCCTCTCTCTTGCCTACTCTCCTTCCAGCTCCCAGTCACTTCTCTTCATTTCTTGAGGATCTGAAGACCTGGCTCCGTGCCTTTCCATACCTCCCTTCCCTCCCCAACTCTTGTCATAACCCTCAGCAATGGCAACATCCTAGATGATCTAACCATGAATCTGGCCTCAAAATCCACTGGACATTCTTAATGAGTTCAACTCCACTAAACCACAGCTACTCACTCCCAACCCTCCACTCAAATTTTTGTCCTGCTTGTACTTTTTCACCTCAGAAATCTTAACCCCCGTATCCCATTCTCTGAACATAGCTATGTATCCTTCCAGCTCTTTCATATCCTACTTCTTTAACTTCGTGGAGATGTCCAGTCTTTTGACTTCCTTCAACTGCCCAAACTCTTCCTTACGCATGCAACTATATTCATATCCATCTTCATCTCCTTTCCTCGGAGGATGTGGTGTCCATTTTTCCCCATGTTTAAGACCAGCCCATTGCTTGAACCTCGAATGCATTCTCCTCATGCCTCCTTCGGAAACTTTGCTCTATTAATATTCCTCTCTCTTCTGTGGTCTTGTATCTGTCTCTGCTCTTTACTGGCTCCTTCCCATCAGCGAAGCATTCGCAGGTTTCTTCCATTCTGAAAAATAATTCTCCTAGGTTAAATAAATTAAGGTAGAGCTCTACAATAGAATACTATACAGTCATCTGAAATATTGATGGAGGTGTATATATCTCGCATGGAAAGATGATCACAAAAATAAGTGAAAAAAGTATTAAAACAGCTTTATTAGGTGATTTTCTTTTTCAAATTTTATTTGTTTATATTTTTTATTTTGGTAAAATACACATAGCATAAAATTTACCATGTTAACAATTTTTAAGTATATAGTTCAGTGGTGGTAAGTATATTCACATTGCTGTGCATCCAATCTCCAAAACTCTTATCTTGCAAAACTGAAACTCTGTCCCCATTAAACAACAGCTCCCCATTCCCCCAGTCCCCCAGCCCCAGGCAACCACCATTCAACTTTCTCTATGAATTTGACTACTCTAGGTACCTCATATAAGTGGAATCATACAGTATTTGTCTTTTTCTGATTGGCTTATTTCACTTAGCGTAATGTCCTGAAGGTTTATCCATGTTGTTATGGCATGTGTCAGAATTTCCTTCCTTTTTAAGGCTGAATAATACTCATTGTATGTATATAGTACATTTTAAATAATTTCATTTTTGAAGAAAAATAACTTTGTTAGGATATGTAACTATACATATATAATCACACATGCATACATATAAAAGATTGTGTATCAAAATGTTAATAGTGGTTATCTCTAAATTGTGGAAGTTTGAATACTTTTCATCTTCTTTTTTCTGATCTGTACCTCCTAAAGTATTGACAGTGAACACTCTTCTCTGTTGTAAAGGCTGAAGGAGACAAACCTTCAGTGGCACCCCATTGGCTCCAGTCTAGTCACCCCCGTGATGGGCCCCTGCCCTCCTCTCTAGCTCACCTCTCCCCACTCCCTGCCTTACCCATTATGCTCGGGGCACCACAGAACTCTGGTTCTTGCACACACCATGGTGGATGCCTTGGAGCCCCTGCCCAGGCCACCACAGCTGCATGGGGAGCCTCCACCTCCCTGAAGCCTCAGCCAGGGTCATTTCCTCCTTGCTTGGCAGCGGCCCCCCCCCCCCTCGTGGCTGCCTCCCTTTGGAGCTCCCTAATTCCCTGTACCAGGCTCTGGTGCTGCACTTGTTTCCTAATTATCTGTGAGCTGCTTGGGGGCGGGGACTGTGTGTTCATCTTTGTATTCGCAGCACTTAGCACAGAGCCTGGCAAAGAAGGTGGGCAGCTTGGGGAGCCACTGGTTATTCTGAGGCTGGAAAAGTAGGCAGAAGACTTGCCCCGAGGCCCTTCACTCAGCTGCATCCTGCTGCCCCTTGCGTGAACCCTGTAACGATTTAGAGATACTTTACATTCTACTAAAAATAAATCAGATATTAAAATTGTTGAAGAACACTACATTTCTTGTCTTAATGATACTGGTGAACTCTTGGCCCCTATTCTTGGTCACGTGGCCATGCCGGGTCTCCTGTTGTTTTGGTCTCATAACGTGTGTTTGGTAAACACCTGTCAACCTCTTTAATAACCTTGTAGTTCCCTGCAGTCAAACCTCTTTTCCCTAAATTCAGAGTCTTTGACAGGCTGGGACAGGAGTCATTTGGGGGCCCAGGAGGCCTTTATTATCACCCTCCAAGTCATAGGATAGTGACTAGCTGCTTACACCACATGTATGATTGATCCCGGTCAGGACCCTTTTGAGAAATAAAAAGTAAAAAGATCTACTGCTGGCATGGCTCTGGGTGCCGTGTTCAAGCACCCTGGTAAGTTAAGACTTAGCTAATGAATCCTTGCTGCACTTGATGTTGGACTGCGAGGGGCTTAATGTCGTACTGTGAGTAATGGTTCACGCTGGAAAGCTGTAATGGGCCATTCAAATTTGGTGAAACAAATTTCGCTGGCTGGTACAGTTCGGTAGTTTGAGACAATTCTCTTGCGTGTAAAAGGAGGATTCTAGGCCTCCTTTACAGGGGGATTAAAGGAGCAGAAGGAAGAATGAAGACGTTTTTAATTACTGTGGAACTGAATCAGTTGGGGCCATCTTCAGCTTCCAGCCCACAAGGATTTATCTTGGTTTTCCTTGAGAAAAGGGACCCAGGGTGAGTGATTCACCCAAAGCATCTGAAATAATTTTAGCAAAAATTATTGATGACAGGACATTTAATGTTTGAAATGATATATTTTTCGACTCTTGAACCAATATGTGGTATATTGGCTTGTGCTGTTTGCATCAGAATCACAATAGCTTCATTTAATGTTTCCTTCTTACCAAGATCAGGCTCTTTTTGTAGAAGTTTGGCTAAACTACGTAGTCCTGGTTATGATGTTGCTTTTCTTTCTTTTGTTTTTGCCCAGTAAGCCAGAAAGGGAAGTAACAACCTTACTTGGAATAAGCATTAGTCTTGGAGATGTACTGTCAGTGTTCAAGTCCTGGCCTAACCACCCTTTATGCTAGCTTCGTGCTTGGATAAGTTATTTAATTTATGTAAACTTAGAGTTTCTGTTGTTCATCAGTGAAATGTGGATTTATTCGTCTGTCTTGCTCACTTGACTGTAACCTTTTTCAGAGTAGGGGTTGTGGCTCATCCATCTTTGGAAACTCAATACGTGGGATGGGGCCTGGCAAGTCAAAACTCTATAAATATTTGTTGAACAAATCAGATTCATCTTACTTACTTCATAGATTGTTCGGAAGAGCAGGTCGGATGAGCAGCAGTGGAGTGTAGTGTTAAGAGCACAGGCCTAGAGTTAGCCCTCTGGGTCCTAGTCGTGTCTCCAGCATTCCTAGCAACATGATGTTGGGCAGGTTACTAACCTCTGTGCATCTGTGAAAGTGGATGATCATACCTACTTCCTAGGGTTGTATTAGATGTGCCTGCCACATAGTAAGTGCTGTATACTTACCAGTTATTGATATGACATGTGAAAGACTTTTGCAAATTGCTATTCACATAAAGGTAATATTTATTCGATGAGGTCTTGCCAAGTATTGGACACAGTGTGAAATACTTATAGTACTGTGTCTTTCCCTATCTTAACTAGTGGTAATTCCATTCTTTTTTCCCATTTTCTAAAGCCCAGCTAGGGTACCTTTCACCTGGACCCTTTTAATGATGCCCAAGATACCCTTGATGCAAAATGTAAGGTTCAGAGAAAGGCTGACGTTGGGCTGCCCGGACTGGTACTGCTGCCTGTTCTCTTTTTCCACTGTTTGCTGTGTAGAAATAATTCTGGTCAATTCCCAGGCATTACAGATTTTTAAGATTGTGTTAAATAATAATGATTTCATGTGGGAAATCACTGCGGTAGTTTCCACACTGGTTTCCCTGCCTCCTGCCTCTTGGCCACTCGAGTCTGTTGTGCACAGTGCTGTCTGCCTCATCTTCCCAGCATTTCACTTTCCTAAGGTCTCCCCAGCCCAGGAACCCTCTAGAGATGCTACCTTCTTTATCGGACCAAATCCAAGCTACTGGTGTTGGCATTCAAGGCCATGCATGATCTGAACCCATTTTATCTGTCCACAGTTTTCTTCCACTTCCTCTCTAATTGTAGACTTTTGCTGCTCTCTCACCTGGATCCAGTCTTGTCTTCTTACTTTCCTTTTCGTGGTTCCCACAGTGAAATGCTCTCCCTGACCCATCCTAGTTATTTATATTTGCCCACAGCTTTAAGGCTCACCTTTTCCATAAATCCTACCCCTTCTTGAACATTGATTTTTTTCCTATATTTTTGCATTTGATTATATTTAATTTAGAGCTTATTAGGTGCCATTTTAAAAAGTATCTTCTCATTAAAGACTCAGAACAGTGTGGGGGGAAAAAAACTTTAAAAAAAAGGATGCAGACTGTTAACCTGATAATATTAAAATTATTATAAGCTTACCAGTTAGGCGTTCAGGAAAATTGTACTTATTTTATATGCATAATTTAAAAAATTTACATTTCCTCTTGGCAGCTGTAATTCCAGCCCACTGCATGTAAATAAAGCCCTGGGGTCCAGACCATATGTGGTAAAAGAAAATTATATTGTAGAGCAAGACAGGGCTACTACTGCTGTGATGGGACTCATAAGTCTCCATTTCTTGACTTTTATAATACATGAGTCTTCAACTGCTTCAGTATATCAACATTTCTTCACTATTAAACCATGGATAGACTATAGAGTAAGAGCCAGAGCTGTGAAATCACTCGAGTACATAGTGGGATTCCATAAATGTTGTTGACAGATTGGTTTGTGGTCTCTTTTTGGCTCCTCACTGAGTTAGTCTGATTTGTATATGTCAGTTCACCTCTCTGTGCTCATTTAGTACATCTTTTAAAATACTGAGATTTTATAACACTTAAGATATAATAAAATAAAATTGTATTGCTAGAGTATGAACATATTACCCATATCATGAGAATCAACTCCTTTTCTTTCCCTCTCCCTCTTTCCTCCTTTTTCTTCTTTTCTTTCACATTGCGTGACATAATTATTACGTGACTGTATCCTCCCAGCAAATATTTGAGGGAAGTATATTAATCTACTTTTCAAAAATAATGAATTGGAGCACACTGTGAAAGAGGCATTCATATCTAGACCACTCTTTTAGTATACCAACCTGTCGTTATGCCAGTATAAAAATAAAGTTTAATATGTAAATTAAAGGGTTTCAGTGGGTACTTTTAAATAACCACAGAGCTTTGCAGGGGTTCACATTTCCCTAGAGGAAATTAGCCAGGATAAAAAGGAATAAAGTACAAAAGAAATAATGCACAGGAAAAAAAAACTTTTTAAGAAAACACCTTCAATTTTGAAGCCTCCCAAGTAATTAATTCTAATCTCTTCTTTATTAATGTAACTGCTTAAAAGAACAGGTAGAGACATTGAATGACTTATTTTGTGAATCTCCAAATAAAACTAACTTTCTTCAGGATGATTAAGTAGATTGTAAAGAGGGACTTAGACACAAATTTTTATATGTAGTTGTGTGTTTCAACTGTTATTCCAGAAGACCGTTAGAAACACTGTCAAATGCCAAACTAATCCCCTTGAGTTTTTTAAATTTAATTCTTTGATATTTCTAAATTAATTTGGCAAGAGTGGCTTTCTTCACAGTATTTTAATTAACCTTCCAGGAGCATTTATTCAAGTTTTTGTGTCTCTCAGAGTTTTGTGGGGTTTCTTCATGTACATTTCTTATTATAGATAATCCTAGATATTTTATGGGTTTTGTTGCTATTGTAAATCTATCATGTTTCCCTTTTTTCTGTATAATTAAAAGCTGTTTGAATTTTCCTCTCTTATCCAGTCCTTATATGAACACATATTAATTCCAATAGTATTTTAACCTAGTCTCTGGTCTTAATGTTGCAGATAATTCTATTTCTGTATTTCTTATAACTAGACCCCTTATTTCTGTTTATTGTCTTACTGAATTGGTAAAAACTGCCAGAACAGTTTTAATAATCATGATAATAGTATTCACTCATCCTAGTTTTGTTTAATAGGAAAGCTCTCTTTTCACACCAAAAAATGATATTGGCTGATTGTTTTCACGAAATACTCATTATAGAATCCTTCTATTCTTAGTTTTCCTAGATATTTTTTATGGGTTTTGAGTACTGAATTTTATCAGTCTTTTCAGCATCTTCTTATGGTTTCTCTTATTTGACTTATTGATATATTGCATTATATTCATAATAATGGTAATGATATATTTCCTGGGATAAACTTTCCTAAGTCATGGTTTATTTTTCTTTTAGTATACTGTTGACTCCAAGTGCTATTTTCTATTTGGGGCTTCTTATTCATATTATTCATCAGGGCAATAAGCATGTGTATTATATATAGTTGCATTTGAGGATCACATTGTACGTGTGCTTTTGTTTTTTTGAGGTGTAATGGACATACAACATTACATTAGTTTCAGGTACGACATAATGATTTGATATTTGTATATATTGTGAACCGATCACCACAGTAAGTCCAGTTAACATCTGTCACCATACATAGTTACAGAATTTTTTTTTTCTTATGATGAGAACTTTTAAGATTTACTCTTAGCAACTTTCAAATATGCAATACAGTATTATTAACTATAGTTGCCATGCTGTGCATTATATCCCTAGGACTTATTTATTGTATAACTGGAAGTTTGTACGTTTTGACTCCCTTTACCCATTTCACCTACCCCTCAACCATTGCCTCTGGCAACCACATGTCTGTTCTCTGTATCTATGAGCTGGGTTTTTCTTTTTTTTCAGATTCCACATATAATAAGTAAGATCATATGGTATTTGCCTTTCTCTGTCTAACTTATTTCCCTTAGCATAATGCCCTCAAGGTCCATCCATGTTGTAGCGAATGGCAAGATTTCATTCTTTTTTATGGCTGAATAATATTCCATTCCACATTTTCTTTATCCATTCATCCGTTGATGAACACTTAGGTTGTTTCCATATCTTAACTATTGTAAATAATGCTACAATGAACATGGGATGATTGTACATACACTTTTGTTTCCTGAATCTTCTACTTTCTATAGTGTAAACATTTTCCTATGGCATTAGAAATTCCTCAAAACATATTTTAATGACTGCACAATATATTATGGAAATATCATAACTTTCCTAACACTTCTGTTTTTCATCACTTTAAGTTTTTCCTAATCTTTTTCTGTTATAAATAATGCAAAGATGAACATCTTAATATATAAAACCTTTGTTCATATTGCTGATTGTTTCCATAGTGTATGAGTTTCCAGGGACCACCGCAACAAATTACGACAAACTTAATGACTTAAAACAGCAGAAATTTATTCTCTCACAGTTCTGGAGGCCAGAAATCCAAAACCAAGGTGTTGGCAGGCCCATACTCTCCCTGAAGGCTCAAGGGGGAGAATCTTTCCTTGCCTCTTCCAGCTTCTGGTGGCTCCTGGCATTCCTTGGCTTGTGGCAGCATAACCCCAATCTCTGCCTCTGCCTTCACATGGCCTTCTCTATGTGTGTCTCTCTATGTCCTCTCCTTTTCTTTTAAGGGCTCCAGTCTTTGGCCATCCCGAAATCCATGATAATTTCTTCTTAAGATACTTAACTACTGTCATGCCCCAAATAACAACGTTTTGGTCAGTGACCGACTGCATATACCACAGTGGTCCCATAAGATTAGTACCATATAGCCTAGGTGTGTAGTAGGCTATACCATCTAGATTTGTGTAAGTACACTCTAGGATGTTCACACAACAATGAAATCCCCTAATGATGCATTTCTCAGAACGTATCCCCATTGTTAAGCGACTCGTGATTGTAATTGCATCTGCAAAGGCCCTATTTCTAAATAAGGTCACATTCACAGGTAATGAGGGTTAGGACTTGGAGATATCTTTGTGTGTGTGTGTGTGTGTGTGTGTGTGTGAGGAAGATTGGCCCTGAACTAACATCTGTGCCCATCTTCCTCTATTTTGTGTATGGGACGCTGCCACAGCATGGCTTCATGAGCGGTGCATAGGTCTTCGCCTGGGATCTGAACCTATGAACCCCAGGCTGCCAAAGTGGAGTGTGCAAACTTAACCACTATGCCCTAGATGTATCTTTTTTGAGGAGGACAAAGTTCAACCCACCACACTTTCTATGAGTAGAAATGCAAAGTCAAAGGATAGGAGTCTTCTTGTGTCTCTTGATACTTATTACCAAATTGTTTTCTTTCTTTCTTTTTTTTTTTCTTGAGGAAGCTTAGCCCAGAACTAACATCTGTGCCCATCTTCCTCTGTTTGTATATGGGTTGCCACCACAGCATAGCTGACAAGTGGTGTAGGTCCGTGCCTGGGATCTGGACCTGTGAACCCGGGCCACCAAAGCAGAACGTACCAAATTTAACCACTAGGCCATGGGCCCAGCCCCACCAAATTGTTTTCTAAAATGTGTGAGAGGGCCCAGCTTATTTATCATCAATGATATAGAGAGTACCCACTTATCTACATCTTCACCTGCATTAAGTATTACTATTTAAAAAAAAAATCTTTGACTCTTGGATAGGGTAAAAATGGAAACTCATTATTTTAAAAATTTCATTTCATTAATTTTTGGTGACATTGACAAAATTTTTGTGTATTTAATATGGACATTTGTAATTATTTTACTGTAAAATCTTTGTTCACGTCTTTTGCCTGTTTGTTTCGATGCATTAGCCAGTTTCTTATTGATAGAGACATTATTTATGAAGAATGTTAGCCATTTGTCATATTGCTTGTAAATATTTTCCCAGTTTGTCATTTACCTTTTCATTTTATAAAAGTTTAACCTTATATGGTCGAAAGTATCAATATTTCCTTTGTGATTTCTTCCTTTGTTCCTAAACTTACTTATCCAGACGTGAGCTAGTTTCCTAGCCATGTTATAGTTTCAAGTTTTATATTTTACTCTTTATTTCACCTGGAATTTATTTATGTGTATTTTATGAGATAAGGATCTAAATAGATGGGTTCCCCCCACCCCATTTTATAATTTATTTTCCCAGCACATTTAGAAATAATTCCTGTATTCCTGATTGATTCCTTTAAAGCAGTGGTTCTCAACCAGGGGTGATTTTTGTCTCTCAGAAGCATTTGACAATGTCTGGAGACCTTTTTGGTTGTCGTACCAGGAGTGGGAGTGCTCTGGGCATCTAATGGGTAGAGGCAAGATGTTGCTAAATGTCCTACAACACCCAGGGTAGCCCTCACAACAAAGAATTATCCAGCTCAAAATGTCAGTCATGCCACTGTTGAGAAACCCTATTTTAAAGTTTATCTTAAACTAGTGCACCTTCCCCATATTAGATATTGGATGTTATTAAATATGTAAGCCACGGCTGTTACAGAACCTACTACATAGGTGCCCTTGTGAGAAACAGCTCAGTCCCAGGTCAGTGCCTACACTTCCTTGAGCCTTTTTTTTTCTTTTCCAACTTGGAGACCTTTTTTGATGTTTCATTACGTCTTTTTACATGTGGAACACATCTCCTGACTGGGAATTGCATGGCCTCTCCTTGTTCTGGTTTTCATGGTACCTCTGAGGTGTACTGTATTGTTAGTTTTTAAATCTTCATATATTCCTGATGCCTCAACATCCCCACAAACTCTCTGTGAGCACAATTCCCGCCCTCCCCACCCCCCGACTAGGTTAGTGTGATAAGGCTGGTCCCTGCCTTGAGCTCCCCTCTTGTGCTCCCCTGTGTGTGACCTACTGACATTCAAATGCGCCAGTGAAGTCCCCTGGCGCCTTTTCCTTGTGTACTCCGCTCTGACCCCAGAAAGGCGCTTGCCGGCAGGTGGTCACGCCGCTCCCCACCAGCTCGGTTGAGCCGCTCCCTGGGCGCTCCTCCCACGTGCCCCCTCTTCTGGGGCCTGTGCACATCATCAGGCTCTTTCACCTTAATACGCCTCTCCGCGTTAGTCCCTGTCCGCACCAGACTGATGAACAAAAGAGAAAATAACCCCAATTTTAAGTAACAATTATTCCTTACAACACAATTGGCAAGGAGGATGGGATGATCTGTCACCGATGGAAAACCCCACGGAGATGCCCTTGGACCGCTCGTGGCTGACTAATGGGCTGTGGCGACTGGCTCCATGACCTGGGAAGGCGCTCTGTCTTCGCGTGCGCCGCTGTGCGCTGCCTTGTGTTGCCCCAGGCTCCCCACCCGAAAGTATTGGTCTTGCCTCAGTGGAGCGCCGCAGGATCCCGTTTCCCAGCCGTAGCTCGGCAAGTGGGGGAAAGTCGTCTTGTCGCTCCCCGGGACACAGAGCCACTGGGCAGTTGGGCTGTCGTTTCGCATGCAGCCCCCGAGCTTGGACTAATAAGGGAAGAACCCCTGCCGGTGCCGTGGTTAAGGCACCACGGAGTGGCGCAGAGCGCTGAGTGTTAGCCCGGGAAACAGAGGGTCAAGGTGTGTCCTAGAGTATGGGCTGGTGACCCGGCCCACGCAGTTCACTGTGTTTTTGAGTGACACTGCTGAAGGGAGAGTACTGCTTCCTCGGAGAGTCCGCATGGGGCCCTGGAAGGGTCCTTGCTGTTGAGTTTGGCTCTGCTGCATCCCTTGCTGCTGTCCCTTTTCCGTCCCCCAACTCCATGGGATATCAGGGATCCCATCCACGCAGACCGGTGGCTCAACGTTTAAAAAAAAGGGGGGAAAGGGGAAAGGAACACTTTGATCCTGCTCCCCTAAGACACCTGAGGCGGTTTCTCAGCTCGTTTGAGATTACACATCCCCAGGTCAGTGTGCCTGGGCGCTTTTAAGTGCTGCTACCTATTGACATGCTAAGAGTCTCCTTAAAATTAAATTGTCACAAAACAAAGCATTTAAAAGACAAAGCTGAGGCCACTCTTGCTCTCCTACTTGTAGATCAGAGCCCCTCTGAGGAAACACTTGAAAAGATTTTGTTTACCAAAACAGAAAAAAAGAGGAGGGGCAAAAAAAGACTGATGGCCCTGTGGTGGATAGGGGACTGTCCCAGACAGAGGCTACTGACTAGAGACACCTTCTCCAGGTGACTTATTCCTTCCCCCTTTCGTCTTACCAACCAGCCACAGAAACAAAAGCCCAGGGCTTCAGGTGGCTAAAAGCCTAAAACAGAAAAAAAAAAAAAAAAAAAAAAGCGGGGGGATGGAGGAGGAAATTGCCACTTTGGGTACCTACAAGCCCAAGGGAAAACAAGAAAGAAAAACAGGAATTTTAAACTTTATGTACTGAGCAAACACCAGATCTAGCAAATATAATGCTAATCCTGGATTACTTATTGATTTAAAAAAACGACAAAAATAACAAAAACCCCTAAATACAGGAAAAAATAAAGGTGACTGAGTAAGTTATGTATATGTATATATGTGTGTGTATGTATATATATATAACTAAGTTAAAACAAGATTCCATAATTTGACCCAATTGGAAATCCAAAATTTATATTCAGTTTTTATGTACTGAACAATTTCTGTAACAAAAAGATGAAAAGAATGCGGATTGGCTTTTGTGTCTCTGTAACCTAGCTTCTCCATTAACTTTAACTTTCTCCATTTGCTAAAATACACCAACTGACAGAACTTCCAGGACTTAATATTGGGGCTCAAATTGTAGTAATACTTGGGCATCCCACTAAATTTAAACATCGTGCCTTCTATAATCTTAAAAAAGTAATTAACTATAAAATAGAGGAAAAATAGGTATGCCTCACTTTAACTGTAACCTTGCCTAAACTTGCTATAGTCATAGTGCCCATTGCTCTAAAATATTCCATATTAGATATAGATGCTCTAATACAATGAATAATAAATTTAAATTAATGTAAGTTTTTGGCACTTACAAATTGGCTTGGTAAATGGAACCCCATGGACCCCGGTTAAAATAGTTAATATGGCCCCAAATAAATTAAAATAGGACCTTCAAAGGCTAAAACTTATTATATAAAACCTAATAAATAAAGAAATGATTATCCCTGCTACTTCTCCATTTGACAGTCCAATTTTGCCTGTTCTTAAATCTGAAAAATAAATAAATAAGTGGCACTTCATGATGGATTATTACGACCTCAAGGCTATGGTCTCATCCACCAAGGCACCCATACCCAATACCCAATATTATTGAAATGACTGTTTCTATTCAATCAACAACCGATAAATTTTTGCTGTCACAGACTTTTGCTCTTATAGTTTGGCTAGCATGTTCTGTTCAGTCCTATTTCAGCAGCGTCTGAGCTGCAGTTTGCCTCTGCCTCTGGAGGGACATAATATACCTTTTCCAGCCTACCCCTGGGGTACCTGAACAGCTTTGCTATCACACAGTCTTTGCAGACAAGGCCTTGGCTACAGCCACCTTTCTCCACGAACACAGGTATGACATCACATTGATAACATCCTCCTCTAAGGAGATTCATTTGACACACTTATTAATGACACATAAGGACAATGTCATTTAGTTTTTGGGGGGTTCTGGTGACAACATACTCCTCATTTACTAATTTTATTTACAAATTAAAATCAGCAGGCACTCCTGTTAGTGCCTTCAAAAACTCCTTCACTGTAGAGGCTTTGTCAACCTCTTCTCATGCCTCCTGGAGTGTCTGAGCCACTTATGATGGCCACTGGTTGCCCCAGGGCTTCTGATGCTGGAGACTGCCCCTCTCAGTCTCGTGCTATACATCATTAAAACCGCAAACGACTGGCTACTTACTGGGCTTTCCTGGAAATAGAGGCTGTCACAAACCCTGAGCCTGTGACCCTACATATCCGCTGCCCCTTATTCTTTGAATCATAAAAACGACACCCACAAGCTTGGCTTGGCTACTGGGGCCTCCTTAAGACAGGTTGGAGCTATACCTTGGCCTTCTGACATATTCCGCCTGCAGGAGGGGGTGGCTTGCCTTGTCCTCAGTCCTTTGCTAAATGCCAAGCTGCTGGAGGAGGTCTCCCCTCCCCCAGGCCCCTTGCCTACCTGGGGAGCCTCTTGGGATTAACTGAGTGAACAGCAATGGGAGTGGCGTTGCTAACCACTATATGTGATGGAGCTCAGTGGGATGCTGCTGCTTTTCATCCCTTAGCCAGAATGTCGCTGATAAAGGACAGGACCCAAGAAGCAACATACTTGGACAAACTTCAAGCAGTCATCTTAGCACCCGAATGCCATGGGCAACAATGGCCCATCTTCACATTTGTGGTAAACTGTTGGGCCGCTGCCTAAAAATTATCCCCTTTAGGGTAAAATATTTTAGAAATCTCTTGCCTCACAGATAGCCAAAATATAAGTCAAAATCATGCATGCCTTTACCTATACCAAGGCCACAATACGAGGCTTCACCAGGACACTCTTTATCCCTTCAGAGTTACCGACATTATTTATAGTAACCGAGACACACATTTGCACTTTCAAAATACACAATGCTGGACTCTTGGAAGAGGTAGTCAATAGAACTTTCATGTTCCTGATAGGTCCCAGATGACTAGATTAATTGAGAGACATATGGGTCTTCTCAAACAACTCGTTTTCAAATTCTAGGACAACAAATAAACTCTAAAGTTCTCTATCTTGTTCCAGGCCGTAACTTATTTTTATAAATTTTCAATCTCACCCCCATCCCATAGGACTGGAGGCCAGATCAAGGGCACATATTCTCCTAGGACTCATTAACTATAGATTGTCCCACAGGCTGGGCAGCTGCTCATCTGCTATGTGACCCATTTGAACCTAAACTTCCACCAAAAACTAAAACAAAAACCCTGTCAGGTGTGTCTGCACACTGTTCTATTGACTGTTGGTCTTATTGGTACTGGTTTGGGTGCTATCATTGGTTTACAGTCTGGAGGCCCACAGCAACTCAAGTGGGTACCCTCTTGGAAACGATACCCTAATCCCACATCCCAGACAACATTGCCGTGGTCCAAAATCTCATGGCTGGAGATGACATCACTCCAACCCAAGACCTTGCCATTAGAGATGACTTCACCTGTTAGACTAAAATCTCCACCCTAGGGATACCTATGCACCGCCTCTCCTATGGCACAAAGTGGACAGAGGACTTTTTTTTTCTTTTCTTCTTGAATTTGCGTCTGCTTAGCCCTTGATTCTAGTATACTCCTTGCTCTCTGCTAAAACGTACACCCTACACTTCCATGCTTAAAGGGAAATCTGGTAGAGTTTACTCAAATTAATGGAGATTATTGCTTTCCCCAGGAGGCACCTGCCTCATATCACTTAACCCCTTGCCTCTCTGGGGAGAGGACCACCCACTCACTCCTGGATGCCTTTTCCTATACACTCCCCTCCCCCAGCTTTCCACTGCAATCTCTTGCCTTGTGTCTCCAACCATAACCACCACAACCACTCTTTCTCGTCCCCTTGGTTAAACACCACACATTCTCATGGGTACGTTATGCTCTAAATAATGGCACCTCCAGGTACCAATGGGCCCAGACTCATAGGCACAGCACCTTATATATTTTTCCTTGTTGACTCCCCAGCATGTTCTCCCTAACGAAACCACACTCCAGTGTGCAATGGTTACACTGAGGATTCCCGTAGTTCTTTATCTATTGGATACTTCTCCGTTTCCAATAACCCAAGGATGCTGGGCAAAATAGACAATATTTATTGCTATCGTGTTAGGACTTTGCCATAGCCATAGGAGAAGCCAGCCTTGGCACCAGAATAGCGGCCTTTCTCAAACAAAATCAAATCATAAGTGCCAACCAGCACCTTTCGGCAGCCCTTTCAGATCATTCAAAGGCTGCACAAAATATTGTCCCTTATGCAACAAAGCCCACGTGGTAATAGATAACAGACTGGCTCTTGATGACTTACTAGCCAGGGAGGGAGGGTTTTGTCCATTCAGGGTACCTCCTGCTGTATGCACATTGTTAACTCTGGACAGGTGTAGGCCAAACTAGGAGGAATGGGCCAAGAGGTAATGATCTCTCATAACATAACCAACGTCTTCTAACAGATCCCCTTAAAACCAGAGATGCCTGGCCTGTTCTTGTGGCTGTTGCCCACAAAGTGGGTGCCTGGTTGCACCTATTCTTGTCACATGCCTAATAGGACTCTTCCCAGCTGTCACCTTTATCAAAGTTTGCCTTCCAGTGGCTAAGTCAAGCTGTCCCACCCACCTTTAAATCTCTACAATCCAGATGGCAAGTATTATCTGTCCCAATTAGTATTATTATTGATGTTGAGGCATCACAGGGTTGATTGCATTATAAATTTTAAACACTTCATATTTTCCTGCTGCCTCAACATCCCCACAAACAGCCTGCAAATATCCTGCCCAGGCGACCATCAGTGTGATAAGAATGGTCCCTGCCACAAGTTCCCTTTCTCGCCCTCCCCTGACTGTGACCTAGTGACATTCGAACACACCAATGAAATCCCCTCTCGTCTTTTTCTTGTGTACTTCCCCCTGGAGGGTAAAGGCACTTGCCCTCCAGTTTTCTCTCTCTTTGCTCCCCACCTGCTTGGTTGAGTCAGCTCCCTGGCCGCTCCTCCCATGTGGTCCCCTGCCGTGCCTCCCTCTTCTAGGACCTGTGAGTATAATCAATCTCTTTCACTTTCATATGTCTCTCTGAGGTATTATTCCAGGTCCACACCAAACTGATCATCAAAAAAACCCGTTTTAGGAAACATAATTATTCCTTACAACATGTCTACCTGTGCCCTCCCCCCCAAATTGCTTCTACTGCATGTAACTTCAGATCATTCCAAATAAGCCCTCCAAATTGTGTGAAAAAAGATGCAGCAGTTTTCTGGTGATGCAATAATTGACACAGAAGCAATTTTACTTCTGTAACTTAATGTAGGAATTTGTCTTGGGACTATTCTGTTAGTTGATTTGTGTGTTGGTTTTTGCAAAAGACCACATTATTTATTTTTTTTTTTTATATTTTTTCTTTTTTATTGATGTGTTAATAGTTTATAACATTGTGAAATTTCAGTTGTACATTATTGTTTGTCAGTCACCATATAGATGCATTTGTTCACCCCTTGTGCCCATCCCCCATCCCCCTTGCCCCTGGTAACCACCAAACAGTTCTCTCTGTCCGAGTGTTGGTTTATATTTCACATATGAGTGAAATCATGTGGTGTTTCTTTCTCTCTCTGGCTTATTTCGCTTAACATGATACCCTCAAGGTCCATCCATGTTGTGGCAAATGGGATGATTTTATTTTTTTTATGGCTAAGTAGTATTCCATTGTATATATATACCACATCTTTATCCAGTCATCAGTTGAGGGACACTTGGGTTGCTTCCACTTCTTGGCTATAGTGAATAATGCTGCAATGAACATAGGGGTGCATAAACCTTTCTGGATTGTTGATTTCAGGTTTGTTGGGTAGATACCCAGTAGTGGGATAGCTGGGTTGTAAGGTATTTCTAGTTGTAATTTTTTGAGGACTCTCCATACTGTTTTCCATAGAGGCTGCACCAGTTTGCATTCCCACCAGCAGTGACTTAGGGTTCCCATTTCTCCACAACCTCTCCAACATCTGTTGCTTTTTGTCATGGTGATTATAGCCATTCTCACGGGTGTAAGGTGATATCTCAATGTAGTTTTGATTTGCATTTCCCAGATGATTAGTGATGTTGAACATCTTTTCATGTGCCTGTTGGCCATCTGTATATCTTCCTTGGAAAAATGTCTATTCATATTCTCTGCCCATTTTTTGATTGGGTTTTTTGTTGTTGTTCCTTTGTGTGAGTTCTTTATATATTATGGACACTAACCCCTTGTCAGATATATGATTTGCAAATATTTTCTCCCTGCTGGTGGGTTGTCTATTCATTTTGATCCTAATTTCATTTGCCTTGTAGAAGCTCTTTAGTCTGATGAAGTCCCACTTGTTTATTTTTTCTTGGAATTTGAAAAGATCCCTTTATGACTGATGTCAAAGAGTGTACTGTCTATATTTTCTTTTTTTTTTTTTTTTTTTTAATTTTTTATTTTTTTTATTGATGTCTTAGTTTATAACACTGTGGGGTTTTAGTTGTACATTTTTGTCCGTCACCTTGTGTATGTAACCCTTCACCCCTTGTGCCCCCCCCACCCCCCTTCCCCTTGGTAACCACCAATCAGTTCTCTCTGTCCGTGTGTTCACTTATATTCCATATATGAGTGAGTTCATGCAGTGTCTGTCCTTCTCTCTCTGGCTTATTTCACTTAACATAATACCCTCTAGGTCCTTCCATGTTGTTGCAAATGGGACAATTGTGTCTTTTCTTATGGCTGAGTAGTATTCCATTGTATGTATATACCACATCTTCTTTAACCAATCTTCAGTTGAGGGACACTTGGGTTGCTTCCACTTCTTGGCTATAGTGAATAATGCTGCAATGAACATAGGGGTGCATACGCCTCTTGTGATGGTTGATTTCACGTCCATTGGGTAGATGCCCAAGAGTGGGATTGCTGGATCATACGGTATTTCTATTTTTAATTTTTTGAGGACTCTCCATACTGTTTTCCATAGAGGCTGCACCAGTTTGCATTCCCACCAGCAGTGAATGAGGGTCCCCGTTTCTCCACAACCTCTCCAGCATTTGTTGTTATTTGTCTTGGTGATTATAGCCATTCTAACCGGTGTAAGGTGATATCTCAGTGTAGTTTTGATTTGCATTTCCCTGATAATTAGTGATGTTGAACATCTTTTCATGTGTCTATTGGCCATCTGTATCTCTTCCTTGGAAAAATGTCTGTTCATATCCTCTGCCCATTTTTTGATCGGGTTGTTTGTTTTTTTGTTGCTCAGTTGTATGAGATCTTTGTATATTACTGAGATTAATCCCTTGTCAGACAAACGATTTGCAAATATTTTCTCCCAGCTGGTGGGTTGTTTATTCATTTTGATCCTGGTTTCATTTGCCTTGTAGAAGCTCTTTAGTCTGATGAGGTCCCACTTGTTTATTTTTTCTTTTGTTTCCCTTGTCTGGGTAGACATGGAATCTGACAGGATCCCTTTATGTCCAATCGCAATTAGTGTACTGCCTATGTTTTCTTCCAGGATTTTTATAGTTTCAGGTCTCATTTTCAGGTCTTTGATCCATTTTGAATTGATTTTTGTATATGGCGATAGGAGATGGTCTACTTTCATTCTTTTGCATGTTGCTGTCCAATTTTCCCAGCACCATTTATTGAAGAGACTTCCCTCTCTCCATTGTATGTTCTTTGCTCCTTTGTCGAAGATTAGCTGTCCATAGGTGTGTGGTTTTATTTCTGGGCTTTCAATTCTGTTCCATTGATCTGTGTGTCTATTCTTGTACCAGTACCATGCTGTTTTGATTACTGTAGCTTTATAGTATATTTTGAAATCAGGGATTGTGATGCCTCCAGCTTTGTTCTTTTTTTTCAGGATTGCTTTAGCTATTCGGGCTCTTTTGTTGCCCCATACGAATTTCAGTAGTTTTTGTTCTATTACCGTGAAGAATGACATTGGGATTCTGATTGGGATTGCATTGAATCTGTAGATTGCTTTAGGTAGAATGGACATTTTAACTATATTTATTCTTCCAATCCATGTGCATGGAATATTTTTCCATTTCTTTATGTCCTCCTCGATTTCTTTCAATAGTGTCTTATAGTTTTCATTGTATAGGTCTTTGACCTCCTTGGTTAAATTTATTCCCAGATATTTTATTCTCTTTGTTGCAATTGTAAATGGGATTGTCTTTTTGAGTTCTCTTTCTGTTTTTTCATCGTTAGTGTATAGAAATGCAATTGATTTTTGTAAGTTGATTTTATACCCTGCCACTTTACTGTAGTTGTTGATTGTTTCTAGTAGCTTTCCGATGGAATTTTTGGGGTTTTCTATGTATAGGATCATGTCGTCTGCAAATAGTGAGAGTTTCACTTCTTCATTGCCTATTTGGAGTCCTTTTATTCCTTTTTCTTGCCTAATTGCTGTGGCCAGAACTTCCAGTACTATGTTGAATAAGAGCGGTGAGAGTGGGCACCCTTGTCTTGTTCCTGTCCTCAAAGGAATGGCTTTCAGTTTTTCCCTGTTGAGTAGGATGTTTGCTGTAGGTTTGTCATATATGGCCCTTATTATGTTGAGGTACTTTCCTTCTATACCCATTTTGTTGAGAGTTTTTATCATAAATGGATGCTGGATCTTGTCGAATGCCTTCTCTGCATCGATTGAGATGATCATGTGGTTTTTATTCTTCATTTTGTTAATGTGGTGTATCACGTTGATTGATTTGTGGATGTTAAACCATCCCTGTGTCCCTGGTATAAATCCCACTTGATCGTGGTGTATGATCTTTTTGATGTATTGCTGTATTCGGTTTGCCAATATTTTGTTGAGGATTTTTGCGTCTATGTTCATCAGCGATATTGGCCTGTAGTTTTCCTTCTTTGTATTGTCCTTGTCTGGCTTTGGTATCAGCATGATGTCGGCCTCATAGAATGTGTTGGGAAGTATTCCATCTTCCTCTATTTTTTGGAATAGTTTGAGAAGGATAGGTGCTAAATCTTCTTTGAACGTTTGATAAAATTCTCCAGGGAAGCCATCTGGTCCTGGGCTTTTATTTTTTGGGAGGTTTTTGATTACTGTTTCAATCTCTTTACTTGTGATTGGTCTGTTCAGATTCTCTATTTCTTCTTGATTCAGTTTTGGGAGGTTGTACGCGTCCAAGAATTTGTCCATTTCCTCTAGGTTGTCCAATTTGTTGGCGTAAAGTTTTTCATAGTAGTCCCTAATAATCCCTTGTATTTCTGTGGTGTCTGTTGTAATTTCTCCTCTTTCATTTCTAATTTTATTTATTTGAGTCTTCTCCCTTTTTTTCTTAGTGAGTCTGGCTAAGGGTTTGTCAATTTTATTTATCTTCTCAAAGAACCAGCTCTTTGTTTCATTGATCCTTTCTACTGTTTTTTTGGTTTCAATTTCATTTATTTCTGCTCTGATTTTTATTATTTCCCTCCTTCTGCTGATTCGGGGCTTTGTCTGTTCTTCTTTTTCCAACTCTGTTAGGTGCAATTTAAGGTTATTTATTTGGGATTTTTCTTGTTTGTTAAGGTGAGCTTGTATTGCTATGAATTTCCCTCTCAGGACTGCTTTTGCTGCATCCCATATGAGTTGGTATGGTGTATTTTCCTTTTCATTTGTCTCCAGATAGCTTTTGATTTCTCCTTTAATTTCATCAACGACCCATTGGTTGTTCAGTAGCATATTGTTTAGTCTCCCCATCTTTGTCCCTTTCCTAGTTTTTTCCTTGCAGTTGATTTCTAGTTTCACAGCATTATGATCAGAAAAGATGCTTGTAATGATTTCAATCTTCTTAAATTTATAGAGGTTTGCCTTGTTTCCTAATATATGGTCTATCCTTGAGAATGTTCCATGAGCACTTGAGAAGAATGTGTACTCTGCTTTTTTTGGGTGGAGTGCTCTGTATATATCTATTAAATCCATTGCGTCTAGTTTTTCATTTAAGTCCATTATTTCCTTATTGACTTTTTGTCTGGATGATCTATCTATTGATGTAAGGGGGGTATTAAGATCCCCTACTATTATTGTGTTATTGTTAATATCTCCTTTAAGGTTTTTTAGCAGTTGTTTTATGTACTTTGGTGCTCCTGTGTTGGGTGCATAGATATTTATAAGTGTTATGTCTTCTTGGTGAAGTGTCCCTTTTATCATTATATATTGCCCTTCTTTGTCTCTCATTACCTTTTTTATCTTGAAGTCTACTTTGTCTGATATAAGTATGGCTACTCCTGCTTTCTTTTGTTTGCCATTAGCTTGGAGTATTGTTTTCCATCCTTTTATTTTGAGTCTGTGTTTGTCTTTAGAGCTGAGATGTGTTTCCTGGAGGCAGCAGATTGTTGGATCTTGGTTTTTAATCCATCCTGCCACTCTGTGTCTTTTGATTGGAGAATTCAATCCATTTACGTTTAGAGTGATTATTGATATATGAGGGTTTAATGTTGCTATTTTATTGTTCATCTTCTGGTTCTTTTGCATTTCCTTCGTTTCTTGTCCCTTGTGTTTTGGACTGCAAATTCAATTTGGTATTTCTGCATGTTCATTCTCTTGGTTTTCTCTTTATTTGTCATGTGTGGTTCTCTTCTGGTTGTTTGTTTAGTGGTTACCGTGCGGTTTATATAAGCGATCTCCTGGATAAGAAAGTACATTTTCAGATGCCTCCTTTTTCCTGAGGCTGGGTCAGTTCAATCCCTTACCTCTTCCCCTCCTTATTTGTTATCTCTTTATTCCAGATTGTGTCATGAATGTGTGTTTCCAGTGATGAGCTTGAATTAATTTTTGATGTTTTCCAACTGTATTTTGTTCTGGTTTAGTCTCCTTGCTTTTCTCCTTGCTGAAATCTTTGTATCCCCTTTCTCATTTGTTTTTTTTCAGGCCTAAGGGCCTTCTTGAGCATTTCTTGTAGTGGGGGTCTTGTGGTGACGAACTCTCTTAGCTTTTGTTTATCAGGGAGAGTTATTATTTCTCCATCGTATTTGAAGGATATCTTTGCTGGATAAAGTATTCTCGGCTGAAGGTTTTTGTCTTTCATAATTTTGAATATATCATTCCAGTCTCTCCTAGCCTGTAGAGTTTCTGTCGAGAAATCAGCTGAGAGCCTGATGGGGTTTCCTTTGTATGTTATTTTGTTTTTTTGTTTAGCTGCCTTCAATATTATTTCCTTGTCACGGGTATTCTTCAAGTTTGCTACTATGTGGCGAGATGATTTTTTATTCCTGTTTATATATTTAGGTGATCTATTGATTTCATTCACTGTTATTTCCCTTTCGTTCCCTAGGTTGGGGAAGTTCTCAGCTATTATTTCTTTGAACAAACTCTCTGCTCCTTTTTCTCTTTCTTCTCCTTCTGGAATACCTATTATCCTTATGTTGCTTTTCCTCATTGAGTCTGATATTTCTCGAAGAATTTCTTCATTTCTTTTTAGTCTTAGCTCTCTCTCCTCCTCTACCAGGAGCATTTCTGCATGGCTATCCTCAATAGTGCTAATTCGTTCCTCCATATTGTCAGTTCTGCTCTTTAAAGACTCCATTTTTTCCACTATCTCATTCATTTTGTTTTTCATCTCCAATAATTCTGATTGGTTTTTCTTTAGGGTTTCAATCTCTTTTGTGACATAATCCCTGAATTCGTTGATTTGTTTCTGTGTGTTCTCTTGTATTTCGTTGAGCTTGTTTATGATAGCTATTTTGAATTCTCTCTCATTCAGGTTATCAAATTCTGTGCCTTCAGGGTTGGTTTCTGGGTGTTTGTCATTTTCCTTTTGGTCTGTAGCCCTGACATATTTTCGCAAGGATCCGGCGGGGACGGCTTTATTTTTACCCGTCATGATTAAAGTTAGTCCTGCAGTTTCAAGACCACATTATTTTTATTGCCGAAGTTTATGATATACCTTATGTATATACTTTAAGTTTATGATATGCTTTAACATATGTTAGGGCAGCCCCCTTCTTGGCTCTCATTCCAGATGAAGTTGGAATCTTATTGAAATTTTGTGAAACCTACATAAAGCTATGGCCAGCCCTGGTGGTCTCGTGATTAAAATTCAGCACGCTCACCCCTGCGACCCGGGTTCCTTTCCCAGCCAGGGAACCACACCACCTATCTGTCGTCTGTCGGTTGTCATACTGTGGAGGCTGTGTGTTGCTGTGATGCTGAAAGCTATGCCACTGGCATTTCAAACACCAACAGTGTCACCCATGGTGGACAGTTTCAGTGGAGCTTCCAGACTAAGACAGACCAGGAAGAAGGACCTGGCCACCCACTTCCCAAAAAATTGGCCATAAAAACCCTGTGAATAGCAGCGGAGCATTGTCTGATAGAGCACTGGAAGGTGAGAGGATAGCGCAAACGACGGGGCAGGGTTCCACTCTGCTGTATACAGCGTCTCTAGGGGTTGGAATCCACTCGACAGCACTACCACCACCAAACATGAAGTGGTAGCTGTTAAACTTTAAAGTGTATTAGACTTGGGGAGCTTGGTAAGAAGACAATTTTCTTCTCCCTCTTGTGATTCTGTTAAGTCTGGGCTCAGCCCAGGAATCTGCATTTTAATAAGCATCCGAAGGATTTTAAAGGAGTAATCCCTAGACCCCATTGAGAGATATGCTGCTGTGAGTAATTTGCACAGAACTGACAACTTTTCCTGTCTCTCCGTTTATTTGGGTCTTTTTATCTTTTAGCACAGTCTTCCCTCCATATGTTACATTTTGCACATTGTGAATGGGTTTTTTTTTCTATTATGTCTTGTAATTATTATTGCTAGGACACAGGAAAGCTATTGATTTTTAGATGTTGGTTCTGTATCTAGCCAGTTTGCTGTGTTCTCTTGTTAAATCTAATCATTTTTCAGTTAAACCTTTTGGAAGAGTGAGGTGAGGGCGAGATTGGTAAACCAGCCCAGCACTCGGGAACACTTGATTTTTGCCTCCTTCACAACGTTATACCTGTTATGTCTAGTTTATGTGTCACTGCATTGTCCAAAGCTTCCAGAACGTTGCTACATAAACACTCAGAGGATCCAACCTTAATTTGTTCCTGATTTTAAAGAGAATGCCTCTATTATGATTTCATGGTTAAGAATGGTTCTGACTATTGATTTTAGATAGACTTTTTAAAAAGTATGTTAAGGAAGTACCCTTCTATTCCTAGTCTTCTTAAAGATGCCTTCTTCTTTTTTTTTTTTTTTTTAATAAGGAATGGGTGTAGAATCTGTAGGGAGGAAAAATTCCTTTTCCTCCCACCCTCCTAGGTTCTCTAGCTGAGGCCCTGTAAATTGGACTGGCAAAAGACCGATGAACAGATGGACAAGAGAAAACAAAAAGTTTATTAGCATGTGTGTCCCGCTTACACATGGGAGCACCCAGAGATGAGTAACTCAAAGGGGTGTTAGAATTTGGGGTCTAGTATAATGTTTTATGTCAATCAAAAAGGAGTTGGGGTCTATATATCTAACTTGCTAAGGGAGGGGGAGAAGGCACACTTAAGGAAAAGCAAACAATGTTCTGGAAAGATGAATGGGCTCTTGGGAGAACAGACTGGAGATGTGCTAGGATGTGACAGTGTCTGGGTGTGATGCTGACTTTCTGTCGCTGAGAAGAGATTATAGAGTTGCTCCTGGGAGGGGATTTATGACAATCGAGTTCTTTTGGGAGGATCTGTTTTTTCTGCAGATAAGGGATTTTAGGAACTCCAGTGCCTTCACCTCAAAATAATTCCTGTGTCAAAGAGGCATATTTTGGGGTGGCATATCCTGATCCCCTTTAAATCTTACTCAACGCCTTCTCAGAGTTTGTTTAAGTGATAATGTTTTCCTTTTTTTTTAAAAAAAGTATATTAATAAAATTCGTAACCCATCCTCAGCCTTCTGAAATAATGCACTTAGTTGTGGCGTATTCTTTTCACATATTCTGAATTTTATTCCCTACAATAGCAATCTCTCACCGACTGTGAGAGTTTTAGTTCTAAAAGGTAGCTTGCCTGGCAAAACTACAGTTGTCAAACCCAAGGCTTTAAAGGAGAGAGGGGTAAGCCACCAACTTCAGTTTTGAGTATGTAACTAAATTCAGTAAAGGGAAAGTTCTAGTTGGTAACCTCTTCCAAAGCAAACCAGATTTGTTGATATTAAAACCTGTGCTGATAGGTAGCTTTTTTCCTGATTCACTTTCTTTAATTGATCAGAAAATATTTCTGTGGTTTTATAATTCATTGACAGACTGAATGTACTTTGGACTTGAAGTCTCCCTTGTTTGTTTATTCTAATTAGGCTAAATACTCCTCAAACTATGGTCATTTAAGAAAATTATCAAAGTACTTACTGGCGTGTGTTAGCTGCCACCTGATCAACCCATGCATTGAGAAGATGGAGCCAAAAGATATCTTTCTGAACTACTTACATACAAGATCTAAGGACAGCAGTAATTGTCTTGTTTTTTTGTTGAAGGGCATAAACTGTGGATATGTAAAAAAGTCCATAATTCATAATTTTTGGTAAGGAATTATAAAACTTCATCGATTCAAAACTGTGAGAGCTGATATCTTTTATTTTTATTCAGAAATAAAATTGGTCTATAGTTTTCTTTTTTGGGGAGATATGCTTATCAGTTTTTGGTATCAGAAGTATTCTATTTTCAAAAAAATTTGGGTAGCTTCCCATATTTTTCCATGTTCTAGTATAATATATTTAGCTTTAAAATTAGCTTTTCCATAAAAGTTTGAAACTGTCAAAGGATAATATTCAGAAAAAGGTAAATTCGTAGACTTTATTGTACTCACTGATCAGTGGGGGTACCAGGCCGATGTGATAACCAGTTCAAAGAGATTTTTTAAAACGGATACGTTTATAGATCAATAATACTGAATTGTAGGTAAGCAATATTGAATGAATGAATAAATGTGCAAATACAAGCAAAGGTGATTTTTTTCACAGGGAAGGGGGGAATGAAACTTCTACCAGAAAGAACAGAATTTGCATGTCTATAGACAATCATTATTTTGCATTGCTCTCAGTTACCTGTAATTTACTGTTGTAAAATAGCTCCCATAGAACCAGATAACCTGGAGGGCTGTCCTCTAGATGATGCATCGTTTTCCATTGAACACAACTTTTTTTCCCTACAAAAATGACACATTAGTAAAACTAAAGAAATCATTCATTCAACAAAAGTTTGAATTTCTATCCAGTGCTAAGTAGCTTTTTCAATTTCTTCCCGAATTTGATCCATTTGGACTGTCTACATTGAGTCAATTTTGGAAATTCATATTTTCCTAGAATATAATCTGTTTCATTGAGATTTTCAAATGTATTAGTATTCAATTGCTTATAGTATTCTCTTATGACTTTTAAAAAAAATCTGTTTTCTAGAACTTTCTTTTTAGTTCTTTTTGAATTCCTATGATTCAAATATCAAAAATCATTAAAAGTTAGATAGTGAAAGTATCTCTTCTGCTTTTTCCTCCATTTGCCTAATTCTCCCAACAAATAACTGCTATTTATTTTATATTTCTATGTGTGTATGTGTATAATGAAATACATATAGTTTTATATATATTGTTCTCTCTGTGTATCTGTATGTTTCTATGTGTATATATATACACAAACACACCAATCAATGTAAATACCTACTATAGATAATTTCTCACAGTACTTTTGCATATTTTTAAGACATTTGATTTGTCAAATTTTCTGTGGTGGAGGTGGTGGTGGTTTAAGAACCAGCTTGGATTTTTTTACATTAATTTGCTTTTTTTAAATTGATTGTTGCTTTTAACTTTATTATTTCCTTCCTCTTAGTTTCCTTGTATTTGTCTCTTTTTTCTGAATTCATGAAGAATTTGCTTCTTTTTTTCTTCCTTCCTTCCTTTCTGTATCATAATGAAAATATTTAAGACCACTAGTTTATCCCTGAGTATAGCCTGGGCTGCATCTTCCTACATATTTGACAAATCCAAAAATGCATTATGCATTATCACCAGCACTGAGTATTGTCATTTTTGTTAAAATTTTTGCTGACTTGGTAGCAAACATGTTACCTCATTGTCTTATGCATACTCTTTTATAGTCTTTCCACGGGCTTCTTATTATCAGCCTGTACAAACCATTGTGCTCAATCTTGTCATAGTTCCCACCCAAAAAGACCTTTCTTTGATCCTGACCCTTGTTCAGACTAAAGCTCCATCTGTCTGTTTACAGCCAAAGTTCTTGGAAGAGTACTTCCTAATTGTAATCTGGCTTCTGACCTAGTACTCTACAAAAACGGTTCATGCCAATGATACCAGTGACCTCTGAATTGCCGGATCCAATGATCTCATCTTGTTTCTGGTCTTTGTTGAGCTCTCAGAACATTTGATCTTGTTGACCATGTCTTTTGTCTTGAAACTCTTTCCTTGGCTTTCATGGCAATGTTCTTTCCTCCTTTTCCTCAACCTCCATGACCACTTTTTCAGCCTACCTTCTTGCATTGCCCGCTAAACATGGTGTTCTCCCTGGCTCCACCCTTTCTTCTCATCGTACACAGTCTATCTGGGTTATTGCAATGGCTACCTTGGCTTGAATCTTGGATCTTGGCTTGAAACTCTATGCAGTGCCTCTCAAACCTCTGTCTTTAACTTCATCCCCTTTTCTGAGCTACCAGTTATATTTCTGTGTCCTCTTTTGAATGTCCCACAGGCATCTCAAATGCAACTTGTCCAGACTATCAAACTTGTCCATTTCCTTGGGCATCTTGATTTTCCTTTTGCTATTTCTATCTTAGTTAATAAAGCCTTCCTTGTTACTAAGTCTTTATCTCTGCTCCCTTATGTTCTGCTGCTTCTGCTCTGCCTTGGATCCATCAGCCATCCATCTTGTATGTTCTTGTATATTACCTGCTGATCACTGCTGGAGAAAACTCTATGGAGACAGATTCAGGGTCCCCAGCCTAATTTAGGCCTTCAGTGTGGAACACGATGGTTTTTATAAGTCTGCTCACTCTCCCAAATCCTCAGAGTGATTACCCTCTTCAGGCCCCTTACATCGCACTGCCTTCTCTCTCTCTCTCTCTCTGAAGAGATGTCTTTGCCCTAGATTTTTACTTTCACAAAGGAAATGGAGATTACTAGACATGGGTTTACTGAGATTTCCACTCTCCTGTTTTTCACCTCTTCCCTCCTGTGGTGGATAATCCTCATGCACTCTTGAGCCAGTTCCCCTACCTCTTGCAGGATCTGGATCCATTGTGTGCTCACTCCCCCTCTCCAAGTTTTCAACCTCTCACTGCTTTCCCATTGGCCATAAAATATGCTTGAATCTCTATTTTTGAAAAACTAACTTCTCTCTTGACCTTTATCTAGGTCTCCCTTTACTTATGACTGCATATCTTTCCTTCTTTCATATCCAAGCTTCTCTTGAAAGTAGTCCACATTCATTTTATCTACTTCCTCACCTCCCTTTCATTTCACATTATTGCAGTGAGACTTCTCCCCCTAGTTTTGCTGAAACTGCTCTGATAAAAGCCATCACTGATCGACTAATTGGCAAATCCCTTGGCCTCTCTTCAGCCCTCAACTTGACCTCCCTGCAGTCTCTGAGACAGTTAACACTCCCTCCTTCTCAAAACTCTTCCCTGGCTTCCGTAACAGAACTGCCTCTTGTTCTTCTCCTGTCCGGCTGATAATTCCTACTCATTTTCCTTTGCAGTATTCCCTTGTCCTCCCACTCCTGGTGTTCCTCTTCCTCTGTCCTTGGCCCTGCTGAGCTCTGCTCTCTTCCCCTTCCCTCTGCACTTGCTCATCTCCTCCCTGTGTGCACTCTCCTGAAGTGATGTCTCCCCTGCACTTTCATGGCTCCCACTGTCATCGGTATGCTTAGACTCCCAAATCAGTATGTCCAGCCTGACTGTTTTCGTGAACTCCAGCCCTGGATTGTCTCCTGCCTTCTGAACATCTCCACTGTCATGCCTCAAAGACACTGTGAAACTTGATTCATCCAAGATGGTGGGCAAAGAGGGCAAAGGAAGTAGAAGTAGTGAGAGAAAGGAGAACAAGAGAGGGTCATGGGAAGGGGAAAAAAGTTGTAAATGAATTTTCATGCCTCTCTTGCTTTGCCCCTGTTGTGTCCAGGGCACTCGCCACCCCCATTCCCACATTTCTTCGCTAGAGCTGTGGTTCTGAGTGTGATCCTCAGGCCAGTAGCATCAGCATCGTCTGGGAACTTGTTAGAAATACAGATTCTTAGCCTCTACCCCAGCCCTACTGAATGAGAAACTCAGGAGTGAGGCCCAGCAATCTGTGTTTTAATAAGCCCTCTAGGTGATTCTGACGCCTGCTAACATTTGAGAGTCCCTGCACCAGTGGATTTCCTGTTCATTCTCCATGGCCCAGCATCAGTGTTATCTCATCTGCAGAGCCCTCCCCGATCTTCTCAGACAAAATTAATGACTTCCTCCTCTGCTCTGCCATAGTGCCTTATTCATGCCAATTATGCAGCACTTATTCTATTATAGTTAGCTCTTTAAGAGTCCTTCCTCCTCCACAGATTATAAGGTCTAGGGTTATTATTGATCTTTATATTTCCAGCACAAGGCAACATGCCTGGCATGAAGCAGACATATGTTATATTATCACAGATTACTTCCATTTTTTCTCCCATGACTCCTTTCACTCCCTCTTTACCATTTCTTTTTCTTCCTTGAACCTGGCTTCTGGGTATGAATAAATCATCAGAATGAGATCTTACCATCCGAAAGCAATGTTTTCATTGGATTCAAGCTTTCAACCCCTTCAAATCTATCAGTCAGGGTTCAAAGAGAGAAACAGAATGACAAGTGGAGATATAGATATATATTTGATTGGTTACAGAGATTTGAACTTATGCAGTTGCAGAGCTGGTTAAACTGTCTGTGCAAAACTGTTTTCTTCACTTCTCTGCCGGAACTTGAAGTTCACAGGGCAGACATTTAGGAAGAGAAAGATAGATGGAAAGGGGATGTGTCAGGGGGAGGAAAACTGGATCTGACAAGCGCACCGTGGAACTCATGAGCATGAACTGGAACCCACGAGGACAGAGTGGAATTGAGTCAGGTCTCCTGCCTCCAACCTTGATGAAGTGGATGTCTTGCACAGAAATGGGTGCCTCCTGCAGGCCCAGTGGCTGCCCCTCACCCAGGAGGGAGCTAGCAGATAAGCCACCATGTCTGGGGGCTACAAAAGCATTGTCCCCAACCTTCCAAGTGTAAAAACAAAATGACTCTGTGCATCTAAAATTATTCCAAAATAAACATGTTTTTTTTTTTTTTTAAATGGCTGCTGCTTCACTTTCACCTCCAAATCTAACGCGAAAATGTCTCCTGTGGCCCACTCTCAGCAGAAACGTCCCAGCAGGGAAATTCTGGAAAACTTAGTTCAGGCTAGCTAAGTTGACACATTACAAAGCCACCACAAAATGCATATGTCTGATTCTGAAATGCCTGAGATTTACTCTCTGAACTGAAAGATGTGAGATATGGGCAATATTTTGCAAAAAAAAAAACTCCACTGTAGGCTGGGTGGTGAGGGAAAACCCTTCCTAGATTGGCTGGCAATGGAATTGGTTCCAGAAAGATAGGTAAGAATTACGTGGGGGATGACTAGGACATCCCAGGGGAGACAAAATCATGATTCTCAACAGAGGGCCCTCAGTCACCAGTGAAAGGCGTAATTATGCTGAGTATATTGTCTGTACTGAGGTAAGATAGATTTTGGAAAGATTATCAGTAAGAATTAAAAGCAAAGCCATCTAAATTTAATTAATTAGAACATCATCCACACATTCTAGTTAGTTGAGGTTTTCTTATAAGTAGTGAGTGTAATAAAGAGTAATAGAGTTTAGTGGAATGTAGTGGGCAAGAGCGTGGACTCAACCACTTGCCAGCTGTGTCATCCTGAGCAAGACATGACCCCTCTGTAAGCCTTTCTATTCTCATTTGTAAATTGGCAATAATAATAGTCTCTCCCTCATAGAGTTGTCACAAGAACTTAATAAGAGAATTCATGCTGCCGATATCTCATCATCAGCGTTGTTGTTGTTGTTACTGTTATTGTTATTATTTCTCTAGGAAATACTCTCCAGGCAGGTTGATTCCAAAGGCTCAGTAAGACCTTTGACCACTGTAAGTAGCAGGCCAATTTAGCAGATGGGATCCAGCATTGGTTGTCAGAAGAAATTTGGCCTACTTATTCTTATGCTTCCTTTGGATTCAAATAGAGTTGCCCTTGGCTCCTCAGCCCCAACCCCAAAATGCATTCCTGCGCTTTCCTGTAGAAGTTCTCTTTCCTTTGTCTAAGAAATGGGCTTTGCAGCTTTTCTCCACTACCTGCCCTACTAGGCCTTGGGCAAGGATGGTTTTAGAGCCCAGGGTGCAATGGTTGGAGCCCAGCCACCCTGCCCAGTCACCTGACCCATTCTCAGGTCCTAGAGGAAGGAATGGGATGAGGTTAAAGTGAACATGTGGCCTCCCTGTAGCAGAGTTTAGGGACTTGTTTTGTAGGGCCATAGAAAAACAAACTAATGTTCACCCACAGCCCTGGATATCATTTTATAACTATAGTCAGAAGCTGTTAACCATTTTTCTGCCTGAGAGAAAGGACTGGATATCTCTTTATCTTTGTTAAACAATAAAAAAAAGAATGGTGTGTTATCGTTTAATTAAAGAGCTATTCTAACCTCTTTCTTTATCCTGATTAACATTGAGTTTTCATAAATCTTTGTCTCCTGCAAATTTTTGGTTTCATTCCTCTCTCCTCACATCTTTAATTAGGTTTTCTGGTTTGTGGCCACTTTGGAGGAAAATCACTGAAGTAGAATTTGGAAATAATACAGTCCCTTCTGGTTTTATTACTCAATTTCAGTATTGATTGGATCCACAAAATGTACTTTCACTTACATACCTCTTTTTTATAACAAAATCTACAGACCCTATCAATGCAATAATTTTTTTCTCCTTTACCAGGCCCAAATTGATTTTACTCCAGAAACAAAATTTCCCTCGGTGGAATAAATTAAAGTGTTTCTATTCCTTGAAAGGTGTGTACTACAGGCCCTGTCTCAGCTATGTTTTCAAGAATGAAATGTATCAAGCATTCTTTCTGCTTCCACCTCCCACCTCCAAAATATTTCTTGAATTCATCGTTTCATGATGTCCCAACTGCTGCTGCTTTGGTTCAGGGTACCAGTGTCTCTCTCCAGGAACGTGATAGCTTCCCGCTCGCCAGTACCACAGCTGTACTGAAATCCTCTTCACTGGTAAAATCAGTTCATGGTCAGTCATGTTTCCGTGGATTTGTTTGTCCTCTGCTCAGAATGCCCTTTTAGCTTTGTCTGCCTGGTGAATTCCTTCAAGACCATCTTAAATGTCATCTCCTCTATTAATCTCTTCCCAGCTTCCTCAGTGGGATTGTGTATGCCTTATTTTGGGTTTGGTAGGGCTTGTACTGTGAAAGTTACTGCATTTGCATTTGTAATTATTCAATTATGTCTGTCTCCTCCTCTGGACCCCTCTAGGGCGGAATCCTCGTCTTCTTCATGATCATGTCTTCCCTACTACCCAAGACAGTATCTGACCCAGGGAAGGCACTTGGTAAATACTTGTTGAATGAATGAAAATACAATTCTTTTTTTAGATGGGTAAATAAATAAGAAGGAAAGATGTAATAAAGAAGACAATTACTTGGATATTTTTCTTTTCTTTTTTGGTGAGGAAGATTGGCCCCTGAGCTAAGATCTGTTGCCAGTCTTCCTTTATTTTGTATGTGGGATGCCTGCCACAGCCTGACTTCACAAGCAGTGCGTAGGTCTGCGCCCGGGGATCCGAACCTGTGGACCTCAGGCCACTGAAGCAGAGCATGCGAACTTAACCACAACACTACCAGGCTGGCCCCAGACTTGGATATTTTCTGGAAGAAACTAGAGAAAGCTGCAAGTAACTTGTTTGCATTTTGAGAGAAATGGGCTTTTCATTCACAGCTAGAGGATAAAATGCAGGGCTCCCAACACACACTTCTCTCTTTTTAGAAATGTATCATGTCTACCTCAATGTACAGTGAATATCTTTGGAGAAAAGAAAAAAACAGATTTTTTTGCTGCAAAAAAAAAAACCAACAAAGAATAAAATGGAACTTCTGAGATAACTTTAGTTTCTGCACCCAATTTTGAATCATGGTCACGTTTTTAGTTGTTGTGTTTTACTAAAGTAGATTATTTTGACCCTACCCACTCTTTCCTCTCAGTCTTTTGTCATCATATAGAATGCTTCAGGACCATACAACTGGCTATCTGCTGCCTCTCAGAGCGGTACACATTTTGATTTCATGCATTAAGATGCCAAATTTTCTTTGTACCCCAAATAAACAGAACCATCTCTTTATCTTTGTAAATCTACCATTTAACTCAACCAGAAATAAAATTTCGAGTGCTACTGACCCCTAACTGATTTCCAGAATATGTTCTGTGATGTTTTGTTGGAGCTTACTCTCATCATATCAAAAACCATTTCAAAGATTTTCAACGTTGTGGTCTTGTTACTGAACCAAAACTGGGTTTGCCTCCTGTTGAATTAAAAATCAGATTCTCAATCAGTAGTTGTCAAAAAAGTAGAGCTTATTTGCAGCAAATAGGAGGCCACATTTCCAAAGTTGTGGCTGTCCCCGAGCATAGGACAGCAGGGGCCTTTTATTTCAGATGGAGAATGAATATTCAAAAGGGAAGAACAAAGCTGGAGGTATCACAATCCCTGATTTCAAAATATACTACAAAGATATAGTAACCAAAACAGCATGGTACTGGCACAAAAACAGACACAGAGATCAGTGGAATAGAACCAAGAGCCCAGAAATAAACCCACACATCTATGGACACCTAATTTTCGACAAGGGAGCCAAGAATGTACAATGGAGAAAGGAAAGTCTCTTCAACAAATGGTGCTGGAAAAACTGGACAGCCACATGCGAAAAAATGAAAGTAGACCATCATCTTAACACCATACAGAAAAAATAACTCAAAATGGATTAAAGACTTGAATGTAAGACCTGAAACCATGAAACTTCTGGAAGAAAACATAGCAGTATGCTCTTCAACATCGGTCTTAGCAACATATTTTCAAGTACTGTGTCTGACCAGGCAAAAGAAACAATAGAAAAAATAAACAAATGGGACTACATCAAACTAAAAAGCTTCTGCACAGTGAAGGAAACCATCAACAAAATGAAAAGAAAACCTAACAGTTGGGAGAAGATATTTGCAAACTATATATCTGATAATGGGTTAATCTCCAAAATATATAAGGAACTCATATCAACATCATCTCAACAACAAAGAAACAAACAACCCAACTGAAAAATGGGCAAAAGACCTGAACAGACATTTCTCCAAAGAAGATATACAGATATACAGATGGCCAACAGGTACATGAAAAGATTTTCAACATCATTAACTATCAGGGAAATGCAAATCAAAACTACAATGAGATATCACCTCATGCCCGTCAGAATGGCTATAATTAACAAGACAGGAAACAACAAGTGTTGGAGAGGATGTGGAAGGAAGGGAACTCTCATACACTCCTGGTGGGAGTGCAAATTGGTGCAGCCACTATGGAAAACAGTGTGGAGATTCCTCAAAAAATTAGAACTAGAACTACCTTTTGATCCAGCTATTCCACTGCTGAGTATTTATCCAAAGAACAGGAAAACACCAATATGTAAAGATACATGCATCCCTCTGTTCATTGCAGCATTGTTCACAATAGCCAAGACTTGGAAGCAACCTAAGTGCCCATCAAGGGATGAATGGATAAAGAAGATGTGGTATATATACACAATGGAATACTACTCAGCCATAAGAAACAATGAAATCCAGCCATTTGTGACAACATGGATGGACCTTGAGGGTAATATGCTAAGCGAAATAAGTCAGAGGGAGAAGGTCAAAAATGGTATGATCTCACTCATAAGTAGAAGATAAAAACAACAACGAACAAACATATAGAGACAGAGATTGGATTGGTGGTTACCAGAGGGGAAGGGAGGAGGGAGGAGGGCAAAAAGGATGATTAGGCACATGTGTGTGGTGAAGGATTGTAATTAGTATTTGGGTGGTGAACATGATGTAACCTATGCAGAAATAGAAGTATAATGATGTACACCTGAAATTTATACACTGTTATAAACCAATGTTATTGCAATTAAAAAAAAAAGGGAGAGGTTGGGGGGCTGGCCTGGTGGCATAGTGGTTAAGTTCCATGCTGCGCTTCAGCAGCCTGGAGTTCACAGGTTCAGATCCTGGACATGGACCTACACACCACTCATCAAGCCATGCTATGGTGGCGTCCCACAAACAAAAATAGAGGAAGATTGGCACAGATGTTAGCTCAGAGACAATCTTCTTCAAGCAAAAGAGGAAGATAGGCAACAGATGTTAGCTTGGGGCCAATCTTCCTCACCAAAAAAAACATTAAAAAAAGGAAGAGGTGGGTATTTGCTTGTGCAGGCTCAGTTGGAAAACATGCTTCCACATACACTGCAGGTTATGGTAATAAGGCCTAAGCTCTTCCCAGAGAGATCTTAGCATTAAAAATGAGGCAAAGGTGGGCCGGCCCCGGTGGCCTAGTGGTTAATTTCAGCACACTCTGCTTTGGCGGCCCAGGTTCGGTTCCTGGGCGTGGACCTACACCACTTGTCTCAGTGGCCATGCTGTGGTAGCAGCTCACATACAAAATAGAGGAAGGTTGGCTACAGATGTTAGCTCAGGGCAAATATTCCTCAGCAAAAAAAAAAAAAAAAAAAGAGGCAAAGGTCATAGGCCTCCCTCTTGTGGTGTGGCTTGTTCTGGTTCAGGGTGGTTGGTGATTACGTCTCTTAACATAACAAAAAGAAAAAAAAAAACGATTTGGAGAAACAGTTAAATGCTTCCAAAACCTCCCTTGAGTTTCTCAGGGCAATTAGTTGGTGACAGTCTTGGTCAGTTGTAGATTTTGGTGAGATGACAAGAACAGGGCACACCCAGGCTAGCTCACCATTCCCAACTGGAGAACTCCTGAGGAAGAGAAGTGTGGTTAGAACATGGGGATGGCTGTCCTTCCTGTGACCTTCTAGCCTGTTTGTCTATCTCCCATGTCTTTATGTTTCTGAAGAGTACTGTAAACAAATACCAAATTTAATCCTCCTAAAGCACCATCTTCACCTCATCACTAATAAAGGAACACTCAGTGCTCCCCCATAACCCAGAATATGATACCCTTTAGTCCCCCTTGTGATGCCATCCAGACCCTACACAGCCTGGCTGCAGACACCTCCCCAGCCTCACCTCCCACCTCACATCTCCTCAACCAAATGCCCCATGCGTCAACCCCGCTGCCTGATGTCCTCTTCACAGTATTTTCTATTTCCTTTTTAGGCAGTGTCTCTTGCTGGATAGCCTTCCTTCCTTGCTCAGTGTCTTACAATTTTATTCATCATCCAAGGCCCAGCTCAAATGCCACCCTCTCCCTGGACGGTGTCCTAATCCCCATGGTCAGAATTAATTACTTGTACTGTAGTGTAGACATAGATCTATATTTTCAACTTACCTATAGCAATTATCAGGTTATTCCTTATATGTAATTATTTGTGTCCACATTTATGTTCCTTGAGTCCAGATCCCCACTTTTGTTTTGCTCTTTTAATTCTTATATTTTGCATTTCCTAGCACAGTGCCTTTCATTCATTCTTCACCAAATAGTCATTAAACACCCTACTATGGGCCAGGCCTTGTTCTAGACTCTGGGGATAAAAAAAAGAAGCAAAAGATAAAAATCTCTACCCTCATGGAGTTTGTATTTAGTGTAAGAACAAAATCTGTTAATAAAATAAATAGATAAAATATGGTACTAAGGGCCATGGAGGAAAATATGGCAGGGCAGTGCAGAGAATTCTGGAGGTGAAGGGTGAGGGTGATTTAAGATGGATGTTCGGAGAAGTGAAAGCCCAGAAATAAACCCACACATCTATGGACAGTTAATCTTCGACAAAGGAGCCAAGAACATACAGAGGAGAAAGGAAAGTCTCTTCAATAAATGGTGTTGTGAAAACTGGACAGCCATGTGCAAAAGAATGAAAGTAGACCATTATCTTGCACTGTACACAAAAATTAACTCAAAATGGATTAAAGATTTGAATGTAAGACCTGAAACCATAAAACTCCTAGAAGAAAGTGTGGGCAGTACACTCTTTGACATCAGTCTTAGCAGCATCCTTTCAGTTCTATGTCTGCTCAGGTAAGGGAAACAAAAGAAAAAGTTAACAAATGGGACTACATCAGACTGAAAACTTCTGCAAAGTAAAGGAAACCATGGACAAAATGAAAAGACAACCCACCAACTGGGAGAAAATACTTGCAAATCATTTATCTGACAAGGGGTTGATTTCCAAAATATATAAAAAATTGATACAACTCAACAACAAAAAAGCAAACAACCTGATCAAAAAATGGGCAGAGGATATGAACAGACATTTTTCCAAAGAAGATATACAGATGGCCAACAGGCACATGAAAAGATGTTCAAGATCACTAATCGTCAGGGAAATGCAAATCAAAACAACAATGAGATACCACCTTACACTGGTCAGAATGGCTATGATTACCAAGACGAAAAATAGCAAGCGTTGGAGAAGATGTGGAGAAAAGGGAACCCTCATGCACTGCTGGTGGGAATGCAAACTGGTGCAGCCAGTATGGAAAACAGTATGGAGATTTCTCAAAAAATTAAAAATAAAAATACCATATGATCCAGCTATCCACTACTGGGTACTTTTCCAAAGAACTTGAAATCAATGATCGAAAGAGATTTATGCACCCCTCTATGTTCATTGCAGCATTATTCACCATAGCCAAGATGTGGAAGCAGCCCAGGTGCCCGTCTATGGATAAATGGATAAAAAAGATGTGGTGTATATATATATATATATATACACACACACACACACACACAATGGAATACTACTCAGCCATAAAAAAGGACAGAATCGTCCCATTTGCAACAATATGGATGGACCTTCCTTGAGGGTATGATGTTAAGCGAAATAAGCCAGACAGAGGAAGACAAATACTGCATGATTTCACTCATATGTGGAATATAATAAATACATGGATAAAGAGAACAGATTAGTGGTTACCAGAGGGGAAGGGGGTGGGGGGTGGGTGAAAGTGGTAAAGGGACACATATGTGCGGTGACGGACGAAACTTAGACTACTGGTGGTGAGCACAATGAAGTCTATTCAGAAATTGATAAACAATAATGTACACCCGAAATTACACAATGTTATAAACCATTATGATCTCAATAAAATTACTGGAAAAAAATAAAAAATAAAGCCTTATAAGCAAAAAAATAAAAATAAAATAATATGGATGTTCAGAAGACAAGACATACAGATGGCCAACAGATAAACAGAAGGTGCTCAACATCAGTAATCATCAGGGAAATGCAAATCAAAACCACAATGAGATATCACCTCACACCTCTCAGAATGGCTATTATCAAAAAGACAAGAAATAACAAGTGTTGGTGAGGATGTGGAACAAAGGGAACCCTTGTGTGCTGTTGATGGGACTGTAAATTGGTGCAGCCACTATGGAAAACAGTATGGAGGTTCCTCAAAAAATTAAGAATAGAAATATCCACTTCTGGGTATTTATCTGAAGAAAACGAAAGCACTAGCTAGAAAAGATAGATGCACCTCCATGTCCATTGCAGCAGTATTTACAATAGCGAAGATGTAGAAACAACCTAAGTGTCCATAGATGGGTGAGTGGATAAAGAAGTTGTGGTATATATTTACAATGGAATAGTATTCAGCCATAAAAAAGAAGGAAATGCTCGAGCCGGCCCCATGGCATAGCAGTTAAGTTTGTGCATTCCGCTTTGGCAGCCCGGGGTTCGCCGGTTCGGATCCTGGGCACAGACCTACACATCATTCATCAAGCCATGCTGAGGTGGTGTCCCACATAAAAGAGCTACGACTCTACAACTATGACACACAACTATGTACTGGGGGGTTTGGGGGAGAAAAAAGAAAAAAAGAGGAAGATTGGCAACTGATGTTAGTGCAGGGTCAATCTCCCTCAAAAAAAAAAAAGTAGGTTTGAACCTGATGCTGGGAGGGTGCATGTACCTGAGTCCTCAGTTTGATTTAAAAAAAATAAGAAAAAGAGAAAGAAGGAAATCCTGCCATTTGCAACAACATGGATGGACCTTAAGGGCATTATGCTCAATGAAATAAGTCAGAGAAAGACAAATATCATGTGATCTCACTTGTATGTGGAATCTAAAAAAAAAAAAAACCCAAACAAACCAAGTTCGTAGATACAAAGAACCGGTTGGTGGTCTTCAGAGGCAGGAAGTGGGGGTGGGCAAAATGGATGAAGGTAGTCAAAAGGTACAAACTTCAGTTATAAAATAAATAAGTCCCGGGGATGTAATGTACAGCATGGTGACTGTGGTTAATAATACCGTATTGCATATTTGAAAGTTGCTAAGAGAGTAGATCTTAAAAGTTCTCATCACAAGAAAAAAGTTAGTAACTATGTATGGCAACAGATATTAGCTAGACTTATTATGGTGATCATTTTGCAATACATACAACTGTTGAATCATTATGTTGTACACCTGAAACTAATATAATGTTATGTGTCAGTTATACCTCAATAAAACAAAAATGGATGTTCAGGAAAGGCCTCCTCAGGAAGGTACCATTCTGGTGAAGATTTGCAGGAGTGAGGGGCCAGTAATGTGCATTTCTGGGAGGCAGTGTGGGGAGGGGCTGGGGTTTGCAAGGTCTCCGTGGAGGCCAGGCTGGCCAGAGCCAGGGGAAAGTGGTGGGCAAAGTCAGAGGAGTGTGAAGCCGGGTACCTGAGCGATACTGTAGGTATTCAATAAGAACGTGATTGCCTTTCGACCTTGTTCCCAACACAGACAGAGATGAATCTTATCAATTTGCTAACTTCTTGTTTGACTTGAGGGGTGACTCAGAGGTCTTAAGGATTTGTGAGGTTGTTTTCCAGAAAAAAGAGAATGCCTTCATGGAGGTTGTGATCACTGGATGGCCAGGCCCCCAGCTGCTGTTGACGCCCAGAAGTCAGATAGCCCAGGGGCTTTTTGGGACTGACCCCTTCGTCTCTCTGAAGCTCCTCCTGCCAAGCCCCGCAGCTTTGTAAAACCCCGTTTTCTGTTCTTGTTAAGGAAGATTTGAGTGAACCCATGCTCCTGCCTTCTCATTTTGGCCAATTTGAAAAAACTTTTCTCTGTGTCCAAGCACCGATGTCTCAGTGTTTGGCTTACTGCGCATCAGGCACATGAATTTGGGATTAAGGGGTTTGGGGTCAAGTGAGCGCTTGGAGGTGGGGGCCTGGGCATAATGCCATGATCGGATCTGTGTTTTAAAAGGATCTCCCTTTTGGTGAGAAGTGGTTAGGTTTAGGATCCATTTAGGACCAGGATTTCCCGGCACACTGAATGCGGAGTGTGTGAGAAATTGAGGCATCTGAGGTGACCCTGAGGCTTTAGGCCTGAGAAACGGCAAGGATGGAGCTGCTGTTAATGGAGAAGTGGAGACTGCTGGCTTAGGGGAACAAGATCAAGAGGACATCTATGTGTAAAGGTGCCCTCAATATGTTAAGTAAAAAATTTCACACTTATACATATGGGGGAAAATGTTTATATATCCTGGAAAGATATATGTTTAATGGGTAACAGTGGCATTACTGGGGACTTTCACTTTCCATTTTCCAATCTTTAATTCCATGTGTATACAAATCCATAAGTCCAATGATATGAAGGGAACAAAAATGCCTAAGACTTGGCCCAGCCCTCAGTGTGTGTAAGAAGAAGGCAAAGAGCAGAGTTGGTTAGGGGAGAGCCCTTGTACCCGGTGAGTCTACCCATGTCCCAGGTCTAAGCTCTCGGCTTTGCAGGTTTCTTTCATCATTCACCAGGTGCTCAAACTCTGGAGGCCAACTCACAATAACAGATTTATAAGACATTTCTAAACCGAATAGAAATGTGTTCACCATGGGGGTAAAGTAACATTAATTGTTTGCTTACGAAAATCCTTTCTTATGAGTAACTCCATTCAGAAAATCATATTGCAGACCAAAAGGTGACTTGGTAAATATAGATTTAGAACAATAGCAGTGAGGATATTTCTATCAAGCAAGACTAGTTTGGCGAATTGCTCTTCTTTACTGTTGGGTTGTTTCTTTCCAGAAAACAAACATGCCCTAGAATCGAAACAACTTTTCCCCTGTCCCGCACTATTCAGATACACGCAGAATTCTAATGGTTCAGCTCAGTCAGTAAACACACCTGCTGTTAATTCACACGAGGAACAGTTCAAGATATTAGGGGAAGCATAACTGATTTGAGAATCCGAATAATATGCGACAAATTAGTTATCTGCAGAAAGAGAACAGGTAATCTACTGATGAATGCTGTATTTCTATGAGAAAAATATTTTCTCAATCCGTTCTTTGTAGGGGAACCAAGTCCTGCAGAGCTCTTAAAGGTGTATTATGCAGGTCCCACAGCGGGAAAGGAGAGGCAGCACAGGCAGGTGGCAAGTCCTGAAAGGCAGAACAGTGCTCATCGTCCAGAAACCGGGCAGCCAGACCACAGTGGGGAGGAGACTGTTGGTCTAGGGTTGGTAAAGGGAACAAAAGGGAGGATTTTGGGAGAGCTGGTCTGTGTGTCACAGGGGCTGATTCCCACACCTTCCCTCTGCCCCTTCTTCTCCCCTCCAAGGGTGCAGGCTGTCAGCCTGTGATCCCTCTTCACAGGGAAGAAGGGATGGGTCACAGAAAGGGGCTGGCACCTGAGCTGTGACAGAGACAGCTGGGAGAGCACTGCCCTGCCAAGGTAACCAACCCAGGACCAAAGCCAAAGCATCACTGGTCTGGGGAAAGACACTGGAGGCTTTGGAGAGTCCCCGAGGGGCACGACAGCTGGGGCCGGAGATTTGAGCAATTTAGAGTTCCAGTTTCACGCCAGTCACTACTTTCTGAGGGTTGGGAAGCGTGCCAGTCTCAGCACACCTGTAGGTCATTGTTCAGAAGTCTACAGCTCTACATGCTTCATTTCATTGATAAACTGTGGAGCCACCTTTATTGCTGATTTTCCTAATTCTGCCCCTAATCCTGCAGGCACACCCTTATTTATACCCTATAGCCTTAAAGTGCTTAAAATTAACATGAAGTGACCTCATCTGTGGGAATGAGGGGTTGGGGAAGATAGAAGGTTGATAATTTATGAGGTCTGATCCGAGTAGTTCTTTTTGTACTGGCTACTGTTTGAAATGAGAAACTGCTTTAGGTCACCTTCCACAAGCTGTGTGGAAAGCCAACAGGCTGTGGAAGAACAGGCAGTTAACTACATTTTACGAGTCCCTGGTTTCACTGGTTTTCATTCTGGTGATGTAGCCGTTCTGAGTGTTCCAGGGAGTTTGGGTTCTGAGTTGTTGATTAGTTCTGGCTGTGGGAAGGATGCAGGATGATGTATGAGCTGCTTCAGCGCCAGTCTGAACTCCACAAAGCAACCTCTGGTCTGATATATTTCATGTGTTTTTTTGTGGTTCCAAAGAAGTCGTCAGCATAATTTCTGAGACTGTTTGAAGGATTCATACCCTGCTTCACCGAGAGAATGTTAAAACCTATTCTACATTCTCTTTCAGGTTCCTCACTGAATTCCTAAGGAGTCACCATTAAGCTGGAATACATCTGCAGTTCTGTTTTTTCTCCTGGATCACAAGTGGGCTGGGCCTCAGTCATATTAAGACAGCTATTGATAATAATAGAGTACCAATTATTGAGTGTTTCCCATATGCTTATCAAAGAGCCTCATATGTGTTAACTCCCTCAACCCTCATGGCAGCCCTGGGAAGTAGATACTATTATGATCTCATTCTATAGATGGAAAAATTGAGGTCTAGAGAAGTTAAGCAATTTGCATAGTGTCACCCAGTAACTAAGTGGCAGACCCCGCATTAGAAACCGGAGAATCTGGATCCAGGACATGTGCTCATGGTTCTGGCTCTGTTCTGTGTTCCCACTGTAATGGAGAGTGGAAGAATTATAATTTTGACCATCACCTTTGGTATAACACATCCACTAGTCATACCAGTTTCTTGACCTGGATGAGGACATCAAGTTCAGTGTTTGAGGTTTGATGGTCACGTGCATTAGCCTAGCATTTCTCAGCCTTAGCAGTCTACCACTAGCCACATAAGATTTTCCCTGAATTTCCTTCTCGGATCCCCATCTCTTGACCTTACTGGACTTATCTGCCCTTTGGGGATTTCTTGTTTGCTCTGGTTAGTTTCTTGCTTGGTTGTCTCTCTTCATTGAACCAGGCCTGAGGTGATGGTGTCAGAAGAGTGCCGGCATCGTGAAGAGTCATTGTTTGTTTGGCACTTGGAGCTGCGACTCTGGGCCAGAGAGGGTTGTTGTGATGCTATTTCCAAGCTGTGGACCAGAAACTTCTGGGCACAAGGATTTCATTTTCAGTTAGCTTGTGGTCAGATTGTTTTACAGGGTTTTTGTTTTTTGCCTTAGGGGTAGAAAGGCACATGAAATAATTGCATATAGCAAAGAGTCGAGAAAAGATTCTTTAGACCTGCTGAATCAGGCATGTTGGGACTAATCACCTCCTTGTCATCTATAAAATGAAATTAGTAGTGTTACCCAGCCTTTTTTATACCTCCCAGGATACTGTGAGTATTCATTTGTTCCAGATCTGTAAAATACAGCTAGCTCTTTAGGGAAAAGGTATGTGTGTGTATTTATAAAATCTCTGTAAAAATTATATGTAAAAGATTGGTCACTGCTAAGTGAGGAAGTCATTCTCTAATTCTTCCCCATTCTTAGAGAAACCACTTAGTCACTTGGAACATCTGATTCACCAGGGCAGGATTCTGTTAAATTATTCTTGCCTAAGAATCCGTGAACCTCTTAAGTAGCTCACGGATAGAGTGGCTTTGTCATTTTTATACGGAATAATGTGAGATATCAGGTAAGATGTTTGGGCTGCAGTTAACAGGGTTTTGGAATGTATTAGCTGGAGTAAAAGCTTCAGTCGTAACAAGAAACTCAACAATAATGTGGCTTAAAAATGAAGGGTATTTTTTTTCTCATGTAACTGTCCAGGGTGGGTGTCCCATATCAGTGGGGGAGGAGGGGTTTATGACAGCCAGGCCATGCTCAACATAGCTTCTTTCTTCTGGTCATCGCCATCTCGGCCCATAGGAAATGAGTGCTGGAGAGATGTGCGTGCTGGGCCAGGAAGTGGCACACATCTCTTCTGCTCCCATTCCATTGGCAGGAATTTAGTCACATGGTTGCTTCACAGTGCGGAGGAGGCTGGGCAACCAAGTGCCTACCTCTTCTACTAACACAATGGAAGAAGGAGAGAACGGATTTTCATGGACAGCTAACAGGCTTGCCACAGTCAGTTCCTCTGGCCATTAACTATCAGTGAATGCCCTATTTCCAACACACAGAACACACTCACTTTATCCCTAGGGAGACAAATAAAAGCCTGTCCAGTAAATGCATGACCTGAAAGTCCGTGGTCTCTGGGAAGTGCACAGTCCTTTCCGTCAGGTTCGGATGTGGTTCCTAATGGTCTGGCAACCTGTGAACTAAAAGGCAAATTATCTCCCCTTCTACACTCACACTCATACCCGATATGCAATGGTGGAACAGAGGTAGAAAACCACAATAAAACTCCCCTTCAGAAAAGAGGAGAAAGAAATGCACACAGAAGCCCCTGGCCCATGGCAATGCTGGAATCCTGGGGCAGGCAATGGAAAGGCCCTTGCCCTGGCAGAGGAGGAGGGTCTCTGATTAGACCCTGGTTCTGCTCTTCAGGAGGACCTCTGTGTCCATGGCTCTGTGTGTCCCTTGACCCTGCCCTTGGGGGAGGGAGGCTCTTCCTATTCAGTTTCTTCTTTCACCAAACCTTAAGTGAGTCTTGGGATATGCCCTCCTTGGTAGCTGGTGCAAATCTGGAGGTCTGAGAGTACAGCAGTCATAAGGTTTTGTTGGCTTGGCTATGGTATCTTCGTGAATACAAAGTTTCCCTCAGAAACTCAGCTGGCTTCTGATCTGTTAACTTCCAGACAGTTCACATACCAGCAGTCTCTCCCAAAGTTCTTTCCAAGACCTGGGTCTTGAGCCTGCTTTATTTCTTTGCTTCCTTGCCCTCCATGCCTCTCTCTCTCAATTTAATGGCAGCTGTCTTGAGGCCCCTGAAACTACAGACGTTGGAGGAAGGCAACACGCTTTTTCTCATCTCAAATCTCATGTTGTTCTGGGTATAGAAGCCATTGGCTTTTCCAGCCCTTCAAGGCACCAAATTTCTACACTCTTCTTTTGCATCTCTCTCTGCAAATCAGTCATTCTGCGCTGAGCTAGTCTCTTATAATATCTTGGTAAAAACAGCAAAGACTAGCCAATTCATGCTATCATACAGGCTCCTTTCAATCATTTCTCCTAAAGTTATAGGCTCAATAGGAATGTGGTCTGCCTTCCAAGTCAGACTTACCGGGTGACAGTTTTGTCTTTTTTTTCCCCAAAGAATCAAGAGACTTTCTTGGCACAGACCAGATTTTTGGAAGACATTTTCCTTGTGTCTCTTCTTTTTTTTTAAATTGTGGTAAAATATCGTAACATAAAATTTACCATTTTAACCATTTTAAGTGTGTAATTCAGTGGCATTAAGTACGTTCACATTGTTTGGCAACCATCACCACCATCCATCTTTAGAACTCTTTTTATCTTGCAGAACTGAAACTCTATACCCATTAAGCAATAACTTCTTACTCCCCCTCTCCCCAGCCCCTGGCAACCACCATTCTACTTTTTGTCTCTGTGGATTGACTATTCCAAGTACCTCATACAAGTGGAATCATACAGTATTTAGCCTTTTGTGTCTGGCTTATTTCATTTAGCTTAATGTCCTCAAAGGTCATCCATATAGTATCATGTGTCAGAATTTCCTTCCTCTATAAGGCTGAAGAAAGTTCCGCTGTATGTATATACCACATTTTGTTTATCCTTTCAGCCTTCAATAGACATTTAGGTTGCTTCCACCTTTTGGCTATTGTGAAAAATCCTGCTATGAACATAGGTGTGCAAATATCTGAGTCTCTGCTTTCAATCCTTGTGGGTATATGTCCAGAAGTGTAATTACTGGATCATATGGTAATTCTATGTTTAATTTTTTGAGCCTCCACACTTCTCCACAGCAGCTGCAGCACTTTATGTTCCCAGCAACAGGGCACAAGTGTTCCAGTTTCTCTGCATCGTTGCCAACACTTGTTATTTTCTGAGTTTTTTGGTTTTGTTTTCTTTCTTTTTTTTAAAATTAACTTTATTTTATTTTATTTGGTGAGGAAGATTGGCCCTGAGCTAACATCCGTGCCCATCTTCCTCCATCCTGTATATGGGACTCCGGCACAGCATGGCTTGACGAGCAGTGCATATGTCTGTGCTCAGGATCCGAACCCGCGAACCCTGGGCCGCCGAAGTGGAGTGTGTGAACTTAACCACTAAGCCACCAGGCTGGCCCCTGGGTTTTTTGTTCTTGATAATAAGCATCCTATTGGGTGTGATGTGGGACTTCCTCTTTTTTTGATGAAGTGTTGTTTTTTTTCTTCCTTTTTTTTTATTATGTTGAAATATGTATGACATAAAATTTACCATTTTAATCATTTTTAAGTGTACAATTTAGTGGCATTAATTACATTTACAATGTTGCACAACCATCACCACTCTAAAAGTTTTTCATCACCCCTTTGATGAAATTTTTAAAAGTAAATTTTAGACATTATGACAGTTGATTCCTAAATACTTCAATGCATCTCTAGAAAATAGAGACCTTTTCCTATATAATACAATACTATTATCATATGAGCCTTCACTCACATTCCATTGTAGAGAACTTATTTACAGTGCCACACTTACTTGAAAGGGAGGCTGCTAATTATAGTATAGTTGAGCAGCCACTAGCCCAGTTATAATGGAAGAAGAGAGAATGGATTTTGGTGCTTTACCAACCTACAGTGAAGCGATAAAGACTTAATTGATTCACATTATAAGAATTTTGGGGTCTGGTGATATCAGGAGTTTGGTGTAGTGTCTCAATGATGCTATCGAGGAGTCAGTTCTTTCCACCTTCTACTCTGCCATCCTCAGTATGTTATCTTTGATATTCATGTTTGTTACTTCATGATTACATGATGGCTGCCACAGCACTAGGTATTATATTTTCACAACAGCATCCCAAATGGGAAAGGAGGAGAGTGGGCAGAAAAGAGACTTTGCATTATCAGGGACGCAAAACCCTCTGGTTTCTACTCAGTAGACTTCCCCTTGCATCTCATTGGCCAGCTGCAAGGGAGTCTGGAATGATTCTCATCAAAGGAGAATGAGATATCTATGATTGGCTTGACCAGTCATGGCTTACACCCTTGGGCTGAACACATTGCGGTCCTGAATAAAACTAGACTCTATTAGCTAAGAAAAGAAGAGAAATGACTGTTGTGTTGGCAATTATATCTGCAACATGTGGGCAGTATTTTTTAATATTGTTAAAGATATAAATGGACTCTGAGGAGGATCTTGGCATAGAAACTCTAAGAAGATATTATCAAATTGAAGTACTGGTAGCAGGGACTTCCTTCTGGGATTATTCCGTGAATGGTGTAGGGACAGTGTGTTTCATCAAATTTCTGAGAAAAAGAATCCTTTGGGCCACTAGCGTGAAAGGATCCCTATAAGTCATCTGTTAATTGAATGAAGGTGATTGCTTTTAGGAATCAAGGGACTGCTGGGGAAAAACCAGTCACCATTGGTTCTACTTAGAAATCATATTCTTTTGGAGATGGTAATACTTCACAGAAATCCTTTACTGATTAATATATTGTTTCTTGCCACTGCTCATGAAAATTGTTTGGGGGCAAAATTGACCTCATAGACTGAAAAATACTGTTTATATCTGATTAAAGAAAGTCATATTTCTTAGGGTGACACCAGGTCACTCAAATTATCATGCTTTCCCAAACTTAGGACTCATTGAAAGCAAAATTTTAACTGTCAGCATAATGAATTGGTGGTATTGGAGATCTCCCCATGCTGATTTATAACTGAGAGCCTATAAACATTTTAGGGACAAAACAAAACCAAATAAATAGTCCTTGTCATTACCACTTATATTTGTAAATGAATTACAAAATAACACAAGCCCTTCATGTTTCCTTCTGATACAAATGGAAAATAACTTAAGATTCCCAGAAGGTTAAAAAAAAATCAAGGATGCTCTTCATTCATAGACACTGTGACAATCCTGGTTATTAGTGGTGACTCGTTAATCTTTCCTGCTCCATTCCAGCTGGCCCTGAGAGCAGAATGAAAAATTGCTTTGGCAGGGAGCTCATTTCCTGATAAATTAAAAAATGAAAAAAAGATAACTGAAGACCCCAAAAATCACTTGCAGTGGAATATAGTTAACATTTACTGAAAACCCATCAAATGCTAGACACTGTTATCGGTGCTTTAAATACTTTCAACCCTCATAAAAACCCTATGAGGTAGGTACTATTATTACTCCCCCTCCACTGATGGAGAAACTGAGGCAGAGAGAACTTAACAACCAGGGTCATACAACTAGTAGGTGGCAGAGCTGGGATTCTAAGCCCTGGTAAGCTGGCTCCAGAGTCCATGAGCTATAGCTGCCTCTCACCATTACCCTGGGTTGTACCAAATCCTTCTAAGTCATAACAGGCAAATCCTTTCCAGCCCCAGAAAATATTACTTTAACTTTTGGGATATTTCACTGTCATTATTATAAGTGTTTTCTCACTTATAAATCTGTAAATGAAGATGGTCAACGGACTTTATTTTTCCATTTGTAGATTGGAGGAGTTTTACTGTCGCCTGATAGAATAGAAGGTTTGTCTTCAAGGATTATCATGGAAACAGTATGCTGTATTCTTTGACTCCAGTAGCGTCACTAGATTAAACTGTAAGAATCATCTGTTTGGAATTTGATGATAAAAGTATGAGTAGTTATATGACCTCAACTTTTGAGACCCCTATGTTGAATCAGTTCAAGTAGTTGGAGTCTTAGGTGCCGAGCTGATATGGGCTTAAAGTAACACTTTGTTGGCCTCCATGAGACTGTCAATTTTCAAATGGCCAGGTATTTACAGCTAGAGCATTTACAGCTAGAAGACTTAAAGAGGAACAAAAATGTCAACTGCAAACGTTTGAGACAATTCGTTTTCTCTCTGAGGAAGAATGAGAGCTTTAGGGGAGCAGGGAGCAGATAGAGATTTTCAACTTCCGACTCAAAGGGTTGAAGAGTCCCCGTTATGCATCTCACTCCTGCTGCCACAGATGGGGTGACAGAGTGAAGATGACTTAAACTTTGAGAATGATATTTATTGAAAGAAAAGAACACGTGATGGAATTGTACAGAAAGTTAGCAACGTTGGCTCTCTAAGAGGATTTGACCATCTGGATAACAGCTTTGCAAATCTTGTGGATAAATTATACCATTTGGAGGAGAGTCTTCCCAACTGAATCTAAATGCCAGAATCCTTTCAAGAAGGTTTATGCAATTCTGGCTCTTTTCCTCCTTTTGTCTGAAACTCATTAGGTGACATTGTTCCAGACAGAGTTTACCATTTGGGACATGGGAACCATTATCCTAAGTTTTTTTTACTATTGGAAGATTAATATCAATGGAGTAAATATTACACAGAATAAAAAAAGTATAATTCATAATGCAAAGATAAAACTATCTTAGGAGTATGGAGTATTCCTTCCTTCTCCTCCTCTTTCTTTAAAAATGCAAGGAAAAATGTACTGGTAGGTACTGTGTTGATATAGCTCAGGGAAAGAGTGGAACTTGTCCACGTTAGGAAAAGTAAGTAGAGTTTGGGTGATACTTTCTTTTTTTTTTTTTTTTTATTGATGTCTTAGTTTATAACACTGTGGGGTTTTAGTTGTACATTTTTGTTTGTCCGTCACCTTGTGGATGTAACCCTTCACCCCTTGTGCCCCCCCACCCCCCTTCCCCTTGGTAACCACCAATCAGTTCTCTCTGTCCGTGTGTTCACTTATATTCCATATATGAGTGAGTTCATGCAGTGTCTGTCCTTCTCTCTCTGGCTTATTTCACTTAACATAATACCCTCTAGGTCCTTCCACGTTGTTGCAAATGGGACAATTGTGTCTTTTCTTATGGCTGAGTAGTATTCCATTGTATGTATATACCACATCTTCTTTAACCAATCATCAGTTGAGGGACACTTGGGTTGCTTCCACTTCTTGGCTATAGTGAATAATGCTGCAATGAACATAGGGGTGCATACGCCTCTTGGGATGGTTGATTTCACATCCATTGGGTAGATGCCCAAGAGTAGGATTGCTGGATCATACGGTATTTCTATTTTTAATTTTTTGAGGACTCTCCATACTGTTTTCCATAGAGGCTGCACCAGTTTGCATTCCCACCAGCAGTGAATGAGGGTCCCCGTTTCTCCACAACCTCTCCAGCATTTGTTGTTATTTGTCTTTGTGATTATAGCCATTCTAACCGGTGTAAGGTGATATCTCAGTGTAGTTTTGATTTGCATTTCCCTGATGATTAGTGATGTTGAACATCTTTTCATGTGTCTATTGGCCATCTGTATCTCTTCCTTGGAAAAATGTCTGTTCATATCCTCTGCCCATTTTTTGATCGGGTTGTTTGTTTTTTTGTTGCTCAGTTGTATGAGATCTTTGTATATTAGTGAGATTAATCCCTTGTCAGACAAACGATTTGCAAATATTTTCTCCCAGCTGGTGGGTTGTTTATTCATTTTGATCCTGGTTTCATTTGCCTTGTAGAAGCTCTTTAGTCTGATGAGGTCCCACTTGTTTATTTTTTCTTTTGTTTCTCTTGTCTGGGTAGACATGGAATCTGAAAGGATCCCTTTATGTCCAATCGCAATTAGTGTACTGCCTATATTTTCTTCCAGAAGTTTTATAGTTTCAGGTCTCACTTTCAGGTCTTTGATCCATTTTGAATTGATTTTTGTATATGGCGATAGGAGATGGTCTACTTTCATTCTTTTGCATGTTGCTGTCCAATTTTCCCAGCACCATTTATTGAAGAGACTTCCCTCTCCCCATTGTATGTTCTTTGCTCCTTTGTCGAAGATTAGCTGTCCATAGGTGTGTGGTTTTATTTCTGGGCTTTCAATTCTGTTCCATTGATCTGTGTGTCTATTCTTGTACCAGTACCATGCTGTTTTGATTACTGTAGCTTTATAGTATATTTTGAAATCAGGGATTGTGATGCCTCCAGCTTTGTTCTTTTTTTTCAGAATTGCTTTAGCTATTCGGGCTCTTTTGTTGCCCCATACGAATTTCAGTAGTTTTTGTTCTATTACCATGAAGAATGACATTGGGATTCTGATTGGGATTGCATTGAATCTGTAGATTGCTTTAGGTAGAATGGACATTTTAACTATATTTATTCTTCCAATCCATGTGCATGGAATATTTTTCCATTTCTTTATGTCCTCCTCGATTTCTTTCAATAGTGTCTTATAGTTTTCATTGTATAGGTCTTTGACCTCCTTGGTTAAATTTATTCCCAGATATTTTATTCTCTTTGTTGCAATTGTAAATGGGATTGTCTTTTTGAGTTCTCTTTCTGTTGTTTCATCGTTAGTGTATAGAAATGCAATTGATTTTTGTAAGTTGATTTTATACCCTGCCACTTTACTGTAGTTGTTGATTGTTCTAGTAGCTTTCCGATGGAATTTTTGGGGTTTTCTATGTATAGGATCATGTCGTCTGCAAATAGTGAGAGTTTCACTTCTTCATTGCCTATTTGGAGTCCTTTTATTCCTTTTTCTTGCCTAATTGCTCTGGCCAGAACTTCCAGTACTATGTTGAATAAGAGCGGTGAGAGTGGGCACCCTTGTCTTGTTCCTGTCCTCAAAGGAATGGCTTTCAGTTTTTCCCCGTTGAGTAGGATGTTTGCTGTAGGTTTGTCATATATGGCCCTTATTATGTTGAGGTACTTTCCTTCTATACCCATTTTGTTGAGAGTTTTTATCATAAATGGATGCTGGATCTTGTCGAATGCCTTCTCTGCATCGATTGAGATGATCGTGTGGTTTTTATTCTTCATTTTGTTAATGTGGTGTATCACGTTGATTGATTTGCGGATGTTGAACCATCCCTGTGTCCCTGGTATAAATCCCACTTGATCGTGGTGTATGATCTTTTTGATGTATTGCTGTATTCGGTTTGGGTGACACTTTCTAATGTGATTAGAAGCAATGGACCAGTTTATTTTAATGGTATCTGGAAGGATGGAAGAAAGAGAACCATCTCTTAGTTTTAACTTTTAATTCTCAGATAACATTGAGGCAGTGAAGAGAGTTAATTTAATAGATCTATTCATTTATTCTTTGCAGAGGTACTTCCAGTGAAATATCTGAGCTTGTCGAGGCAGAATAGCTCAGAGAGTCTTATGAAACCAAACCAAATCAAACGTTCATCTGCAGGGAGCTCCTGGAATCCTCTTCCAGCACAGAGAGTAGGGAGCACATCACTGTTGTTTCTCTGCTATGTGTTCTTTCATCACATTACAAGCTGGTATGGGCTAAAGAAGGACAAATAGATTATTTTGGACAAGAAAAGAAAAGTATATGTAACAGAGTCCCCTTCTTTGGTTAACACACTCCCACCAGGGAGGGAGAAAGAAGTAAAAGGACCAAGATATGTCAGATGGGGCACTGCTGGTAGGTTAACAAAACCAGAAACTGGTTCTGAAAGAGCTTTTTACTTTGATCTTTTGGTCTCCATGATAACTTAAAGGTGGGTAGGGAGGTGAAGTAGGCAAGGGAGCTTTTCCCATCTACATACACACACACACACACACACACACACACACACACCCTCTTTGTTCTGTTCTTAAGCTCATACTTGTCAGTTGCCAAAAGAACCTGGCATGGTAGGGTATATTAAGGCTAACGGATATGCTCTTCACTATAAGAATCTTCCTTTACTACTTCAGAAAAGTGACTTAGATCATCACATATTTCCTGATCCTTGTCAAAGTGATACATAAACGGTCTAAGGTCTAATCCAATTCAATAAGACAATAGAGACCTATAGTTTAAAAAGACATAACCAAATCACAGATTTAAACGTAAAACTTTAAATCTTGTAGAAAAGATAAAGGAGAAAATCTTCACGATCAAAGGCTAGGCAAAGAGTTCTTAGGCTTGATGTCAAAAACACGATCCATAAGAGAAAAGCTGAGTGCTAAAAAAGACCCTGCTAAGTGCCAAGACCATTCAATGGGGGAAAAGACAGTCCTTTAAACAAGTGATTCTGGGTATTTACATGCAAACAAATGAAGTTACCTGCACCATATACAAAAGTTAATTCAAATGGATCAAATACCTAAATAGGAAGAGCTAAAACTATAAAACACTTAGAATAAAACATATTGATATGTTTTGGATATCATGATATTGGATTTGACAGTGATTTCTTGGATAAAACAACTAAAGCACAGGCAATGAAACAAAAAAATAGATAAATTGTACTTCATCAAAATTGAAAACTTTAGTGTATCAAAGGACACTATTAACAGAATGAAAAGGCAACTCATATAATGGAAGAAAATTTTGCAAATCACATATCTGATAGGAGATTATCCAGAATATATAAAGAACTCCTACAACTCAACAACAAAAAAACCAAATAACCCAATTTAAAAATGTGCAAAAGACATGAATAGACATTTCTCCAAAGAAGATATATAAATGGCCAATAAGCAAATGAAAAGATACTCAATATCACTAATCACTAGGGAAATACAAATCAAACCCACAATGAGATACTACTTCACACCCATTAGGATGGCTACTATAAAAAAACAGAAAATAACAAGCGTTAGTGAGGCTGTGGAAAAATTGGAACCCTTGTGCATTGCTAGTGGGAATGTAAAATGGTACAGCTCTCTGGAAAACAGTTTGATTCTTTAAAACTAGGCATGTAATTATCATACAACCCAGCAATTGCAATCTTGGGCATTTAGTCCAGAGAAATAAAAACTTATGTTCACATGAACGCCAGTACGCTAATGTTCATAGCTTCTTTATTTGTAGTAGCCAAAAACTTGAAACAACCTAGATATCTTGTAATGGGTGAATAAACAAATTTAGTACATCCATACCATGGAATACTACCCAACAATAAAAGGTACCAAACTGGTGATGAACACAAACCTTAGATGAATCTCCAGGGAATTATGTTGTGTGAAAAAAAAGTCAATAACAAAGGTTACATACTATATGATTCCATTTGTATAACATTCTTGAAAGGATAAAACTGTAGAAATGGAGAAAGGATTAGTGGTTGCCAGAGATTAGAAAGGAGGATTTGGGGGAGGGAAGTGGGTGTGGTTATAAAAGGGCAACACAGATTTTTGAGGTAGTGGAACTCACCTCTCATTGGCTCCCCTTTTAGGAATGTCTATATCTTCTGTACCTTGACTGCAGTGGTGGTCACACAAATCCACACATGTGGTGAAATTGCATAAAACTAAATACACACACAGGAAGGAATGCATGTAAAGCTGATGAAATCTGGATGAAGTCAAAGGATTATATCAATGTCAATATCTTGATTGTTGATATTGTACTGTGGTTAGACAGGATGTTACCACTGGGGGGACAGAGTGAAGGATATACAGGATCTCTCTGTATCATTTCTTATAACAGCATGTGAATTTGCGATTGTCTCCAGAAAAAAAAAGGCATAACCCATGAAAAAATCCTGAAGAAACACTGAAGTAGTTTCATTGGAAGGTAAGAACACAACTATCCATAGATTTATTTTTTTCACCTCCCAAGGCATCCTTTTGAGTTAAGAAAGGGCAATTTCATCTATCATTAGGCAACGGATACAGTATGGTTTTCTCAGTTTGGATATAAGGTTGTCCTATGAGAATTTCATAGTAAAAATAAAATAATTTGAGAGTAGCAATTAGCCACCTTAGATGCTTCCAAAACAAAACATGAAAAGCAATGCATACTGAAGGATAACCAGTGAGTAGAATCTCAGGAAGATAGGCCCCCCTTTAATACGTGTGTAAGGTTAAGGTATTTATTAATTTTTTTGGAGAGCCATCTGAAGAGGGAAACTATTACTATCAGGACAACTGTCTGCATCCTTCTAGAAAAGCAGGAGCCCAGAGAAGAAGAAAGTGTTAAGCTGTCCCGAGCCCTGCTTTAGAGGGAGAGTACCTTGTCCTAACACAAGTATTGATCTGCTTGGCAGTTATAGTTGGCAGAGCTGCTACTTCCAGAACATGCATTATGTGTGAGGGGCTTTACCTGTATGGTCATTAATCCTCAGCACAGTTCTACAAAATAGAAGTTATCTCTGTGATTAAACTGAGGCTTAAGAGATGAAATAATTTGCCAGAGATCACACAGCTAGTGAGTGGCAGGGCTGTGTTTCAGTCCTATGCCTTGCTATACCATTTCCATTCCACCATACTGCTTCTCTTTAAAGTTAATTGGCATATAAAAGTATTGTAACTTGATGCCGTAGTCTTAGAATTATCTCATTAACTCTCTTCACTCTACTTCCCTCCTTCCAAATTTTGATTTCCCATATAGATGTTCCTAAAAGGGGAGCCAGTGTGAGTGTTTGTCCATGCAGCAGCCGTGTTTCTCACTGTACATTAATAAGTTGGCATTCTGATCTATTCACCAGTCTATTCTAGAAATGGTTAATAGGCATGAGTTCTTCTGGGACTGATAATTCTGGATACATTGGAGCATTTTGTTACTGCAAAAATATAAGATACTGGACTTGGGGTAACCTCCAAAGTACTACCGTCCTGTGAGGCCTCTGTCTTTGATATCCTTCTCCCTCCTAGAATTCAACAATCTTCATGTAGCAAGATGGGGAGATGGTGTTACAGATTTAAGTAACTGGCCCCAGGCCTATAGAGTTAATTATTGGCAAAGCTAAGGTTGAGAACTAGGTCTCCTAACTCTTATTCCAGTGTAACCATTTCAGCTGTACTCATCCTGTCAGAGCACCCTATTTCAGGGGCAGATCTAGCATAACTGGTTTACATGCTCAGTCAACATTCCTATTTTCTGTACTTTCTCTACATCTTGGCTACTGATGGAATTATTTTTGTTAGCATAATTGATAGATTTATTGTGAGCCCACAACTTTTTGGGCAGAAATGAATAGACACTGACTAGCCATATTGTGTATGCTTAAAATATTCACCATTCTTCCACATGATATAAGCCATGCACCACTAGTTCATACAGTAGCTTTTATATATTGCATAGAGTGTTACATATAAATAGTTGTATTCATTAGATCTCACTTCAGTTATTTCCACCACCTGGTATAGTACCTGGCACAAGTAGGGTGTCAATATTTGTGAATTGAGTCGGATTGGATTAGATTGGATTAAATTGATTGAAAGTGGCTCTGATGTCTTTCAGCTCCTAGATTCTGTCATTTATTTAACACCCCTGCCCAGATAGGTGTTTAGACTACAGCATGACTGTTCAAAGACACATTTGGTCCAGGTGTCTGTCCCCTGGCTTGAAAGATCTACCTAATCAGGCAGGTCAGTTCTGAGAACTAAGACCTTTCTGACAGATTGCAGGTCGCCAGGCTCAAGGGAGGGCCATGTTCTGTCTCTGGTCTCAATACTTGGAAGGTCCAGGGAGTCTCAGATGTGAAAGTGGATATCATGGAGGTGCTCAGAAATTTGGCAGTGCTGGTTCAAACCATGAACGACTTGTTGCAGTTCATTGTAAAACCCAAAATAATGAGCAGTGCTATCTTCTTAGAGGTACTGATACCGAGCAATGGGCTTGCTCTGCTAGCTGTGATCAGAGCCAATTAATCACAACAAGTTAGAGATCGAGAAACGAAGTTTAATTAGATTAGCCGGCAAATCGGAAGACAGATGACTAATGTCTCAAAAACCCATCTTCAAGGATTACAAAATCTTGAGGCAGTTATATAGGAAAAATGGGCAAAAAGGAGGGGGTTCAGAAATGTACATGACAGACTCCAGGATCTCTCATTGTTCTTTTCTTCTGTTGATGATGATGAATATTCTACAGGTGTTCTTTCTTCTGGAGGTCTTCTTATTCCCTGGGGAAATTCATTAAAATTTTTAAGAACAAAGCTACCAGAGTACCTCAGCAGGGGTAGGTGCACAAGATTAGGGCCAGAAAATCGTGAAAGCATGCAGCAATTTATCATGATCACATGCTAGAAAGGTTTCAACTAAGAAAGGGCTATTTAGTGTCACAAGATGGCCTCACTTATGTTCACTTACAGTACCTATTAAGCACATTATCCTTCTGTTTGTCAGGTCACCTGTGGAGGTCACTAGGGCAATTTATTTTCTTGGAACAAGTGTTTTTTGCCTAAAGGATTGTTAGCATCCAGTGTCTGAAATAAATTTTGTTTGATGGTTTGGGGCAAAGAAGTAAAGTGATAATTAGTTATTACCTCTGTTCTATATCAATAACTTTTCATAGACACTTCTGAAGTTTTTCACTTCATTTTTGTGGACAATTTTTTATTCATATATTTTTTCTTTCAAATATAACATCCAAAATGCCTGACATCAGTATTTTTTTATTGAGTTTATTGGCACTAATTTAAAGTTATACACAATGCATTGTTTTCTAGAGCATTCATCTTTATTCTTCTGAGATAGTTGCTCAATAACATGTCTTGAGAAAAGTTCAGATGTGCAAAACATTTGTCATTTCCTCTTGCATTGCTAATTTATTTAGTTACCGTTTGTTTCTAAAACTCTTGTCTGCCAAGCTGTAGACATATGTATGTGCCAGATCCATAGATCCATAAATCCATCAATGTTAATAACACCACTAAAAGTAGGTTGGCGTATGCCTTTCGTACTTAGCTTTTCTCCTAAAAATCTTAACCCAAATTCTTTGTCCTTTCTTAAATACATTGATGCTTATATTAGGATAAATGTCTTTGTGAGAATATTTCCATCAGTTCTCAACTAAGACTGGAATATTTAAGCTAATGCTAGATAACAATCATCCATGTTAACTGCTCAAGGGATTTCCCACATGTGTAGGTGGCAGTCATGATACTGATTTGGCACGGTTTCATAAAATACACTTTTTTTCAGTTAAACTTCCTTTCCATCCTGAAAGAATGAGGTACATTTTTGCCTTGGTTTTTTTGTGTGTGTGTGTGAGGAAGATCAGCCCTGAGCTAACATCTGTTGTCAATCCTCCTCTTTTTTTGCTGAGGGAGACTGGCCCTGGGCTAACATCCGTGCCCATCTTCCTCTACTTTATATGGGACACCGCCACAGCATGGCTGATAAGCAGTGCGTCAGCCGGCGCCCAGGATCTGAACTCGGTAACTCCGGGCTGCCAAAGCGCTAACTTAACCGCTACACCACCCGCCCGGCCCCTGCCTTAGTTATTAATACCTGTTCATTTTATTTCAGTGGTACAGGCATGGATGGGAAGAAATGCAGCGTATGGATGTTTTTACCTCTTGTATTTACTTTGTTTACTTCAGCTGGATTGTGGATAGTGTGAGTATTCTATTTTATTATTTAAGGACTCAGGTGCAGTGCAGATAAAAATGTAAAGTTTTGATAGTATATGGCATAACTATATGAATGTATTTATAAATACTTTAAAATAATGTTTACTAATTCAACCTTGCTAAAGTCCCCATTTCTCTTCCCTCCTTCTATTACCCAAAGTAAATAACAAGAGTGAGTAATAAATTATGCAAAGCAGGTAGTGAAGAACACTGGTTTTATTTTGTGTTCCCATATTCTCCCAGTAATGAACATTTCTGTAAACTGGAGATGTGGATTCATTATTTGCAAGATTTGCTAATTTGACACTGACGTGCTAAGGATTCCATTCACAGTACAGGGGGTTTTTTTGGTAACTGGGTCTACTATGTTTATTAATGGTTATCATTACATTGGAAGTCTTGGCTTATCCCAAAACATTCCCACGCTTGCTTATTTCAAGTACCATTCACTTCCAGAAAATTATTTTAGTTCCTTGCAGTTCATTAAGAAAGGTGGACACATATTCCTGAGAAATTAGAAAATTTGAATTCTAATTTTAGTTTGCCCAAAGTTATAAGGTCTTATTTCTTTGTTTTCTAGTTTCCAGATTATAATGATGGCCATTAATTTGGGGGGGGTGTTTTGAAAATTAAAGAAATATTATTAATAATAACATTTGAACTTCAAAGAGCTAAGTGATCTATCGGTAAAGCATTGTAGTAAAAGAGCATTTTCTCAGTTAGAAAAAAAAATGAGTATGATTTAATGTGGTTGGTCTAATAAATCCAGGAAACAAATGTCTTGGTTTTTAAAAAAATTTCTTTATTTTATAAACGTTTATTGTTCTTTCTTCATAGATACTTCATAGCTGTGGAAGATGACAAAATTTTCCCATTAAATTCAGCTGAAAGGTAAAGTTTATCTCTGGGTAATTCATTGTTCATCAATAGACTTAACAAAAACTTTGCCAGTGGTGAGGTTAAACTGTGCACAGATGACTATACTTTAACCTGAGCTTCTGTGTTTTGTTTTCCAGGAAACCTGGTGTGAAGCATGCACCATATATAAGGTAACTTGATAACTCTCTTCTGATCTGTTGGATCTTGGAAAAAATGAGAGGGTGTTTTAGTTCGGGCTACTATAACAAAGTAGCATAGACTGGGTGGCTTATAAACAACAGAAATTTATTCCTCACAGCTCTGGAGGCTGGAAGTCCAAGATCAGGGTGCCAGCATTGTGAGGTTCTGATGAGAGCCGTCTTTTGGGCTTCAGACTACCCACTGTATCCTCACATGGCAGAAAGAGGACAAGAGAGGTCCCTTGTATAAGGGCACTAATCCATTTATGAGGGCTCCACCCTCATGACCTAATCACCTCCCAAAGGCCCCACCTCCTAATACTATCACATTGAGGGTTAGGATTTCAACATATGAATTTTGAAGGGACAAAAAAACATTCAATCCATTGCAGAGGGTTATAGATTTTAATACAGTAATAACAAAACATTTCATATTTTTCAAGTATCGCAGGCGATGAACCCCCTGCAAGCTGTGTGTTTAGTCAAGTTATGAACATGGCAGCGTTTCTAGGTAAGAGGAGCATAAAGAATGCTCTATGTCCTTGGTACATTTCTTTCTTATTTGCAATTCTCCCAAACCCATATCAGAAGCCTGGTGGGCTTAGCTGATAATTTGGGATCATATGATATCAATATGCTGAAGCTAGCTTTTTGTTTTGAGGGTCATTTTTCTTATAAATCCTTTTATATTCACCCTGCTTACCTTATATTTTCTTTACCATCTTTATCATTTCAGTGCATTCTTGACTTTATTTCTTTTGCTGCATGAAATAATACATTTCATGTACAATAAAATCCTGCATGAGAATGTAATATTGTGCGATATGTTTGCTTTAAGCAGAATGTCTTAATTTATTCCTTCTCTGGGAACGATGAAAAATGCATAGGCTCTGTGATGAATATTGATGTCTTTAGATATTGTCTTTAAGTCTCAAGGTCAGCATTAGCATTAGGGTGATGCTCTCACCTGTGCCTATACACATATGAATCCCCACTATTTCTTCGGGGCCCAAGACCCTCATTTAATATCCTGCCCCTTTGTTCTGTGAGTGCTTCCATGACCTGGTTGTCCTCCAGGGATCGTGGGAAACAGTCATGCTCTATCCTTTTCCAAATCAACCTTGTATAGCATCTCCTCAAGACCAGGCCTCCCCAGTGTCTTTCAAAGGTTAACTAACCATCATCATTGGCATGTTGTGGGAGACAGGCCAGTGACTCAACAGTGGTTTTCTGGAAATGGTACTTTTGGAGGGTGAGACTTTCACTCCAAGTAAAAGATAAAGATGATGTTTTTACTGAGGGAGTATTTGGCCTTTGTGGCACCTGTCCCCCAAAGAGGTGACTTGTTATTTTTTATCTATGTATAACTCCTCCCCCCCAAAATTCCTACTCACTCCTAACATGCTCTTTTTTAATGTTTGCTATAGGAAAAGAGAAGACCTATAGAACTCACTGGAAAATCAAGGGAGAGGGTTGGCCCAATATGCAACACAGGCCGAATCTTAGTTCAGAAAGCTCAGAATAGGAGAAACATGGAGAACGTTCCCTGTGAGGTCCAAGAGGCCTCCCTTGAACCTGTGAGGTTCAAAGAGAAGAAAACTGGGGGGCTTCTCTGCAGTTGATAAGATTCCTCCCTGGAGCTAACCTTTCCCCACTCAGGCTTCCCCAAAGCATATCCCATTTGCCTAAGCAGGCAGCGTCTGGGAGGCCTGGGATGCCACGCCAGCATTAAGGAGAAGGTTAGATATACCCTGATGCTGGGGTTGCTGGATCTTTAAAGAAGCTCTTCATGCCCTTGGCAGGCAGGATTTTCATGTCCGGGATATTCCCAAGTTCTGAGAAAGGTCGTACTTACAGCAGCTAATGCACGTGTGGGCACCAGAGCCGGTCCTAGTCAGTAAAGTCTCGTCTCACTGCCTTCAGCCTCAGAGCTTCCAGGAGCTTTATGCTCACTTTTTTTCTCTACTCTGGATACCACTCTTCTGAAAAGATCTAATAAACTTATTCATACCAAGGCATAAATGACTGCTAAGGAGATATTTGCATTTAACAGAGCCCAAAGCTGCAAGAGTGGATCTTGAACTTCAGGGTCAGGGACCTTTCCCAGCCCTTCTGCAGTCACACCATGTAGGCCTGCAGTTTGTCACCTACTCATGTGGTTATCCCCATGGGGTGCAATAATAACAATAATTGCTAGCAATCATTTATATTCCAGGCACAATGTTAAGTGCTTTGCAAATACTACTTCATCTAATCATGATACACAGAGGACTGCCCTTATAAAAAAGCTGTCACAAGCTGGCTGTCCTCCATTGGGCTTTAAAGAAACCAATGTACGTGTTGGAGGCCACATATTGTTTCCTTCATATTCTTAAGACAAGTTGATATTTCACAGTAGTCTTTAGTATATAATCTAAAAAATACCAGTTTGCACAGCTCACAAATTTATTCAGTTATAAAGCTTATGATTAACTAATTACAAAAGCATTCCCCAAAACAAAGTAATGAAAACAAGTTCCCCTCTTCCAGATGACATTTGTCATCATCTTATTCTCTGGTCCTTCTCTGCTCCACCAAGAAGCAATTAAGCTCTTACTAGCTCTAGCTGTAAGATATTGCAGCATCCAGTGTTTATTCTTTATTGTCTTGCATCACTTTTAGTGCCATCTGGTAGACACAAAACTGACTTAGTGTTCAGTGGGAATAAACCAACAATTATTTATTTATCAACTCTGGGAGTGAAAGAGAGTCAGTTAACTAATGATTCTTGCTCTAAACTGTGGATGCTTATGTCTCCCAGACCGTCCCTGTTAGATCTCAGACTATTACTTTAGACGACATAACTGACTTTAAGAAACTGCCTATAAGACTTCTTTTTGGCAGTCATATAGAGTATAATTTACAATCTACAAATGAGTCGGTGTAGCATTTATTAAAATTACTCAGCAAAGATCTTTTATCTTTTTGGCAGACTAATCCAAGTTTGAATGCTCAATTATTTTCTTTACAGAATTAGTTATGCTCTTTGTCCTGAATCCACACTTTTATTTCTCCCTGGGGAAAAAAAAGACCTAAGCCAATTTTTTTGAAAAGAATATTATTTTCTGTCCTGAAGAGGTTGTGGGGATAAAGCTAATAGCTGAATGATTTCGGTCACCTAATAGCAGCCGCTCTCCCTCCTTCAGCCAGGACATACTGATTGTTGTGTTCTACTGCAGTCATAAATAGGAATTATCAATGCATAAACAGTAAAACTAAACAAGACAAACAAGAATTTGGCCAGGCACCAATTTAGAACTGCAGTGAAGAGCTGCTCTTTTGAGTTTAAAAAACCAGTCAGCTCAAAATAAAAAATTTAATAAAGAAAATAAGCAATTATTCTAATATTTGTGTTCTTTTAAAATAGGCAGATAAATTAAACAGAGGACACTTGTATAACAAAGGACTGTTCCAAATACTAAAAACAACAGAAGGGTGGGTTTTAAAAATCTTTTCTAAAACTGTTAATGAAATGTAAAATTTTTAATGAAACTAAAAAATATATCTATTGATCAGAACGTTAATATGGTAAAAATTGGTTAGCATATTTAAAGATAGCTTTGAAATTGCCCTACTGCCCAGAAGTCTTTTTTAAGAATGTATAATTAAATCACTACTTGGTTGAAAATGGACTTCATAACAGTCTGAATCTGCCTCCACTTAAACGTAACTGTTAACAAAACTGTTAAGGGACCAGAATCTTTATTATTTCCAGCAACCTAAAAATTCAACTAGAGTCTATTTTAAAAGGAAATTTTTCCTAGTCTGAGTAGATTAATAATGGAGTTAATAGGTAAAAAGGGCAAAGTGTGGTGTTTAGCATGCAATTCTGGAAGTTAGGAACATTGGGCTGAATGCCTGTCTTCAAGTAGGTGTCTGTTTCCTGCTTAATTTCATCATCTGTTCATGATAAAATGATTTATCATCCGTATTACAAATGGGAAGGCTAGCAATGCTGGGACCAGGGGATGGGACATGTCTCATGTTTATTGGGGAGAAATGAGTAACACAGAGAATGGCCAATGACTCTCTTCCTCCGGCCATAGTGGGACAAACTGACTGGATGGGTCCACGTGAAGAGCCATTGCAGTGTCTGCTTCAGCAGTGGTTTGGGGCTTAGGCCAAAGTTCCAGCACAATCCTATCCCTCTAAACTAAAAGATAACCACCAGAGAGTTCCCAGAGTAACACTTTTCACTACTTATTTTTAAAAGAAACGAAATGTGCTGTCTTGGTATTTTGTCTATATGCCCTGACTAATATCCATACATGGTTCATTAGCAAGTATCTCCCGTGGTGCCCCGTGTTGAGGTTTCTGGTCTTAATCTAACAGCTTCTTTATCTGAAGATCACTGTGTGTCAGAGTGCTTATGTTCAACCTCTCCTCTCTCCACTTCCTCCTCCTAAGTCACACCCTAAAAAGTAATAAGAAGTAGGGGCCAGCCCAGTGGCCTAGCGGTTAAGTTCGTGCACTCCACTTCGGCGGCCCAGGGTTTCATAGGTTTGGATCCCGGGCGCAGACAGATGCACTGCTTGTCAGCCATGCCGTGGTGGAGTCCCATATAAAGTAGAGGAAGATGGGCATGGATGTTAGCCCAGGGCCAGTCTTCCTTAGGAAAAAAAAAAAAAGGAGGATTGGCAACGGATGTTAGCACAGGGCTAGTCTTCCTCACACATACACAAAAAACGTAGTGTTGATTTTTTCATCCTTTAGGAATAGTTATTGCCATTATTAATAAACTTCTGATATAATTCCATTAGGTTGGGAAACTATTGTCAACTCAAGTACAATTTGTTAATTTTATGATCAATGGTGGGCATTAGCTGAAACATAAATATACTAAAAGCTAAATCGGAGCTGAACAATTTGAGATTTCATAAATTATGGTTTATTTCCATTTTGTTTCCCAAATCCAAATATTGGCCAAGTTATATAGCACTCTTTGATCAGAGGTACTTGAAACTGCAAGTCAACTCGCTGAGCTTAACCTCATAGCCTGAAACTATGAAATTCAGCACACTTGGGAAGTGCAGATTTATGGATGGATTTTCTCTTTTAATGGTTACTAATAATGGCCTTAATCAAGGTAAAACCTTTAGCAAATAATTACCTACTTAATTGCTGTATAAGACTTCTCCTGGCAATTCTTGAATTTCTGATTGTCTTCCCTGGTAAACCTTAATGTCAGAATAAACTGTCTTAGGAAGTAGTAAGTGCACTTCTCTATATGTAGATACAATTTACATTAACTGCAAGTGCTGTTTTTATCATCTGGAGACTAACCTCTCCCAGCTTTTTTTATAAATATGAAAATAGTCTTGCACTAAGCAATTAATAAAAGGAGATTCTTATATTAGAGGCTTGAGTATGGACCGTCCTGAAGGTTACTATTGGAAGTTGGGTTTGAAATCTAAGTAACTTCCTTCATTCTCTCTTCAGAATCTTTGAGAATAATTTGCTTCAAAAGATAGAGTGGTCTTTTAAAATGAGTAATTAATATCATTTGGAAGAATTGAGCTTTCTCAATATAATCAGTATGATTTTTGATCATACCAACAACCCCCACAACCTGCTATGTTAAAATCCAGATTTCATATTGTGATTACTGGAACTGCTCTATCTCTCTTTGTCCTTTGACAATGAACTCCCCCAGGTAGAATCAGAGGGAGGCGGGAGTAAAGCAGTAACGAAGGGCTTTGTCTACTGGCCTTTGTCTCCCTTCCTATCCCAGGAATGATTTCTCCACAGGTACCAGCAGGTTTGTCGAGATGTGGAACTTTGTCTTCCTCCCCATGTTTCCTGCCTTGTGTGTTCTAACACTGTTCTAAACTAAAGGATGACTGAATCGGAACTCTCTTGCCACGGGCTGTCTTTACCCCTGTCTTATTTGTTGTGTGTCCAGCCTCTGCAGTGTTCTCCTAAGCCAGCCTGTCAGTGCCGACCTTGTGTTTGGAAACTCTGAGAACAGCACTGTTAATGTTCTATCATCCTTGCATCACCCAGATAACATACAGCACAGCTGCTTCAACTCCTCCCTGCTTCCCCCAGGTTGGGTATAATAAAACATCTAAATAATCATAGGCATAGCATGGAAAATTTCTTTTAAAAATTGTCTGTCATTTCAGAGATTTAAAAATGTACAGTGGCGAAAAGTTTAATTTTGCACATTGTTGCTTTAGAACTCTGCCTCATAGTCTGGGTGTATGATATAAGTTTTTAAATTTTAACATTTTGTTGTATCCCCAGCTCTTGTGGTAGCTGTTCTGCGCTTCATACAACTGAAACCAAAGGTTTTAAATCCATGGCTGAATATTAGTGGATTGGTGGCACTGTGTCTGGCTTCCTTTGGAATGACCTTACTTGGTAATTTTCAGGTACTTTGGCCTTTTTCACCTCCATCTCACACTTCGCCTCTATGATTACCATAGCCACTGAGGTATAGTCACTATATGGCCCATATAATTCTGCATGAATCTTAAAAAAATGCCAATAGTGGTTCCTAATATGCACAGGTTCTCCAGCAGTCTTTCAGCCTGGCCTACCCAAGTTCACGTTACACATGTGAGGATGCTCACTATGCGTTGGAAATACAGCAGGGCTATTGGGAAAAGTATCTACTAAAATAGCTGTATATATTTTATAAAGGATTTCGAAGTACTTTATACTTTTTTTCATAACAAATTGTATCCTAATGTACCTTTCTAGAAAACTAATAGGATCGTTACCTTTTCTATAATTAAACACTGAACATCCTTTTTGGATGAAAGTTTGCATTTCAGATTAGCAAGCTCACACGGGAGTCAAGTTTGAAAACCCAGAATTTCTCTAGAACACCTATGACTTGTATAAAGATATACTAACACTTTCTTCCCAGGAATTTAGAAGCCCAAGGTCACAACATTTAAGAATATTTTTTCTTGCAATACCGTCACCATTCAGCTCCCGACCTGAATGACTTCATTTGTAAAATAGGCAAGGGACCCCTGCACTTTACAGTAGGTGTCTGATTTCCTTGCCTCCACTCCCTCCCCAGCATCCTCCAACCTATGCTATATGTTGCTGCTGGAAACTTCCTCCTAGTTGTCAAACACCAATCCTGACACTTCTCTCCCTGTCTGTTGAGTGACATCCAAAAAGCATAGGCATTCAAGAAAATATGGTAGTGGATTTTCTAAGACTGTCTCTTGTCCTAACCGTCAGTCCTGGTAATTGATTAAACCAGGATGACTTGTTCCCCAAGACTTCTCCTGGCACGTAGTAGCAACTCAGCATTTTTGACTTGATGGGTTGTTTGACGGATGGGCAATCGCATCAATTCCCGTAACTATTCTAGGACTCATCCCATATCAAGCTAGACAACAAGAAAGCTGCATTCTTAGAACATAATGACTAGGACGATAAATTATCAGGAGAATATTTGATAGTTTATCCTGTTAAGCTCCAGAATGTTAGGGCATGGAGCATTTTTTAATTGAGATTTTAGTGGGAGTCTTTCCTCCACTTACCTGTCTGTGCTGCAGGTGCTGGCATGTTGTCAAGTGCTCAATAACTGTCATTTCTCTCAAGCAGGATTGGGATGGAAGTTACTGAGTAGATGTTTTGTTCTTTACTAAAATCCTAGAAGAATCCCAGAGATTGGGATGTTTTAGTGAAGCACAAATATTCAAAACCATGAATGATGATGCTATATATGAAGAACACTTTCTGGAATATCTATATAGAATGCACAGGAAACAACAAATTAGTTGCCTGAGGGAAACCAGGTGGCTAGTATATGAGATGGGAGACAGATTTTTCAATCTATACTCTTTTTATAATTTTTAAAAGTTTGAACCATGTAAGTGTATTACCTATTTTTAAAACTAGGTTAAAAATAATAAATGAATAGACTATGTATGGTATGGAAAACCAGTTTTCTAGAAGTAAAATTTTATTTGAGGAATCACTATTAAAAATAAGTTTCAAAAGTGTGTCTTTTGAACTATGAAGGAAAAAAGTGGCTTCTTCCAAAGAAGAAAAAATCCTACAGCCAAAAACAATAGAAAAAATTGTAAAGGGAGAGTAATATTGATTTGATACAACTATTATTCACAGGCAAATGTCAGACAATAAAACATGCGAAGGCAATAGCAATTCAAAAAAATATTTTCACCATATTTTAAAGCCATCTCTTTAACAATAGAATTTGTTTTCCTATATGTGTGATTTAAAATATACGTAATTAATAAAGGTGTTTTAAGTGACATATATTTTTAAATATCACTGGGTAATGATTGGGAAGTTTACATTTCTAACCCCCAATGAAATAACCCAAATGGGTCTCCTTTAACCTATTAACTCTGTAAAAGCCTTGATCAGGAATCTTCAAACCTTGTTGTCCTTTAATGGGTTTCCAAATATGGAAAAAGCTCATAGGTGGCAGTTTTCTTATAACGGGAAAACAAAACAGAACAAAATCCCATTAACAATGAATTGGTCAAATTACATGGGCCAGTTTTGTAGGAGTGAAGCACAGCCTAAGTGTTACTAGCTGTCTATGCCAATAAAATCTTGACCTGCTTAGAACTGGTCCTCCTCAATCACTCAGTACAAAGCCAAATCCCGGGTCTCAACTTCTTAGTCTGGAAAACAAAGTTTTGGATGTACGTTTGTAGAAACTTTGACATTTCCCTTTTTTTGTGTAACTCTCCTGCTTCTTTTGTCTTACTTTTCCACAAAGCTTTTCTGGAAAATAAATTTGAGGAATAGATTACCACTGCCTGTATGGCTTTTCTAAACAAATGTTTTGAGTTTTGGGGGTACTGTTTATTTCTCCTCTTCCTCTCAGAGTTCAAATCTATTGAGAACAGACACAAAGAGCCAGTAGAGATGAAGGACTCTGATCTTTCTAAAATCTATCATACCATTGTCTGGATATCCACTTTACCTAGTCTGTCTCCCTCAGGTATTCCATTGGCTTGTATGTCTTTTCCAAATGGGCCTCCACACATTGTTATCTGTTCATCCCATAGCTCACGAATGATGAAGAAATCCATAATGTTGGGACTTCCTTGACCTTTGGATTTGGCACATTGACCTGCTGGATCCAGGCTGCATTGACACTCAAAGTCAACATCAAGAACGAAGGACGAAAAGTTGGAATTCCACGAGTTATTCTCTCAGCATCTATCACTCTCTGTGTGGTTCTCTGTATCCTTTGAATGTGAAAAAGTTCTTTGCCAGTGAGATTAAAACACAGATAACTTGTCTATGTAGAAAATGAGAAAATTGCCATTCCCAGTTGGTTAGGATATACTGTCAGATCATCTCAGAATCTTAGATAAAACAGAAAAGTAAATGGGTATAAAAATAAAAACTCTCAGACCTATTTTTCATGCCAAAGAGAAGATGGAGAACTAAAAATAAAAACCAGCTCTGCCTTCTCAAGATTGTTTTAATCTGTAGGAATGGTGTCATGCATTCTCCTTATCACTAAATGTAAATTTCCCTTTGTGAAAAGCATAGAGTGCATAACCAAATGAGAATTGTAATTTTTTTCCCATCTTAAAAAATTTTTTTACTTGTGACTTTACTAATGGCCCTGTTATTTCATTTATTAACTCTAAAATGAATTTCAAGGAACAAATATATTTATATCTTTTGGGGAAATAAGTAAGCTTTTCTGGAAAAAAAATTCAAGAACCGCTGCATGTATAGTTGTCCTAAACAAATACTTTTGAGGTTTTGAGGTGTTACTCATTTCTCTTCCTCCCCTCAGAGTTTGAACCAATGGAGAACAGACACAAGGAGCCATATGGGGATGAAGATATCAGCCTTTATTCCTGCTAAACTTGGAGAGGAGAATGCCACAGGCCTCCTATCTCACACCCTGGGATTCAACTTATCCACCCAGTAGCTAGCAGAGAAACCAGGGAGAGGCAGAGGAGAGCGAGTGCTTTACTCAGCTTAACCTCAAACAGATCCCAGAGAGAAAGAGACTGGTCTAGGATGGAGCACAGTGACGCCACCTACTGGTAGCATGGCCCAGTGGAAGCTGGCCAATTCCTATCCCACCAATCACATCAGTCACTCATGCCACGGTGGTCATAAGTGTTCACTCCAGAAGGTCCTCAGGACACCAGAGAAGAAGAGAATAAGGTTCCTAGATGGTAGACTGTATAGTCATGTGCTTCATAACAATGTTTTGGTCAGTGACGGACTGCATATGTGACAGTGGTCCCATAAGATTAGTACCATATAGCTTAGGTGTGTAGTAGACTATACCACCTAGGTTTGTGTAAGTACTGTAGGGGAGGAAGAAATTTTCTTCTACCCTTCTAGGTTCTTCTGGCTGGTCTAAGAATTAAATTGACATGAGACAGATTAACAGGAGAAAAACAAACATAAGTTGAACGAGATGTATACATGGCAGAAACCAGGAAAATTGAGTAACTCACCAAAATGGCCAAAGCCCTCTCCTTAAATACCATCCTCAGCTAAAGACAAAAGACGATGTTGGGGGTGGGGAGAGTCAGGGACTTCAAACGGAAGGAAAGCGATTCACAGGTAGGTGAAGAGGAGCAAATGTTTGGAGAACAAGTATCAGTTTGGCTACACGGAAACAGAACACAGAAGGGAGCCCAGCAAACAAGACTTTTCTAGGTTCCTCCCTGTCTACCGCCTAGTTCACGTCATGCTAAGGTGATAGCTGACTTCCCAAGACAGGTTTTTTTAAATCTGAATTCTGTTAGGCAGTTAAGGGGGAGGTAACAAGAAAAACTTTCTATGTCTTTTGTTTCTTAAAAATAATCAGCCTAAAATAATCCTCATGTTAAAGAGACACATTTGGGGTGGCAGATTTTGTTCACTTCAGTGCACTCTCTGATGTTTGCATAAGGACGAAATCGCCTAACGATGTGTTTCTCAGAATGTGTCCCTATTGTTAAGTGATGCATGACTGTGTAGCTAACACAATTACACATCTTCAATCATGTAGTAGCCAGTATTGATTGGGCACTTATAATGTGCTGTGGGTTATTCTAAGTATTTTAAATGTATTAACTCCTTTAATTCTTACTTAACAGGTAAGAATAGTGAAACACAGAGGTTAATTTACCCAAGGTCATACCTAGTATGTGGTGATCTTGATTTAAACTCAGGCTCAGGTTTTGCACTCTTAACCACTGCACCGTCCCTCCTGGGAAAGGTGGCTTTAAAATATGAAAACATTTAGTGTTCAGAGACGTTCTCTAGTTAGTGGAGTATTTGAAGTCTTTTATTTCTTCTTCCCTCGCAAACTGCCATTCAGTCATTTTACTGGTTTTCTGAAGTTTGTTGGGGAAGAGGGAGAATCCCTGCCCCGCCCTTTCCCTTCAGGTTCTTATGGCTGGACACATAATTAAAAAGTCAGGTTAGCAGGAGAAAATAAAACAAAGTTCAATAACGTGTATACATGGGAGAAACTCAGAAAAAAACTGAGCAACTCGCCAAAATGGCGGAGGTTCTCATCTTAAATACTATCTATCTTCAGGTAAAGACAAAGGAGGGTGTTAGGGGTGGGGGTCTGGGATTTCAGAGGGGAGGAAGGCAATTCACACGGAGATGGAAAAGCAAATGTTTGAGAATGTGGGGCGAGAGACAGAATTGAGAGACAGAATTTCGATAAGATGGGCTTGTTAGTGCCTTTCTTATCACACCTTTTTACATTATACTGTAGTTATCTTGTGGTATTAGCTTCTTCCTGGAACAGGCTTTCTATCTTAAATTCTTTAAGGCAGTTAGGGGGAAGGCCAAAGTTTCTTTCAGAGTCTTTTTTTCTTAAAAATAATCAAGGCAGAGAGACACACTTTGAGGTGGACAATTCTGATCCCCCACAAGTTCTACAGTCATGTTAGATAGATAACATTTAAGGACTTGAAATTCAAGCCAAAAACTTACCACTGCTAGCAGCCTGATAAAATGTTTTATGAGTAAAACGGTCAGAACTCATATTATATGAGATTTAAACATTTATCCCTTCCCCGTTAACTTAAGTAATAATTAGTTAATATAGCTTTGGCAATATTTTGAACCCTTGGTCAGAAGAGTATGTACAGACTTTAAATTACTTTGAGTTTGGAGCTTACACCAAAACATTCTGATCCATGTTGTTTCTGAACACTTGGAACCATTTCTTGGTTCCCAGGTGAATGGATCCAGGCCTAGTCAGGAGAGCAAAATTTGGCTGAAGTACTTTCATATACTCTTACTTTCTGAAAATTTCCCAAGATTTTAAGTCCAAGTTCTGAAGATAGAATTAATTCTAAGGGAGCATTTCTGATTTTTCTAAATAAATGTATTTAGTCCTTGGCCTCTTGGTCTTTCACTAAAGCATGCTATGCACCTTTCTCCTTCCCAGCTGATACCTTTGTATATACTGGTGTGTGTGTGTGTGTGTGTGTACATATACACTCCATATGTGTTCAGGCACAGGAATTTCATCTGTTTATTGTTTTTTAAATTGCATATTTTCATTTGGGCACAACCTTAAATGTTACACCAGGAATGAAACTAGCCTATACGGGGTTGTCTGAAAGACAATAGTGAAAACTAGACAGAAGAGGAAGAGGGACCACTTAGACATTATGGTGGCACTACAGAGACAAGCACAGTTTATATGGAGGTAGTTAGCGATTTCATAAGGTCAAAATTGTTTCTGCAGATATAATGATGACTATGAATCCATAGTCATTTGCAGTGATTTAAAAAAAAAAAAACTTTACTTTTTTAGCTAACTAATTACTTTGGAATTATAATCCTTTTGCTAATCTCAGTTTGTTAGGAAGCCATAGAGTCTGGTGGTTGAATGCGTGGCCCGGGAGTCAGAGGGCTTGTGTTTGAATCCCAGCTCCACCAGTTAATACCTGTGTTACCCATTTGGCCTCAGTTTCCCTATTTTTAAACAAATTGATGATGATAATAGGATGCTGTGAGGATTAAGTTAGACTTTCTGTGAAAGCACCTAGAAGCGTGCCTGGCATAAAGTAAGAGCTCAGGAATGTTATCTCATGTTATTCATCTTGATGTTTGTGTTCAGCAGCTCTGTCAAGCTAGAGGGGGACAGCCAGACTTTTCCTGTAACCTGTCTCTGCCCTCAATAGAGCCCAGTTCTAATGTAACTGATGGGGCTACTTTCCTTGACTGCCTCTCCCCAGACTTCATCCTCATGGCCCAAGGCATCCACATGTATGCAGCCAGGGTCCAGTGGGGCCTGGTCATGTGCTTCCTGTCTTACTTTGGTACCTTTGCTGTGGAGTTCCGGCATTACCGCTACGAGATTGTCTGTTCTGAGTACCAGGAGAATTTCCTAAGCTTCTCAGAAAGCCTGTCTGAAGCTTCTGAATATCAAACCGACCAGGTGTAACCCATCAGGTTTTCCTTGCAGGCGAGGTGGGTGTGACAGTGGGGGAGGGGCCAGGAGGACACACTCATAGGACTTAATACATAACCTCATGACACATTTCACACACACACACACACACACACACACACGCGCGCGCGCGTTCATGGCCACATTTGCCAAAAGAGCTTTTCAGGGCAAGTTATTTCTTTAACGAAAAAGCACAAGCCCTTATGTGTCAAAATACATGCTGTTACACTGAAAATATGTGCACGACCGAGCAAGAAGCTTGTGCATGATCACCTCTCTTCCCCTCTCTCTCCCAGCCTTCCCTGCTCTTCTCATTCTCTTCACACATTTCAGACATCGTGGTCACCCTACCATGGAGTAGGGCAGGCCAAATGTAACATGGGGATAATGCCAACTCCCGAAGTTGCCTTCAGATCCAAGGGCTTGGAACCAGCTCATGAGGAAGTTCTGAATCTGGCACTAAAACTCTTGAATGGAGAGAGTATCATCTAATTGGGTGAAAACTATGGAGATGTGGTCCTGTGTAACCTATGGAAAGGCATGGGATCAAGGATAGAACTTTCCCACAAAAAGTCCCTTCATCATTGTTCAGTGGTTGGCTGCGTGGAGTCAATGAAAAGCATATGCTACAAACTGAGCGTGAAGCCCACCACCGCGATTTGGACCTTACTGTGACTGAGAAATATTTCCAAATGTGAGTATCTGTAGGGACGTGGTCTGCCAGGAATGGAACAAGATGGAGGCAGCAAGGATGCGGTTTCGTTTCTGCTTCCATAGTAGGCTATGTACAGTTTTTGTTTTATATTTCATAGTTTGCCATCTTTTATTTCTTTATGTAACTACCATGGGTCTCTCGAGACCTCTTGGACCAAGAAGATGTAGGCCAGATGCAAGAGCTGAGCTTGTTTTGGGTTCAACTACGATAAAAAAAAAGTCACTTTGCAGACTTAATTTGCTGTTGTTTGAAGCTAAGAAAATGTTCATCAAAAAGCACAAAGAAATATGTGTGGGAGGTAATAAAAAGAGCTCCTGCTGGACATTTATAAAAGATAGGAGTTTTTAGAACATCTTCAGTTGCAAGTCCAAATCAGAGGAGAGTTTCTTAATATGTATCTATAGCTTTAATTTAGTATGGGGGGGCGGTTTAGGGCTTTTCATACTTGGAATTTGTAGAAGCCAATTAAAAGATTACCCTCTCCCAAAAAACAAATTGGTGCAGCTGGTCCCCTACTGCCCAACAGGTAGTTCCCACCTGCTAAGAGTTTAGAACAACTGTAGGCCTGGGCTTTTAAGGCTGTGCTTCATAAAGAGGAGCAGGCTTCTGAATTCAAAATGTGCTGGAGTGGGCCAAGTTGACAGACCCCCCCGCCCCCATGAGTGCACTTTGTTGCAAGAAATCCCCAGATTTACTTCATAGGGGCCTGGGATTTCATGGACTATAATGTGAAAAACATTGTTTTTTAATTCAACCCAAACTCTGAGCTTCTTGAGGAGAGGAGTCAATGACTTTTCATCTCTATGTTTATCCCCGCCTCCTAGCACAGTGCCTGGCACATATTAGGTGCTCAACAAATGTCGATGGAATCAAATTGTTGGTCATTTAGGGTAGGAAAAAGGAGTATCAGAGAAAGACTAAAAGCTGACTGAGAATAGAAGATGACTGTTTCATGCGAGACAGGAATGGAAGAAATCATGAATAAGGGTCAGATGGGGGAGTAAGAATGCGTATAAGTGTAAGTAAAATGTGAGGGAAGAATCAAGCAGAGAACAGTCTCCTATAAAAGGCATCTTACTGTAAATAGTCCAAGGTGACATTTATTAATTTTGAATACTCCTTTTGGGTTTCTTTTCATTTTTATATTTTAAAAATTTTAACAGAGAACAAAGATTTATGAAGTTTTCTTTTACTCTACACAATCCAAATTAAACAGCTTTTGGTGATGCACTGTACTTTCTTAAGAGTATATCTAATAGCACATTTTAGCAGAATCAAGCAATGATTGGCATTATTCATTTGAATCTGACCACTAAATAAAATTCTTTTATGCAGAATTGTGACTTGTTTCTTAATGCTAACATTTCTGCTCTAATATTGAAGCCTATATAAACTCAATCAGACATTGGGTTGAAAATGGACACTTCAGTGTTACATTGGTAACGTATTTCTGGGGTGTTTTCCAACACCAACAACCAATTCTTTAGTTCTCTGGACACCAACTGGATGTCCTACAGTTCAGTTCAGTTCTGACACTACCTACCAAGAGTTATCATCAGACCCCACAGGTTTAAGGGCTCAGTCCCACAAGACTGCCCTCACTTATTTCAGATGCCAGTTACCAGTATGGGTCCCAGGTTACCCACACTTCTGTCCAACTTGGCTATAAAATTGGGGGGTTCTCACTACTCCTTTCCCTTTGAGTTTCAATCATTTGCTAGAATGGCTCATAGAACTCAAGAAAACACTACTTCTTTTGCCTGTTTTTAATAAATGATATAACCTGAGAACAGCCAAATGGAAGAGATGCTTAGGGCAAGGAAGGGGAGGGATGCAGGGGCACGACATCCTCCCAGCTGTTGGATGTGTTCACCAACCCAGAAGCTCTCTGAATCTCACTGTTCAAGAGTTTATAGAGCTCCATCTCCAGCACCCTCCCTGAACCCCTTCCCAGAGGTCATTGGGTCAGGAGATCTAATCACTTGGTCTTTCTGGTGACCAGCTCCAACCTGAGGCTGTGTAGGGGGCCCACCCTAAGTGATCTCATTAGCATAAACTCAGAGGCTCATTATGAATAACAGAAAACACTCCTATCATTCAGGAAATTCCAAGAGTTTTAGCAGTGGAACCAAGGACAAAGACCAAATACATTTTTGTATTACACCACACATATAAATAGAGATCAAGCTTACAGAACCTCCTAGGAGTTAAGACCTACTAGGAGGCCAAGACCTGGGAATCTGCATTTGGAATGAGCATCCGGGGGGGTGTGTTTCAATGCACATGGCTGAGAGAAGAAAGTTTTAAATACACTAAACTACGTTTTTTGGTAGTCCAGCTAAATCTCTTGAAAAAGAAAAGTTCCCCTCCTAGTTAAGAGAGAAATATTTTAAAAACAATGTTAACATTTTAAACGTTCAATAGTTTTTGATTAAATGAACTGACAGGTAAAGTTTACCTGTGTTACTGAGTTTTCTTTGCCCCTGGTATGGGAAAGTAAAACTTTTGTATCTTGAAATTTGTAATTCACTGGTTATAATGGAGACTGGAACACCCCTGTTTACTTTGTTTTTGTCCTGAGGCATTGTGTCAGGATAGGCTGGGTTTTACTATCCCAAAATAAAACAACTAATAAAAGTTCATTTCTCATCCTAGATGTCTATCCAGGGTTAGTAAGGGGGCTCTGCTCATTACTATGACTCAGACTCTGGCTGATAGAGGCTTCATCTCAACATATTGTAGGGAAAGAAGAAATTTTCCTCTACCCTTCTAGGTCCTTCTGGCTGGTCTAAGAATTAAATTGACATGAGACAGAATAACAGGAGAAAAATCAAAGTTTAATAAAATGTATACATGGAAGAAACCCAGGAAAACTGAGTAACTCACCAAAATGGCTGAAACCACCACCTTAAATACCATCTTCAGCTACAGACAAGAGAGGATGTTGGGGGTAGTGGTTTGGGACCTCAAAGGGGAGGTAGGCAATTCACATGGACATGGAAAAGCAAATGTTTGGTAAACAACTGTTTGCCATGCCTTGCAGAGACAATGGGACATGGAGGGGACTTTGATCAAATGGGCCTTGCTAGGTTCCTCCCAGTCTACCACACCTAGCTCATATTATACTGTAGTTCTCTATGGTGATAGCTCCTTCCTGGAACAGGCCTTCCATCTTAAATTCTTTTAGGCAATTAGGGAGAAGGTCAAAGTTTCTTTCTGAGTCTTTTATTCTTAAAAATAATCAGCCCAAAATAATCCTCAAACCCAAAGAGACACATTTTGGGGTTGCAAACTCTGCTCCCCTACACATGCTTCCACAATTGCTGTCAGCCAATAACATGTGACAGACTGCTCACTGGTTCTTAAAGCTCCTGCTAGGGTGTGACAAACATCACTTAGCTTACATTTCATTAGCTAGGGCAAATCACAAGGCCATACCTGAGTGTTGCACTCCTACCATGTGCCCAGAATGGGCGAAATATTTGTGAACAGCCTGGTGACTACTACAGGATTCACAGTAAGTTTTTAAGACTTCTTTGGCCATTGTCATTCCTTTGAAAGGAGAGTTCCAAAGAACTGGTAAAGAACCCATTATCATATAGAAATAAAGAAAAGGGGCCATTTATGGGGTTGGGATAGAGCACCAAATTACAAGTATGAAGAACCATCCAAAAATAATGAGAGAAATGCAATTCCACCGAGCCTAAGGACTCTTGGCCATATCTAAAATGTGTTATGTTCCGCAAAGTAGTGGGAACCCACAGTGTGGAGGAACGGGAGTATTCCACATATGAAACAAGTTGATTTTCACAACCCTCACTCCGGATCAGTACAGATTCGGTTAACATTCCTCAAAGAAAGGGTTCTAAGAAACAGCAAATATCCAAATCTGAAGTCCAAAGGAGGGAGGGTGGATGAGGAAGCTGGGTCCCTTACTGGAAAAGCAAAGATCTTTCCATTGGCATAAAATGTTTTTATTTCCCCCGTCTTTAAAAAAAAAGTCTGTATTTGTATTTCCAGTCCCTCTCTCCCAATTCTCTCTTGAATCCACTCTAATCACACGATTGCTCCTACCACTCCCCTGGAACTGCTTTACTCAAGTTCTCCACAGAGCTTGTAATGTTATATACAATCGTTAGTTCTTTAATACCTTATCTAGACCCATAAGCAACACTTCACAATTTGAGCACCACCTCCCCACCTCCCTGCTTAAAACAGGCTTCCAGAAGTTCTTCACTTGGCTTCCAGAACATCGTGTCCTCTTTATTTGCCTCCTGCTTCACTGTCCACTCCTCAGTCTCCTTTGCTGGGCCCTCTTCTCCCTGACATCCTAACACTGGAGTGTCCCATGGCTCAGTCCTTGAAACTCTTCCTTCCTATCCACACTCTCTCAGTGACCTCATCCAGTCTTCTAGTCTTAAATATTGCCATATACTAACTTCTCCCAACTTCTCCAGCTTAGACCTCCATCCCAATGCCAGACCTGCATATTCAACTACCTATGTGACATTTCCACTTGAAGGGCATCTCAAGTTTAACAAGTCCTGATCTTATTCCTTAACTTATTCCTCCCGGAGTCTTCCCATTTAAGGACAACTCATCATTCAAGTTTAACGTGATCCTCTCTCTTTCTCTCACACTCCACATCTGTCAGCAAATCCGGTCTGCTCTACCTTCGAATTATACATAAACTATAAAACTTATGTTATAAAATTTACAACATGAAGTTATTTATATAATTTTGTTGTATATAAATATAACAAGTTATATTATTGTCCACTGCTACCATCTGGTTAGAGCCACTTCCATCTCTCCTGGACTTTTATAACAGACTACAAAAACTGGTCTCTCTGCTTCCATCATCTGCTCTCTTCAGACTGTCTTCAACACGGCAGTTAAAATGATATTGTTAAATTAGATCATCATCACTCCTCTGCTTAAAACCCTCCAATGGCTTCTCTTGAACTCCAATTAAAAACCCCAATCACTGAAATGCCCTGCAAGGCCCAACAAGATCTGCCTCTCCACCTTTCATTCTCTCTGTTCCAGTCCCTCTGCCTCCTTGTGTTCCTCTAACAGTCAGGCAAGCTCTGACCTCAGGGCCTTTGCACTTGCTGAGACCTCTGCCCTGGACAATCTTCCCCCAGATATTTAAATCTCTCACCTTCTTCACCTATTCAGATATTACTTTTTCACTGAGGCCTCCCTGATCACTCAAATTCAATGCCCCCTCCCCGTCCATCCCAGCACTATTACTCTTTCCAGCTGTATTTTGCTCTATAGCATTGTTTAAACATGATCCTGTGATTAAATTTCTACCATGCATAATGCTAACACATTTTACTTATTTTGTTATCTCTGTACCCCTAAAATGTCCTCCATGAGGACAGGGATTTTTGTCTGCCATGTACCAAGCACATAGAAGAGTGTCTGGTACATAGTTAAGTGCTTGATAAATATTTAAAAAATAAATGAATGACTGGTAGCCCCCCACCCCCACTTTTTAAAGATCTAGTCTCCTAAACATGAGCAGCTCAGTGTTCAAGGCATTTAGCAAACAATGGTAACGTGGTCAGATTTCAGAGGATGCAACCGTCCTCCTGTTTCTCATGGCAAACAGCTTTGTGTGTCTTAAGGAGGAAGTTCTAGATTATAAAAAGGGTTATTTCTTATGACGTCCACAGTAACTAGTAAACATTAAATACCCAAGTTCTGTGTAGGACCTGAAATAATCCTTATGCAAACTCTGTGTCAGGACCTGATTTCCTCTCAGGTAGCTTCAAAAATAAAATAGTGGGGCTAACTGGATCTTTACCTGAGGAAAATTGCATATATTTCATGTTTTTAAGACACGAAGCTGAACTGACCATGTAGGTCATACTCAGATTTTTTAAATTTAACTCATCAAAAATTCTCCCTACAAATGCTGTTGGGGTCAGGATAAAGAACAGGATACAAGTTGAATGAATATTTTGGTAGAAAGCAGAACTAAGGGATTTATTTAACAGTCAATATTAGAATAACATCTAATACCACTAGATTTTTGTAAACCAAATTGAGATTTGTAGCCAGAGATAGCTAAGAGGGGCTAGAGGAAAAAGCTTTGACTAAACATAGGAGCAATTCAGGTACTAGAAGTACTCCAGAGATGAGCCCGTGACATGCTTTTTACATTGCCCTGGCAGGAGACAGCTTTCTCAAATAACAGTGGATTTCCATATCATATCTATAAACATTAACATTACTTGCCCTTGAAGCTTTAAGTACTACCTTTCTCTAGTATGAAACCTAAAAGCACTATAACTCTTATTTGTAGTCTTTTTCTATTCCATTGTATGTTATTCTGTAGGTAATAATGTACTCCTGGAGTTTCAAGCACAGGCTGTTAGGAATGGGAAGAAAGCAACGAATTTGTGAGAGTGTCACTTGCCTATGTAAGGAGGGTGAAGGGGAAGGAAAAACTAAAGACATTCTGAGGTTTCAAATCTGGATGGTTGGCAAGATGGGGACACTTGCAAAATCTAGGAAGACAAGAGCTGCCACCGTTTGGAGGGAGGGAGAGGGAATCATGAGAATCTTGAGCTCCTAACTGCATACTCCAGCACAGGCCCTTTAAAAGGCTAGCTGTGCTGAAAGGGATGAAAAATTTGTCCACTGCTTAGTATCACCTGATTCACTTGGGGACTGTTCCAGTTTCTGTGGCTGCCCAACAAATTAGCGGCATAAAACAACTATTTATTATGCTTACAGATTCTGTGGTCAGGAATTCAGACAGGGCACAGCAGGCACAGCTTATTTCTGCTCCAAGTGTCTGAGGTCTCAGCTGGAAGACTTGAGGGCTGGAGGCTAGAAGCATCCAAAGGCTAGTTTATTCATGTCTGGAGATGAGGCTGGCCATCAGCTCGAGGCCTCAGCTCCTCTCCATTTGGTCCTCTCTACCTGGGCTAATTTGAGCTCCCTCAGAGCATGGTAGCTGGCTTCCCCGGAGCAAGTGTTCAACCCCCAGTTCCTGAAAAAAGGATATAGAAGCTGCATCCTTTTCATAACCTAGCCTGGAAAGTCACAAAGCATCACCCCTGTTGTCCTCCTGATTGGGGCAGTCATAAGCTCCCACCCAGATTCAAGGGGAGGGAGCACAGGCCCCCACCTCTTGGTGGGAGGAGTGTCAAAGTCACATTGTAAAGAGAGCATGTGGGATGACGACAGTGAAAATGGAGGAGTAAGGGACACCAAAAGTCCTTCTCTCTGAAAAAGCAACAAATAGACTGGCAAAAACTGTCAGAATCAACTTTTCAGAATTCTGGAAACTAAGTGAAAGCTTGCAGCAACCAGGGGGATGCTTAATCAAGAAAAACCAGCTGAATCTCAGTAAAAACAGAGTTTTGTGGTGTTGTAACTTACCTTGGTCCATCCTTGCTCCCCAGCTCAGTGGTGGCCTTGAAAATAACAGCCTGTATTTCTGGTAAAGGTAAGAATACTACAGGGAGCAGAACAGTGGACTTCATTTGTGAAGAACCGTGGTTGGTTGTTTTGAGTTGTGTATTAGTCAGCTCGGGCTGCTATAACAAAATACCACAGACTGAGTGTTTTAAACAACAGAAGTTTATTTTTTCACAGTTCTGGAGGCTGGGAAGTCCAAGATCAAGGTTCCAGATGATTTGTTTTTTGGTGAGGGCTCTCTAGTGTCTCTTCCTTCTCTTATAAGGACATTAATCTTATAGGATCAGGGCCCCAGTCTCATCATTTCATTTAACCTCAGTTATCTCCTAAAGGCCCTATCTCCAAATGTGGTCACATTGGAAGTTGAGGCTTCAACATATGAATTTGAGAGGGAGAGGGTAGGGGTAGGGGACACAGTTCAGTCCATAACAACCTGTCTGGTGGCTCTTTGGAGGACTGGCTCAAAGGGTTTACCTTTATTTTGTCTAACTAAGAATCCTGCCAGTGCTGAGGCAGTTTCCCAGGGGCATTTGTCAAAAAACAAATTAAATTAAAGACAAATATATTAGTCACAGCTAACTGAAGCAATAAATAACAGTTGGGGCAAACAATAGACTAACTGAAAAGCATGAGAAGAAAGAATGGAGAATGAGATGCTTTGGTAAACAAGGGCTTTGAAAGCTCTGACATATTCCTGGAGTTATGGGTTCAATTGTGTCTCCCCAAAAAAGATATGCTAAAGTCCTAATCCCCAGTACCTCAGAATGAGCCCTTATTTGGAAACAGAATCATTGCAGATATAATTAATTAAGATGAGGTCACGTTGGAGTAGGGTAGGCCCCTAATCCAATACTACTGGTGTGCTTATAAGAAGACAGCCTTTTTTGTTTTTTGCAGGAAAAGTTTCCCCTGAGCTAACAACTATTGCCAATCTTCCTCCTTTTTTTCCCTCCCCAAAGCCCCAGTGTATGGTTGTATATCCTAGTTCTAAGTCCTTCTAGTCTTCTAGTTCTTCTATGTGAGCCGCTGCCACAGAATGGCAACTGACAGACGGGTGGTGTGGTTCCGAGACCAGGAAACGAACCCAGGCCACTGAAGCAGTGAGACTGCTGAACTTTAACCACTAGGCCATCAGGGTTGGCTCAGAAGACAGCCATCTGAAGACACAAATACACATGGAGAATGCCATGTGAAGAGGGAGGTAGAGATTGGAGTAATGCCCATACAAGCCAAGTAATGCTAAGGACTGTCAGCTGTCACCAGGATTGAAGCTAGGAAGCATGGAACAGATTCTCTTTCAGTGACTCCAGAAGGAATCAATTCTGCCAACACCTTGATTTTAGACTTTTGGCATTCAGAACTGTGAGAGAATAAATTTCTGTTGCTTTAAGCCACCTAATTTATGGTACTTTGCAGCCCTAGGAAACTAACACAATAGGTAAATATTTTTAAAAACTATAAATGTATTTGTTGTCTGTAACTCCTTTTTTTCTATCTGATTTAAAAGACAACTGCATAAAGCAATAATTATAAATCTATGTTGATGGGCACACATGCATAAAAATGTAATTTGTGACAACAACATAAGCGAGGGGAGAATGGAGTTATATGGAAGCAAAGTTTGTATCCTATTAAAACTAAGGTAGTATTAATTAGAACTAGGCTGTTATAAATTAAGATGCTAATTAAAATCCCCAGAGAAACCACTAGGAAAATGACTCAAGAATATATCGTAAAAGAAGTGACCAAAGAAGTAAAATGGTATACTAGAAAACATCTATTTAACACAAAAAAAGGCAGTAATGGAGAACTGAGGAACAAAAAAGATATAAGAAATACAGAAGTCAGTTTTGAAGTATATGACACAGTATTGTTGACTATATTCACTACGCTGTGTATTAGATCTCCAGAATTTATTCATCTAGTTCCAGGTTAGTACTCAATAGCAAAATGACAGAAATAAGTCCTTATCAGTAATTACATTTAACGTAATGGATTACACTCTTCAGTTAAAAAGCAGAGACTGGCAGAATAGATTTAAAAACATAATCCGCTATACACTGTCTTTATAAGACACACATTAGGTTCAAAAACAAAAAAGGTTGAAAGCAAAAGGATGAAAACAATACACCATGTAAACAGTAACCAAAAGAGGGCTGGAGTGGCTATACTGATATCAGACAAAATAGACTTTAAGACAAAAACTGTTACAAGAGACAAAGAATATTCACCATAATGTCAAAGGGTGAATCCATCCAGAAGACATAACAATTATAAACACATATATATCTAAAACAGGGCACCAAAATAAATGAAACAAAAACAGAACTGAAGGAAGAAATAGTTCAACAATAATAGATGGAGAATTCAATACTCCACATTCAATAATGGATGAAACAACTAGACAGAAAATCAACAAGGAAATAGAAGACAATACTATAAACCAACTGGACCTAGGAATAATCTATGGAACACTCCACCCAACAACAGCAGAATACACATTCTTCTCTAGTGCACAAAGAACATTCTCCAGGCTACAAAACAAATCTTGATAATTTTAAAAGATCAAAACCATACAAAAATACATTCTCCAAGTACAATGGAATGAAATTAGTAATCAAAAACAGAAGGAAATTTAGAAAATTCACAAATATGTGGAAACTAAACAACACACTCTTAAACAACTAATGGCTTAAAAAAAAATCACAAGGGAAATTAGAAGATACTTTGAGATGAATGAAAACAAAAACACAAGATACCAAAACCTATGGGATGCAGTGAAAGCAGTGCTCAGAGGGAAATTCAGAGCTATAAATGACCACATTAAAAAAAAAAAAGAAAGATCTCAAAGCAATAACCTAACCTTTCTAGTACCTTAAGGTACTAGAAAAAGGAGCAAACTAAACTCAACACAAGCAGAAGGAAGGAAATAATGAAGATTAGAGTGTAGATATATAAAATAGAGAATCAAAAAAACCAAAAGTTGGTTCTTTGAAACATCAACAAAATTGATAAACCTTTAGTTAGACTTCATATTCTCTCCTCACCTTAAACTAATCTTACGTTTGTTCCCACCACTCCACTGAGACTGTGCTTGTCCAATCCTGGGGCCTCTGCTATTCTCAACTTACTTGAATTCTTATCAGCACTTGACACATTTGAGCTCCCTTCTTCATTTGGCTCTCATGCCACTCTTCTGGTGTTCCTTCCTCGAGGCCCAATCCTTTTCCATCTCCTTTGCTGGCTTCTCTCTTTAGCTTGATCTTTAATGTTGGAGCCTAAGGGCTCTGTCTAGGCTCTCAATCAACAGAGTCTTCTTATGTGACCATATTCCATGGCTTTTAATAGCATCTCTAGGCCAATGAACTCCCAATCTGATCTCCAGCCAGGTGAAGGCCCTGAACTTTAGACTTAAATCCAACTGCTTTTTGGTCATGTCTACATTGGTATTTCACACTCTACATGCTATGTCAGTGGCACCAGTTTTTCCAGTGGCACTATCTATCCAATTTCTCAAGCTTAAATCTAGGAGTTACCCTTCCAAATCCAATCAATACATAAGTGCTGTTGTTGTCACCTCTAAAACACATTTTGAATGCGTCTCCTTCTATATATTTCCACTATTGGCATCCTAAGCCAAGCCACACCATCCTTTATCTTCATTATTGCAACAGCTTTCTGTCTTAGAGCTAAAAGATTGGCTCCCTCAAGCACCATTTTATCTGCCAATTGGAGAAGTTGGAAACCTAAAAACATGTCCCAGATACCCCTACATGTAGTTCTGGGTTGGAAGTAGACACTGCCAATTAAATGCACTAGCATACAGTTTGTAAAGAGAAGCAAGACAGGGGCAATCTTCCTATTGGTATTGTTGTTGGTAAGCAAGGTCACAGAGTACAAATGTTTGGAGGAAGTTGTAATGGTTGGACTCCTGATTCCAGTGTCTGGCCAGCTTCATGGATGTGAGTAGCAGTGTCAATGGTGGCAGACTTCCTGAACTCGAGATTACATCTACTGTGGGTGTTCTTCAACTCTGTAGTCCAGAGGTAGTCCCCTGACTACTACTACTCCAGTCTTTCCCACTGATTTCTTCGTGGAATGTTCTTCCTTCTAGTTTCTTACATATCTAGTCTTTCAGGTTGTTCAGATTAGATGTCACCTTCTTAGAACCCCCCTGTAAAAAGCCACTCTATCCTAGTTTCTCTGCATAGTATCTTCTCTGCACTGGTATCTAATTTTTTGTTGTCGTTATTCATCATTTATTGACTGCCTCCTCCAAAAGTGTATGTACCATGAGAGTGGGGAGGGACTCTGTCCCCTTACAGCAGATCCAGGGCACATTGTAGATGCTTAATAAATATTTGAATGAATGACTTGGGTTAAATCTGCAAGGAGAGTGAATTTTACTTCTGTTAAATAGAGTCACTCCAATGTGGTAGCAAAAATTGCAAATTATTCTTAAATATTAGATTGACGATAACAGCATTTTGCCATCTGGGCCTGGGTAGCAGGAATAACAAACTGTTTTCATTTACATATTTCACCACGTTACACTCAACTTTGTACTCTGATGGGAATTTAAAAAATCTGAAAACCAGTTCTTTTTAAGAATGCAGCTGGAGAAACCGGCTACCCCAAAATTACTGATTTTGTCTGCAATGTGACTTAGCGAACAAGGGGGTAGAACATTAGTGGGTGGATTTCACTCAGAATTATTGCCATTTTTTCCAAACTACTCTGACTCTTGTAATATCATGCTATTGGGCTTTTAAGGATAAATGAACTATACTCATTTTTCCCTTAATGCTACCTCTTAGCTCCCTCTGCTGTTATCCGGTGGCCTCACACTTGGTAAGGTCTCTGGAGAAATAGCACCATCTGCTGGGCAAAGGCTGCTGTGCACCTGTTTAGGTAATAGGCCAGTGGCTCTCAACTGGACATCAGTTAGGCTTAGCAACCAAGGCCAGCCTTCCAGAAGGCCAAGCAGGAAGCCTTGTTACTCCAGAATTGCTGATAAGGTTAGAGAACCTCCTTTGTCTGAGAATTCTCTTCTAAGAAACTAACTTGAGTTTTGACCCAAGATTAGAAGTCAGTGCCATTATGGGAAAGAGCACAACTGAGGTAGATCTGGATTAACGAAGAGGAATTAAAAGGGCCACAACTTTAAAAGGCCTTTGTCCCCTGTATTCTCTGCAAACAAGATGCTGAGAAAATTTAGTGCCTTTGTTCTCTTTTTGTAAATTCCAGAGGTGAGATTCTTCCTCCTTCCCTTACTAAGGACCATGAATTTATCTGGATTCACCTCTCACTACTCACTTTCTAGGCATTTTTCCTCCCTCATGACCAGTCTACTTTGTATCTCAAGTTCTTCCTAAGATCCTTTTCTATCACATTAACTGTGAGTACGTTTCTTAGGATCTAAGAAATAGTCCACTCACTTTCTTTTTCCCTTCCTTTCACACCCTCCTTTGACAAAATTAATCTGATATTGCAACTTTCTCTTCATTTTTCAATCTATTTCCATCCTCAACTACTCAACACAAACTACAGTTTTTCTGGCACCCTTTTAAACAAATTCATATGTTGAAATCTAACCCCCAAGGTGATGTATTTGGAGGTGGAGTCTTTGGGAGGCCTTTGGCAGAGCCCTCGTGAATGGGATTAGTGCTCTTACAAAAAAAGGCCTAGGAAAGCTCCTTCATCCCTTCCACCATGTGAGGTTACAAAGAGAAAACTGCGGTCTGTGAGGAAACAGGCTCTTACCAGACACTGAATTGCCAGCACCTTGATCTTAGACTTCCCAGCCTCCGGAACTCTGAGAAATAAAATTTTGTTGTTTAGAAGCCACCTTGTCTCAGTATTTTGTTAGAGCAGCCTGCACGGACTAAGATACTTCTCCACCTCAAATCTCTGCTGACTAGATACTGAGCACTCTTTTCCTTAAATTCTTTTCTAAACTAGACTCTGGTGCATAATTTTCTCTAATTTCTTTCTTACTTTTCCAATTATTCCTTACTATCATTTTCTGTCATCTTCTCACGAGCTTTTTCAGAAACTGTATGAAGTTCAGCCTTTTATTACCATTTATGGCTTTACTATCATTTACAAAATACTCCCATTTCTAAGATTCACTTAAATTCATTTCCCTTTTACTACTCTTCTATATTTTCATAGTCCTTAGATTTCTTAATTAGCCCTAGAAGATAAAAATTATCAACATAAAATCTTTTATATTCCTTGTCCTCTCATATTTGCAAGGCTACTTCCTTTTCCTTAGTTAAAACATTTCCAAAATTATTCCTCCAGGATTTATTGTAGTTTTTCTTGATTAACTAGAATAATTGTCTCTTTCAATAAATATCCTATCTTATATACCTCAAATATAAGATTCTCAAAAATCCAAGAAACCTCATTTATATCCTGAATGCTTACCATCCAAATGAAATAATAAACAATGAGGTTAGCCACATATGTATACATAATTCAAATAATAGTCAATGATTTTCTAGTGGTATTCCATTAAAACACACACACCCACCCACACACACACACACACACACACACACCCATACCTCCCTCACACACGATTAAGGCAAAAACTAAAATAAAATTATTTTTTCCATCTTTCTTCAGTTTCTCTTATGCTTATGTTGGTATGTGGTATAGTTCAGGGACCTAAATAAAACTGAGTGAAGAAGAAAATGTTTTTATTAATCACAACATGAAACTGATATGACATCCCATTAGAACTGAACGAGGATAAATAATGCTGTTATAAAATTTACATTTCTCACATCTATTTCAGAGGAAAATATTACACATTAGGGCTCTTCTAAGTCTTATGAACTGATTTCAGTAAACCTTTCTTCAATAGTAAATAGCAATTAACATATATTCTGAAACTGTGCTAAGCAGTTAGAAAGGCAACTATAAAATCTATAATGATAACAACTGGCAGGATTAGGACTGTTTTGTTAAACATTAAGAACCACATCTCTATTTCAGCTGTTGCATCAGTGCACCATTTTCATTGGTAAGGCAACTGCTCGCTGTCGGTGCCACAATGATTCGCAAGTTTCTTAAGTGACACTTGATTTAACCAAGACTCAAATGAGTTTCCTTTCCCAATTTTGCTCTCTTTTGGAGCAGAAACAAATAGCTTTGTCTTTTGTATATAGGGAGGCTAATATTTTGAAATTCAGCTGTTGTAATCTTCTAACTCAATTAAAAAGGAGGATGAATTATTATTAGGAATAAGTCTTTGAAATATTTCCAGTTTTTAAAATAACAAGGCTTCTGAATAACTTCTCAAACCTACCTTTCCATTTTGGTACACGACTTGATAAACATAACACATTTGATCTGTATTGTAGGAATTTCTTCTATTAAGTACATTTTGCCCTCAATAAGGGTTAGAGTTGCAGTTTCAAACAATCTCTACATATAGGCATTTTTAAATAAGTTTCCTTTTCACTGAACAGAGATTTTTTTTTTTTGCACTTAAGTGCCCGTGAAAGTAATTTGAACATACACATATATACACTTGCATACATATATGTGTATATCTATGTATTTTTTTGAGTAAGTTACTTTTACCATTAGAATAAAACTAGACTACAGGGACAACTCTATGAAGACAATTTGGTCTTCCTTTGAAGTCCTCCTCTAGGTTGAGGAAGGCAGGTACAGTTCGCTGAAGGATGTGATGAGGCTGTAGTAAGTCTTCTCATCATCTGTTAATCCCGCATTGCCAGGTCTCACTACCACAGCTACATGCACGTCCGCTTCCTCAGCAGCACTGGCCTCTGTGAAAATCAAAACGTGTCAAAAATGTGAAAATATGATATCTGAGATTCGCTTCAGAGTAATCAGAGGGATGTGGGAATGTAAGAAACAAGTTTGGCCCTGATTTGGTAATTGTTGAAGCTAGAAGATGGGCATATGGAGGTTTGACTATATCATTCTTTCTTTCACATTTTTAATTTAAAAATAAAAATTTTTAAAAATACATAACTGCACCTGACAGACCAGAATGGCAGTCTGTCCCAGACTTTTGAGCTTTTATTAAGTGCTTATGAATGCAGAAAAACAGAGGCACATTCTGTCCACAACTTCTCTTCATTCCCTCCCATCAGTCCTACAGAGAACTGAGATTTTCCCAAAGGGCAGGCTGTCAGTCATAATACCAATTAAGTAGATACGGGACAAATGGAATTCTACAATCTAATCAGACCAAAATACCTGTTCTCACATCTGGAGCTCAGATGTGTTATACCCGCTGGCTAGGCTACCCATCATTTTTGCCTGGCAAATTCCTACTCTTTGAATTTCATCTCAAATATCTTATCTTCCAGAACCACTATCAGGCTGCTTTGTATTGGAGCGACCTATTGCTCCTTTAACACCCTGTATTTAGCCTTATCACGACAATATGAATTGGCACATTATTACCTGTTGTCTCTCTCCTCATTAGACTGAATGCCTTAAGATCGGTGACTGCATGGTGGGTAGAAGTAAAAATAGGAGTAGTAAAATGAAACTAGGTAAGCTAGGTATTGCAAGGGAGATCTCTAATAAGCCTTGGATTATACTCCTCTCTCCATTTTTATTCCATTTGAAAGATAATAGCTAATACCATATATTAACTTAGCACCTACTATGTGCCAGGTACTATTCTAGGAACAGAGATATGTGAATAAAACAAAGCTTCTGCCTTCATGGAGCTCCCATTCCTACCTAAATCTTTACAACAACCCTGCTGTGGTTAGTATTACCATCCCCAGTCTATGGATATGGTAACTGAGAGCTAGCAAATGGTTTGAAGCTAGCTAAAGTTTGATATTGTCAACCTGACTCTAAGGTCTGTGCTCTGGAACAAGGGTCAGGAAATTATGTCAACAATGGCCTGCCACCTCCTTTTGTAAATAAAGTTTTACAGGAACGCAATCACGCCCATTCATCTGCGCTTATCTATATAGCTGCTTTTCCATTACCAGGACAGAGTTGAACAGTTGTGACAGAGACTGCAGGGCCTGCAAAGCCTAAAATATTTACTATCTGACCCTTTACAGACAAGTTTGCCAACTCCTGCTCAACAGCACTACTCCTCCAAATGTAGTCTGCGGACCAGCAGTGTGGGAATCACACTGCATTGTTGTTAAAAATGCAGAATCTCAGGTCTCCAATGTGGAACTACTGAAATTTAACTACTGCAATTTAACAAATGACTCCTCTGCATAGAGGGTGAGTTTTGACTATAAGTTTCAAGGAAAGAAAACTAGCAAGAGAGGAGGCATTCTAGGCAGACATAAAATACATATGTAAACACTGGAAGAAAGGAGCAAGTCAGTGTGGGAGACAGGACACAGGTCAAAGAGGTGGGGCATACTTGGACAGAGAGAGCAAAACTAGTGAAGAATCCGAAATACATTCTATGGAATTTAGATTTGGTGTAATAAAAAACCTCACTAGTTTTTCAACCTTTGGAAACAGTCACAGCATCTGAATGATTAATTAAAGGGCAGCAGTGCGCAGAGAGATAAGTTCCCAGAGACAGCAAATGTCTCTTCACCTACCCACCTCAGGTGTCTATCTTCGGCTCTTCCTTTGAAAGGGCTGTCATCTTCCCAGAGCAAACAAAGTGCTAACCAATTCCCTCTTTGTGTGGAAATCCCCTCCTCAGGCCAACTCTGCAGATGCCATTCTATTCAGGCAGTTCCCAGCCTGACTGCCACAAGCAAAGCTCTCCTCTTGACCAGCAACCCAGGATCTCCACCAAGTTGAGCCATCATGAGCCATGTGGGACTCAACACTGCTAGTGGCTGTTCCGCATTTAGCCTCTTACCTAGGTCACCGCGGGGCAAGTGTTGTTCCTAAGCATCTATTTGCTCTTTGGTATAATACTGAGACACTTAACACTTGTTGACTTAAAACCCTAGATCTCTTTCCTTTCCTCCAGAGGGAAAAAGGCTTTCAGTCCTCTTTTTCATATGTGCATATTATTTGGGATATCAACTTAGTCTTCCATTGCCTTTGTGATAGAAGTCTAGACACGTGGTACCAAAACACAGGATCAGAGATGAAAAAAAAAAAGAGCAAGGCAAGCAGCTAGCTGCCTGGCCCCATCCCAGCTACAGATGAGCCCAGGTCTGGCCCTACTGCCTAAGCGGGCGTGGGGCTGGCAGAAGTTGAGGGGCAGGAATAAAACCTCCTTGTGCAGGATTCAAAGAGCCAATTTCGTTTGAAGGCCAACTTGGGGATTTATCTCTATTTTCTAAAATTAAGAGTAGTTTCTGGTATGCAGCCTAAGGAAATGGCTTAAGTGAAAAGAGAAAGACGTGAAGCTATAGATGTACTATGATGGCAACTAGAAAAAAATGTGGCTAAAGACAAGAATAAGAAGACCACTGTAAGCGATTTTAGGGCAGGGGTTATAATGTAATCAAACAGTGGGGGATAGGTTGAGGGTCTGGGGATCACAGTACATTCAATCCCAGAATGCTCAGGGCAGGCTGATGTTTTGGGGAGCTCCAATCCCTTCCCCCTAAAGATAGGTAAACAGAGAGGGAGGCAGGTCGGTTGGTTCCCTGCTTTTTTTTTTTTTGCTGAGGAAGACCAGCCCTGAGCTAACATCTGTTGCCAATCCTCCTCTTTTGCTGAGGAAGACTGGCTCTAAGCTAACATCTGTGCCCATCCTCCTCTACCTTGCACGTGGGACGCTGCCACAGCATGGCCGGACGAATGGTGCACTGGTCCGCGCCTGGGATTCGAACCTGTGAACCCCATGCCACTGAAGCAGAGCACGCGAACCTAACCACTACACCACTGGGCCAGCCCTGGTTCACTGCTTCTTTTACTGTTTCATTTTTCAAGGGTCCACACTTTCTTTAACGAGGCAATGTATTTGTGGTGCCAGGCTCAGCTCCTATCCTAGAGTATACAATATAAGAAGTCAGATTACTCACCTAGAGTAACGTCTGTCAGAAACAAAATGTTGTTGGTTGAGCACCCAATGCTGTTTGCAATCTTTCGATAACTCTCACTCTCCACTTTGTGTCCAATCTTGGTATCAAAGTGACCATCAAAAAGCTGAACACAGAGAAGGAAGGGGAAAGACTGATGCTCCAGATACACTTGCCACCCGAACCCCTTTGTCTCTTATCCCTGTCTATGAAATACATGAAAATCATGGTGACTACATCCACTCAATAAACATTTACTGAAAGTCTACTTAATAGAGAGCTTTATGGAGTCTATAAAAAGTAAATATAAAGCAAGATTTTATAGAAATAAACATTTGGAAGAAGAAAACTACCAATTAAACATATATAAGATCATTTATAATCTACTTGGTTTTCTTTGATGAGCACTAATTTTATATCCAAAATCTTTTAAAATATACATGCCCCACTTCCTACTGTTAGAACACTATTTGCACTCAAACTCCTTATTGGACTGAACTTCACTCCTGATGCAAGGTTCTGAACATTGTCCTTTTGATCCCAGAATAAACAGATTTCTCTAATCTGCCTCAGTAATAAGCTGTTACTTTACTTTCAAGAAACTTTCATTTTCTAATTAAAACATTTTGAAATTCTACCCAAGAGCTAATATATTTCCTTGTCATCTTAGAAATAATTGGGGTCAAATGTATGACTTGCTAATTTAACTGAAGTAATTAAAATAGGTCCAGATTTAGGATCAGCTATTATAATGTGACCTTCTGAATATTTTCAGAACTTTTCACAAACTAAAAACAAGCCTTTGACCGTTGAAAGGCAGATTAAGATACTATTAATATTATGATTTAACTTTTTTTTTCTATTTTTTTTAATTGATATCTTAGTTTATAACACTGTGGGGTTTTAGTTGTACATTTTTGTTTGTCCATCACCTTGTGGATGTAACCCTTCACCCCTTGTGCCCCCCCACCCCCCTTCCCCTTGGTAACCACCAATCAGTTCTCTCTGTCCGTGTGTTCACTTATATTCCATATATGAGTGAGTTCATGCAGTGTCTGTCCTTCTCTCTCTGGCTTATTTCACTTAACATAATAACCTCTAGGTCCTTCCATGTTGTTGCAAATGGGACAATTGTGTCTTTTCTTATGGCTGAGTAGTATTCCATTGTATGTATATACCACATCTTCTTTAACCAATCTTCAGTTGAGGGACACTTGGGTTGCTTCCACTTCTTGGCTATAGTGAATAATGCTGCAATGAACATAGGGGTGCATACGCCTCTTGGGATGGTTGATTTCACGTCCATTGGGTAGATGCCCAAGAGTGGGATTGCTGGATCATACGGTATTTCTAATTTTAATTTTTTGAGGACTCTCCATACTGTTTTCCATAGAGGCTGCACCAGTTTGCATTCCCACCAGCAGTGAATGAGGGTCCCCGTTTCTCCACACCTCTCCAGCATTTGTTGTTATTTGTCTTTGTGATTATAGCCATTCTAACCGGTGTAAGGTGATATCTTAGTGTAGTTTTGATTTGCATTTCCCTGATGATTAGTGATGTTGAACATCTTTTCATGTGTCTGTTGGCCATCTGTATCTCTTCCTTGGAAAAATGTCTGTTCATATCCTCTGCCCATTTTTTGATCGGGTTGTTTGTTTTTTTGTTGCTCAGTTGTATGAGATCTTTGTATATTACTGAGATTAATCCCTTGTCGGACAAATGATTTGCAAATATTTTCTCCCAGCTGGTGGGTTGTTTATTCATTTTGATCCTGGTTTCATTTGCCTTGTAGAAGCTCTTTAGTCTGATGAGGTCCCACTTGTTTATTTTTTCTTTTGTTTCCCTTGTCTGGGTAGACATGGAATCTGAAAGGATCCCTTTATGTCCAGTCTCAATTAGTGTACTGCCTATATGTTCTTCCAGGAGTTTTATAGTTTCAGGTCTCACTTTCAGGTCTTTGATCCATTTTGAATTGATTTTTGTATATGGCGATAGGAGATGGTCTACTTTCATTCTTTTGCATGTTGCTGTCCAATTTTCCCAGTGCCATTTATTGAAGAGACTTCCCTCTCCCCATTGTGTGTTCTTTGCTCCTTTGTCGAAGATTAGCTGTCCATAGGTGTGTGGTTTTATTTCTGGGCTTTCAATTCTGTTCCATTGATCTGTGTGTCTATCTGTGTGTACGAATTTCAGTAGTTTTTGTTCTATTACCGTGAAGAATGACATTGGGATTCTGATTGGGATTGCATTGAATCTGTAGATTGCTTTAGGTAGAATGGACATTTTAACTATATTTATTCTTCCAATCCATGTGCATGGAATATTTTTCCATTTCTTTATGTCCTCCTCGATTTCTTTCAATAGTGTCTTATAGTTTTCATTGTATAGGTCTTTTACCTCCTTGGTTAAATTTATTCCCAGATATTTTATTCTTTTTGCTGCAATTGTAAATGGGATTGTCTTTTTGAGTTCTCTTTCTGTTGGTTCATCGTTAGTGTATAGAAAGGCAATTGATTTTTGTAAGTTGATTTTATACCCTGCCACTTTACTGTAGTTGTTGATTATTTCTAGTAGTTTTCCGATGGAATTTTTTTGGTTTTCTATATATAAGATCATGTCATCTGCAAATAGGGAGAGTTTCACTTCTTCATTGCCTATTTGGAGTCCTTTTATTCCTTTTTCTTGCCTAATTGCTCTGGCCAGAACTTCCAGTACTATGTTGAATAAGAGCGGTGAGAGTGGGCACCCTTGTGTTGTTCCTGTCCTCAAAGGAATGGCTTTCAGTTTTTCCCCGTTGAGTAGGATGTTTGCTGTAGGTTTGTCATATATGGCCCTTATTATGTTGAGGTACTTTCCTTCTATACCCATTTTGTTGAGAGTTTTTATCATAAATGGATGCTGGATCTTGTCGAATGCCTTCTCTGCATCGATTGAGATGATCATGTGGTTTTTATTCTTCATTTTGTTAATGTGGTGTATCACGTTGATTGATTTGCAGATGTTGAACCATCCCTGTGTCCCTCGTATAAATCCCACTTGATCATGGTGTATGATCTTTTTCATTTATTGCTGTATTCGGTTTGCCAATATTTTGTTGAGGATTTTTGCGTCTATGTTCATCAGTGATATTGGCCTGTAGTTTTCCTTCTTTGTACTGTCCTTGTCTGGCTTTGGTATCAGGATGACGTCGGCCTCATAGAATGTGTTGGGAAGTATTCCATCTTCCTCTATTTTTTGGAATAGTTTGAGAAGGATAGGTGCTAAATCTTCTTTGAACGTTTGATAAAATTCTCCAGGGAAGCCATCTGGTCCTGGGCTTTTATTTTTTGGGGAGGTTTTTGATTACTGTTTCAATCTCTTTACTTGTGATTGGTCTGTTCAGATTCTCTATTTCTTCTTGATTCAGTTTTGGGAGGTTGTACGCGTCCAAGAATTTGTCCATTTCCTCTAGGTTGTCCAATTTGTTGGCGTAAAGTTTTTCATAGTAGTCCCTAATAATCCCTTGTATTTCTGTGGTGTCTGTTGTAATTTCTCCTCTTTCATTTCTAATTTTATTTATTTGAGTCTTCTCCCTTTTTTTCTTAGTGAGTCTGGCTAAGGGTTTGTCAATTTTATTTATCTTCTCAAAGAACCAGCTCTTTGTTTCATTGATCCTTTCTACTGTTTTTTTGCTTTCAATTTCATTTATTTCTGCTCTGATTTTTATTATTTCCCTCCTTCTGCTGATTCGGGGCTTTGTCTGTTCTTCTTTTTCCAATTCTGTTAGGTGCAATTTAAGATTATTTATTTGGGATTTTTCTTGTTTGTTAAGGTGAGCTTGTATTGCTATGAATTTCTCTCTCAGGACTGCTTTTGCTGCATCCCATATGAGTTGGTATGGTGTATTTTCCTTTTCATTTGTCTCCACATAGCTTTTGATTTCTCCTTTAATTTCATCAACGACCCATTGGTTGTTCAGTAGCATGTTGTTTAGTCTCCACATCTTTGTCCCTTTTCTAGTTTTTTCCTTGCAGTTGATTTCTAGTTTCACAGCATTATGGTCAGAAAAGATGCTTGTAATGATTTCAATCTTCTTAAATTTATAGAGGTTTGCCTTGTTTCCTAATATATGGTCTACCCTTGAGAATGTTCCATGTGCACTTGAGAAGAATGTGTACTCTGCTTTTTTGGGGTGGAGTGCTCTGTATATATCTATTAAATCCATTGCGTCTAGTTTCTCGTTTAAGTCCATTATTTCCTTATTGACTTTTTGTCTGGATGATCTATCTATTGATGTAAGGGGGGTATTAAGATCCCCTACTATTAGGGGCCACCCGGTGGCGCAGCGGTTTAGTCCGTGCTTGGCAGCCCGGGGTTCGCCGGTTCGGATCCCGGGCGCCCGCCGACGAACTGCCTGTCAGCCATGCCGTGGCGGCGTCCCATATAAAGTGGAGGAAGATGAGCACGGATGTTAGCCCAGGGCCAGTCTTCCTCAGCAAAAAGGGGAGGATTGGCAACGGATGTTAGCTCAGGGCTGGTCTTCCCCACAAAAAAACAAACAAAAAAAAAAGATCCCCTACTATTATTGTGTTATTGTTAATATCTCCTTTAAGGTTTTTTAGCAGTTGTTTTATGTACTTTGGTGCTCCTGTGTTGGGTGCATAGATATTTATAAGTGTTATGTCTTCTTGGTGAAGTATCCCTTTTATCATTATATACTGCCCTTCTTTGTCTCTCATTACCGTTTTTATCTTGAAGTCTACTTTGTCTGATATAAGTATGGCTACTCCTGCTTTCTTTTGTTTGCCATTAGCTTGGAGTATTGTTTTCCATCCTTTTATTTTGAGTCTGTGTTTGTCTTTAGAGCTGAGATGTGTCTCCTCGAGGCAGCAGATTGTTGGATCTTGGTTTTTAATCCATCCTGACACTCTGTGTCTTTTGATTGGAGAATTCAATCCATTTACATTTAGAGTGATTATTGATATATGAGGGTTTAATGTTGCTATTTTATTGTTCATTTTCTGGTTCTTTTGCATTTCCTTCATTTCTTGTCCCTTGTGTTTCGGACTGCAAATTCAATTTGGTATTTCTGCATGCTCATTCTCCTGGTTTTCTCTTTATTTGTCATGTGTGGTTCTCTTCTGGTTGTTTGTTTAGTGGTTACCGTGCGCTTTATATAAGCGATCTCCTGGATAAGAAAGTACATTTTCAGATGCCTCCTTTTTCCTGAGGCTGGGTCGATTCAATCCCTTACCTCTTCCCCTCCTTATTTGTTATCTCTTTATTCCATTTTGTGTCATGAATGTGTGTTTCCAGTGATGAGCTTGAATTAATTTTTGATGTTTTCCAACTGTATTTTGTTCTGGTTTAGTCTCCTTGCTGAAATCTTTGTATCCCCTTTCTCATTTGTTTTTTTTCAGGCCTAAGGGCCTTCTTGAGCATTTCTTGTAGTGGGGGTCTTGTGGTGACGAACTCTCTTAGCTTTTGTTTATCAGGGAGAGTTATTATTTCTCCATCGTATTTGAAGGATATTTTTGCTGGATAAAGTATTCTCGGCTGAAGGTTTTTGTCTTTCATGATTTTGAATATATCATTCCAGTCTCTCCTAGCCTGTAGAGTTTCTGTCGAGAAATCAGCTGAGAGCCTAATGGGGTTTCCTTTGTATGTTATTTTGTTTTTTTGTTTAGCTGCCTTCAATATTATTTCCTTGTCACGGGTATTCTTCAAATTTGCTACTATGTGGTGAGATGATTTTTTATTCCTGTTTATATATTTAGGTGATCTATTGATTTCATTCACTGTTATTTCCCTCTCGTTCCCTAGGTTGGGGAAGTTCTCAGCTATTATTTCTTTGAACAAACTCTCTGCTCCTTTTTCTCTTTCTTCTCCTTCTAGAATACCTATTATCCTTATGCTGCTTTTCCTCATTGAGTCTGATATTTCTTGAAGAATTTCTTCATTTATTTTAGTCTTAGCTCTCTCTCCTCCTCTATCAGGAGCATTTCTGTGTGGCTATCCTCAATAGTGCTAATTCATTCCTCCATATTGTCAGTTCTGTTCTTTAAAGACTCCATTTTTTCCACTATCTCGTTGATTTTGTTTTTCATCTCCAATAATTCTGATTGGTTTTTCTTTAGGGTTTCAATCTCTTTTGTGACATAATCCCTGAATTCGTTGATTTGTTTCTGTGTGTTCTCTTGTATTTCGTTGAGTTTGTTTATGATAGCTATTTTGAATTCTCTGTCATTCAGGTTATCAAATTCTGTGCCTTCAGGGTTGGTTTCTGGGTGTTTGTCATTTTCCTTTTGGTCTGTAGCCCTGGCAAATTGACGCAAGGATCCGACGGGGACATCCTTATTTTTTCCCCTCATGATAATTGGTCCCGCAGTTTCCCCCTGCTGCCACTAGATGGAGATCGCGAGCGGTTTGCTCTGAGGCGGCTGCAGCCCCCAGAGGGATTATGCTGAAACGCCGGGTGTGTGGGGGGAGGGGTCCTCTCTTTCTCCTGCTTGACCCGGGGGTTTCCTTTCTGGCTCTCTTAGGGTGTTTGCTACACCTGCTAAACAGTCCGTCGTCGCTTCCCAGTGGGGATCTCGCGACAGTCTGTGAGAGCACCTGGATGGCGATAGTTTTCCCCACTGTGGGCCGCCCCTCCCCACTCTGTCCGCGAACCGCGCTGTCTTTGCCGATAGATTGGGGAGGGGGAGTACAACCTCCTACCTCTCCTCCCGTCCTCCTGGGCTTCCCGCGCCTCCACCGTCCAATGTATGGCAGCAGGGGTTTCTCAGAAGTCCTTCGTAGTGTTTGATTGAGCTCTGTTGGAATGTGAATGATGTTTTCGTTGTGTCGTAGGGGGCAGAGATTCAAAGAGGGAATCTCACTCCACCATGATGCTGACGTCACCTCCCATGATTTCTTTAACTTTTAAAGTTAAGATTGGTTTTGCATATTTTCTCTCTCAAGTTGGCCTCACTTAGTAACTGGAGAATAAAATTTTATTACTGAACTCCGTAGGTACTTATTGCATCCTGTCTACCATCACTTTATTGTCTGTTTCATCAGAGAAGGCAGAAAAGGAGTTTATGTCTGTATTCAGAGAATAGTTATCAATAATTAAAAGGTCTTATTACTGATTTAATATTTGATTTAAAACAGATTAAAAAAAACTAAGACGAAAAGCAGGAAAGCACTAAAACGAGAATAGGACAATCTGTAAAGCCAAACTGTTCTCCGTACATGGCAGAGGCTCAATAAATATTTATTTTAAAAAATAGTTGGCTGAGTGACCTACTGTATATCTCTAAATTCAGCCTTAATCAGTCAGACATTTCTTTTTAAAATCCTAAATGTATTCCCTTTTTCCAATGACCATCTTGTCCTCCAGGGGGTGTAAGGATGGTGGGACAGAGGGCTAGCAGGAATTTTCTCACGTATAAGAAATGTAATAGGTGGCCTTAACTTATCACTTTTTAATAACACGCCCGGTTCTCTTAGGTAAGAATGGTGTTTTTGCTGAAATAAAATCTGTCTCTCTCCAAAGTGCCAAAACAAATGAATCCACCTTGTACTCTGCTGCAGTCAAGAAGTTTGTGTGTTGTTTTTTTTTTTTTTTGGATACTGGCATGTGCCACTATTTTACATCTTACCTGCTACTTTAAACAACCAAAAGAAGCATGCCATTAGTTTCCTTTGGGTTGACGATGTTCTAATATTGGCAAGATAGCTGATTTACAAGCTACTTCATGTCTTATTTAGCTGTATTATGTATATATTATACACACACACACACACACACACAAAGTTGGTTCTAATACTACCGTCATCAGAATCACTTATGGTGGATGTTTAAAAATGCAGATTCCTGACTCCCACCCCAGACTTGCTGATTCAGATTTGCTAGGAAGCAGGGCCCAGGGATCTACATTTTTAACAAAATCCCCAGGTGATCTTTATGCCAACAAAGTTTAAGAACCTTTGATGCAAAGACTGGTACTATAGAAACATTTCACACTTCTCTATAATGTATTCTCCAGTTTTTCCACTTCTGTTTACAACTTGCTTGGCATATATAAATGCAAGTATCTGAATGCCGATTTAGCCCATAACTGTAGCACATTCCTTTAACATTCATTATTTCATGCTTTGATAGTGTCAAAAAACAAAGTAATCAGGTAACCTACCTCAAGAATATCTCCCTCTGTAGAATGCCCAAATAATAATTTTTGTGCCTCTACACTCCCTGAAGAATAGATATACACCTTCATTCCAGCCTCTCTCCATTTCCTGACTGCTGGAACTACATCTTCAAAGAACCTAGAGGGAAGACCACCAAGTTAAAGTGCAGGAATGCATTATCTACCCAGATAAAAACCAGTCAAAATAGCTGCCACAAGTTTCTCTACTTGTGTCCAAATGGTCGCCATGAGAAGCACCTCTGTGGGACTGCGAACTCCTGCAGACCTAACAAGTGTGTCACTGGAGTTCCAGGATCACAGCAGATGAGAAGCAACAATTTAGGTGGAGAGAACAGTTTTTGACAGCCCCACCAATGATAGTGAAAAGTGATTACAGATAAAGGGATGAAATAAGAAAGTGATTCCCAAGGAACTCAAAAAAGCAAACAATAATAATACTGTACTATTATTTAAACTTTGATGTAATTTATGACAAGAAAAGGTTAAATTATGTCCAGTGTGCCTTAAGAAAGCACGGAAATGCTTTTAGAAAGATCTGCACCCAAATAATTAAAAAACATTTAGGAGCTCAAAGCTATTAATCTTTGATTAGCTAGAAAACGGAACCACATTTCTTGAGAACTAAGAAAACCTAAAGTTTTACGATACAGAAAAAAAATTATGTAACAAATCACTTAAGAGACTGGTCCATCTCACGTTAGCTCATCAGCAAACAGGTTTTCTGATTCCTGACACTCATCTTGTTTACCAGTTTTACAGCGTCTTCCATTTAGTGGTGGAAATAATCTCACAGGAGACGGTTGAAAAGAGAAGCACAAGCAACCTGACAGGTGGAACCAGTCATCTTTAAAAGATTAACTGGAAAATGTCAGAGAAGTCTTCTTCTATTGGATAAAACAGCTTAACACGTTGCACTAATTAAAGGAAAGAGATCAAGCAGTTCAAAACCAGCGCACATAATTGTGAGTTACTCTGACTGTTACTTTCCACTTGGGGAGACAAGATTTTTCCATGTTGAATTTACAGATTGTTATGGCTCCAAAGCAGGGCTTAGAAGTCTAAGAAAACTTATTTCAAGTCCCTGGTTTTATAATTAAGGAACTAGGATGAAGAGAAGGAAGGGCTTACTCCAGCGAGCATAGTCTCCTGACTCCACTCTTTTGAGTGTTTTACAAAGTGAACTAGCTGATATTCCCAGATCATTGGCCTATCCTGAAATTTCAACGCATCCTTTAAAAGGTAGAGCCCCTTATAAAGTACATAAATAAAGGAATGGAATTTCATGTGACAGGAAAACAAAAGAAATATAGGCAGCTGGCAATGGTCTTGGATCTTAGGGTTTACATCAAGCAAAGGCCTAAAATCCTTAGTGGCAATGTCTTATTAAGAATTTCTTGGCAATACACGACTCGTGAATCTCCTTCGGCAGTAATGCTCTCAGGAACTCCACAGCTAGGACTCAAAGGGTCTGTGGAAGTTGCTGGAAGAGCACAGAACAGAGTGGCACTGCTGACACGCTAAGTAACCCCAAAATGATGGGGTACATAATTTCATAGCCTTCTTCTCTAACAGAGCAGAAAGCAGGTAATCTAACGGTCTTGGGAAGCAGTCCAACGGTGCTGTCGCTCGTATGCTAAGAATCAGATATGACTTAGTCCAAGGAAGTCACCATTTTCTAGGAAGCTGTTTTAAACTGGGATTAAAAGTCCTTCAACCATACCACAAAACCAGACACGCAAGTCTGGGGAATTCAACCGGGTGAAATGCTTTATCCTAGCTTTGAAAAAACAACACGCTCACTTGTTAGAATAAAAAGAATGTTGATTTTATCTAATTTACTAACTGTACAACTAACACCGGAGAGAGAGGACTAGTGAAAAACATAATTGGCGTTGGGACTGGTGACATGTTTAGTCACGTGAGTAGCTACATACTCTGCTTTCATGCGCCCTGCTGTGAATGCTGCCCTCCACATGTGGCCCTGCAGCTGTTTCAGCGCTGTGGTCTTTCGGTCCAGAGACATCTGCCAGCACACATTATCCACCACGGCCTGGATCATCCGTTGCAGGTCATCTGCCCCATTCTCAGATGCAGCAGGGATCGGAACAGCCCCATCCAGGTGGGAGTCCTCTTCAGCCTTTAAGTCATACACAACATGAAGTTTGTTCCTCACTTATTTAAAAAAAGATCACTGAAAATGAGACCTGAAAATGAAGCAGACCAACTTTCTCCAGCTATCATTAGCACTGAGCACTGTTACAAATTAAACGAGCCTACACTTTGAAGCTGGTATGAATGATTCCTAAAAGAAACTAGATTATAATTAATAAATTTACATTACCTTCCTGTACTGTTAAAGCTGAAATTTAAACCGAGAGGCATGTTGTATGTGAGGAGAGAGAGAGAGCACATAATGATAAAATGATATAGTAAGACCTGGTTTGTTGATTCACTTACTAGGATCAACAAACCAGGACTTCAAGTAAATCTGATCATTTTCTCTGCACTATAACTAAATGAGGAAGAAACAAAGAAAATCTTAATAAACTTAGTTTGTGCCTGGAACTCAATCAAAAGAAGCTAGTGAAGCAATGACTAAGGTTGGTTCACACTGCAGTCTCCTATAATCTCCCAGATCTTGTAAAATCCCTAACAGCTATTTAGAACAATGACCCTATGACAATGCATATGTCCAATTTCTAAAGACTTAATGATTTATACACTACAGTGAGGGAATAGGTAAGTATGTTTCAACAACAAGAGTTGAGACAACAAAAAAGGTAACGGAGGGGAGTGTTTCAGACTAACCCTGAGTTATCTAAAGTCTTCAACAAACTGAAATAGTCCATGCCCCAAAGGATGTGACAGTATTTCCAATCCTAACCCCTAATATTAAAAAATTTATAGAGAGCATTCCACATTGTCCAATGTAGAAAACTAACTAGAAAGTAACTGCCAGAGAGTTAGCTCTGCACAGCATATAAAATCTTTGCCACTGAAGCAATTTTAATAAGAAAAACAATAGAACAGGAGTTTCACAGCACACAATACAGGAGAAAACAGACTAAAAACCAGGAGGAGAACAGAGCAGAAAAGAATATATGAGACTAAGGTGGGTATAAAAGCTGGTCCAAGTATGAGCTGGGGTGAGACGTCTGGAGGGGATGAGAGGTGTGAGAGCCCAGACCACTGTGGAGGGGTCAGCAGGGGCTCAAGCCACGAGGCAGGTGAGAGCAGAGAATGAGGTAATGAGGTGCTGTCACTTGGAGACATTAATGAAAAATGTGATAAGACAGCACAAAACCTTTTGCACTCCACCCAGAAAGGGCTTAGTTTTATAAATACACAATATTTTTATGCAATTGAAATATTCCAGAAAGAGGCAATTGTACTGACAATAAACTGCCATGATCTGGCCGTTTAATTATGTACTGTGCATTCCTAAGCAGGCAAGTCACTGCAACTTCCATGCCCTGGGAATTCAGGGCACTTATTTTGAAATATGCTCAGAGCATATTCTAAGTCTCTAGGTATCCTCAATTCTAAGACACTCGAGAATGTGGATGCACTGGAGTAGAAATGTCCCAACCTGTTTCCTCAAGAGACTGACATCCTGCTGGCACTCCTCTTCTTCCCAATGTGTCTGCAGATACTCTTTAACATTTTCTTTGATGTAAGGAAATAAAATGTCCTAGATAAAAGAGTAAAAGAAAAATCAAGAATTAGGTGTAGTAATTTGCATACGATCAAGTTCAACAATCTCACCTTAGCTAATTGCAGCAAATGAGCCACTGAAAATTTCATGTAAAATGTTAAAATCACTGCTATGGATATATGAATGAGACAGAGACAGACACCAAGAAATAATTGAACTAGATCAACAGTCAGCAAACCATGGCCCACGGGCCAAATCTGGTCTATTTCCTGTTTCTGTAAATGAAGTTTTACTGGAACACAGCCACACTCATTTGTTTACATAGGGTCTATGGCTACTTTGGGGCCACAACCGCAGAGTTGAGTATTTGTAACCAAGACCATATGGCCCATGAAGTCTAAACATTTACTATTTAGCCTTTTACAGAAAAAGTCTGCTGACTTCTAAACTAGACTGCTTGACTCTAGGTCCTTGAGGGCAGGGGTCACGTAGATCTGGCTCAGAGTTGTATCCCCAGTGCACACCACAGTACTTGGCACATGTACATAACTCAAATATCTGCTGAAAGAATGGTGTCCATTCATGACAAATGTTAAAAAAAAAAAAACCTGATCACCATGCTTCTTTCTTGGTAATCAGACTACCTATAGAATACCCCATAAGAAAGTGATGTGGAAAACAATTCAGAAATAAACAACCTGTCAGTAATCCATGCATTGGGAACACGATGTCTCCCAGGTCAAAATTTTTACATTTACTTGAAATTATAACATATGTATCTTTTCAAATCAAATGTGGCACATTCAATCATTTTCTACAGTGTCCACTATATGCCAAGATATGCTAGTCTCTTGAGTGGGGCATGGAGAAGGGGATTGAAAAGATAAACAGGTCACAGTTCCTTTTCTCAGTAAGCTTAAGAATCTAGTGGGAGAGATGGAGGGGATGGCAGGTAAACAAAGAAGTGTAATGGAGTACAACGGGTGAGACAAGCAGAGTATGGGCAGAACGTTGTGCAAATTCAGGGTATAGTGGCTCTGCAACAGTCTTAGCAATAATCAGAATCTAAAAAAACAGAAAATGAATATATGCTATGAGTGTAGGCCCCAAGTATAGAATTCAGAAAAGGCCTTACATTTAAGGGAAACTCTACAATCAAGTTGAATTCAAGAGGTCTGTTTATTTAAATTCATTACTCATTTATTTATTCAATTATTTACTGAATGTCCAATATAGGGCAGGCCCTTGTGGTAAGAGCTGGAGATGCAATTGTGAGCAAAAAACCATACATGATCCCTAATCTCAAGGGGCCTATTAGTAGAAACACACATTAAACCTAAAAAAGTACTTTAATTAATGCTACAAATAAGAGGTACATAGTACTATAGGGCACGAAATAGGAAAATTTGACCTAGTGAGAGAGGTCAGGGAAGGCTTCACCGGAGAAGTGACAACAGAACTGACATCTAAGGCAGTGATTTTCAAAGTGTGATTCAGGACCCCTAAGAGTCCTGAGACCCTTTTAAGGGCCCCATGAGGTCACACTATTATCATAAAATACTAAGATGTCACTCATCTTTTTTACTTTCATTCTTGCAGGAGTGTACAACAGAGTTTTCCAGCAGCTACACGATATGTGATATCACAAGAGACCCAAACAGATAAGAGAATCCAGCTGTTCAATAGCCAGACATTGAAGAGGCTTGCAAAAATGTAAAACAATGCCATTCTTCCAACAATGTTTTCCAAAACAAAGAAAAAACCAATTTTTTGTAAAAATATATTATTTATTTATGGTAACAAAGTAATGGGGTTTACTGTTGTTATTTAAAATGAATTAGTATTTTTAAATTTCTGTTTTAATTTCTAGTATGGTAAATGTTGATTGATATAACCTGCATAAACAAAACTTCTTTGGGTTCTCAGTAATTTTTAAGACTATAAGGGAATCCTGAGAACAAAAAGTCAGAACCACCAAAGGTGAATAGGATTAACCTGGAGAAGACTAGAGGAGAGAGAATGTTCCACATGAAGAGACTGGTGCGGGTGGGGAAAGGCTGTCCACAGGGTCACCTAATCTATTTAGCATATGAGCCAGAGGTTTCCAAATGTTTCCATACCACCTTGGGGTGTGCAAAAGGCCCTTAAGATAAGCAACCCTATTCCCTGCAAAGAGGGCTCACTAAATGTAATAATAAGAATGGGCTCCAACTCATGAAGCACCAGCACGTGCCATCACAGGGTCATTTGTGCCAAAAAGCACACCTATCTCTTCTGATTAGTGCTAACCAGAATCTGCCCCACCCAGCTTCACGGGATGCAGGGAACATCTGAAAGCACTGATCCTGCTTTCTTGCTCTCTGCGCTTGCAGCCTCCTCCTTGTTACAAGCTTCTGGACCATTACACTTTCCTAAATACTATTACAAGAGAGTGAACAAGGACAAAAAGAGAATAAAGAAGCTGGCAGAAAACTTTTTATTTCCCGCTAACAGCCCTAAGGGATGATACGTTTAGGACATAGTTAATACATCAACATGAACAAGATGATGTTTTTTCAGTGTGCATAGAGTTTCCCTGACTGGAACAAACAAAAGTTTGGCTACATAACTAGAATTTTTTAATATTTCAGAAGACCCGAGTCTAAGTTCAATTTACACTGCACTTCCAAATGAAAATGTACAACACAAGAAAGTTATTATGGCTTTTTTTAAATGGTAGGATCAGTGTTTACCTCTCTTCATAATATGTTATTCAAATTTCACCTGCCCTAGTAAAAATAAAGAAGTCATTCAATTTTGCTTGTTCTCATGTGGCATTCCAGTAAGTAATGGATCATTCAGCAGACTCAGAAGCATGTAAACAGTGTGACCAAGCAAATTTTTTAGCATACTTGACAGAAAAGCCTTGTTTAAGCTCAATAAAAACTCACTCTTGATCTAAAAGAAGGAAAAGAGCTAACATTGACAACTTTCTTTTTCTGCAAGTGATTCCTGTTACCATACTGATATATTTCTGATTTTCTTTACATACTTAGTTTCCCCCTCATGCCCCTCCTTATTCCTTCCTTTCTCCTACTTAACATCTCTCCCCTCCCCAGGCACTGTGGTAGGACTGCAAACTGGCAGCCCACTTGAGAATGCTCTTGGAGATGTAGTAAAATTGAAGGCAGACATACACAGCCATTCCTCTCCTAGGCACATACCATAGAGAAATTCATATGCACATGTGCACCAAGAGGAAAGCAAAAAAACGTTTATTGTAGCACTGGGTATAATAGCAAAATAATTGGAAACAACCTAAATCTTTATCAGCTAAAGAACAGATAAACTGGGGTATATTCATACTCTAAAACATTATATAGCAGTTAAAAATGAATGTACCAAAACAATATTTATTAACATGAATATAAACTCTAATGTATGAATAAAACTCTAATACAAAATGGGATGTACTCAGGGCCTCAGCTACATCTGTAATGTTTTATTTAAGATCTAAAATGAACGTAATATCAAAATTTAATCAGCTTTGTGGTGGGTGCATGGTCATTAATCTTTATTCTTGCTTACTTAAAATGTTTTACAATTAAAAAACAAACAAGCCAATTCTGATCCCTTATCCCACACCTGCTTCTTTCTCACTTGGTCATCCTCCCCCAGTGTTGTGCCTTCATTATTCCCCAACTCCCAAGCAACTGGAAACATTCTTGGGGGAAAACCTGGTTAGATTCAGGGCATCCCAGGAACTGAAGAGGTGAAGTACTCAAAAGTTATAAAAATGCATGCAGTGCTATACTACTTTGTGCTTCACAAAGTCCAATTTCCTGTATCTAGCTTTATTGGTACCAAGAACATTCATGAAGAGCCTGAATCCTGAGAGCCAGGTCCTTATCCTCTGTGCGAGAGGAGATGAAGAGTACAGACTCCAGGCAGCATGCCAGGCCGGAGTCCTACTGCTGCTTTTTACTAGCTGTGTTCAACTAACTCATCCTCTCTGAGCCTCAGTTTCCTCATCTGCTAAATGAGAATGATAATACCAAGCAAAGTCATTGCAGTAATTACAGATAACTAGACAGATAGAGAGCACCTAGCATCTTACCACTTAGTATATTCTCCAGCACAAACATCTAAACTGGGCAAGGATCACCTGTGACTCAAATTTAGTGATAAATAATAGCAGAGAAGCTCCCAGAAGATAAATCACAACCAACCAATTCATTCACTCAGCATTTACTGAGGACCCACTCAGTGCCAGAACTTCTGATACAGGAATTTGAACCATAGCCCCTCTCTTCTGAGAACTCACAGAAATAAAAGGTGCAAGGTTTCAAGCAATTCTGAACTTTTAGGAAAAGCTTTAAAAGTTAGAGATTACTTTAGAATTCCTGATCATCCAATTTGCCCCTTTCCTCCATACATAAAACTCTCCTCTTCAATGAGTAAGCACAAGGCTAGGCAATGACGTTAGAACTTAGTATTTAACACCCGGAATATCAATATTACCTGGGGTTGGCATGTGAGCAGACTGTTCTATTTTAGTGTAAAAGTGCTATTGCATAACATAAAAATACATGGGGCAAATAACTAAATTGTGAAGATTTTATCCATTCTTTCAACACTTACTGAGCATCTATTATGTAAGATAAATAAAATGCCTTCAAGTTGCTTATTTTAAAAAGCCAGTAATTACATTATAGCCTGATATGTGCTATGATACCATAAGAATGTTCTAAAAACATTTTTTAAACATAGTGCTTATTACCCAAACCTGCTCACTGAAAATTTTCAGGCTTTAGAAGTAATTCTAGAAGTAACTGTGATGATAAATGTTTTAACTTCAGTTATAATCCATTTATAGATAACTTCTCGTATGAAAAAAATGCTGCAATAAACCCAGGATTCCACAAACATGTGAGCATTTTTAGCCCACCAGGCACCCAAGAGGTTGTTACAGTTTAGTAATACATATAGAACTAAATGAGAATATTTGCCTTTCAGAGGACTATGATTAAATTACACTAAATGCTGGAGGGGATACTATGCAAGCAGCAATTTATATTATTCTACACAGCTCAATGGTAGCTTTCTGAAAGAGCTCCATTAAGGGCCACAAAATTTCTGAAGATCTAATTAAAGAAATTGCCTCATAAATGTTTATAGGTCCAAATATGGATTTGCTTTATGGTCAAGTGGTTGTTTTAATAAAAAGGTCACAGAATCAATAAAAATAAAATTGTTACTAAAATATTTACTCAAGTCTCCTTTGAATAAAAAGGTAATGGGTAATACTTAAGAGTACAGCTATTTAAAGAAACTATTTTAAAAACCTTCCAAAGGAACCACACAGTACAAATGATTTACAGATTTGAGAACTTAAAATCTTTTCAGCCAGAAAATTAAACAACACAAAGGCAATATTGGTGGGCTAGTATTTCTCTATTAATCTCAAAGGATTAAAAAGCAAAGGAAAATTAAATGGCTTGATGGGTCTTAAAAACAAATCACATTTTCTAAATAAGAAATACCACAGGTTACAAATAGTATATAGTGCAAAATCCTATTTTGGGGAATATGTAATGCAGAGCAATAGTAGGGGAATATGGACACAAATGTTTACAAAGGTTGAGTCATGAGATTACAAGGAAAAAAAAACGCTTTTTTTTGCATATCTATTTTCTACAATGAAAATATATAATCTTTTTTTGATTGAGATATAATTGACATATAATATTATATTAGTTTCAGGTGTACAACACAATGATTTGATATAGGTGTATATTTCGAAATGATCATCACAATAAGCCCAGATAACATCCATCACCACAGCTACAAATTTTTTTCTTGTGATGAGAACTTTTAAGATCTATTCTTTTAGCAACTTTCGTATATACAATACAGTATTATTAACTGTAGTCACCATGCTGACATTACATTCCCAGAACTTATTTATTTTATAACTGTAAGCTTGTACCTGCTTGAACACTTCCAATGATGGGAATTTACTACTTCTTGGAGTGGTCCATGCCATCCGTCAGACAGCTTCTGCAGTTGTGGTATTAGAATTGCTCCTTAAATATCCTTCCTGAAAACCACAGTAGGAACTACCACGAGAAGTTTTCGTGCTCTGGTTGCTACACGGAGCCACAGGGGCTCAGAAATTATACCTTCGCATGCCTATTTCCTGGGATAAGCAGGGACGTAACCATTCCCCTTTGAAAGCTGAAGCCTTTAAGGAATGAACATTAGATTTCATCATCTGCATTCAAAATGAATTAATAAATGTGTTGCTGATAAGACAAGTGTCTTCTAAATCCCATTAAAGAGATTAAACTGTAATTAAAGAAAGATAAACTGTAATCTAATTAATTGCGATGAATCACATTGCACAAGGGAAGGTTATCATTACAAGGGGCTAGTAGTTGGGATAAGGTTTAAAAAAGAAGCACAGAGACAGAATATCAGTATCTATGAATTCCAGAGAGGGAAACCTGACTTGCCCAGAGTCCTAGTTCCTAACAGTAGAGGGGAAGGGGAAGGAATTGACATTTACCTCCTTGAATCTACCTGCAAGGTGACCCCTTTGGATAGATGAAGCTGAAGGTGAAAAAGGTTTCACTGCTAATACAAAGTAAAACCAGGACTCACAGCCAGGCCTATGGAATCCCAGTGCCTGAGCCCATCCAGCTCCATGGGTGGATGACTTCACGGAGCACAACTCACTGGGATCACCCAACTCCCTGGATCCTGATATATTCTCTACAGAAATTTCAAATACAGCTTTGGTTTCTCAAAGAGATTTGTACTAAGAAAATAAGAGATTTTGGTTCACCTGGCAGTTCATAACACTTCCAATAAATAGTAATAATTACAGGAGTCATTGTAGTAATAGTGGGAGTAACTGCCAACATTTACTGAGTCCTTACTATTCCAGGCACTTCTCTATCTACAGTAAATCCTTAGTGATCTCATCTAATCCCATGATTTTAAATACCATCTATTGCTGATGACTCCCAAATCCATAGCTTTTGCCTGGACCTCTTCCTTAAATTCCAGACTGAGTTGTTCCACCCGCCTAATCCCAAGTCTCCACTTGGATGTCTGAAACCAAACTCTTGCTTATCTTTCTTAATCCTACTCCTCCCACATCTCCCCATCTCAGTAAGTGGGAGCTCCATCTTTCCAGAAAAGCTCCATCTTTCCACAAAAGCCTTAGAGTCATCTTTGACTCCTCTCTCTCACACTTCACATCCAATCAATTCATCACCAAATCCCACCAGCCCCACCTTCAAAATATATCCAGAATCTAATCACTTCTCACCACTGCCACCAGGCACTCCAAATTTACTCAGTGAATTGATTAGTGAATGGCCTGAAGGATCTCATTTCAATTTTCATAATAACCCTATGAAACAAGTGCTATTATTTCCTCCATTTTACAGAGGCACATAAAGGTTAAGTATAAATTAAGAAACTATGATTACAGTTTATCAATCAGGTCTTTTTTTGGTTTGAAGAGTCAGATCCTCAGATCCTGATCATCCCAGTTAAAGAGATCTAATTAGCTTACTGAATTTACAATAACTTGGACCACACAAGGCCCAGCCTGGGAGTCAGCTAGCTTCTTGGGGCATCCCAGCTTAACTGGTCTGACCATGCTTCCTCTCCAAAGTCCCACCAGGTCCCACTGCTGGGATTATCACCAGTTTCTAAACCACATGTCTTAGTCTCTCTTTACTCAGTAAAGAGTGTCAACTTCACACTTTTTAGACTTAAGAAAAGGAACTTGTTAGAAGGACACATAATGAATCACTGAAAAGAAAATCAAGTTAAGAAATGATCCCCTCATGCACAGACTTAGAAGACAAAGAACTCCTTTCTGTATTACAGACTTACATCTTTGAAAAGAAATCTGTATTTCTGAAATGGAGTCCCCTGGGAAGGGTCTCGAGAGGTTCCAGGAGGACCTCTGAGGACTGGGCTACTGACTTTCCACACAATTCTTTAGAGAAGACATGGAGAACCGGGTGCAATAGGATCAGGGTGGTTGGCTTCCACCCCTTTTCTGACCCCTACCTTCACCAAAACCAATTTTGAAAATGTGTTAATGAGTTAATAAATGTGAAAATAAAAAGTTTTATACAAAATAAGCTTTTACTGTAAAAAGAATACCTATTTTTCTTTAGTAAAGGGGTGACATGAGGTGAGCTGTAAGGATGGAAAATTTTAAGAACCATCAGTCAAGGTAGAACTTTTCAGAGCTAAACAAGAGATATCCCTAAAAAGTTTACCTGAGCAAGATAAAGGCCTACCTATGTATTTAAAAAGTGTGTGTGTGTGGGCTACATATTAAAATTGGTGCTTTTTGGGGCCAATCTGACTACATTTCTTTCAAGGATCTAAATGACTTTACTGTTGCATAGGAAAAAAATCAGAAGGACTATTCCCCAAATTTTCAATGGTCATCTCTGTGTGGTAGGGGCAAAAGGGGGGCATTCACTCTACCTTATACTCTTCTGTAATGTTTGCTTTTTATAACAAGCATGAATTAATTTTGGGGGAAAAATACTTCCCCCTATCCTCATTAACAGACACAAGTTCCCAAAAAATAATGTATTTAGCTTTTTAAAAAATTTATTGATATCTTAATAGTTGATAGCATTGTGAAATTTTAGTTGTACATTATTTTGTCAGTCACCATATAAATGCATCCCTTCACCCCTTGTGCCCACCCCCCCTTCCCTTGCCCCTGGTAACCACCAAACAGTTCTCTCTGTCCATGTGTTAGTTTATATTCCACAAATGAGTGAACTCACGTGGTGTTTGTCTTTCTCTCTCTGGCTTATTTCACTTAACATAATTCCCTCCAGGTCCATCCATGTTGTTGCAAATGGGATAGTTTTGTCTTTTTTTATGGCTGAGTAGTATTCCATTGTGTGTGTATGTGCATGTGTGTGTGTGTATACACACTAAATCTTCTTTATCCAATCATCAGTTGAGGGACACTTGGGTTGCTTCCATTTCCTGGTTACAGTGAATAATGCTGCAATGAACTTGGGGATGCATAAAGACTCTTTAGATAGTTGATTTCAGGTTTGCTGGATAGATACCCAATAGTGGGATAGCTGGATCATAAGGTATTTCTATTTTTAATTTTTTGAGGAATCTCCATACTGTTTTCCATAAAGGTTGCACCAGTTTGCATTCCCACCAGCAGTGAATTAGGGTTCCTGTTTCTCCACCTCTCCAACAATTGTTTTTGTCTTGGTGATTATAGCCATTCTAACAGGTATAAGGTGTTAGTGTAGTTTTGATTTGCATTTCCCTGATGATTAGTGATGTTGAACATATTTTCATGTGCCTTTTGGCCCTCTGTATATCTTCCTTGGAAAAATGTCTGTTCATATCCTCTGCCCATTTTTTGACTGGTTTGTTTTGTTGTTGTTCAGTTGTGTGAGTCCTTTATATATTACGGAGATTAACCGCTTGTCAGATATACGATTTGCAAATATTTTCTCCCAGCTAGTGGGTTTTCTATTCATTTTGATCCTGAATTCATTTGCCTTGTAGAAGCTCTTTAGTCTGATGAAGTCCCACTTGTTTATTCTTTCTTTTGTTTCCCTTGTCCGAGTAGACATGGAATTTGAAAAGATTCCTTTTGACCGATGTCAAATAGTGTACTGCCTATATTTTTGTCCAGGAGTTTTATAATTTCAGGTCTTACTTTCAGGTCTTTGATTCATTTTGAGTTAATTTTTGTGTGTGGTGATAGAAGACAGTCTACTTTCATTCTTTTGCATGTGGCTGTCCAATTTTCCCACACCATTTATTGAAGAGACTTTCCTTTCTCCATTGTATGTTCTTAGCTCCTTTGTCAAAGATTAACTGTCCGTAGATGTGTGGTTTTATTTCTGGGCTTTCAATTCTGTTCCATTGATGTATGTGTCTATTTCTGTACCAGTATCATGCTGTTTTGATTACTATAGCTTTGTAGTATATTTTGAAGTCAGGGATTGTGATGCCTCCAGCTTTGTTCTTTTTTCTCAGGATTGCTTTAGCTATTTGGGGTCTTTTGGTGCCCCATATGAATTTTAGTATTCTTTGTTCTATTTCCATGAAGAACGTCATTGGATTCTGATTGAGATTGCATTGAATCTGTAGATTGCTTTAGGTAGTATGGATATTTTAGCTATGTTTATTCTTCCAATCCATGTGCATGGGATATTTTTCCATTTCTTTATGTCATCGTCAATTTCTTTCAGTAGTGTCTTATAGTTTTCACTGTATAGATCTTTCACCTCCTTGGTTAAATTTATTCCCAGGTATTTTATTGTTTTTGTTACGATTGTAAATGGGATTATCTTTTTGAGTTCTCTTTCTGATAGTTTGTCATTAGCATACAGAAATGCAACTGATTTTTGTAAGTTGATTTTATACCCTGAGACTGTGCTGTAGTCATTGATTATTTCTAATAGTTTTCCAATGGATTCTTTAGGATTTTCTATATATCAAATCATGTCTGCAAATAGTGAGAGTTTCACTTCTTCATTGCCTATTTGGAGTCCTTTTATTCCTTTTTCTTGTCTAATTGCTCTGCCCCAAACCTCCAGTACTATGTTGAATAAGAGTGGTGAGAGTGGGCACCCTTGTCTTGTTCCCATTCTCAGAGGAATGGCTTTCAGTTTTTCCAGTGGAGTATGATGTTGGATGTGGGTTTGTCACATATGGCCTTTATCATGTTGAGGTACTTTCCTTCTATACCCATTTTGTTGAGAGTTTTTATCATAAATGGATGTTGGATCTTGGAAATGCCTTCTCTGCATCAACTGAGATGACCATATGGTTTTTATTCTTCATTTGTTAATGTGGTGCATCACATTGATTGATTTGGGGATGTTGAACCATCCCTGTGTCCCTGGTATAAAACCCACTTGGTCATGGTGTATGATCTTTTTGATGTATTGCTGTATTCAGTTTGCCAATGTTTTGTTGAGGATTTTTGCATCCATGTTCATCAGCGATATTGGCCTGTAGTTTTCCTTTTTTGTATTGTCCTTGTCTGGCTTTGGTATCAGGATGACATTGGCCTCGTAGAATGTGTTAGGAAGTGTTCCATTTTCCTCTAAAATAATGTATTTAGCTTTATAATTTAGTTAATAAAATTTCTGTCTTTTATGGTTTTTAATTTCCATTGTTAGCTGATTTCTTCCCCTAAAACTTGTAGGTTTTAGAAATGTTGGGTCAATGAAAATTCTAATGCCACTCTAGAAACACTTCAGTTAAACTGCATGCTGTTCAAATAAGATAAAAGTACCACCTTGAGGAAATCTGAAATAGCAAGGATAGCAGAGACTGGGAGAAACTTAATCCCAGCCCCTCCCATGCCCATTCTGGAATGCATCCTACCACCATCACCAAGCATTTACTGAAGGCTTATGTGCATTCACTGTGCAAGGCTCTGCTCTCTGCCCTTGAGGAGCTCTCAGCATTGCCAGAAGACAGGACACACATACAATCCCACAAGGCAGCATCTGCTACAGTGGCAAATACATCGCCCTGCAGAGGGAGAAAGAGGACTTTGAAACTCCTGCTTAGACAAAAGTCCTCTGAAAGCAGCAGCAGGTCTTATCTCTGTATTCCCACAGCCTAGCACAATAAATATTTTTTAAGTTAATGAGTGCATGGAACCAACCTGTACTTGGAGAGGAAAAAGTATGACATTCTAAGCCAGAGGAATGGTGGTGGTATGAAACGGCATGACCTGAATGGGCATGTTCAGCTATAAACAGTGTAAAGGAATAGAGGGATAGAAAGTTGGAAAGCCCAATTCATTGAAGTTCAGGAGTTGAAATGTTCTCTCTTAGCAAACAGGAAACCACAAGGGATTTTGATGGTGCAAAGACAATCTGTTTATGTACCTGTCTTCCTTACTAGGTTCCATGAAGGTGGTGGCTGAGCCTTAAGGATTTTGCATCCCTAGAAGAGAGTGGCAAATAATAGGTATTCAAATAAACGTGAGAGGAAGGAAGGATTGATTATGGAAAGATTATGCAAGTGCCATGATATGGAAGGTTCTAGAAGAATAAGAGACCAGAAATTAAGCCCAGAGGAGCTTTCTGTACACCTCTTGATATAGATAGATCCAATCGAGTGATTCTCCAAAGGCTCCTCCCTTTGTTTCAAGTTCAATCAACAAAAATCCTCTCACATACCACTATGGGTATATCTCCCTTTGGGAAACACTAATAATGGGGAAAGTTAGGGGGATGTTAATCAACCCATCAACAACTACTTATCAAGGCAGTCCTGCCATTCTAGTGCTTCCACAAATTCTTTGAGATTAGCAGTGTTTCGGATCTCATTCTTAACATATTTCTGGCTAGGGCCATAAGGAGCAGAGGTGGAGGTAATCATGGTGGGAAAAAAGTCGAAAGCATGGCAGGTTTCAACAAATGTTAGTTCCCTCTTTTCCTAACTGACCATTCACAAGAACTTTCTGTCTCCACCAAACAGTCTAATATCTCCTGCATTATAATCAATGTTTCTGTAGGGCTTTATAAAAAAGGTTTTGCATTCCATTTCATTCAATCTTCATCACCACTTTATAAGCTGAGCAGATCCTACTACCCCATCCTTGCAGACGAAAAAGTCTAAATTCATAGTCTGAATGAAGACAGGGAACGTGACTCAAGTGCAGTTATTGGTGTCAATAATAAATAGCGCAGGTAGAAGGAAGTGTCTGGTTTGCTGTCCCCTGTGGGTAGTCATCTAGTGGTTTCATACTGAGGGCAGAGTGGGGATCATATACTTCTCAGTGCTGAGAACATTAGAAGTGATAATATTTATCAAATGGATGTTTAACTAAAGTTGGGAGATTACTATCAGACAACACAAGCTGTCTTCCTCAGAAGAGCATAAAATTAACAGAGCAGTTTTCATGAGAAAAAAATGTCAACTTCAAAATTTCCCAATTATTTTCTTCTAAAATATATTGTTGAAACATAATATAAAAGAGTACATTACAAGCATCGTTACACAATCAAGAATACATTATTTCATATATTCCAAAGAAATTTATTAAGCAAACACCAGGAAAAGCACACAAGCAGGATTCTGTTTTTAAAGGGAATAAAAATTTTTTATCATTTTGATTTTCAATTAAATGGGTATCTTGTACTTCAAATAAATATTATTTACAGGATCAGGGACTTGTCTGCATAATTCATGTTTTCTAACATAGAAAGTTTAGTCTGAGATCTTTTCTTTCCTTAGTCTAATTCAAAACCTTGCCAAATATCTACTTCCCTAAGGTAAAACTCCAGCCCCTAAAAAGTCTTTACCAACCTCCACACCAGCACAATCCTTAAACACCAACACAAAAAACCTGTCAAATCTTAAAAAAAATTATAGATTGTATCCCACACGATAAATGATAAATTTCAAAACAAAAGCAGAGCCATTATCACGTCTAACTCCAACAGAGCCTAGAACCTGTAAAAGCATCTATTAATCAGAATTGTTTGTGTTAACCAAGTGTGGTAGGGAGAAAAATGCCCCCCCTACTCTCAGATGTCCATGTCCTAAACCCCAAAATCTGTGAATACATTACTTTACAAGGCAAAAGGGACTTTACAGATATGACTAAGAATCTCAAGATGGGGAGATTATCCTTAGATTATCTGGTTGCATCTGATACAATTACAAGAGTCCTTATGAATGAAAGAGGGAAGCGGGAGGGTCCAAGTCAGAGAGTGAGAGATGGATTTGAAGATGCTACACTGGTGGCTTTGAAGACAGAGGCAGGTTCCACAAGCCAGGGAATGTGGACAGCCTCTAGAAGCTAGAAAAGGCAGGGAAAAGAATTTTCTCCTAGTCTCCAGAAGGGACATAGCCCTGCCAACACCTTGCTTTTAACTCAGTGAGACCCATTTCAGAGTTCTGACCCTCCAGAACTGTAAGATGATAAATCTGTATTGTCTTAAACCACTAAGTTTGTGTTAATTTGTTACAGCAACCATAGGAAACTAATACAAGTTTAGCAAGGCACTGTTTACCTGCCTATCTGCCAGGATACCCAAAGGCTTACTATGCAAGTCCCTATTGTACACACACATTCAATTACAGAAACATTTAACTGTGCTATCCAGTTAGTCCTGCAAGTACACAAAACTCATTTCTTTTTCTAACATTCTATCTGTCATTTAAGATGCTTTTGTTTTACAGTTCACTTCTGGAAGATGATTTGCAAAAGCTGGGGAAGTGGCCACTTGCTTAATGCTTTGGTGTCTACCAGGTTTATTTCATTACCTTGCTCTCTCTTGTAGACAGCCTTACTCATCCATAATTTACTTGACCTCTGAGAGGTTTGGTTCCTATTAATGATGACAGACCTCCTCTAATTCGTCTCTACCCCCTTGCTTGGTCTGCTTCATCACCTCCAATGAGCCATTAGAAAAGAGCAGCGCTAAAAGGCCTAGGAATAGGTAGAACTTTTGAATTTGTATACAGCCTAAATACTCAAAGTGTGGTCTGTGTACCAGCAGCATCAGCATCACCTGGGAACATGTTAGAAAATCAGCATCAAGTCCCATTCCAGATCTTCTGAATCAGAAACTACATTTTAGCAAGATCCCTAGATGATTTGTATACCACTAAAGTCTGAGAAGCATAGATATAAAGAGATACCCACTTAATATATTTTAGGGACAAATATCCTAATCAGGTTCATACTTTTGATTAATGGAAGCTTCTTAATTATTACAAAGATTTCATTTTCAAACATGAAAAGTTTTCCTAAGGCATAAAGGAAAAACATGCCCCCCGCCCACTACTCCCTGACAAGATTTGTTGGTATGGTGGATGAAATACTGATGTAGATACATTCATTTATTTTATGAAGTTCTTTTAAGGGCTAAGCATTCATTAAATGTTCATAGTAACCTTATGAAATAGATATCCCCATAGTACAGCTTAGGAAATATGTACCTAGACTCAGAGACATAACTAACTTTCCATAAATCATATAGGGAGGTAGCCAGAATGCTAATCCAGACCTCCACAGTCTCCAAGCCCATCGTTGTAAATACTACTCCATGCAGTCAATCCTCATTATTTGCAGACTCCATATTTGCAAATTCTCCTACTCACTAAAATTTATTTGTAACCCCAAAATCAATACTCTCTGCAGTTTCCTGATCATTCAAGGACAGGTACATATGCAGAGTGGCAAAAATTTTGAAACACCAGATGTACACATTGCCAGCACAAGGTGACACTTTTCCTTCTTATCTCACCTCATGTTTTAAACAAATGTCCTTTTCAGTCTATGTAGTACCAAATTTTTTGCATTTTGTGCTTTTTATTGGTGGTTTTGCAGTTTAAAACAGCCCCCAAGCAAAGTGCAGAAGCGCTGTCTAGTGTGCCTAAGCACAAGAAAGCTATGATGGGCCTTATGGAGAAAATACATGTGTTAGACGAGCTTCGTTAAAGGGTGAATTACAGTGCTATTGACCATGAGTTCAATGTTAATAACTCAACAATATATATTAAATAAGGTAAACAGAAACACACATAAAACAAGGTTATTTATTGATCAGTTCACGAAAATGTTGTGACCAGAGGCTCACAGGAACCTACCCAGGTATTTTCTCTAGGGGCAATGGTTCAGTATTTGCTAATACAGTGTTCACAGTGACTTTATAAAACATAACTACCGCAATTGTTGTTACATGTACAGATTTGACATGTAACAACAGGAAAGCCACCAAATTAAAGAGCATTTTCAGGAACAACAGATCATTTTCCCCAAACTCGGAAACAATAGTTGAAGGTTCCTGACAGGATAACCACAGGTACTAGTGATGGTGTTATTTCATAGGCTTACAGACTAAACATTAGAATAATACAATGTACAACGTCAGAAAATGAACATTACATCACCACAAAGATCAAGTGGTGGCTCCATGGGTGCATATACCCCAGAGGCATGAACGAGTCAATGAGGTAAGGGGTGAGAATATAACAACGTTCATTTATACTTATGATTTTAATCTCATCTTTAAATTCCAATTTATAACTTAATAATAGTACAATCATATGTGTGTACAATTTATAAATTTTATTGGTAGTGCCTGCTTCAATTCTGCTGATGGTGTATATGACCAAAAAATGCTGGGAGATCACCACTGTAGAGGATCAGAGACAGTACTTTGAAAAGAAAACACACTCCAGAGGCCTGTTTCCTGCACTGAGGGAGGGGCAGGGCTGGCAGCTCTGAGGACTCAGATGGACTAGGAATATCTAAAGAAAGCTGGGCTCTACAGCTGCTCTGCCCCCAACAAGTTGTGATGATCCTCACACAGGACATCTCTCCAGGCATCAACTGACTCATATGAGAAATTAATTAGCTGGCTGCAACATTCACTAGATGATCCTAGCTAGGAGCCCTTTCTGTTCTAGAAACCTGACAAATCTGACTCAGAGAAAATAAGACATAATAGCTAGTAAGTAAAACCACTGTTTATTGTTGTCTGGAGCCTAAGGGATGAGGCATGATAGAGAAACAGGCTGTCCAGAGAACGCCACTTCCCAGACTGGGAAGACTTTACGGAATCCCATAAAATATTCTGGACCATTAGTGTTATCTTATATAGTTAAGCTGCATCATATACACATTCAACTGTAAGTGCTCAGTTAAAAAAAAAAAAAAAAGAGAGGAAGGGAAAAAATAACCATAACCAGGGGCCGGCCTGGTGGCGTAGTGATTAAGTTTGCGTGCTCTGCTTCGGTGGCCCGGGGTTTGCGGGTTCGGATCCCAGGTTCAGACCCATGCACTGCTTATCAAGCCATGCCATGGCAGGCATCCCACCTATAAAGTAGAGGAAGACGGGCACGGATGTTAGCATAGGGCCAATCTTCCTCAGCAAAAAGAGGAGGATTGCCAATGGATGTTAGCTCAGGGTTAATCTTCCTCAACAACAAAAAAACCAAACCCATAACCAGTGCTGGCAATCTGTCTGCCTTTCCACTCAGTGAGTGTGTTCTATTCCATGGGACAGTCTCAGCTACCCCAGTGTCTCTTACAGTGTGAGTGGCTCAGTGTGAGGCTAATGTTTGAAACACATATTTTTCATTTACATCACCTAATCCCAAACCAACTATTTCCTCTGGTGCTCAAGAGAAGAAGCAGGTATATGTTTCGACCCTAAAGGAAAAATGGCTGCATATGACTCACTGAAAGATGGAAATTAGTCTCCAAGGACTGACTTCCTCAGGGTATTTCAAAGGCGATTTTTGACAATACTCTATTTTCACAGTATACATTGACTGCAGAACCAAATCCCCAAATAAAGTAAGACTCAACTATAGTCATTCTGGTTCCAAGGGTTCACTCCTAAACCTATCACCAAAAGGTAGTATAAATTGAAATTTGTTACCATATACTTTTACGGCACTTCATATCGATCAAAGTTCTCTCACATTGATTACGTCATTTAACACACACAGCAGCCAAGCAAAGATGACAAACAAGCATTGTAGTTTCCATTTCAGAGGTCGAGTGCAATAACATAAAGAGTAAGAGTTTTTGAGTCAATTTGGGTTCAAATCCTAGGCATATTGTCCAATTTTTCAGAGCCTCAGTTTCCTATCAGTAAAATGTAGACAGGGCACACACCTCACAGAGTTTTTGAGGATGAATCAAGTATACAAGTCATATGTATACAGTCCCAATATTTGTTTCATCATTCCACAGGAAGTAAGGCTACATGTTCCGACACCTAATGTGACTAATAAAGCCCAAAGTAGAACAAACATCTCCCAAATGCCAGCTCCATGCTCAGAGGTTCAATAAGGATGTAATTTAGCATCTCTTTAAAAGGTGTTCAATCTATACAGAATTGACATATAATAATGAACACCTGAAATTACACAATGTTATAAACCGATATGACCTCAAGAAAATTGGAAAAGAAAATTTTTAATAAAAATTTTTAATAAAATTATTTTAATAACCCCAAGAAAAGAGGTTCAAAAGATTAGTCCTTGAAATACTCTGCCTAAAGTTTTTTTGTTCAAGCAAATTTGTGAAATGCCATTCTCTTGAAGAGTCACAAACCATATATATGTGTGCATGTGTGTGTATGATATAAAGGCTCTGAGAAGTCACGCAATAAAGAAAACTAGTTGAACGTGTATAGCCTAACATTTCCCAAAAGTGCACTTAATAATGGAATCTTTTTTGCATAATGACTGTAAACATCCACACAAATCTAATGTTCATCTGAACAGACTTTTAGAAACATCAGTTTTGATATACTGTGTAGCAAATTACTGAGTATTCGATTATAATAGATTAATAATTAATATTAGTAAAATAATAACAGATTATAGGACTAGGCACAAGAAACCATCCTTTAAACAAGATCTCCAAACCATTCTTTTGCAGCCTGCCTTTAATTTGCCTATAGACTAGTGTTGAGCTCAAAAAAATCTATTTAGGCCGTTAGGGCATTTTTACTCTCAGAAAGATGTCAGAATAAGTCTGCCATACACAAAGATTCCAAGAAGTGGCTCATACTATCATCTGATAGACGACATGGTGGGGGGAGGTGGGAGAAGCACCTTATGTGTTGTAACAAAACTGATTTGCATGAGGTATCTTATTCCCTAAACCAACTTTCCAAGAATGGTATATATCACTACCTCCCCTGTCATTACCCCTGGTCTCCTGATGACAATGGAAAGTAAGAGAAAGCCAAAATGGAGAGAGTGAGCTGTAAACTATTAACCACAAAGATGAGGAATCCTTTTTTCTCTGAAAACGCCAAGAAAGCAGTTATTCTGTCACAATCAACAAGAAAAAGAAAGTCAACTCAACTGTCAGCATTTGGGCAATCCTGAATATTTCTGCAGAGGCATCTGGTGTGATTAAAAACTTAGAAAAAATGCCAAACTTGATTTCTTAAGAATCTGAGCTAAGGCGTCAAGGTATTGTGATTCCTCCAAAAAATTTGCAAGTGGTTGTTATATTGGAGTCCTAAAATTGTACACCGATTTTGTATCATAACCCATATCAAAACAATCATTCTTCACAGGTAACTTTTAAAAATAAAACTGAATTTAAAAAACTTATAACTTAAGACTGCTCAGTTTGTTGGGGTTTTTTATACTTTGTAAACGCTATCTAGACTATTATTGTATGCAAGCCCTTCTATTAATGCTTTCACCTTAAACCTCTAGAAGTCAAATAAAAAGACTAGGCCCGAGGAATTCTCTAAAAAATCATACTAACATTTGATATTTACTTATTCTGACAAACGAATAGAATATATATAAAAAAGGAAAGTGATAGAGCGCAAAGTTGTGAGCTTGTGAATCAGGTGTAGACAAATGTTGGTTAACAGTGACACCTTAGGAGGAAGGCTTTGGGTAGGAGCTTCAAGCTGCCATGGTTTTCTGAGGAAAATGAACGAAATCTAAACGTGTCTGTTCTACAGCTTAATAAATTAGTGCTGTGTTCCACCTAGTCCAGTAACATACGGTGTGCAGTTCTGCCACTAACAGGAGGAGTGGGAAGGGGCGAAGAGCAACCATTATTGCCCAAGATACCAGTGCTACCGGAAAGTCATCTTGACACTTCAGTCTTTCCATTTTGCGAAATTGGAGCCTCCCGGACCACGAAATCGCGGCCGCCGCCTCACCAAGCCCCACTCAGCACAAAGCGGGCGCTCACCTGCCCGGAGCGGGCGTCCACACCGCCTCACCCCGCCCAGGCGGACCCCCCGTCCTCCGCCCTTTCTCGCCACCACCTCCATCCCTTCCCACCCATCTATGATTTAACCAAGGGCAGGGTAAAGATGGTGTGCAGTGAGAAAGGCATCCCCGCATCCCGCCGCAGCTCTTCGACTTCCTCCCATCCCACTGCGGGTGCAAAGCCACACCGCCGCTGCAACGCCTGTGTCTCTAGTGCAAGGTCCGCAATACTTAAGAAAAAAAATTTAATTGTTTTTAAGCACAAGTAAGTTCACCGCTCCTTTCCGCCCCTCACCTTCACGAAAGCAATCGGGGTTGTGGTACCTTCGATATCTAACAGGATCACGGTGACTTCGGCGGGCACCGAAAGCACGACCATTTCCCTACCGGATGCTACTACCGGAATCGGCCTACTGGTAGGGAGGGCGGAGGGCGGCGCCGGCTGCGGCCCAGCACCGGCCTGGGCCTCCGACAGCCCCGCAGCAATCTCGGAGCCGGAAACCGCGCGTGGTCTGAAGCGCGACGGGGAGAGGCCACCTCCGCGCCCCTGGAAGTTGAGAGGGCGGCGGCACAGGGGCCCCGAACTCGCGAGCTGCCAGGGCCAGAGGCCGAGACCACGTGGGCAGGGAAAAGGGGCGGGCCTCGCAGGGTTCCAAGGGGGAGGGGGACGGCAGAGGCGCCGACGCCGATTGGCCGCCAGAGGGCCTCGAACCCGATCCGTCAAGATGGGTCTCGCGTGGGCGGGAACAAAGAAGCTAACGCGGGAGCCGGGTGCGCGCTCTCCGCAGACTGGTTGAGCGAGCGGGAGAGGCCCGGGGCACGTGCAGACGGGAGCCCCGCGAGTGGCGCGCCGGGGATGTGAGTGCCCCTTGCCCTCTACGGCACCTAGCCCCCTCCCCGCCCACTGTCTCCGCTTTTGCATATTTAAAGTAATCTGACCGGGCCCGCGCCCCTCCTCCCGGCCTCTGCCAGCAAAAGAGGCCGCGCCGGGTCCCGGTTCCGGCTCATCGGCAGGGGAGGCCCGCCGCGCCTCCTCGACCCGCGCGCCGGTGGCCGTAGCGGAAGAGGCACTCGGGTCGCGCCGCTGCCCGGAGGGGCCGCCGCGCTCCCGCTTCCTGTTCGGCTGGTTCCAGCCAGCTCGAGGACAAAATACGCGTGCGCGCGGCGGGCGCCGGGCGCAGTCCGCTTGTTTCCGGAGCAGCCCAGCCACGGTGCTGATCGATAGCAGCAGCCGCCGCAGCAGCTCCGCACTGGGGGACCGAGGGCGGAAAAAGGCGGGGTTCACGGCTCTTTGCTAGGAGTGGGCTGGACCGGACGCCAGAGACAAAGGCTCTCAAGGCAAGAGGGACTGTGGCCCTGTGACGGCGCTGCTCGGGATTTTTGACTCCAGGACTTCTCGCCCCTTCGTTTTTCTCTTCTGACGCTTCTCTCATCCCGAACCGGCGGCTCCTCACCCGCGACCTCGCTCCTCACCGGGAGGGCCGCGATGGAGGTCCCGCCCCGGCTTTCCCATGTGCCGCCGCCATTGTTCCCCTCCGCTCCCGCTACTTTAGCCTCCCGCAGCCTCTCCCATTGGCGGCCGCGGGCACCGCGGCAGCTCGCCCCGCTCCTCCCTTCGCTCGCTCCCAGCTCCGCCCGGCAGGGGGCGCGCCGAGCCCAGCGCCACGTCACCGCCCAGCAGCCCTCCCGATTGGCGGGCGGGGCGGCTATAAAGGGAGGGCGCAGGCGGCGCCCGGATCTCTTCCGCCGCCATTTTAAATCCAGCTCCATACAACGCTCCGCCGCCGCTGCTGCCGCGACTCGGACTGCGCGCCAGCACCCCCCGACCGACAACTCCGCCGCCATGGAGGACATGAACGAATACAGCAACATAGAGGAATTCGCAGAGGGATCCAAGATCAACGCGAGCAAGAATCAGCAGGATGACGGGTACCGCACGCTTCTCCCCTCTCCCCAGCGCGCCGCACGCGCCTTTCGTCCCTCGGGAGCCGCGCGCTGCCCCCATTCTCGCCCCGAGTCCATTCCCCGCGTGCCTGCTGGGCCTCCCTGGCTTGGAGGGAAGAGGAAAGTAGGAGACGGAGGGGGTGACTCGAGAGGCCCGCGGAAGGTGGGGGAAGGGCGGAGGGGTTGGAGGAGGAGGGCGGAGGCGTCTGTGTCCCGAGTGCGCAGGCGCCGCGTGGGGCCCGAGGGGGAGGGGCCGGCCTCGCTGCGCCACATGCTGCAGCTGCCGCCGCCTCTTCATTGTGTCTCTGTTCGTCCTCCGCGCAGTTTTTCTGGGGACAATTTAAAGAAGTTTTGGCTTGGGAATCAGTAGACCACTGGATCCCGGATCCCCAGAACGCGTGCTGATGAGTTCTTTGGGTGGAACTTTGGTTTGACAGCTGAGGAAGAGGGTAGAACTACCTTGTGAGGGATCTGTTAGGAAGGTGGATTTTCTAAGCTGAAATCATCTTTAACGATTTTTGTTGTCCTCGTTTAAACTTTGCATTATGCGGCGTGGAGAGCAAGTTGCCCAGTTTTGAATAAGTGACCTTGATGGGATTTTGGGATTTTTGTAGTCTGTTGTTCATGTGTATGTGTAAGCCTGGATTAAATTATATTTGCACGTGGGAGTAAATTTTCCTGTGTCTACCTCATAGTTAAACATAATTTCGGAATTGAAGTAATCGTTTGAGCTCGTGCTAACCTTTTAAAAATAACTTTTATTTGTAGTAAAATGTTTATTGGAGGCTTGAGCTGGGATACAAGCAAGAAAGATCTGACTGAGTATTTGTCTCGATTTGGGGAAGTTGTAGACTGCACGATTAAAACAGATCCAGTCACGGGAAGATCAAGAGGATTTGGATTTGTGCTTTTCAAAGATGCTGCTAGTGTTGATAAGGTAGGAACGTGTTTTGCGTTGTGCTGCTTCTGTGTGATTTTTGCATGTTGTTCAGGGGCTTGGTTGTAAATTGCCGTCAGATCAAATAAATCTGTCTTCTAGGTTTTGGAACTGAAAGAACACAAACTGGATGGCAAATTGATAGACCCCAAAAGGGCCAAAGCTTTAAAAGGGAAGGAACCCCCCAAAAAGGTTTTTGTGGGTGGATTGAGCCCTGATACTTCTGAAGAACAAATTAAAGAATATTTTGGAGCCTTTGGAGAGGTGCGCTGTGATTATGTTTACATGTGTTTTATATTTGATGTGTTTATATAATATTCATTTTTGGCCCACTTCTTACAGAACAAATTCACATGTTAGATGAGGATGGGATTAAAATACTGCTCAGATCCCTTCCAGTCACCACTTCTTAATCGCTGCTTTTTGTGCTATAGTGGAAACCAGTATCTAATTTATTTTGGCCAAAACATGGATGCTTTGGTATGGTCAGTGTTTGGACTTATAACTGTTGGCATCTGTTGGGTATGAGTGATACTAAAAGGAAGTTTTGTTGTGCTGTAAATGCTTCACAGATAAATCACTCTGGTTTTATATTAATAATAACGCAGTAGTCTTAGATAAGTCATCTGATTAGAATAACATGTTATGTTGAAGCCTGAAAGGGACCTGTGGCATCCTAAGACCTTTTGGTAGCTTTTTACCATTAGTGGATGATCTTGAGTGTGCATCTTGATTTCAGATTGAAAATATTGAACTTCCCATGGATACAAAAACAAATGAGAGAAGAGGATTTTGTTTTATCACATATACAGACGAAGAGCCAGTAAAGAAATTGTTAGAAAGCAGATATCATCAAATTGGTTCTGGGAAGGTAAAGCCATTTTAATTATGTTAAATGAAAATTTTAATGAGGTGTGTGTGTGAAATTGTTATCTGTTTTGATTAGAATAAAATGGCTTAACATAGAATTTCAGTAACAATTCTATTTGCTTGCTTTTTAAAACTTGTTTATAGTGTGAAATCAAAGTTGCACAACCCAAAGAGGTATATAGGCAGCAACAGCAACAACAAAAAGGAGGAAGAGGTGCTGCAGCTGGTGGACGAGGTGGTACTAGGGGTCGTGGCCGAGGTGAGACTTAATTCTTGGGAAATGACTCTGATTTAAGCTGTAAACTGCTTAATGTGAATAAACCCATAAGAAAGGAAATCCAAATTTAAACTTCCAACATGGAAAATGCCCAGCTTAGTGGGTGGGGTTTTGTTTAATGAGTTTACTGGTTGCACCTCTTCAAAGAATGGCCACTCTTCAAAGAATGACAGTGTCATCACTGATGGGAAAAACAATGTCATTAAATGTAGTTTAAATTACATGATACACCATGGCGTGATAGGTTTTCTTGGGCAGGAGTCCTTGTTTTAAAGCCAAACAGTCTACCTGTCTTCATCTTTGTCTTGGTTTTCCATTAAATTTAGGAAGCTTGGTACTGGCACAATTGGACTTTCTGCCCCCTTTTTTATGACAAACTGGAAAAATACTTTCTCAAGCAGATAGCATTATGGATGTCCATTCTGCCTTTTTAAGATTTGCAGAGTGAGGGACAGGAACGCATCATTTTATGTTAGGATTGGGGGTCAGAAGTTGTTTCCTAACAATCATTGTGCATTGTTTCAGGTCAGGGCCAAAACTGGAACCAAGGATTTAATAACTATTATGATCAAGGATATGGAAATTACAATAGTGCCTATGGTGGTGATCAAAACTATAGTGGCTATGGCGGCTATGATTATACTGGGTATAACTATGGGAACTATGGATATGGACAGGGATATGCAGACTACAGTGGTAAGAATATTTAACTTAATTTCATAAACCCAATGGTATTAAAATTCAGTGTTAAAGTACAGTCCCATTCTGAAATTGTTTCTGTTCTGGGTTTTCTATTTATTGAAGTGTTTGGAGTTATGTTTTCGAGGCATCTGATAGTCACAGGATGATTATACTAATGCAGAGACTTTGTTATAAATGTTCTAGAATGTGTGATAAATGACTCGTTTATAATGGCTATCAAAATATCTGATTTAATGCTTGGCATGCAGAGTTTTACACATTTAATAGTTTTTAAATATACTTATAAAGAATCCATTTCATAGAAACTGTTTTAATATAAATTTTTGTCTTTTCAAAAATAGGCCAACAGAGCACTTACGGCAAGGCATCTCGAGGGGGTGGCAATCACCAAAACAATTACCAGCCATACTAAAGGAGGACATTGGAGAAAATAGGTGTGTATAAGAGTACAAGAAACCAGTAGAAATGTCTAATTTAATTTAAAGATCAATAGACAAATGAAAAATGAGTAAAAACAAAATATTATGTAGCCTGTTTTTACTAAATTGTTAATTTTTTAATTGCTTTATCAGCCTGTTTTGCCTAAAGTGTCTATAGATCTTTAACTTTAAAGTCTTATCTCACTTTCTCTAGTATTACAGAAAAACTTAAGAGTTTTTCTGTTTGCTTTGTGTACCAGGTGGTCTAGAGGAATAATTAAACTTTTTTAGAACTATTAACAGGTAAAGTACTGAAATGGGTACAACTTAAGGAAAACAAGAATGTTGTCTTCTAACTCTGACATTATACCTTGTTTGTACCCGCCAGCGGGAACTTCATTGCAGGCCGTGTGTCACCCTGACCACGTCTATCTCTGGGGGTCGCACGTTGCGGGCAGAGCGCAAGGCATACACCAGAAAACGCTGTCCTGTGGTATGGTCTCTTCCAACTTCATGTACCAGCGTAAAGATTAAAGTGGAAAACTTCAGACTTTGGCTTCTTTTTTAATCTTTTTGAAGATTAAGTGTCTAAACTTAACTTAAATGGTTTTTTACAGGAGTTAAAGTACATAAATGCCTTTTTACAGCTTAATCATTTTGGTCTTCTGTTTAGTGTTGTATTTCAATTGTGGAGCCTCATTTTAAGTGTTCATTCTTTAAGATTTAATGCTTGCTTTTTCTTTTTATAGCTAATAGTGAAATCTACAAACCAAAACAAGAACTTTAAAATCTGGGATATAAATTAAAGATCATATGCACAAAGCAATTAATTTCTTGTAATATAATAAGCTTACTAGAAATTCATGTTTGCAATAGCATTTTATTTGGCTTACTAGAGATGCTTCTAGTAGACCTTAATCTAGCACAGTTCAACCTGTGGATATGGGAAGATTGCATTCCCAGATTCTTTTCTAAATAGATATAAATTTAATATCATTTGGGAACTCCAGGGTGAATTTATTAATTACCCAAACTGCATTTTGCCAATGAATATGCATGTGATCTTTAATTATTGAAGAAAAGAATAAAGTGAGGACTTAAAACAGTTCATGAAAGTGGACCTTTGAAAGCTTGTCAAGAGTTGCACAAATCTAATTGCTAATTTGTTTTTGTTTTTAGGAGGAGATTCCTAAAGTAACCCATCTTGCAGGACGACATTGAAGATTGGTCTTCTGTTGATCTAAGATGATTATTTTGTAAAAGACTTTCTAGTGTACAAGACACAACTGTGTCCAACTGTATATAGCTGCCAATTAGTTTTCTTTGTTTTTACTTTGTCCTTTGCTATCTGTGTTATGACTCAATGTGGATTTGTGTTTATACAAATTTTATTTGTATGATTTCATGTTAAACCTCAAATAAATGCTTCCTTATGTGATTGTTTTTCTGTGTCAGGTACTAAATAGCTCTGTAAAAGTGTAATTTTAAATAAGCAATAATTAAGGCACAGTTTATTTTGTAGGGACTATTGGTCCATAGGGAGAAACTGTGGTCCTTTATGAATAGCCAGCTACAGTGTCACCCTGTTCCCCATTTTTGTTAGACGTATTCTGTGCTCTAAGTCTCCATTTCTCTGTTAAGTGTAACTGAGGCTTCCACCACAACTTTGAATAATGTTGTTTCCTTTCTGTATATCTGGAGACTTTGTCGTGAAAGTCTCTGACATAGTCATAGTATTGTGATTAATGGAAACTTTTTAGTAGACCATGAGTCTTGTGGATTAAATTTTGGAGAAAAGTACTTTTTTAATGGCACCAAAGCATGTTGGTAGCTCTTTTTATGAATGGAACAGAGTTGGCTTTCTTCATGTCTCTGGAAAGCCATTTGTTATGATTTGCTAAATACTTCTAATTTAATTAGTGGTCTGCTGGAAAGAGTTTTCACTAATCATAGTTGTTCTCGATAAAAATGTCCAGATATACCCAGGGAAAAAGCACTGTTCAACTATGTGGTAGCAGCTACAGTTGAAAAATATCAAAAGTAGTTAATTATAACAAGGGTTTTGGCAGATAGGTATGAGGTTATTAAAGTTTGAGCAAAGTTTAAGATGTTTGCAGTAGTAGCTGAGTAAATTGGTTGTGTTCTGTTGATATTATGTCACAGCAAGCACCAAACTGAACAAAATGTTTTCTGTTCGGGCATTCTTAGGAAGCTGTGTTACTGGGTGTTAACTGTTACGTAGTATGAGTTCTTAGGAAAAGTCATGGTAGTAGATTTCATCATTTTTAATGCAGTTAGTGCATGAGCTGAGTAGTTAAAGCAGATCCATATTCAGGCATAGAAAGGAATAGTGGAGAAGGTATACTTTAAATCTTAACGTATATTAGTGCAAATCTAAGTGTGACTGAGTCATGTCTTTACAGCAGATCTTCCTGGTGCGTTGAAAAGAGTTTTAGCTCTAGGTTTTGGAGAATTTTCTGGGTATATCCGAGCATTGAATTTTACATTCAGTGTAGCTAAAGTTTTGTTTTTGTAGTTCCATGTTAACCACTAGCATTTGGCATTCATGTTCACATGTGGAGTAGTTGAACTCACCCTCAACCGAGTGTAAACTTTTTATGCTGACAAACCTGCCTTTTTTTGTTTTATTTGGTGCCTGCGATTTTATTTGTTTCAATGATGTTGTATTTGCTGGGCTATCGAGTTAAAATGCTCTTGGCCTTGTTTTTGCTCCCGATTTGCTATTTGACCTTAAACCTAGGCCAAGTACCATTGTTGGCTATTGCAAGGAATTCTGTTTATTGCAACATGCAACCTTAGGGAACAGAAGGGAGATTTTCATTTTAAGTTGTCAAACCCAGTGGGTGCAGTGTCTTTAGGGTAGTGAATTCTGTTAAGTTCAAATTTATGATTGGGTGACAAGTTGACATTGAGATTGTCCTTTCCCTGATCAAAAATAAATAAAGGCTTTTTAAACAAAATCAACCTCTTCAATCAAGTCTTGATATATATATCGACTTTGAAGAAATACACTACATCTAGAGATTTTTCTGAGATCTTTTACAAAGAATTGAAGGGGGAGTGAGAATGCACTTGTTTTTTTCCCCAAGGGGTTTTGGACTATAGATTTAATTCAGACTTTTGGCCCCATAAATGGCCAAGTGATGTAAATTTGAAATAAACATTTCCAAGGCTAATTGCTAGGCACTTCGGGTTAGTAAAAGTATCAAGGTTTCATTCTGAAGTATTCATTTAGAACTAAGCTAAGTAATTTGAAAATTAATCGAAGAGGGGTTGGGCATAGAAATTCTGAAGTACGTATGACAAACGTTCTCAACTATCTGTATATCTTAAGTACCTTTTCTGAATTGTGACAAGTTTCTGTGTGGTGTGACTCATCCTCACAGAAACCTTGTTAGCGATTTCATCGATTAACATGTTAATATTCTGTAGTCTCAGCTATGTTGATAATATTAGGAATGTTAAGAGATCAGATGTCTTGGGATACTAACATGGATAAGCAGAGCTTTTATTCCATTCTCTTCAATGCATCTTAATTTTTACAAGGGTGACAGGGACCAACCCTTTTGCTTATCTTCATAAACTTGAATAGGAAGGCATCTGAAAAATTGACTACCTGTTAAGATTTGACAGGATGTCAACTACAGGATAAGTTTCACTGATGAAAAGTGATTCAAGGACACTGGGTATATAAGCTGCAATTTTTAGTTTCAGTAGGTGTGTTTGTGTATGGATACTGTTTAAATTGATCCTAGCATTAAGCAAAATTAAGTCATGCTGTGAAAACCTTTCAAATGTTCCAACCTGAAATGCCATCTACTATGGTCTCAACTTTTTGAGCAAAAGCGATGCAACTTTATCTTTCGTATAAAATCAATCAAAAATATATTGCCATAAAAATATAGCTTGTTCTTTTAGGATTGGTTGGGGTTCTGTATCTTTCTTTGTCTTGAAATAGTCAAATTGGATGTGGAATTTCAGCAAGTTTTGGTTGACTAGCAAAAAAAGATTCACCTTTGACTTCTCAACCACTGCTGTTTATAAACTGTAGGGAAGAATACAGTGTTCTAGGGATTACAGGGTAATGGTGAACAGTGTGAAGACTTAATTTGTGCTACTTCAAGTGGCAGTTTAATCCATTTTATGCTTCTGTCAGTACTTGTTCAAGAGTGTACCCCCGTTTGGGGAGGCATATCATAATCTCAGAGGTGAGTCTGAAGTGTACTTTGAAAAATATTCAACATAATTCTTTGTTACTTAAAATCTAGAAATTTCAAATAACTAAGGTTTTGGTTTATGAAAGACCAGCACAAGTTAGAAACATGGGAGAAACACTACTGCAGACAAGTTTTCCCATACTGTTCCAATGGTCATCTCCTTTTGAGAATCTGACCAAAAATGAATTATCTTCAGACCAAAAAAAAAAAAAAAGTATACATAAATACCTTAAATGTAGTTTCAAGGAAATTAGACTTTGAAAACCATCTAGTTTAAGACTCTTGAAGTTGGTTTTTGTGGTAATAAACGGTCTAAAATTTATTGAACTTTTGCTATCATTGATGAGGTTGCACAAAGGGAGTTCTTCAGGTGTTCTATAGTTTGGTATTTGTGTTTGTTGGCTGGTGAACACTCAGGATGATGGTTTTATTGATGAAAGATACGAATGGCCAACCCCACAAAAAGCCCTATGTAATACCTTGATTAAGCTCCTGATTTTTCAAGTTGGGGAAGTTAGCTAACTGAAAATACCAATTCATTACATTTTGGAATCTATTAAAGTTTCTATCAAGCTATTAAACCACCAAGCTTCTCTGAGGCCTAGATTTTGACCAGAAGTGTTTGTCACTTCTGGGAGTGATCTTTAAGCATTAAGATTGGTCAGCAATCTTCAATACAGTTAATTCATGAGTGCTGAGATCTTTTTTAGGAAGGTGGGATTTTATTTCAATTGATTCATTCTTGTTCCTTTGATGAAATGAGCCTGGATAATCTGGAGCAACTAAATCGTTCCTATGAGAGATCAGTGTTATGGAATTGACTGATTATGTAGGTGGCTCCTGAACCATGGGACATTTGGGACATACAAGTTTTTTATAGACCATGAAAGCAGAGGGATGAAAGGAGGGTGTGATAGTGGGGTATGAGTGGTATTTTAGGGTAGTTCCAGAATTTTTTATTACCAGAAAACCCTTTAAATATTTTCTCCCCATGGACTATATGTTTTGAATGGCTTTACTTGTCAAATATGTTGTTCTCGTTATGTAATGACATTTCTGTTAATCAAAAGCATGTAGCTGTCTATCAGAACTTCTACAGTGTGATAATCAGCATCATACCACTGTTATAATGCCGCCTAAAATCAAAGAAACGATTTTCATTAGCTTGTGTGGATTTTTTTAATGATATGTGATTTCTATCACACTTTTAAAATATTGAAAATAAGTCCAGGAATTTTCATTACTACCTTCTAGGACTTCAGAACTACACTTACCACATCTTTGAAGATAAGGAAAAAGAAAAGGCATTTTTGAGTATGCATTGCTTTCATAACCTGGAAAAAAGTGATATTTTAAAACAAAGTATGGACAGTTAAAATTTTTAAAAATTATGCAGTTGAATGACTTCATCAGGAATAAAAAGACCCCCAAATTACACCTTTTATCTCATTTAAGATATGTACTTCTACTTTTTTCATAATTTATTCTTTAGTTATAATCTGTGTAAACATAGGACTTAGAGCCTGTCAAAACTAAGAATAACTTCACTCTGGCATAGGTCTTCCCTTACTCATTTAATTAAAATTAATTGCTCTTAGTGTGATGTTCTGGAACACTATGATATAAATATTAACAAAAGGGCTTTTATTTTCCCTCTATTCCCCACCCAAAACAATGACAAATTTCAGACATACCACTCCACTTTCAATTCTGGGCTGATGGTGGGAATTTTTGTTTTGTTTTGTTTAAATATCTTGAACCCCACGAGAGGAGGATCTTCTTGGTGTTGGTGGCAGGTACAGAGATTTGCCGTCTCCCCACAGCTAATATCCATGGTACTACAGGCTAGTCTTTTCTTAAAAGTCTGAATCTTTTAACTCTTTTGGGTGTAAGTATTTGCCGCTTAATGAAATGAAGTAATTCTCTTACTTGATTAAGGATACCAAGGGGCAGATTTATCTTTCTGCCTTTAATAGAAATAATCAAGCAGACACTTTTAACCAGAAAATATATAGGCATTACTGTTCTCTTGACAATTCTTTTGGGGAAAGTATGCAAATTGAGTATAACTTGGTTAAGAACAATGGTCACAGTTTATTAACTTCATTTGTTGCCATGAAAAAGGGAAAAAAAGCATTACATGAGGATGTTAGAAGTTCTCAGAATTATTCCATAAATTGTTCCTAAGATCATAATCCTTTTATTTAGCATTATATATTCACATCTCCGTGCATTAGCACATTTTTACATTTAGTGTAAGAGTATATACTCAGGTGTACATATATATACCTACATAAGATAAAAGGTATACAATTTTTCAAAAAGTATTTACTTGCTTTTGCTTTCAACCACTTATGGCCTAAGTTATTCAAACCAATCCTTCTGAAGACAAGCAGGATGAAATATTTTTTAAAATCTTAAAAGAACTGAAAGAGCTACAAAGATAATGAGAAATTCACCTGGCTAAAATCTAAGAGAAGGTCAAAACCTAGAGAAGTAGGCCTGGCACTCAAAGCTGGGTTTGATGGCCTTACTGGACAAAGGGCACAGAAGTCAAAAGCCTAGATCAACCCCAGGTGGGGATTATGATACGTCAATTACTCCATTAAACTAAGGGCTTCCCGAGGACTATACTCTCAAGGAAAAAGATGTCCTAGGTTCCTTATCTGGGCAGTTAAGGGAACCTCAATCTCAGAATTTAGATTAAGATTGTCCCAGAAAGGTAAGAGGCCTCAAGTGCCTGGAAGAAGCAAATGAAAATTTTTTCTTCATCCTAGATTTCTGATTGTTCCTACAATATTTTTTCAAACATAATGACGAGCACGTAATAAATTAAAAGCCACCACAAGTGAGAATCAGCACAATGAACAAATCCAGGAGGTATCAGGCCTCCATGCTTATTATGTTGAAATATAAGTTTGAGCAAATATCGCCAGGGAAGAGGAAACTATAAAAGCAACATAGCAGATCTGATAAAGAATCAAACAGAGCTTATACAAATAAAACAATACAATAGATGAAATTAAAAACAAAACATAGATGGGTCTAACAACAGATTAGATGTAACTTAAGAATTACTAAACTGAAAGATAAATGAGACTATCCAAAATGTAGCATGGAAGGACAAAAACATGAAAATTGCCATAGAGAACCAGTGACATAAAGGATATAGTGGGTAGGTATAACATGTTTAATTGGAATTTTAGAAGAAGAGACAGAACAAGAGGCAATATTTGAAGAGATAATGGCTGAAATTTTTCCAGAGTTATGAAAGACAATCTACAGATTCAGTATACCAACAAATTGCAAGTAGGAAAAACAGAGAAATCTATACAAAGATACATCATGGTGAAACCAAAATATTCAACCACAAAGAGAAAATCTTAAAAGCAGCTAAATATAGATCCAATTACCAGTAAGCAGAAAATACAAGAAATAGAGGCATATGTTAAACTACCATGAGAATGCAACCATCCAAATCTAGAATGTGGAAAAGTCAACAGTTAGAATGTCCCATTTCTTCACCAAATAATATGAAAAAAAAATGAGGAGTGGAGGTGGTTCTAAGATTAAAAGAGATGTATGGTAAGCAACATTTATTGTGGTAAGCGAGGATTTAAAGTGCAAATCATTATTCTTTAATTATGACAGTGTATGGACTTTATGGAAAATGGAAACTACCTTTCCATGTTTGGGGAATTCCCATCATATCAGTATATGAGTCTTGGTGAGAAGCAAAGAGTACCACCCAATATAGAAATTTAAAAATCACTTTCCCAGGCTCCCTTACAGACAGAGCACAGATATAAGACCTCAGTTCTGTCAATCAGAATTCACCTACATTAGACTTTGAGACAGGAGCTAGTGAATCGAATTGATTTAGTGGTATCAATGCTAGGACAAGTGGTAGTCATGGTGGCAGCTACTTTTCTGATGGAGTCGTGGTTCTAGCAGCAACATCCAGTATCTAGCATTGATGATGTCAATGTTGAAAGCAGCAGCATCTGGGTACAGCAGGAGCAGAAGCAGTAGAAATAGGGGTGTCTTTATGGAGCCAGTTCTGTGGTGTGATTTTGGAAGTAGTTCCTGGATGAGATTTCCCAAGTGTGGCTTTCCAACTCTCCTGGAGAGTTTGAGGTACTAAAATAGTCATTATTAAATTCATTTTCAGCTCAAACAAACAAACAAACAAAACAAACAAAAAAAACAAGAGTGAGGAATGGATATTTGACATATTAATCAGAAGCACTTTCAGAATAGCAGAGTGAAGACATCCAAAATTTCACTTGTCTGTGACAGCAATGAGAACAGCGACAGAATTGTCAAAATCAACTTTTTCAGAACTCTGAAAATAGTCTTGCTATAATCCAAGGGCATTTATTATTTTTTTTAAATGACTGAATCTCAGAACAATGAGCTTTGTGACATTGTAACTTCTCTATAAGGGAATACAATGAACAGTTTTTTACCAGAAAATTAGATAACCTAGATGTAATGGGAAAATTCCTAGAAAGACAAAAACTACTGAAACTACCTAAAGAAGAAATAGAAAATCTGAACAAGTAAAGAGATTGAATTAATAATTTTTAAAAAACTTTCCATGAAGAAAAACCCAGGACTAGATGCTTCACTGGTGAATTTTACCAAAATCTTTAAAGAATTAACACCTATCCTTCACAAACTCTTCCAAAACACAAAAGAGGAGGGAACACTTCTCAACTTATTCTCTGTGGCCAGTATTACCCTGATATCAAAACCTGACAAAGATATAACAAGAAAACTACAGACCAATATCTCTTATGAATATATACAGACAAATTCTCAAAAAAACCAAAAACCCAGGAAACAGAATCCAGCAACACATAAAAAGCATTATACACTATGATCAAGTGGGATTTATTCCAGGAATGCAAAGTTGGTTTAATATCTAAAAATCAATCAATGTAACACACCATTAAGATGCAAAAGAACAAAAACCACATGATAACCTCAGTAGATGCAGAAAAAGCACTTGACAAAATCCAATACCCTTTCATGAAAAAATCATTCAACAAACTAAGAATAGAAGGTATTGTGGACTAAATTTTGCCCCCCCTTCATATGTTGAAGCCCTAACCCTAAATGTGACTGTATTTGGAAATAGGGCCTTTAAGGAGGTAATTAAGGTTAAATGAAATCATAAGCAGGAAGTAGGGGGAAGGGGAGGGCTGATTTGATAGGACTGGTGACTTTATAAGAAAAGAAAGAGACACCAGAGATCAATCTCTCTCTCCACACACACACAAAGAAAAGGCCATGTCAGGACACAGAAAGAAGGCAACCATCTGTAAGCCAGGAAAAGAGGTCTCGCCAGAATCCAACCCTGCTGGCACCTTGATCTTGGACTTCTGGCCTCCAGAACTGTGAGAAAAGAAGTGTCCGTTGTTTACACCACCCAGTGTGTAGTATTTTGTTATGGCAGCCTGAGCATACTTATATAGAAGGGAACTTCCTCAACCTGATAAAGACTGTCTAAAAAAATCCCAAGCTATCATCATACTTAATGGTGAAAGACTGAGTGCTTTCCCCTAAGATGAGAAACCAGACGAGGATGTCAACTCTTGTTACTTCTATTCAACATTGAACCAAAAGTTCTAGCCAGGCCAGTTAGGCAAGAAAGAGAAATAAAAGGTATCCAGATTGAAAAGGGGGAAGTAACATATCTCTATTTGTAGATGACATCATCTTGTATATAGAAAATCCTAAAGAATCCCCAAAATAACAGAAGTAATAAATGAGTTCAGCAAGTTGCAGGGTACAAGATCAATATATAAAAATCAGTTTTATTTCTATACACTAACAGTGAACAGTCAAAAAATGAAATTAAGAAAATAATTCTCTTTACAATAGCATTAAAAAATGAAATGCTTAGAAATAAATTTAACAAAGAAATATAAGACTTGTAAATAGCTAACTAAAATAACATTGTTGAAAGAAGTGGAAATATAGCCCATGTTCATGGATTGAGCTCAATGTTGTTAAATGGCAGTACTCCCCAACTTGATCTACTGATTCAATGGAATCACTATCGAAACCTCACCTGGACATTTTGCAGATATTGACAAGCTGATCTTAAAATTCTTATGGAAATGTAAGAGACCCAGAATAGCCAAATAATCTTGCTGAGAAAATAAAAAATGTGGAAGACTCATGCCTCCTGATTTCAAAAGTTCCTGCAAAGCTACAGTATTCAAGACAGTGTTGTACTGGCATAAAGATAGACATACAGATCAATGGAGCAGAGTTGAGGGTCCAGAAATAAATCATTACATTTACGATCAATTCAGTTTTGACAAGCTTGCCAATACAATTCAATTAGGGAAGAATAGTATTTTCAACAAACAGTGTTGGGACAACTTGATATCCACATGCAAAAAGTGAAGTTGGATCCCTACCTCATAACAGATGCAAAAATTAACTGCAAATGGATCCAAATGTAATAGCTAAAACTATAAAATTCTTAGAAGAAAACAGAAACACAGGAGTAAATCTTTGTGACCTTAGATTAGACAATGCTTTCCAAAAGCATACCTGCAAAAGAAAAAAATAAATTGGATTTCATCAAAATTAAAAAATTTTGTGCTTTAAAGGATAAGTGAAAAGACAACCTGCAGAATGAAAGAAAATATTGCAAAACATACATCTGATAAAAGACTTCTAACTAGAATATAAAAGGAAAACTTACAACTCTGAAAAAAAAAAAAAGAGAGAAATAACCCAATTTTAAAGTAGGCAAAGAATTCAAATAGATATTTCTCCAAAAAAGATATACAAATGGTCAAAAAGTACATGAAAAGATGCTGTACATCATTAGTCATTAGGGAAATGCAAATATCAAACCCACAATGAGATACAGCTTCTCACACACTAGAATGGCTAAAACAAAAAGAAAGATAATAATAAGTTTTGGTGAGGATGTGATGAAATTAGAACACTTATGCATTGCTGGTTGGAATTTAAAATGGTGGAGCCACTTTGGAAAACAATGTGACTTTTCCTCAAAAAGTTAGATGTAGGGTTACCATATGACCCAACAATTTCACTCTTAGATATATACCCACGAAAAATGAAAACATGTCCACAGGAAACTTATACACAAACGTCCATAACAACATAATTCATATAGTCAAAAAGTCAAAACAATCCAAATGTTCATCAATTGATAAATGGATGAACAAAATGTGGTATATCTGTACAATAGAATATTATTTGGCCATAAAAAGGAATAACGTACTGAAACATACTTTATTCCTTTTCGGTACATACTAAAGTACTGAAAATATCATGCTAAGTGAAACTAACTAGACACAAAAGGTCACATACTATATGATTCCATTTATATGAAATGTCCAAAATATGTAAATCCATAGAGATAAAAATAGGTTAATTAGTTGCCCAGGGGCTAGAAGAAGATGGAGTAAGGAATGACTGCTAATGTGTATAGGACTCCTTTTCCTGGTGAAGAAAAGTTTCTAAAGTGCTGATGGTGGCACAAGTCTGTGAACATAGTACAAAACATTAAATTGTACATGTATTTTCTGCAATTTTTTTTTTTTTTTGGTGAGGAAGATTGGCCCTGAGCTAACATCCATGCCCGTCCTCCTCCGTTTTTTATGTGGGATGCTGTCACAGCATGGCTTGATGAGCAGTGCATAGGTCCATGACCAAGATTTGAACCCAGGCCACTGAAGCAGAGCACATCAACTCAACCACTATGCCACTGGGCCGGCCCCTAAAATATACATTAAAAAAAATGAATTTTATGGTATGTGAATTATATCTCTTTAAAGTTGTTACTAAAAAACCCCACTTCCATCCAATATACAATCAAAGTATATACCTTTATTTGAAACAGATTTGAACTATCAACTATGACAAAATTTTTAAACACATTAAGGGAAATTTTAACATGGACACGACAAAGGTACTTAGTTATCTTTTTTTAAAATTTTTTTTAATTGATGTCTTAGTTTATAACACTGTGGGGTTTTAGTTGTACATTTTTGTTTGTCCGTCACCTTGTGGATGTAACCCTTCACCCCTTGTGCCCCCCCCACCCCCCTTCCCCTTGGTAACCACCAATCAGTTCTCTCTGTCCGTGTGTTCACTTATATTCCATATATGAGTGAGTTCATGCAGTGTCTGTCCTTCTCTCTCTGGCTTATTTCACTTAACATAATACCCTCTAGGTCCTTCCATGTTGTTGCAAATGGGACAATTGTGTCTTTTCTTATGGCTGAGTAGTATTCCATTGTATGTATATACCACATCTTCTTTAACCAATCTTCAGTTGAGGGACACTTGGGTTGCTTCCACTTCTTGGCTATAGTGAATAATGCTGCAATGAACGTAGGGGTGCATACGCCTCTTGTGATGGTTGATTTCACGTCCATTGGGTAGATGCCCAAGAGTGGTATTGCTGGATCATACAGGATTACTATTTTTAATTTTTTGAGGACTCTCCATACTGTTTTCCATAGAGGCTGCACCAGTTTGCATTCCCACCAGCAGTGAATGAGGGTCCCCGTTTCTCCACAACCTCTCCAGCATTTGTTGTTATTTGTCTTTGTGATTATAGCCATTCTAACCGGTGTAAGGTGATATCTCAGTGTAGTTTTGATTTGCATTTCCCTGATGATTAGTGATGTTGAACATCTTTTCATGTGTCTATTGGCCATCTGGATCTCTTCCTTGGAAAAATGTCTGTTCATATCCTCTGCCCATTTTTTGATCGGGTTGTTTGTTTTTTTGTTGCTCAGTTGTATGAGATCTTTATATATTACTGAGATTAATCCCTTGTCAGACAAATGATTTGCAAATATTTTGTCCCAGCTGGTGGGTTGTTTATTCATTTTGATCCTGGTTTCATTTGCCTTGTAGAAGCTCTTTAGTCTGATGAGGTCCCACTTGTTTATTTTTTCTTTTGTTTCCCTTGTCCGAGTAGACATGGAATCTGAAAGGATCCCTTTATGTCCAATCGCAATTAGTGTACTGCCTATATTTTCTTCCAGGAGTTTTATAGTTTCAGGTCTCACTTTCAGGTCTTTGATCCATTTTGAATTGATTTTTGTATATGGCGATAGGAGATGGTCTACTTTCATTCTTTTGCATGTGGCTGTCCAATTTTCCCAGCACCATTTATTGAAGAGACTTCCCTCTCCCCATTGTATGTCCTTTGCTCCTTTGTTGAAGATTAGCTGTCCATAGGTGTGTGGTTTTATTTCTGGGCTTTCAATTCTGTTCCATTGAGCTGTGTGTCTATTTTTGTACCAGTAACATGCTGTTTTGATTACTGTAGCTTTATAGTATATTTTGAAATCAGGGATTGTGATGCCTCCAGCTTTGTTCTTTTTTTTCAGAATTGCTTTAGCTATTCGGGCTCTTTTGTTGCCCCACACGAATTTCAGTAGTTTTTGTTCTATTACCGTGAAGAATGACATTGGGATTCTGATTGGGATTGCATTGAATCTGTAGATTGCTTTAGGTAGAATGGACATTTTAACTATATTTAGTTTTCCAATCCATGTGCATGGAATATTTTTCCATTTCTTTATGTCCTCCTCGATTTCTTTCAATAGTGTCTTATAGTTTTCATTGTATAGGTCTTTGACCTCCTTGGTTAAATTTATTCCCAGATATTATTTAGTTATCTTTTAAAGAAAGTTCTTACCTGTTAGAGATACATACAAAAATATTTATTCTAAAATGATATGGTATATGGTGCTTACAGCATAAAAAAGAGAAAAAACAAGATTGGAATAATAGTGATAACTTTTTATAAGATCATCTTTATGATTTGGGGTTTTCAGAATTTTATTGTTATGAAGGAGTCTATAAATATCTTTGTACAATATTCTTTATTCCTTTGGATTGGAGTAATTCTTGTACGTTTCTCAAAGTAGTATAATTTTATACCTTTTGTCATATTGCTTTGCAAAAAGATTGAATAAACTACAGAGTCATTTACAACATATTTGTACTAATTTATTTTATTTTGTTTCATTTGCCAACATCGGTCTTTACTTTTTTTTCTAGCTTAAGAGAGATGTAATGAGAGCTTAAGCTGTTTTAGTTTCCTTTCATTTGATTATTTACCTTATAAGTTTGTTAGTGAAGCAGGATATTTTGACTCTGTCATTTTGGACATTAAAATAATTTTTATATACTGCTATTTATATTTTGTATTAGCCACAGTGTGGACAGCTATTACATCTTATAGAAACGGACCTAAACATGTGGAAAATTAAATTGGCCAAATGTTAGACCATCTAGTACAATGGTAGAATCCTGAATGATAAAAAAGTATTGCTTATAATTTTCTCATGGATTTTCTAAGAAAGAAATAGAAATTATCAGTCTTTCATCAAATTCCAAATGAATATTACTGGAATTAATATCAAATAAAAATGATTTTACCTAAAACTGCATGATACACATTTTATTTTTAAAAATCACATTTCTTTTTATATAAGTCAAAACTTTACATATTAACCCAGAAAAGCTTAGAAGTAAAGAACTAAAAAACAAAACTTTCAACTGATAAAAGAAAAATCTTTATTAACTAAAAATTGAAGAAGAACAAAATCTTTTTGATGAAACTTAGATACGCAAAATTAGAGCAGGGAAAATGTGATTTGGTAGGAATTATGATCATAAAAGGAAATTACAGTGGCAAAATCTTCAATGGCAAAATTAGATATGGGCAAAAAGTGATCAAACTTTCAAAACAAAAATTGATTTTGATTAAATAATTTCAGAGAAATAAAATGAAAAACATTGGAAATCATTTTACTGCTCTCCATATAAAATTAAAGATTTAAATTTACTTCATATATTAGCTAAAGAAAAGAACTGATAATTCATCAAGGTAACATTCTATTAAATATTTTTATTGGGGCTGGTCTGGTGGCATATGGTTAAGTTCGCATGCTCCACTTCTGGTGGCCCAGGCTTTCCAGGTTCGGATCCCAGGCGCAGACTGATGCACCGCTTGTCAAGCCATGCTGTGGTGGCGTCCCATATAAAGTAGAAGAAGATGGGCATGGATGTTAGCCCAGGGCCAATCTTCCTCAGCAAGAAGAGGAAGATTGGCAATGGATGTTAGCTTAGGGCTAATCTTCCTCACACACACACAAATATATATATATTTTTATTGATAAAAAACATGTGATAAAAATTTTCCTAATCTCAAAACAGCAGCATAAAAAGTACTCCTAATTTCATATTAAATGTGTGTGTTGGGGAGAGGGAAGACAGGTTAGAAAATATTATTTTTATTTGTTAATTTTTTCTTTTTGTTTTTATTTCCTGATGACAATTTTGTGAAATAAGTTCACAAATTTATTTTCTACCACATCAGACGTACAGGGAAAAAAACAGAAGTTCTTTGTTTTTTGTTTTTCTCTCACACTAGACCTTTTATTCAGTAGAAGTATGACATTTTAGTCTATCCCAACATTCTGGGATTCTGTGATCTTTTATTTTTTTTCCAAAATAAGATTTTATTCATGGCTACATAATAAATCACCATAAGGCTGTACCATAATTCATTTGTTACCCCAATGATGTATACTTAAGTTTGGCCAATAAAATAACACTGTAGGGTATAATATAAGTTTTTTTCAAACCTAAAACTATTCTGACCTTCCTCTTATTTAGTGGGAGGAAAAATTATTAAATGCCCAATCCAGTTTAACCATTGTCTACCCCAATAATCTAAATGATTCACTGAGCTTCATTAAGCCAGCAAGAAAGTTATCTGGAGGAAGTCTGATAGCAAGACAGAGTTTTATGCAAGGTAAGGTGATCATGGAAGTGATATCCCATCACCTTTTACATATTTTATTGGTTAGAAACAAGTAACAGGGGCTGTCCCTGTGGCCTTGTGGTTAAGTTCAGCCCGCTCCACTTCAGTGGCCCAGGATCGGTTCCCAGGCACAGACCTACGGCACTTGTTGGTGGCAATGCTGTGGCGGCAGCCCACATACAAAATAGAGGAAGATGGGTACAGATGTTAGCTCAGAGCAAATCTTCCTCAGCACAAAAAAAAGAAGCAAGTAACAAGTCCCACTCACACTCAAGGGTAGGTGATTACACAAAGATAAATATGAGAAAGAGGAGATAATGGGGGGCCTCTTAGACTCTGTCCCCCTAGCTGGAAAGAAAGAAAGTTAACAAGAAAGACAATACTCCAAGAAGAAAGAATAATAAATTGAAAGTACAAAATAAGATGGCTGGAATAAGTTCAAACATAAGCCCAAATAATTACAGTGTGAATGAATTAAGTTCACCTGATAAAAGATGAATGGGTAAAATAAAGACAAAGGTTGGATATGTCATTTATAAGAGATACACCCAAAAGAAAATGATACAAGAAGGTTAAAAATATTGGCATTGGAAAATACACAGCAGTATAATACTAACAATTCTGGTAACAGGGAAAGTTGAATTTAAGGTAGAAAGCAATAAAAGAGATAATGTGGAATATTTCATAATAATAAACATATAAAACACCATGAAGACATAATAGTTTTGAACCTTTATGGACCAAACAAAATAGCTTCAAAATTAAGCAAAAATTTTTAGAAATCAAGAAAAATTTTACGAATCCTGAATCATTATGGGATATTGTAATACACTTTTCTCAGAAAAATCAATAAATCAAATAACCAAAAATATGGCTATTGAAGATTTGAGTAATACAATGAGCAAGCTTGATGTAAAGAAATAGTTATAAAAAATGATAATGTTTTAAGCCACAAAGAAAATTACAACACATTGCAAAAGACTGAAATCATATCATATTCACCGAGTGCAATGCAATAAAATTAAAAATTAAAAAGAAAATAACAGCCGTAAAGAGATCCAAACATGTTGAAATTAAGAAATATAATATTAAATGTGTATATAGATTGTAAGCTGTGTCCTAATTTCAGAAATGTTATAATATGAAAAAGATCATCTTAGAAAAGACAGCATACGATATATTTCTGGTTCTTAGAAACTATCCTTTAGACTCCTGCTCCCCTGTGGAAACTGCAATTACTTTTCCCTCATTTGCTAGGACCCTGAACATCAATGACTCCAGGGTTCCCTCCTCCAGATTTTCCTTTACACTTCAAGTCTCTGGATAGCATATTTTGGGGGACAGAACAGTGCTAAATATATTTACCTGTTAACCTATTTAATTATCACAGTAACCCTGACAAGAGAAATCCAGTTTAGAGAGTCTGGAATAACTTGCTCAATGAACACCTGTTGACAAAAACCTCAGCAAGGACAAATAACTCATCCAATGTCTTGTCCTGTTACAGCCAGGAATCAAACCTGTCTAGCTTGAAAGCCTGTATCCTCTTATGTACACACCACTGCAATTTTGGTTCAGAGGTGTTTTCCCTAGCTTAAATCCCCATGGAAAAGTTTATCAAGATCATCTATATAACCAGTCTATACCCTGTAAGTATATTAAATGAGTAATAATTGATTTACAAAATGCCAATGCTATTTTTTCTTTTTGTCCTGAATAGTATTAGAAAGAGCACCATCTCACAATTTCTGCAGGCTTTAAACCTGAAAAAGTAAAAATTAGGTGGGACTGAGAAAGTAAAAATATGCCCTATTATGCTTCAGTCTGGGAGAACAGATACAGATAAAGTCAGTTACAAATTTAACAAGAAATAATGTTTCCCCCAAGGACATGGTGCAGCTGTTAAGCATCACAACAGCTCCCTTCCTTGAGTGGCTACTGTCTCTCTAAAACCACAGACTGGAAACTTTGCTGTTTGAACTTATATCCGGAAGAATGAAATATCCCATATAAAGTCGAGGAAGATGGGCACAGATGTTAGCCCAGGGCCAGTCTTCCTCAGCAAAATGAGGAGGATTAGCAACGGATGTTAGCTCAGGGCTGGTCTTCCTCACACACACACACACAAAAGAGATCATTTAGTTTAATGAAAGACTCTCTCCCTCCTCAAATATCCTTCATTTCCATTCTTGGGGGATTAATAAATATTGGCTGTTTTATCTGCAACTTGCTAAAATTGTCAAGAGCCCGGATTACTGTATAAATCACTTGTAACAACTCCTGTGTGTGTGTATGTCTGTGTATTTTGAACTGGGTTTTTTCTAAATCTAAACTTTTCCCCTCTCCTTGCAGCAGAAAGATTATTAGCCTTTCTCCAAAGATAATTTTATGTTTGTCTAAAGCTGGGTCCCACTCACTTTTTTTTCCCCGTATGACTTCTCACTGAGAAATTGTAAAGGTGAATTGACTAGAAAAAAAATCATTCTGTTGTCATGTGTGCACACTAGGAATACCTAGTCCACATACACAATCAAAAAGTTCTAAAAAAAAAAAAAGAAAAAGTTAATGCTGAGTTTTATTATGTAAAATTAATGCCAACACTATATTTAAATTTTTTTTACCATTTTTTAAATTGATGTCTTAATAGTTTATAACACTGTGGGGTTTTAGTTGTACATTTTTGTTTGTCTGTCAGCTTGTGGATGTAACCCTTCACCCCTTGTGCCCACCCCCCACCCTCCTTCCCCTTGGTAACCACCAATCAGTTCTCTCTGTCCGTGTGTTCATTTATATTCCATATATGAGTGAGTTCATGCAGTGTCTGTCCTTCTCTCTCTGGCTTATTTCACTTAACATAATACCCTCTAGGTCCATCCATGTTGTTGCAAATGGGACAATTGTGTCTTTTCTTATGGCTGAGTAGTATTCCATTGTATGTATATACCACATGTTCTTTAACCAATCATCAGTCGAGGGACACTTGGGTTTCTTCCACTTCTTGGCTATAGTGAATAATGCTGCAATGAACATAGGGGTGCATAAGCCTCTTGGGATGGTTGATTTCACGTCCATTGGGTAGATGCCCAAGAGTGGGATTGCTGGATCATACAGGATTACTATTTTTAATTTTTTGAGGACTCTCCATACTGTTTTCCATAGAGGCTGCACCAGTTTGCATTCCCACCAGCAGTGAATGAGGGTCCCCGTTTCTCCACACCTCTCCAGCATTTGTTGTTATTTGTCTTTGTGATTATAGCCATTCTAACCGGTGTAAGGTGATATCTTAGTGTAGTTTTGATTTGCATTTCCCTGATGATTAGTGATGTTGAACATCTTTTCATGTGTCTATTGGCCATCTGTATCTCTTCCTTGGAAAAATGTCTGTTCATATCCTCTGCCCATTTTTTGATCAGGTTGTTTGTTTTGTTGTTGCTCAGTTGTATGAGATCTTTATATATTACTGAGATTAATCCCTTGTCGGACAAATGATTTGCAAATATTTTGTCCCAGCTGGTGGGTTGTTTATTCATTTTGATCCTGGTTTCATTTGCCTTGTAGAAGCTCTTTAGTCTGATGAGGTACCACTTGTTTATTTTTTCTTTTGTTTCCCTTGTCTGGGTAGACATGGAATCTGAAAGGATCCCTTTATGTCCAATCTCAATTAGTGTACTGCCTATATTTTCTTCCAGGAGTTTTATAGTTTCAGGTCTCACTTTCAGGTCTTTGATCCATTTTGAATTGATTTTTGTATATGGAGATAGGAGATGGTCTAGTTTCATTCTTTTGCATGTTGCTGTCCAATTTTCGCAGCACCATTTATTGAAGAGACTTCCCTCTCTCCATTGTATGTTCTTTGCTCCTTTGTCGAAGATTAGCTGTCCATAGGTGTGTGGTTTTATTTCTGGGCTTTCAATTCTGTTCCATTGATCTGTGTGTCTATTCATGTACCAGTACCATGCTGTTTTGATTTCTATAGCTTTATAGTATATTTTGAAATCAGGAATTGTGATGCCTCCAGCTTTGTTCTTTTTTTCAGAATTGCTTTAGCTATTCAGGCTCTTTTGTTGCCGCATACGAATTTCAGTAGTTTTTGTTCTATTACTGTGAAGAATGACATTGGGATTCTGATTGGGATTGCATTGAATCTGTAGATTGCTTTAGGTAAATGGACATTTTAATTATATTTATTCTTCCAATCCATGTGCATGGAATATTTTTCCATTTCTTTATGTCCTCCTCGATGTCTTTCAATAGTGTCTTATAGTTTTCATTGTATAGGTCTTTTACCTCCTTGGTTAAATTTATTCCCAGATATTTTATTCTTTTTGTTGCAATTGTAAATGGGATTGTCTTTTTGAGTTCTCTTTCTGTTGGTTCATCGTCAGTGTATAGAAAGGCAATTGATTTTTGTAAGTTGATTTTATACCCTGCCACTTTACTGTAGTTGTTGATTATTTCTAGTAGTTTTTCAATGGAATTTTTTGGGTTTTCTATGTATAAGATCATGTCATCTGCAAATAGGGAGAGTTTCACTTCTTCATTGCCTATTTGGAGTCCTTTTATTCCTTTTTCTTGCCTAATTGCTCTGGCCAGAACTTCCAGTACTATGTTGAATGGGAGCAGTGAGAGTGGGCACCCTTGTCTTGTTCCTGTCCTCAAAGGAATGGCTTTCAGTTTTTCCCCGTTGAGTAGGATGTTTGCTGTAGGTTTGTCATATATGGCCCTTATTATGTTGAGGTACTTTCCTTCTATACCCATTTTGTTGAGAGTTTTTATCATGAATGGATGTTGGATCTTGTCAAATGCCTTCACTGCATCGATTGAGATGATCATGTGGTTTTTATTCTTCATTTTGTTAATATGGTGTATCACGTTGATTGATTTGCAGATGTTGAACCATCCCTGTGTCCCTGGTATAAATCCCACTTGATCGTGGTGTATGATCTTTTTCATGTATTGCTGTATTCGGTTTGCCAATATTTTGTTGAGGATTTTTGCATCTATGTTCATCAGTGATATTGGCCTGTAGTTTTCCTTCTTTGTATTGTCCTTATCTGGCTTTGGTATCAGGATGACGTTGGCCTCATAGAATGTGTTGGGGAGTATTCCATCTTCCTCTATTTTTTGGAATAGTTTGAGAAGGATAGGTGCTAAATCTTCTTTGAACGTTTGATAAAATTCTCCAGGGAAGCCATCTGGTCCTGGGCTTTTAGTTTTTGGGAGGTTTTTGATTACTGTTTCAATATCTTTACTTGTGATTGGTCTGTTCAGATTCTCTATTTCTTCTTGATTCAGTTTTGGGAGGTTGTACGCGTCCAAGAATTTGTCCATTTCCTCTAGGTTGTCCAATTTGTTGGCGTAAAGTTTTTCATAGTATTCCCTAATAATCCCTTGTATTTCTGTGGTGTCTGTTGTAATTTCTCCTCTTTCATTTCTAATTTTATTTATTTGAGTCTTCTCCCTTTTTTTCTTAGTGAGTCTGGCTAAGGGTTTGTCAATTTTATTTATCTTCTCAAAAGAACCAGCTCTTTGTTTCATTGATCCTTTCTACTGTTTTTTTGCTTTCAATTTCATTTATTTCTGCTCTGATTTTTATTATTTCCCTCCTTTTGCTGATTCGGGGCTTTGTCTGTTCTTCTTTTTCTAATTTTGTTAGGTTAATTTAAGGTTATTTATTTGGGATTTTTCTTGTTTGTTAAGGTGAGCGTGTATTGCTATGAATTTCCCTCTTAGGACCGCTTTTCCTGCATCCCATATGAGTTGGTATGGTGTATTTTCCTTTTCATTTGTCTCCAGATAGCTTTTGATTTCTCCTTTAATTTCATCAATGACCCATTGTTTGTTCAGTAGCATGTTGTTTAGTCTCCACATCTTTGTCCCTTTCCTAGTTTTTTCCTTGCAGTTGATTTCTAGTTTCACAGCATTATTGTCAGAAAAGATGCTTGTAATGATTTCAATCTTCTTAACTTTATAGAGGTTTGCCTTGTTTCCTAATATATGGTCTATCCTTGAGAATGTTCCATGTCCACTTGAGAAGAATGTGTACTCTGCTTTTTTTGGGTGGAGTGCTCTGTATATATCTATTAAGTTCATTGCGTCTACTTTTTCATTTAAGTCCACTATTTCCTTATTGACTTTTTGTCTGGATGATCTATCCATGGATGTGAGGGGGATGTTAAGATCCCCTACTATTATTGTGTTATTGTTAATATCTCCTTTTAGGTTTTTTAGCAGTTGTTTTATGTACTTTGGTGCTCCTGTGTTGGGTGCATAGATATTTATAAGTGTTATGTCTTCTTGGTGAAGTGTCCCTTTTATCATTATATATTGCCCTTCTTTGTCTCTCATTACCTTTTTTATCTTGAAGTCTACTTTGTCTTATATAAGTATGGCTACTCCTGCTTTCTTTTGTTTGCCATTAGCTTGGAGTATTGTTTTCCATCCTTTTATTTTGAGTCTGTGTTTGTCTTTAGAGCTGAGATGTGTTTCCTGGAGGCAGCAGATTGTTGGATCTTGGTTTTTAATCCATCCTGCCACTCTGTGTCTTTTGATTGGAGAATTCAATCCATTTACATTTAGAGTGATTATTGATATATGAGGGTTTAATGTTGCTATTTTATTGTTCATTTTCTGGTTCTTTTGCATTTCCTTCATTTCTTGTCCCTTGTGTTTCGGACTGCAAATTCAATTTGGTATTTCTGCATGCTCATTCCCTTGGTTTTCTCTTTATTTGTCATGTGTGGTTCTCTTCTGGTTATTTGTTTAGTGGTTACCGTGAGGTTTATATAAGCGATCTCCTGGATAAGAAAGTACATTTTCAGATGCCTCCTTTTTCCTGAGGCTGGGTCTATTCAATCCCTTACCTCTTCCCCTCCTTATTTGTTATCTCTTTATTCCATTTTGTGTCATGAATGTGTTTTTCCAGTGATGAGCTTGAATTAATTTTTGATGTTATCCAACTGTAGTTTGTTCTGGTTTAGTCTCCTTGCTTTTCTCCTTGCTGAAATCTTTGTATCCCCTTTCTCATTTGTTTTTTTCAGGCCTAAGGGCCTTCTTGAGCATTTCTTGTAGTGGGGGTCTTGTGGTGATGAACTCTCTTAGCTTTTGTTTATCAGGGAGAGTTATTATTTCTCCATCGTATTTGAAGGATATTTTTGCTGGATAAAGTGTTCTTGGCTGAAGGTTTTTGTCTTTCATGATTTTGAATATATCATTCCAGTCTCTCCTAGCCTGTAGAGTTTCTGTCAAGAAATCAGCTGAGAGCCTGATGGGGTTTCCTTTGTATGTTATTTTGTTTTTTTGTTTAGCTGCCTTCAATATTATTTCCTTGTCACGGGTATTCTTCAAGTTTGCTACTATGTGGCGAGATGATTTTTTATTCCTGTTTATATATTTAGGTGATCTATTGATTTCATTCACTGTTATTTCCCTCTCGTTCCCTAGGTTGGGGAAGTTCTCAGCTATCATTTCTTTGAACAAACTCTCTGCTCCTTTTTCTCTTTCTTCTCCTTCTGGAATACATATTATCCTTATGTTGCTTTTCCTCATTGAGTCTGATATTTCTCGAAGAATTTCTTCATTTATTTTAGTGTTAGCTCTCTCTCCTCCTTTATCTGGAGCGCTTCTGTGTGGCTATCCTCAATAGTGCTAATTCGTTCCTCCATATTGTCAGTTCTGCTTTTTAAAGACTCCATTTTTTCCACTATCTTGTTGATTTTGTTTTTCATCTCCAATAATTCTGATTGGTTTTTCTTTAGGGTTTCAATCTCTTTTGTGACGAAATCCCTGAATTCGTTGATTTGTTTCTGTGTGTTCTCTTGTATTTCGTTGAGTTTGTTTATGATAGCTATTTTGAATTCTCTGTCATTCAGGTTATCAAATTCTGTGCCTTCAGGGTTGGTTTCTGGGTGTTTGTCATTTTCCTTTTGGTCTGTAGCCATAACAAATTGTCGCAAGGATCCGACGGGGATGGCCTTATTTTTTTCCCCTCATGATAAAGTTGGTCCTGCAGTTTCCCCCTGCTGCCACTGGATGGAGATCACGAGCGGTATGCTCTGAGCTGGCTGCAGCCCCCAGAGGGATTATGCTGAAACGTGGGGTGTGTGGGGAGAGGGCTCCTCTCTTTCTCCTGCTCGACCCGGGGCTTTCCTTTCTGGCTCTCTTAGGGTGTTTGCTACACCCCCTAAACAGTCTGTCATCGCTTCCCAGTGGCGATCTCTCGGCAATCTGTGAGAGCACCTGTATGGCGATAGTTTTCCCCGCTGTGGACCGCCCCTCCCCCCTCTGTCTGCGAGCCACGCTCTATTTGCCCATCGATTGGGGAGGGGAAGTACAACTTCTTACCTCTCCTCGCGTCCTTTTGTGCTTCCCGCGCCTCCACTGTCCAATGTATGGCAGCAGGGGTTTCTTAGAAGTCCTTTGTAGTGTTTGATTGAGCTCTGTTGGAATGCGAATGATGTTTTTGTTGTGTCGTATTCAAAGAGGGAATCTCACTCTGCCATGATGCTGATGTCACCCCTATATTTAAATTTTTATAAGATGAAAAACTTCTCACACCTTCAACTATCTAAGATTTTTATATTGGGCTTGTAAGTCAAATAAGTTATCCTTTCCAAACATTGTTTAAGATTAAAAATGTAAAATTGTGTTTAATTAAATGAAAATGTAATGGTAGATGTCTTTTAAAACGTTCTGATCATGTGAAATACTACTACAAATCAAGAGGCCTTAATATGTTAATTAAAATTATTTCCTAGTTCTTAGTTAATTTTTAAGACTTTAGAAAATAAAATTTATACATACATAATCTTTGGAGACTTGGACAATTTCTTATTCTTTTTTTTTATTGAGGTCATAAACGTTTATAACATTGTGTAATTTCAGGTGTACATTATTATTTATCATTTCTGTATAGATTGCATTGTGCTCTCCACCAACAGTCTAATTTTTATCCGTCACTATATATATATATGTGCCCCTTTACCCATTTTGCCCACCCCCACCCCCTTCCTCTCTGGTAACCACTAATTTATTCTCTTTATCCATGTGTTTATCTTCCACATATAACTGAAATAATGTGGTGTTTGTCTTTCTCTTCTGGCTTATTTCGCTTAACATAATGACCTGAAGTTCTGTTGATGCTGTTGCAAATGAGACAATTTTTCTTTTTTTATGGCTGAGTAGTATTCCATTGTATATATAAGTACCACATCTCTTTATCCATTCATCAGTTGATGGGCACTTGGGTTGCTTCCACATCTTAGCTACTGTGAATAATGTCACAGTGAACATAGGGTGCATAAATTTCTGTGAATTGTTGATTCCAAGTTCTTTGGATAAATACCCAGTAGTGGGATAGCTGGGTCATATGGTATTTCTATTTTTAACTTTTTGAGAAATCTCCATACTGTTTTCCATAATGGCTGCACCAGTTTGTATTCCTACCACCAGTGTATGAGAGTTCCCTTTTCTCCACATCCTCTCCAACATTTGTTATTTTTTGTATAGGTAATTATAGCCATTCTGAGAGGTGTAAGGTGATATCTCATAGTTTTGATTTGCATTTCCCTAATAATTAGTGATGTTGAACATCTTTTCATGTACTTTTGGCCGTCTGTATATCTTTTTTGGAAAAATATCTGTTCATATCCTCTGCCCATTTTTTGATCGGGTTGTTTGTTTTTTTGTTGTTGAGTTGTATGAGTTCTTTATATATTTTGGAGATTAATCCCTTGTCAGATATATGACTTGCAACCATTTCTCCCAGTTGGTGGGTTGTCTTTTCATTTTGTTCATGGTATCCTTTGCCTTGTGGAAGCTCTTTAGTCTGATGTAGTCCCATTTGTTTATTTTTTTTCACTTGTTTCTCATGCCTGAGTAGACATGGTATTGGAAAAGATGCTGCTAAGACTGATGTCAAAGAAGGTACTGACTATATTTTCTTCTAGGAGTTTTATGGTTTCACGTCTTACCTTCAAGTCTTTGATCCATTTTGAGTTAATTTGTGTGTGTGTGTGTGTGTGTGTGTGTGTGTGTGTGTGAGGAAGATTAGCCCTGAGCTAACATCCATTGCCAATCCTCCTCTTTTTGCTGAGGAAGACTGGCCCTGGGCTAACATCCGTGCTCACCTTCCTCTACTTTATATGGGATGCCACCACAGCATGGCTTGACAAGCAGTGCATCAGTCTGTGCCTGGGATCCGAACCTGCACACCCCAGGCTGCCAGAAGCAGAGTGAGTCAACTTAACAGCTATGCCAGCGAGCTGGCCCCCATTTTGAGTTAATTTTTGTGTATGGTGTAAGTTAATGGTCTACTTTCAGACTTTTTCATGTGGCTGTCCAGTTTTCCCAATACCATTTATTGAAGAGATTTTCCTTTCTCTGTTTTATGTTCTTGACTCCTTTGTCAAAGATTAGCTGTCCAAAGATGTGGCATTTTATTTCTGGACTCTCAATTCTGTTCCATTGATCTGTGTGTCTGTTTTTGTGCCAGTACCATGCTGTTTTGATTAATATAGCTTTGTAGTATATTTTGAAGTCAGGGATTGTGATGCCTCCAGCTTTGTTCCTTATTCTCAGAATTCCTTTAGCTATTTAGGGTCTTTAGTTGTTCCATATACATTATAGGATTCTTTGTTCTATTTCTGTGAAGAATGTCATTGGGATTCTGATTGGGATCGCATTGAAGCTGTAGATTGCTTTAGGTAATATGGACATTTTAACTATGTTTATTCTTCCAATCCATGAGCATGGAATATCTTTCCATTTTCTTTATGTTTTCTTCAATTTCTTTCAATAATGTCTTATAGTTTTCACTGTATAATTCTTTCACCTTGGTTAAATTTATTCCTGTTTTATTCTTTTTTGCTGTGACTGTAAAGGGGATTGTATTCTTGAGTTCTCTTTCTGCTCATTCATTATTAGTGTATAGGAATGCAGGTGATTTTTGTAAATTGATTTTGTGTGTGTGTGTGTGTGAGGAAGACTAGCCCTGAGCTACCATCCATTGCCAATCCTCCTCTTTTTTGCTGAGGAAGACTGGCCCTGGGCTAACATCCGAGCCCAACTTCCTCTACTTTATATGGGATGCCACCACAGCATGGCTTGACAAGCAGGTGAGTCTGTCCATGCCCGGGATCCGAACATGCAAAACCCCAGACCTCCGAAGTGGAGCACGTGAACTTAACTGCTATGCCACCAGGCCAGCCCCTGTAAATTAATTTTGTACCCTACAACTTTGCTGTAGTTGTTGATTATTTCTAATAGTTTTCCAGTGGATTCTTTAGGGTTTTCCATATACAAGATCATGTTGTCTGCAAACAGTGAGTGTTTCACTTCTTCCTTTCCAATTTGAATATCTTTTATTTCTTTTCCTTGCCTAATTGCTCTGGCCCAAACCTCCAGTACTGTGTTGAATAAGAGTGGTGAGAGTGGGCACCCTTGTCCTGTGCCTGTTCTGAGAGGAATGGCTTTCAGTTTTTCACTGTTGAGTATGATGTTGGTTGTGGGTTTGTCATATATGGCCTTTTTTATGTTGAGGTACTTCCCCTCTACACCCATTTTATTGAGAGTTTTTATCATAAGTGGATGTTGGATCTTGTGAAATGCTTTCTCTGCATCTATTGAGATGATCATGTGATTTTTATTCCTCATTCTGTTAATGTGGTGTATCACATTCATTGATTTGTGGATGTTGAAACATCCCTGTGTCCCTGGTATATATTGCACTTGCTCATGGCATATGATCCTTTTAATACATTGCTGTATTTGGTTTATCAATCAATATTTTGTTGAGGATTTTTGCGTCTATGTTCATCAGCGATATTGGCCTGTAATTTTCCTTCTTTGTATTGTCCTTGTCTGGTTTTGGTATCAGGGTGATGTTGGCTTCATAGAATGAGTTAGGAAGCATTCCATCTTCTTCAATTTTTTGGAATGACTTGAGAAGGATAGGTTTTAAATTTTCTTTGAATGTTTGGTAGAATTTTCCAGAGAAGCCATCTGGTGCTGGACTTTTGTTTTTTGGGAGGTTTTTGATTACTGTTTCAATCTCTTTACTTGTGATTGATCTATTCAGATTCTCTATTTTTTTCTTGATTCAGTTTTGGGAGGTTGTATGAGTCTAAGAATTTATCCATTTCTTCTAGGTTATCCATTTGTTGGCATATAGTTTTTCATAGTATTCTCTTATAATCCTTTGTATTTCTCTGGTATCCATTGTAATATCTCCTCATTCATTTCTAATTTTATTTATTTGAGCCTTCTCTCTTTTTTTCTTAGTGAGTCTGGCTAAGGGTTTGCAAATTTTTATCTTCTCAAAGAAACAGCTCTTCATTTCATTGATCCTTTCTACTGTTTTTTTGGTCTCTATTTCATTAATTTCTGCTCTAATTTTTATTTCCCTCCTTCTGCTGACTTTGATCTTTGTTTGTTCTTCTTTTTCTAGTTCTGTTAGATGTAGCTTAAGACTACTTATTTGAGATTTTTCTTGATTGTTAAGGTGGGCCTATATTGCTTTGAATTTCCCTCTTAGAACCGTTTTTGCTGCATCCCATAAGAGTTGGTATGATGTATTTTCATTTACATTTGTCTCCAGGTATTTTCTGATTTCTCTTTTGATTTCTTCTTTGATCCAATTGTTGTTCAGTAACCTGTTGGTTAGTCTTCACATATTTGTGACTTTCCCAGGTTTTTTCTTGTAGTTAATTTCTAGTTTCATAGCATTATGGTCAGAAAAGATGCTTGATATGATTTCAATCTTCTTAAATTTATTGAGGCTTGACTTGTTTCCCAACATATGGTCTGTCTTTGAGAATGTTCCATGTGCACTTGAGAAGAATGTGTATTCTGCTCTTTTTGGATGGACTATTCTATATATATATCTATAAAGTCCATCTGCTCTAGTTTTTCATTTAATTCCACCATTTCCTTGTTGACTTTCTGTCTGGATGATCTATCCATTGATATAAGTGGGGTGTTGAGGTTCCCTACTATTATTGTGTTGCTGTTAATTTCTTCTTTTAGGTCTGTTAATAGTTGCTTTATATACTTTGGTGCTCCTGTGTTAGGTGCATATATTTTCATAAGTTATGTCCTCTTGGTGGAATGTCCCTTTTATCATTATATACTGCTCCTCTTAGTCTCTCATTGCCTTTTTAATCTTGAAATCTGCTGTGTCTGATATGAGTATGGCAACACCTGCTTTCTTTTGCTTGCCATTTGCTTGGAGAATTGTCTTCCATTCCTTCACTCTGAGCCTGTTTGTCTTTAGAGCTGAGATGTGTTTCCTGGAGGCAGCATCTTGGGTCTTGTTTGTAATCCATCCAGTCACTCTGTGTCTTTTGACCGGATAATTCAATCTATTTACATTTAGAGTGATTATTGATATATGAGGACTTAATACTGCCATTTTTTTCTTATTTTCCAGTTGTTCTATATTTTCATTGTTTCTCTTCCCTCGTATTTCTGACTGCCATTTCAGTTTGGTGGTTTTCTGTGATGGTTTTCTCTTTTTTTATGATTCGTGTCTCTGCTCTGATTTTTTGTTTAGTGGTTACCATAAGGTTTGTATAAATGATCTCATAGGTGAGATAGTCTATTTTCTGATAGCCTCTTATCTCCATTAGCCTAAGCAGGTTCTACCCCTTTTCTCTTCCCCTTCTAAGTTATTGTTGTCACAAATTATTCTGTTTTGTGTTGTGAGTTTGTGATTTAAATGAAGTGTTTTTAGTTATTTTTGATGCTTTCCTTCCCTTTATCTTTTATGTTATAATTAAGTGTTTGCTAACCTGTTCTGATAGAGAGCTGCAATTTTCTGATTTTGTCTGTTTATCTCCTTGCACAAGGCTTTGTAGACCTTTGCCTTTTTATTTCAGATATGAGGGCATCCTTGATCATTTCTTGTAAGGGAGGTCTAGTGGTGATGACTTCCCTCAGCTTCTGTTTATCTGGGAAACTTTTATTTCTCCATCATATCTGAAGGATATTTTTGCTGGATAGAGTATTCTTGGCTGAGAGTTTTTCTCTTTCAGTATTTTGAATATATCATTCCAATCTCTCCTAGCCTGTAAGGTTTCTGCTGAGAAATCCACTAAAAACATGATAGGGGTTCCTTTGTAGATTGTTCTCTTCTGCCTTGCTGCCCTTAATATTTTTTCTTTGTCATTGACTTTTGCCTTGCCTATTATATGCCTTGGAGAAGTTCTTTTTGCATTGATGTACTTAGGAGTTCTATTGGCTTCATATACTCGTAAGTCTAGTTTCTTCCCCAGGTTTGGGAAGTTCTCAGCTATTATGTCTTTGAACAAGCTCTCTGCTTCTCTCTCTCCCTCTCTTCTCTCTCTGGAATGTTGCATTTCCTAATTGAGTCAGATAGTTCTCAAAGAATTTCTTCATTTTTTTTTTTTTTAAGTCTTAGTGCTCTCTCTCCTCCTCCACCTGGAGCATTTCTATATTTCTGCCCTCTAAATTACTAATTCTGTCCTCCATAATGTCAGCTCTGTTTTTTAAGGTTTCTAGATTGTTTTTTATCTCATCCATATGTTCTTCATCTCCAGAATTTTTTTTTATTTAGAGTTTCAATTTCTTTGGTGAAGTATTCCTTCTGCTCATTAATTTTATTCCTGAATTCATTGAACTGTCTTTCTGAGTTTTCTTGTAACGTTGAGTTCCTTTATGACAACTATTTTGAATTCTCTGTCATTAATATTGTAAATTTCTGTGACTTCAGGATTGGTTTCTGGACGCTTGTCATTTTCCTTCTGTTCTAAAGTGTTAATGTTGTTCTTCATGGTGTTTGATGAAGTAATCCTTTGCTGGCACATAGTGGCAGTATCAGGTTGCAGATTCCACCTGCCACCTCTGGGGGGGTGAGCGGAAGGAGCTGTGTTTTCTGAACTAACCATGTCTGCTGGAAGTTGTACTGATAAGGCTTGTCTGCATTTGCCCACTGGGCACAGCTGCTTGGCAGATCACACATGCACACACAGGCGCTCTGGCGTGGAACCGCTGACTTGGCTGGAGACTGGTTGAGCTGGTGCACTAGGCAGGAGGGGAGGGGCACTTTCTGTTGTGCATGCAGGCCTGTTCAGTGCTCATGGGTGGTTTGCCTGGGCTGCTTTGCTTGGGGGGGCTGAGCTGTGCCACTTGGTGTGGAACATTCCCCCAGGCTGGACAACTCTGAAAGCAAAAGTATTTGCATGCAGGCCTGCCTGCTCCCCCACCTCCTCTTACAGTTGCGTGCTGGCTGCTGTGTGAAGACTCATGACCTAGATCTATGCCACTGGGGAGGGGGAGGGGATCTGCTCACCTCCTTCCACTGCTTGCTGGGGATCCAGTAACCCCACCTTCAGATGAATGGCTGCATGGATCTCTCAGATGTCTTATTGTGCTTTTTAGGGAATCCTCTGTTATTTAATGAATGTCCACTTGGTTGTAACTTAGGGGGTGGAGACTAAGGGGACAGCTCACTCTGCTGTGATGCTGATGTCACTCCCCAATCACCAGTCTACTCTTATTATTTTTTTGCTGGGAAAGATTTGCCCTGAGCTAACATCTGTTGCCAATCTTTCTTTCTTTCTTTTTCCCCTCCCCAAAGCCCCAGTACATAGTTGTATATTCTAGTTATAAGTCCTTCTAGTTCTTCTATGTGAACTACTGCCACAGCATGGCTACTGACAGATGAGTGGTGTGGTTCCGTGCCTGGAAACCAAACCCAGGTTGCTGAAGAGGAGTGCACTGAACTTTAACCACTAGCCATCAGGGCTGGCTCTACTCTTATTCTTAAATGTTATAAAGTGACTATAAATTAACAGAATGTGCGAATGCTTTGATGTCATATATGGGTTTGTTTTGCCAGCTTAAAATTTATAATCTAAAATGTGTACTCAAAAAATCAGGTAGATATTTCTTAGTTTACTGTCTTCTAGGCTTCTCTGTGTATAGAGAAAATGAAGTTGGTTACTTTGAAACACCATATGATTTCACTCATATATGGAAGATAAACAAACACATGGAGAAGGAGAACAGATTATTGGTTACCAGAGGGGAAGTGGGTAGGGGGAGTGGAAAAGGGGTAAAGGGGCACATATGTATGGTGACAGATAAATCTAGACTATTGGGGTGAGCAGGATGCAGTCTATACAGAAACTGATACATAATAACATACACTTGACATTACACAATGTTATAAACCAATATGACCTCAATAAAATAACTTTTAAAAAAAGTTTGTTACTTTGGTTAAAGGTAGTAATTAATAAAATAATGAAGACTATACTCAAACTAATTACAGAGACATATGAATATATATACAAGATAATTTATATAGCTTGTCTATTTCTTAAGTACATTACTGGTTTATTTAAATGTAGTTTCAAGTAATAAACACATTGATTTATTTAATATGCTGATCAGATTAATTTTTTCTTAAAGTTACAAGCTTTAATTTTATAATATATTTGTATACTCATGTGCTTATATATGTCTAAAACACACACACAATGTATAATATATTATACTATATTATACATACATTCTTGCATTTATATATATGTTATTGGTATATATATAATATAACATATATATACACACATAAATGTATATTAAGATCAATTCAAGAATCATGTATAAATAGTAAAATAACAAATTTAAGGTATAATCAATGTCAGCAGATTTACTCATTAAAAACAGCTTATGAATTCTTTACTACAAATTTTTACAGAGATGATATTTTAAATAAAAGAGTCAAATTAGAATTTGAGTTGTCTTTTTGGAAAATGACCAAGTTAGTATGTGCACAGATATCAAATGTTCTTTTTAATTACCAAAATATTCTATTAATTCTCTGGACTTCTGAAATACTCATGAATATTTTGACCAAAAATTCCTAACTTTTAAGTTAAGTTCCTAGCAATCATTGTTCCTTATTGCTGTGGTTTTTAAAAATATTTAATAAGTATGTCTTGAGTTTTAAAAATTATGATTTCTGTTCTTATATTGTCTCCCCTGACAATTCTTCTTGATTTTGTCTTTACCATATTAGGCCCTATTATTCAGAATAATAAAAATGTTTGGGCTTCCTGGAATGGCCATCAGGTAACACAAAGATTTGCTCCTTCACCTTATAAAAAGGAAGTATAATTGGAAATTATTGTTTCTTTGTACATTCTTAAAATTTTACTTAAACTACAGTGAGAACTTTTCTTTTCTTTCTTTCTTTTCTTTTCTTTTTTTTTTACCAGATAGTATATACTAAAAAATCAAAAAAAAAAGTGTGGGGGTGAATCCATACTTCATCAATTTCCTATAATGTGTACACATTATTTTTATTTTAAAAGTACATAATTTTAAAATAGGTATTACTTTTTCAATTAGAAAGTCAAAGAGACTATCAGTCAAACACTTATTTAATTTACATTACTTTGTCTGTGTCTGTCTTGTTAAGCTGACAGTTGGAAGACACCCAATAAGAGAATGAGAGTCAGTAGGTAGGAATAATTTTTGGACTGTGGAGAAATGCTGGAGCATGGAAGGGCTGTGGGAATCTGGAGTCATAAAGAGGACTCTGGGGCCAGCCCTGGTTGCACAGTGGTTAAGTTTGGCAGGGTCTACTTCGGCGGCCCTGGCTCAATTCCTGGGTGCAGACATACACCACTTGTGGCCATGCTGGGGAGGTGACCCACATACAAAATAGAGGAAGATTGGCAAAAGATGTTAGCTCAGGGTGACTCTTCCTCAGGAAAAAAAAGGAATAAAGATGTAATAGATTATATCGAATAAAAAAAATCCCTGAGACCATAATAATATTCCATAAAAAGTGGGGATACAGGAGGTAAAGCTTTTATTTAAATAAGAATGACAACTCAGGACCGCCCGGTGGCGCAGCAGTTTAGTCCGCGCTTGGCAGCCCTGGGTTCACAGGTTCGGATCCCGGTTGCCCGCCGATGCACTGACTGTCAGCCACGCTGTGGCGGTGTCCCATATAAAATAGAGGAAAGACGGGCACAGATGTTAGCCCAGGGCCAGTCTTCATCAGCAAAAAAAAAGAGGAGGATTGGCAACGGATGTTAGCTCAGGGCTGGTCTTCCTCACAAAAACAAAACAAAACAAAACAAAACAAAAAGAATGACAACTCATAAATGTGGAAGGAATTAAAAAAAAAAGAGCACTCTGGGTTGTGGAAGGTGAAGGATGTTACACAAAACCAAAGATGGGAAATTTAATTTTTCACAGGCAAAAAATCAGAAAAAACTGCTCTGAGTACAGCACAGAGCCAGTGAACCACATAGTACTGGGATGAAAGAGATGAAAAGAAGAATGTCTGGAAATTGGTGTGTAAGGTAACCTGCCCAGAAGTTTGTCTGGTATACTCCCCAGGGACAGATAGGTCTTTCCTCCTAAAGTGAAGAGCCCTGGGAATTCTGGGCTGGAAATGCCAACAGATCATTTTACCCATTCAGAATTCAAATTTCCACTTTTATTTTGAGTTTAGAAGAGTGATGTGCTTAACATCACTGAAGTCTCTGAGGACTTCTTAATGTAAAATGTTTTATTCTAAAAGAGGACCTTTGATCTCAGGTAGTAGTATACTATGGAGAAAAAGGGATAGAGGCATAAAATCCATTAGCACAAATACATATATGCATGTTTCTCCTCCCGCCCATTAGCAGTTATGACACACATTCCTTAAAATAAGCAGCTGATTCAATAATTGGAAATATGAACCACATTAATAAAAATTATATAATAAACTGAAGATTCTATAAGATCAGCCAGGAAGTATAATACCTCAGCTAACTACATTCTCCACTGGAATTTTATTCTTTATTTTTGCTCATAATTATCTTTTAAATTTATATTTCTAAAAGCAAAACAAAAGGCACTTATAACCATATTAAAGTGAGCAACTGCTTCTATTCATTTTTTATGTAACAGCTTTGTTGAGATATAATTCACATATCATACAATTCACCCTTTAAAGTGTACAATTCAATGGTTTTTAGTATATGCACAAAGCTAGGCAACCATTACCACAATCAATTTTAGAACGTTTTTATCACCCCAAAAAGAAACCCCATAGTCATTAGCAATCACTTCCCACTTCCCTCCAATCTCCCAGCCCTAGGCAACCATTACTCTTCTTTCTCTCTTTATAGATTTGCCTATTCTGGGCATTTCATATACATGGAATCATATGTGGCCTTTTGTTGCTGGCTTCTTTTATTAGCATAATGTTTTCCAGCTTCATCCATGTTGCAGCATGTATGAATACTTCATTCCTTTTTATTGCTGAATAATATTCCATTGTATGGTGTGCAGAAAAGAGTTACTATAACAAGCCTAAGATTTCTGTCTTTAGAAAGTCCTGCTTGCAAGGTTGGCCCTTGGCTGGCCTCTGGGAACTTGGATCTGGGAAAATTCCTACCATTCACTAACTGATAAGAATGGTTTACTCTGCCTTAACTGTTTGTACAAACAATGTGGTTTATGCTGATCATCTGCTTTTCTCCTGGGAGTTGGGAATGTTGGTACATGCTTGGCATAGGGTTCCCACATGACCAGCCCCCGATAAAAACCTTAGGCATTGAGTCTCTAGTGAGCTTCCCTGGTAGACAACATTTCACATATTTTATCATAGTTCATTGCTGGAGGATTTAAGCTCACCCTGTGTGACCCCTCTGGGAGAAGACTCTTGGAAGCTTGTGCCTGGTTTCTTCTGTACTTCACCCCGTGCATCTTTTTCCTTTGCTGATTTTGCTCTCTATCCTTTTGCTGTAATAAATTTTAACCCTGAGTATAACTGTATGCCAAGTTCTGCGAATCATCAAATATAGGGGTGGTCTTGAGAACCCCTGAAACATGTGGATATATCACATTTTACTTATCCATTCATTAGTTGATGGACGGTCGGGTTATTTCCACTTTTTAAGCGATTTTGAATAATGCTGCTATGAGCGTTCATGCACAAGTTTTTGTGTAAACTTATTTTAATTTTTCTTGGTTATTGCTGTATAATAAAGAATTTGACTGGCTTTTATCCCTGATTCCTGGGAGGGAGACTTGGAATTTCCCAAGTAATAAAAGTGTCTTTGTTTTTCATGAGCTCTTTGGATCACAAACAATTTTATGCTAAGAGGTGACATATGGTGGACCCCTTGAAAGCTTCAGGATGGGGCCTGACCATGTGGTTAGAGTTTTGGGGCCTTGAGTAGTGTGATATCAGCCCAACCTCTTGGACACTAAGGAGGGGAGAGGGACTAGAGATTGAGTTCATTTCCGTGGCCAATGATTCAATCAATCATGCCTTTTAATGAAACCCCAGTAGAAACTCTGAACATTGCACCTCAGTGGAGTTTCCTGGTTGATGAACACATCAATGTGTCAAAAGGGTGACTTGCCCTGAGAGGGCACAGAAGGTCTGTACTTGGGATCCTCCTAGACCTCACCCTACATGTCTCTCATTTGGCTGGTTGTACTTTGTACCCTTTATATTAAAACTATAACCATAAGTATATTGCTTTCCTGAGTTCTGTGAGTCATTCTAGTGAATCATCAAACCTGAGGGCAACATGGGAACTCCTGAATTTGTACAGTAAATTGGAAGTACAAGTGGCCTGAGGACCTCTGAACTTAGGTCTGGTGTCTGAAGGAAGGGCGGTCTGTTGGGTTCTGTGTATTTAACCTGTGGAGTCTAACAGTAACTCTGGGAGGTTAGCGTCAGAACTGTTTGTAGTACAAGAGGTATATATCTAACAAGGAAATTCCTGGGCCATGTGATTTCTATTCATTTTGAATGTGTTTTTACCTACCTAAAAATATTTTGACAAGATAAATCAAATGGAATGTCATGTTTGGTAGATATTCCAAATTTTTTTTGCTCTTCAGCGATTCCAGAAATAAACTATTCCAACCCTCACTTTTTCAGATGAGGAAAACAAGGCTGGTGAGAGACACAAGACCCAGAAAGGTTAAAAATATAAAAGCAAATCTGTGCCTTTGATTGGCTGTTCAGAACTGTTCACATTGCTTTTACTGTTGTTTTCCAAGCAATATTAAAACAAATAAATTTAATCAGAAATAAACAAATTTTAAAAAATTTGGCCAACTATTCCAACTCTTTTACTTGACAGATGAGAAAAATAGGGCATAGAGGAATAAAGTGACAAGTTTACCGTGGTAAACCTGGGTCTATACTTACAAAACTTTATGAAAAGGAATATTAATGTAAATTTTAAAAAATACAAAAAAAGTGTTGTTTAAAGTGTGTGTGTCGGGGTGTGTGTGTGAGGTGGGCTGGTCAGGAACACTCCAAATCTGTGATTACAGACTGAGTTTCTCATAGATTTCTGTCTTTGGTCTTCATACATAGCATATTTCCAGAATCTGAAAAGCTATTTAGTACCCTAACCTTTTGTACAAGCTACCTGTTGTGAAACTCAACATTATGGGCTTCTGTTCTTTGCTAAACTCATGGTAAAAACTTTCACAAAGCCATCAGTTTTCAAAAGTGTGGCCTATGACCAAACTTGTGATGGGTTAAATTTGGGGGTGTATATAAGACATATACAAATTCATGATCACCAAATGAGTGGAGGAGCAGAAGTTCTAGGAAGACCACTGTACTGGGTATCAGGAGCTATGGGTTGTAGTCCAAGCTCTGATACTTTGTCAGTAAACTTCAACAAGGCATTTAGCTTCCTGGTGTCATTTTCCTATTCTGCAAAATGAGAGGCTCAGACTTGATCTCTAAAATCCTTTCTGCTCTCACATTTTTTGCTTCTTTATGTTGCATGATCTCTAGCACATTCATGCACTGAAGATTTTTCCACTTTCTTTTCTTAGGCTTTAAATTTTGACTTTGAATATCTCTTTGCTTCTTGCACCTCATTTCATCCTTTTGGGTTCAATTTTTTTCCTTATAAAGCTGAGTTAACCACATTAATATCTGAAAAGACTGGACTTTAAGGAATAAAAAGGAACAGTATGAGGGGGTTGTTGGGGCCCAGGGCAGGCCACCCCAAATATCCCATAATGGCACATTGATTATTTTGAATTAAAGTTACTTGTTCTGACTTAAAGTCAAGTTTTGGCCCTCCTCTCTCTGTTCCCCCTGAAAGCAGGAAATAAATCTCCCATGTGAGAGGTACCCTCCCTGCACCAAGAGATAGAGACATCTTTAACACCAGAGCTAGGGAATTCAGGGCTGAGAAGCTTGTATAAACAAACCTTGTTACTTTTACTAATTTACTACCTCAAGCCCAAACTCTGCTCAAATTCCTCACTAATTACATACCCCCAAGCCTAAGTTTCTTTGTCCTGTCAAATTTATTGTTTGTGTAAAAAGATATATAAACTGTCTGCTCTGTTCACTCTCAGAGCATCATTTTATTTTTTTATTTTTTGCTGAGGAATATTCACCCTGAGCTAACATCTGTTGCCAATCTTCCTCTTTTTGCTTGAGGAAGACTCGCCCTGAGCTAACATCTGTGCCAATCTTCCTCTATTTTGTATGTGGGCTGTTGCCACAGCATGGCCACTGAGGAGTAGTGTAATCCTGCACCCAGGAACCAATCCCAGGCTGCCAAAGCAGAGCTCGGAGCATCATTTTTTTATGATGATTTCCCATATATATGTATTAAATTGATTTTTCTCCTGTTAATCTGGTCTTGTGTCAATTTTATTATTAGTCCAGCCATAAGAACTTAAGAGAGGTAGAGGGGGGAATCTCCCCCTATACAAGAGTTTTGGTGAGCCAGGCAGGAAAATCACCAACTAGGAAACTGCTTTCTCTCTGAGGCTGCTGCAGCTAAGAGATCCTAGGACATCTGACACAGAAGCCAGCAAAAAAGGTCAACTTACCATGTCAGCCTCCCAGGTCTCTGTCTGCAGGGAATGACGGGAATGAAAGTGGTGAGAGTTTCCTTTTTTCCCTCTCTCTTTCTAAATTTATATTAGCAGGAGAAAATATTTGTAAAACTAGTTTTTGGGGCAAGTGACTCTAGTAAAGATTTGGGTCAAGTACTCCCGTTTTCTGTTGATCCCATTCCTCCCAGAGATGGTCATTGTTTTCTTTTGTCTCTGCTAGCCAGAGGATGCATGTGCATCTGGTGGGTGGCCAAGTAGGCTATGGATCTGAGCTTAGGGAATCTAAAAAAATTGGGTGAACTTTTGGCTTGCTAAGTCACCCTATTTTGTTCAAAAGAAGGAAAAACACATGATTCCCTGTGTTTTGGAACTGATGTTTAAAAACGGGGCCCCTCATAGTTACCACTTTTACTTTCTTAGACTAAATCTGGGAGTGAACTTTTTGGATCTTGGGAGGCCTGCATCCTTTGCACTTTCCTTTGGGGATAGCTCTTGCATCCATGGTTAAGCCATAAAAAGGCTTATTGGTTTGAGTCACTACTAAGATTCTACTCATCAATGGCCAGATGATGGATCCTTTGAATTGGAAAAACTTCTAAATTGGAAAACACTTTTAGAGAGCTCTCATATTGGTATAACAGCTATCCATTAAGACTCCCTCAGTAAGATGGAAGGACAGAAATTAGAACAAAAGTCTAAGTCCACTCAGATCCCTTCCTATGTGCCTTCAGACATTTGAAAATATTGTGAAAAATCAGGACAATGGAAGTATATTGTCCAGAACTTAAGAAGAAAAAGAGAAAAAAATATATGACAACTAGACTTAGGGACTCCCTAACAAGATGAGAGAACAAAAATTTAGACAAATAAAAATCCAATGTGAAAATCTCTTCCTCAAATCCAGCCCCATCTGCCTATTTTAGCTTCCCATTTTCCTACAAGATTTATAGAGAGCACTCCAGCCTAATCTCTAAGAGTATACAGGTTACTCACATAAACGCTGAAAGCCAGAAAATGAATTTAGCAGAAGCACCTGGGACAGGCAATAGGGCTCGCTTTGCTGGGCTCTATAATCAGGCTCTGCCAGCTCAGATCTTCCTTTGAAATATCCTTTGAAAATACAATCTAGAACCCCCTCCCAGGGAACTTGTGTACTCTGGACAACAGCCCTTTTAGCCCACTCAGTGGCCATTCTGTAATACCTAATCAAAAGAGGAAAATAAAATTTCTCATTGTCCCTTCAGACCCATTGGTTTTTGACCCTTTCTCTCCCAGGGATGGTTATTGCATTCTTGCTTTTCTCATTTTGTGTTCTAGGGCCTTGGCTGTGCTTCTCAATAGTAAGAGCTAAGTTTTGCTAACAGCTCTGTAACATTCTATATTTGCCTTTAAAATCTTTTATTATCACTTTGGTTGAATAGATAACTAAGTGTTGTTTCACAGTGACCTCTGATCCTGTATGACCAGTGTTTTAAAACTTATTGATATTTTTGACAAACTTCCCAAAATCAAGTCTTTTGACCTCAACTAACTTAGATGTTTTTGGCCTCAACTAACTGGAAGATTTCAAAGGATGTATTCTCTCTCCTTGTAAAAAGGAAATATTAAACTAATTAGGCTTGTTTGACATGTTAAATTACATGGAAAGCATTGTCAAATAAGGAATAACATTAAGCCTTCCTAATGTTGTATCTGTATATGTTATAAGTGTTCTGGAAATTATGTGAAATTCCTAAAAATCTAATATGTCCTAGTATAACATTATCAGTCATAATTCTAGTTATCTTAAAATGTAGTATGTCACAGAAATAACCAAATTTCTTTGTCAATTGCCTTAAAATGAACCATTTTTAAGTCTTTTGTCATTTATAGTTACTCTGATGCTTTTGCAAAAATGCTTCATGGAAAGGAAACTCATAAAACTGAACTGAGGTCTGTGTTATCAAAATTGAGGCCCACACACTAAAAGGACTGAATCTAAGCATCAGGGAAATGCCCTCACTGACTTCCATGTAAAGGCAGCAGCAAGGGAATCCATAAAGATTGTGGCTCATGTGGATGAAGTCCATTCTACTTCTGCAAAAAAAAAAAAAAAAAAAAAAAAAGACCTCTTATTGCCTGACTTTTGCTAGCCTGATGTCCTGGTAACATGACAACAGTCTGCTCCTAAATCAGAGAATTTAAGATGGGTAAACAATGGCTATAAATTAAACAAACAGCTGGGGCTATGGGAAACCCAAGATGGCTTCTTGGTTCTTCCCAGCTCCCTGGCAAACCCCATTTTTTGATTTTTGCACTCCTTTACCCACCATAGGAAAAACTATTTTTGTCCCAGAGACCTCAGAATTCCTCCCTCTGGGTCTTTTGAGCACCTGTAGCTAGACTTCATTTAACTGCCACTTAGTGTGAGTTATCAATATGTTCTTATTATTGTATGTATGTTTTCTGGATGGGTTCAACCCTTTCCTTGCCACAAAGCTGATGCTCTCACAATGGCAAAGAAACTATTAGAAAATGTGTTTCCCACTTGGGTATACCTTCCACAGTCTCCAGTGATCGAAGTATCCACTTCACAGAGCAAAGCATATGGGCCTTAACAAAAACCTTGCAAACTTTTTGGAATTATCACTGTTCCTCTCACCCTCAATCATCAAGCAAGTTCAAGAGAACTCATGGAAAAACTAGATTTATGCAGAACAGGAAATAATGACATGGGACAAAATGAACTGATGAGGATGATTATAAATTTTATGACTTTTTGTCTAAAATATTACCATTTTTTAAATCTTTTATTTTTCTAGATTTAAGGAAAGCTTTTTTCTTTTCTCTTAAGCTATCTATGACTTACAACAATTTTATGAGTTATACCTTTGTAAGCAGAATTGAAACAATTACTTTCTCTCCCTACTTGATCCCTCCAGTATTCAGAACCTCTCAGTGAGTATTCTTATTTTCATGAAAATATATTTATTTGCATAAGTTCAATAAGAATCTGTACTCCTTGTAACAGGACACAATTGGAAACATTGGTTATATTACCAAGGCGTTGACTGGAATGTCATATTTAGGAGAGATATGCATAAACTCAGATATGACCAAACAGCTATAAGGAACTAAGGTTGACTCTATGAAGCCAATAAAACTCCTTGGAAAAACAGCCTGGTAACTTATTTACAGGGTTCCTGACAGCCTAACCAGGTGAGAAAAGAAAGTCACTTCCTGGCAGGTGCAAGAACCTCAACATATGTTTGGAACCTCAAGAGGAGAGGAATTCATCCAAATCTATAGGTATTGCAGGTGGGATCTGATGGCAAGGATTTGACTTAAATTCTTAGCCTTGAGAGGCTATTGAAATTTCAATCTGGAGATTCCTTATAAAAAGTTTTAGCAAAGCAAATTTAAAAGGCCCTATATGATCAATCACCATTCTTGCTGTTTATTGAAACTAGACTTATTTTTCAAACAAATAGGTCTTAAATTGACTATCTTTGGTAAAAAAGAGGGTGATTTTAGAGAGAAAAATTATTTCAGTAAAAACTATAATACACATTTGTGGATATTAGATTCTAGTCTGTTAATTTTCCTTGAAGTTTTGTTACTTACCTAAAATCTGGACTGGATCCTAAATTCTTCTACTTTCCTCCAATATCTGGCTACAACTCTCCAAACTAACATTTCAAATTTTTCTCCCACTTTTTTTTTTTTTTTTTGTGGGGAAGACTAGCCCTGAGCTAACATCCATTGCCAATCCTCCCCTTTTTGCTGAGGAAGACTGGCCCTGGGCTAACATCTGTGCCCATCTTCCTCCACTTTATATGGGACGCCACCACGGCATGGCTGACAGGCAGTGCGTCTGCGGGCGCCCAGGATCAGAACTCGTGAACCCTGGGCTGCCAAGCGTGGACTAAACCGCTGCGCCACCAGGCGGCCCCCATCAAATTTTTCTCCCACTTTTGACTTGAAATCATTGAGAACTAAAGCTACCCTTTTCCCTGAAGCCCTGCAAATTGAAGCTGAACAACTTGGTATAAACTTAAGAGAAGCACAATAATAACCCATGTTTAGACAATCTTTATGTCTGTTGCTATGTAAGCCACTCAGAAGGTTTACCTGAACACCTAATGATGTCATCAGAGATGTTTCAAACTTCAAAAGATGCTTTGACTCTGACAGCTGGAAATCTTGACTGGTTGCCCCCTAAGCTCAGAAACTGGTTTATAATTTGCTCCAACCATTAACCTTTGTTTTTCTTTTGTTTCCATAGAAATGCTTCTTATTAAATACCTGATTGTTTGCACCATACAACTAACTTTGAGAGCCCATCTGCAAGACCCAAATCCTGAAATGAGACACAACTGTTAACTGAACTGATATATTTTCAAGACTAAAAACTTAATTCAATGAAATAGTGGAACAATCTACCAGGTCAACTTTTAATATGTGAAACTTGCAGGGAAGTTTCAGAGGAGGGAACTGTTGGGGCCCAGGGTACTCTACCCCAAATATCCACAATGGCATCTTGATTATTTTGAATTAAAGTTACTTGTTTAGACTTAAAGTCAAGTTTTGGCCCTCCTCTCTCTGTTTCCCCTGAAAGCAGGAAATAAATTTCCCTGCACCAGGAAATAGAGATATCCTTATCACCAGGAATTCGGGGTTGAGAAGCCTGTGTAAACAAACCTTGTTACTTTTACTAATTTACTACCTCCAGCCCAAACTCTGCTCAAATTCCTCACTAATTACATACCCCCAAGCCTAAATTTCTTCGTCCTGTCAAATCCTCCCAAATTTATTGTTTCTTTGTGTAAAAAGATATATAAACTGTCTGCTCTGTTTGCTCTCAGAGCACCATTTTTTATGAGGATCTCCCATACATATGTATTAAATTGGCTTTTCTCCTGTTAATCTGGTCTTGTGTCAATTTTATTATTAGTCCAGCCATAAGAACACAAGAGGGGTAGAGGGAGGAATTTCCCCCTATCTGATAGGGTTCAGGGCATCTACCCCAGAATGTGCCACTTTGGCATGTGGCTTATTTTGAGCCAAAGGCAATCGAGGCCCAGCAGACTCAGGAAGAGATTTTTACCTCCACTTAACTACCTAAAAATTTAGATAGGGTGTCTGTCCCAGGAAGAGAGTTACTACCAGATACTTTTTTTTTTTTGGTGAGGAAGATTGGCCCTGAGCTAACATCTGTTGCCAATCTTCCTCTTTTTTGCTTGAGGAAGACTGTTACTGAGCTAACATCTGTGTCAATGTTCCTCTACTTTGTATGTGGGATGCCACCTCAGTGTGGCTTGATGAGCAGTGTGTAGGTCTGTGCCTGGGATCTGAACCTACCAACCCCAGACTGCCAAAGCGGAGATTGTGAACTTAACCACTATGTCACAGGGTTGGCCCCCAGAGATAACTTTTTATATCAGAAAGACTTATCTGCAAGGCATGGCAAATATTTGTTTACCAACCATTTACTCTTCTCATCTTCCTATGCATTGTCTTCCTCTCCCCCGCCTTTTTTTTTGTGAGGAAGATTAACCCTGAGCTAACATCTGTTGCCCGTCCTCCTCTTTTCTGCTGAGGAAGATTGGCCTTGGGCTAACATCCATGGCCAACTACCTCTACTTTATATGCAATGCCACCACAGCATGGCTTGACAAGCGTTGTGTCGGTCTACACCCAGGATTCGAACCTGCAATCCCCAGGCCTCTGAAGTGGAGTGTGTGAACTTAACTGTTATGCCACCAGGCCAGCCCTTGTCTTCCTCCCCTTTGAGGCCCCAGACTCCTACCCCCTTCTCATTAGCTCAGGAAGGTATATAAGCCTCATTTGCCTGAGTGCCTTTCAGTCTCATGTCTTTATGGGGCTCCCATACATATGAAATTAAATTTGTTTTTCCCCTATTAATCTGTCTTATGTCAATTTAATTATTAGACCAGCCAATGAACCCAGAAGGGAAAAAGGGATAATTTTTCTTCCCCAACAAGTACATAATGATAAAAGCTTGATGGACTATTCAACAAATGGTGCTGGAACAATTGGACATCGATAGGCAAAAAAAAAAAAAAAAAAAATTGAGCTTCAACCTAAACCTCACAACTTAAGCAAAAATTAACTCAAAATGGATCACAGACTTAAAATGTAAAATATGAAACATTTAGACAAACACATATGAGAAAATCTTTGGGAACTAGGGCTAAGAAAAGAGTTCTTAGACTTGATACCAAAAGCACAATTCATAAAAGGAAAAACTGATAAACTGGACAGCATCAAAACTAAAACTTTTGTTCTGGGAAAGCTCTTGTGAAGAGGATGAAAAGATAAGATATAAACTTGGAGAAAATATTTGCAAGCCACACAAAAGAAAAAGGACTACTATTTAGAATATATAAAGACCACTCAAAATTCAATCATAAAAAATAATTAAATTAGAGTATGGGTGAAGTACATAGTGTTATTGTGATTTATAATACTAAATATATATTTGATCTTCATTCCTTTCTGAGCTCTCAAAACTCTTGTAATTTCCTAAGTGATTAGAGCAATAGGGGCATCTTTTGTTATAATAATTTTTTTTTCTTTTGTCCTCAGTTTCTGAAATAGCTTCAGAGCAATACAGGGGAAATGCTTGTCTTTTGTTATTCATAAAAAACCCCTTTCAACCACACCTATGTATGTTAATGAGGCAAATTTTGGAAAGCCCCTAGATAACCACATGATAGTGGCTGGTTGCCAAGGGAACCAACCATGTGATTAGAGGGTTGGAAATTTCACACCCCACCTGCTGACCTCCAAGGGGGAGAGGGGCTGGAGGTTGACTTAATCACCAATGATCAATGATTTAATCAATCATGCCTACATAAGGCCTCCATAAAAACCCAAAAGGTCAAGGTTTGGGTAGCTTCTGAGTTGGTGAAAACATAGAGGGACTGGGAGGGTGGTGCATCCAGAGAGGGCATAGAAGCTTTGTGCCCCTTCCCCCACACTTTACCTTATGCATCTCCTCCATCTGACTGTTCCTGAGTTGTATGGTTATAAAAAATTGGTAATCTAGTAAGTAAACTTTTCCTGAGTTCTGTGAGCCTCTCTAGCAAGTTAATGGAGCCTGAGGAGGGAGTTGTGGGAACTTCTGATTGACAGCTGGTTGGTCAGAAGCACAGGTAAAGACCTGGACTTGCAATTGGCATCTGAAGTGGGGGTGGGGACAAGTCTTATGGGACTGAGCCCTTAACCTGTGGGATCTGATGCCATCTCCAGTAGACAACGTCAGAATTGAGTTAAATTGTAGGACACCCAGCTGGTGTTGGGAGAATCTGAGAATTGCTTGCTGTTGGTGAAAAACCCACACACATCTGTCATAGAAGTGTTGTAAGTGTGAGTAAAGGAGGAAACAGAATTTCTTTCCTTTAGAGTTAATGTCAGAAGTGTTGTGATGTGTTCTTAGTGTGAGTGTAGTGGTAGTAGAGTAGGAGAGTTTTTCTTCTTCAACATGTACAGACATTTCACTGAAGAGGCTATACAGAAGGCAAATAAGCACCTGAAAAGATGTTCAGCATCACTAACCATCAGGAAATGCAAATTAAAACCACAATTAGCACTACATATCTATCAGAATGGCTGACATAAAAAAATAGTGATAATACCAAATGCTGGTGAGGATGCAGAAAAAGTGCATCATCAGACATTGCTGGTGGGAATGTAAAATAGTACAGCCATTCTGGAAAACAGGCAGCTCTTATAAAACAAAACATGCAATTACCATTTGACCCAGCAGTGACACTCTTGGGCATTTATTCTAAAGAAATTAAAATTTATGTTCATACAAAAACCTGTACATGAATGTTCATAGCAGTTTACTCACAATAGCCCCAAACTGGAAACTGCTCAGATGTACTTCAACAGCTGAATGGTTTAAATGAACTATGGTGCGTCCACATTGTGGGATACTACTCAACAATAAAAAGGAACAAACTATTGACACATGCAACAAGCTGGGGATGGATCTCCTGAGAATTATGCTGAGTGACAAAAAAAATTCCAAAAGGCTACAGACAATGTGATTCCTTTATGTAATATTTTGAAATGACAAAACTTTAGAAATGGAGAACAGCTTAGTGATTCAGGGACTAATTGACGGGAGATGGGTATATTATAAAGGGGCTGCACCAGGTGCTGGAACTGTTTAGTGTCTTGACTATGGTGGTGGGTACATGAACCTACACATGTGATAAAATTGTATAATGTACACAAAGTAAAATTGGGTCAATGTGAATAAGATCTGTGGATTGTATTACTGTCAATTTCCTAGTTGTGATTTATACTGTAGTTTTTGCAAAACGTTACCACTGAAGGAAACTGAGTACAATGTGCATGGGATCTTTCTCTATTATTTCTTACAACTCTGTGTGAATCTACAATATCTCAATAAAAAATTGAAATAAAGAAAAAAAGTTTGGTGGAATTACTATCACAATTCTCATGGTGCAAAGCTTATTGAAAGAGGGTATTAACCTAACAAAAAAACTACTACTCATGTGGCAAATAAATAAATTTATGTTATTCAGTCAGCCTTTCAGCTTTTAATTCTTTATGTAACAGACATCCAATCACCCGGGCTCAGAGCTGTGATATGGAAAAATTTACAAAATATGCTAGAACATTTTCTGTCAGAGAGATTAAGAAGCCACTAAAGAAACTTTCCCAGTATAAGTAAAGAAGAGTGAAGACTGAAAAAGGTGGAAGGATGTAACTCTCAAAAATTAATATCAACATTTCTTTACTAATCAACTTAGATGTCTGCTTCTAGAGACTAATAGCCTGTCAGCTAGTGGGCCACTGTAAAATTCATCTATAGAGGAAGAAACTCAGAAAGTGATTTGTAGTAAGAAGAGAAGAGAACCAAGGACAAAAATCTTGGAGAATAATAGAGTTTAAAGAGAGGACAGACCAGAAGATCTTAGTGGCAGAATTCAAGACGTGGTACCACTTGAAGTGGCACCACTCTAAAGTTTATACATCTGTTTTTGTAGAGTGGGAGTGGCTTAGGAGTAGAGTGAAGAGGACTTTCTTCTTTTACTCTATATACTTCTGTTTGTCTCAATTTTTACAGTAAAACTGTATTCACATATTACTTGTGTACTTAATATTACTTCAAAGTAAAAGTAAGAATATAGTACAAAATAAATAAACTTCACAAGTGGTAGACAGTGTAAGGATCCTGACTCCTAGATCCAAAAAGAAGAGCCGTTAGACTGTTAGACTCTGCGCTAGGCCCGTCATGCTAATTGCCACAAGAGGCTGCTTTGTTAACTGAATGATGTTTGGCAACTTCCTGAGGAAAAGCATGGATGCAGCCTTGGTCTCTGCTGTGGCCAACAGAGAGGTATGCTGTCTTCCTGGAGTATCTTGTGGAAAGTGATATATGGTCTACAGCTTCCTCAAACTTGACAATCACTATCCGCTTTTACTAATTTGTGGGGAAGGTCATCCATCCCTTGCAGAAGAAACCTAGGATGTACCTGAAGGGACTTTGAAGTGTTAGGTCAGAAGATGAAGTACTTAGGCATTCTCAACAGTATTTTCAATAGAAGGTTGGCAAGGGGACGCAAGAAGAATGATATGGTATGCAGATGCTTAGCTGCATAGAATTTGGTGTCCTGAATCACATCTTTGGATAATGAAAACTACTATCTTGCCTAGGAATAGAGTGCGTCCCTAAAGGATTAGGGGAAAACAGATTTTCCTAGAAATATGCCAAGATGATTAAGAAAGCTTCTGTTAAATGTTGAAGAAGAGGGAGGAAAATCCAAATAATGCTAAATCTATATATGATGGAAGGCACTTGAAATGACATAGAATAACAATGAACAGAAATCTGAAGCCTTAAAGGTATCAACATGAGATGGTATTTGAAACTCTGAGTATAGACGAGATCACTCTATTCTCTTCTTGGCTACTTCCTGCAAATTACTCTGCGATTGCTTGGCTGTTTTTTCTCGGTTTCAGCTTTGAGGTCTTCCATAGTCAGTGAGGCCAAAGCTTAGAAGACAGAGATGGGAACGAAGGGTGCTGGTGAGCCTTCCAAAAAGGGCCCAGAGGGTGGCAGTACCCACTACAGACCAAGGCCTAGTTTTCAGATATCTAGGTACAGATTCTGGCACTGTACAAACACACAAGCCACTGCAAAAATCAAAATGCCAATTTATTACTTTATTAATGTACAATTTTAGGGACAAGGGAAGGTTTCCTTTCCAGTAGATGCCATGAAGGATAACACCCTGCTCATATGAGGATAACTATGAAGCGAAATTATTAACCAAAGGGTGATTGACTCAGAATAAATCCAAGAAAAGGGTTAACATGAATCTGAGGGATGCAGGAAATGGTAAAGTCTGACTATTTCCAACACTACAAAAGAGAACTTCTCTCTAGTGATAAAAATAGCCATATTCACTAAGTTAGAAATTTCTTTTTGGAATTCCAAACTAGAGGGTACTAGATAACCACTGCAATGTAATTTTTATAGGATATCTATTCAACGGAATATTAGGCAGCCATTACAACTTTAGCTATCAAGATTATGCAGCAACATAAGAAATATGTGTGGCATAACATCTGATGAAAAAGTAGGATATGTAATTATATTTTATACTCTAATCTCACTGTTTAAAACAAACACATAAGGGAAAAAAACTGACATGAAACACATCAAAATGCTCAGAGTGGTTCTATTAGGAAGGTAATCTTATGAGTGATTTGTCTTTATTTTCATTGCTCTACAAATTGAAAGTTTTTTTATGACTAAAAAAAAAATTATAGCTGGATTGTATGTAGTGATTCCTGCTTTTTCTTTCCAAGTCTCCCAAGTCTTCATGGAGTCACTAAGTAATCATCCAGCCTCAAGTCACTTACTTTTTTTCTTTTTGACAGCACTTGTTATTATACTAAATTAGCAAAATGCTGTGACACAGTATATCCTGATTTCAGCATAGTATTTGACATCTCTTTGCTCTTGATCAAGGTTCTTTGGAGTATAGTAACAGAAATCTACTCAGATTCGTTCATGTAAAATGTGAATCTAGGGGAACCAGGAGCAGTGCATATAACCCAAGGGAGGAAGTTCAGCTGAGGGCAGAAGTGAGTGACTGGTATGTTATCAAGAATCAAGGCAGATCCCATCTGCATCTTGTCAGAACCACGTGGTCTCTGGTCTTTTGTTTTTGTAAGGAAGATTAGCCCTGAGCTAACATCTGTTCCCAATCCTCCTCTTTTTGCTGAGGAAGATTGGCCCTGGGCTAATTTCCATGCCCATCTTCCTCTACTTTATATGTGGGATGCCTGCCACAGCATGGCTTGATAAGCAGTGCATAGGTCTGCGTTCGGGATCCAAAGCTGTGAACCCCGGGCCGCCAAAGCAGAGTGCGTGAATTTAACCACTACGCCAATGGGCCAGCCCCTGGTCTCTGGTTCTTTTGACACATCTGCTTCATTCTCTCTCTCTCCCCCTCACATTCAAACTGATGTTAGCTTTTCTGATCCACATGGTGCAAATAGGCTGCTCAGTCCTATAATCACACTTCCCCCTAGCTCTAGTCCTTTAGCCAAGTGCTTACAGACCCAGTTATCTCAATTTCAACTCCCAGGAGAGAAAATCTATTGATCAGCTTGGGTCAGGTGTCCACCCTGGACTTGGCTTTGGCAATGGAGGTGGGGGTGGGGTCACGTAATATAAATCTGGCTGCAAAGGGGCTACCCTTGGTTGGGGGTGGAGTTCAAAGAAGGGAGTCATGGCTTGGCAGACAACTCAAGAGGTATTTACTACCTGGGTTTCTCATGAGTCCTCAGGGTCAAGGTGGAGAAATGGGAGTTGGATGAATAGACAAAAAGATAGACTGTTAACTGGTTAAATGACCACACCCACAGAAGATAAATCAATGACATCCTGCAGAAGGTTTCTGGAGGGAGTAACGTGCAGACCTTACAAGTAGACCTCCAGTAGCATCCAGTAAGGTTCTGTGTGGGCTCTGTCCTGATCAATGTTTTTTATTAAAGTCTTGGATTCCTTAGGCCTAGTGAATTTGTGCTTCCACTTTCCCTAATATCCTCAACTCTTCTCTATCTCCACCCGTGTCCATACTCTTAGTTAATGACAGACTTCTTAGCTGGCAGAAAAACACAGAAGGAATCAGAACTGTTAAGTAACAAAAATTGAATAGAGTAAATTTAAAGATCAAATTGGCTTTATTAAATGATTCATGAATTGGGCAGCATCCTATCCAGCAACAGATAGGAGCTCCATCAAGCTGCAGAAAAGGAAAGGTTTTCAAAAGCAGAGAGGGAGTGATAAAAGGAAATTACTAGCAAAGAATGTATTGTTTTAGGCAAGGTCTCCCTCCTAAGGAAAAACGGAAGAGGTCTATCACTGGATTACCTCTTAGTGCTGACCAGAAAACTCCAGGTTGGCTGGTTAAATGTCCAATTCCTGGGAAGATTGAAATGCAATTAGGTTAGGTATTTAGTCTTGGTTTGCTGCTGCAGGGCTTAACATAAGTGACTCCATTTGGGGCCTGTTGTCTCTCTCTCTCTCTCTCTTTTTTTTGGTGAGGAAGATTGGCCCTGAGCTAACACCTGTTGCCAATCTTCCTCTTTTTTTGCCTGAGGAAGAGTGGCCCTGAGCAAACATCTGTGCCAATCTTCCTCTATTTTGTATGTGGGATGCTGCCACAGCATGGTTTGATAAGTGGTGTAGGTCCATGCCCAGGATCTAAACCCGCAAACCCAGGGTGCTGAAGCAGAGCATGCTGAACTTAACCAGTATGCACCAGGTTGTCTCTTTTTTAACAGAACTAATTATCTGTTTATCATCAAATCTACCAACTGACCTATATCTGACTCATACAATTTTCCTCCCCTCCTATACAATGGATGAATTGTCTCTACTCCACCTTGTGCATTGGATCCCATCTCCTCTCACCTACTTAAGAACTCAGCTTCTCCAATTATTGCCCTATTTCCAACCTACATCACTAGTTTTTGTCTTCCTACTGGATCATTACCATCATCATACAACCATGGTGTAATACTGAAGGAAAAAATCAGCCCCCACAAATAGAGCTATATGTCACCTACACTGCCAGTTAGCCATAAAGTTAAACTATCAGCAGATCAAAAAAACTTTTATGTTCTAGTCCTCTTGAATAAATACTGTATCCCCTTTAAGAAATGTTTTAGCAATCTTTACAAATAGCTTTCCAAATTTCTTAAACTATGGTCAATACCAGAGAATATTATGCAATGAACTTATTCCTTTGGGGTCTTCCAGGATTTGAGTCTAGTTATTAGTCTAGAAGCAATGAAATGAGAGATGATAGGCCTGGGTCTTGAAGAGAATCAACGTTCTTCTGCAAAGCAACTACTTCAGGATAGGCCATTACAGCTTCTTCAGGCAAGGGGAGGCCAATCTCCAGATAGTAGATGGAAGAGATTCCTATTGCTGCTGTAACAAATGACCACAAATGTAGATGCTTAAAACAACACAAATTTATTATCTTACCATTCTGGAGGTCTCATTGGCCTAAAGTAAGGTGTTAGCAGGGCTGCATTTCTTCTGGAGCCTTTAGGGGAGAATTTCTTTCCTTGCCTTTCCCAGCCTCTAGCGGTCACATGCATTTCTTGGCGTGTGGCCCCCTTCCTTTGTCCTCAAAACCAGCAGTGTATCATCTTCAAATCTCTCTGTCAGACTCTGACCCTCCTGCCTCTCACTTATAAGAAGCCAGGGCTTTTGGAGAAGTCTGAGAAGCTGCTATTAATGGTCCCCTTGATTGTAAAGCAGGAGTTTGCACAGAAGTCTGTGATTACATTGGGCCCGCCCAGATAACCCAGGATAATCTTCCCATTTCAAGAGCCTCAATTTAATCACATCTGCCCAATTCCTTTTGCCATGTAGGGTAACACAGTCACAGGTTTGGGGGCTCTAGGGTGTGGACATCTTTGGGGGCCAATATTCTGCCTACCGCAGTAGAGGAAAAGCTGTTTTTGCTGGCAAGGAAGGCTCGGCAAAATTTTGGGGTTCAAGGTCCTCAGTTTCATTGAAGTCTGTCCAAATATCTTCATTTAATCTAATACTCTTTCCTGATCAATACTTTAACATAAGAGAACATGCAAATGAATTCAGTTTGCCTGTAATTCAGCCATTTTCATGATCAGATTTGGGGCTTGTTTTTCAGAAACCTTGGTTCTTTGGCTACATCAGGTAAGGATTTTTTTTTCCCAGGCAGGTAAGAAACTTTTTGGTTTCTTACCCAGACCTCAAAGTAGGACTTTACACCTTAAGCTTATAATTTTCTTTCTCTAAGTTCTCCAGTATAATTTGAAATAGCCACTCCACTCCACAGTCCTTGTACTCTTTATTTCCACTGTGTTATGATACTGCAGCAATTTCTTGGTAGTCCAAGGTGATAATTAATTAACCATTTGCCACTTTATGCTGTGTACTACTAATGCCATTATCACTGGCGATGGGGTCCTTGAAATCTAACGGGATCAGAGAACTAATTTCCATCCTTAAAGTTCTGCACCTCCTGGAAACCACTTCTATTACCAATAACTAGGTGTAGTGAGGAAAACAAAGCCACTGCAAGTAATCTAGAATAAAGAGGTTTAATGCAGGAACTGAGGGTTAGGTGAATGCAGAAGCTGGAGGGGTGAAGGTCTGGGAGCTGCCGCCAAAGGATTAGCGAACATTCACTAATGATTTTGGCTTGAAGCATTGGAGCAGATGGAGAAGGCAGAACTCATGAAGAAATATAAGAAGCCAGGGCTTTTGGAGAAGTCTGAGAAGCTGCCATTTGTGGTCCCCTTGACTGTAAAGCCAGAGTTTGCACAAAAGTCTGAGAAGGCACTGTGTTTGGCTGCCACAACTGCAAAGCGAGAGCTTGTGGTGAGATCTGAGAAGCTTGAGACTGCCACAATCTCCTGGGAGAAGAGAAGTCTGTGAGGCTGCCACAACCTCCTAAGCATATAAGCTTCTTTTCCCTGCCTTCCCAATCTACTGTGAGTACCTCTCACTGGCAACTTGGAGCCATAAATGGAAGGGGACTCTAGGAAAAGTTCCTGGTTTCTCCTTTGCAATGCAGAGATGGTACAAGTGGGTGGTAGTAATGCACAGCTGACAACCAGTAATTTAGCAAAGTTAGAATACTTTTGATTTTGAGAAATAAACTGGCAAGTCAAACTGGCTTAAATGATGAAGGGAATTTATTGAGTCACATGACTAAGTCTAGCAGCAGGGACAGCTGCAGGTGGAAATCAATCTGATAGTTCAAAGAACATGACCAGGACCTGGTAGCTTGTCCTCTGTGTCTTGGTAACTCTTTGATGCTCTTTGATCCCTATCTTCATAGACACCTTTTTGTTGCAAAACGGCTGCCGGTGGTTCCCTCAGCTACATGCTTCTCAGTTCATGAACAACCAGTGGGTAGGAGAGTATTTCTTCATTCATGTCAAAGGGAAGTGCTTCAATGTGATTGGCCAACTTAGGCCCTGTGCCCTTCCCAAATCCAGGGTGATGAGTTCATTCTGATTAGTGGACTCCATGTTCCCTACCCCTTCATCCCACTGCACTGGCTTCTCCTATGCTATTACTAAGGGAAAATTGACATGGGGGGCTTTAACTCGCAATGTCTACTACAGTAGCCAAAACATCAAGGACAGGAACCAGTTAAACAGAATAAACCCCTCCTACTATGGCCAGAGGGATTATTTCATTACGTGCCACTACTTGTAAAGTGTGATTTTTGAGCAATTGTACTGACTCTGAGTGCCTGGGAACTCTCAGCCCTGGTTTAAGGAAGTGATTATTCTCATGCAGCTTGTATGGGATGAGGAAGATCAAAGACCTCAGAACCACTGCAACAAGGAAAAGGCTCCAAACAGCCCCAGGTCAAGAAACACAGTCCTAAACTTTTTTTGAGGCTTTCAATATTTGTTAGTTGAACCTTAATCTGAAACCCAAACTTTTCTGTATTATGTTCTCTTTCAATAATTATTCCCTTGAACGGTAGCTCCTACAAACTAAGTAGGACAATTATAAAATTAGCAGCTAAAAGAACCTTAAAAGTACATTATGAAGCAAAACCTGATACCATTTGGCTTCAGCCTTGGCCTCTGGGAAAAGAGAGAAGTCTGGATTATCCAAGATGCCAGAACTCATTTGAAGTCAAAATATTGTACTTATTGCAGTGCCTGAGGTAGGATTATGAGAAGGCTCTGGACAAACTCTAGCTGCAGCAGCTAACCAAAATTTCATCCCAGAGCTTCAGAAAGGGGGAAAAAATAAGAAAAAAATACTGAATTTAATGAAAACTAGTTTTATTTTTTATTGGAAATATTACCAATAATAATAATCCAACTCCTGTTTTATTTTTAATGATCCCTTGTTGTCATTAGAGCATGTTTTTCTTTGTAGAAAATGTCATTCTGAAAAAATAAAGTCACATGACCACATATAAATAACACCCTATTTGTAGATTTGCCTCTTGTCAGAAGAAATCAACCAGGAGAGAAATCAATCATGACAGTGACTTTCTAACTCATCTCTCTGATATCCTCCTTATAGTCCACTGTCCATACAACACTCAGAATGATCTGGATTATTAGAATCCAGATTATAATTAACTGGATTATTCTTGCCACTTAAAGTTTAAGTCAGGTCATGTCCTGCCCCTGCTCAAAACCCTCCCATAGTTTCTCATCACATTTATAATAAAAGCAAAGTGCTAACCACTACTTACAAGGCCCTGGGTGACCTTGTTCCTGGATACCCCTCAGTATGATCTCTGTTCCCTTCACTCTATTCAGCTACACTGGCCTCCATCGTTCACTGAAAGTGCCAAGCACAATCCTGCCTCTGCCTTGTCAAGTCTTTCCTAAACTATGTGTATTGCTTTCTCCCTTACTTCCTTTGGGGCTCTACTCAAAAAGTTAGCTCCTTGAAAAGTCCTCTCTGACCACCCTAACTAAAATAGCACATACTCCATCCCTAGCACCTTACTATTTTTCTTCCTATCATTACCTAAAATTACATTACATATCTACTTATCCCATCTGTTTTCTATACCACTAGAACATCAGTTCCACGAGATCAAAGACCTTGTCTGTTCAGTCACTGTTAACATTCCCAGCACCAGAAATGTACCTGTGCCATAAATGTGTTACATGGTTGAATGTGAATACATCCAACTAGAAATAACCCCAGTATTTATGTTAAGAAGCCTTTAGATGAATCAAGATATATTTTATAGGTAGGAGTTGGTGATTGGTTGGACATGGTGGGTGAGGGAGGGGACCATATCAAAAAATCCCTGATTTTTGCCATGGGCACATGGGTATGTGGAGGTGTCATTTGCTGAGAAGAGGAAGCCCAAAGAAGCTGACTTGTAGGGAAGGTGAAGTTCAGTTTTGGACATCTAACACTTGAAATGCCTGTGGGACATCCAAGTAGAGATGCTAGGTAGGCAGTTGCAAATGTAGGTCTGGAGCGAGATGATTAAATTTCCTTATTGTTTGAATCCTTTGTGATCTGGGTTTTCTTTAATTGAATCTAAAGGCACCCTATTGACATCTCTGTGGTTAAGCAGAACTCAGACTCTATGATAGACTTTGTTGCTGAAGTAAACTTGACTGTTCACTGTGATGAGGCCTCTATTCTCTTTAAGTGAAGTAAGAGCTTCCTGACAACCAGGAATGATGACAGAGAATGTTCACTGCTTGGGCAGTTGGTTACTTCACTGAAAATCACAAGATAATTCTTCAACAAAATGCTTAAATCCTACTGAGGGTGTTCTGCAAGTGAGTCAACGGCTGTTTAACATGGTTGTAGAAGAGGCTCAGGCGTGTGTACCTCATGTAGGCAATGTGTTCTTCCTGTTTTTTCTTCTGGACACTGTTTATTCTAGGTTGCTGAATGGAATGCATATTCCACTCTAAAAAATTTGAGCATAGGACATGCTTGCCACGTTTGTAGAGTGTACTTAGCAGATTCAAACTGTGACTCCTTGACTTAGATGTGTACTCGTCCTGGGTTAAAGTGATTCCAATTTTAATCTCAAATGAACTTTTTTGCCTTTTATAAGTACTCTAGTTTTTTCTGCAGTTATTGCTTCACAAAGGTTGAATTCAATGAGGATTGAGTATTTCAGTGTTATCTGAAACATACTGGGCACCTCCTGAAGCAGTGGAATTTCTGATGGTATGGACATTGAGAGGGGATACTGCTTCCTTGCAGTGGTTTGGGCTAGTCTAATATAGTGCCAATATACAATCTTCAGCCCCTTAAACATTAAATTCTTACCTATGAATGTAGAATAAGTTTGATCTTCTCCTATGTAAGGAATTTCACACACCAGCAAGTGGTTTGAGGAGTGTTTTTATGTCAGAGATGAAGTGGGATGGTGGGGAGAGGAGACTTAAGTCCCCGGAAGCACACCTGGTTTGCCTGAAAGCCTTAAACCTAGCAAGTTGGAAATATCTACTATTTTATCATTCAATAATTCAACCAGCAGTCTACTATACGTGCCTATGTGTACATGTGTGCGTGTGTGTGTGTGTGTGGTAGGGAGGATACACAGAACACATTATCTTTGCTCTCCAGGAACTCATGGTCTAGTACAATTGCACATTTAGAATAACAGAAGTAAGGATAAAGGGCTGTGCAATCGGATGATTAATTCTGCCTCAGGGAGTCTGGGAAGGCTTCACAGTAGTAACATTTGGTTTGGGTTTTGAAGGATGAAAAGGAGTTTACTAGGCAAATGAGGAATGTTAAAAGAACTAGGGTTGAAATGAAGTGAGTTCTAAGATGAAACTTGGGTGGATGTAGGAGCATAAGATGCAGAGATTTGGACCATAACATGGAGGGATATGAGTAATATGGCATCATACACACTTATGTAGCATATAGTAAAGGTGTTAGCTTTAAAATCATTCCTAGGTTTTCTAGGATTTTTAATGTAAATACCAAGAAGTCCAGAAGCTACTGGGCTACATGTAAATTAAAATGAACCTTTTGGGAAAGCCTATTACCAAAAAGTGGGCGTGTCTAAAGCTATCTTAAGAGCAAAAGAATCCTCTCTTTAAGACAGAAAAGATTCAAGAGACCTCCCTTCAGGTGACCTTCTTTTTAGTTGTCTCTAAATTGGAAAACTTGGTTTAAGCACACCACCTACCTTCTCCTTGGCTACTATTTTGACAAGTAGAGACATACCCGAAGTCACTACCACTTGATCTAAGATATACACTTTTGGCATTGCCTGTGTGTGATGTGCCTAATACAGGCGTTCGGTAAGATTATATTTTTAAGAAGGTTTCAGAATATGATCTGTACTCTTGAGTTTTAATTATTCTGTAATGCAAATTCTGCTGACTCGATTAATAATAAAACACTAGATATTTTTATTCTTCCTTTGAGATTTTTGGATAGCGTTCAATTAACACAAATTCACTTAATTACATAGTGGAAAACAAATATTTAAACGCTTCAGAGTTCTTGGCTTCATTTCGCACTAGTCTTTGTTTCCCCAATGTTTGGGCACATGCTAAACAAGTAAATAATTATTTGTTGACTAAAGAAGTACCTAAAAACTTCATTTTCTTCTAGATGTGTTGCAGGAAGCTGCAAATCCCAAAGCCCGAATAATCCAGTTTCCAGCCAAGGCATCTAGGATTTCTGACAGGTCTACTAAAGAATTTTACTGTTATCCTGCATGAAACGCCTATCGGTGCTTTAAAAAAAAAAACCAAACCCCACAACACAAACTCAGAAACCTTGTAAAGATGATTCACAGCATTTATATATTCTATTTAGTACAAGGACTAAAAAACATTAAATGAACCCTTGGCTGACCTAACACACTTGCCAATTCTTAGTATTTTCAAAGAATCGTGGTAGGTTTTAGGATCTTCAAATAAAGGAAGCAAAGCAAAACAAATCCCTGTTCCCTAAAATATGCAAGTTACCTGCTGCTTTTGGCGAAAAATTTCAGGAGAAAAGCAGGCTAACAAAAATCTTACTTGGAAAGCAAATCTTAAAAGAAGCCCTAATTGTCAGCGGCCTCGGCCTGCCCGCCCGGGGTCGGGAAGCGCGGCGTCGGTGGCGGCCGGGGAAACCTCAATGTCACCCGGCCGCAGGCGACTACGGCAGGCGGAGGAGCTGCGGCGGTCCGTGCACGCGCGCGGCCCAACGCGGCGCCTCGCTCCGCGGACGGCGAGCCAGGCGTCAGCCGGCGCCGCGCTGGACAGAGCCGGAGGCACAGGGTCGACACCCCAGGGTAGCCTCCTTTCTCCGGGTGGGCGCTTCTAGGACTCAAGGAACCGCGGGGGTGCGCCTCCCTTCCCCCACCCCAACGCCGCAGGCGCACAGGGCACAGTCGCCTTCCCGGAGGTGCCACCACACCCCTGCCCGACGCCGCTGCTCCCGCCCGCTGCCAGGGGGTGCGGATGGGGCGGGTGGGTAAGCCGACTCCAGGAACCTCGGAGGGGCGGGGATAGAGGAAGGAGCCCCTCTAGCCGCACCTTCGAAACAGCGCTCCTTGTTCTCGATGGTCCCGCGCGGCCGTCTTATGAACGCCATTTCCGGTTCCTTTTAAAGGCCCCATGCTGTGCAGCACGGCGCGTGAGAGAAAGGTATATAAGGGAGCGAGAGGGCGGGACCGAGGAGGAAGGGGAGGAGGGGACTCGCGGTGGAGGGGGCGGGGGAGGCGCAAAGGGCGCGCTCGAGCGTCACGTGACCGGGACGCGCCGTTCTTCCGTCGGCCATTTTAGGTGGTCCGCCGCGGCGCCATTAAAGCGAGGAGGAGGCAAGAGCGGCCGCCGCTGCTGCTTATTCTTTTTTAGTGCAGCCGAAGAGAGTGGGAGTGCGCGCCGCGCGAGAGTGGGAGGCAAGGGGGGCAGGCCAGAGAGGCGCAGGAGCCTTTGCAGCCACGCGCGCCTTCTCCGTCTTGTTGTGTGCTTCGCGCGGTAGAGCGGGCGCGCGGCAGCGGCGGGGATTACTTTGCTGCTAGTTTCGGTTCGCAGCAGCGGCGGGTGTCGTCTCGGCGGCAGCGGAGGCAGTAGCACTATGTCGGAGGAGCAGTTCGGCGGGGACGGGGCGGCGGCGGCGGCAACGGCGGCGGTAGGCGGCTCGGCAGGCGAGCAGGAGGGAGCCATGGTGGCGGCGGCGCAGGGGGCAGCGGCGGCGGGAAGCGGAGCCGGGACCGGGGGCGGAACAGCGGCCGGAGGCACCGAAGGGGGCAGCGCCGAGTCGGAGGGGGCGAAGATCGACGCCAGTAAGAACGAGGAGGATGAAGGGTGAGTAAGGGGCGGCCCGGGATAGTCAGGCCCAACTCGTGCCCCCTCCCCCTCCCCGTCCCCCGCCATTAGGCCTCGTTCCCGCTCTCCGCCCGCCCTCCAGGCCTCCAGGCAGCCTCCTCGCACTGTTCCCCTCTTCTCTACGTTGGGCTATCGGGGTTCGTTGCTTTCTCCCCCTGCCTGCTTCTCGCCCCCTCCCCCATCACACACGTTTCCACCTTTAGCCGTCACCATGCTGCTCCCCGGCCCGCCCTCCTTCCCTCCCTCGCTGTGGGTCTCCTCCCACCGACTTAGCCGCCAGGATTTTTTCCCGCCTGTCGAGGGGTACCTTTTTTCTTTCCCCGCTGTTCCCTCCCATCTCGGTTTTCTAAAGTCCCGGGCATAAAAACGCAGACAGACACAAAAGCTTTTATGCCTGGACAACTAAGGTTTATTTGGTGCTTCTTATTCCAGCATCCCGAGACGATGCGATTCTTTATAAGTACATGCTTCGGGGAACGTGTAGGCTGTCCATCTCTGCTCCTCCCGCCTCGGCTTAAGGCCGAATGTTTGCTAGTATTTTGGATAAGTTTCGCCCCGATCTTTTCGTTTTTCTATTATATACTCTTGTACAACGGCTTACTTACCTAGTCCCTACTTTTTAGCCTACGGAACAAATTGGGCCTGGTGAAATTTCCCGAATAGCCTGTTGGTACGTTGGTTTTGGTCCACGGGCTTTCGTTAAGTTTCTAGTCGGCGGGGCCTGCACTTGACCGGAGCTGTTTCTACCTCCGGCTTGCTGGCTGCCCTACCCCCACCCGCCGAGTTATTCTAACCGCGCACCCTTTTCGCGCCCTCAGCTATAGGGTTCCCCGACTGTTCGTACATGTTGTACTCTGACCTACCTTTTTCTGTGAAATTTCCATTTTTTACAAAACGCTTTTTTCCTCCCACCGTGCCCAGGATCCTTATTTTGGTCTCTCTTGGTTTCTCCTTCCCGCTCTCTTACCCGCTGTTAAGGAGGCCTGCCAGCCTTTTGTAAAATAAATCTTGTATTGTGCTGTGGCACGATTCTTCTTTTGGTAGGTTTGTACATACTAACATGCTTCCTTCAATTAGAATAAGTTGTATGTCACTTAAAGCTGCTTTTAATATATTAGAATGCAGCATTTGGGAGCGGGAGCGTAATACAGGAGTTAGCAGGAGGGACTAAATGGGGGTTCTTGGTTGGGTTCTCTTTTTCCCATTACTGACTGCAGATCTTGGGTTAACGTTTCCATGCCTTTTTGTAATGGGGGAATGTGTGTGTGTGAATTTTTTTCACTATAACAAGGAGAAAGGTGTTGGTGGAAAGTAAGAGCAATAAAATGTCGCTATAACACAGTATTAGAAAACGTGGTTTCTTTTATTGGGAAAGAGAGCTCAAGCTCAAGATTTGCAGGGCGGGAGAGAGAGAAGCACTTGGGAGTATAGAATTTAATCATTTTCAGCCCAGGCAGACTGTTGTCAGGCTGTTTTGCTGATTGTGCTGGCTTTGGGAGAGTGGAGGTGGGATGGGAAATTAGCTTTTCTTAATAATCAATCTTGAAAATTATGTATAGCTTAATTTACAAAAGGAATATGTTAATATATTTGCAAACGTAAGCCTTTAACATTTTGGTTTTTGTTTTCTGAATTCTGTTCTTTGGACAGAGGCACCAAAATGGTTAATCGTATAACTTGCTGTTTGGGGCGGGCTTTCTGTTAGTCCTGATTTTTCTAATCACAGAGTAAACTGCCTTTATAGTTATCTACTGTTGAACTGAAGTGTAAATGAATTAAAGTTTTTTAACCCTAACAATGTCAAAAACTAAAACTAGAATTTTGATTGGTTGCTGTACCGGTTGTTAATTCCCTAGCCATTCAAACTCCTCCCCACGACACTCTGAAGCAGCGACGGCACAGCGGGAAGAATGGTAAAATTTTTAAATTTTATTTCTGTATTATAAAGGTTTCAGTAGTCGTAATATGTAGAGGCTGTGTATTGGTTAGTTGCCCACTGATCCCCAGGAAATCCTAGACGTTAGTACAGTAAGGTATCTTGTACCTGGGATATAAAACCTTTTTAGGCATTGTGTGTGATGATCTTTGGGCAAAATTGATGCCATTACATGGTGTTTGGTCTGGTAATGCATGTAGTTGTGGTTTGGCCTATTAAAGCTTAATATAATTAGTAATGATATTTTTACATGTGGGCAAGGAAAAATATTTCTGTCGTTTCAAATTTGACTTGTTTTTAAGACTAAAAATATTTTTGTTGTAATTCTAAGTTTAATATGCTAAATGTGAAGGTCACTTGATATAAAGTTATGTGTGCTTAAGATGTTTTGCATGTTATACTGAAATACTCTGGAGACGTCAAAAGTAAAACAGTTTTTAAAGTAGTGTTGTGTATATGTATTATGCAAAAATGTATGTCTTTTATCACCAACCATATTTGTGAATATAATTGTAATAAGATTTGGGTATGTACCATTCTGAGTCGGGCTGGTGTGGCTTTCCACTACAGCTCTTATCAGATTTTTTATTTTCAGTGTGATTTGGCTGGAATGTTAATTACAGTTGGTTGGTTGACATGTATTCGCAGTTGCATGACTTCTCTTTGGAAGGCTGGTAGATTGAGTATTGTTCTTTTTATTCCTCCCCTTCCCTTTCCTTAAATGTCAATCTTTCTGCCTTTAGAATTATATTCGAGTTTTCCAGGAGTTTGTATCCACCACCACAGGAGTTTACAGGGCCAGTAATTTGCAGATAGTTGACTTATATGTGTACAAACTACTTTCTATTTTAAGAGCCCAGTTGGGATAACCTTTAAATTTTACACGAGCTTTACTTATTACTGTATTCTCATCCACTGAAATCTGTCCAGTTTTACATTGGAAGTAAAGCAGACTGGAAACTGGCGAAAGAGAAAGGAAAAAAAAGCCACTGGGGTCAGAGTTCCGCATATAGAATAAAAATGTTTTTGATGAAAATTATTCCCTCTGTTTGACCTGTGGTAGTTCAGTTTCACTGCTAGTTACTAGTGGCAAACTAAGATTAAACTATAACTGTACTTAGCTTTTCTACTTCATGACATATTTCAGATCTTATGTGAGCAACTATTTTCAGTGATTTGAAGGAACATAAACAGGTTTGAAGGTCACTTGACTCTTTTAAGAATTATACTTGGCCCTGCTACCTAATACTTCCAATTTTACAAGTTTTTTGAGTAACCTCTTAGGAAAAATGGACAATTAAATGTTTATAGTTAATGAACATTTTAGATTATGATCAATTGTCATCCACTTAAAATAGGATTTTACTGAGGTTCATTGTAAGTTAATGAAGTTTACATTTAACAAAGAATGTTTTCATTTTTAAAGTCTAAATTATGACTTTTTAAAATTGCTGCCCAGTCACCCAGCTTCATTCTGTTACAGATGTTCTTTTTTTTCATTTGAACAAAGAAACCTCAATACCTTTAAAATTCTTTGATTTCTGTGTACTTGCCACCCTATCTATTCCTTTTTCTGTCTCCCAGTTTGAGGGATATTGGGCAGCAGTTTTTTTAATAGTCTAAATAGTGAGGATAATAGTGGGCACCAGATATAAAATCATCTATGTTTAATTTTGTAAACCCCTTTCTGCGTTGCATTTTCTACAGTTCTGAGGAAATGAAGTGATTACAATTTCATCCTAAAAATATTTTAAAAATCAATTTGTTGTAGACTTAAAGTTGTGTTTTAATTTGAATATGAGAATAAACAGGTATTTTGAGGAGGGCATGCCTGTTTTACCTCTAGTGGATGTTTCCACAGTTTACTATGGACCTTTAGAATAATTGTTCATTTCCATAGTAAAATGCCTTCCTGAATTCACCTCATTTTAATCTTTCCAACTTTAACATCCCTAGTTTTTACTATAAGATATTGCACCGGAATTTCCCATTTTGAGTGTGGACTCATTTTGTTCTCTACAGGGCTGCAGTTCTTTTAGGGTAGTACTTCAAAATTGCTTAGTGTCTGGCAAAATATACGTGCCACGTAGCAAGTAAGCTACCTGGAGGCAGAGTTTTTAAAATCTCATGATTAGTGGAAAACTGCAATGTGTTAGCTTTCAGACAATTTTACAAGGTAGGTAACATTGACTCGCCTGCATTGGATTGGGCAGGAAATAAAATAGTCGGATTCAGTTACGAGCCAAATACAGCAATACTTTTTTCTTAAGAGGACAATTGATCTAGTCCTATAACCATTAGTGTATATAAGCTTAAGTATGAGTATTCCTTTTTGGGGTATTTTGTGAATTAATTCTGCTATAGGTTGTCTCCTGTCTAATTTCTTTTTTGAGGAAGATTGGCCTTGAGCTAACATCTGTTGCCCATCTTCCTCTTTTTCTTTTTTCTCCCCAAAGCCCCAGTAGATAGTTGTATGTCATAGTTGTACATCTTCTAGTTGCTCTATGTGGCACGCTGCCTCAGCATGGCCTGATAGCAGTGAGTAGGTCCACATTCGGGATCCGAACTGGCGAACCCTGGGTTGCCTAAGTGGAATGCACACACTTAAGTGCTGTGCCACTGGGCCAGCCCCTCTCCTGTCTAATTTTTAAGAAATGGGCCTACATGCTTTTGTTTTAAATATTTGAGATTATAATCTTTACCCTAGTGCTTCTGGGGTATTTTGAACATTATTTGCTTTGTAAACAAGTACTTTTCCAGCAGTCTCATGCCAGATTTATTGGCCTTTGATTCAGTCAGGTTGGGTTTACTGTAAAATTGAGACCCTGAGTAGATGGGTCTGAATTTTAGCATCTTTTAGAACCTTTGACAATTTTCCAGTGTTAAAACTGCAGAAGTTGTTGCTCCCACATCTTGGGATGATGAACATATAGGGGCCGAGTATTACATTCTTGTCATTTCAAATTCTTATGTATTATGAAAGATACTAAAAATCACCTGATCTTTTGGGTTTGGAATTGGAGACTATCACTGAAGTTGATGTTCAGTGCTGCTTTTTGACAGAAATATACTTGCATTAAGCCTGGGTTTTTTTCCTCAAGTTGTGTGGCTCCCTCTGTAAACTAACTGTATATTTACTCTGTATTTTTAATATTGTCCGGGTATTCTGTCATCTATAAGGCTGCCCTAATATAAGAAAGTTTTGAAGCTAATATTGCAGTGTGTGATTTATGGCCAACGTGGAGGATGATTAGTTTTAGTCTTCAAACTAAAACGTGCCATGCTTGAAAGCATTTAAAAAGGAGTAGAATAACAACTTTTTTCCTGTTTCACTTAGAATTGTGCACCTCAAGTCTGTGCAGATTCACAAATGTAGTGAAACATAACTTCTGTTAGTCCACTTTTTATTTGACTTTAGTTTTGCTTCAACGTTTTAGTAGATAGGGCACTGAACTGGATGCTGGAAGCGTGGGATCTGTTTCTGTTACTTCACTTCCAACAGTGTGGTCTCAGGTAATACAACATGTTTGTTACTTGGTTTGCTGATCTATATGTTGGAAACAATGCTCACCACAGGAAGATTGACTACATAGCCTGCTTTTATAGCTTGTGTGTATTTATCCCGTGCCTTAATAGTTGATACTGCCAGTGATTTACTCCTGTGGAGTAAAGGTAAGCATGTTTTAGTTTCTGGAGTATTGTATTGCACATTGGAGCTAGAAATTTAAGACTATTTGGGGATGGGGCAGGGAAACTCATATTACTAGCAGTGTTTGGCCAAAAAGCAAGGTGATAGTTTTAAGTATTGGGTTATATTCTGTAAACTCTTGCTTATCTAGACTTGAAACTACCACAAGGCCCAAACGGCTAGGAAATTCCTCTACCCCTTTAGTCTTGTGAGAAAGGTGAAAAACTATCAGCAGATATACTCAAAAAGCAACCAACAGTGTCATGGAATGAATCTTCCATAATTTTTCCCTCATACTATTAAAAAGTAATGTGATTTCAAAGTGTTGTGAGGTTCTAAAATTTCAAGAAAGGTGAAAATTATTTTCTGAGTTTAGTGTTGATATCTAAATTGATTTCCAGTAGAAAACTTTATAGAATGTGAATGTGTAGTAATCTCAGTTAACCAGAATCTTCACCTCTAGGTTAAGGAAACCATGTTCCTTAACCTCTAGGTAGATGGGAGTTTACCTTATAAAGCTGATTGAGAGTTTATTTTAAAAGTAAAGATACAAGATGTCATTCCTGCCTTGGAATGAAGTGAAGACAAAGCGGAGATTTTGGGTTAAAACATTTAAAGTTTATTCAAAAACTCATGTTTATTAGGTATTTTCAACTCATTTTTCAGTCATTTAGGTTCAATTTAAAGTATGAAGTAATGAAATTTAGTATACTAGCCTAGAGGAATTAATCTTTTAATGACCTGTTAAAAGTCTGTCAAGCTCTTTCCAAAGATATTTTTTATACGGATTGTAAAATGATTACTGTACCATGTGATGCTATATAGTTGCAAGAAGTAAACTCCTTCCCCCCAATAGGTAACTAGTGACAGCTTTAAAATAGATCCATGATTTCTAAGGAAAAATACTGATTTCATATATGTTGGTTAGATTTCATTATACGTAATGTCATTTTGGGACTTTAAAGGAATAATTACAACGATAAAATACCTGAAAATTTATTTAAATGATTAGTGGTATACTTGAGTAACATTACTCTAAAAGGTGACAGTGATTGGCTAGTCATGTACTTGAAATGTGTATCAGATTGATATTTCGTTGTGTTTTTTAAACTGTCAGAACTTGTTATGAAACCACATATGGAAGATCATGAGTTGTTAGGAAGTGTTTGAAAGTTATGGAATATTTTTTTGTCCCTATTCCAAAATTGGGATGAAGTGTAATAGTGTTTATCCTTTTACCTTGACTAAGGTGTTTCACAGTAAAGTCTAGTTAGGGGAAGTATCTTTAAATAAAATACTTACTTTTGACTTTGGAGTGTTAAACCTAGTGACCTCAGTAGTACAGAGAATAAGTTTCCTGGATGGGAAAAAACAGTATTAAATCAGAACATTTTCCACCAGCCAGCACTGCTCCGTATGTATTGCCTTTTATGTTTTGAAATTATTCCTTACTAAAATTACTGGCATCTATGTAGAGTACAGACAAGTCATCAAGATGATTTTGAAACTACATTTTATTTAAGAGTCTTATACAACCTAATTTCTAGTGTATATATTTTTTACATGGAATATTTAAAAATTCCTGGTTTAAGTCTGTAGCATTGAAAATAATCTTAGGATCCATTTATATAAAACTCATTTTGGCCTTTTCCCATTAATGTTGGAAACTTCATATAGCCCATGCAGATTTTTAAAAAGCCACTGAGTAAATGAAGAAGTTGGCTTTATTAAATTATATTTGGATTGTGCTTTATCCCTTCTAAAGAATAATTTACTTTTTTGAGCACTTAGGATGGGTCAGGCTATGTTCTGTGCCCTTTCAGTGTATTTGCTCATTTAATCCTCACTGCAGATATATGAGGTAGGCTCTTAGTCCTCTCGTTTACAGATGTGGAAACAATCTTGGAATTTCTTTTTTTTCCCTAGGGTCATACAGTTAGTAAGTGGTAAAGGTAGGATTTAAACCTAGGCAGTTTGGCTTACCGCCTCTAAATTTACTTAATCTAAAAGAGAATGTCCCACAAAGCAGCCTAAATTCCTAAATGACACTGCATAGCATTTGGATAGTAATCTGCACTGAGTTGTATAACTTTATGCCTATCATTTAATACTGTAATATGGTGTAATAGCAATACCTGTAAAAGCAAGGAGATTTCAGTTGTTGAGTAGATGTTTTAAATTGAATACTGTATTGCCTTTGGGGTGCAAAATAGCTTATGGGTAGGATTAAAAGATAAAGCTTTGTTAATAAAATACTGTAGATGAAGTCCTACATTTTAATTGGGGTTATTGATTTACTTACAACTAAGGATCAAATTTTAAACTTATTGCAGTATTAGGGGCCCGTTTTTTTGCTACTTGAACAAGTCTTGTGACATAGTTTTAACTTGGGTGCTTAGGATTATTTCTAAAGTTCTGTCTCTACATTGTAAAGTGTTTGCACATCTCTGCAGGAGTGACAGCAACTTGAAAGTCAGTCTTGGTATTCAAGGCAGCAGAGGTAATCTGGACGGACAATAGGTATTGTGCTTTAAGCAAGATACTGTGATATAAAGTATAGAAAACTTAAGTTGGTATTATTTTATACCATTTCATAATTTGAGGGAGAGCATGTCAGAATGCTGGTGTTCTAGAGGGGCTAAAGTAATTTCCCATTTATCCAGAATTAAGATAACAGACCTCTTCTTACTGTACTGTACTATCTTGGTGTGCCCACTGAATAAAGATGGAATGGATTTAGTATGTTCCATTTAGTAAAGACGGAATGGATTTGGTGCAGTTTGTGTTCATTGTAGTATGTTCACCTGTCTGGTTATCAGTTGTGCAGCAACCTTATTACAGCAGCAGAAGAAAAAGTGCTTCTGGGCTGCCAAAGTGGTGATGCATTTGTCTCAAAGAAGAGCCACTTAGGCTCTTGCTCAGAGACTGTTTACTTTTACTTCACACAAAATTTGTAAAGTTTGAGTGCCTGTTACCTACCCTACCAAATGGAAGGGGAAGGCATTTTAGATGAGCAACTGGTAATTAATCTGGCAAAAATGAAAAATAGAACTTGTTAAAAGAGCTAAGAAATGAGATGCACCTAGTGTATTAATAAATAGTTCTTTAATTTCAGAAGACTCTACAGGCATGCAATAGTAGCATAATAAATTAATGGTGACTGACCCTTAGAGTGTTAAAACATGATTACTGTATTTGATTAAGAAGGTGGACGAGTGTGTGATAGGTTCTAGGAAAAAATTCATTCCAATTAATTGAAGGTTAGAAAATAACTGGAGAGAGATTAGGGAAGGCCAGTAGTGTTTTAAGGAAGGTGGAATATTTGGCTCCTTATTCTCTAAAGGTGCTGGATAGCTGAAGTTTTACTGCGTATTTTGCTCCAATTTTTTGAGAAATAGTATTCATTGTATGGAATATGTCTAATAGTTGACTGGAATATTTAATATTCTGGATAAATGGGATTTGATTGTTATTTTAGGACGGATAGCATCTTCACTGACCTTTTAGCTCTAAAGTAGGCACATTTAACAACTTCTCTACTAAAGACTATATTAAAGGTGGGAAGTATCTTTAGAGAGTACTTTATTGGGCCAGCTGATGAATTAGTATGTATGCTAAATCTAATATTTAGGAAAATTGACTTCTTTTGCTGTGAAAAACATCTGGGGCTTGTGAATAATAATAGGACATGCCTCATTCTTCATGTTATAATTTATTTCTTTGTAATGGTTTTTTGTTTCTTAATAATTTTAAATTAAGGACACTTAACCCAATGTAAACGTTGCCTGGGTTAAATAAAGTCAAAATTCATTCTGTCTCAATATCTGAGGAACAGACCAGACAGACACAGAAATTTTCTTGCCTTTCAACCTTGGCTTTTTAAAGAAGGCTTTTGTTATTTATTCCCTTCAGCTTGAAATAATTTCAAAGTTAAATTATTGTTGGAAAATTTCTGTAATAATCACATTAGTGGTAATTTAATAGTTACATTTTAACTTAATTGAAGTTGTTTCTGTTTTAGAACTTGCCATGGATATCTGAGCAAGAGATGATTTTTTTAATAATCAGTTCTCTCTTTCATCTTTTAAAAGATAGCTGTGTCCTTCTCACCTTGAAAGGGTAAATGTTTGTAATGAACTTTCATTATGAAGGAAGTGCTCTGGATCTTTAGGTTAAAAATAAGGTGTTTAAGGCAAATTACATGACTAGGATTGGCTATTAGAAGGTGCATCATTTGAATAAAAGAAAATGTGATTTTGAAAATACCTCAACTTTTTTCCATGGAATCGGCAATAAACGTTAAAAGTAACTATACAACATTATCGGTATTTTTGTTCAGTTCGTTTGGTTATAAAATAGAAAAAGAGTTAATAAAGGTTACTTCACGCCTGGAAATTTTATTAGAGGAAGTCCCGAAAGTTAAGCATATAAATGGCCCAGCTCTAGAATACATGGACAAATTGAAAACCTAATCTGAGATGGGAAGCACAATATATGCTGAAAGTAAGACTTCTTTTGCATTAAAAGTTAACTTTGGGGGCCGGCCCGGTGGTGCAGCGGTTTAGTCCGCGCTTGGCAGCCCGGGGTTCGCTGGTTCGGATCCCGGGCGCCCGCCGACGCACTGCCTGTCAGCCACGCTGTGGCGGCGTCCCATATAAAGTGGAGGAAGATGGGCACGGATGTTAGCCCAGGGCCAGTCTTCCTCAGCAAAAAGAGGAGGATTAGCAACGGATGTTAGCTCAGGGCTGGTCTTCCTCACCAAAAAAAAAAAAAAAAAAAGTTAACTTTGCCATTAGAAGTAAAAACAAGTCTGTGGTAAAAGAGTAAGATCAGTAACACCTCAGTTAATCTGGCATCTTTAGGGAGAAACAGAAGCAAGATCTTATTCTAGGGACAAAATTGGCCTCGTTGCAAAAATTGGTTTTAGTGGCAGTGTCATAAAAGCCCACAAGATGGAGATGTTTTCTGCTTTAATTTCTTTTTGGGAGCTGGAACTTAAGTACCCTATCCCCATCCCTACCTGTACCCACCCCAGTTAAAAGATGAGAAATTGTTGAGCAACCATGATTTTATTCCCAGAGTGAAATTTTTAGCCCTCACATAACAAATTCTGACAGTTTACCCTTAAAATAAAAATCTCCAGTCCTGTCTTTTTAAAGGGTAGGAGGTGTATGTTTGCTCTTTTTGGGGGGTGGGCGCAAAGGGGACACGTGTGAAAAAGATCACAGAGCTGCCAGATCTGAGCTTTATGGCCTTTTGCTGTAATAAAAATACGGTTTCACCTTAAGGGTTTTCTTTGGAGTATATATTTTTGGTCTTAAAAGTGTCTTGGTGGTTTCCACTTACTGCCTGTCACTTTTAGCATTTTAAAGGTTTGAATAACGTATTGCTGGTTAACTGAGGTTCTACTGTAAATAAATCATCTAGGTTAATGAGTGGATTGTGCTTCAATTCATGATTATTTTTGTTCACTAAATTGTTTACATGATTGCTTTTGTTTTTATTAAGGACTCTTAGCACATCAAAAAATTTGGCTTACAACTTAATTGTGAGATTTAGGATTTTCCATCTTATGTGCTAAGAGTTTTGTTAATGAGAGAACTGTTCAATAGACAGGAGCTTCAGCATAGACACTTGCTGGTTGCTGTGATCAGTGGCAACTGCATAACCTTTTTATAAGTTTAATGAAGATTTGGAAGAGAAATTTGAGGCTAAAATTCTGTATTTTGTTGTTACCAATATTTAACTTGTAATTTAAGAAAGACTTAAATGTACAGTATTTTTACTTTGGGGATACATTTATCTTTTTGGCAAGTCAAAAGATTTAATCTGCTGCTTGCTCACTGTTTTGTAGTTGTACAGGCACAGCAGTGATAAGCAAAACTTTCCAAAACTGGAATAGGATTTTCTTGTTATGTGGTTATGTAGGAAGAATGACTTTTGAATATACTGCCCAGTAAATTGGTGCAGTTTGGAGAAGGTATTATTATTGATGTGGATACTTAAGGCAAAGTGTGTTTTATTTTATTTTTTAGCATTTTAATATTGCTTTTTGTCTTTACAGGAAAATGTTTATAGGAGGCCTTAGCTGGGACACTACAAAGAAAGATCTGAAGGACTACTTCTCCAAATTTGGTGAAGTTGTAGACTGCACTCTGAAGTTAGATCCTATCACAGGGCGATCAAGGGGTTTTGGCTTTGTGCTATTTAAAGAGTCGGAGAGTGTAGATAAGGTAGTATTATGTGTTTCGATCAGTTAATAACATAAAGTATGTGGATAGTTTGATGCAATTAATTTGCCCATTATTTGTGGTTTCCTCTTTTGCAGTTATACGAAGGAGGAGATACAGTTCTTGCCCATACATTTTATGAGAGGGTCAGATTCAAGAATTGTTTACTGAATACCTTCTGTGTGCCAGGCTCTACTAAATTAAAATTAACTTTAAAAATATTGAGACTTACACCTAATTAAAAGGATGTGCTATGCTAAGTTCACAAAAGTACAGATTTTGAAATTTGCTAGGCAAGAGACTTTTGACTGAATCATTTTAGTCTTGGGCTAAGGAGAAGTAGCAATCATGTTTATATTGCTGACAGTTAAAGATGTGAAGGTATTCTATTAATTGATTAAATTTGCCTCTCTCCTTCTTCCCCATTCTTCCTGACCTTTAGGGTTAAACACTAGTACATATTAGCTGATGTGCATCACCACAATTTGACGGTGTAATCGTGAGCCAGTGAACATATGCCTGGCATTAGCTACATTTATTTAACTATAACTTTTTAAAAGTAAGTTAATAGACTCTGAACTTTAAGATACACATATTTAAAATGAAAAACTTCAATTTCCTTAGGTCATGGATCAGAAAGAACATAAATTGAATGGGAAAGTGATTGATCCTAAAAGGGCCAAAGCCATGAAAACAAAAGAGCCTGTTAAAAAAATTTTTGTTGGTGGCCTTTCTCCAGATACACCTGAAGAGAAAATAAGGGAGTACTTTGGTGGTTTTGGTGAGGTATGTGATAATGTTTTGACCCAGTTTTTGTCGAAATTAGTGTGAATATCATTGTCACATTAAGGGTTTTTCACTGAGTTTTTCAAAGTTGTTTTAAAGTTTGGACAGATTATGTGATTTGCTTTGAAGTAAGGATGTTGTAAATACTTTATTAGCAGATCTTTGAGAGTTAGATGATTGCATTTTCTCATTTATTGAGGAACTACTGTATGCATAGCATTGCTGGCCACAGAGCACACGAAGATGAAATAGACATTTCTTATTTCAAGCATGTTACCAGATGAGTAGAAGAAATAAAATATATAAACAACGTGAGGAAGAAAGCCAGATTGGATTACCTGAGATATAGAGGGAAATGGTTCATTTGAGAATAGGAAAGGAATGAAGAATGAGGTTTATTGCCTTCTCAATTTAAACACGTCTATGTATAAATTTTATAAGGCTAATTATAGACTTAGTGAAATAGTGAGAGGTTTCCTTTTATGAATTAATGATTTAAAACTAAGATGAGAAATTTGTGGCCTTGGGCCCCAGATAGAGCCTGCAGACACCTTTGCTTTATTCACACAATGCATGTTTTGTTGTTAGTATTTAGGAATTGAGATGTTTCCCACAAAAATGGATATCTGGCTTTTCTTCAATATTTGCAAGAGCAAGCAACATTGGAATTGCTTTCTTGCATGCTAAC